>OY728148.1:78340911-79765578 GCA_963277665.1 Viscum album
GAAATGGTGCCCTTTCGAAGCCACTTGGATGATATTAGAACATTTAATTTATTTTATTTAATGAAAAGATAAATATTTCTTACTTAAATTTTAATTATTTTTAATATAAGGTTATACAAGAGATAAATTTGACTATAAATACTCATTTGAAAACTAATTTTTTTTCTTAATCATGGTAATTTATTTTTAATTTTTAGGAAATAAATAATTAATTTAACGACCTATACTTTAATTATACAAAAATTATTTAATTCATGAGAAATCAATAAAATAATTATTATTAAAGTGGTAATAACCATGAAAAGACCAAAACACTTGAAAAAATATTATTTTTCAAGTGTATATCAACTATAACCATCCAAGGGTCGATTTATTTACCATTTTGAAGCTTATAGAAGAGATTATGAAACTTGTATGATTTTATTTAAAGTGATGATAAACTTATCACATTCATGTTTTAATAAGTATAAAAATATTAATGATATGTTCTATAAAATATATAATCAATTATAAGTATTATTATTAATGATAGAGGATTTATGTTTTTTATTGTTTTTTATTTAAATTTTTTATTCAATGAATAATAAATTTAAATAATTAAAAAATATTATTGTAGTAATTATTTTATTAAGGGAAATATCAAATAAATATTATTAAAAATAATAAAACAAATATAATTTGGGAAAATTAATATGTCCAATTAATTTTATAGATTAGATTTACCTATTATGAATATTATAAATTAATTTTTTGAAGTTAACTTGTTATATTAATTTTTCAAAAAAAATCAAAGAATTGAATAGTGTCAAAATTGAAACAATTGATTGTTTATGAAAATAATGTTTTATTAAAAAATTTAAAATAATAATTTTTTTAATAAATGTAGATTAATTATGATATGGTATAAAATGTTATATGTTATTTATTTATGGTCTAATTTAAATCAAATAATTAAATATTCCACCCTTTTAATATTGAATTATTTGTTACCATAGTTAAATATTAAATAGAATAACAAAGTGTTAATTAAAATGATAAGGTTTAAATTAGCATATAAATTTTTTAAAATTTATTGGTTTGTGATATTAAAACACTATCTCATCTCACATTTTAAATTGGGACATTTTCCTGTTTTTTATTGTGTTTTATTTTTTTATAAATTAATATTCTTGGAGATCCCAAAAGTTTCCCTCATATCAATTAAAAAGGGCACTTCCTTCCTCACCAATTAACTTCACATTGATACTTAATTATTGTCTATACCCTATCCATTTCCTTTCTTAACTTCCCTATTTACATTCTAGAGGTTCTGTTCATCTTCAAATACCTTCTATAGTGCTATAAGAGGAGATTTAGTTGGAGTGCGTCGAAGAAGAGGTAATCTCATCTATCAATTCATTCAAAATTATTTATTATTATACTTCCTATTCATGAGTTGTTTCATTATAAAGTAATAACTAAATTATAGATTATAAATTTATATTTTACTATCATTATGAAACAACTGTATTCTTCCTTCTATTAATACTTTGAAAAACGAAATCACTATTCGTGCGTACGCACGGCTTAGCATCTCCATGCCATAGAGCAGTCTGTTTTTTACCAAAACCATACTTGGATGGTCATAATGATGGAAATAATAACTATATATGATTATTATAACATGATTTTTATTCTGAAGTATTATACACCATCCACTTTAATACCATTCAACAATTAAGGCAATGATATCGTCGTGTGTGCGTGTGTATAGCATATCGTCTCCATGATGCGATGTGATTGATTATACATGATCTTCATTAAAGAATTATTATATACGTGAATGTAATGTATAAATATTATATATATTATACTGATATCATTATGTAAATGATATAACTAAAACCTAAGAATAGGAACAAGAACTTATCTGACAAAACATGCGTAAGAAAATAAAGAAGTTAACACCTGATGGAAGGTTAATAATGTTACTAAAAATCAATGATAATATGATAATATATGATATCATAAAAATTATTAGGATTATGAAATAATTACCTGAAATTATTTAAATCATTGTGCAGAAGGTCTAGATATATACAACAGAAATCAGACCAAAGGTAAGTGATAATTTCACAATCTCATTATTATCTGAGATGTTTTATACATAAGTATTTATTGGTTTATATTTATCATATATGTCCATGTTTCCTAATTATGTAATCCAACATATTCTTTATATCTTTCTACAATCATTTAAATTCAGTTTTTTCAATTGGTAAATTCTAATAAAACAGTATGGAAGGGATCTTTTGTCGCTTTCGATATGAGGTACATTTTGAGTTTTCTGGAAAAAGTATGAGGAGAATATTTTTTATCTTATAAAAAATGAATGTATTTTTTATGTTTTCATAACTCCTTATTTATATTAATCTTCCCCTATATTATTTAAATTTCATTTTCAAATAAAATCTTTTCTTTTAAAATTGTGTATCATTTTTAGAAAATAAAATATTTTTGAAGAAGAAAATTTATTTTCCTCAAGAATTATTTTCAAGTGTAATATCAAAATTATTTTCCTTATAAGATGGAATAAATATAAAGGGTTATGTTTCGAGTATAATATCCTTATTTTTCCTATGGTTTGATTTTGTCTATTATGTAATGTTATTCATGAAATCCATTAGTTTCACTTGGATTATGTTATGGTGTTTAAAGAACACCATTTTTTTCCTTGGGTTATGATGAATAATTTGTGTTATTAAAGCACATATATGAATTATTTCATTATGATATAGATGGAACCTATATCTCTCTCTAATTAATTGGGTAATGATTTGTATCTCATGAGATATACATGGTTGTAATGATAAATGATTTCAGTTCAGTAGTATAGGGATGGAATGGGGAGTGAACTCAATTTAGTAATGGACTTTTTCTGTTATGATAGTCTTGTAAATGAGCCTTGAAAAATGTTAAATGACTTTATATGATTACCACAACAAAAATACATTAGAGTCACGCTATATGGTGATGGTTAGAAATGACTATGTATTAAAAACACAATGTGGTAATGTTACTCTTATGTATGGATAAACAATATGGATTATTACTCTACTTCTGAAAAAATGGATAAGTGTTTGGATCCCTATAATACATAAAAGTTACTATTTAATACATGAGTGTAATTATTTGATATATAAGAGTCACTCTGATGATAATTATGAAATTTAATATCAAAAAATTGTGAATGTAAATTTAATATTAGAGATTTTATATATTTTTAAATGTACATTAATTTTATATATAATGTTACCCATGATATGTAAGGTTCCCCCTCTGGAAAATTTTGATAAGGGTAGAAGTACCCATTGATAAATATGGGTCCCAAACTTAGTAGATTTTTAAATGATATATAAAGGGAATCTGACACATAAAGTTCATTTCATAGATATATAAAGGTATATTTATATAAAGGGATGTTACATAATGGACATTTACCTACGATTTTTAAGAATAAATTGATACAAAAGGGTCCTACCCTTGTCTAAAAATTGGATAAGTATTCGAGCATCTTGATATGTATGGGTAAGGGGATGATACTTTAGGGTTATGGTATATAAATATGTCTTAGGGGATTTGATAATAATTTATTGTGATAAAAATTATTTCTAGATTTTCCAAAAAAGAATTATTTACTTATTTCATATGTATAAAAAGTAAAATTACTTATTTTTTTCTAGAATATTAGGGGTGATCTATAGTTCTCAACTCATTATTATTCCTTCTTCATTATTTTGAGATCATCATCAACACATTCTTTTTTTTTTCATGAAGACTACTATAGGTAGTATCCATGATTATTAATATCTCTCCCTAGGTGTTTATTAATGATTTATAATACCATTTTCTTATTTTATATCGATTGGTCCATAAAAAATATATTTTATCTAATTATATGTTCTATTTTGATTAGAAATACTTTAGCTCGAGTTTTCCAAATATTATAATCCAACTAAATAAATATAGGGGTGACTATGTATTTCAATTTATATTCATGTGATTATTCTATATGTAATAAATATATATGTGTAAAGTTAAGTGAGAAACTTGAAACCCAACCACTTTGGGTTTCTATTTTTCATAAGAAATACACTAGGGTATTCTTATTTTTAGTTACGAGTGTTTGAACTAGAATGGATTTATTTTATTTTCTTTTTTTGGTTTAGGAGTTTTATGGGAATTATTTAAAATTTTCAAAATAATTCATTCATGTGATTTATATATTTATATAGCTCATTTTGTATGTGATGGGTATAGTCCATGATATAGTGGATGATTCTTATTATTCGGGATGTGGCATTATGGGTTTTCTAGTGAGTTATACATTTTATTTACCATTATCATGATTATAAATGGATTTAATTCAATTGAAGAATTATATTATTTTTATCTCACTCACAATAGGAGAATAGGTCATCGTAATAATGTGAATAATAAAATGGGACCTTTGAGGTTGTTAGTAAAATTATTATGGTTGTAACTGCTATCGATTGAGTGGAATATGGGGTGGTTTCTTTTAGTATAGAGGTGGGTGAAAAATATAGTTTTCCATAGTTTTGGGTGTGTGATTCTGCTATATTAGAGTTTTGTTATCATCATATATATGTGAAATATTGGTTTTGTTGATCCAGATATGGATAATGATCGATGTGATCATGCTATTTTATTTTTTCAACTTACTAAGGTTGTGGTTGGTAATGGGTTTGGTACAACATAGGTCATGTTATATTTTTATGATTTGGTATTGGGCCATTTTATATGGTTTGGAATATTAAAACAATGTGAAATAGAATCAGTTTGATAGTCGTGGTAATTTCTAATAGGATAGATTATTGATGTATCATTCCACTTTTGTGTTGGTTGAGGCATCTAATGCCTCACTCAGGGTCGGTTGAGAATTATTGGTCCAAGTTTTACAATGTTTTTGATTTATACTTATTTAAATTTTATAACAATTGAATATATATGGATATCATCTCGGGAAACATTTACTAGTGGCCAACTGAGTTCATAATGACACCCTCTATAGGCCCTTTGGGAAGAATGTAGACTTTATGTATTAAAGAAAATGTAATGGTAAGGTTTCATCAACTAGAGACTAATGTATATTGATGTGAAAATGGTGTATGGCATGGATTTTATGGTTTTAGATATGGTTTAGATGGTTCCATGACTCTGAGTCAACTTTTTATTAGTGTACCTTTGAGAATGTTCATATATTATAGGCATATTGTTGATTTGTTTTTATTCACGTGATTTTTATGTAATTCAAGTTTATTATGCATCTTATCGTAAATATTTTATAAAATGGTATTAAATTTTATTTAGTCTTGAATTTTTTTTCCTATTATTTACTATTATTTTGGATACTGTTTGTATCATTTTTATTTATCATTTGAGGGTTCAATCTCCCTATCACACCAAGGTTTTTAACTTTAACTTCATTCCAGTTTAGGTCAGGTTCATAGTTGTTTTATCAGGATCCTGGTGTGATAGTTTTGAAATTTTGGGAAATTATATCACTTCAATTGTTGTCCTATCAATACCCCTCGGTCCCCCTAGTTCCCCATTGAATTTTGGAGCAAAAAATAAATTCTTTATTGGATATAACTAGGCACATAGTTTGGTCACACAGTTTTCTAAACCATGCACAGTGTCCATCACATTAAATTTTTTTATGTAATTCCAATTTTTCCCTTCTGGGATTAAACCAAATGTTCCCATTTCTTCTCCCATTCGACCCTAGCATCCTTGGGAAATCTCCAAGATTCCTTAAGATCCCATGTAACTCTTTTTTAAAAGTGGATTTGGTGGGGGGAACTTCAAAATAATGTAATTAAGTGAGTTTATTCCTAGTTTTTTTCTTCCCCTTAGGGTTTGTCCCACTCTTTCTTGTAGTTATCTGTTTCCATCACCTAGGGTTTCTTCCATAGGATTTAACATTAGGTTTTTGGGTGAAATATTCTTGTATTAGGTTTGTTTTCCATCCCTTTTGGTGTAGTGGTGGTGTGGTTAATGTTTCGCACAACAATTTTAGGTTTTTGGAATCTAAGGTAAGTGATTCTATGTTTAAGCATATTTTGATGAGTTATTTTTTCTCGCATAAAATTTTTATCATGATTCTTACCTATTATTTGTGGTGAAAAAAATAATTTTTGGTAGAGTTAGTTAAGCGTTTGGTTTTAAAATTGCATGTTTACTTGAAATTGTGTGTTCTTCATGTGTAACTCTTGTGATATCTTTTGGGGTCATTTTGTAATGAATTAAAGTAATTTATCAAATGTTTATAGGGATTCAAATTTTATTTTAGTTGGTTATTGGGGTGATTTTGGCTTTAAAATAGGGTTTTTGAATGGGTTTTATGTGAAAATACTTGTTATACTTCTTCAAAGTGTTTTATGAAAATTGGATATGATTGATTGAGTTACACAAAATGTGAAAAGGATTATTATGTACTATTTTAGTGGTTGTATGTTCTTAAAATGGGGGTTTGAAAGGGAAAGTGGTGATTTGTGATGACTAATGTTTTGAGAATGTTGTATGAAATTTTTAAATGATTTATGAAATTGTAATAAAGGTTTGAAACATGTTTGTGGGTTGTTTTGTTGTGAGTAGGGTGTTAAAATGAATTTAGAGGTGAAGAGGCCATTATATGACATGTGTGTGGGATATTTGTTGAGTGTTTGATTTGGAAATGGATATTTCATGTGCAAATTATGTTTAATAACATGTATAACTTGATCGAACATAAAGAGGGAAACCCAGGTATCTAGGTGGGCGGACTAGGACTAGTATGTTAGTGATTCGGAGTGGTGTCATCCATGTTTCACTTAGTAAGATATAAAATGAAAACACTAAATAAACTATTTATGATGATTGGGGGCCACTAGGTCATTGGGTTTTCTCCTCCTAGTGGATCATACATGATACAAATATTTTGTATGGTTACTTTTACACTGAGATACAATGTACCTAGGTCCCACAGCTAGTTAGTGCCTAGGGGGTGTTCTCATGTCTAGTTCTCATTGGATTTATTGTACTTACCAATGTCATATAGTTTTTTATAGAAAATTCAATATAATTTGTGTTTTATTTAAAATTGTACATTATTTAAATTGTCCCTCTTGAAAACTATATTCATTTTAAGGTTTTGTCTCTTTGAAATTGTTTATAGCATTATTTTTTATAAAACTAGAAAGTTTTTTTCATAAAATGTTTATCACATAGAATATATTTGGGTGGAATACTAATAAACTTAGTCTCACACCCTACTCATACCTTTGTGTGTAAATAGACATGGTAATGTTTTTTGCAGGTTTGGGTGAATATTTTAGAATCGGTGGTTTGGGTTACTAGCAGTCCTTCTTGATGCAGTGTCATGTAGATTGCTTGAGGGGATTCCCCCGGCCATGAGGTGGTTCTTGGGAAATTATTTTTGGTATTTTTATTTTTGTAGTAGTCCTTGGTATTTTTTAAGAAACTTCTTTTTCAATTTTGATTTTTGTTAAGTTGTTTGGTTTGAAAAAGTTAGATTCAGTTTATTTATTATTGATAGTCTTTTAGGTTTATAAATTCAGGTAAATCATCCCCAACTTTTATTTATGATACCAGGGCATGTGTTCCAACCTGTAGGGATAGGAAACTCCCTTTGGTCATTTCTATAGATCGGTTCAGGTGTTAGTTTTGATGGAAACCAGATCTATTTCATGACAAAATAGTATCAAAGGATGTTCTCTCTTTTTGGGTCATGTTCTTTTGGGAAAGAGTCCAGGTAGACCAGAGCTAGGATTATTGGAACTCAATGTTTTGGATATGAGTAAGGTGACTAACTAGAACACCTCATTGCAAGACTTGAGTTACCTAGGGAATTCTGGTTCTATCTAAGTCTTTTAGTCCTTGTGGTTTCTCCTTGTTTGGGAAATGAAATGTGAGTTGGTTTAATTCTCCCAGTGTGCTCACAAGGCCTAGAAATCCATGTGAAGCTAGTGATATGGTCCTATAACACAATATATGATGGTGTAGTGACTGACATATATCCTCCAACCATATGTCTGAGTCACCAATCGGAACTATTTTCCCTCTTTTGAGAAATTTCTTGTGTTTCTTTGAGTTTTGGAAATTGTTTTGAAAAACCCTTATTTTGGAATTATTGAGACATGGTTTTAAAGTAAAAATGACTTGTTTTTTAAAAAAAGTAAATTTTTGTGACATGAGTTTCTAGTAGAATGAAAATGGGTTGATTTTTTAATGTTTAAAAATGAATTTTTGTGATTTTTTGAAATTTGGTTTGGAAAGTACTAATTATTTTAAAGTGGGTTTTCTAGATCTATTTCAACTAGAATTTGTTAAACTATTGAAAACTATTTTGAAATGGGGTGAAATGTTTTAAAATATTTATATAAGACTTGAAAGGAGTATTATATGAATGTTTTGTGACTTTATAAAACTCTTTTTAAAAATGGAATGGGGTTTTTATTTTTTGTCTATTAGTTTAGAGAAAAAGGAAGTATTGGTTAAATTTCTTGGTTTTGAAAAGTGGAAATAATTTTGGTTTTAACCTTTGATATTTCCATGAGTGAACACATGCATGGGTTTAAATAGTAAGATAGATGGTTAAGGGAATATCTGGATCAGTTTCAGTTTGGATATGAGGAGGGTTCCAGGTGTGGCATGGAAACATACATATGTGAGTTCCATGGGGTACCAATGGAGAATTATCTAACCACTGACCTTGCTTACTTTGAAAGAAATGATTTCTTTTTCGTAAACAAATTTTATTTTTTGATAAATGGTATTTGAGTGGTTTTTCTTATGTGTTTTTGGATTGTTTTTTTTTTGATATTTTTATTTCGATAACACCTCTTGTTTAAATGAAGTTTTGGGTTTTTTTTGGTGTGTTGGGTTGAAAAGTTGGTTTGTGGTCTTTTGTGAAAAATATTTTGGGAATACATTGTGGTTGTTCCCCTCTTTTGTTTGACTCCAGTTTATGGTACGTTAGGAACAATGGACTGGCTTGGTTGGGTCCTTGTGTTTTCTTTTTTGGGTATATTACACCCCCATAAAGAAATAATGCATGATTGAAGTACAACCATGAGAAATTCGTCATTGGAAAACCCTCTAGTAGATTATCATGAGTACTTTCTTCTTGATCGCTGATGATTAAGTCTACCCTTCTTCTATTTCAGTTAAGTGGGTACTCTTGTAGCATGATACTGGTTGTGGAAGGTTGAAATAGACCTTGTTCTCTTGAGTTTCTAGATTCATCAAAGGTAAAGTTTGATACTGTGGTATCTATAGGTTATATCTAGACACAGTGAAGGGAAATTCCAGTGAGGAAAAGTAAAGCAGTCCAGACTTGACAAGTTTTTTTGTAGTATTTAAGGGAATTTGGGTATTTCATTGGTTTCTCATAAGAAAAGGATTCCTATTAGGACACCAGTGTAGAAAATCGAGTCGTTCAAGGCAGTTATGGCTACTTACAAAAATATCATGCTGCTTGGGACATGGTTCAAAGTCCCACTCCTTGTAATATCGATATTGGTTTCTAGAGTAATTTTCGGTGGTGTTTTGTTATATTTTATTTTAAGGGAAAATTTGGATGTTTCAGAACCTTTAGAGGGGTTATTATTAAATGAAAGTGTGTTTATCTTTTGATAATTGTTTAATTCCTTTTTTTTAGTAAAGGTATATTCTGTGTGTTCCTTATTCTTATGTTTCTTATTTGGGGTGAACGAGGTGATGTATCTGCATCTTCTAATTCCCTAAATTGGTGAAGGTCCCTCAAAAAGGTAAGTGTTTTGAGGGAAGTGTTGTAGTTCTTGACTGTGAGGCAATAGATGCTTCAATAATTATAACTCCAGCCATAGGTCTCGGAGTGAAGTTGGATAATTGTTAGAAAACCCCCATGGATGTAAGGGATCATGGTTTAACTTTTTTATATGGTGTGGGAGGTTCAGATATTTTGAGGTTTCGATGTGATGGTATTGTTTTAAGTGGTCCCGTGTGGTGGAAAGGGGCATGGGTACCCTATTTTTCAAGGTTGTAATCTATAATAGTGGAGAAGTCCCTCCTTGGTTATAAGAAGGTGGTGTGGTTTTGTTTTCTCAAACTCTATGCTTGAACCCTCATGGGTGAAACTCTTAGTATGGTTGTTTGTGTATGAATAACCTGGTAGGATCTTTTGATCATGTTCTTGATTGGGTTCATCCAAGGAGGGTGATTTCCATGGGAGTGTTGAACCATTTAGTCTCTCGCTAGTTTGTATTTTCATTGATCAACGACCCTTTATATGGGGATTGGGTATTATAGGGTATTTCTCTTGGAGGCCCATACAAGTTGGTTAATACTGTTAATTCTTATAATGGGGAGTCTGTTTGGGCCTACCCTATTATTATCTCGGTTATGTCTCTTGAAATTATGTTCTCTTTTATGGTGGGGAGTCCATACATACCTCACTGTGTTGGTGTTCTAGTTCAGTTCCCCCTTGAGTTTACTTGAATTTTTAGAGAAACTTTTATGTTTTTTTGAAGGGCAGGCCCATGCACATAGTTTGTGCATGGTTAGTGGTAACCGTTCACCCAACCAGGAAACAGTGTGGTAGGAGATAGAACATATCGTATACCCTCTACACGGCCATGCTCCTCGACCCAGGTAACAGTGCGAGTTTTCCTCTTTAGGAAGAACGGTCCGCGTTATTTCCCAAACCGTGCAGAATAACCATCTGGATCTTCCAGCACTTTAAAATAGTTATTCATGTTGTTACCCTGGTGATAGGTAGTCTTGTTTTGAGATATATGACCACCAACTTCCTTCTTGGGTAAATGTTGGGATTGGAGTGTTCCCAATGGTTTTGATGAAGTAAGGGTGTGGTAACCTCATTCAAATTCATTGTTCATTTTAGGTAAATTACTTGAGCTTCATCGGGTAGTGGTTAAGGTGTTTTGTCTTGGTATGTGGTTTTATTGTGTTTTATCATTTCAATAAAATAGTGAAAAAAAATTGGTGATATTATATTTTCAATTTTTTTATCAATTGGATGTTTTTTGGCCTTTGGGGGCTGGTGACCCTTAGCAGGGGAGTCCACCTTGGTCTCTCAAATTAACTCATAGCCCTCTTTTCCTTCTTATAGTGTCGTATTTTCATTTTTTTTGGGAAAACATATCTGAATCTAGGAAATAGTATTGGGTTTTTTTATTATACCTAACCTTGTTGTGGCTTTCTGGGGGTGTAAAGCTTTATGGTGGGGGTAATTGTCGCACTTGGGTTCTTAACTTTTACTTCATTCTGGTTCGGGTCAGGTTCTTGGTTTTTTTCTCGAGATCCAGGTGTGATAGGTTTGAAATTTTGGGGCATTATTTTTTTTATATTATTTTTCTATATTTACCCTAGTTCCCCCCTAGGTAACCATTGAATTTTGGAGCAAAACATTAGTTTTTATGTGGACAGAATTGGGTGCACGATTTGGTTGCACGGTTGGCTAAACCATGCAGCCAAACCGTGCGTAATGTCCAGTACATTAAAATATTTTATATAATTCCAAATTTTCCCTTATGTCTTTATCCAAATGTGCCCATTTCTTCCCCCATTCTACCCTATAAGACAAGGGAGGAATTCAAGCTTCCTCAAGCTCCCATGGAACTCATTTTTGAAGGTGGATTTGATGGGGAGACTTCCAAATCATTCAAGTAAGTGAGTTTCTCCCTAGATTCTTCTTTCCCCTTATGGTTTCTCCCACTGTTTCTTGAGGTTCTAAATTTACAGAACCTAGGGTTTCATCCTTAGGGTTTAAAATTGGGTTTTTTGGTGAAATATTGTTTTCTTAGGTTTGTTTTTCTTCCCTTGTGGTGTTGTGGTGGTGTTGTTGAAGTTTCGCACAACAATTTGAGGTTTTTGGCATCTAAGGTAAGTGATTCCATGTGAAATCATCATTTGATGAGTTATGTTTGATTAAATAACATTTATAGAATCATTCTGACCTATTATATGTGGTGTAGAAATCATTTTTTGTAGAGTTAGTTAAGCATTTGGTTTTAAAATTTCATATTTACTTGAAATTGTGTGTTTTTCGTGTGTGACTCTTGTGATATCTTTTGGGGTCATTTTTTAATGAATGAAAGTTATTTATAAAATATTTTTAGGGATACCAATTCTGTTTTGGTTGTGTATTTGTTTTCTTTTGGCTTTAAAATAGGTCTTTTAAATGTTTTTTATGTGAAAAACCTTGTTATACTTCATTAAAGTGTTTTATGAAAAATGTAAATGGTTTATTGAGTTACAAAAAGTGTGAAAAGGATGTTTATGTACTATTTTAGAGGGTTTATTTTCTTAAAATGGGTTTTTGAATGGGAAATTGGTTATTTGTGAGGTCAAATGTTTTGAGAAATATTTATGAATTGATGATGTGATTTATGAAATTTTAAGGAAGGTGTGAAACACGTTTGTGGGCTACTTTAGTGAGAGTTTTTTGTTAAAATGAATTTCAAGATGAAAAGGGAATTATATGACATGTGTGTTGGTTGTTTTGTGTTTTTATGATTTATAAATGGAGTTTTGATGTTAAAATTATATTTGATAACATGTGGAACTTTATTGAGAACAAATAGGGAAACCCGAGTATCTAGGTGGGTAGACTAGGACTAGTATGCTAGTGATCTGGAGTGGTATCGTCCCTATTCCACTTAGAAAGTTTGACGATGGAAATGCTAACTAAACTCTGATGAATATTGGGGAATAATAGGCCATTAAGGTTTCCCCTCCAAGTAGATCATGCATGAGATAGATATTTTTTATGGTTACTTTTACACCGAGATACGATGTACCTATCTCCCACAACTATCTAGTGTCTAGGGGGTGTTCCCGAGACTAGTAATCATTAGATTTATTTTTCTTTCCATCATAATACAGTGTGTTTTGATGGAAAATTTATTATCATATTTGTTTCATTTAAAATTGTACATTATTTAAAGTATCCCTCTTGAAAACTATTTTTATTTTAAGGTTTCATCTCATTGAAATTGATACTAGAATTTTTTTTTATAAAACATGCAATATTTTTTTCTTAAAATGTTTTTCACATGGAATCTCTTTGTGTGGAATCTTACTAGGCTAGGATCACACACTACATACACCATTTAGTGTCATTATACTTGGTAATTCTTTTTGAAAGTTTGGGTAAAGATTTTAGATCTAGTGTTTTGGGTTACTAGCAGTCCTTCTGGATGTGGTGTCATGGATATGGATTGAGGGATATTCCCCCTTTCCATGACGTGGTTCTTGGGATATTATTTTTGTCCTTTTTCTTTTATGGTATTCCATGTGTTTTTGTACCAAAATAGATTTTCAATTCATATTTTTTTAATAGTTTTTTTGTTTGAAAAATTCAGATTCGGTTTTGTTGTTCGGAGTAGAGTACTCAAGAGGGGGTGAATTTAGTGTCTATATAAAATTCCGTTAAAAATTTTACTTAAAAAATTTCCCAATAAAAATGAACACAGTACAGCTAATCATGTTAATACATTTATAATAGTTTTTCTGTTAAAATAACTTCTCAGAAGATTGATTAATTCTCATTAATATAAATGTGAGTTATTGATACAACGTTTGAAGTTAATCTAATAGGTAAAAATAGTTATAACTTCTATCCAAGAATAACTATCAAAGTAAAATATAGTTTTCTAAAATATAGAGTAAAGTAGTGAAAAAATAAATAAAAACACATAGTGGATAAAACAAGTGGTTTAGTCTCAAGATGAGACCTAATCCACTCCACTTGGTGATCACCTACCACCAAGAAATTTATATTAATAAACTGTATCCACACCCTAGACCGGGGTAAACAATAGTACAAAGCACTATCCAGGTCACACGACTTCTTCCATTGTTTTTCATGGGAATAAACAACAAGGTCACACAAGGACCTCTTCCATACTTATCCATGGGAGTAAACATATGTAATAATATATGAGAGTAAGGATATCTTGTATCTTTTAGATTAATAAATGAAACTATGTGTTTTAACACAGACAAACACACTGATCAAAAGCTAAAAATAGTACACAATAGAGCAAAGATAATGAGATACGATTATAAATTCTCTGAGTGTTACTCTATGCATCTCTAGACTTGTAGGATGAAGCAGATGAAAATATCAAGTCCTCTTGTGAAAAATAGAGTGTCACGAGTTTGGTGCTCTGGTTTCTTGTTCGTTGAAGTAGGATATGTAGCTCGTGTTCTTCTTTGAGTTGGTACTGAAAAGTTGTTTGAGGATCTCATCTATATTAGTTCATCCTTCAAGGTTTGAGAATGATTCGTGTTTTTATCAGTAGTATATTGTTGCATGTATGAGTCATCTTTTCAAATGTTCTCTCATCTCATACTCTGAGTCTCACGTTCTTGTCTTTATTTCAGAATACATGTGTGGAGTACGAAAGGAATCATGATTTATACACCTCATACCACATAATTTCAGGTGACATGTTGACAAAGAAACTTTAATAATATCAATTCCATTAAATAACTTGAATATGACCGTTAGAAATTAAATTGAAAACAAAAAAAATTAAATAACGGTGTCATAGTTTGTCTTGGAATGGTATCACTTGGAAATGGTGTCACTGGGGAACATAGAATTATTCTCTTCCTCTAAGTGGTGAGACATTAATGATGCCACAGTTTCATTGAGATCAGGAACCTGTAGCACAGATGCAGCGTCAGGATCACGGTGTCTCGGGTAATGATGTCTAGTCTTTTTTCAAAACATTGAATGGTGTCTTGGTGATGGTAGTAAGAAGAAATGTCATAGAGTTTATGAAATTTAAAACTGCTTATGGTGTTTGAGTCATAGTGTCTGGATTATGGTGTCAGTGTCACAGTGTTTGGATTACGGTGTCATGCTCATAGTGCCAGGGACTTTTCCAAAATCTAGAACTAGTGGCTGATTTACAGTTTCTCATACTTAGCCAAATATCTGTAAAACTATCTTAGGAAATAATATTCACATAATGAATTATACTTAAGCATTAATATAATAAAACATTATAGAACAAGATCAAATATAGTTTACAATATTCAAACATGATTTATATCATTTTGAATCAGGATCTTGTGAAATTTTATACCATGATTTGTAAACATTAAATCATAGGGAAACCAATCATCTCTACACATGATTTGAGATAGATTGGATAAGGTTAACAGGATTTGTGATCAACAAAACATGACTAAAACATGAGGAGTCCAACAATCTATGCCTTTTTGATGATCACAAATCATAATATTTAGATGTATCTTCTTATTATCTCCCCACCTTTTGGGATTATCAAAAATATATAAGAAAACGAAAATAAACATGGAATGAAGGTAAATAATAAAGTAAACATCAATAGTTAATATTTCATTGGATGGAAAGACAAAGGTCATTACAATCATTAAGAAAAATGAAAAGCATTCCTATCAAAATATATTTTTCACTTCTCTTCAGAACTAGTAGTCTTCTCTTTGCCCTGGGTAGCTACATCATATGGGGCTAAATAATAAGAAAAGGAGGTTAAATAATGGATTGAGATAATTATTAGAGAAGTAAGAGATATCCCTTCAAAAATAGATGGAACCATAGTGGGTTTGGTTGAAGACTGGGGCAAGGATTTGTCAAGGATAACAGGTATGATCTGACTCAGAGGCTAAGATACAAACATGGAGACAGAAGAAAAAGTATTGGATGATCAAGGGGTTGATCTAGGCCCCAAAGGTGAAACTCCAAGAGTCACAATGGAATCACTTTTCACTTAAAGATAAGGATTCAAAAATTTAATGAAATCAATAATGATCTCACCACTATATTTCATTTCCTTCTAGAAATCAGATTTGTTCTCCATGAACTTGACAATAGAGGAGTGAAATCATTCATCTTTTGGACTTGAGTCATGAAGGCTTGAGTGATAGGATAAATTTTCAAATTCTATACAAGGTACTTGAAATGAATAGTTAGCTCATTCTTAGAGTAAATCCAATTAAAGTAGAAATATTCTTTCTTGGTAATTTATTCCTGGGTATCATCAGAAATCTTTGATTGAATACTCACTAATTCAAGTACTCGGTCACTATTCTTGATGACAGTAGATAAACTTTCTTTGTCCAAACCACTTAAAACTAGAAGTTCTTATTTAACAATAGTTTTGATCAGATCACTATCTATAGGTTGAGATGACTTTCTAGAGTAATTTGAAGCTGTAATTGATAAAGTGATAGACTTAAGCTGATTTAGAACTTTCTATAAACATCCCTTGGACTCATCAGTCGGCTTTTTAAGTCCAACAACAAGCTCATGTATTTCATTTAATATCTTCATGTTTCTCTGAGCCACTATTTCATATATTGAAGTCAAATTTGGTTGAATCATATATTCATCTTTCTGTGGAATCTTATCACTAACATCCTCAACAATATGAGCAGTAAGATCTTGACTAGTTTACAACACTTTTTGAAAATCATTAAAAATAGATCTGAGAGACTTAACCTCATCACTCAACTTCTTGTTCTCAATCCTAACTTCTGTTATTTCATGAAGAATTTTTTGTTGAATTTACCATATGATTTTCTCTAACAACAAGGTAGTATCTCTTTCACTAATATTTTTCACAAGACAAGGTTGTGAGTTCATGATCTTTTCAAATCTAGCTAACAAAGTATCTCCAGAAGTTTTCAGATCACTGTGACTCAGAGAAATAGAAGGTTCTTGTGTAGGTTTAGGAATAGGAGTTGATACAGGATCAGTATCCTTAGTAGAGATTACTTCTAGAGTAGAAACTAGTTTCAATTGAAACATAGTGGAAAGATCTATGCCTGTAATCGATGCCTCCTGGTTATTGTACACATCAATGTATCTAAGAAACTTATACCAGGTATCCACGGTGCTTTTATCAAAAGGATTGGGAACTAAAAAACTTTCTAGACTGGGGTGATTCTCCCCCTCAACAAGTGAATCTATTATGGAACTAATAAATTCAGTACCTTGACCTATTTCTAAATTTTCATCTCCAATAGGTTCACCCATTTCCTTTCTAGCTAGCTGAAAGGCTTGTTCAATTCTTTCATCAGCAGATAGGATAATTTTATGATCATATTGTTATTTTAATTGTTCCCCAATAGTAGCATCATCCTCAATAGAAGGTTCCTCTTCTAAATAATCCTCAAGAACAACTTGTTCTTTTAAACTAGTAGTAAGTTATTTTCCAAAAGAAGGTTCTTCCATTGAATCAATAATTCTTTTAGTAACAGGTACATCATTTTCAACTACATTTTGTGGAACAAGTAGACCACTTTCTTCTTTGTCCTAGATAGTTCCTTCCTTAAGTGAAACAACTGCATATCTTAATTCTTCATCTGAATAATCAACAACCTCATATGGTTCCAAACCAGGATTAGATATATTCTCAGGTATTGAAGGATTCTCAACTGGATTAAACCTTTCGTAAAACCTTTTATTTTCCTCCACCCATGGCTTTTTCCAAAGATTATAGCTTATTTTCATCCTTCTAATTGTATCCTTTGAGATACATAACACATAATCTTTAATGAGTTCTTCATTCGGGGTAACTACTCCATTAGAAAACACCATTGCATAGATTAATCTGGAATAGAACAAAGAGGTAGACTTTAAAGTTGTCTTGATCATTTCACACATGTAAAGTATAATATACTTACACAGATTAATCTTGTACCCATTTTTCATAAGTTGTATGAAGAATATATCTTGATACTTAAGAGTAGAAAGATCCCTTATCCTTGGAAAAATAATATTCTGTATAAACATAAATAGTAACCTTGTCTCACCATCTAACTCAGCAAAAATTTCCCTTATTTTATTCTTATTTCCTATCAAACTTCCTAGGGAATTTTCTAAGATAAAAACATCACTAGGAGGAGGAGGAACTCTTTGGTAATCCTCAAATATTCCTTCATTATGTATCCCTAGGAATCCATCCCACAACCTCAAGGAAAAAAGTACCCCTTTGACCATTAATCCAACTACTTACAACAAATTTATCTTCAGTATTGAATCAAAACGGGACATACTGATAAAAATGATAAACTGGTTTTTGATAAATCGGAATTTTCCCTTTTGTGAACCAGTTTATCCAAACCTAATCTTCTAGTACTTTCAAAACAAGTGACTTACTTTTTAGAAACCACTTCATACAGACTTCCTTTCCTGGTACTACTATTCTATAATAATATTTGGATTCAATGGTCCCTCATTCATTACATTGGGTTTCATTTTCACTTTCTTCTGAGATCTACGCTTCTCAGGAGTTGATTAAGATGAGGTCTTCATTATGGTCATTCAACGTGGGAATAAGAGAGATGATAGGATAAAATAGGACTAACATTTTGAAAGAGATGTCTTTTAGTTTCGAGAGAATAGAGATCGAGTAAAGAAAAGATTGAAAGAAATTGGGTTTTTATCATTTAGGTATTTTAAGCATCACAAATTAAAAAATGTGTCATAAATAAAATTAATCAACATAATGATATGGTAAAAAATTAAAAAAAAAGAAAGAAAATTGAGTCATTATGGTGAGACCGAAACAGATTTTCATTGTGTCATCATTATAGTGTGACTCCAAAGGGTGAGGCCATATCATTGAGGTAGTAAGTGTAAGATAATAACTAAGAGACAGTAACTGTGAGAACATAAACATGAGACAGTAAATTTAAGCCAGTAACTTGTGAAAATGTGGAAGTGAGGTAGTAACTTTGTGACCATTAACTTTTTACTTAATATTTATCATTCTTAATTCATGTATGATGTAATTTATCATTTCATAATTTAATGGTTTAGTGAATATATCATCAAGACGATGTTCAGTTCCAATGAATTCCAAATTGATATCACCTTTTTGATAATGATCTCTCAAAAATTCATTCTTTACATCAATATGATTTATCCTAGAATGTGAAATAGGATTCTTAGAAATATTAATAGTGTGTGTATTGTCATATTTTATAGGTACATATCTGAATTGATATCTGTAGTCTAGTAATGTGTGTTTCATCTACAAAACTTGTGTACAAAAACTACCAGTAGCTATTCATTTAGCATTTGTAATAGATAATTCAATATATTTTTGTTTCTTAAAACACCATGACACTAGACACTTGCCTAAAATGTGACATGTTCGAGAGGTATTTTTTCTATCATATTTACAACCACCAAAATCAGCATCAGAATAGCTAACTAACTTAAATGACTGTCCTCTAGGATAGAACAGTCCTAGATTGGGTGTATGTTTGAGGTATTTCAAAATCCTTTTTATAGAATTTAAATGAGACTCTTTAGGGTTTGATTTAAAACAATCACACATACATACACAAAACATAATAATAGGTCATCAAGAAGTTAAGTAGATTAAGCTTAAAATCATTTTTATGTAAGTGACTCGATCAATAGATTTTCGATCTTCATCAAGATCCAACTTACAAGTAGTACTCATTGAAGTATCAATACTTTTAGTGTTGTCCAAGCTAAAAATTTTTAGAAGATATTTAGTATATTTTATTTGATTCAAAATAATACCATCTTTATTTTGAAATATTTGAAATCCAAGAAAGAATTTTAGTTCACCCATTAAACTCATTTCGAATTCATTTTTCATTATCTTAGAAAATTCAATACATAAAGAATTTTTTGAAGATCCAAAAATAATATCATCTACATAAATTTGAACTAAAAAAACATCATTGGAAATTCATTTTATAAAAATAGTAGGATCAATTATACCATTTGTAAAACCTTTGGAAATAATAAAAGTACTTAATCTATCATACCAAGCTCTTAAATCTTGTTTTAAACCATAAAAAACATTTGATAATTTAAAAACATGATTTGGAAAGTGACGATTTGTGAAACTAGGAGATTTTTCAACAAAAACATCCTCATATATATACCCATTTAGGAATGAACACTTGACACCTATTTTATATAGTTTGAAATTCAGATTTGTTGCATATTCAAGCAAGATTCTAATGGCTTTAAGTCTAGCTACTAGTGAAAAGGTCTCCTTATAGTCAATTCCTTCTTCTTGATTATATCCTTGTGAAACCAATCTAGCTTTGTTTCTAACTATGTTACAAACTTCATTTACTTTATTTCTAAACACCCACTTAGTGCCTATGGTAAAAATGACTTTGGGTCTATCAACAAGTTTCCAAAATTTGTTCCTTTAAAACTGATTAAGTTCTTCTTGCATTGAAATCACCCAAAATTCATCATTGATAGAATCATTGATGTTTTTATATTCAATTTGTGACAATAAATCATGTTGTTCAACCTGATTTCTAAGAGAACCTCTAGTTTGTGCTCCTTTATCTAAATATCCAACAACAGCATCTAAAGGATGGTTCTTAAGAGTTCTAACAGCTCTAGAAAAAGAGGGTCTAGTGATTTTAGGCTCTCTAATAGGTTTGGGTTCCTTATGGATTGAATCTAGAGAATTTCTAAAATTGGATGTTTTCAAAGATTCCTTCATAAGATGGTCATAAGATTTAGCATTGGCATCTAGATTTGACATATCATCCTCAAGATTCTCAAGAGAGTTCTTAGGCTCATGTGGATCTATCTCATCAAAATTGACAAGGAAATATTCCTCCACACATTTACTTCTTTTTCTAAAAACTCTATAGGATTTACTAGAGATTTAATATCCTAGAAAGATTCCTTCATCACTCTTGGATGATAATTTTTCAAGATTTTTCATGTTAATAAGGATATAGACTTTTCAACCAAAGACTTTGAAGTAGTTCACTTGGGGTTTTTTATTGTTCCAAAACTCATATGGAGTTATTTTAAAAATAGGTCTAATAAACACTATTAATAATATAGAATGTTGTATTTATAGCTTCAGAAAAAAATAAATAGGTAAATCATATTCACTAAGCATGGTTCTTACAATTTATTGTAATGTCCCATTTATTCTTTCTACAACTCCATTTTGTTGAGGTGTTCTAAGGGTAGAGAAATTATTAATATAGCCATTTTGTGAGAAAAAAGGATTCAGACTCTTGATTTTCAAATTTACAACCATGGTCACTTATTAGATTTTTAATTCTAAGTCCATTTATATTTTCTATAGTTTTATCATACTTGGTGAAATGAGAGTAGGATTCACTTTTGTGAGCTAAGAAGAAGGTCCAAATATACCTCGAAAAGTCATCTACTAGAATATAAACATAGTGCTTCCCATTTAAACTATAAATTCTATATGGTCCAAAAAATCTATGTGAACCAACTCAAGAGGTTTAGAAGTTGAGACTTCATTCTTTGGTTTGAAGGAAATTTTTTGTTGTTTACCCTTTTGACAAGGATTACACACTTTATCATTTGGAAACTCTAGTTTGGGTAGATATTTGACAAAAACATTTCTATTTAGATTTCTAAGGGAATGAATATTGCAGTGTCCTAGTCTTCTATGACAAATCCAAGACTCTTTATAAAAGGCACTTAATCAAGAAACATTTTGAGAGGCTACATAATCTAAGTTAACAGAATATACATTTTCATTTCTTAATGTAGAAAATAATAATTCATTTTTAGAATGAAAAACATTGTAAGAGTCATTTTAAAATTTAACATGAAATCCATCATCACATAGTTGTGAAATACTAAGCAGATTATATTTCAGTCCGTTAACAAAAAGTACTTTAGAAATTAAAACTGAGTTAGAGTTACTGATTTGGCCCACACAAATGATTTTTCCTTTGGCATTGTCACCAAAAGTGACATGACCACCATCAATTGTGATGAGACTCTTGAAACATGAATAGTCCTTATTCATTTTTCTTGAACACCCACTGTACAAGTACAATAATATTTTATAGGATCTCTTCAAACAAGTTTCCTACAAAATTGTCAAATAAAAACAGACTTTGGTACCCATATTTGTTTGGGTCTAGTAATATTAGTAACTAGTGCTTTAGGAACCCACATCTGTCTCATAGGTTTCCTATATGAATTATGTAATGTATATTATAAATAAACTTTATTTGGTCTAGAAAAATTCTAAATAGTAGAGGATGTATCATGGTTTGAACTAGCAGAATGTTTTCTTAAACTAGGAATAAAGTTGTATGTTCTGGATTTAGAAACAAAATTAGTTTTTCCAAAATTTCTTATACCATGTTGATAGCCAATATAAGTAGTGTATTTAGGGGAAATTTTTTTACCCAAAATTTGTACCAAGATATCTTTACCATTAATAAAACTTTAAATGTCATTTTTTAATTGCTCATTAGATAGCTTTAATTCATTGTTTTCTTTTAGTAATTGAACTTTTTTCTCTCTTTATACAACAAGTTCAGATATAATAGTTGAGGTAAGAGCATAATGTCTCTTTAAAGACTTGTATTTATCTTTTAGTTCATTACAAGTCTCTTTAATCATATTTAAATAATCAAAAATTTCTTCTTTAGACATTTTTTCTTAATCACTTTCATCTCCATAATAATAGTAAATTTGTATAGGAGATTCCAGGATTACCTCTTTTTCTTCATGAAACACATATTGGCTTTGTTATCATGTTCATCGTGTGAAGACTTTAAATCACTTCAACTTTCCTCATAAGCACTCCAAGTTTCTTTCATTGCATTTTTATACTTTCTATGTTTGTCCTCATGTTTCTTTTTATACTTGAGCTTGGGATAGTCATCCTTTACATGTCCCTTTTTATTACATTCATAACATACTATCTCATCAGTCTTATCATTTCTTTTCCAATAATTCTTCTTTTTTTTCTTTGAACATATCTTCCTTTGACGTTAGGCTTTCTGAAAAATTTCTTCCTTTTGTAAATTTCTTAAACCTTTTGGCTAATTAACCCATCTCCTCATCACTATAATATGGTGATTTTTCACTACTAGAATTTTCTACAGAGGCTTGTAGTTTCTCCTTTTCTTTATGTTTAAAGGTAGTGGTCTTAAATTACACATATTTCCATTTGGGTTCATCCTCCTCTTACTTGTTGACTTTCATCTCTTCTTCGTACTTCATTAGTTTCCCAATGAGTTCTATGATATGTAATTTGCTGATGTCACATGACTCTCTAATAGAGACAAAAGATCCTCTCTGGCTATAAGGTAGGAATTTGATAATTCTCATAATTTTTTCTTTGGCAGTAACATCTCTTCCCAAAGAGATCATAGTGTTTACTATTTCATTTAACCTGATATACATGTTAAAAATAGGCTCATCGGGATTCATCTGAAAATTATCATATTTAATAGTATATGTGTTAAGTCTCATTTCCTTAACACTATAAGTTCCTTTATGTGACATAGAAAAAATATCCCAAATATCATTGGTTGTTTTAAATGCTGAAATTCTGTTAAATTTCTCATCTCCTAAAGAGAAGTATAAGGTATTCATGGCTTTGCAATTATTGTTATAAGAAATATTAGTTGGGTTATCCCAAGTAGTTCTAGAAGTAGTAGGAATATTATACTCATCTACAATTGAAGACCAAATTTCAAAACCCATACTTTCTAAATTCATTTTCATTTTAATTTTCCATTGGGTATAATTGGTTCCACTGAAAAATGGAGGTATGTTTGTAGTAGCTCCTTTTAGTCTATTATCCACAATAAAGAAATACATTTAATATCACAAACTGAATCTGGTTTCTACTAATACTGGAAACAAATCCAGACCATTATAAGGCCCAAAGGGCATTCCCTATCACCGTGGGCAATTACAAGTTTCTGGATATCAATAAATTTGGTTTGGGAACAATTTAGATGAGTATTAAAGCATAAAACATTAAGAACAATCAATAATATGAATCTGAAATTTTCATGCCAAACAAGCCTTAACCGAAATTATATCTTAAAGAATGGTTTTAAATAAAGTGAAATAGGTCAAAACATAAAAAAATCATAAAATCATCCACAAAGACTCCACATGACAAGGGGTCATCACCCCCGAGCCGTCTCCGCAACATTTCACCATAGGAGGGGACTAACAACCTAAACCACCTTCACCCGAGGATTTTCCTTTACCTATGTCAAAAATAATCAAGTATAATTATACCTAATGGGTTTAAGTAGGGTGTGAGCCTAATAAAAATAGTATAACACCCAAATATTCCAAAGAGTATGCAATACATTGTGAAAAAGCAAGTAGTTTTAATAGGTAAGGAAAAGTGGTGATAAATTCTAAGAAATGAAACATTCAATTGTAAATAGTTTTTAAAATAAAACATTCATAATGTTAACAAATTTGAATAATACATGTTATATAATATAATTTAAATCCAAAAACACCCTAATATAAGGGCAAATACCACAAATTCAATGAGCACCAAAACTGGGAACACCCCTAGGCACTAGATAGTCTAGGTCCATATGTACCTCGTACCTCAGTGTAAAATATTCATTTAACAATCCTTTCCCATGAAATATACACTAATATGGAACATACCCATAACCTATTGGTCCCCAAAAATCATCTATATAGTTTAGTTAGAGTTGTCATTATCAAAAATGCTAAGTGAAACAGGGATAAAACCGCTCTGGATCACTAGCATAATAGTATATATCCGCCCACCTAGGTACTCAGGATTCCCCCTTTGTGATCAAGCAATTTAATCATTATATATACATATATTTTCATATAAAAACACCACTATTGGTCACATACAAACAATAAATTATCTATACACACTTTATACCACTTAAAACACACAACAAAACATTTTGATTTTCAATAAAACAACTTCTCAAAATCTCGCATTATTTTGCAACCAAAACACATTGAAATCCCCAAATTTCATACTATGTGCACACTTATAAGTCACAAAAAAAATCCTTCCCAATACCTTTCAATGAAACCAAAAAATCAGTTATAGGGCAGCCACATATGAGCCAAGATGTGATATCTTTGTAAAACCTCCATTTTCACACAAACATGGCACTTAAAGTTATTGTGCTTTACAAACACCATTAAAACAAATTTTCACAGAAACAACCAGAGGAGATAAACATTCAAAACATTATTTTCAACCCTAATAAATTTAAATATAATCAACTAAGTAGTTATAGGGAATACCCAAATGAACCAATAAAATATTTCTATGAAAAAACCACAATTTCACATAAAAATGGAACTTAAAATTCATTTGATTTAAAAATAACAATAAAAACAATTTTTGAACCAATAATCAAATAATATAGAAATTAAAATATTATAAACACATCAATATAAGTCACAAGTATTTAATACACATGGAATCACCTACCAAAATTGTTAAAACATTGAATCCTTTGGGTGAAAATTCAATCGCACCACCGCTGCACCTCATGGAAGGTAGATCGATCCTAAAATCAAAATATTTGACCGAGAAAACCCAAAGTTAAACCCTAGGTTCTAAAACCTACCATATTTTAATTTGGGACTTCAATGAAATTGGAAGGAACTTCATGAAAAGGGGAGAAACTATGAGGGAGAAACACTTACTTGAGATTGTCTGAAGTTCCTCCACCAATCCCCCTTCAAAATGGAGTTCCAATGATTGTTTTAGAGTATTTGAGGGATTTCATGGCAGAAAGGGTAGAATTAGAAAATAAATGGGAGAGTTTGGATTAATCCTAGGAGGTAAAATAAGTCATTTAACTTAATGATTTGTACATGGGCGGACGGTTTGTGTGCACAGTTTGGAAAATCGTGGACCTAAACCATGTACCCTCCTTTATCCCCTAAAAACATCTCCAAATGCCACCAAAATTTATTGTGGATTAGGGGGTACATATAGGGGATGTTAGGATAAAAATATAAGAAATATAATTACCTTTAATAAAGAACTTTGGTGTGACAATCTCCCCACCATGATAACTTTTCATCTCGGAAAGTCGACTAGAGGCTAGATCAGAAAACAAGAAGGGGCACTCATCCTCAACCCATGAATTTTGATCCTAGGTCTCTTGTGTATCACTAATATGATGCAAATGAACCCAGACTAGTGTAATAGACTTCCCTTGAATCACCTTCTCTTAGGAGTCCACTATTTTCCCTGGCTGTACAAAAACTGACAAGTTGGGCTCTATCTCCGTTCTTCCCAACTCAAAACATGGGACAGATCTGGGTTGTATTTATTAAAATAGAATACATGGAATAAATAAAGGATGTATGTTAATTAATAAGGTAATTCCAACCTATAATCCACCTTTCCAATATGCTCGGTGATCTCAAAAGGGCTGACATATCGCAGCGTCAGCTCCCCTTGCTTCCCCAATCGATGATGGCCCAGATGAGGGGTCAATTTTAAGAATAACCTATCACCCAAAAAACTATAGGTCTCAATGCCTCTGGTTAGCATAAGATTTATGATGACTCTGAGTTTTCATCATGAACTTCCTCATCAATTTAACCTTCTCAGAAGTCTCCTGCACAAGGCTCGGCCCCAACAGTGAAGTCTCACCTACCTCATCCCAACATAGGGGGGATCGACATGGACAAACATAGAGTGCCTCAAAAGGATATATTCAAATAGAAGATTGGTAATTGTTATTATAATCAAACATAACCAATCCCAAATGTCTATCCCAAGAACCTCCAAAGTCTAGAACACATGCACTGAGCATGTCCTCCAAAATCTGATTCGTCTTCTCTATCTGACCATCCGTTTGAGAATGGTATGTTGTGATCATTTTAATTTGAGACCCCAAGTCCTTTTTAAGTCCTTACCAAAACCTATAAGTGAAACAAGGGTCTCTATCTGAGACAAATGCTGATGGAACACCATAAAGAATCACCACCTCTAGAAGATACAAACAGATCAAATCATCCACTTTAGTTATATCTCTGATTGGAATGAAGTGGGGTGATTTGGTCAGATGATAAATCACCACCCAAATGGAATTATTACCTAGATGTGTATGAGGAAATACAACAATGATGTCCATAGAAACCTTTTTCCACTTTCAGGTAGGAATGGGTAATGGCTGGAGCAAACCGTAGGGCCTTTGATGCTCTTCTTTCACCTTCTGGAATGTGTAGCATCTCGACAAAAAGTCTGTGATGTCTTGCCTCATACCAGGACACCAGAATTGCCAACATAAATCATAATATATCTTGGTGGAATCCATATGGACATCCCACTGATAATGGTGGCTATCCTGCATCACCAACTTCCACAGAGATAACATTACTACTGAACGACCCTTTAAGCACATGATTCCCTCAGGAGATGACGACCAATCAAAAGACATCTACCCACCATGAAGAAACTACTTCATCCACTGACATATCTCATCACTAGTTTGGTCCCTCTTAATTATTTCTACTAGAGGAGGAGTTAACTGAATGCTCATCAAGAACACACCCTCATTTTTCTCCTTGGTCTCCACATGCATATGTGAAAAGAGCCCCATCAAAGTCTACTCATCACTTGACTTCCTCAAGGCTTGAACTGGAACACTTCTAATCAAGGCATTGGCCACTACGTTACCCTTACCTGGGGTATAGACAATGTCAAAGTCGAAATCCTACAAGTACTTGATCTAATGATGCTTCATCAAGTTGAGTTCCTTCTGTGAGAAGATATAGGCCAAGATTTTCTAATCAGATTAGACCACAAACTTATTCCCAGAGAGGTAGTGATTCCATGTCTTCAAAGCATGCATCAAATCTGCTAACTCCATGTTATGGGTTGGTTAATTCTTTTCATGTGGTCGAAGTTGGAAAGATTCGTATTCCACCACGTGATCATCCAGCATAAGCACGTACCCAAGACCCATACCTAAAGCATCGTAATAGACCATATACCCCTTCCCGTTCTAAATAAAAATCAGAACGGGGGTGGTAGTAAACCTCCAATTTAGCTCCTCGAAGTATTCCTAACATTCTGGGGCCCATACAAACTTCACCCCTTTCCGGAGGAGCATAGTCATTGATGAAGCCAGTTGAGAGAAATCCCGAAAAAACCCCATGTAATAACCAACCAGGATGAGTAAACTCCTGATCTAGAACATGTTATTTGTCTTCTCGCATGACATAACCTCATTGATCTTATCGGGGTCCACTAAAAACCCCATAATCTAAGATCTCATGCCCCATAAATTTCACTTCCCTGATCCAGAAGGTGTACTTTGACAACTTTTCATAGAGGTGGTGATCCCACAAAGTGTCCAAAACGATCCTCAAGTGATGTTCGTGTTCCTCCTCAGAGGCAGAGTATACTATAATTTCATCCATGAACACCGTAATGATGTAATCAAGATATCAGTAGAACACCCTATTCATGAGTTCCATAAAGACCACTGGAGAAATGTTCAATCCGAAGGGCATGACCAAGTACTCAAAATGGTCGTACCTACTTCAGAAGTCTATCTTTGGGGTATCTACCTCCTTCTCCCTAAGTTGATGATATCCCAAACTTAGGTCTATCTTATAAAACCACCTTTCCCCTTAAACTGATCAAACAATTCATCTATTCATGGAAAAGGATATTTTTTCTTGATTTTTACCTTATTTAGATTCTCGTAGTCAATGCACAACTAGAGGGACACTTCAGCCTTTTTTGTGAACAACATAGCAGCGTCCTAAGGACGTATACTCGAGCGAATGAATAATTTGTATTCTAAGTCATATAGTTGTATATTTAATTATATCAGCTCGGTCAGGACCATAATATATGAGTGTAAATATATCATATGTGTTCCCAGCACCAGATCAATCGAGAACTCCACATCCCGCTCTGGGGTAAAACCTACAAAATCATCTGGGAATACCCTTGGATGCTCATTCACTACATGAGGTAGTGAACCTTAATGGGAAATACCATCGTCCTCTAGAGAAAGCGATGATAAATGGAAGATAATAATTCCTAACTCTGGGAGTGGAGGTCCTACGCGACCCAACCGAGGATCTCATTATCTACAAAAAACCTGACGACTCCCATCAGGTGACGTGAAACTCACTCACCACCTATAGTAATCGATGTGTTCCTAGAAGGGTAATATCTATTTCATTCCAATTATCACATCAAAAGGATCCATATCCAAGACCAAGAGGTTCCACTCCATCTCAATCCTTGACACGAAGAGCGCACACGACGGTCACCTAAGACCCTGCTCCTTTTTCTTTCCCAGTGGAGTCACAAACTCCATCGAAAAAGATAGAAAATAAGTAGGAAAAATAAATTTGTCCACAATATAGGCAGAGATAAATTAAAAATATGCACTAGTATCAAAAAGTGTAGTAGCTATAGAAGATGCAATCAAAACGGTACCTCAAACTGCCAATGGTCCCACCTCTGATCCTACTGGTGCTTGATCCGCCACATGAAAATGTCTGGTATCTTCCTATGAATGAACACTAGTCTGTGGCTGTTCCCTGAACTGCCTCTTCCCAAAAGACGACCCATACCTTCCAACATGACAACCAAAATGAAATCCCCCTATCCTCGATGGCTCTGACTAAGCTGGAACTCCCTTTGAGGCCACAGATCCCTCCCCACTATGAAGTGGTCGTGCCACACTACAAAAGCACTGCAAATTCCCCATAACTCCACACTGATAAAATGGATTTGGAAGAATTGGGAATGATAGTAGGATGTTCCATGGCCTCCCACATTAGTTCCACATAACCAATCTTGCATCAGAAGCCACATATGAAAAATGCCTGGAAGAGTGGCCTGAACTACCACCTCCCTTCTTCACCTATTCTTCCCGCTTCCTTTTCTTCTCTGAAGAGCTTCCACTGCCTACTACTAATACTGACCTAGAGAAACTAGTCTTTACTTTACGTTCAATATCCACCATACACGCCCAATAAACGACCACAATATAGGTCCTTATCTTGATCAAGGAAACTTGGGAGTATATCTCTGGTCACAAGCATTTCTCAAATCTATGGGCCTTCGCTTGTTCATTTGAGACGATTTCAAGGGAATACCAAACCAGCTCAGTGAAATGGTTGGCTAACTTTATTAAAGAAATATTCCCCTGAACAAGGTCCATGAACTCTCAGGATCTAGCATAAGCAAACACTTCAGTGTAGTACTGGTCATTGAAGATGGCCTTGAAATCTCCCCCGCACATTTGATCATTCTTCCTAGTCTAAAGTACAAACTCCCACAACTTGTGGCTAGGAACCTCCATTAGAAAATAGGCACACTTCACCCTGACCTCCTTAGGTGTTTCCAAGAACTCAAACATGTGCTCGATCTTCCCAATCCATTCCTCTACTTCATGGGGTTCTATGTTTCCTCGAAAAGTAGGAGGCTTGTTTTTCAGAAACTATAGAGCTTTATCTTTTCTAGGACCCATCTCTTTTGCCCTAACAGGAATGGGAACAAGATTTGGTCCCTTTTATAGTGCCTGGACATCCCAAACCATAGCCTCAACTAGCCTCTGATCAATCGGTGTGCGATAACTCTCTCCACCTTCCTCACATTGGTGCATGGGAGTTTTCCGGGGAGGCATGTTGCTATAAAAAGCAACAGTCCCAAAAACAATAGTCTATACAAAAATTCTGAAAATTTTAATCTAATACATAAAATATAAACAATCTAAACAAATTACAATAATAAAAGAAACAACTACTCCACCCTCACCTGATGTCTGCATGTGGTCTATAGCCCACACATATCACCTAGAAGTGAAGTCAAATAGACAATTCCAACATCCTATGGTGACTCAAGGTCTGCCATGAGAGGTGCAGTCCAGGAACCCTACTCATGACAAAAACCCCATGGTCTAACAATCCTAGCTCATGTCAATCCCAAATCATCCAAAAATAATAATACAACCCAAAAACATTAACATCCCTCTAATACCATTTTTTCACAAACCGAATCTGGTCGCCACTAAAACCAGCACCAAATCCATCCTTTAAAAATTCCCAAAGGGCATTCCCTATCCCCGCAAAATGGAAAAAGTACCCGGGTATCAATAAATTTTTTTTGGGAATGATTTACCGGAGTATGGAAGCAAAAAACATTAAAAATAATCAATAATATGAATATGACATTTTCATGCCAAACAAGCCTTAGCAGAAACCAGATATGAATATATGGTTTTAAATAAAGTAAAATATGTCCAAACATAAATAAAAACATCATCAAATCATCCAAAAAGACTCCAAACAATAAGGGGTTATCACCCCTGAGTCGTCTCCACAACACTGCACCATTGGAGGGGACTAACAACCCGAACCAATTTCACCCGAGGAGTTGCCTTTACCTATGTCAAACATAATAAAGTATACTTTCACCCAAGGGGGGTATGTAATATTTTATCCTAATAAAAATAGGATAATACCCAAATATTCCAAATATTGTTCAATACAAGGTGAAAAGGCACACAGTTTTAATAGGTAAGGAAAAGCAGTGATAAATTCCAAGAAATGCAACTTTCAATTTTAAACAGTTTTCAAAATAAACCTTTCAGAATGTTAAAATGTTTTAACAATAAATGTTAGATACTATAATGTTCATCCAAACACACCCTAATAATATGTTAAATACTACAAATCCAATGAGCACCAAAACCGAGAACACCCCTAGGCACTAGATAGTCTCGAGCCCTATGTACCTCGTAACTCGGTTTAAAATATCCATGTCACAATCATTTAACATTCACGATACACTAGTAGGGAATATACCCATAACCTATTGGTCCCCAAAAATCATTCATATAGTTTATTTATAGTTGTATTTATCCAAAATGCTAAGTGAAATAGTGATAAAACCACTTCGGGTCACTAGTGTATTAGTACATATCCACCCACCTAGGTACCCGAGCTTCCCCCTTCGTGATCAAACAATTTCATCATGATACATACAATCCTTTTCATATAAAAACACCACTAATGGTCACATACAAACAATACAGTATCTATACACACTTTATACCACTTAAACACACAACAAAACATTTTGATTTTCAATAAAACAACTTCTAAAAATCTCGCATTGTTTTTCACCTACAACTCCTTGAAATACCCACTTTTCACACTATGTGAACACTTATAAGTCCCCAAAACAAAAATGGAAGCCCAATACCTTTCAATGAAACAAAAAAAAATCAATTATAGGTCATCCCCATATGATCTAAGAAGTGATATCTTTGTAAAACCTCCATTTTCACAAAAACATGGCACTTACAGTTCTTATGCTTCACAAACACCATTAAACCAAATTTCCATAGCAAAAAAAATGATATAAACATTAAAAACATTATTTTAATCCCTAATAAATTTCAATATAATCAAATAAGTAGTTATTGGGTAGCCCCAAATGAACCAATTAAAGATTTCTATGAAAAACCCCCAATTTCACATAAAAATGTCACTTAAACTTAATTTGATTTACAAATACCACTAAAACCAATTTTTGAACCAATAATTAAATGATATAAATATGGAAATTATAAACACATCAAGATAAGTAACAATTATTTCATACGCAAGGAATCACCTACCAAAATTGTTAAAAAATTGAATTCTTTGGGTGAAAATTCAATCGCACCACCGCCGAACCTTAGGAAAGGTAGATCGAACCTAAAATAAAAATATTGGACAAAGAAAACCCAAATTTAATCCCTAGATTATAAATCCTGCCCTTTTTTCATTTGGTACTTCAGAGAAATTGGAATAAAATTCATGAATGGGGAGGAACTAATAGGGAGAAACACTTACTTGAGATTGTGTGAAGTTCCTCCACAAAATCCCCCTTAAAAATGGAGTTCCAATGAGGGTTTGAGAGGCTTTGAGGGCTCCCATGGATGAAAGGTTCGAATAAGGGAAATAAGGGGAAAGTTTGGATAAATCCAATGAGGGAAAACAATTCATTTAACTCATTTTTAATTATGTGGACATGGGTGTACGGTTTGTGTGTACGGTTTGGAAAACCGTGCACCTAAATCGTGAACCCTACTTTCTCCCCTAAAAACATCTCTAAATGCCAAAAAAATTGTGTGGGATTAGGGGAGACTTATAGGGAAATTTTAGGATAAAAATATAATAAACATAAGTACCTTTAATGAATAACTTGGGTGTGACATTTAAATAGATAGAAATTTAAAACTAACAGAAATTTACAGTTCTTTAAAGTATAACTAAAATAACTGTTGAAAAGATTTTAAAACAAAGCCTTAAGAAGAATAAACTCCTATAATACCAAATGTTGGTTATATTATAGTACTCAAGAGGTGGTTAATTGAGTATCTATAAAAATATCTGTTAAAAATTTTACTTCAAAATCTTCCCCATTAAAAATGAATACAGGCCAACTAATCAAGGTAATACGGTTATAATAGTTTTACTGTTAAAATAACTTATAATTAGATTGATTAATTCTAATTAATATCAATGTAAGTTATTGATACAACCATTTAAGTTACTCTAATAGGGAAAAATAGTCGTAACTTTTATCCAAGACTAACTATCAAAGTAAAATCTGGTTTTCTGAAATATTAAGTAAAGCAGAGAAAAACTAAATAGAAACACACATCAGATAAAACAAGTGGTTAAGTCTCAAGCCAAGACCAAATCCACTCCACTTGGTGATCACCTACCACCAATAAGTTTATAAAAATAAACTTTATCCACACCCTATATTTGGGTAAACAAAAGTACAAAGTTCTGTCTAGGTCACATGACCTCTTACACTATTTTTAATGGGAATAAACTACCAGGTCACACAAGAACCTCTTCTACACTTATCTGTGGGAGTAAATGGATGTAAAAAGATATGAGAGGAGGTATATCTTGTATCCTTCAGTTAAATACAAGATATGGTGTGTGTTTTAACACAGACACACACACTACTCGAAAGATAAAAATAGTACACAATAGAGTAAAGATTATGATAAAGTATTAGAAATTCTCTGAGTGTTTCTCAATGAAGATATGGACTTTTAGGATGAAGCATATGCAAATATCAATTCCTCTTGTGAAAAAAACAAATTATCGCGAGTCTGGTGCTCTGGTTTCTAGTTCGATGAAGTAGGATATGTAGCTCATGTTCTTATTTGATTTGGTACTTCGAAGATGTTTAAGGCTCTGATCTACGGTAGTTCATCCTTTAAGAATCAAGAGTTCTTTGTGTGATCTTCATTAGTATATCATTTCATGCATGATTTATTTTTTCAAATACTCTTATGTATCATGCTCTGAGTCTCATTTTCTTGTCATTATTTTGGAGTGCATGTCTAGGGGATGATAGGAAGCCTGATTTCTAAACCTCGTGCCTCGTATTGTCATGTGACATGTCTATAATGAAACATTATAAATGTTAGTTCCAATAAATAACTCGAATATGACAGATATAAATTTAATTTAAAATGACAAAAAATATTAATGAATGGTGTCACAGTTTGTCTTGAAATGGTATCAGTTGGAAGCAGTGTCACTGGGAAATGGTGTATTCTCCTTTTCATTTGAGGGGAGACACAGTCACGAGTCCATAGTTTCATTGATATTAGGAACTCGTAGCACATATGTGGTGTCAGGATCACGGTGTCCCAGGTAAGGGTGTCTAGTCCTTTCTCAAAACTTTGAACAGTGTCTTGGTGATGGTAGTAAGGAACCGGTGTCACTAACTTTATGAAATTCAAAACTAGTTGCAATGTATGAGTCACAGTGTCTGGATTGCGGTTCTAGGGTCACGATGTCTGGATTATGGTGTTAGAGTCATGGTGTTAGGGACTTTTCCAAAATCTAGAACCGATGGTAGACTTACTATTTCTCAAACTTAGCCAAATATCTATAAAACTATCTTAGGAAATAATATTCACATCATGAATTATACATAATCATTAATATAATAAAACATTATAGAACAAGATCAAATATAGTTTAAAAAATTCAAACATGATTTATAATATTCTGAATCAAGATCTAGTGAAAGTTTATACAATGAGTTGTAAACATTATAGCATAGGGAAACCAACCATCTCTACACATGATTTGGGATATATAAAACAAGGTTAATGGGATTTGTGATCATTAAAACATGATTAAAACATGGGGATTCCAACAGGTTTATTTATTATTGACGGTTGTTTTATTTTTAAAAATTCAGGTAAATCATCCCCAGCTTTTATTTATAATATTCGAGCACTTGTTCTAGTCTGTGGGGATAGGTAACTCCCTTCAGGTCATTCATGGACCAAGTCAGGTGCTGATTTTTATTGAGACTAGATCCAGTTTGTTACACTCCCACAAAACACCCAATTGATTGATTGACCTTTATTACTGGTTGAGAGACTTTAGCATGAGGGTAGTTGTGTATAAGTCCTAGTGGTACTCTGATATGTTTATTGTGATGTGAAACTTCCATAACATCTTTTGTGATTGCTTGATAAAATTAGGGTAAATTTTAAGTTTTTACTCCCATGTTTTTTTAAGAGTAATATTATAATTTAACCTAGGTTATGGTATCAAAAAATTGACTACATTATTATCCCAATAATAGGTTGCTCACACTTAGAAAAAATTTTGGTATAATTTTGATCCAGGGGATTTTAAACATAATATTATAAATTAATTAATCAAATATTCGTCATTTGTTCATGTTCAAATGGTATATTTTGAATGGATCCTCATATTTAACATCTAACTCTATGAATTAGTCTTAAATAAGGTGTTTTTCCTAGGTGAGGTGAAAACTTATTTCAGGCACTGGGGGTGAGACTGAGTCACTATATATATTGCCTTTTATTTACTAATTTTTTTATTTTTTTATTTATCCTTTTATTTCCTCCCTCACCTTTGTATTCTCTCACACACATAATAGGCCTCACCACCAAGATTCTTTTAGTTGATAGATAACATTGAGAGGAAGAGGGAATCACACCTCGGGGTTAGTCTAAAGAGGAATATTGAGCTATGGGTGTCGCAGGTGGTGTATCAGAACAAGTATATTCAATTCTTATTCCTCAAGGTAGTAATTTGTATATTTATTTCAATATATACTCATTTAATTCAAATTTTTATTTTTAATCTTGTTTTTAGTTATTGGGTATCCCTTTTAGGGTCAAACTAATGTATTTTTGTGGAAAATCAGGCCTTCTATGTGATAAAATGATATTTTTTTCAAGGAAACAAGATCAAAAAAAAAATTAATTCATGATCAAAATATGTGATTTATGCATTTTTGTAATAGGTTAACAGATTATTGTGAAACTATATGTGTGTTTTGGAAACTCTATGTAGATCGACTCTGGTTTCGGTCGGGTGCACAGCCATATAACCCATGTATGGGGCACATAGCTGGGTTATTTATATGGTTAGTGCATGTATATTGGACATGGACAGTGTCCATGTGTAGTCTTTTTCCATAACCCATACATGGTACATGGTTTGGTACCTATGTGGGATGTATTTCATGTGTTTCTAATACATGGTGTGTAATCGTGGTTAGTACACTCTAATTGGGGTCATAGTACATGGCAAGGTACACAGGTAGGGTATATACTTTGTATGGGGGAGGAACCCCATATACATTGGGAATTATACCCCATTTCAAGACATGTTATATGGATATGATTAATAGTTATGGGTACATATCATGTACCTGAGGAACACACTTTCTACCCCCACCTTCAATATGTTACACTTTTTTATCCCTAGAGTTATAATTGGAATTTTGAGCAATCCATTTTGATTTTTTCTTCCATATAGGACATGATAGTGGAATCCATTGTACATTTAGAGGTTTTTTGGTTTATTTTTTATAAGGATGATTTGTTAGCTAGATTATTTCATTAACACTATTTTTGAATCCTCGAGAAGGTTTTATTATGAAATTTGAGGCTTAGTTAAGGGTTATGAAATCATTTATAACCTTGGATTTGGGATTTTGAGGGGATATATTGAGGTTCTTTATATTATTTTCTATAATTTGGATCCATTTTCTTCATGAATTAGATCTTTGGATAGGTTTTTTCAGGGTGTCCTCCTAGTCATGGGGTTATTTTTTATGGGGATGTGTGTTAGAGATGTTGTATGAGGTTCCTTAAAATGAGATTTTCCTAAGGTTGTACTTCTACTGGAGGAGTCCCTCATAGGGAGTTATCTTATTATTGAGACTTGTAGGACCTCTAAGGGTGCCTTGGGTTTTTTTAACACTCAAATCATTGGTTCTAGATATAGAGTTTTTTAGAGGATAATGTGTTAGATAGATCATGAGTTTTTGTGGCTACATATGGGGATTCTTGGGGTTGATAATAATCATAACTCAATGTGAGATAATATCATTAGGATATTATTGGGATAGTTTTTTACATTTATATTGATTAAATTATCTCTTATATTGGTTGGTTGGTGTTAGGAATGTCTAGGGAGCTAATAGTTGATCTAAGGATTTTACCCCTTTTATCTTGACATGATAATCTTATGAATTGATATTATATAATGAAACGGAGCACCATGATAGTGGATTATGGTATGTGAATATGGAACTCAAATATCCTAAATTATGGATTGTGGACCTAGAACTCCGTAGTTTCATTATATACCCCAACAAGTTCTACAAGACTTTTGTAACATTGACTAGTTATCTAATCGATTCAACCTAGTGGTTCATATTGATAGTTCAAATATTGTTATTAGAGTGATACGACATGATAATGGTGTATTGTTTTTTGGAAACCCTGGGTAATCCCCTAGGGGTTTTTGCTCATCTGTGTCAAAGTGTCAGGCATCTAGATCTCTTTATTGATCTAGCAGATTCACATAATGTTATTTTTATAGTTTCATCATGTGTTATAAATCCTATGGATTATTCCATATTAGAGGAATATTTATCTCTTTTTTCATGCTATAACATAGGTTTTTTATTTTCATGATACTCAGGAATTTTTTATTATTTTATTATTTTATTCAATTTTAGGATAGTTTATTTTGGTTTTAAAGAAATTTGGGTATATCATATGTGCACATACTTGTTATGAGTGCATATGTTTGTACCACTATATGTGGGTGGCCTACTAATATTCGTTTATAAACCCTATACATGTATCTTGGTGTTCATTCAAACCTAATGTCTACATTTTGGTTTATTATCAAACACACAATGGATATGGCTGAGTCATATGGATTTATGATTGAGTAGAGATTCTCATGTTGATTCAAGGGTTTGTGATAAAAAAATTTGACATTTATTAGTGATATGGTATATCATTTAGATTAATGGTGTAAATAAATACTTTACATTTTTTATTTTTTTAATTATATGTATGTCATTCTGCCTATGGTTGATCAGTTCTTGTTGTATTCTTTAGAGCCCATATGATTATATGTTTCATTTTAGTAGACATAACATGATTTTTTTAGATATTTATTTATGTTTCCAATGTTATTCATGTATTATTATTAGTTTAGGTAATTTACATTTTTCTTTCTATCAGATACATGGGTATAGTCTCCCAAACATTTGTTTATGCCATCCCTAATAGACAGAACCCTATGAATAATAGGGTGGCATGATTGATGCCTTATTGGGAGTTATATCAAGTGACGGGTAATGTTTTTCCCAGACCATTTTGTGATTAAATGTTTTCAAATCCTATATTGGCTTTTGATTTATGGAGTTGGTATATATGTATTCTAGGAATTTTTTAGGTCTTGTGGTGGGTATCATATTGGTGCATCATTAACACTTTTTTAGATAATAACTCTAGGTTTCTATGGTATGAGATTACATATCTTGTTTTGTTATGTAATATTTATGTGATTTTCAACATGGGTGATTCAATTAGTGTTTGGATTTTTTTACTTTTTAATTTTCTAGTGTTGGATAATTTCAAAGTGTCTGGTGTTTATGCATTATTATAGGAACATAGGATTCAATTGAAATATTCCTACTTTTTTTTAATTTATCAAATGAAATAGGTTTAGTTGTTTAAACACTTATTAAAAACATATATGGAATTATCCCATATCACTTCTTGTTGGAATTTTAATCAACTAGAACATTAGTATTTTTTTGGATTTTAGGTTTTGTGGATATCATGGTGGCATTTTATCTCATGATGGAAATTTTATCCCTTCATTGAGGGATATGTGGAGATCTTTGTGTGTTATTGTAGGTTTTTGATACACTTATTCTAATGTTTGATTGATGAGTTAAAGTATTCTTGAGAGTGATTTTGGATTAGGCTCAAGATTCCCAATGGTTATAGTTTCCCAAAGAAATTTTATTGTTAGGTATGATTTTTCTTGGGGCTTATTACATGGATAGATAAGAGTCATTTTAGTTTCATGGTTTGTTTGTGAAGGAATTTATTTTTGGAATCCTAGCCTCTTCTATTATATATTCCTTTTCTGATTTTTTTAGTTGGTGTTAGTGTGGTCAGATTCTCATTGTATTAAGTCGATGATTGAGTGGTGGGTGGTCATGTGGTTAATCATGGAATATGGGGGATTCTTCAATAATTATGATGTGTGTCGATGGAGATTTGTATTGTATTAAATAACCTACATGGGAATCATGTTATGTAGTATTATTTATGTTATTCAATGTTCATTAGCTATAATAGATTTTTTATGTTCAGTTCACATGAACCAATGTAAGGGAATCCTTATTATGGTGAGTTCACTTTTGGATGTTATGGGTCAGGGAACTTGTTTTATGTTGTTTATTGACTGTGGTCGATAACATTCCTAGTGATCTAGTAAAGGGTGGAAGTTTTCATTTTATTTTAGTTCTCAGTTTTGAGTGAGTTTTCCAAATCCAATTATTATATTCGTTAGTGGATAAGGCCTAGTCCATGGTGTTTAGTGTTTGGTCATGGGGGAATGATAAAGAAACTCCTATGGTGGAGAGTTTATTATCAATAAGGGATGAATGAACCCCATGTTGGGATTATCATGGGTGTTGTGAAACCAACCAGTGGTCAGTTGGGGTAACATTATAGTTTCACTAGTTTTGAAGGATATTTGTTTTCCACTGGATGACCAAAAAGGCTTCTTAGAGTCAATAAATGTTATGGGGGAGTTTCATGATCCCATTTGGGATGGTGTGAGAAAATCTCATGAAATTAACTCATTTTCATCCTTTTTGATTTTAAGTGGTAAAATCATAATTTCACTAATGATGATAATTTTTTGAAAATGATTTTTGTGTCAGAATATGGTGTTTACCCAATGATAGGATTTTGGTGTAATTCTAAGTCATTCTATTTTCAACATAATATTAATATTTATTTAATTAAATAATAATTATTTATACATGTTTTAATGATGATATATTTTGAATAAATCATTTATTGAAATTCGGACTATACATCTGAGTGCATTACATGGAGTTTTCCCCATAAAATCATGTAAGAAACAAGGGTCCATTTTCCTATCTTGTTTTTATTTTTTATTAATTTTTATTTTTATCCTTTTTCCCTTCCTTCCCAATGTATTCTCAGACAATATCTAGTTTCTTCCACCTTATGTCAAATTTGACCAAGTGAGAAGTTGTATAGGGATATGGGATCACTTTTAAATGTCCATATAGGGAGGTAAATAATTCTATGTTAGTTGTGGGTTCCATAAATGACCTTGAAGCATGAACCTTTACACCCAAAGGAAAGAATAAATTTTTATTTTCCCATAGATGGCCATTTGATTAAAAAAATAGTTATAATATTTTTTGTCCTTGGGGACCCATTGAGGGTGCATTTGATGTGATTTTGGGGTGAATTGAGTGTTCCAAGTAATCACATGTTCTTTTTGGTTGAAAAACATGATCAAATGGTGTGGAAATCATGACCACACATCATGTGTTTATCATTTTGTTTATAGGATAGAATATGAGTCTTAATAAATGTGTGTTTGTGTCTATGTTTGAAACATCATATGTAGATCCACTTAACGGTGTGGAAATAATGACCACACATAATGTGTTCATCATTTTGTTTATAGGATAGAATACGAGTCTTATGTGTGTGTGTGTGTGTCTATGTTTGAAACATCATATGTAGATCCAATTAATGTGGGGATAGATGTACAGCTAGACAACTCGTAAGGGGTTATAACATCATGAAAGTTGTATAGATTATACCCCTATGTATTACATGGTAAGAGTCCATATCTTTGGTTTGGTCAGACCTCATGTGGGGTACATGGATCTCTACCCCATGTGGGATGAATAATATGTGTGTTTAGTATGTAGTGTGTATTTGGGGTTAGTCTACACCAAGTGGAGATGAGATAAATGACTAGGTACTACATTTAGGTTACACGATGTGTAAGAGGGATGTATTATATGTAATTTAGAATACATACTAGGTGATAAAGCTATAATCCAATGAAACAAATCATGTCAACCTAACACACCACCCAAGATGGATGGATATAACACCTGAATCGGAATATCAATCACTACAAGCTGGGGTTCAGAACCTGGGTATGTACAAAGATAACCATTTGAATGATTTCAACAATAAATCCCAATAAAACATGCCGCACTTAAATTAATATAACTATTAAAATCATATTACATCACGAATGAATTGGTACATAACCATGAGATATAAATAAAATACACAAGGCTAATCCAATAAGAAAACCCAAACCAATTTTTCATGTGACCATCCATCACAACCATACCAACCCACCATGAAACTGAAATCAACTAAGAGAATTAATCAATCTAAATGATACACAACCATTTACCTAGATCCTAAAAATCAAATTCTACATATTCCCAATAAAATATGCGAATTGTGGGTAAAATTCACAGTAGGATACCACCATGAATCTATACAATGTCTCTCACTATGAAATTGTTAGTTCTAATTTTAAACTAAAAAAGGTTTAAATAGGTAGATTCATTTAAAAAAATCATAAAACATCTTATAGTTTCCTTTAAAAAATCATATTTAAATAGAAAATTAATTTAACCAAATTAATTTGGTATAAATAATGGTTAATAATCAAATCCATCCTTTGAGACTCTTTAGATAAACATGTCTGAAGTCAAAGCATGAAACATCACAAATATGAAAACAACCAAAAATAAATGGGCTCTATCCTATAGAAATATGTAACTAGGATATAGAAGGAATACTTTATGGCCTAATGTGAATACTAATGAAACCGAGTCCATCCAAATTTTATCAGTATCACAACCATAACCCATATAGATGAATCACTCAATATGGTTTTCATATTACCATAACCTGAAGAAAACAAGTATCCCATGTGATATTGTTTCCCAAAATGTTCAAGTAAACCATGAAAATAATTTAATTAAACAATTATCTAAGAAATTCATACATTCTCTAATATATAAAACCCAAATTAGAGTCATAACCATGTTGGTGGTATTTTATTGGACATAGAAAGTTCAAAAAAAACTATTTTTAAAAGATAAACCCATTAAAACTATTTTCCATTCCATTAATTATGAAATTGCACACAAAAACCCACATATATATGAATTCAACCATTTTTACAATTCAATCCAAAGGAAAACAAAAGAACTCTAAGGTGTTCCATTATAAATAAATATTATAAAGAGAAACATACCTCATCAATGAAGAAAACTTTTTCACCTTTTAAAATGGTGATTTGAAATGATGATACAAGTTCCTCTCAAATATATATGTATAAGAAAAATCATCAATTCTCTATCCAAAGAACTATATATGACTGTCACAGTAGTTAATGTGTTCCACAATTTAAGGTGAAGAGAGATCGATAATATATCAAGAAAGAGGATAATAAAATGGGTGGAAAATATAATATACATTGAAGATATCCACCAATACTGACAAACAATCACTAAATAACTGAAGAGAGATCCTACTAAATTATTAAATAATTACTTGGTTGAGATAAGGATGGATTAGGGTTGTATTTGGGTTAAAAAAAATAATCTTTTCATGTTAATTTATCATTTTTATAACTTTACTATGGGTTTCATGGGTTTTACAAATTTTTAGAAAATATTTACACTGACTTTTCTGTCACTACCATCCCATGTAAATGAAGAACACGAATATAAGGGAATAGATTCATGTTTATAAAAAATAGACACAATTCATGAAACCACCAATGGACCAAAATCCACCCTTCCATGTGATTTACCTATGAATTTCACATGGTTATAAATACCATTCATAAACCATGTAAAACACTAATGGAACCAAGAGATCAAAATATCAAAGTTACTATATAGAAACTACAAACTATGTAAAGATTGTGCACCTATCTTGTTCCTCCCAAAAATAAAAAATAAAACCGAAAACTCAAAAAATAAAATAAAACAATAATAAAAACAAAATTATTCCAAAATAAAACATACATGTGACCCAACAGGTGTCACAATAACCCCCCCCCCCCCCCCAAATGAAACTTTCTATCCAAAAAAAATCTTAGGTTTATGGAATTGTATAGGGATAAGTACATGACTGTATAATAATTGTTTAATGCACCATGTATCATGGATACCCTATTTTTACTTCCATAGTACATGGATCAGAGAAATAATTTCACCATGTATTGTTTTAGTCTGATGATCCATAATCAAAGTAGGTTATACTATCCCTAGGGTTTCAAGCTCAAAATAAAAAGATTCTTATTCTATTGCATGTGAAGGTTCCATGTGATACATCTTTATTTGAGAATCATGAAATAGATCATGAATAAAAGTCTATAGAGATAGTAATTACAAATGATATTACATCTTTCCATGATTTTTTATGATCTTGAATGGTTTTAAAAACCTCATTTGTATCTTACACTATCTTCCCAAATAGTGATGCACCAAAAAATTTGAAACCATAAGAAAAACCCAGCCACCCACCACAAAATACAACATGAATAAAACAAATTCCAAATAATATTTCAGGAGATTATTTTCTATCATTAACCACTTTTAGAACAATTATACCTTCTCTATTATCTATTGAAAATGACTATATCAATCTAAAGTCTACTTCACCAACTCTTCCAAAAAAGAGATTTATATGTCCACCCATATAGTGTTTCAAAGGGATTTATTTTAATTTAAACCTGCTAAATTTTGTTATATAAAATATAAACCAAGGGTATATGATTTTTATATGAACCATAAAATTTAATAATTTATTCACAAAACATATGCTAATGAATTTCATTAGATCACTCAGTCTATCTATACAGCTAAGGGTGATGTATCATGATTAACTATAAAGAGGGAGAAGTTTTTTCTTGTAAACATTTCTAAAACTAGGATACAAATCATGGACCTCTCCCATAAAAATCATATAAATCACTTAGTTAGGCTTCATGATCTCTTGTAAATATAGGTTCAAGATCTCTTCCACCTTCATCGTCTCCTTACTAGGATTAAAGTGAACCAATTTCATGAGTTGATCGATGATAAAAAATCATATTTTCATTAGGGACTATGGTAAACTAACTATAGATTCAATAAATATATCAAACCCAATTCATACTAAAATGGGAAATGGTTTCAACAAACTTATAGGTATCTAGTGCTCCCAAAAAATAATCTTATAGGTAAATCAACATGATATAATGTCTAAAATCGACCACCTAATCCCCAACCAGCATTTTTTATGTATCAAATCATGATACATATTTTTTTCATTTCTTTATAGACCAACTAGACCAATTTTCATGATTCATTAACTCCTTCTTATGGGATATAATAATTACCAATATTCCTAAGAAATATAAGTCACTATGAAGATACCAAGACTAGCCACCCAAGATCTCCCCTCTAGAAAGGATTTCACAAAAATGATGAAAAATGGTGTATGTTTCTTATGTAATAAAAATATTATAATAAAATACAGATTCATCTTTCACACAAGTTAATCACACTTCCCATAAACTGATTCCACATCTAAGTCCATCTCAATGAAATAATTGTTAATAACCACTATTCCCCAAATTCCTTCTAGGATAGTCATTATCAACCTACTAAATTCACTAGGGACCAAATTCCCTTTCTAATGTTTTTATGAAAAATAAAAATAGAAAATATGGAGATAATAATCCTCGTGTCTATGTTGTAGGTTTAGATAGCTCTTGGTTAAAATATAAATGAATTTATTATTATCTGAATATATCGTAATCCACTCTTATAATAGTTACTGGTTACAAATATTGAGAGTATGGAGAAACACATCCCAATAGAGATTATTTGTAGGATAATTCTCATCATGGGGGTGTAGTTGTTGGGAAACATAGGAAATAACCTCTTTACCTCACATCAAAACACATATTAATCCCACACTTAAGGAATCCTAAAATAAAAATCCATACATGGTTATAAGAAATAAAAAATGGAGTCAAAGTAAATCTCAACTTCAATTCCATAGTTGAACTTTGACAATTATCATTCCATTCAAAGTTAAAACCATTATTTGTAAAATCTATGATGTCATATTTAATCTTAGATAAGTGTATAAAAAACATTCATAAAAACCAACCTTACCCCAAAATATATAAATATAAAACACATTATTGGGATAATATAGACACATCACCACCTAATTCATTTTATGATCAACTAAAATGCCTATTTCATAAATAAAGTTTCCTAATAACATAACTTCATGGACCAAAAACTAACATTTATAAATAATTCTATACAAATTATGTTCATTCATATTTCTGAGTACAATATCTATATGACCCATGTTTTTATCCTTTATCTTAGATTACACCAAAATATAATCCACAAAACAACAAAAAATACTCCAAGAATATATGATATATCAGGTTCGTCAAATACATTAAAAATGAATTTTATCTAGTAAGAAAAAATTTAATAAGAAAATAATCATAATGTCCAAACCTTCTCTTAATCATTTTCTATAATATCATACTCTTGAACATTTAAATGATGGTACCCCAATTAAAGTACAATATTAGAATACTACAAGATCCTTTGAGTTTATCAAATAAACAATAAATCCAAGGAAGATGATACTTTTTATTAAAAATCATTTAATTAAGATTTTGAAAATTAACACAAATACAGATGCTCGTATCTTTTTTTTGCAGGGAGAATGGGTGATTCCAAAGGTTACATACATGGATGGAAAAAATCCTTTGGCCTAAAGATCCTTATGTTGAACATTAAGTTCTTTCAACTCATTGTGTTCACTATGATAATATGGAAATCTATGGGACTCATCCATAAAATATGATATGTAGTATCCATAATTTATCTCTATAGAGATATCCCAAAAAAATAATCAAAAAAAATTAAGGAACTCATTCACAATTATATAAAAAAGACCAATTAATAGATGGCAGACAACATTGATAAATATCTCCAAAAAATAGCATGGGATCATTATGACCTTATAAAAAATGAGAGCATAACTCCAAGATTTAGGTTCATACTCACCCTGAATAGTATGATTAACCCTATCGGGAGATAGAAACTGATATCGATAATGAGAAAAATCAATCTGGAATCTACAGATAACTATCTAACCCATTATAATGATGGGTTTATAAATAACATGATAGAAAACTAGGAAACATTATATAAACTAATAGTTATATATCCTAACTCGACACTCATAACATTAAAAAAACGTATTCTTCCTCATTACCAAGGGAGTGGAATTATCCATCATAAATGGAATAAAATCCCAACATAATCCCAATATATCGATCAAATTAGATGATATAAACGAATGAAATGCACCAGTATCTAACAAATAAAATATTATACATGGAAAAATAAATATTATACCTCCTATAGTATTTGGACCTAAATGGATTCATCTGGATCATATTCTACTATATAAAGGTGTCCAGACTCTACTCCTCCTTGATATTTCTTCACTACATGGGTATACCTTTTTTCATGAGGACGAGATCCATCACCATTCACTGTATCAGAATACGCATGGGAGTCATTGGTAAGGTTTGGTCCTTATCTACTTCCATGGGATACTCTTCTAAAAAAAATCATAAGATAACCAAATTCCCAATAATGATGGAAAATCATGAGTTCTTTTGTACATTCAATCTCAGTGTGACCATGACTCACACATTGGTAGAAATTCACATGGTGTTGTCCCAAAGGTGCCAATATAAATCATCCAAACATGAACAGATCACCCTTATATCTCTTCCTTTTCTATCTATATGACATGCCTTGGTTACCCCCTATTGTAATAGAAACTACACTAAGACCTTCCTTCCCAGCTAAGACTACCTCTTCCATATTTTTTATCAACTACCTCGAAAAATAAGGAAAATCAAATTAGAATAAACATCGATTAGACATGGAATTCAAACCCATATCAAACCATCCAAAATTTAAGGGATTCATTAGTTATATTTTATGGAGATAGATAAACAAAACTAGTGAGATAAGTAGCATACTCCATCACTGAATGGAACCCTTAATCCAAGGTTAAAAACTCTCGAGCCTTCCGCGCACATAATGTTTATGGATCAAACTATTGATTAAATGCCTTCATTAATGTGGTCCAAGTTATGGCCTTATATATTTAAGCTTTAATGATGGAATCCCTCCATTTCCTTATAGTTTCATCCAACATATTGGTGTAAAATCCCACCATAGAGTTCTCCAAATCATAAAAAGGTGTAAAATCCTCTATACTATTTCAATCAATTCCTAAATTTATTTGATTCATTTATTACCATATAATATTTGTGTATTTTTTTGGTGAACTAAAAATCATTATTCAATATCAATTCCTATTTTCCACCAACCTCCTAAAAAATTTATCATATAGAAAAGATTTTTATTTCCACTAACATAAGGTTGGTTGGATGGTTTTGTTGTGGGTTATTGTCTATAGTTCCTTCACTCTAATACAAATATATCCTTTTTGTAAAAATTATAAATTAAACAAAATAGATATCACTTAATTAGAAAGAGGTGAATACATAAAATAGAAATAAAAAAATAAAAATGTTATCAAAATAAACCCAAAATCAATCTCATATGTTTGATGAAAAATTATAATACACCCATGGTGAATCTAGGTATGATATGAATGTTATATATCTATGAAACCTTCCACAATTACCACCCATTCTCAGACGGTCCTAACACTATTTTACCATCCACCCTTGTATAACCTTTTACTGTGTTACAATTTGGTAATGAACCAAATATTGTCTACCTAACACATCACTTAAGTTGGATCAACATAAGTCCTGAAGCATGTTACTTATTTCCATGGGATAATGACAATAATTGGGGTATTAAAAAACTATCCATTAGGGAAATTACACCCTGAAAAAAAAAACATAATGATTCTCATGTATTATAAGGTAAAGATAAAAAAACTAGAGTACAACATGAAAGAATATGTACATAACCATGACACATAATAAAACAAATCCTAAAATCTAATACAAGAAAAAAACAAAAAAAAACAAAGTCTCTATGTGACCATATTTTACCACCATACAAACCAACCAGAAAAGTGAAATAATCCAATAGAATTCATAAACCTAAAAGACACGCTTCCCTTTACCTAGATACTAAAAAACAAGTCTTTATACACACAATGGAATATATAAGGTGTGAGGTAAATGACCAATATGATGAAATAGTGAATCAATACATTGTTTTTCAACATTTAAACATTAGTTATATATTTAAAATGAAACATGATTCAAGAAATAGTTTTATATAATTTTTTTTAAATAATATTTTTCCTTTAATACAAGTAATATTAAATTATACAATAATATAAAATTGAATTTGTGACAAATAGTGGTAAATAATCAAATCTATAATTAGGAACTCATTTGATAAATATTTGGTAAATCAAATCATGAATAAAATAAAGTAAAAAATCGGATCTAGATAGTAGAAATTCATAAGTAAGAAATTTAAGGAAAAATTAAAAGAATAATGTGAATCTTGGTGATAATGAGTCCTACCATAGTATACTGGTATCACAACTATAACCTCATGTGGTTCTATACTGACTATTATTTTAATATATTCATAAAAATACACTCCCAAGGTTCTTATGTGCTAAATTTTTCCAAAATTTTCATGTAAATAATGCCCAAAATTTAATAAAGATATTCTATAAATAAATAATTACCACTCATATGATTGAAACTCTATTTTAGTATTGATAACATCTTTGAGGCATTTCATTGAACATATGAAGTTTGTAAAACAACTTTTAATGAATAATCCCATTAAACCAATATTATATGCTATGAAATATGATATTACACAAAAAACACCTCATAGTTATAAAATCAATCATATTCACAATTCAAACCAAATGAAAATAAAACAAAAATTAATTTTTTTCATGATAAAGATGTATTTTATAGAGACACATACCAATTCAATAGACAAATAATTATTGGATTTGAATAAATTTGAAAGAAATGAATATTTTGTATCCTATAAATCCTAGATATATAAGAAACATCATAAATTATCCATCAAAATATCTATAAATGGACAGTGTATCACTTAACAAGTTCAACACTTGTTAGATATGAGAGATCAAGGAGTGAATTAGAAAGATGAGAAGAAAAAGGTTTGATATTGGAACCTTCCTTAAATAGATCCATTGAGACCAAATGAATCAAATGGAGATCCTCCTAGAGTGTCATGTAAAGTATGGATTGAGCTAGTGATTTATTAGGGTGATATTTGGGTTAAAAAAGAAAATTATTACTATAGTGTATTTAAATGTTTATGAAATTCCTATGATTCACAATATTAGGCGACATATAAATAAAAAATGTGCACTAACTGTGTATTCCATACAATCCCATAAAAACCAAAGATAATAGTTATATGGGAATAGCCACGCTTTTAGGAAAACATTACAGAAGCCTTGAAACCTCATCTGGACCCAAACCCAACATTCTAAATGTTTTAATTTGGAATGTCACATGGTTAGAAAAAACATTAAAAATTTGAAAAATAAAAATAGAACCTACTTACCATATTTCATGATTGTCACACCATTTTTAATTATAATGAATAGATCATCTTCCTAATCTGTTTGTCCAAAAAATAAAAAACTATTGACTCTCAATTGTTAAAAACCTCTTTAAAAACAATATATAAAAATTAATCCCATCATAAAACATGAATATGACCCAATGTGTGTCAATGTTACATGAAATGTGAGGATAATAAGTGGTACTCAACAAAAACTCAAAGAAAACACCTTGTAATCCATCCATAGAGGTTTTTAATTTTTTTTAACTTGGATTCATAAATAAAATTTTTATTATATTATTCTAATTGTATTTACACATGGGTCCTGATGGTGGAATACTTTAAGAATTTTGAGGCCACATTGGTGATGTTTTGGATTTTTTGAGGTTTATAAGGAGGATTAATTTGAGGATTTATTTTAAAATAATACTATTTGTTGTGTGGTGTGGTATGATAATCAATTAAGGGTTGTGAATTCATTGACCACCATGTATTGAGGACTCTAAGGGGCTTAGTTTTAAATATTTTATAATTCACTTAGAAGGTAGGATTGACTAGATTCTTTATTGATATATTTAGATCTATTTTCTATGGATGAATTTTTGGGGTTTGTATTATTTTAGACTAGGTTGTGTGTTGGAGAGGTCATCTAAGGTACCTTGTGATTAGTTTGGCCAACGATTTTTCAAGTACAAGGGGATCCCCTCATAGGGTGTAATATTATAAATTATTTTTAGGGGATCATTGAGGGATCCTCATGATCTGTTTAACATATGATGGTAAGTGTTGGAAGTAGTGTTGTTGAGTGTTTCAGTTGTTATATGAACTATGTGTATTTATTTCTTATTATATGGATTCATGAGTCTATTTTTAAAAATAAATTTATTTTATAGGATAATTTTAAGAAAATGTTGGATTAGTTGTTGGCCCAAATATTTGTTGGATGCTCTAATCCCTTAGTTAGTCGATGTTATATAAGTCTAGGGAGTTATTCAATTATCTAGATTATTATACCCCTTTTATATTAACATGGTAATCTTCCTAGGGGTTGTTATCCATTTTCAATGATCTCCTTGATAGGGGATGAAGTTCGATAGGAATGGTGATCTTTGATTATATATTATTTCCCATGGGAATAGTGTTCTCATGTATCATTATATATCTCATATAGTTTTGTAGGACTCATAGGAAGTTTCCAGGTTCTCTGTTTGAGTCAACATAGAGTTTCTTATAACCCCTTTACATCATTCTATTGAAATCCTAATTTCTGTTTGTGGTTCACTATTACATTAGGAACCAAGGTTGAGACCCCATGGTTTGGAACTAGTTATTATTAATGGTTTCTACCTATAGTATTCCCATTATTATCTAATAGATGGGCCTAGTGTTATGTGTCTATGGAATCCACATTCTGTAAGTCCTCCAGATTAGGCTAGAGTAAGGGAAGGTTTTCCCCTGGTATTAGGATAAATCTCTAGGTTTTCCATAATCTTTATGTTCATATATTTCTATTTATTTCATTTTTTAGTATTTTCTTACAACTGTTCTTAGTTCTCAACTAGGATGGGATTATTATGTGTGCATGTACCTGTTATAATAGTAGATGTTAAGACCATCATTCTAGAAAGCCTACTGAGATTAACTTATCACACCATGTGTGGATACCTTGGTACTCATAAAGATATAATGTCGAATCTCTGGTTCAACATGGGAAAAATAGTTGATTCGAAGAAGGAAATGAGATATATAATTGGGTGAAGCTACTCATTTGTATTCTAAGATTTGTCATTGAAATTTATAACCATTTTTAGATACTAGGTTTGAATTTTATATTGAGGTTGTTAGGAGATCCTTGATTAATTTTTTTAGGTGAATATGATTGGTCCAGTGGGAGATTAGATGTTTTCATGTATTTTATAGTCTATATGAGTGTATATTAAATTTCAATTGACATAAATTTATTTAGTTTTTAGTTATATATTTATGAATACTCTAATATTCATATATGTGTATGAGTTTAGTTTTTCAAATATTAATAGACTTTAATCTAGATGAATATTCCCTTAATCATCCTTTAAGGACCTCTTCATTTATTGGTTTCCTCAATCATATAAGGAGGAATACTTTAGACCATTTTGTGAGTGGGATCAGGTGGAATGTCTAGTCGACCCATGATGGTTAGTGATAGAAATAATTCAGGATGTTGTGAATGGTACTTCAATAGGTTGAGATAAAGTATATAGGGTAATTTTGGATTTTTTATTTATACTATGGTATACTAGAATTGTAGGAATGTATTTGAATATGGGACAAATGCTATCTTATTGAAGGTCCTTCTTTTTGTTTTTGTAATAAGTTTTCTATTTTTTTCAACATCTTCTTTTGAATATTAATTTATTTTATGTAAAAGTATGTTACTACTCATCATAATAAATTTGGAATTATTTTCCACTCCAACCATATGAATATTTAGTTACCATGTCAGATGATTCATTTTTTATCTTCAAGTTCCTAAGATCATCAAAAATATTAATTATTCTTGATGATTTAATGTGAGTCTATGTAGATAAGGGGATCTTTTTTATGTATAATTATTGTATTGTAGTTGTATGAAGATTGAGATCCAATATTTTGAAGTAAATACAGATGATAAGAACGTACAATATGATTTCTAAAAGAATTAGTTTATAACAACCAAACATTTAAAAATGAAATCTTATTATGAATGAATAAATTCCTTATTATGTAATGAAGTTATATAAAAACATTAAATATATTTCAATTATTATTTTGGACTATTATAGAATATATCTGCTTAGATTTAAAATTTAATTAAGAATCATAATTGTTGAAAATATAGTTATTGTATAGTGATTGTTAATATTTTTATACATTAAAGGGTATGAAAATATCTAATTGACATAGAGAAAAGAAGGGATGGCCTCAAATGGTTGGATCATACCTTATGAGGCCTATTAATCATGGATTCTAAAGAAAGTGATGTCACTATGATTTTACCAATACCAATTCAAATCTGAAATTGAACAATTTAAAAATGAACAAAAGTTTTTTGGGAGAAGTTCACAATTATTGATATCATGAACCCAACTATGTTTATTAAACCACCCTAATAAAGTACCACCACCAAACACCTTACACTTAGTGAGTACACTAATGTAATAATGGGTTTTTTATCTAGGCCATAGTACTATAAATTTATATGTTTTCTTTGTAATAAATTAATCATTTTGTTCATCTACTTTCATTATTAACTTTTAAATAAAATTATATATGAGTTGATGAATATTAGTTTTTGATATGAAGAAACCAAAATTTTATTTTTGGAAAATAAATTTTTTTTAACATACTTTTTAGTAAATTAAATAATTTTGAGATAAATTTTATTTTCATATAATTTTATAATTAATTATTGATTATTTATAAAAAAATATTAATACAATTTAATGAATCCCAGTGTAATCATTATAAGGGTTAGAAAATTATTATTATTTTAAAACCCAATAATGTTCAATTGAGGGTGTTTTTTATATAAATTAGGAAATTTTCATATTTAGATTATTATATTTCTAAAATAAGTATTATTTTTTATGTTATAATATCAAAGTTAGCTAATTGATAATTTTTCATAATTTTATGAGATGGCCAAATTTTTTGGTATAAATAAAATATAGTATACATATATAGTCCATAATAATAAATCATAATATTCAAAAATTAATCTATTGAATTTTATAAAATTTATCCATGAAAAAATAGGTTTCTTATTTAAAATAATTTGTTTTTGAAGTTACTTGAATAATTTGTTAAACCCTTAATGAATCCTCTAAAACCTATATTATATATTTAATTTTTAAAATAAATTATTTATTAACATGGCTCACATACACATAAAAAATTTATTACTTTAATATTTTATATTTTTTCATTATAAAATATTTAAAACGACTCCTATTATAAATAAACCTTATACAAAACCATGGAAATGTTTTGGGTTTTGTTTATTTTATAAACCCCTAGGGGCCTGCCTCGAAAGAGGAAAGTTAATCAACCACAACCCCAATAACACATCTAATAGACTAGGCTCTTATAACAAGTGATAAGAAGGCATAAATAAAATGGAAGGTCTTTTATTAATGTACCTATACACCCCCCCAACCATTTATATTACATAGTGTAGAGAAATATAATAAAGACGGAAACATATGGAGTAAAGTAATGCATGCAATAATATCAAGGGAATACAAAATATTATCCTAGTATAAACCAATGAATAAAGTATAAAAATAAATTACTAGTCATAAAAGGATGTCCCAATATGTCTACAACTAGATAATGGGAAGAACTTAGAGAACCTGGATTCTGATCTCTATTTCCAACCACCGAACACAGTCTACACACCCAAAGTAATACAATGCTCCCCCAATGTCACCACTGAACTATACATCATCTATATAGGACACAAAATGTGGTGTAAAATTCCATATAGGGGTGATTATATACATACCTATTATGATTCCCTAAAACCACAATGTGGGAAATATAAATTTAAAAATGAAAGAGAGTTTGGTGGTAACATCGATGCAGTGTAGTAGTATTTTTGGTGTATAGACTAAGTTTAGTGATCAAACATAGATACCTGGAGTCATGTTCTCTTTCTTCTTCTATTTATCTTGTTTTAGTCAGGTTGGGACTTCATTTTATATTTGGATGTGTATTTTTCCCCATTAAACTTCCAATTATACAATTTTACTATATTGTATTCCCTATAGGTCATTAAAATTAGGGTTTTAAAATAAAGGTTAAAATATTAATTTTATTCGTAGTCAATTCTACATAAATATGGTTGGGTACTTAAATATAGGTAAATTATCCAATATCCTTTGATTTTAGTTATTCCTTCTCAGTTCTTGTTGGCATCCCCTAGCCTACTGAAGGCGGGATTAGGATCTTGATGAATCATCCTTCAACTGACCGGGCTTGCCTTAGTGGTTCAGGTGATTTTATATTGGTATTATAGCAGTTCATTACTTTGGATAGTTTTCTGAGTTTTCCCCAAATGAGGATTGGTGGGACATAAGGAAATAATGTAATAGTGAATCGAGTGTCTCTTTTAGGCTAGGTAAACCAGTATTGGTGTGTTGGATAATGTAACCATTCACAATGTCTATGAATACTTTCTTATCAACTCAACATACCAATACATTAGTTGAAAATATTATTGTTACATTCAACATATAGTATTGAGTCCTTTGAATGTCCTTCTTAAGTCATCACCCCATATATATATTGTAATTCAACCACGATACTTCTTGATCACTTTTAGGGTGCCTCCAAAAAGATATCCAAATTTGTTACAACTTATGATCATGATGAAAAATTTATGAGTGATGATGCCTCACTTTAGGGATCATCTCACTATTAATTTTCTCTATCTTGGATGGGAACAGAATCCACAACTATAGAGTAATAGATAGAAACATCAATTCTGGATGAGGATGCATATAGGTTTAGCGAACATGTTCTATTATTAGATACCACTGAGGATTTTTAGTGATACAGATCCCCATGAAACGTAGGATTGTCTTTAGTTGGTGATTTGTTTCATTAGATTCATGTGGAACATGAATTTTCATATGGTTTCACCAATTCCATAAATCTATAGGGTGATTTTGGTGTCTAGTCATATAGACTCATGATGATATGACACTCTCATGGAATGAATTACAAAATCTATTTCATGAAGAGTATTACCATACATTCTTTCACTTAGTACGAGTCTAATAGATTCTTGATCTATAGTTGGTTAGTATGAAAGTTGTTTAGTATGACTCAAGTTTCACTAACATTATGAGATACTCCCTTAACATGGAGAAGGATGGTAAAATCCATGAATATATGATTCAATAGGGTATCTATATAGTAATCCATTCCAGTGTTCTCCCCTTCTGGATTACCACATATGTTGGTGTGTTAATGTGGGATTTATTGATAGAGTGCTTCAAATCAGAGGGACACCGGGTAGTTTGAGCTGGAATCAGGCATAATGGGGATGAGTTTTCTACAATATCTATAAGGTTCCAATCAGTAGTATATCGACGTAGGAGACCTCCTCATCGACGAACATAGTCACATGAACATGAAACATAGGAATTACTTCGTGGTTTTAGTCATCCCTGAGAAAGGTGATGATATTCTTATGATAAAAAAGGTCATAAGGATATAAATTTCCCAACCTTTTGAGTTGAATAGGGAAGGTAGGTAGGAGATGGACTTTCATGGTAAAGGAATCACAATGATCAGGGATATTACAGTCAGGTCCATAGGAATTTTCTAGATATGGAGGCCTATGATCCAAAATCACATGAGACGATACGAGGTATGATCTATGTGTTTTATAAAATTTCTCTAGTACATTTATACATAATTTCAAGTAACTCCATCATTTTTATATCCTTTTATGAGATATATATCTAGCTACAAATACCATACCCCGACATCTTTTACTAAAGGTTCTGACAGGGTGGGATTCTTTGATACGGCCTAGCTCATAGAAGTGAAATATGGTTCTTAGTAGAGAGGGTTTCTTGTGGAACCTCATGGTCATAAAAATGAAACCATATGACTTCATTATGGGATTAGACTATCTATATATTGTTTGGTCCAAGATTTTATATCATAATTTATTATTTAGATTCATTTATATGAATGGGAGGTGATTCTACTTTACAGCCAACATAGATCTCAGGGATTAGTGAGTGGGACATACAAGCATGATACTACAACCCATCACCCATCAGTTTTAAAGATTATCCCTTGGTGCATCAGGATCTTCAGGAATATATATTCGTTTAGTATAAGGGGACCTTTTGGATATCTTCACTATGGATTTCCTAGGACTACATCTAAAGTGAGAGATCATCTTCTTCATCTACTTCCACCCTGAGACCACACCAATATTTTCTATAACATATCAGATGGCCCATACCAAGATCTGGAAGATAAGGGTGAAGTTGGAGGACCTTTAAGAGAATGGATTTATCATAACCAATGTATCCCCCTAATCATATATATTTTTTTTATAAAAAATGAATATGGTATCTTGGGGATTTATGTTGACTATTATCTGATGAACTGTGTAATGCTATAGAATAATTAACTCTTATTGAGGATTTATAACCTCTATTGCTATTTATGATTCACAAATTGGTTCTCAAATATTAATGTCAAGTCTAGATACCACCATTTGAGGGTTCACGAGGCCATTATTCTATCTTTGGAATTACAATGTCACTATGGACTCTATGAGTTCATGGTGTTTCCTTTCAATGTGATGAATTCACACATAGTATTTATGGATTTTATGAATTGGATATAAATCCAAGCATGGATTGATTTTTGTTTCCTTTTTTGATGAAATAATAATTTACTCTATACTAGAGGAGGATCATTTAGGGCATCTATGATTGGTCCAAGACTTAATCCAAGGAAACTATATTTATTATAAACTATAAAACTTCCCTTTCTACATTTGTCGATCTAATATTTTTGGGAATGTAATTTCATTTCACGGTTTAGCTGTGGACCCCCTGAAGATCTATGTAGTTCTTTCTTAGGATTTACCCAAGTGTGTGTTAAAGGTACAAAGTTTTATTAACAATTAGGGGTACTATAGGTGGATCGTGGTAGAATTTTACAAGATTTTTTCCTATTTGACCACCCTAAAATAGAAAGGTAAATTTTTTACCTAGAATTTGAATTATTATGGAGACTAAAAGTAGGTGAGGTTGAGGTTGACCAGTGCCACTATTTTGAGACCATGAGAGGAGTTCATGTAGTATTTAGTGTTTTCTGATGCATTTATAGATAGGATCATGTGTGTGTTAATGTAGAGACCGATGGTTATTATATATATGTTGAGGCAGTTGTGACCTCATGAGCTGAACTACACTACTCATGACTTAGAGTTATCTGTGGTGGCCTTAAATTATAGATTTTGAGGTAGTATCTTATGGTAGAGTTCTTTATTGTATTCTCAAACCATCAGAGTCTCATGTATATCTTTACATAGAGATATTATAACCTAAGATATGGGAATTAGTTATAGATCTTGTAGGACTATGAATTCAAGAAATTAAATAATCAATGGAAGGGAAATTTGGTGGATAATTATCTTAGTAGGAGATCCCATTATCACTTGGTGATGGAGGAATTTGAGTAGTTGGATTCTTTGTAGCTGACCCTAATAGAGGATAGGGGTGAATACTTTATTCAGTAAATAGTGGTGACTCCTCCGATTCATCAGTGTTTGATAGGGGTTCATTTTTGGACATTGAGTATGCTATTCTATGTTACTAGATATCAACAAGAGATGAACCATATTAATTTTCTAAATGAGTAGATCAATTTATAATTGTATAGGGATTGATGTCAGTTCCAGTGGCATTGTGTGATGAGGTGATGTGGTAGTTTCATACTCCCCCCATGAATGTATATCTAGGTGTGGAAAATATATACAAGGACCATCTATGTATGTTTTTATGGGTTTGAATAAGGTGGAGTATTGCCTAATTTTTCTCTCAATTGAACACATGTCTGCAGGTGAAGGGTGAACACCATGTTATGTAAGTATTGACATAGATCTTGAGATCCCATAGTTGAAATAGAACATAACATCCACATAAATTGTTATAGGGATTCCATAGATAGCATGAGTCCACAATGTTATCTGGGTGTTTTTTGACCAACATACCATGTTAGTATACTTTCTTTTCATTAGGGAGTAGAGTTTGATGGAAATTATGTGGTAGTTTTTGATGTGAGTGATCATTCAAATTCATAGATTACCCACAATAATTATCTCAGATCAAGATCCTCAATTCATATCATCAAACGGGAGAGGCCTATTAGAGGAATTTGGAACCCAGTTGAGGATGAGTATGTTTTTTCTCCCCTAGATGGATGGGAAGACCGAGTTCACTATCCATGTGTTCGAGGATATGCTGAGGGATTATGTTATGGACTTCATTAGGAGATGGGAGGATCACTTTCCATAAGAATGGATTTATTATAATAATAAATATCACTATAATATTGACATTACATATTTTAAGTACCTTTACATTAGACCATGAATGTCTTCATTAAGCTAGAATTTGATTTTTGAGACATCTATATTTGGTCCAAAAATGGCGCAGTCAATGAAAAAGATAGTTCATGTGATCTGTGAGCATAGGAGGATAGCCTAGAGAAGACAAAAATAAAATGCAATTCAATATCATAGGCCCTTGGAGTTCAAGAAGATATACTATGTTTTATTGAGATTCTCCCAATGATTATTATTATATATATTTAATTTAGGAGGAAATATATCCATGAGTTTCATCAGTCCTGTTGAAATCATATAGAGGGTTTTCAAGGTTTCTTACCATCTATCCTTACCCCCACAGTTGGATCAGGTACAAAATTTCTTCCATATATCACACCTAATGAGATACGTGCATGATCCTATGCACATAATTTAATATGAAGAGTTATAAATTTATGATAGATATTCCATCATAGATTACTCAATAGAGATCAAATATTTTCTAGAAATGATCCTAGGAGGAAGGACTATTAATTTGTTTAGTATGTTATGGAATCATGGGAGTGTTCCAGAAATCTCTTAGGGCATAAGATATAGATGTCAGCCCAATATCTCCACCATTTTATTTTTCTTGATCTTTTTAAAATGAAAATTCAAGAATGGGTATAATTTAATGACTGTAGTTTTAATGGATTAGTCCTTTGAATATTTCTATGAATATATATAGGATTATCCTCAATCTCTCCACATTTTTTGGGTGTCTCAGGACCCTAGAAATAATATATTAAAAATATTAATAGATATTTTATACATACATGTGTCATATCAGTGGAAATGTATTTTACCATTATTTGGGACTTCAAATGGAAAATATGATACTACTATTTATTTTAGAGCGTGGGGTTCACCCTAAGCGCAACCTATGGTTGGTCTACACTAGACGTCCAGTTGAGGTAGCCATTGGAGGGTATGTTTAATTAAAACATATAATAAAATTTATTTATATAATTTTAAATGACATAAAATAGGTCCTCTATAAATAATATATTATGAAAAATCTCTATTGTTAGCCGCAAAACCCTTATATAATTTTAGATGGGTAAATAGGAGTTCTTTTAGGTGGATTGAGATCTAATGAAAAATGATTTTCAGATTAAGGTTTATTGAGAGGAAGAAAATGCATTGGGTAACACTCATTATTATAAAAAAATTTATTCACAAATTATTGATTCTAAATTGACGTATATCTCATAAATTTTTCTTTCTTCCTTATTGATTAAAAGATTGAGAATTGAATAATTAAATTCTTTTTTATCCATGATTTATTTAATTATTTTCATGAGAAATGCTCCTTTATTGTATTATTTTTCTATTAATTCCCTAATGATATATGATATAACCCCTATTATGAGATCATTGGTCAAGAAAACTTGTTTGATTATGGTTTCACTCTGTTCTTATGATTTTCCCCTCTCAGTGCATCATTTTCTTCTCCATTTTGACCACAAAGACATAGTTAATAATTTTTAGGGGTTTTGAGTGATATAAATCCCCATCCTAATTATGATAGTGAAAATGATTAAAATTTTAATGATTGTTAGAAATATCATGATGATCCACATATTGTGGGTGATGAAAAAAATTGATTTGGGGTTGGATTCTACATCCTCCAACCATTGCAGTGGTGTGTCATGAAAAGAGATCCCCACAAACATCTGGGTGGCCAAAATCGAGCCACCAAAAATAGATTCATAAAAAAGGCCATGGATCTTTACTCCTAAGTGATATTCAAGGTGGAATCAAGAAAAATTGGTGGTATAAGGCATAGATATGAAATATGAATATAGAACCTGGGTTTTTGTGGAACACCTGACTACATGGCATGTAGTAAGTGAACAGATTCCACATATCCCCTAGCTATGAAAAGGGGTTTGGGTGGGGATAATAATTACAAGCCATGTGACTAGACCCACACACCTTTCATGCCTCCCGAGGTGGCTAAGATGTATTCCAAATGCACATATCCATGACCCATCTGGGAAGAAATTCTATGAACTCAAGTGGTACAAGAGAATAACCCAGTAACCATAAATGGAATGGAGAACATGGGATACCCTAGGGTGGCCAAGACATGAAACGTAGTACCCTTACACTTCATGTAGTACTATATGGATAGAAAATCTATGTGCTGGTGAGGAAAAATCTCGGTGTCCAGGTGAGGTTACATTCTATGTGACATGTGACACGCATCGTGTATATTACTATGGGTTTGCAAAATATCATATCTCCTTTATATAGTCTCAGATTTTGGATTTTTATTATCATATCTTAATAATTTTTCCACGTAGAACACATTGTTATCCTTCAAAGTGGATTTCAAGATGGGACATGAGGTGTTTAGACAGTGACTCTTCATTAGGTGATTTTGAAACATTATCAATGATAAGGGAGGATCATCCAAGATATGTGAGGGTTGGAAACCCCCAATCACACTAGGGTGTGGGTCCCCCATAATCTATACATAGGTTGTGTGGAATCCCATGGAACACTATGAAATGGGTCCTTTATTCATTGAGTGGATCCCCCCTAATTCACCAAGGAGCCTTTAATCTATCTATAAATATCGAGTGAGGCCCCACTATCATGTTAGTGTGTGGATACTCCATTCTCTATGTGGGTTCCCCCTATTATTCTTGGGAATGGGTCTTTTATCTATTTTATGATATTTCCATTTCAAACTAGTGAGAGAGAACAATATCATCATAGTGGAATCTCTATATCATACATGGGAGTGGTTCCTCTATTTATTAATTAGAACCCCTTTATCATTCTATGATGTGGGTCCTCATTTTTAGATATTTACCCCTTAAGTAGTGGGGAATTGGTGAGTTCTAGATCCTCTACATAGTTTCCTATGATATAAGTGAGAGATATTGGGAATCAATGATAGACCTTTGGAGATAATTCATGACTCATCATCCTAGGATGGTCTTTGATAGATGATCTACTTGGGAATCAATGATAGACCTTTGGAGATAATTATAGACTCATCATCCTAGGATGGTCTTTGATAGGTGGTCCTATAATTATATATCCCTCAACTGCATTAGTTAACTTGTTCATCTAATGATGTTCCATGTACGGTGAATTGGAGTTTATCCAAAGCATGTTATGTTATTATTTCTCAATGATTATCCTTGACATATTCTTATGATGTTATGTTTTAGTTTTTTTCCATGTTCCTATGTTTTTTTTATTTTATCATCATATATCATGATTCGATGTTCATGTTTATGATTCTCACCCATTTTATGTCACCTTAATAGACCTTTTCGCTAAAATTTAGTACATTAATCATGTTCTTATTTTCTTATTACCTTAATCATATTTAGATCTCACCCATTTCTTATGTATATCCCCAATTTATCCCATGAAATATTAGCTGATAAATTTAATTTTAAGAAAATGTTAAGGAGTTTTATATAATTTAATTATATCCCTATTTTATATTATTTTTCTATCTACCAAATTTCCCAAATAAACTAGGCCTCTATATATTATGATATTTTATTATGTATATATTCATATAAAAACTCAGAAAATAAGTTTTATAAATTATATGGGTTTTCATAGTTTTTATAAAGAAATGTTCTAGTAATTTTTGGGGATTTAGATTAGAAAAATATCGTGGAATCATTTGGAAAAAGAGTAAAAATATGAAAAGTTCCCAAAATTATAGAAATGCATAGATTAAGGGGTTTACAAGAAGAAAAATAAATTTCTATATACTATAATTGGTTGTGGATTTCTCAAAGTTGTACCAAGTGGTAATAACCCCAAATATGGATCATTTGAATTAACTTAGTTATCCCATTGTGTGTGAAAAATAGGTCTTATTACACACTGCTTTAGCTAATTAGGGATAATACCAAATCAGTATGAATAATAATTAATGGAAAAAATTTATAAAATACTTTATGACTGTAAATATACCATTGATAAATAAGGTTGAAAAGTATAAATTCATGTGTTGGGGAATTTATGTCATTTATGAGTTATCCCTTCAATGCTAATACCTTCTCTTTTATGTCCTTAATATTTTTAAAATTATCATCTCTAAGTCTATTTTGGATGATGTAAATTATTTTAACTAGAATTATATAGTGAAATTTAGTCATATTCTTCATTTAAATCATTCATATCATGTATGTTTTTTTAGAACTATTTAAACACCATTGAAATAACATGGAAGTGGATACTTCTTTGAAAGTGGAAAATGAGGAAAATATTGCATCCCATGTATATATCTCTTACCCTATCCATAATTATAGTATGAACTTCCCATCAAACCTTGTGATACTTCTTTTAGTGAATTTTGATGAAATTTTTGGCATGTATTGGATTTCCTTATAAAGAGAAAATATGAATTGTTAATATCAGTAAATCACCCTCTATATTATAAATAATTGTCCAATTATATATATGGGGAAGTATTAAGATGAATATAATTTAGTATCATCATCTCAACTATGGATATTATTTCCTTATAATGTAGGATACCTAACTAAAATTATTAATACTATGGAAAATATCATCCTTGATAATAGTCTCAGTATAAGGGAATATGATTATGTGTTTCCCAAATAATTTATTATTCTTCCATGAATTCATGTGGTTGATTTATTAGTTGATCATATATTTGAATAATTTCCAATATCCATGCATCCATATAGAATGTCCATTTTTGAACTTGAAGAGATGAAGGAGAAACTGTGTGAGAATCTAGAATTAGGGTTTATATGTTCATTCACATCACTATGGGGTGTTCCATTCCTCTTAGTCAAGAAGAATTATGGGTCCATGCACCTTTAAAATGATTATCATTATCAAAATAAGATAATGATAAAGAACAAGTATCCTCTATCATGGATTTATGAATTTTTTTAACCGTTACATAGAGACTAGTAATTCTCTAAGAAGGATCTTTAGTTCTTGTATTATCTTGTAATGGTGAAGATGGAGGATATCCCTATGTTTTTTTTCATATAAGGTATGTCTACTACTAGTTTATAGTGATTCCATATGGAATCACTAATGATCTATCTCTTTTGAAAATAATGAATAGATTATTTAGGGATTGCCTCAAAAAAATCGGTGTTGTTTATAAATGATATGTTTATCTACACCAAAATAAAAGAGGAATGTGAAGAGCATTTAAAGACTATACTGAAAACCTTAAAAGAGAAATTTTTATGTGAAGTATAGTAAATGTGTGTTACAGATGTAGAAAGGAAAATCATTGTGTAATGTTTTAGTGACCCGGGTTTTTGGCCCTGTCAGACTTTGGAATTTTTCTACGAATAATTCCAGAGCTAGGCGCGAAGACGGCGTGCGATTCTGAGGCCCGGTGTTCCCGGACTTAATTTTATAAAAATATTAAGTATTTTTATACTATGCACGTGGCAGTGGTGTGATATCTCCTAAACGGTAGCTCAGAACAGAAATCTGAGGGTACGGTTGCGTCCGGAACGTGCCGTTTACCCTAGGTGAGGTGTAAACTTTGCGGGCCGGGCCTGTGGTGAGAAACGCCACCAGGGGCGTTTTCGTAAATAAGTGGCGAAGTTAGTGTGCAGGCGTCAGCTCAAATAACTTCTGAACAGAGTCTCGGATAAAAAATATGAGTCCGCCGTTGTGTTCAGAACGACGCATTTACCCTAGGGGTGACCTTACTTTTGTTCGCATCGGGCGTCAGATCCGAGACGGGTTTGGCTGTAACACCCCAAACTTCCACGGTACGTTTCCCTTCGAATAATCGATAGCGTGTGTTGTACGCAACCTCGAGTTCTAACACACACCACAACTAATTAAACTAGCCGTTGTGAATAGTAATACCTACTTTTTGAAATCATATATATTTTATATTTCAAAATGGACTTCATTTTTGGATTCGGAATATTAAAATTAGCCTAGGGTGAAATTTTGGTACTTTTCGGATAACTTTTATATTTTGATGAATAGTGAAAATTACTAAATTTTAATTAAAAACAACTTTTTTAATCAAAATAATTAATAGTGATAAATTGTGAATTTGAGTGGTTTTAAAGTATATTTAGAATATATTTGTACCATTTAATATAATGTTGGTCATTGGACATAATTTTACAATTAAACCGAACATAAACAAGTGTCAATCTTTTTATAGTTATTATCTCTTAAAAACACGCTTTTTGTTTTGACAGCGGGAAATAATTTTAAATTAATTTCTGCCACTTCTGTGTTTTGAATTTAGGAAAATGGATTCCATATTTGGAATCAGGATGTTCAAATTGTGTAAATAGGTAACTTTTATTTTTAGACATTTTGAATAGTTACTGTGGTAAATATTTTATTTACCATGGTTAAAGGGTAAATCCGGTAAATAAGGGTTAAAAAATAATATTATAATAACACAAAATTACTCTAAAACGTGTCCTAACCTTATTGGTGGACACATACCCGACCATGGGCATCCTTGGGTCAATTTGGGGACCCCTTGGAGCCACTTGTATGTGGTAGGGACACATTATATTAATAAAGTTAAAAAAAAATTAAAAATGGCATAAGCTTACATCTTTTAGAAGAACAATTTTTACACAGGGTTATACATGTTGAATTTTCGATTATAAATATTCATTAGAAAGATAAAAAGCTTTCCTACATAATGATATTTTATTTATAATTTTTAGACATCAAATAATTTAAATTATTAATGACACAATAATGATGCAATGTTTACCTCATTAATAAATCATTTAAATAAATAAGATTATAATGATTAAAATATTATCTAAAACCTGTCCAATTCTTATTGGTTGATGTTATTTAGAATATGAGTCATCTTATCTTCGACCTCAATGATTTTTGGACCATTATAAACCGAATATAATTATATTATAAAGTAATACTTTCACTCTTTCCTAAAGAGCCCCTCCTCTCCCTTATAAAAGGAGACCACTTCTACTCATTCCTCACACCTCTCAAGCCACTTGGCTCGTCCAAACTTTGCCCAAATAAGCTCCCCACATCCCTATCCTCCTCCTTGAAGCTTCCCCTTAGGCAGAAAGCATTTCAACAAGTCCTTTGGTTCCAACCAAAGTGAGTTACCTAAATTAAAGGTAACGATTTCTCTTAAATTATTTTCATTTATTTTTCTTCTTCAACCCCCAAAATCTTTTTATTTCCTTTCTTTTGTAACAACACCAGTATCCTCAATATACTAGGATGTTGTTATAAGAAGGATTCAAACTACACATACACACAACTCCATCTAATGGATGATGAACATAATGTTTCTGTGGATGGAAAACTAACGCCTCACGAAACGATGATTGTTCAAATACATCTTACCGCCTCTCATGGTGGCCATTATGATGGCACTGTAATTAAATATGATGTTAATGATATATATTTTATATATAAGCTTCTGTAATTCCATTTTATTTCATACCATTATTCGTTTCATGTTGTATATACATACGATAATTTCATTTGAGGAAGTGCGGACTACCGCCCCCTTAAAATGATATGACTCGTTCATACCACACATGGAACGTATAAAGGATGGTGTTAATGAACTTAAGTAACATATATAAAATATTATATTATACTGGAATAGTAATATACCTATGTATCATTTGTATTCGATTATTTTAAAATAAAAATTAAATGGAAGTAGCGTTCGTGCGTACGTACGGACTACCGTCTCCACGAACGCGATGAGATTCATTTTCCATCGTATCCATTCAAGTATAATTATCATTTGATGATTTAAAAATTATGTTTAAGGACTTGATACCATTCTGGATTTGAATAATATACAACTTATCCTTTACAAACATGTCTTACGTAACAAAACATACTAAAGCAAACAAGTAAGTTCACACCCGAAACAGCGATAATACTAAGATATTATTATCAAATCAATATTAAAAGATCATATATGATATCATATTAATGTATATGATTCTTGTATAATTTAGTAACAATTATTTCACTATTATACAGGAGGTTAACCTACCCCAACCAAGGAAAAGTACAAGGTAAGGGTTTATTTCACAATCTCTTCATTATTCGAGGTTGTTTATACGTAATAATCTACTGGGATCTCTTTATCATCCGCATCCATGTTTCTTAAAAATGTATTTCAAAACATTTTTACTATTTACAAGAATATGGGATAAAGTCATTTATACCCTTGTTTGACTTTTTATTAGAAGTTTATAAAGGAATCTTTCCGTCGTTTTCAAAACAAGGTCCTTTTTAACCTTTTCGACAGAATTGAGGTAAGAATGTTTTTTTTAACATATATGGCGGGTGCGGTTATTTTCCGCCGTTATAAAATCGTCGAAGCTTTCCATAAAAGATTATAAGAATATTTTCAAAGAAAATGTTTTATTTTATATGGATCTTAAATGATTTCAAAATAAAAGGAGATACTTCTTTATAAATAATTTTGATTTCATCTATGTCAACATCCTTTGATGGATTTTAAGATTATTTGAAGTTGATTTATTATGATACAAAACTTCTATATTGTATTGAAGGTTTTGTGATATGTTTGACTGTGGATGTGCTATTTTTATACCATTCATAGTTTATGGTGAAAGTATTGACATTTCATATGCTAGTTTTAATATGAATGTTTATGTTATGTTTAAACCTTTTCATATGGGAATGCATTGGACTTAATATGTGACGGGTGGAGCCCGTTATAGCTCCTCGATGCATCGGTAGGTCTCATGAGACAAACTAGTGTCTTGGCACAAGGCCTTGACAAAATCTTATTTGTAGTCTTGGCACGAGGCCTTGGCTATGTGGTTATGATAGTCTGGCATTATGCATTCCAACATTATGAAAGTGGTTATTGATTATTGCATGTGATTATTCGATTAGTAGAATATCCATGTGAATAATTAAATGGCATTATTTCATTTTATTTATGCCATACCATGTTGAAAGTTCATATTTAAAAGGCTTTTGTTTTAGTTATACATTGCCTTAAATGTTTATTCTTTCCGCTATATTGTTATCCTTACTGGGCATTTGAGCTCACCCCTTTTCTATGTTTTATTTTTCCCAGGATGTGATGAAGTAAGTTATGAATGACCTGCAGGGATTTTATGAGGGGATAATAGTGTGGTCTATTGAGACATTATGTTGTTGTAGTAGTTTTTCATTTTATAATGTAATGTAAAACTTATGAATATATCTGGCATTTTCCAAGGCTACTAAACCAATCGGTCTTTCTAGATTTGATCTTTCTTACGATCATGCCAATGTTATGTAATAATGCACCGACTCTGGGTAACTGGGGTCGGGGCGTTACAGTTGGTATCAGAGGAAGTTTAGTACAAACCTTGGAAACTAGATTAAGATAAACTCTGATTAGAGCACGTAGACCTAAGATGAACATTGAGGATTAGTATAAAAGAACTTCCTAGAATTTTGGTATTGTAGAGATTTTGTGAGTTTTCCGAGCAATACATCCCTGTCTGGATACGAGCAGGTAGAGGCGGCTCTGGCACAAATGTACCTAGGGGTAAAACCCGAAAACACCGCTTTGAGCTAGACTCGAACGGGAACTGGTGCACGACAACGGGCCTTGCTGCACTCTTGGTTACGACACTCCCGGGGGATATGCTTAGGATAACTCTCACTTTCTTTACAAATCATTATGAAGGGTTTATGAGTATATACTTCCTCAAAGAAAACATATTTATGATTATGGATTATATCCATAGATAGTTCAATTTATGTTTAGTGTTTTATAAGTATGGGATTATGTATTTTGATTCATAAACTGATCTAGTTTATGCCATTGTTTAGAAATGGCGCCTAGTGGAAGAAATGGAAACCGTATCAATGCACGCACTCCATGTAGGGATTGCCCTCCTGCTCAAGATAATTATAGTGGGGCTGGTGATGCAACTGGTGCCGATCAGCTAATCACCATACTGGGACAACTTACTCAGGTTATGAATAATAACCTTACACGTATGGAGCACCCTGATCCGCAGCGTGGAGGATCAATGTTAGATCGCTTCATGAGGCAACAACCACCAACGTTCAATGGGAGTACAAATCCCTTAGTAGCTGAGCAATGGATATTTTCCCTAGAGAAAATATTTCAGGCTTTGGGGAGTAGTGAAAGGGAAAAAGTTACCATGGCAGTTTACCGCCTCACTGGAGATGCTGATCAATGGTGGTCATTGATTCAAAACATGAAGGAAGATGATGAAGTATCAAACATGGAATGGAGGGAGTTCAAAGATCTGTTTTTAGAAAAATACTTTCCTCGCGACCATCGAGCAGATATGGAAAGGCAATTTCTGAGTCTGAGATAAAAGGAGGATGATAATGTCACAAAGTATGAGGCTAACTTTACAAGGTTAGCGAGGTATGCTGGAGATTATATTCGCAACCCAAGAAGTAAGATTGATCGTTTCTTTGATGGGTTAAAACCATTTCTCCGTCGAGCATTAGTCTCACAATCCTTTTCATCGTACGAAGACATTGTCTCATGTGCTATCAAGACCGAAAAGGAATTCTCTAAGTCTTATGACTTTAAAGCAAAGCAAGAGAAGAAGAGACCTGCTGATCAATCTGGGAATGGAAATAAGGGGAAGAAGGGAAAGGTTGAATATCCATCTTGTGGTAAATGCGGGAAGAAACATCCTGGTACTTTCTTGAAGGGAATGGGAGTCTGTTACAAGTGTGGTGAAAAAGGCCACCAAGCTCATGATTGCAAGGGGAAGAAGGAAGCTACCAACGTTCAGTGCTACAATTGCAGGGAAATGGGGCATTATGCTAATGCATGCCCTAAGCGTCAGGATAACTTACCTCAGAAAAGGCCAAGGGATCAAGGCCAGGCTTATGCTATCACTACTGCTGAGGTAGAAGCTCCGAAAGACGTGGTGGCAGGTAATTTAATGGTTTCCTCAAGTTTAGCAAATGCATTATTTGATTCTGGATCATCGCATTGTTTCATATCTTCCCAGTTTGCTAAGAAAATTAGATATTTCCAATTTGATTTAATAAGGGAGTTGTCTGTTAAAACTCCTAAGGGAAGTATCGTTGCAACAAATTTTTGTGAATCAGTCCCCATTAGAGCACATAAATTTTCTTTATCTGCTGATTTCATCGTCATACCTATGATTGAGTTTGATATAATCCTCAGTATGGACTGGCTTTCGGACTATGATGCGAAGATTTATTGTAAGAAGAAAGAGGTTACGATTCTTGATGATAATGATAAGGAGCACCTTATTTTTAGAGCAGAATCGTCACCACCTAATTCTTATTTAGATCCACCCCCAACAGCTCAACTTAATTCAATTATTGGGGAGGAAGAGAATGAAATAACTGTCGGTGAGGAAAGGAATGTTCAAATAGAGGATGTACCTATTGTGAAAGAATTTGTAGATGTATTTCCGGAAGATTTACCTGGACATCCTCCAGAACGAGAAGTTGAGTTTTCTATTGATTTGATTCCTGGATCAAGGCCTATATCGAAGACCCCTTATAGAATGGCCACTGTAGAGTTAGTCGAACTAAAGAAACAACTAGAGGAATTGAGTAATAAGGGATTTATTCGCCCTAGTGTTTCTCCATGGGGAGCCCCTGTTCTTTTTGTTAAAAAGAAAGATGGATCTATGAGGTTATGTATCGACTACATGGAGATCAATGCTATAACAATAAAGAACAAGTATCCCCTACCTCGTATTGATGATTTATTTGACCAACTGCATGGAGCTCAATACTTTTCAAAGATTGACCTTCGATCTGGATACCATCAGTTGTGTGTGAAGAAGGAAGACATTCCGAAGACAGCATTTCGAACCAGGTACGGGCATTACGAGTTTACTGTAATGCCGTTTGGATTGACTAATGCACCCTCTGTGTTCATGGATCTGATGAATAGAGTTTTCAAGGAGTATCTCGATGAATTTGTGGTGGTATTTATTGATGATATCTTGGTATACTCCAAAACCTACGAAGATCATGAAAATCACTTGCGCATTATCTTGAATACTCTGAGGAGGCATGAATTATATGGGAAGTTTAGCAAGTGCGAATTCTGGCTTCAGGAGATTTCTTTTCTTGGCCATATTGTCTCTAAAGATGGAATCTCTGTTGATCCTTCTAAGACCAAAGCAATCCAAGAATGGCCAGCACCTACGAGTATAACTGAGGTACGCAGTTTTATTGGTTTGGCAGGTTATTATCGACGTTTCGTCCAGAATTTTGCCCGATTGGCTAACCCATTAACGAAGCTCACACGTAAAGGGGTTAAATTTGTTTGGACAAAAGAGTGTGAAGAATGTTTCGAAGAACTGAAGAGAAGATTAGTCAATGCTCCTATATTGACTTTACCATCGGGGAATGATGGGTTCGTTATTTATAGTGATGCATCGAAGAAAGGACTTGGCTGTGTCCTTATGCAAAATGATAGAGTTATTGCCTATGCATCACGACAGTTGAAAATTCATGAACAAAACTATCCTACTCATGATCTCGAGTTAGCAGCAGTGATCTTTGCTTTGAAGATATGGAGGCACTACCTCTATGGTGAAAAATGTGAGATTTATACTGATCACAAGAGTTTGAAGTATATTTTCTCACAAAAAGAACTCAACATGAGGCAAAGGAGATGGCTTGAATTACTCAAGGATTATGATTGCACGATACACTACCACCCGGGGAAAGCAAACAAAGTAGAAGATTCTTTGAGAAGAAAAGACCATGGAGTTCTGAACATGATGAGAATTGAAAGGGATCCAATTTTCATGGATCTAGTGAAGATGGACATGGGAATAACCAGGGAAGGTGAAACATCAATGCTTTTTCAAATGGTTGCCAAACCATCTTTACTAGAAAGGATTAAGAGTTCTCAGAATGATGATGAAGAATTTCTGAAGAAGATTAAAGCTGTGAATGATGGGAGATTGAGAGACTTTGTGTATGAAGATGGAATTTTGAAATTCGGGAAGAGACTTTGTGTTCCCAATATACCTGATCTAAAAAGGGAATTGCTGGATGATGCTCATAGTTCCAATTTCTCTATACACCCTGGGAGCACCAAAATGTATAGAGATTTGAAGGAACATTTTTGGTGGGACAACATGAAGAGGGAGATTGCTGATTTTGTGTCAAGATGTATGGTTTGTCAACAAGTGAAAGCTGGAAGGCAACAGCCTGGAGGAGTCATGAAACCTCTTCCCATACCAGAGTGGAAATGGGACAATGTTACGATGGACTTTGTCATGGGGCTACCAAAGACTCCTAGAAGGAATGATGCAATATGGGTGATTGTTGATCGTCTTACCAAGTCAGCACATTTCCTTTCTATAAGAGAAGATCTACCCCTGGAACGTCTAGCAAGACTATACATTAATGAAGTTGTGAGACTTCATGGAGTACCCCTATCGATTGTTTCTGATCGTGATCCCCGTTTTACTTCAAGATTCTGGAAAAGTCTTCAGAAATCCCTGGATACTGAACTTCATTTGAGCACTGCTTACCACCCTCAGACAGACGGACAATCAGAACGGACTATTCAAACCTTAGAAGACATGTTGAGATCTTGCTCACTTGACTTTCAGGGTATGTGGGATCAATATTTACCTCTGGTAGAATTTTCCTATAACAATAGCTTCCATTCGAGTATTCAGATGGCACCATATGAAGCGTTATACGGAAAGAGATGTCGTACACCAACCTGTTGGGATGACGTTGGTGAAAGAAAACTTATAGGCCCAGAACTGGTGGAGGAAACAGTGGAAAAGGTGAAAGTAATCCAAAATCACATCAAAGCAGCTCAAAGTAGGCAGAAGAGCTATGCCGATAATCGAAGGAAGGATTTGGAATTTAAAGTCGGTGATCATGTTTTCCTAAAGGTATCTCCATGGAAGGGAGTCATACGTTTTGGTAAGAAAGGTAAATTGAGTCCCAGGTACATCGGACCTTTCGAAATTCTAGAAAGAATTGGGGCTGTAGCTTACCGATTGGCAATGCCGCCAAGTCTCTCCAAAGTTCACGATGTGTTCCACGTATCTCTGTTGAGAAAATACATGCCTGACCCAACGCATGTACTCACCTATGAGGAATTAGAACTGGAACCCGATCTGTCTTATTGCGAATAGCCCGTCAAGATTCTTGATACGAGAGAACAAGTACTGAGAAACCGGACGACGCGTCTGGTAAATGTTTTGTGGAGAAATCATAAGATGGAAGAGGCAACGTGGGAACCCGAGGAACTTATGATGAAAAACCACCCGAGTCTTTTTATGCAGTAATACCCTAGAAATTGCGAGGACGCAATTATTTGAAGGAGGGGAGAATGTAACACCCCAAACTTCCACGGTACGTTTCCCTTCGAATAATCGATAGCGTGTGTTGTACGCAACCTCGAGTACTAACACACACCACAACTAATTAAACTAGCCGTTGTGAATAGTATACGTACTTTTTGAAATCATATATATTTTATATTTCAAAATGGACTTCATTTTTGGATTCGGAATATTAAAATTAGCCTAGGGTGAAATTTTGGTACTTTTCGGATAACTTTTATATTTTGATGAATAGTGAAAATTACTAAATTTTAATTAAAAACAACTTTTTTAATCAAAATATTTAATAGTGATAAATTGTGAATTTGAGTGGTTTTAAAGTATATTTAGAATATATTTTTACCATTTAATATAATGTTGGTCATTGGACATAATTTTACAATTAAACCGAACATAAACAAGTGTCAATCTTTTTATAGTTATTATCTCTTAAAAACACGCTTTTTGTTTTGACAGCGGGAATTAATTTTAAATTAATTTCTGCCACTTCTGTGTTTTGAATTTAGGAAAATGGATTCCATATTTGGAATCAGGATGTTCAAATTGTGTAAATAGGTAACTTTTATTTTTATACATTTTGAATAGTTACTGTGGTAAATATTTTATTTACCATGGTTAAAGGGTAAATCCGGTAAATAAGGGTTAAAAAATAATATTATAATAACACAAAATTACCCTGAAACGTGTCCTAACCTTATTGGTGGACACATACCCGACCATGGGCATCCTTGGGTCAATTTGGGGACCCCTTGGAGCCACTTTTATGTGGTAGGGACACATTATATTAATAAAGTTAAAATAAAAATAAAAATGGCATAAGCTTACATCTTTTAGAAGAACAATTTTTACATAGGGTTATACATGTTGAATTTTCGATTATAAATATTCATTAGAAAGCTAAAAAGCTTTCCTACATAATGATATTTTATTTATAATTTTTAGACATCATATAATTTAAATTATTAATGACACAATAATGATGCAATGTTTACCTCATTAATAAATCATTTAAATAAATAAGATTATAATGATTAAAATATTATCTAAAACCTGTCCAATTCTTATTGGTTGATGTTATTTAGAATATGAGTCATCTTATCTTCGACCTCAATGATTTTTGGACCATTATAAACCGAATATAATTATATTATAAAGTAATACTTTCACTCTTTCCTAAAGAGCCCCTCCTCTCCCTTATAAAAGGAGACCACTTCTACTCATTCCTCACACCTCTCAAGCCACTTGGATCGTCCAAACTCTGCCCAAATAAGCTCCCCACATCCCTCTCCTCCTCCTTGAAGCTTCCCCTTAGGCAGAAAGCATTTCAACAAGTCCTTTGGTTCCAACCAAAGTGAGTTACCTAAATTAAAGGTAACGATTTCTCTTAAATTATTTTCATTTATTTTGCTTCTTCAACCCCCAAAATCTTTTTATTTCCTTTCTTTTGTAACAACACCAGTATCCTCAATATACTAGGATGTTGTTATAAGAAGGATTCAAACTACACATACACACAACTCCATCTAATGGATGATGAACATAATGTTTCTGTGGATGGCAAACTAACGCCTCACGAAACGATGATTGTTCAAATACATCTTACCGCCTCTCATGGTGGCCATTATGATGGCACTGTAATTAAATATGATGTTAATGATATATATTTTATATATAAGCTTCTGTAATTCCATTTTATTTCATACCATTATTCGTTTCATGTTGTATATACATACGATAATTTCATTTGAGGAAGTGCGGACTACCGCCCCCTTAAAATGATATGACTCGTTCATACCACACATGGAACGTATAAAGGATGGTGTTAATGAACTTAAGTAACATATATAAAATATTATATTATACTGGAATAGTAATATACCTATGTATCATTTGTATTCGATTCTTTTAAAATAAAAATTAAATGGAAGTAGCGTTCGTGCGTACGTACGGACTACCGTCTCCACGAACGCGATGAGATTCATTTTCCATCGTATCCATTCAAGTATAATTATCATTTGATGATTTAAAAATGATGTTTAAGGACTTGATACCATTCTGGATTTGAATAATATACAACTTATCCTTTACAAACATGTCTTACGTAACAAAACATACAAAAGCAAACAAGTAAGTTCACACCCGAAACAACGATAATACTAAGATATTATTATCAAATCAATATTAAAAGATCATATATGATATCATATTAATGTATATGATTCTTGTATAATTTAGTAACAATTATTTCACTATTATACAGGAGGTTAACCTACCCCAACCAAGGAAAAGTACAAGGTAAGGGTTTATTTCACAATCTCTTCATTATTCGAGGTTGTTTATACGTAATAATCTACTGGGATCTCTTTATCATCCACATCCATGTTTCTTAAAAATGTATTTCAAAACATTTTTACTATTTACAAGAATATGGGATAAAGTCATTTATACCCTTGTTTGACTTTTTATTAGAAGTTTATAAAGGAATCTTTCCGTCGTTTTCAAAACAAGGTCCTTTTTAACCTTTTCGACAGAATTGAGGTAAGAATGTTTTTTTTAACATATATGGCGGGTGCGGTTATTTTCCGCCATTATAAAATCGTCGAAGCTTTCCATACAAGCTTATAAGAATATTTTCAAAGAAAATGTTTTATTTTATATGGATCTTAAATGATTTCAAAATAAAAGGAGATACTTCTTTAAAAATAATTTTGATTTCATCTATGTCAACATCCTTTGATGGATTTTAAGATTATTTGAAGTTGATTTATTATGATACAAAACTTCTATATTGTATTGAAGGTTTTGTGATATGTTTGACTGTGGATGTGCTATTTTTATACCATTCATAGTTTATGGTGAAAGTATTGACATTTCATATGCTAGTTTTAATATGAATGTTTATGTTATGTTTAAACCTTTTCATATGGGAATGCATTGGACTTAATATGTGACGGGTGGAGCACGTTATAGCTCCTCGATGCATCGGTAGGTCTCATGAGACAAACTAGTGTCTTGGAACAAGGCCTTGACAAAATCTTATTTGTAGTCTTGGCACGAGGCCTTGGCTATGTGGTTATGATAGTCTGGCATTATGCATTCCAACATTATGAAAGTGGTTATTGATTTTTGCATGTGATTATTCGATTAGTAGAATATCCATGTGAATAATTAAATGGCATTATTTCATTTTATTTATGCCATACCATGTTGAAAGTTCATATTTAAAAGGCTTTTGTTTTAGTTATACATTGCCTTAAATGTTTATTCTTTCCGCTATATTGTTATCCTTACTGGGCATTTGAGCTCACCCCTTTTCTATGTTTTATTTTTCCCAGGATGTGAAGAAGTAAGTTATGAATGACCTGCAGGGATTTTATGAGTGGATAATAGTGTGGTCTATTGAGACATTATGTTGTTGTAGTAGTTTTTCATTTTATAATGTAATGTAAAACTTATGAATATATCTGGCATTTTCCAAGGCTACTAAACCAATCGGTCTTTCGAGATTTGATCTTTCTTATGATCATGCCAATGTTATGTAATAATGCACCGACTCTGGGTAACTGGGGTCAGGGCGTTACATTGGCGCCGCCGGGTGGCTGATATAAATAGCAGCGCCCCCTCCCCCCCTTTATCGTTCCTCTCGACGTTCTTCGCCATTCTTCGCCGTCGCTCCGCCGAATCGAGAAAACGAAGCGCCCACGAGCTCGGAATTCGACGGCAGACGTTTCAGGAGCGCGCAACGGAATCTCTGGAGCGCGGATCTGAGGCCGAATGTCGGCGTTTCGCTCGCGAGGTAGGCGGTTTGAGTTTTACAATCCCGGATCCCATTTTTGTGTTGTTTTCCTTCAAATATTTGTAAGTGTTGTATAGTTCGGGTCCCGAGCTTTCCAAAACATGTTTCGGATCGGAATTTGGAGCACCGGGGTGCTCCCGGTGGCTCCCGGATGTTTTCCGGCGGAAACCCAGTTTTCCGGCGACGACGGGCGGCGGACATGGCGGAATTTGGCGATGGCGCAGCGGCGGTTTCCGGTGGCGGCGGCGGTGGCGCGGCAGAATCCGGCGGCGGCGTGGTTGTTTCTGGCGAGGCTGGCGGTGGTCCGGCAGGGATTTTTTGGGGGTTCTTTAAACCCACGTAACTCGCAAACTGTAACTCCGATTTGTGAGCCATTTGCGGCGATGCGCTCCTTGCGTCGAGACGGACCTTTTGAACTCACTTTGATGGTTGAAGGGTTCGGGATCGTGGCCCGGGAGTTAGAAACATCATATAAAATAATATTATTTTATTATTTTACGACTTCGGGTCGTTGTAACTTCTACCCGGAGCGTCCGATTGACGTGCCGTCAGTGGCGTTGAGACCCTGATGGTACGACGGACGTTTTGAGATGGTTTCCGGGTGTTGGGATTGTGAACGGGGTGTGGGCCCCACGAGGCCGGGTTTTGGCGTTTGCGGAGAAACGCAGCTTTTGCACCAGAAGTCTGATTTTGGTGGATGAATAGTCGATCCTGTGTGTTTTTCTGAGAGGAACGCAATGGTGTGTTCCGTTCGATGAGTTTCGGAATCCATGCGTGGGCCCCACCCGACCTGGGCTTCAGTGAATAGTGCATTTTTTCACCGGGTGTCCGTTTCGGACGAGCGAGTAGTCTATTCCGATTGTTTTTCCGAGGGGATCACCGTGGTGTGATCTGCTCGATGGGTTTCCAGATCGTTGTGTGGGCCCCGCACGAGCTAGCTATGGTGAATAGTGCCTTTTTCACCAGTGCTCCGTTTCGGGCGAGTAAACAGCCTATCCTGCGTGTTTTTCTGCGTGGAACGAGATGGTGGCATCGGTTTTGGCCTAGGAGGTGCGTAGTGTGGCGTTGTGGCGGGTCGCTCGGGTTAGCGATGATTGGACTAGAAGTGGTTGAGGGTTCTCCCTTAGTTCATTCCTACGAGGGTTCGTGTGGCATCACAACCTTCGTATGGGTTTGTGATCCTCTCGATGGTATGTTTAAACTATTAGAGTTGTGGTATCCCTCTGGTGGTCCCGGAGTGGATCCTCTAGCATCTTTACCCTAGATCGGGTTCTTGGTATCGCTGTGACCGGTTATTTACGGGCGGCGATCCCCTATCTAGCAGGTTAACCCCGTATGGTTTGTGGCATCATCGGAAATATGATCCCCTATGCGGTGGGCCGTGCTCAGTAGGGGTTGTGGCATCGTTGAGTATACGATCCCCTACTCTGCATGTGGTTTATAGTAGGGTTACGGTATCGTTGGTTCTGCGATCCCCTACTCAGCGCGTGGTTCCGGTAGGGTTGCGGCATCGTCGGTTCAATCCCCTACATCGCGAGTTATACCAGATAGGGTTCCGGTATCTTCGTGACCATCTTTATATGGACGATGATCCTCTATCTGTGTGTGGAGTTCCTATCGAGCACCAGATCGGGTTGTGGTATCCCCCAACGAATCTTGGGTGTGATCCCCTATCTGTGAAAACTACGTATCCCAGATCCGGTCGTGGTATCCCCCAGCGGACCCTAGGAGTGATCCTCTATCTGTGAGCTACGTATACCGGAGTGGGTCTTGGTATCCCCTAGAGGACCCTAGCGGTGATCCCCTATCCGAGGAGTTTGGTGGTTATGTTGTTTCAGCGAGTAATGTTATCCGACGAGCATGGTCTCTCGGGTGAGCGTCTGAGATGTTTGTTTGGGACTCGATGGAGTGTATCTCACGGATGAGTGTCATCTGGGATGACAGTTGTCGCACCCCGACCGCAGATGCTCTTATTTTTTTTACTTTTTTCTTGGTTCCGGTTTAAATTTTTCAGTGTGTATTTCTGTTGGCGGTTTCGCACCGGTGCGCGGTCACCGCATCGTTAGCAGTGACCGTGCATTCAGCTCGGGTGACCGTGTGTTCACCCGGCATTTTAAATATTAAAATTTTTATGTTGATATTTTATTATTATTACCTTTTAAATTGTATTATCATTTTTGTAGTTATTTTTTTATATATGTTTATATATGTGTATATTTATGTATGTATATATATATATATGTCTATATATTTATATATATATATATATGCTTATTTTATTTACGTTTATATGTTTATAGGTATATATATATATATATATATATATGTATATATATGTGTGTGTGTGTGCTATTTTGAAATGGTCTTATTATTTTAAATATTTTGATCATAATAATTATTATTATAATTAACTAATTTTTATTTATTATCATTATTTTATTGTTATTATTATTATTATTATTATTATTATTATTATTATTTTATTTTATTTTATTTTATTTTTTATTTTTTATTTTTTTCCTTTCTAACCCTATTCCATCCCTTTCCCTTCTCCTACGCGCAGCGCCGCCCGCGCGGCCTCCTCCCTCCCTGCCACGTCGTCGTCTCGGCCTCCCCGCTCTGCCACTTCCCGCCTACCCGCACCGCCTCCGGCCTCCTCCGCCTTGCACCGACCCCGCCTCCTCCGCCTTGCACCGCCGCCGCGGGCCGCATCAGCTCCCCACTGCTCAGATCCCAGCCGGCAGCCGCCCCCACCGTCCCCCAGCTCCTCCTCCACCAGCCCGAACCCCGACCTCCCCTCCCTCCAACGAATAGCTCCGACGACCCTGCTGCCTGTCGGCTGCACCCCAGTCCGGCTCCCGTTCCGGCCACCGCACCGCCTCCCGCACACCCGGCCTCCCGACCTTCCGGTTTCCCCTGTTCTCGGCCTTCATCAGCTGCGCCGGCGACTTCGCCGGCCTCGCCCCGCTCTGGAGACCCCTTTTTCCTTCCTCCCGACCTCCGCCGCACCCCTCGGCCTCCGCCTCCGGCGCCCCTGCCCTATTCTGGTGGCCTCCAGCTGTTTTCCGGTGAGCCCCGCCGCCGGCCAGCGGCTTCCGACTCCCTTCAGCGTCCTCCGGCCAAGCTTCGGAGAGCGGCCTTTGGCCTGCACCCCTCTGGCTGCCCATTTGGGCCTTCCGTCGTTTTTCTGCACTCCGGCCAGCCGCCGCCGCAAGGTCCGGCCAGCCTCTGCCACCTTGCGCCGGCCAGCGGCACACCCGGAAATCGGTGCGCGCCCCACCGGTGATCGAGCGCATTTGCGCTAAGGTATGTTTTGTGTCGTGTGAATGTATATATATATAAATATATATATATATATATATGGTTGTAGTTGGTTGTTTAATTGTTCGGTTTGTGCTGCGCGTTGGCGGAATAATTCCGCAACGCGGAGGTCTTCAGCCTGCGAGCGCATACGCGCCCGCGCGAGGTGTGTTGCATCATCAGGTTCAGTTTGCAAGTCGAGGTGAGGATTGATTTGTTTCTTACATAAATTATTTTATATCAACGTTTATATACATATTTATATATATATATGTATATATATATACGTTTTCTTTTACGTTCTCATTCTTTTGAACCTTTTTGAATTGATGTTTACGGGTTTTAGTCATTCTAATTTTGTTGCAGCGGGTCGCGAGGTATTTTCGCGTTATCGAAATTTCCCGCTTGGGTTTTCTAGTGCGCAAGTGTGTGACGTGTCGCGTTATCGCAAACAAGCTGCAATTCAGGTAGGTCTCCCACTACACTTGCTTTTAAATTAAAAATTTATTTATTACTTTTCATTTAATTATTTTTCAATAAATTATATTAGCACTGGGTAGCTATTTCAAGAGTCATGACTTGATTAAATTGAAAATTGTTTTCTTCCTGCATCGCACTGAAAATATTTTCATGGATTTAATTTTGTGATTTTCTCGTGATGTTGCTAAATGAGTACTAAATGAAATGTGAAAGACTTATTAAATAGTGTTTTGAAATGATTGGTGTGTGTGAAATGGCGGGTGTATCATTTATGGAAAATGGTTATTTTCTTGAAAAACTTGGATAGAATAAATGCCTATTTGGCATTTAAATTGGATTTTTGGAACTTTTCAGTGGTGGTTCGGTTTTCCTTAAATGAATTTCAAAGTATGTTTTTCTGGTTTTCAACATGATGGTGTGTGTCATATCTTCTGGAAACGCTTTGGTACAAAATGGTCTAAACGTAATTGATGTGGAGCCTGTTCGGCACTTTATTGATTGTGAATTGACTGCATATATATATACGTACTTATGGGTCATCTCTACAGAGGGAATTCCCTTTGAGGGTTGTCGTGTAGCGGTTCCCGTGAAGGGGTTGGCAAGTGCGGTGAGATGTGTCACGCGTGAGAGGGCCTCCCACTTACACAGTATTATTAAAACTACCATGGGTTCCTGGGCGTCTTTTAGAGAATCGAGTGACGGTTGCTAGCTAACCCCGATTAGACAGGTTAGTCCCCCCTTGGCAGGTAAGGCCTTGTGGGGCGTGCCACTGGTTGGCTATTAGGGCGGCCAGTTGGTTATTGACTGTGGAGTACCATGTCGGCAGGTAGTCTGAACCCGAGTACGTCCAGGGGTTTTCTAGGGATGTTTAGGATCACCCATGGTTACTTGATTTTCCCTGCTAGTTTACTCTCAGTTTTCTTCTCTTTATAGCTTATACTGGTTACTTTGTGAAAATGGATTTCAAATGAAACTTTATTATTCTCTTGTGTAAATTTGAAAATGTAACACCTCTTTCTCTTTTAGAACGAATTTAGCACCAATGAAAAGAAATTCATCTTTTAAAAAAAATTAAGGGTAATGGCTTGTGTTTTGATTTTCAAGTGAAACATTGTGAAAGCTTACTTTTATACATTATAGTTCAAACCTGGGATATGTAGATTCTTTGTTTACTTGCAGTGCTTTGGGATTTTTTGTTGGGCTCACCTACTGAGTACTTTCTGTGCTCACGCCTATCTTTTACCTTTTCAGTTGCAGGTTCCTTGTGTTCAGGTTTTTCCTGGTTTGAGTCACTCAGTGACGGAGCAACGCTAGTGTTTAGTTGGGTGGTGACCGTGAGGTCACGTTGAGGTATGTTTGTGACGTAGTTTTGTTTCTGTTATTAGTGTGGTCTGTTTTGTTTAGTTTTCTCCTCCTTTTGATCCTTGTACTGTTCGGGCTGAAATCGTTCCCAACGATTAAAATTTCAATGCCCGTCACTAGTTGACATCCTGGGGGGATCGGGAACGCCCCTCGGGACTTGCCGCGGACCGGCTCGGGTGACCGGTTCAGGGTCGACCCGGGCTGGTTCGTGACAAAATGGTATCAGAGTAGGTTCTTGTTATTTGGGTTGTCTAGTAGGTGGAGATTAAGACTGTCGGGACTCGAGAGGTAGGTACGGGAAGGACGTTATGAACCCTCGCCCATCCCGTACCTCGAGTCACCAGGGGTAGTCCGGGAATTTTGTCCTTGTCTCTTTCTGGTTTTTCTTCGATTGAGATATGAAAATGGAGGCAAGCCGACGTTACATGGTGATTTCACATGGAGTAGTGACCCATGTGGAGTCTGAGTACACAATTTGAATTCCTCCTAGTGGTTGACGCTGACTTGGGACATGGCCCACTACCATGTCGTCAGGTTGAGCGTGACTACTAGTCCCTCACTCTAGTGGTTGATGCAATTTTGGATGATGCTTTTGTTTTGGTCTATGTAAGTACATTGTGGGAAATGAAAATGGTTTTTGAAAAAAAGGACTGGTTTCTTTTAAAAGACTTTAAATGTATGAAATGGGTTTTAAAACTGAAATCTCTTGAATTTCAAATTAGTTATTGCTTGGAGTTGGTCGAGAATGGTTCGGGATAAAACCCCAGGTCCTCTTTATGAACGTTTGCACATGTGTCAGAATGCATGGAAAAAAATGCGTGTTGGTGTGAGTATTATTGGACAGTGGATGAAGACATGTGAAATGGTTCATGAGATTACCTGGGTGTGTATTTGAAATTAAAGGCTTGACATTGTTTTCTAAATTGGTTTTAAAGGTGAAATGGTTTTGGAATGTTTTTGGTTTGAAAGTGGATTGGTTTTGGAATGTAGATTTGAAAGAGAGTGGTTTTAAAGTCTAAAATAAAAAGGGGATTTTAAAAAGGAGATTTTATTTTGGGTTGTGTTTGTGTTTGTTTGGTCTTTGTGCTGACTGTTTTTGGTGAAGGCACTTTTATTGATGTTGCTTCTGTTTGATACTGGTTTTGGCTTTGTGTTTTATATGTCGCTCAAGAAATTCCGCCCAGAAAGGTCTCTAAGGATTCAGATAATTCATGCCCAGTTTTTGGTCCTCCTCAAACTTTGCCTATTCTCCATGGTGATCAGGGTCCGTTAGAGGCAGTGTAATGGCTCGAGGGAGTGGAGCGTGTCTTTAGAATGTTGGGAACTCCCGATAATGTTAAGGTTCGTTCGATTATGGAGTTGTTTGAGGGTCCAGCTTTGGACCGGTGGAAGATGGTTTCCCCATCGCTAACACAAGTTGGAGTGATGTGGGATGTCTTTAAAATCGTTTTCACCCAATGGTTTGTACCTGAGGAAGTGAATCTGATGAAAAAGAGGGAACATGTGCATATTCAACAAGGCCAACAGACGGTGAAGGCATATGTTGACCATTTCAAGGAACTGAATCTCTTTTCTCCAGAGGTAGCGTCACATGAGCTCATGAAGGTCTCTCTTTTCACTGGGGGTCTTCGTCCAGAGATCAAGGAGCAAGTCCTCCCTTCTGAAGACCTTTGTTTCGAGAAGCTGGTGGAGGAAGAATTTTTGGCTGAGTTGGTTTCCGGAACACAGTTGGTTAGTACTCCAGCATCCCCGGTTGTTCGTAAGAGTTCCCCCACTGGTGTGGAAAATACGCCAGAGATACCTGTTCCTCAGGAGTTATCCCCCTTGGTCCCAGCTTCCAGTTCATCAGATCATTCAATGGTATGCTATTAGTGTGGTCGTTTCGGGCATTTAAAGTCGTCTTGTCGCAACCCTCCAAAGACGTGTCATCGATGCGGCTGTCTGGGTCATCTGGAAAAGTTTTTCAGGAAGCGTCGCTTGTAGAGGACGTCGTGATGGGAGAATGTCAGTACCTGACTGTGAGGCAGAAGATGCTTCAGCCATCAGAGCCCCAGCCTCAGGTCTCAGGGTGAAGCTCGCGCACAGTCAGGAGTTCCCAAGGCTATGAAGCTTTGGTCCAGGTTTTGTTCCGTGTGGGCGGTGGAACAATTAGAAATATTTTCATATTTGCTTATCTGCTATTAAAGTTTCAACATTGTTGTAAGTACATTGTCCTGCTATGAAGTAATGATGAATTTGTTCAATTAAAATCCAAAAAATCTTGTTTGTGTTGATGTGATCTTGCAAATCGTGTGTCTTTCGTAAAGTGTTTTAGACCTTTGTGTAGGTTGACCTTGGTTTAGTTATGCTTGTCGGATGTAGTTATGTTTCATGGATTTATTTGGGTCATGTTTCTGACTCGATGTCTGGTTAAGTATTTTCTATGGGTTATCCCTGGTGTTGAAGTTTGTTGACTCTAGTCGAGGGCTCAACATTCTACGGAGGTGTTGTTTTGATCGTGTTATAGGAGTCGTTCTGGATCGGTTATGAGTCCCCGCACTGGACCCGCCTCCTTGTGATAGTATGTTTTGAGTGTTAAATTTTCAAACCAGTTAGGTTCTTGTGGTGGGGAGAACCCCTTCGTGTTCTCCCCTCAACCACGTACTTCAGTTTTCTCTTGAATCGGTCGGGTGTGACCTGTGTAGAGTAAGGTCATACCAAGATTCTTAGTTCTTTTCGGTTCTTTTAGTTTTGTTTGGGCATGGACCTGAATCTTGACCAACTTTTGTCTTGGTGACTTTTTGGGGGAAAAAAGTGTCTGTGGTGGGGAGAATTGTCACACCCCGAATGCAGATGCTCTTATTTTTTTTACTTCTTTCTTGGTCCCGGTTTAAATTTTCAGTGTGTATTCGTGTTGGCGGTTTCACGCCGGTGCGCAGTCACCGCATCGTTAGCGGTGACCAAGCGTTCAGCCCGGGTGACCGTGTGTTCACCCGGCGTTTTAAATATTAAAATTTTTATGTTGATATTTTATTATTATTACCTTTTAAATTGTATTATCAGTGTTGTGGTTATTTTTTTATATATGTTTATAGATGTGTATATTTATGTATGTATATATATATATATGTCTATATATGTATATATATATATATATGTTTATTTTATTTACGTTTATATGTTTATAGGTATATATATATATATATGTGTGTATATATATATATATGTGTGTGTGTTATTTTTAAATGGTCTTAATATTTTAAATATTTTGATCATAATAATTATTATTATAATTAACTAATTTTTATTTATTATCATTATTTTTTTATTATTTTTATTTTTTTATTATTTTTTATTTTTTTTCTTCTAACCCTATTCCCTCCCTTTCCCTTCTCATGCGCGCAGCGCCGCCCGCGCGGCCTCCTCCCTCCCTGCCGCGTCGCCGTCCCGGCCCTCCCGCTACGCCACTTCCCGCCTACCCGCACTGCCTCCGGCCTCCTCCACCTTTCACCGACCCCGCCTCCTCTGCCTTGCACCGCTGCCGCGGGCCGCATCAGCTCCCCCTGCTCAGATTCCACCGGCAGCCGCCCCCACCGTCCCCCGGCTCCTCCTCTGCCAGCCCGACCGCCGACCTCCCCTCCCTCTGGAGAATAGCTCCGGCGACCCCGCTGCCCGTCGGCTGCACCCCCGTCCAGCTCCCGTTCCGGCCACTGCACCACCTCCCGCACACCCGGCCTCCCAACCTGTCAGTTTCCCCTGTTCCCGGCATTCATCAGCCGCGCCGGCGACTTCGCCGGCCTCGCCCCGCTCCGGCGACCCCTTTTTACTTCCTCCTGTCCTCCGCCGCACCCCCCGACCTCCGCCTTCGGCGCCCCTGCGCTATTCCGGTGGCCTCCAGCTGTTTTCCGGCAAGCCCCGCCGCCGGCCAGCGGCATCCGACACCCTTCGGCGACCTCCGACCAAGCTCCGGCGAGCCGCCTTTGGCCTGCACCCCTCCGGCCGCCCATTTGGGCCTTCCGTCATTTTTTTGCACTCCGTCCAGCCACCGCCGCAAGGTCCGGCCAGCCGCCGCCGCCTTGCACCGGCCATCAGCGCACCCGGAAATCGGTGTGTGCCCCACCGGCGATCGAGCGCATTTGCGCTGAGGTATGTTTTGTGTCGTGTGAATGTATATATATATATAAATATATATATATATATATATATGGTTGTAGTTGTTTGTTTAATTGTTCGGTTTGTACAGCGCGTTGGCGGAATAATTCCGCAATGCGGAGGTCTTCAGCCTGCGAGCGCGTACGCGCCCACGCACGATGTGTTGTGTCATCGGGTTCGGTTTGCAAGTCGAGGTGATGTTTTCTTTGTTTCTTACTTAAATTATTTTATATCAACGTTTATATACATATGTATATATATATATATATGTTGTCTTTTACGTTCTCATTATTTTGAACATTTTTGAATCTATGTTTATGGGTTTTAGTCATTCTACTTTTGTTGCAGCAGGTCGTGAGGTATTTTCGCGTTATCGAAATTTCCCACTTGCGTTTTCTAGTGCGCAAGTGTGTGACGTGTCGCGTTATCGCAAACAAGCTGAAATTCAGGTAGGTCTCCCACTAAACTTGCTTTTAAATTTAGAAATTTATTTATTCCTTGTCATTTCATTATTTTTCAATAAATTATAGTAGCACTGGGTAGCAATTGCTAGAGTCGTGACTTGTTTAAATTGAAAAAAAATTTCTTCCTGCATCGCACTGAAAATATTTTCATGGATTTAATTGTGTTACTTTCTCGTGATGTTTCTAAATGAGTACTAAATGAAATGTGAAAGTCTATTAAATAGTGTTTTGAAATGACTGGTGTGTGTGAAATGGCGGGTGTATCATTTATGGAAAGTGGTTATTTTCTTGATAAACTTGGATAGAAGAAATGCATATTTGGCCTTTAAATTGGATTTTTTGGAACTTTTCAGTGGTGGTTTGGTTTTCCTTAAATGAATTTCAAAGTATGTTTTTCTGGTTTTCAACATGATGGTGTGTGTCATATCTTCTGGAAACGCTTTGGTACTAAATGGTCTAAACGTAATTGATGTGGCAGCCCGTTTGGCACTTTATTGATTGTGAATTGACTGCATATATATATACGTACTTATGGGGCATCTCTACAAAGGGACTTCCCTTCGAGGGTTTTCATGTAGCGGTGTCCGTGTAAGGGGTTGGCAAGTGCGGTGAGATGAGTCACGCGTGCGAGGGCCTCCCACTTACACAGTATTATTAAAACTATCATGGGTTCCTGGGCGTCTTTTAGAGAATCGAGTGACGGTTGCTGGCTAACCCCGATTAGACGGGTTAGTCCCCCCTTGGTAGGTAAGGGCTTGTGGGGCGTGCCACTGGTTGGCTGTTAGGGCGTCCAGTTGGTTATTGACTGTGTAGTACCATGTCGGCAGGTAGTCTGAACCCGAGTACGTCCAGGGGTTTTCTAGGGATGTTTAGGATCACCCATGGTTACTTGATTTTCCCTTCTTGTTTACTCTCAGTTTTCTTCTCTTTACAACTTATACTGGTTACTTTGTGAAAATGGATTTCAAATGAAACTGTATTATTCTCTTGTGTACATTTAAAAATGTAACACCTCTTTCTCTTTTAGAATGAATTTAGCACCAATGAAAAGAAATTCATCTTTTAAAAAAAAGTAAGGGTAATGGCTCGTGTTTTGATTTTCAAGTGAAACATTGTGAAAGCTTACTTTTATACATTTTATTTCAAACCTGGGATATGTATATTCTTTATTTACTGGCAGTGCTTTGGGATTTGTTGTTGGGCTCACCTACTGAGTACTTTCTGTGCTCACGCCTATCTTTTACCTTTTCAGTTGTAGGTTCATTGTGTTCATGTTTTTCCTGGTTTGAGTCGCTCAGTGACGGAGCGATGCTGGTGTTTAGTTGGGTGGTGACCGTGAGGTCATGTGGAGGTATGTTTGTGGAATAGTTTTGTTTCTATTGTTAGTGTGGTCTGTTTTGTTTAGTTTTCTCCTTCTTCTGATCCTGGTACTGTTCGGGCTGAAATCATTCCCAACGATTAAAATTTCAATGCCCGGCACTAGTTTCCATCCTGGGAGGATCGGGAACGCCCCTCGGGACTTGCCGTAGACCGGCTTGGGTGACCGGTTCAGGGTCGACCAGGGATGGTTCGTGACAACAGTGATCATGGGGTGTACTCTCCCAGTTGTGGACGGTTGCTGGTGATGAGATCGGTACCTCTTGTGGCTTTGTGGCATGAGCTGTGTATATCTGGATTATTCAAGGTGTATGTATGGGAATACACCTGAGCTGAGATGAGATGACTAGTTGTGTTTAGCCGAGGATGGTCACGAGATGGAGTTTCTCTCTCGTCTGGGTTCCCTATGGCTGGGTTGAGCGGACTGTTGCCTTTCAGTTGCTCTCTTTGGTTTTGGGTTTTTGGGGTGCCTAATGAGTATGATTATACTCACCCCTGCACGGGCTTTTCCCGCACATTTTTGTGTCTTGTGCATACCACAGGCCTTTTGATGGATTCCCAGGAGGACCCGGAGCAGGTGGATCTTAGTGAGCGTGTTGACTGGGGTGTTTACCGGAGCTGTGCCGAGGGAGCATTCTGCCGGGTGTTCGTGGCAGCGTTTCCTTCTTCAGAGCAGGATGGAAGCGATTTGTAGTTTTCTTTTGGTGGGCCCTGTTTTTCCCTTTGTACTTATATTGTACTCTGGTTGTGGGATAGTGTATGCATGCATTTTCTTTTCATTTTTATATATCTCTGCACTGTTTCATGGAGGTGTATGTGAGTGCGTGCATATAGGTACCTTAGGCTAATGTCTCCCATGTGTGTGATAGCCTACTCAGCGCTGGTCGCCAGCCCCTGGACTATTGGAGGCGGGCGTGGGGAGTTGCGACTCGAACCCCATTGTGTCGGGTCGTGACAAATGTTATCCTTATGAAAGGGATATTAGTGGATCCTTCAAAAATAAATCTAATTGAAGGATGACCTAGAACAACATCTTCTACAAAGATTTATTGTAACACCCCAAGTTTTTATGGGCCAATTTTTTTCGAATAAATTTAAATTTTCATTTATATCATGAGATAAACTAATTCAATGACTCATTTCACATGCAACACCAACTCGGAGTATGTTACACGCAATAATAACATTGTGTATGCTGAATGGAACACTAAGTTGGCGTAAGATATATGCAACAATGAGTTTCTACAAAACATCTACTTTTATTGTTTAAATTATTGAAATAATATAATTATAACATAGTCGTTAAACATAATATTATGAATAGTAATAATTAATTTTCAAATATTTTTTATAATCATTTTATATAAATAAAACAGATTAATGATAAAAGATATGATTTTTGGTAGTGTCCTTTTTATGATTAAAAACATTGTTTTCTCGAATGAACCACTTTTAATAATAAAATTAACTTATAAAATTTAGAACATTCGTTTGATAAAATAAACATTATTTTTGAATAAGAATTTTGAAATTATCTTAGGGTGAATTATTTATATTTTTCTGATAAACTTCATTTTTTTGGTGAATTGTGAAAAATACTTCTTTTTAGTTAAAATCTGTGTTTTTTTCTAATTAATTATTAATTCTAAAAAATATGATAAATATTTTTTAAGGTAATATTAGATTAATATTACATATATTAATACAATTTCATTTATTAGAATCAATTTTACTTTGAAACTTAATATAAAATCTTAACAAACTTTTGAACATTTTCTTACTTTAAAACTCTGTTATTTCATCTCATCTGCGGGATTAGCAATAATCTTAATTTTTTCATTTCTATGAATTGAGTTATAAAAATATGACATAAAACATTTTATTAAGTCGAATATTTAGATTCTAATTATACCATGTTAAATTTTTACCAAAATTATTAGTAAAAGTGATTACAATTAATCACAGCAGTTAAGGCCAAATTAAGCTTAATTAGAGACTAAACCTTAAAATTATGTGATAAAATGACCTATAGACTTGTATAAAAGACATTTTATGTCCATAGTTCGTCCATAAATCTTCCAATATTGAGTTTTTCTAGATTGGTAAGACTTTTCTTAGGTAAAAAAATCTGCACACCTAATTTGTTTATAAAAATTCTATGTGATTGCTTTTCCTTCCCTATAAAAGGCCACCACATATACCCTTTACTCACACATCTTAGACCTTTTAGGTTCATCCAGGATCTGCCCAAGTAGCCTCATAACAATCCTACTTTCAATATCGAAGCCTCTATTTGGTCAGAAACTCTCTCAAGGAAACCTTTTGTCATAAACCAAAAAGAGTTACCCAATTTAGAGGTAACATCTTCTCTCAAGATCTTTCCATTTATTTTCATTATCCACCCCCTTCACTCTATTTATTCACTTACTGTGTGAGAAAAATAGTATAATAAATATACTAGGATTTTTTGTGTGAATTTTTTGACCTATACTTACAAACACCTCCATCTAATGGATGTTGAACATATATTTCCAGTGTATGATGAATCACTGCCTCAAAAACGGTGATTGTTAATTTCTCCTTTACCACTAATCATGGTGGAAATTATGATAGATACATTGTTTATATATGTAAAAAATTAAATTTATCATGTATCCAAGCTTCTGTATTCCTTTTACAACACACATCCTTTTACCTTCCATTTGGTGTAAATACTATAACCTTGTTTGAGGAAGTGTGGACTACCGCCCTCTCAAAGCGATGTGATTCATTCAAACAACACATATAATGTATTAAATATGGGTTTAATGAACTTATATGATACATATTATATATTAATTATACTTTAATTATATATATATATATATCATTTACATACTTTCGTTCAATATGGAAACAAAAATGGAAAACAACTTTCACGCGTACGTACGGCTTACCGTCTCCATGAATGATGTATTCTGTTACATAATTCATTATGAAATAGATTATATTAATATAATTATAATTTATATAGATTATATTTAAATCATTTTTACATTATATAATCATGATATAAGTATAATGATCAATGATATAACAAATCAATACATATGTGAAGAACAAAGTGAATATTACCCGAAGTGAAACTATAATATAGGATTGTTAAAAAAAGGGTAATATAAGGTCATAATAAAAGAATGTATGGTAATATATATAATAATATACTTCTATAAAATATGAATAATAAACTTATATTTATTATACATGAATCTTGTATGAGTATGGAGATATTCAAAATAGAAGGTAAGGGGTTTTTCATCTCACTATTAATTTTTGTGAGGTACAAGCTATGTTTGCCACTATTTCCTTTTTGTGGTGTTTGTAATACCCAAGATTGTATTCTATGTATATTATAATTAAATTTATGGGTATTCACATATCCATTATATTATCCCTATTTCATGGTTTTTATGTTCCAAAAGATACCAAATCGATAAAATAGTTTTGTCTCAATTTTCCTTCTTTGAGACTCATGTTTTGTTATACACTTAAAAAAAATTCAAGGTGTATATACATACATATTACATTTTATATCATGAATATTATTATTTTAATGATATATTATTCTTCATTTAATTTCTATTTTTTCATGGATAGTATGATCTAAATTCACCATGTTATAATAGTTTATTGATACAACTCCTCATTTTATTGAGATTTTTTATCTTTATTCTTACTTTGATGAAATATTATAATCCATCATTCATGAATATTCATTATTTTACTTATATTCTATATATTCAATATATTCTCATTTTTTATTACAATTTTCCCACTCTTTGGTAGTTAAGATAAGTTTTTTATTAAAATCTAACCACCTTTCTCTTTGGTCGAAAATCTATTGTATTCAAAAAACATGTTTTAAAAAATGTTTTCAAAAGACCTTTGAATATGATTCTCAAGAAAAAATTTATTTTAAAAAAAAAATATTGTTTTAAAATCATACTTTGTAATTTTTAAAATCTAATTTCATAAGAAAAAATTTTTCAAAATGATTTATGTAATAAAAATAGTTTTTTAAGGAAGAAAGGATATTTTCTTCAAGAAATTTTTTAAATATCTTTAAAAATTATTTCCCGTATAAGATAACATCCATTGGTGTTGATAATGACTTGATAGGGAAATTGTTAAATTTTCCCATTCATATTATTTCTTTTAATGGACTTTTTTTTATGGAATGATGTTATGAAACCAGTTTCTATTTCATGGGTTATATGCATTTGAAACTCGCCTCTTTTTGATGGTTATGTTTATGATGAAGTGATTATAAAACCTGTATCTTTCTATAGGTTGTGATATTTTTTCATGCTTATGATACCCATTTCACTTCATGGGTTATTATATGTTCATTTATGATCTTGTGTCACATGTATGTATGATTTAATTATGTGATGGGTAGGACCTATATCTCCCTCCAATGCATTGGGTAATGTTTTTAATCTCTTGAGATAGACTATGACAGTATGAGGAGTGATCTCATGATACTAATATGTTGTTGTGGGTCATTCTTGACTTCTAAGATGTACATGGGAGTGCACCATGACTACTATAATGGTATTAGGAGTGAAATAATTCTACTATGATGGCCATGAAAATGAACCGTGACTACTAAGATGGTCTTGGCAGTGATGCCTTGGCTACTATGAAAATAATTTTATGCTTATGTATTTTACATAATTACATTTCTTATTCCTATGTTATGCTTTCATGGACTAGGATCTTCATTTCATTATGATTCATGTCTTATGAACTTCCAATCTTTATTCCAAGATCATTGTTATGTAGGGTATGATATTCTATTTTCATGATCACATTATCTTACCTGTATGCTCATGTTTATACTAACATGACTCCCTTGTTTACCATTATTGAGTATTTGAGATCTCCTATTTTTATGTTTCTTTCCCTGGGTTAGGAATATATGTATTATGTTTTATGTGTTTAATAATGGTTCAAGTCATGAAGAACCTAGTGGGAGATAATTTAGCTCATTTATATACCATTATTTATGTTTTTATGTTTCTAATGGCACTAGACTAGTATGGTTTTCTCAAGACTATTTGTATAATGTTTATTTATTACAAAAAAATTATGTAATGCAATTTTGGTAAAGAGAGTGTGGTTATAGTTGGTATCAGAGGAAAATTATTTTTAAACTTTGGAAACTAGGATGAGAAAACCATAGTGAAATCCCTATGTTTATTTATAAGGATATGTCTAGGGATGTCTCTACAGATAAGTATAAGTATAAGTTAATGTTTAGGAAAATGTCATTGAATTTTGGTGAAGGATAGGGTGATTAGTTTTAAATAAATACATCCCTGTCTGAATATTACAAGTAGATGTGGCTCTGGAATAGATGTAACTAGGGGTAAAAACTCTAACATGGTGTTTCGGGCATGACTCGGGGTAATTTGGTACATGAAAACAGGCTTATATGAACACCTAGTTTTACACTCATGAGGGATATTATTTAGTAATTCACAAAATCTTCATGAAAACTTATGAAGGATTTAAATATACGTTGGATATTAATAGCCTAGGATAAACCTATGGTGTCATTGATTAAGGAAGGTATCATAAGTTATCCATCCTATATGTAATTTTTTATGATTATTTGTTTTCTCATATTTGATTTAGGATCCACCGACTCATTTATATCTAAATAATTTTCTAAGATTGTTAATATTCCTCCAAAATAATTAGAGGTGGATGTAGCAGTGAAAACCCCTAATGGTACCATGATTTCATATCAAGTCTGTGATCCCTCTCCTATAGAAGTTTGTGGGAATGTGATTCCTGCAAATCTTGTCATTATTCATTTGGTCAAGTTTGATGTCATCCTAGGCATGGATTAGATTTCCCTACATAAATCCCACAACAATTTTCAAGGAAGGAAAGTTATGTTTGATATTTCAAACCCTCCTATGATCATCCATAAATGTGATGATATTTCTAAACTTCTTGTGAAGATTACATCTACTGCATGAGAATTAATTCCCATTCAAATGGTTTATTTATATCATATGTTTGGGGAGAAGATCTTCATTGATGATATGCCTACTATTCGATATTTAGTGGATGTCTTTCAAGAGGAGTTTCTTAGTGTTCCACCAAAACATGAAGTTGAGGTATTAATAGAACATGTACCTGGTTCCACACCAATTTAAAACACTTTTTATTGAATTAACCTGATTGAGTTGTAGGAATTAAAAAATCAACTCTAATAAAACCTTGATAAGGGATTCATTCATCCATGCGTGTCACGTTAGGGTGCACCTATTCTTTTTGTGAAAAAGAAAGATGGATCAATGCGACTCTACACTGATTATCAAGAGTTGAATAAGATCACAATCACGAACAAGTATACTCTTCCCCATATTGATGAATTTTTTTATAAATTGCATGGAGCTCAATACTTTTCCAAGATTAACCTTCATTCTGGATATCATCAATTGAGGGTCAATAAGGAGGATATACCCAAGAAGACATTATGTACAAGGTATAGTCACTATTAATATATATTTATGCCCTTTGGTCTTACTCATAGCCCTTTTATCTTCATGGATTTAATGAATATAATCTTTATATATTACCTTGACCAGTTTTTGGTAGTCTTTATAGATGAGATTCTTATCTATTCAAAAAGAATTTAATAGCATGAAGATCCCTTGATAATTTTACTAAAGACCCTAAGGAAGGATAAGTTGTATGAAAAAATTACAAAGTGTGAATTTTGGCTGTAAAAGGTATCATTTTTGGGTCACATAATCTCAAGAGATGGTATAGTAGAAGATCCTTCAAAGATGGAGGATATTGAAAGATGGCCTAGAACAACCACAGTGACTAAGATTCATAGTTTTCATGGTTTATATGGATATTATAGATGTTTTGTGGATAATTTTTCACTAATATCTAATCCTATGACCATGTTAACATAGAAGGGTATTAAGTTCCTCTAGATATATGAATGTGGGGAAAATTTCAAGGAACTGAAGAGAAGGTTGGTCAGTGCACCTGTGATTACACTACCCTGTAGTTGAGAAGGGTTTTTAATTTATAGTGATGCATAAAAAATGGATTGGGATGTGTTCTTATGAAAAATAACATGGTTATATCCTATGCCTCATGATAGTTGAAGATTCGTGATAAAAATTACACTACTCATTATTTGGAGTTAGTATCGGTAAATATTGCTTTAAAGATATCGAGGAATTAACTTTATGGGGTAAAGTGTGATATTTATACTCATCAAAAAAGTCTAAAATATATATTCACATAGAAGGAGTTGAACATGCACTAGATAATATAGTTCGAGTTAATAAAGGATTATTATTTCTTAATACATTACTACCCTAGGAAATCGAACAAGGTGGATGATGCTTTGAGTCAAAAAGATCATGCTATATTATCTATGATGAGGATCACAAAAGATCCAAATATTTATGGATTTGTAAAGGATGGGTCTATAAATCCTGAAGGAAGGGGTAAAATCTTATCTTCCTCAAATTATTGTGCATCCCTATATCTAAGTGAAGATTAAAGAGGTGCAAAATGAAGTGGAAGAGATAAAAAAGTATGTTATAAATGATCCAGAGTTTAACCTCGATCAAAATGGAATGATAAGGTTCAAGAAAAATGTATGTGTTCTTTCCATGAAAAATTTGAAGAAGGATCTATTAGAAAAAACTCATTGTTCTTCATTCTATATTTTTCCTGAAAGTATAAATATTTATAAGGACTTGAAAGAATACTTCTAGTGGGATGGAATAAAGAGATATATTGTGGAATTTTTATCTCATTATTTGGTATACCGATAAGTTAAGGCTGAAAGAAAAAATTATAAATGGATGTTTCATCCATTAACCAAACCATAATAGAAATGGGATAACATCACTATTGATTTTTCACTAGACTACCCAAACCCTCTAAAGGGTTTAATTCTATATGGGTGGTATTTGATCTCCTTACTATATTAGTACACTTCATTTCTGTAAGAGAATTTTACTCTCTTTATCATCATTCCATGATCTACATTAAGGAAGTGGTAAGGTTTCATGGAGTACCACATTCCATTATATCAGACCAGGTTCTGAGTTTTACCTCAATGTTCTAGCAAAGTCTTCAGAAAGAACTTGATATAGAATTGAGTTTTAGCACAACTTATCATCCTCAAATAGATGGACAACCTAAAATAACAATTCAAACAATAGAGGATATGTTGAGATCTTGTTCTCTGGTGCTCAAAGGTGGTAGGGATCTATAGATTCCTCTAGTGATTTTTCTTACAACAATATATTTCACTCAGCCATTCAGATGGAACCTTATAAATTCCTCTATGGGAAAACATTTAGAGCTCCAACATGTTGGTATGGGGTTGGAGAAAGATATCTTTTGAGACATGAGATTGCTGAATAAATGGTTGAGAAGGTTAAAATCATTCAGCAGTATATAAAGGCAGATCAAAGTTGGTAGAAAATTTATCTTGATAACCATCATTGTGATCTATAATTTTAATTTGGTGAAAATCTTTTTCTACAAATCTCACTGTGGATGAAAGTTATGAGATTCAGGAATAAATGGAAACTAAGCCTTATGTATATATTCACCTTTGAAATTTTTGAACGTATCAGGATGGTAGACTATCAATTCACACTTCCTCCAAATATATACCAATTTCATGATGTTTTCCATGTATCACTCCTATGGAAGTACATAACTTACCCATCACATGTACTGAACTCATAGGTTATACTACTGGAGCAAGATCTTTCTTATAAGGAGATACCTATTGAAATTTTGGACCGATCAGAGAAAGTTCTATGAAACAAGACCACTCTTGTGGTCAATGTTTTGACGATAAATAACTAGTTAGTGAAATCTATGTGGGAACTTGAGGATATTATGAAGAATAATTATCCTCATTATTTTTACCTGAGTAACGAATTTCGAGGGAGAAATTCATTTTAAGGGGGGTAGAATGTAACACCCAATGTTTTTACGGACCTGTTCTTTTAAGAATAAATTTAAATTTTCATTTATATCTTGAAATTAACTATGTGAAATATTTATTTCACATGAAACACAATCTTAGAGTATCTTACACACAATATCTACTTGATGTACGATGCACACAACACCGAGTTGGTGTGTAATATACACAACACCGAGTTTCTACGAAAAAACTATTTTTATGGGTTTAATTATTGAAATAAAATAATAATAACCTATAAATTAAACTTATTATTATGAATATTAATAACTAATTTTGAAATATTGTTTATAATTTTTTTATATAAATAAAACATGTTGATATTTAAATATATGATTTATGGTAAAGGCCTTTTATATTTAAAAACATTTTTTCTCAAATGAACCAATTTTAATAATAAAATTAATTTTAGACACATTTATAAATTTAATTTGATAAAATAATCTTAATTTTTGAATTCAGAACATTGAAATTATCATTGGGTGATTTTTGGTATTTTTTTGAGAAACATTATTTTTTGATGAGTTGTGAAAAATACTACTTTTAGTTCAAAAATACCTTTTTGTCAAATTAATTATTTTTTTATAAATGATATTATATATATGTTTTAAGGTAAAACTAGATGAATATTAAATCTATTAATACAATTCCATTCATTATAACCAATTTCACTTTGAAACTGAATATAAAATCTTAACAAACTTTTGAACATTTTCTTACTTTAAAACCCCGTTATTTCGTCCCGTTTAGGGGATTAGTACTAATATTTATTTTTCTTCTTCTATGAATTGAAATTCAAAAAACAATAATATACCATTGTATTCATTCTAATATTTATATTATAATAATAACATGTTAATTTTTGACCCAAATCATTAGTAAAAGTGATTAAAATTAATCACAGTAGTTAAGGCCAAATTAAGATTTATTAGGGACTAAACCTTAAAATTAAGGACTCAAATGACCAATAAACATATCCAATAACAATTTTATATCCATATTTAGGCCATAAAAATTCCATTATTGAGTTTTTTTGGTTTCGTAAGACTTTTTTTAGGTAAGAACATGTACAAACCTAATTTCTTTCAAAAAAATCCATGTGAGTTCTTTTCCTTCCCAATAAAAGGCCACCACCTCTACCCATTCCTCACACCTCGCAAAAAATATATGTTCATCCAAGATATACCCATGTGGCCTCCCAAAATTCCACCCTTATACCTTTAATACTAACTTTGGGAAGAAACCCTCTCATGGAAACCTTTTGGCACAAACTAAAAGGAGTTACCTGATTTAGAGGTAACGTCTTCTCTCTAGATCCTTCTATTTATTTTCCTTCTCCACCACCTCCACTCTCTTTATTACCTTATTGGTTAAAAAACCAGTATACTACATATACTACGATTTTTGTATAAAAATTTTCTGACCTACAATTACACACACATCCATCTAATGGATGTTGAACATATTGTTTCTGTGTATAGCGAACCACTGCCTAACGAAATGATGATTGTTCATTTATCCTTTACCACCAATCATGGGGAACATTATGATGAAAACTTTGTTATATATGTAATATATTATATTTATTATTTATTTAATATTCTTCATTACTTTTATAACACACATCTTTCTACCTTCCATTTGGTGTTAATACGATAATCTCGTTTGAGAAAGTGTGGACTACCGCCCCCTCAAAGCGATGTGATTCGTTTACACAACACATAGAATGTATTAATGATGGATTTAATGAAATTATATGATATATATTATGTATTAATGATAATATAATGATTATTTATATATATATAATTATATATACATATTTCATTTACATAATTTCTTTCAATAAAATAATAAAACGGAAAACAACGTTCATGCATACGTAGGTCTTACGGTCTCCATGAACGGTGTATTTCATTATGTACTTCATTATGTTATAGATTATTATAACATAAGTATATTGGATATAAATTATATTTATATCATTTTCTACATTATGCAATAAATTTATAAGTATAAGTATCAACGATATAACAAATTAAGACACATGTGAAGAACAAAGAGAATATTACCCAAAGTGAAACTTTAATATAAGCTTCTTAACAAGAAGGTAATATATAGTCATAATAAAATAATATATGGTAATATATATAAGAATATTATTATTAAAAATATTTATATAAAACTTATATTTATTATACATGAAAAGTTTATGAGTATGAAGAGAGTCAAGACACAAGGTAAGAGGATTTTCATCTCATTATTAATTTATGTGAGATACAAGCTATGTTTGACACTCTTTAATTTTTTGTGGTGTGTGTACTTCCCATAATTGTATTATATTTATATTTTACTTAAATTTATGGGTATTAACATATCCATTATATTATTCGAATTTTATGGGGTTTAAGTTCCAAAAGTTTCCAAATTGATAAGACTGTTTTCTCTCAATTTTCCTTCTTTGAGACTCATGTTTTAGTATAATCCTAAATTTTTTTTGAGGTTTATATAAATACACTTTACATGTTATATCATGAATATATTTATTTTAATGATTTATTAAGCTTCATTTAATTTCTTTTTCTTACATGGAGATTATGATCTCATGTCACCAAGTTATAAGAGTTTATTAAGACAATATGCTCGTTTATTTGAGATTGTTTATGTTTATGCTTCCCTTGATGAAATATTATAATATGTCATTCATGAAAATTAATGAGTTTAATTATACTATGTTTATTCAATATATAATTATTTTTTAGTAACATTTTTTCACTATTTGGTACTTAATATAAGGTATTTAGTAAAATCTAACAACCACTCTCTTTGGTCAAAAATCTATTGTATTCAAAAACCATGTTTTCAAAAATGATTTCAAAAGACCCATGAAGATATTTATTAAGTAAAATGGATTTTAAGAATGTTTTATCATTTTAAAATCATAATTTATATGTTTTTAATGATATATTAAAATGAAATTTTTTTTCAAAAGGTTTTATGTAATAAAAAGAATTTTTCAAATAAGAAAGGATATTTTCATCAAGAAATGTTTTAAAATATCTTTCAAAATTATTTTCCATATAATATAACATCCATTGGTGTTACTCATGCCTTTATGGGGAAATTATTCAATATTTCCATTTATAATATTTCTTTGAATATATTGTGTTTTTATGACATGATGTTATGGAACCTATTTATCTTTCATGGGTTATATGTTTTTTAAACCTACTTATTTTCATGGGTTATGTTTATGATGATGTGATTATGAAACCTATCTATTTCTATATGTTATGATTTGTTTTCATTTTTATGATACCCATTTAATTTCCTGGGTTATTATGTGTTAATTTATGATCTTGTGTCACATGTATGTATGATTTAATTATGTGACAGGTGGGACCTATTGTAACACTCCAAGCTTCCATGGTACGCTTCTCTTTGAATAATACAATAGTGTGTGTTGTATGCAACTTCGAATTCTAACACACCACAACCAATAAAACTAGCTGTAATGAATAGTAATACCCACTTTTTGAAATTTTATAAATTCTATCTTTCAAAATGGACTTCATTTTGGATGCGGAATTTCGAAATTAGCTTAGGATGAATTTTTGGTATTTTTCTGAAAACATTCAATTTTTGATGAATAGTGAAAAAACAATGAGTTATAGTTTAAAACCAAATTTTTATTTAAATAATTATTTATTTTATTTAAATTTATTTTCGGTCAAAATAGATAAATAATACCTATATAAGTTCAATGTAATTCCTTGGAGTCAGTTTATAATAATTTTAGAAATATAAAAATTTTATTGAACTTTTTTACCGTCTTTTACCCACCTCCTAAGAGCATTTGCAAATTTACATAAAACTTAATTTTACCACTTCTGTGAGTGTATTTTCGAAAATATTAGAGGCAAGTTTGATATCAATAAGTTAAATGTGGTTCAATTAGATGAAAATAATTTTTAGTGAATAGTAACTTTTTACTTTTATTTACCACTGTTAAAAGTAAATAGGGTAATTGAGGGTGAAAATGATATTTTTATTACCCTAACACATGTCCTAATTCTATTGGATAAGTTTAATTTTACCAAAAACAACCTTAGGAATAAAATATGATCCTTTAGGTCCACTTGGATTAGATTAGGACATTTATTATTATTTTATTTAAAGAAGAGTTAAAATAGTTAAAATCAATGTTTAATAACTAAAACATTTTTCATATAGGGTTATACATAATAAAAATTCGACTATAAATATTCATTAGAAAGATAAAAATATTTCCTATATAATGGTATTTTATTTATAATTTTTAGAAATTAAATAATTAAATTTATTTATGACACAATGATGATTCAGTAATTACCGTATTAATGAAAGATTAAAATAATTGATATTATCAAATTTCAAATAAATGTAATTTGAGACATTTTATGAATTAAACTAATTTTATAGTTTAATATGACATGTTATGTTTGTTAGATGAATTTTTTTCTAATTAATAATGTTGTTATAAATTTATCAAAAACAAAATACCAGATAGTGTCAAAATTGACATAAATTTTTTTTTAAAACAAATATTATATTATTAATTGATATTTTATTCATAAAAATATAAGGTTCAGAAAAATGTATTAAATAATATTATATATTTCATTAATGAACCACTTGGGGTTTGATTGGATGTTTATGGTAATTTTATTAACCATATAATATAAAAATACAAAGAGACAAGGTAAATGTCAAACTATTTAACTAAGAGTTAAATCTAAAAGATAAGTTTAATATAGTGACACAAACATGTCTAAAACCTATTGGTTGAGAGTTTTTAGACCCATAACAACCTTATACTTTAAATAATTCATTTTTTTTCCATTAGAAACCGAAAATTATTTTATTATAAAATAATATTTCAATCTTTTCCTAAGGTGCCCCTCACCCCTCTTATAAAAGGGAACTTCCCCTTATCTTTAATTAACACCTTCAATGCCATTTGGATCAGCCAAAACCTACAAAAATACCCTCTAAACTATCATCCCTTCATCTTATAGGCCTTTATTTCATTATAAAGTCAACCTATAGAGCCCTTTTGATCAAATCAGAAGGAATAACCCAAAGAAAAGGTAAATATTTCATCACCTCTTTCAAGTTATTTTCTTCTTCCAGTTCCTCTTTCTTTGTTGTTTCCATTCTAAAATAATAACTCCAGTATCTTATATATACTGTGATATTATTATAAAAATTGTACAACCATATTCATTATTTTATCCATCCTTTGAATGACATGTCACCATACATGTGTACGTACAACTTACCGTCTCCACGTTGTGGTGTAGTTTGTTATTCAGACACTTCATCATTTGGATGGGTATAATAATGAGTATAAATGATGTAAATAATAAATATAACGTGATATTGAATATTTATATATGATATAACCTCCAATTATATATGATTTAAATATCAAAATAATGATATTGTTGCTTGTGAGTACGTACGAATTACCGTCTCCATGAACGCGATGAGATTCATTCTCCATCGTATCCATTCAAGAATAATTTTCATTTGATAATTAAAAATAATTTTTAAAGACTTAATATAATTTTGAATATTAATAAGATACATCATATCCATAAAAAACATTACATATGTAACAAATCATATAAAGGAAAATGAATCAGTTAACACCTGAAACGATGATACTACTGAAATATCATTAACAAAGAAATATTAGAAGATCATATATGATATCATATTAATTTATATGGTTCATGAATAATTTAATAACAATTATTTCACCATTATAAATGATTTTAACCTACCCTTGACCAAGGAAAAAAACAAGGTAAGGGTTAATTCTACAATCTCTTCATTATCCAAGGTTGTTTATACGTAATTATCTACCGGGACATCTTTATCATCCACATCTATGATTATTAAAAATGTATTTCAAATTTTTTTTACTATTTACTAGAAAATGGGTTAAATTTATTTATACCCTTATTTGACCTTATATTTTTTGAAAGGAATCTTTCTGTCATTTTCCAAACAAGGTACTTTTTGACATTTTCGAAAAATTTAAGGTAAGAATGTTTTTTTAACTTATATGGAGGGTGAAGCTATTTTCTGCCTTTATAACATCGTCGAATATTCCCTTAAAAGCTTATAAGAATATTTTTAAAATAAATTTTTTCTTAAATGATTTCAAAATAGAAAGAGATATTTTCCTAAAAAAGTTTTTGATTTCATCTATGTCAACATCCTTTGAAGGATTTTAAGCTTATTTGAAGATGATTTATTATGATACAAAACAACCATATTGTGTTAAAGGTTTTGTGATATGTTTGACTATGGATGTGTTATTTTTACATCATTCATGGTTTATGGATGAAGTATTGACATTTTGTATGCTATTTTTAATACAAATGTTTATGTTATGTTTAAACCTTTTCATACGAGGAATGCATTAGACTTAGTAAGTGATGGTTGGAGCCTGATATAGCTCCTCGATGCATCGGTAGGTCTCATGAGACAAACTATTGACTTGGTACAAGGCCTTGAAAAAATATTATTTGTAGTCTTGGCACAGGACCTTGACTGTGGTAATGAAGGTCTGGCATTATGCATTCCATCATTACGAAAGTGGCTATTGATATTTCATGTGATTATTCGACTAGTAGAATATCCATGAGAATAAGTAAATGGAATTATTTGATTTTATCTTTTCCATATTATGCAGAATTTAAAGTTTAAAAGTCTTTTGTTTTAGTCTTATACATCTCCTTAAATTTTTATGATTATTTATGAAAGTTTCTGCTATATTGTTATCCTTACTGAGCATCTGATCTCACCCCTTTCTATGTTTTATTTTTCTCATGATGCGAAGAAGTGTATTATGACTGACCTGTAGGGATAGTCTATGGTATCTCAGTGTTGTCCAGGGAAACAATTTTTTTGTAGTTTTCCATTTTATGTTGTAATGTAAACCTTACAAATGTATCTAGTACTTCCAAGGATACTAAACTAATCGGTCTTTCGAGACTTGATATTTTGTGATCATGCCAATGTTATGTAATAATGCACCAACTTTGGGTAACTGGGGTCGGGGCGTTACACCTATATCTCCCTCCAATGTATTGAGTAAGGTTTTATATCTCATAAGATAGACTATTATGGTATGATGAGTGAACTCATGCGACTAATATGGTCTTAGGAGTGAACCTTGACTACTAATATGGTAATGGGAGTTCACTGTGACTAATATGATGGTATGAGAAGTGAAATCATGCTAATATGATGGAAATGGAAATAAACTATGACTAATAATGTGGTATTAGCAGTGATTACTTGGATACTATGTAAATAATTATATGCTTATGTGTTTTCTACAATTACATGCCTTATTCTTTTGTTATGATTTCATTTACTATGATCTTTATTTCATTATGATTCATGTCTTATGAACTTCCAACATTGATACCATGATCGTTGTTATGAAGGGTATAATATTATATTTTCATGATCACATTCTCATACTCTTATACTCATGTTTATATTTACATGTCACCCTTATTTACCCTTACTGAGCATTTGAGATCACCCCTTTCAGGTTTCCTTCACTATGTTATAAAGACACATATTATGTTTGATGTTCTTAAGAATGGTTCTAGTCAAGAAGAACCTCGTGAGAGATAATATATCTCATTTATATACAAGTGTTTATGTTTCCATTTTTTCAAAGGCACTTGACTAGTAAAGTCTTCTCATTTATGTTTGTATAATTTTTATGTATTCTGAAAAAGTTATGTAATGTAATGTTTGTAAAGTTGGTGTCTCTATATTCATAGTTTACATTGATTAGATGGTAATTAACATCAATATGGGAGAAACTAATCCTAATTTTCAATCACACTAACCAATATAACTCAGACAAGAGTGAAGATTTTCAGGAAGGATAAATGGAATGAGATCATTATAGAGTTAAAAAAGAAGAAATTCACTTAACATGTTTGCGATTTTCCAACCCATGGGGAAGGAGTTTTTATCTACAATAAAGAATCAAAAAAATAATTGGGTTCTGTACTCATGAAATATGAAAAGTTGATAACTTATTCCTCCATTAAATTTTTAATCCATGAGAATAACTACCCAATCCATTATCTACAATTTTCTAGAATTATATTCACATTGAATAATTGGTGAAATTATCTATATGGGGAAAAGTGTGGAATATATAATGATCATAAAATCATCATGTATATATTCACTAAAAATTATTTTAATATAATCCAAAAATAATTAGATAGAGATGATAAAGGATTATGATTTTTCAATACATTACCATACTATGAAGGATATCTATAGGTAAGATTATCTAAGTAGAAATTATACAGCTACCCTATCAATGATGAGGATTGAAAGGGATCTAATAATCTTGGACATTAAAATTATAGACATGGATATAATAAAATAATATTTATCACATGATGCTCAAATATCTACTTAACCATCAATTCTTGAAAAGGATCAAGGAGTCTCTAAATTATGATTAGAAGCTATAGATAAAGGTTGTGAATTTTTCATAGATCAACTTCCCGAAAGATATAATCTTATGTTTTGGATCCTATATATGTCTCCCATAAAAATCAGAACTTGAAATGGAACTTCTTGATGATATAAATAGCTCATAAATGTCTATTTGTATGGGAATCACTATGATGCGTATATATCGATAGAAAAATATCTGTTGGGATAACATGAAGGGGAAAATTTAAAAATTTGTATATCAATGCATGATATTCCATTAAGCCCAGTACTAACAACAAAATAATATGGGTATTATAAAACCATTACCCATACAAGTATGGAAATGGGAAAAATGTTGAAATGTATTTCATCATAGGAATCCCTAGGACATATAAAGGTAATAAATCCATTCAGATGCTAGTATATTTCAATTAAAAGTCATCAAATTTCATTTCTATAAAGGAAGATTTATCTCTTTACCAACTCACCATGATATACATAAGGTAATTGGTAATAATACATGGAGTTACACTCTCTATTGTATCCGATAGGTATTTAAGGATTACCTTGAGGTTCTAGATAATCATTCATTGTGTTTTGGATATAGAACAAAATTTTAATATAGGTTATCACCCTAAAATGGATGGTCAGTTTGAATATAACATTCAAACTCTATAAAATATAATGAGATCATGTTCATTGTAATTACAAGGATGTTGGCATCAGAAACTTCCTGTAGTAGACTAATCATATAAAAATAGTTTCTATTCATGAATTTAAATGGAATCATATAGTATTTGTATGGTAATATGTGTTTAACTCTAACATTCTAGGTTAGATATGGAGAGTGGAAGTTTATGGGATCTGGTCTTATCTAAGAGATGACAAAGATGGTTCAAACCTTTCAATGTCATATGAATTCCATTGAAGGTCATTAGAAAAACTGTGCAGATAATCATCGATGAAAACTTGACTTTGAGGTCTAGGAAAATTTTTTCCTTCATATATCATAATTGAAAAAATTCAGGAGGTTTGGGAAGAATATAATGTGTAGTCCCAGATACATCGTCCACATTAAGATCATTGATCACATCAAAGTTGTTTCTAATGTACTATCACTCCCACTCTACCTATCTCATATACATGAAGTGTTGTATGTATATATATTATGAAAGAACATACCATAACCCTCACTTTTATAGAATCCATAGGTGGTTCCCTAAGAGAATGATCATTCATCAGTAGAGAAACCAATGAATATATTTGATCATATAGACAATGTTCAATGAAATTAGACAACTCTTGTAGTTATACTACTATGATAGAACCAAAATATCGAGGAAGGAACATGGGAATTGGAAGAGGTGATGAAACTAAATTACCATCATTTATTCTACTATACAAGATTAAAAATTGTGGGAAATTTTTTTAAAGGGGGGTTTAATGTAATAACCCGAACCTTTACAAATGAAATTACCTTTTGAATGAATAAATTACTTATTAATTAATGTATGTATAGAAAACACATGAAATATATTTCAATTTTTATTTTTAGAAATTATCATATATATTTTTCAGATTTAAAAAAACCATTAAGCATCATAAATATTGATATTATAGTCATCATACAGTGACTATTAAGATTAGTATATATTTAAGTTCATGATAAAGTCCAATTGAGATAGATGGAATAAGTATTGGCCTAAACCTATAGGATCATACCTGATAAATCCAATTTATGAGAGCCTCTGATAGAGATTATGTCACTAGGATTTCCCCCTAACCAATTCCAAGAATAATTTCAATAGTTAAAATATGAATGAAATTGTTTATGGTATAAGTTCAAGCTAATCGAGATCATGTCCCAAACCATGTTTATAAAACCTCCCCAAGAGAGTTTGAAGATCACACACCTTACCATTATGGTGTATGCTATTATAATAAGGGGTTATTAATCTAGTCCATAGTAGTAGGATTTTTTTCCTCATAATAAAAAAATGGTCATTTTTTCTTTTAATTATTTATTTTTATATCCAATTATATATGATTGGATGAAAATTATATTTTGATACAATGAATAAAAAATTGTATTTTTGGAAAATATAAGCGAGTTTTAACAATAATTTTTATAAATTCAATAAAATTGAAATAAATTTTATTTTTATATAATAATATAATTTAATAATGATTATTTATATACAAATGAAAATATAATTTAAGGATGTGAAATGTAATATTTATAAGGGTTAAGAAATTATTATTCATGTATAAACAAGTATTTTTTAATTAATGAGTTTTTTATTTAAATTAGTTGATTTTCTAATTAATAATATTATATTTGTAAAATAGGTATTATTTTTGAAATCATCACATCAAAATATATAATTTTTAATTTTTCAAAATTTTTTAAGACAGTCCAATTTCTAGGAAAAATTAATTATGGTATAAATATACCTTCTTTATTATGAAATCATAATAGCCCAAAAGTGATGTAATAAACACTATAAAATTTTTCATCATCCAAAAATATGTTTCACTTTATAATAATTTTTATTTTATTTTATTAATTTAATATTCCCTTAATATATCCTCTAAAACCTATATTTTATTTTAATGTTTCAAAATCAATTATTTATTAACATGATTCACTTCTACATCACCAATGGTATTATTTAAATATTTTTAGTTCTTGGCCTTAAAAAATATCTAAAAACCTACGGCTTTATCATAATCCATGTGCAAAACCATGGGAAGTATTTTTTTTGATACATTATCCTATAGAGTCCAAAATATATTTTTAGAAATTAATAAAAAATCATATCTCTTTTGTTATAAATATCCACCCAAACACCCACTACTCTTCACACAAAAAACATTGAGAAATTTTGTTCTCCCCCTCTTGATATCTATACCATGGTTTTCTAATTACGTTAATAACATCCCCTCAAACTTTTAGAAAAAACCCTCTAAAGGTAATGGAACTCACTCTATTCTTTTCTATTCAAACATATTCTTTGTATTTAACCATTTTAATCTGAAATTATAATGTTTCCATTGATTTATAAATATACTTTTATTATCCCATTAATCTACTACGAATTATTGATCATTTATCCCCTCTATTTATAAACTTTACCTAAATCATTACTATATCGTCATATGGGGATTCTCTGATACTCCTCTTTATTAAACATCTTTATCTGTATTATGGACTTTGGATTTTAAATTTCTTATATTGGAATATGTTTTTACACTTAAATTAATGTCATTATTATTTCCAAGTAATTATATAAAACCTCTAACTCTCATTAAACTTTTCAATGTATCTTTATATACACCCTTTATGTTGTCTAAATTATACTGTTATTTTTCTATTTATACTATGAATAACCATACCCATTTACAATCAAGGGTATTCACCTATATGTAACTATCCTTAGTTGATTTGGGACAACCATGTATGTATATCACACTCCTTAATCATGTAATTAAAAGTAATGAAATATGTTTTAATATTATATAATATATGTGTCACACAAATGCAAGTTCATGATTTGAAATTGATGGGTTGGATTGTAATTATATATCCCTCCAATGCATTTATTGCTATTTTTATCTATTTAGAAAACATTTATGGTTCATGGTAGTTTATCCTAAGAAAACTTTACTATAATATCTCAGCATTAATCCATGAATAATACTTATGATGTAAAGATTTATGTTATTACTACATTCATATATTGCCTTGATGTGATCATATTATATCATGCTTTGATGTTCAGGATGAAAATTATGTTCATCCCACTAGGTCAATACCCTGAGAGGAGGGTGAATCAGGGTATGATAGATTAAAACAACTTCCCCTTTGGATCTTATTTCGTTGTTAAACAAAACACTATTCTCTCTCCTTCCTGCAGAAAAGTATAAACAGAAATTAAAACATGCACAAGACATAGAAATTTTAATTGGTTCACACTCACTGGTCTATGTCCAAGGAGTATAAAATAGTAATGTTATTATGTACAAAATTCACAAAAATCACACTACTCTTTACAAAGTTCAGAGAAAACTCATTGTCCCTCCTAGTTTTCAACCAATTGCAATTTTAAAGTTCACTGCTCTCTCAACTGAAGTGTGCTCAGTACATATTCAGAAGATCCACTCATAGTATATAGAATTTTAGGTACCATCATTATGTCAACTGAAAAAATCATCTTCTATATGTAGATTCTCTATTGATTTCCCACTTTCATCCACTGATGAATACCACATTACCATAGATGTACTCGACAACTTACAACTTTTGTGAAACCTTATGTTAACTTGCATGTTACCTTAAGAATGGAACGCATGTGTTGCCTTTGTCATAGAAAACCAACTTTTTCACTGCTCCAAACATGTGAGAAAAACACTCTATACACAAAATTCACTATTGGAGTGAAACTCCCTTCCGTCATGAAACTTCTGCGCAACTTACCACTTTCATGCCCTCACCACATGTGTGACCAAAGCTCTGATTTTCTCTAAGTGTTGATCTTCTTCTAGAATGTGTGGGGTATCCACCGATTTATAGGCATTTTGGAAACCCTTCATGCATGTTGCACAACTTATCCCCAAATACAAAAGTCTTATATTTTTACAACCTATCCTTGTGTGTAAAATCCATAACATGTGAAACCTTCTTTATTTTTACATATTTTGATCTACTGATCATGAAAAATTGTTGGTGCACTACTTTCCAAACCTCCTTAACACTTGTACGGAACTTCCTTTTCCAAAAAACTTTTATCCATTATCCAATTTTTGGACCCAAAAATTTGGAAAATTCTATGAAATTCTTCCACCATGAATACAATATTTTTGTAACGCCTCTAGATTTTCCATTCCTTTTTATGGTTTTTTTTCAACAGGGTATGAAAATAGTATCTATAGAACTCCAAAACTAACCATGAAAACCCACATTGTTAATAAACACAATAAACCCCAAAATTAATCAATGTTTCCTTGATGGATTTTTTGTGAACAATCTCCCCCTTTGGGTTTGTTGATAATTACTCGTTCTTTGATACATCGTGAATGTTTATTCAAGATTCTACCACCATTTGATTATTGTGATTTTGATAGTGATCAAACAATTACTTAACACAAACTATAATCCCACATGAGTAAAGTTCATGATGATAAATAATATTATAATGAAAATTTCATCAATGAATCACTTCATTCTATTCCAAAACCACTCTTCTATTTTCATCACAAACCTTAGATATTGTGATATATAATCATTGATTGATCACATCTAGCATCGTCAGATTTAAAACTCCCCTATATTTTTGATCCCACTATCACATTGCTCCACCTTTTAGCTTCTCCTCATGACTTTACTAAGACGTGTTTTCCCTTCTAAAGAGAAAATTTCTCCCCCTTTGTCAACGAAACTGGTTGTCACTTCAACAATGAACCTAAACATTACTTCATTGTGAACTACAACAAGGTAAAAAACACATATCAGTGTATTAAGGTAAAAACACTATAACTCAGAGATAGTGGGTCCCACATACACACTTTTTCAAGTACGTGGAGTTGACATGACTACTAATTCTAGTATATGCCTCTTAGATGCTTTTTGGGAAAGGCCTTCATCAGAATGTATGCAGCCTGTAAATCTGTAGGCACATACTCTAACTTCACATGTACTTTCTCCACCTTCTCCTTGATAAAATGATACTTGATTTCATTGTTCTTTTTTTCTTGAGTGAGGGACAATATTTTTTCTAAGATTTATAAAACTTTAATTATAATTGTGGATTTAGATTAGAGATTTCAATTCAACTACCATGTCATCAAGTTGTTTCTTCATCAATAAAAATTGCATGTAATATTTAGTAGTAATAATATATTTATCTCTTGTGGTGCTCAATGAAATGTAATATCATTTCTTTCACATATAATAAATAAACAATACACCAATATAGAAAGATCCTCTAGGAGTTGATTTCCTAGCATCTTCTTAACTGATCCAATCATTATATTTATATCCCAATAACTCTTGCTAATATTTGTCATTGTACATCAATCCGAAATCCACCATTCCTTTTATATACTAAAGTATTATTTTCACTACAATCATGTGGATTTCCTTGGGATTAAATTGATACCATGTTTCTTAACATGTGGGAAGATATATCAAGTCATGTCTCTATTAAGTACATCAGGATTCTGATTAACTCCATATATTCTATTATATTAACCACTTTTCCTTCATCACCTTGAGATAGTTTCATCCGAGTAGCCATCAGAGTCTTTATCTCCTTGGAATTATCTATTCAAAACCTTATCAAAACATTCTTGGCATATTTTTATTGAGAAATTAATGTGTCATTCCTTCTTTGTGACACCTGTTAACTATATAAAAACGTTATCTGACCAATCATGGACATTTCAAACTCAATTTTCATGAATTCAGTAAACTTTATGCACTACACGTCATCTGATCCTATGAAGATTATGTCATCAGCATACACCAGCACCATCATCATTTGATTATTTTCATTGTAGACATATATATTTTAATCAACTCCATCATATTGAAAATTGAGCTTCTTCAAAAAATGATCTAGTCTGGAATACCATTCTCTCAGTGTTGGTATCAACCCATAAGGTTCCTTTTTCAGCAGAAAAACTCTATTCTCATATTCATGAATGATAAAACCATCTGGATGCTCAATATAGACTTATTCTTCTTCTAGAACCCCATTTAGAAATTATTACTTGATGTCCATCTGAAAAAATTTGAACTTTCTTTTCACTATAATGGATATGAATAATCTAATAATATCAAGCCTTTCAATAGGTGAAAATGTCATCAACATTGATACCCTCTATTGGGGAGTATCCTATACACACTAGTCGTTCTTTATTTCGAATCACTATGCCATATTCATTAATCGTGTGGAAAAAGACCAATTTAGTCTTGATGACATTATTATCAATTGGACTCAAAACAATATCCCATGTTTGATTCTTCTCAATTTGTTTAAGATCTTCATTCATATCCAGAAACCACATTTCATCTTTAGCAATATCAGAAAAACATTTAGGCTCTACCTGATATAGGAAAGATACATGTTGTAATTACTTTACTCTTCATGTTTTAACTGGAACTATCTGATAACCAATGATGTTTTTATTATCAATTATAGCTTGAATATTTGTCTTATTCATAGACACAGACTTGACCTCCTCTTTCCCATCATTAGTATCTTCTTCTGGATCAACATATTCCAATTTTTCTCCCCTGTATTGCTTACATCCTCATCACTTTCATCAAGAAACTATTCACTAAGTTGTTGAATATTATCTTCATTTTCCACTATAGTGACATCATTTCTCTGAAATACTTTTCCCAGTATCTTATTAATGAATTTATATTCTTTGATTTTTCTTTAGTATCCAGGGAATATCACCTCATCTCTACATGAATCAAATTTCCTATTTTTTTTATGGAGAATAAATCACCTACTTCCAATGATTTGAAAGCAATTTAATGTTGGAATATTTCCATAACACATCTCATACTGAGTCTTTTCTTCATTCAGAAATAGTAAATCCCAATTAGAAATGTATACTAATGTAAAGACTACTTCATTAAAAAATTCTATGATAGGTATTTTTTAATAAGCATAGTTTTATCCATGTTGTTGATGATCCGATTTATCCTCTCAACCCCTCCATTATATTGGTGAGTTCTTACTAAAGAAACTTGGTTCCTTATCCCATGTGTCTCAATAAAGTCTTCCACTTGACTGTTTGTGAATTTCATACCATTATCAGAATGAAACATCATAATTTTATGTTTAATCATCCTTTAATATTCCCTCCAGTACTATTTTAAAAAAATGAACACATCCTAATTGTGGGAAATGACAAATACCCATGTCATCCTACTGAAATCATCTTTGAAAATAATGTAATATATCTTCCCACTAATGTATCTTAGTGACATAAGTGTACATACATCATCATGAACCAATTAAAACACTCTTGTTGACTTCTATTCTTTTTCCTTGTATGTATTTTTGATGATCTTACCTTGTTCACATGCATCCCATGTATGAGTATAATCATGTTATAGATTAGGGAGGTCTCTATTTGCATGAAACTATACCAGATATTCTAGGGATAGTTGGAATATATGACCACATCATTTATTCCACAACTTTCTTTCTTCATCTTTGGATAAAAAGAACATATCATCTTCGCCACATAAAAGGTATATATTTGCATTTGTTATTTTTCCCTCTCGAACAACTACACCATCTCTTCCTTTGATAATAAACATCTTCTTAATAAATCTTATATAATTCCTTGAGTCAGATAGTTGACTGACACTAAGAATGTTGTGACTAAGAACTTCTATAACTAAGACATCTGTGTGCGTCATTTCATTAGCCCCAAACCTAGACTTTCTTGAGACAACTATCTCTAGGACTTCTTTATTTCCAAATTTTACAACTCCTTATTTATCATATTTTATATCTGTAATAAGATCCTTATTGCTTTTAATATGGGTTATGAAACCACTATCAAGGATCTATTCACTGTAATGATTTAATGCTTCGATGGAAATTTCTAAAACCACTACATTCACTACTATTTTCTTATTAATCCATGTTTTTGATTTCATACTTCGTATAGACTAATAGTATTGATATCCCTCATATTTTGATGGACCAGCTTCATCCTACATAGCTAAAAATTGATTTTTCATTTTCATATCACATGTTGATTCTTTGATTTTCTAATTATGACCACTTTGGTTGGGTTTGGAATATTTCTCTACATGCTTGATGTACAATATCTAGCCAAGTGACCAAATTCTCCACCCCAAAAAAATTTCCTCAAAATATATTCTATAGTACAATTTGTTTTTGTTTTCCATTGTTGTTCTTATGACCTTTAGTATCTACTGGCCATGGAACACACATTTTTTGAGTGCCCCATCATTCCACAACAATAATACTTGATGTACAGTTTATTCCAGTGTGTCACTTCTACACCACTAGATGTCCCTTGGGTTCTCTAAATCTTTTGATTCTACTTCATGCCCAAATAAATATTCAATATTGTAGTGGTTTCTTGTGATATGACTTAAACCATGTCTTTTTCTATATTTTATCAGGCCCCATACCAGCCATATCATTTATATTTGACTATTACTTTCATTCTTCAGGACCACTATTCTCTACATCCAATTTTTCCATATTTTGAATGATTTTATTTCCTGATGTCACATTGGAATTAAATTGTTTTTATTAATCCTTTTCATTTCATCACAGACTAAAAATTTCCTCTTCAAGTTCTTTGATAATCTTGATTTGAACCCTTCTGGTGTTATTCAAACCATCAATTTCACATTTCTATTCCTCAATTTTGAGCATATACTCAACAACCTTTTCTGAGCTCTCTAGCATTTAAGACTTGACTTTTTCAATTTCTTATATAAATTGAAAATTATCTTCTTCCTACTACAGTATATAGAGTTTGGCATCACAAACCAATTTTTTTTTTTCATTCTTCGTTTTGGCTCTCCAAATATCTATCTACTTAAGAGTAGACACTATGTCATCCTATAAATCAACTCTTAATTTAAATACTTCTTAATCAACCTCAATTTCTTAATTTTTCTGAGCACTTCCTTCAACATCCACCATATCATTTTCTTCAAAATAATTGTATTTCTCTATCTCCTCAACCTCATATTCATCTAAACTATCACATTCTTATGAAGGAAAATTCTTTTTCATAAATAAATTTTTCTTAGAATTTTTCTTTCCTTTCAAATAGATTGAATACTTTTTCATGGGAATTTAAACATAATCCTTATCATATTATAGGAACTTCTTGAGGAACTACGCTATAATATGACCAACCTTTCCACATCTAAATAAAGTTATTGGATGTTTCCCTTTGAACCCTCCCTTTATACATTGTACATTCAAGGATAGGAATGGCATCACCTTGTTTATCTCTTCTTATTCATGATAATCTTCGATGGTAAGCTTTTTCAAGGCCTTGAATGCCACTTCCATATAATTCCCTTTTTCCACAAACTCAATGGCCTCATTTCTCATCCCATATAAAACAAGTGTATTATAAATGATGTCTAATGTGAGATCCTTTGGATATTTTTCCTCCAAAACAGATACTTTCTGATTGAACCAAGGTGTAAGTATTCTCAATATTATCTTGAAAATATTTACATTTATAATAATTTCTTCAAGACCACGTAGGTCATCCACAAAAACATTTACCCTATCAAAGAATGCATCGACAGACTCATTTGGGTTCATCATCAACTCTTTGTACTTGTTCTATAGAACCTATAGCTTTTCCTCTCTAACTTTGAATCTCCTTCATAGATATTCAATAGCATTTTCCATAAATCATGTGATGTTATTCATGAATTCACCTTCATATATATTTCATTTGATAGGTTCCCCCTAATGCATTTATTTCATTGGTGTCAGCATCTAATTACATTCATTCATATTTTGATAAACCACCACTATCAATGTTGGGTGAAATACCATGCATCACTTTAGTAAAAATATCTATTCTCAATGATATAAAGTAGTGTTGCATCTAATTCTTCCATAACTGAAAATTATTCCCATCGAAGATCAGAATCCATTTGTGATTGATGACCTTCATTGATAGAGAAACACAAATATTAAAATTTCTCTATGATAACAATTTTTAGATACACTAGGTAAAATAACCTGAGATGGGGTGAATCGGGGTATGATAGATCAAAACAACTTCCTCTTTTGATCTTGTTTCGTTGTTAAAAACCCCTATTCTCTCCCCTTCCCACAGAAAATTATGAATAGGAATTGAAAAATTCATGAGACCCAACAATTTTAAGTAGATCACCCTCACTGTTCTATGTCCAATGAGAATACAAAGAAAATAAACTGATGTACCAAATCCAATAAAATCACACTACTATGTACAAAGATTAGAGCAGACTCATTTTCCCTCCTGGTTTACAACCAATTACAATGTGAAAGCTCGTTGCTCTCTCAACTGAAGTGTGATCACTTCTTTTTCAGAAGATCCACTCACATTTTATAGACTTGTTTGTCCCTTCGTTATCTCAAATGAATGCATCCTATACTATATTTAGATGCCCTATTGATATCCCAATTTCATCCACTAATAAATTCCACTTTACTACAAATGTATTGGGAAACATCCCACTTTATCACAACCTTAGTTTTACTTGTGTTCTTCTTTAAACATGGTGCACAAGTGTTTCCTCTGTCAAGTTAAACAAACTTGTGAACTACTCAAAACTTGTGCAACACACCCGCTTTACACCAAACTCACTATTGGCGTGTAACTCCCTTCTAGAGTGAAATTTCATCAAATATCACCACTTGCACGCCCTCACCACTTGCTTGATCAAAGCACTCATTTTTTCTATTTGTTGACCTTCTTCTACAATAAAGGGTTAGCCACTAATTTATAGACATTTTTTAATCCCTGTGTGCACGTCACAAAACTTATCCCCGAATACACAGGTCTAACGTTCGTGAAACCTCACCATATGTGGAAAATCTATCACTTGTGAACCCTTATTTATTTTTCTATATTTTTATGTACTGATATAAAAAAAACGCTGGTTCATAACACTCCAAACATCCTTAACACTTGTTCACAACATCCTTTCCCAAAAACACTTTTCTCCATTCTCTAATATTTTGGACCCAAAAATTTGGAAATCACTGGGAAACATTTCCACCTTGTATACAATATTTTAATATCACCTTCTAATTGTCCATTCCTTTTTCTTGGTTATTTTTCAACATATTTTGTCAATAATATCTTTGGAACTCCCAAACTAACCATGAAAACCCACTTATTCTACAGACACAATCAACCCAAATATGCATCAATTCTACCTTGAGGGATTTTTTCCCAATAGATTTTTACTACTTTTATGTAAGAAGGACATTCTCCATAACTAAACTATATTACTTTCATCATGTTATGATTTTATTCTTTAATTTCAAGGATTTATATCTCACCCCTTTCTTAGGTATGTCACCATGATATCCCATGAAGTATTATAAGATCAATGTAATTTTAAGGGCATGTCTTTGATTTTTAAATACTATCTTTATATCCAAGTTTCATGTTATTGTTCTATGTACATATTTTCATCTAGAAGAATTCTTAGAAATGGATATTCATCACATGTTGAGGCCAATATGAGGTCTTTGATAAAAGTATTTTCATTGGTAAAACCTCCCTGATTGCACATCTTTTTTTACCCAAGGGTCATAAATCCTAGAGTTTTGATGATTTGGTCCGATGGATTTCATGTTTGTGGGGTTTCTCTAACTGGAGGTGTATATCTCTTGGACGTGGTTTCTTTTATTTCATTTTTCCTTCATATGCTTCTAAAATTCATGCGTGGAGCACTGGATATCGTTCCTTGAAGCCTGGGTGGATTCACCTTCATGAATGGTCCCTGGACTTCAATGATTCACATGCAAGGAATGCTTTTTCCCAGGTATGGGTTCATCTTAATGGTCTAAATTGGGTCCTTTGGAACTCAAATATTCTACGTGATATTTTCATGGAAATTGGGACTCCCATAGGTCTTGACAAGGAGACTGAGAATATCTGATTTGGACATTTGGAAGGATGTTAGTTGAGATTGATCTTAACTCCATCCTAATTGACAAGGTAACTCTTTACACTATAATAGATGACATTTAGATTTATGTTGAGTATGAAAGAAATCAACTTTTGTAATGAGTGTATGTCTTTTGGGAATTCGTTGGAATCATGTCGGAGATGAATTTCCTGTGAGAACTGTGGGATGAAGGGTTATCCATCCAACCTCTATAGAAGGAGATCAAAGAAAAATGATATGGATTTGTCACACCCCCCTAATCGTAACATAAAACCATCTTCTAATAAGGCTGATGTGGTGGTTTCTGAGGAAGAACATCAGCTACCTTCAAAATGGAAGGGGTTGATGGTGGATTCATCGCTGTTGAGAGACAACAGTGGTCCTTCTAATATTCGGGATAACTATGCATCCCCGATGAGTGATCCATCCACTGCTCGGGTTGACTTTTCCAAGGAGATACCCAAGTATGGTCATGAAGTTACTCCCATGGGATTAGTTAGGATTGGAAAAAATAGTCCTCTCTCTATTGTAGGATCTCCTACTTGCATTGACCCCTCAAATATATGCATGAATGATAGTCCCGGTGCAACTTTTCAATGTGATGAGACTATTGAGATGACTTTTAATACTGGGGCTCCTCCATGGGTTGATTTCCATTAGAAGATCCAGAAGCCCTTGAAATCCTCCAGGATATCTAGGAAGTGTGGTGACAACTCAGAGGCTAAAGGGACTGCAGTGGGTAGTGGTTGTCCTACTTCTTTCAGAGATGCACTCATTTCTTAAAAAGGGGAAGTTAACTACACTCCTACACCCTTGAAACAAAAACCGAGGAAGGGCTACTCTAATACACCTCGCATTGTGTGTACTCTATCTTCTAATATATTAAGTAAGTTTAATTCTGATTTTATTAAGATCCTCAATTAGGGAAAGTCCCACTCTGAATGGGAAACTGCCGATGACTCTGATTATGGGAATGATTTGTCTTATTATGATCTTTAGAATTGTGTTTTCATGGATGAGGGAAAGTACCTTTGTTTGACCATGCTCGTATCCTCTGTTCTCTTTTCCTTTATTTAATAAATAGTCAGAAGCATTGCTTCTAGATGGACTTGCTGGAAGATAAGGGTTATTATATAATATATCAAATAGAGGTATAAGATGTTCTAGAAATATGTATTATATGAGGATCAATTTGTAAAAGTGGATAAGTTTATATATATTTGACATTTGAGGATATGAATTCATGTTTTTCTAATAAAATGATTTATGATCAAAAAAATGTGACTGGACAAATTTTCATCGAACTAAGATGTTGTAAATCCAATAAAATAAGAAAACTCTGAAGGTGATGATACAGAAAACTACAATCTAACATCATAAAAAGATGTGCGAAGAGGAACCAAACATAGTGAAGTGTTTAATGTTTACAAAATCAGTTCCAGTTTATAGATGTTTGAAAATTCATTTAGAACATTATGCCTATGGAAGAAAGATAAAGTATATTGGATAGAGTTTTGTGGGTTTTATCCAAATAGTGAGATCCATTTCTATTTGATTTATTTTTATAGAAGTATATCCATATAGGATTCATGGGTAATAATAGATGGAAGATCATTATATGGTGAAATGAAATTTAATTTGATAGACTTTTCTATAAAGTATCATCAAACTGAGTTTTATGATATAATCCCCATATGTTGTTTGAGAAGATGTAGGATGGATGGACAGAGACATATTGACTCATCCAACTGAACATGTGAAATGAATAAATGTGAAGTCCATTTAAAATTGGGGTAATGTGAAGAGTACTAGTAAATTAACTATTTAGTTTACCAAACTGATTAAATCATAAAATATTAACTAGACATTTTTGATTCATACATAATAGTTATTGATATAGATGTTATTAGGATGGAATTATCCTAAAATTATCTTGATGGAGTTTCTAATAAACCTTATATAATCATTATAAAGTCATTAACTATGATGATTCTATGATATTCTATCAAATTTATTTTATCTTGCATTATTTTGATGAAATATTACAACCCTCATAGGCAAAAGGTGTTTATGAAAAAAAAAAGATTATTATATAAAGTTTGAAATGTCTTATAACAAAGGTGAGATTAGGAAGAAAATTTAAGTTTTAATTTTTGGGAGCTTATACTTTCTCATTGTATTTCAAAGGAAGTGTTCCTATATAATGATTTGAAGGAACAGTATGATATAAAATTATTTATATTTTAGTTATAGGTAAGTTTCTAATGTTTTTGAGCTCCATGAATTTCCAACAATTGAATTTTTTGGTGGAAGATGAAAAATCACAATGGAAATAGTCGTAGCGAATAAAAGAGTTACCAAACATCATAACTGGATAGTTTTTTTCAAAAAAGTGGTACTAGACCGAACTGTACAAGATAAAGGTTCCAAATTGAGTTTTTGGTTCACTGGATGAAGTCATATTGAAAGAATAAAGATGAAAACTAAATTAAGTCCTACTAAATAGAGAGTGCATCATATGGTGTATTTAAGGATAGTGTTTCGTGAATTGTTTTTAAAGGTTTATTATTTTATTTTATATTTAAGATAAGAAGATATTATAACTGATGGTCCCTTATATAATTTTTTATCCATAGATTGAAGTATCCTAATAAGATTTGGAAAAATTCTATAAATTTCATGTAATAGTGAATTTCCATGGATTGATAGGAATCTCTATAGAAAGGATATAGTCACCAACACTGGGGGTGATAATTATAAATCATGAGTACATTTATTTACATTAAAATATTTTTATACATGTTCTATTGAGATATTAAGATCAAAAATATAAAAAATCTAAAAAATTATAGGTTTTATTTCAAGGGAATATAATTTTTAATAGAATTGTTATTGATTCAAACACTTCTAAAACACTTTCTTAGTGGTTGTCACATTTTTAGGGAATATCAGGTGGTATCATAGAATCCATGTTCCCTCTATAAGATCCTTATTTTACTTATGAAGTATAATCTCAACTAATTTTATTATAATGGTACTCTATATTTTGATGGAAAAAATATTCATAGATGGAAAAAAAGTATGATACATGTTCTTATATCTCTTGGACCTAATGTGATTTATGTATCTTTTATTTAGTTTCCACCAATTGAGAAATATTCACCAATACATATGGTGATAGAAGGAATCACGATTTTATTGGGAATTCCTAAAATTCTAATATTATATCCTTGTCTAAAAATATTTATATTAAGGTCATGGGTCTCAATAAAGTAATGGAATCCTAGGAAAAACAAGAAATAATATTCAAGGGAAATATTGAAGTGAAGGAAGAAAAATATCTAATCTGTAGAATTAGTTTCAAAGATACTTGAGTGGTAGAAGATAAAATTAATGATGACTATTATACCATATTTAATTAAAATATTAGTAACATGAGAGGATTTAGGAATGAATTGGATGATTCAAATACTATTAAATGATAATTTAGGAACTTTCTATAAATATATTATTATAAAATCTATTTTTAGAATATAAATATTATTTATCTCTTGAAAAGTTGAATAACATTCTTGTTACATATTAAATGATGAATTCTATAGTATTAAAAAATATATTATGTAATAGATAACTTTTTAATCTATAAGGAAACAAAAAATTTGACAATCATAAGATGAATTTGATAGACATAGTAAATTAGAAGATAAGGAAGACGACTCTAAATTGAATGAAGGGATCATGTATTTCAACTAAAAAAATTACTAGAAATGTAGATGAAAGTAAAAAATTAAGGAAACCTCTTAAATATTTTGATTAGAGAGGAATTGTACATTACACTATGAATTATCTAAGTAAATTTTGAAGAATATAAAGATGATTATAGAGAAAATTATTGTTGGAAGAATGGAAGAAAAATTTTCAAGAAATATAATATGTCCACTAAATAAAAGAAACCATTTACTTAAAAATTTAAATAATATATGTTGAGAAAAAAATTCTATGAAACTACTTACAATATTTCATCAAAATAAAAATAAAAATCTTGAGATGGTCGTGACCTTATTTTCTAAAGTTAAATTAAATGAAGTTTCTTCAAATAGTTATAATGAAAAATGTGAATAAACATATAGGTAATATCGATAGATATTAAAACATGTGACATGTCATGACTAAATTAAAGAACTCAAGAATAAATTTATAATGTTGAAGAAGGAATATGGGATGAAAATTTTTTCAATAGAAGAATTATATAAAAAGGAATAAGTTTATATTGAGAGGATTAAAAAGATATAAATTAATGTTTCTAAAAAAGTAATGATGGTGAAATATCATGATAAAAAACATAATGTTAATAAAGAATACATTTATAATGATCAATAACGATTTCTTAAGGAGAAAATATTTTAATAAAAATGAAAAAAAACATCATATGAAAAGGCTGAAATATCTCAAGATACTTAGATATCTCATCCCATGAATCAGGTGGAACATAATCACACTAAACATAAAATTTCATTTAATTATACAAACCATGAATATTCTAGAAAAAAATAAATTAAATAATGGGTTTTAGTACGATGTGAAAATTATATCACATCAATAAAAGTTAAAAATAATATTGATAATAATATTTCCACCATGTTAAAGGTAATCGGATGTGGAAAGATGTGTTTAACTGTTAAAAAATCTTCCTTGATAATGTTATATTTCTTACTAAAGATTAAGGATCGAGGTATATTTTTTATGTTGTTGTGTATACAGGTACACTATATATAATTTTTTGAACAACATGTCCCTCCTTAGCATCAAACATGAATTGAGGGGGAGTAAAATTGAATGAAAAATAAAGTAAACTTATAAACATGAGGGAATAAAGAAAATTAAATTAATTATAGTTAAAATGATATAATGTTAAAATTGATGTGACTAGTTTGTGGAAGGTTGTGGATAATTTGACCTACTAATTCACTATGTTGAAGAATGTATTAAAAAATTTGAGACATGTTTTATATACAAAATAAGAAAATAAAGTATGGAAGATAAAAATAAAAAAAAGATATTTTTTATTAAGAATACACTAAAATCAAGAAATTTGAATAAACCATGGATTCTTTATAGTTTTTATTTCTCACATATTAAATATGAAATGAAACTAATGATAAATATTAAAGAAGATGAGGTTTGAAAATTTACATTGAAAAAATAGTTCATGAAAAATTATTGGAATTGGAACGAATGAGATTGAATCTTTAAAACTAAATTCAAATTATGTTATATTTATTTATGGGCTTAAGAGAAACATACTGAGTGTTAGAAAACATTGTGATAATCATAAGGAATTCATCATTATAAAATATTCATGCACCATTTGATGTTTTAATAATGGAAAAGTTGTTATTATTGGTAAAATAATAGTTATCAATATTTTCTATATTGGTGATCCTGATAAATCATCTAAAATATGTGTTAAGGATGAAAATGAGTTTTGTAAGTGTAGAAATTAGAATGTTCTCAAAAAATGAGTATAATTTCTATCGAAGTTATTGTAAGTGTTTTACCAAAACTAAAAATGAAATAGGGTGTTGTCTGTATAACATTTATGAAATGAAATTTGGTTAGTGGTAGATATAATAAGGTTAAAATTCAATCAACATGACCTATTAATCTCATAAACTCATATATTTTTGAGATATTTAGATATTAATCTATAAAAGTTGGTTTTACATTATTAATTTTATTGAATATTATACTCAGTTAACTATTATAATGTTATTAAAGTAATAATCAATGGTCATATAGTTGTTTAAAAAATTTACAAGGGATGTTGAGAAATTTAATGATGTATATATATTTAATCTCTAGACTAATAATGTAATGGAATAAAAAAAACTCATTCGAGTCTAATATGAAATAAATGAAATCAAACATCAATACAGTTCTCCCTATACTTTGTTGAGATGGTATGTGAGTATAATATACTCTATAATACCAAATGTAAGATCAAAATAATAAATATACTGAATAAAGTATCTAATGATGCTTGAAATACAAGAGGGGGGGTGAATTATACACTTTAAAAAATTACTTATAAACTTTTAAAGATAGTTATGTTTAACAAGGTTAAACAAGGTAATTCACAAAACCTCTAAGTTCTACACACTTGCTTGATTCAGGAAAAACAATTCTGAGAAAGTGAATCTGGAAAGATGGTTCCAGAAAATGAAACTTAATGGAATTTTATAAAGATAAAGATTCTACCTTAAAGCATATAGAATCTAACTAGATCAGAGTATACATGTATAAGAATGTATAAGATAGTTATACTTTCCTCAACAATAAAAATGTAGCGGAAAACTTGAAACAAACAAGTAACAAGTAGTAAGTCTTTTACCCCAAAGAGAAGGGTATCCAACAACCTTGGATAAAGTTCCCTTGATTTATACTTTCAAGAAAGTCTATCTTACCCACACCAGGGTAAGCCATCGATACAAAGATCAGAGTCTATCTTTCTAACCCTGCAAGTCATCCACTTGAAGGTAGTTGGCACCTCTGTCTTCCTCAACAAGAAATCCCTCAACATCAAGGTAGTTGGAACCTCTGTCTTCCTATCCCCGGAAGCCCTCGAATGTACTCAACAACATTTGGAGTCGCAGAAAGAAATTCTTCATGAATAAAAGTTTAAACAAGCTGCTCAAACCTTTTACATGAAGTGTGAGAGTTTATAAGAGCCTATCTCTCTTTAAATCACTTCAACAGCATGTAAGTAAGATTATCCAAAAGTTATGTCAAAGTTTTGACAAAAGATGTATCAAAGTTTTGAGCTATTTTAAATGAGATCCTATTTATATGCATGGATTCAAAAGTCATCTCCCTCCTCCAATGGTCATATTTTTCTTTGAATTTTAGAGGGACCTGTACATGTGTCACTCAAACAATGGTTAGTTAGTAACTGAAAGCATAACATCGTTTTATAACAAAACAAGTGTAATAAAAAATATGATTACATAACTAAAATCCAATATTCGGAATGTAAGAAAATTAAAAGTATGGAGTCTAACCAAAAATGACTTCGGAGTCTATAATACAAGGATATTCAGATTCTTTTTTCGAGAAATTCAGAACTTGAACTCTATAGAATTCCAGAGTCTGAATTTCAAGGAAATTCGGAATCTGGATTCACAAGAATTAGGAACTAGAACATAAAAAGTTTGGAGTCAGAGTTCATGAGAATTTAGAGCCAGAACTCATAAGAGTTCAGAGTCTGTATTCAGAGAACTTGGATTCAGAACTCGAAAGAGTTCGTAACCAGAATTCGTATACAGAATTTGGAGTCAGAACTCAGAAGAGTTCGTAACCAGAATTCATAATCATAATTCAGAGTCAGAACTCAGAAGAGTTCGTAACCAGAATTCAGAGTCAGAACTCAGAAGATTTCGTAACTAGAATTCGTAATCAGAATTCGGAGTCAGAACTCAGAAGAGTTCATAACTAGAATTTGTAATCAGAATTCGGATTCAGAACTCAGAAGAGTTCGTAACTAGAATTATGATAATTCGGATCCTAAAATAGAATACTTCATATCTAGGTACTTATAATATTCCAAGGTTGTGGTTAAAAACTGAATTTTACACTTAGGAAAATTATGATAACAACAATGAAAACATTGTAAGGATAAATTTCCTTGGGGAAGGAAATTTTTCCTTATAGAAGTAAATCATACTGAAAAATGAGATTTTCCTTGAGATAAGGTGTTTTTTATTTTCAAAACAAGAAGGAATGGTAAAGTCATAAGGAAAACATATTGACTTAACAATATACCCTAATTATGAAGGAATGTAAAATTCATAAGGAAAATATTATTTACTCAAAATAATTCTCAAAAGAATTAATTTGTAGAAAAAAATAGAGGTTTAGTTGAAATGGGAAGAATAATTCTCACCAAATATAAAATTTTAAGTATCACCGTGAGATAAGTTATATGTAGATTTTTTAACATTAAAAAATATATCTTCTTCTACCAAAATAAAAATTAACTCCTTATGAAATGTTATATATGAAAAATCATACAGTGAAATAGTTTACAATTATTTGGTTTCCTTTCTTAATAATGAAAAAATAAGGATCTAGGAATGTTTTATGAAAATATATAAGAAGACATTTTCATGGTATATATTCCTAAATAAATAATCTATATGTGATGGAATAAATTAAAATCAATGTTGGTTGATTCCTTTAATGTGAAATTTATTGAAAATGAGTCCACCTTAATATATATTTTTGAAGATGATAAGGAACATTTTATTAAATATGGAATGATGATTTCCAAATAATATTATGAGATGAAAGATGACTATGATCCAAATAATATAAAATTTGATTCAAATCAATCAAATGATTATGAAAGTAAGACTGTAATAATGATACTATTTTTTTCAAAAAATAAATAAATAGGTTATGTGTGATAACATTAACAAAAATAAATAATCTCCCATCTAGAAAAGATGTAAATTGAGATATGAGAATTATATGTCACTTATCTCATAGGTGGAACCATGGTTTGTTTCAAAGGTAGTTAAACATAAAATAAATTCAAATTAAATGTATAAAGGGTTAGATCAAATTTATAAAAATGAAACCAAAGATCTTGTTAAATGAATGATAGGAAAGAATATTATTGGGAGAAAATGGGAATTCTGTAATAAGATCATAGTACATGTAGAAATATTATGAAACTATGAACTACTTATTTTTAAAGGATTCTAATTGGGGGAAGGTGTGTATTTTAATGAATATTTTTCCCTATTACAGGACATGAAACTCTATGAATGATCTCGGTAGTTATTTCTCACCAAAATTAAAATTTATATTATATGGGTATCATGTAAACATTCTTAAATGGTGAAATTTAGGATTAAGTTCATATAGATAAACACAAATGGTTCAAACATGATAAATATTTAACCATAGTTTGTAAACTAAAGAATGATTTGTATGGATTGAAATAATCCCCTCATAACTTTTATTCAAAACATGACTATTTCTTGATGAATTATAACTTTTCTAAAGGAAAAGTTTATTGAAACATATATATGATAGAGATTAGCATTGTTAACTCTATTTTCAATGTTTACGTTGATGATTTATTTATTTTTAGTTGGAAGGGAAAAATCTTGTGAAGTGTTTTTAGAAAGAATGACAAAATCATTCAGATGCCAATGCATAGAGAATTAAATTTCTTTCTTGGATTACAGGTTTTATTTATTATATGTTATATATTCCTCTATCATGAAAGTAATTCCAATGAGTATCTACAATAGTGTGTAATTTAATAATAAAAATAATTTTCTACACCTATCTCTATTGGTATGAGGTTGAGGAAATATAATGTTTGGAAGAGTATGAATTTAATGGATCTCAGAAGTTGGTTGGATGTTTACTCTTCTTTCTACTTCAATCCCAGGTATTTTACAATATATAAATTTGTGTGTAAGATATCACAATGATACTAAGGAATATAATATACTAGAATAGAAGATAATACTCATGTATGTTAATTGAATATCAAATAATTAAATTATGTATAGAAAAAGTAAATATATGATCTTTATTAGCTTCACTAATGTTGATTGGGATATATATTATAATGATAAAAAATTAGAATCAGGGGGAATTTCCTCTTTTAAGGAAGTTGTACTATCTTTTATAGTAATAAACAATGTTCCATTACATTTATTATAATAGATGTAGAATATTTTTCCACCACCAAAAATTGTACATGAATTATTTGAATGAATTTTTCACAGGAATATTTGAGAGTGAATGTTAGAAAACCATTGGAGATTATTTATATTAATCAATGTTCAATTGATCATTCATAAAATTTGGCACAAGAACCTATATCAAATAAATTATTTATTAAATGTCATTTTATAAAATATAATATTTATAGTAAGGATGTAATTATTGAGTATATTTTAATAATATATCAAATTTTTGATGCTTTACTGAAGATATTCTAGTTGAAATATTTGAGGAACTGAGGTCATAATAATAAGTTATTCCTCCACATATATTTTAAGAATGTTATAAAGGATGTACCCCCATGAACAGTTGGATTATGTTGTCAGGGGGTTATGTTTTATTAGAGGAAGTAAAAAACTATGATCTCTATCATTTTTAAGATAAAAATAGTGTTTTATTAAAAATGGGTTGAGAAGTATGAGGGTTATATCTTCATATCATTATGAAAAACATACTTGTAATAGAGGAACCAAATTCCTTGAAAACATTTTTTTATCTAGGAGTGTATTTTCGGGACATTATCTATGAAAAATTTTGTGGTTTAATAATAGTCTGAGAATTTTTTGAATAATGTTGATAATCATTCCAATAAATATAATGGGATAGATAGAATATAATTTGGTTTATTCATATAATGTGTTTTTTATATATTTTCCAAAATATTTTTTTGAATGTATTAGTATCTATGGTTACTATATTTTTCAAATAAGAATAAAAAATTTTGATCTATATTCCTTACTAATTATAATATAGTTTATTTACTTTTTTAGTTGGATATTTACTGATATTCAGGTTCCTTGCGTCATGAATATATTCATGAATCTAGATGAGTTCTATATGTTTGTAAAAAAATTTACAAATAAATATAATTTTTCTTCTCAATAAATATTGTATTGTGGTTTTGAAATTTTTTAGCTCCAATATGGTGAGGTTACAACTAATGATCAGACAATGTAGATCAACTCTAATGGAACGAGTCTATCAAATAGTATCAATGAACCTTATCTAAATACAATTCATATAATGTTCAATTAGTTAATTTGATGAAGTTACATGGTATTTTAAATTACTAGATATGATTTTGAAAACTTATAGATTGATTATGGTTTATTTATAAAGTTATTATCATAGAAATATTGATCAGCCTAATATGTTATAACTCTAAAAAATAAGAAAACTATTAAGTGGATTGGATATACAAGCACCATGTTAAATTAGACTATGATTTGTGAAGAGGCACTGGAAATAGTGATGTTGTGAATGTTTATTAACATAGTTTAAGTGGAATAATGTTTTAAATATCCATCAATCCAATAATTATAAGGAAAGAATGTGAAGGAGACCATATAGAGAAACATAGGAAGTTATTATAGATATATAGATCCTTATATATGAGATAAACTTTTATAGATTTTAGATGAGATATGATTCTAATGGATTATTAGAGGGATGATCATCAAAAAGTTAAATATTATGTAATCAGATATAAATTTCTATGAATATATATCATATTTATTTCTATAATCCAATACTTGTATATAGATTGAGAAGATATAGGATGTATTAACAAAGGCATGTCAACTCATTAAACAGATATTGTTATAATAATTTATGTGAAGTTTGTTAGATTTAGGTTGAATGTGAAGAGTGCTAGATAAATAAAATAAGATTATATCAGAATAAGGTACTTAGATAATCATGCCAAGAAAAATGGGGGTTGTATAGAATAATTCTAGATATATATGTTCTTATAAAGGAATTATAAATTCATTTTTAGATGGATTTCTTATAAACATTACATTAACATTGTACATAAAATTACTATGATGATGTTATTTTGTTCGATCAAAGTTATTTTATCATTATTCATTTTAAATAAGTTTAATAATTTCATTTATGTGTTGTTTTCAAGAAACATCATCATATTTATAGAACATTTTAGTGGAATTTTAATGAAGGTGAGATCATTGGGAAATTTTGAGTTACAAACTTTTAGAGCCCGTGAATTCTCATTGAATTTTATAGGATGTTTTTCAATATAAATAGGTGATGGAATGTTATGATATAAAACTATTAATATGTGTGAGATATAAAGTTATGGTGATTTTGATAAGTATTTGTTTTAAAGAAAAAAATATCTTGGTTAAAAAAAGAAACACACCAGATTGAGATGTAGAGTACAGAGGAGGAACCAATTGAGGGTATCAGATAAAATTATACAAGAAATAGGAACTTTTTACAATTTGAGACACACTAGATGGAATCATAATAGAAGAATGTGGAGTAACACTGGATAGAGACCTACCAGACTAAGAGTGTTTCATATGGAGTATTTCTTTCCAATGTTCTATGATCTATATAGAATCATTTATTATTTTATTTTGGCTTAATATATAGAAAATATTTTTAAATAATGGGATTTAGTATAATTACCTTTATTGATATAGAATTATCATAATGGTAGTTGGCCTAATTTTATTCAATTAATATCACAGTGAATTTTCATGGACCAGTGGGAGTCTTTTTAAAAAGGATTTAGTCAACCGCACTGGGAGAGAATCATGAAATTTGTGTCTTCACTACATTATATTCATATCTTTCCATACAAGGGTAGTGGTGATATAATTTTAAAAATGATACAAATAGTAAAAAAATTCATTGGTTTATTACAGGAGAAAATAAAGTGTAAAATATCCCCGCTGATGAAACCCCCTCCCCCTCTCAATTTTTTTATAATTCCTGATAATAACATTTGGGTGAATGGAAAATATAAGTATAAATTAATGATCAATTTAAAATGGAAACTATGATTTTTTATTGTGGTTAAAATTGGTTTATTTGATACTAATACATTATTTTATATGTTATTGATTTATATTTTAGACACATTCCCATGAGGTAATATATGATACTCATGTATAATTATAGGAACCTAGGGATCATATCACATGTGTTTTCTACTGGTAATTGACTTTAATATTCTATAATCGAAAGGGGTTTATCTTTTTATAGTTTCATGAAAAATCTATATGGTTTTTCCTCACATAGTTTCATGGTGTTATTCTTATCAATCATCTCAGGGATATGAATCAAAGTGTGTCTAAATATATGGATCCTATATATATATATTTTTTGTGTGTGGCCTTACCATAAAATGTTTTAGAAATTCCATTAGGTTGAATGGTATGATATGTGGTTATAGGATGAATTTGTAATGGAATGTGGTTTTTGATTCTTGTTAATACTTACCCTATATAGATTATCTAGATTATTATATCTGTATTAGTCCATGTCATTGGTTCTTAACAACATTCCACCTAAACAACATCCATTGGTGTGTCTAGGGGATAGAGATATAAGGATTATAAGGTATTCACCATATAAGGATCCTAAATGTAGATGTAAAAATTCCCCACATATTGAGGTTTTAAGGTATGTTGGTAATATATAGTCAGTAGTGGAGTACAGGAAGTTTTTGGAAGATAAACTTAAGGTGAGCTTAATCTGGGTTATCTAGGGTATTTATTGGGGAGATAAGGGATCAAATCAATTCATGTAATCTGTAACATAAATGTTTTAGTCATTATTTTATCTTTTATTCTTGGGATGTAGTGTAACCCAAGAAGTATGTGTAAATAATCAAAGATACAGTGAGGGGATAGTGGGATATATAAATATGGGTAGGTAAAAATAAGGTTATAACATGGAAGGATATTTTGGAATTGTTCATTGAGTTCCTTTTTACCAAAACATTCATGACAAAGTGAGCCTGACAGTTCATGCATTTAGTACTAGGATAGACATTGGTTATGAATTATGCCATCTAGTTAAAATATTTTTTATGGTTTACTCTAATTTTGGTGGGAGATGAAATTTATAAATTTTAGTGAATTAAGAATGGTTTTTGGAATGATATTAGGGTGTAGGTAAATACCTTTATATCGGCCTCATTTTCAGATTTAGAGAACCAAACATAGATAAAAAGTGGAAATTTTCATATAGAAGTATAACATGTTAGGTAGTGGTGATAATAAGGGTATACTATGGAGATCCAATTTGATAAAATTGGGTACATGAGGAGGCCTATTATGATAATAAATTGATACACTTCATAATTCTAGATTATAGTTGTTCATTAACGAAATGGTTTTAATATGGGGTGATAAGGAATGTTTAGGCCTAGATTCATTTCTCATTAAATGATTGTTTGGTATGTGTTTAGATGGGATATCAATAGTAATTTTTTCATGTGAACTCATGGTATATTGGACTTCATGGTTCAGGGTAAACACAAGAATCTGAGGTTGTTCTTATAGTGGTACTCAGAGCTAGTAGAATGGATTCAATTTTACATATGGTATGAGGTAGTGTAGTGGATACCCATAAGTGGGGGAATTGGTTGGAAAGGTGTACACCTCTATATAGATGACAAGTATAAGGCATTAATTATTTGAGTCAAATTTATGCAATATTAATTATGTATACATTTAAGATTGGGGCTCTTTATATATATAGGTATACTATGAGAAATAAATTTTTATTTTGTTGTTGGTAATTGTGTACAATGTGACTACAGAATTAATGAATTAAATCGAGGATAGTTGAGGCATGTCCATTGGTATGATGTTGGATAAATGTGGGATGTCTATACACCAGGTAAAATATTAGTCATTGGGAATAATTTTGGATGATTCTGGGAATAAGGTATAATTTTGGGTAATTTTGGGCATCGAGCCTGGTATGAGATTAATGCGGGTATAAAGAATGATTTAGGATATAAGTGGGCATTTAGGGTGATACATGATGAATGTGTAAATTACTATGATTCATGATATGGTATGGGTATTACACCATCATATTATCAGGTAATTTGGTTTTGTGAGGTTGGGTATCCCAATACTATGGTGTGGAGTTACCATGGAAGGGGTCAATCAGTTTTAACTAGGTAGTTGGGGTGATCAGGAAAGAGAATGATATGTTTGATTTCATCTTAATCATTCAGTAATGTGGTGACAGAAATCATCATCTTTTGTATGTTTCCAATTTTTTATATCCCTAGATAACTTTGGTATGAAGTATAAATTGTGGGGGAGGTTTTAGTGTCTTGCATATTCAAGAGTTGTAATCCTAGTTATATTGTAACACATTGGGGTGTTTTGAAATATTTTTATCAAAAAATATTAAACCTCTAAATATTTTTCATTACAAAAAATACATATTTTATAATAAATTACATTTAACACAGATTATATATTGTCTTATCTGAAATACTTGATCAATATTGTGTTACAAACAATAACGTTTTTAAAAGAAACTTTTTATATTATTAAAAAATTATTATTTAATATGAAAGTTATAACCTCACCATTTTAATAGAGAGTATGAATAGGATTATCTAAATTATGAAAAAATATGGTTTAAAAATTTATATATAATGAATTCTCTATTGACCAATTAATAATAAATGAAAATAACAACTATTTGAAAATAAAGGAAATATTTTTCTAAAAACAATTTTTATTAACAAAAATGTGTTTTACAAAAATGAATTTAAAAAAACACTTTGGGTGAAATATTTTAATGAAATTTATATATTATATATTCATAAAGAAGTTTAAAACTCATCTTATGTGTTTTGTAGATAAGTGATAAAAATAAATCCAACATTACACTTAAAAACTATATTGTTCTTAAAGGAACTTTTTCACCTATTGCGCATTTGTTTTAAAAATAATCAGAAATAGTTTTATAAAAAATGAAAAAATAAAGTTATTTATTTAATTTATCATGTAAAAATTATCGTAGGGTGAATTTTTGATACTTTTCGGAGAATATAAATATTTTCAATGAATTTTTCAAATAAATTTTTTTATTAAGAATTGTAATTTCTTTTAGATATTTTAAAAAATTAAAACTATTTTTAGGATGGTTTTAAAAGAATAATTGGTTAAAATATATAAATATTAATAACATTTAGGTCATTGGAATCACTTTCATGTAAATTTTTTTATAATTATTTTTGAACTTTTCATCATTTCCTCTTTGAAATCTTGTTTTCTCAACATGCTAGTGGGATTAATTTTAAGTTAAATTATTAAACTTATATGAATGAAATTTTTAAAAATGGGTTTCATATTTTAAATGATAATAATTTATGTTATCTAATAAATTATACTTAATTTTTTACAATAATTAAAATTAAAAACAGTAAAAATTAATTACCACGTTTAAGAACAAAAGGTTTTATGGGGGATAGACTAAAAAGATAAGGGTTAAAATAACCCAAAAAAATTATAACAACAATTTTATTAAATTATATAGACCTTAACTCATGTTATTTTGAGAACAGACAATTTTGAATCCATATGGAATTTGAAAAATATGGTAACACCATTTTCTTCTAAAAAATTACAAGTGTGCCACTCACCTCACCATTTTGGATCCTTGTTGGATTTTTTTTCAAATTACAAGTGGCAACCCCTTTTTTTATCCTCTTCAAACATCAAAAATTACTTAGTTCAGAAATTATATTAACAAAAAAATTCCTTAATCAGTTATCTAATCCCATACTATAATACTAAGTGTGGTCAAAAATCCAACCTATGTTTCATTTTGATGCAAACCAAAAGAAGTTGTTTGAAGAAGAGGTAACACCCCTAACCAAGAATTTTAATTTATTTCATCATCCACCTTCTTAATCTCTCATTAAGTAAGTATAATATAATACCCAAATTATCTTAATTATATTAATATGTTTTTTTTCAATTTTTTATGACTTAAACCATATTCTCTTTCATTGAATGAGATATTAAATCATCATTCATGTGTATGGCAGACTACCGCCTCGCGAATTAATTTTATTCTTTTCAATAACCACCTATCAGAGATGGATATAATGATGTATTTATTGTTTATATATGATATTTATTATATTATTAGGCTTTTTAATCATTATATAACATTATAATTCTTACATTCAATTCTGTGTCAATTTGACAATGTCATTCCTGTGTATGTAGGGAAACTGCCTCATAAAGCGATGTGATTATTTCACGCTTTAGACAAAAAAATAAGGATAGTTTAAATGGAAATATTTGATATATATTACATCGAAATGATTCTATATTTTTAATATAATATTTATCTTTATTTCTTTCTTTCTATCAGGAAAATTTAAACAATGCTCATGTATACATACAGACTGCCATCTCTATAAATAGTGTATTTTATTTTCTACTGATAACTTTTATAGAACACTCTATATACATATATAATTAATATATATGATATTAATATCATTTTTAACATTATATATATTATTTAACCATTATAAAATTAATAGGACCAAAAATAATAAATCAATAAAAACATAAAAAATAGAGGATTAATTTCCTAAAACATGACTTTAACATGGAATTGTAAATAAATAGGTAATAAATAGTCTAAATTAATTCATAAATTTTTTCTATATAAATAATAATAATTATTTAATATATAAATAATAAGATTATATTTATTATATATGAGGTTATGACATTAACAATGTAATTCAAGACTTATAGTAAAGGATTTTTGTCTCACTTTTATTATTCTACGAGACACATTCCATATTCACCATATATTTCTTTTTTGGTGTATAAAATAACCATGAATGTATTTTAGGATGAATATATTTTAAAAAATTAGTTTTAAATACCCATTTTATAAGCTCCATTTCATGGTTTTTATAGTTCAAAATTTATCGAAGGTACAAGGGATGTTTTGTATCAAATTACCTTCTTTTTTACACAAGCCATGTAATGAAAAACTATTATTCTATGAGGTTTATATAATACCCATTTGATATAAAATATAATTTATTTATTTTTTCTCATGACATATTATGTTTTATTTAATTTTATTCTTTCATGGGGGTTATTATTCAATGTTATCGAAGTGGCAATGGTTTTATGGTACAATATCATCATTTATCAAGAATGTTTATGTTTAGGTTTCCAATGAAAAAATACTATAATAAACCACTCAAGAAACACTTTAATTTTCTTATCCTATAATTATTTCATGATAATACATGGATTCTGTTCTTCTTCCTCTCTTTATATACAAAATATTTTAAAAGAATGTTTTTAAGGAAATTTTCTAAATATCTCTCTTTAGTCGAAAAACCATGTTCTTACAAAACCATGTTTAAAAAAACTTTTTCAAAAATTATTTTAACATTATTAAAATGATTTATTAAATAAATTTTACCCATGTTTTACATTTTTAAATTTTGTTTGATGTAATATTCATTTTATTTTCTAAAAAACACATTTGTATTTTACTAAAAATGTTAAAGGAATCATTCTTTTTATGTGTATGACATGAACATAATTTCCCACAATCATGAAAATTAATTTCATTGAAAATTAATTTATTTTTTTTCAAGTTTATTTTCAAACAAAAATATTTTCAAAAAATTTTATGTTGTAATTTTTTATAAAAATTTATAAAGGTTAATTTCTTCTTGAAATATTTTAAATGATTTTTTAAATCTTCTTTAACATGTTTCCATGTTTATTTTTTATGAAAATGATTTTGAAAATTTTTTATGTTTTAAATGGTTTTTTTCGAATTGGAAAGGATATATTCTTCAAGAAATATTCCATGTGATCTTTAAAAATCATTTTTTATATAAGATGACATCTTTTATTGTTAGTGATGATTTAATGGTGATAAGATTTAATGATGCCATACTTATTCTTTCATTAGATTAATAATTTTTATGTCAATAATATTTTTATGAATCCTATTTAATTTTCCAGGGTTTTACTATATATTAAATTTATTAAATGTTTATGAAACTCATTTTCTATACACGAGTTATAATTTTTGTAAAGGATTACTGTTTTATAATATTTTTGAACACATAAGTATGGTTTTAATTATGAGTGGGTGGGGCCTATATCTCCATACAATTAATTAGGTAACGATTTATATATCATTAGATAACAATGGGAAACAAGTTGGTGAGATTAATACTCTATGGTAAACATGTTCATCCCAATCCACTATAGGAAATAAGTGTGTCTGAGTCCACAATTCTCAATAAGTGATAAGTCTTTATCCATTATGTTTATATTCTTGGTAGTTAAAATTAAAATATGAAATGTTTATATATATTTATAATGGTGCCAGACTATTATCACATGATATTGTAGTTCATGATTAATTTATGATGATTTTTCACTCTTATGGAATATATTATTTAAATGATGAAGTTTTATACCATGAATCTTATATATGATCTGTGATAATTTGTGTATGAAAATAAAAACACATGTTCGTGATAACATAACCTTATAATTATCTTATTATTTAATATAATCATAGATTTATATCTTCTACATTTACCCTTACAAATAATCTGATATGACCCTTTCTTATGTTTCCTTCCCTCAGTTGTAAAGAGAAAATTTAGTAGGGTATTTCCAAGTGGAGTACTATGTGAGAATATCTTTGTGATATATGTTTCTGATCATTCAAAAAATAAGAATATTTTTTTTCTATTCTCCAAATACACTAAACTATTGTGGTCATCTAGTGTGTTTTTAGGAAATTCATTGAATATATTTCTAAAAATATGTGATTTTTATATATAAAAAACATAGGTATCCATAATCGGTATCAATGGAAAAGTTTGGTTAAATAATTGGGGATATTTATAATGATATTTGGATGGTTTTCTCTAGGTAAAAGTATAAGTATGAGTAAAAGTATAGAGAAATTTCTTGGAATTTTGGTAAATGATAGATAAAATGGTTTCCACGTAATTACATACCTATCTGGATACAATAAGTTGGTGTGGATTTGGAATAGAGGTACATAGGGGTAATAAGTAGGAAAATTTCACATTGAGCTAGAATCAATTATCACTTAGTTCATGACAATGTGCCTTTATACACACCTGGTTTGACCCTATAGGGTGATATACTTTGTAAATTCACAAACTCTTTATGAACCATTATGAAATATTTAAATAATTACCTTGAATGACCTAGGATAAACCTAAAGTTACATAAATTAAAATGAATTTGTAATGATTTACACATCCTATAAGTGATTTGATTTTATTATGTGGTTCCACACTATGGTTATTGTTTCTCACAATATACATTTTGATTTATTTCAATGGAGGGAACTATAAGTCATTATATCATCATTGAATATGATAAACAATGTGTAGATGAGAAACTAAATTGGATTACAACTAGAGTGAAGGATATTTTGATTATGCATATTCAATTATCATGAAATATGAATAAAAAAATTTACCTTAACCAAATCTCTAGCTCACCAAAGAAGAGAATGATGGAGTTCATTGAGAGTTCGGGTGGTGGAGACCATATAGGAAAGAAGATTTAGTTTCCTATATGTCTAGAGTGTGGGAAGAATCACCAAAATGGATATCTTAGAGGAATGAAAAAATGTTTTTTGTATGTAAAAGGACACAAATAATGTAATTTTTGAGTAAAAATTAAATGTTTGGTTAACACAATGGATGGGAATAATGGACTCCCTAAGATATCATTGATGGTGTTATGCCTCAAATATGTAAAGTATGAGAACTATTCAAATAGATCTCCCAAAGGGAAAGCTTGTGAAAAGAATAAGAAAGTATGTGTGAGTAATGGTTGTACTTCTAATAGTGAGGAGAATATAAAATTCATATGAAAGGTATGGGGTTTTTTAAAATAATTTTTATTTAAAAATTGAGAAGCATGATTAAATTGAGGTTTATGAATGTTAAGAAATGGTTTATATTTCATATTATAGAAATATTTATTAAGGAATATGATTATAAATCATAGTTAACTATTTGAGAAGGAAGTGGTATAATAGAAGTGTTTATATATTGGAATTAAATAATTATAATATATAAACCATGATATATATACATATGGATTGTTTAGTATAAGTTTTTTATTATGGATTTTCAAAAATAGATGATTGGAGTTGATGACTTAGAAAATTAATTTAATGGAAAGGTGATATTTTTATTAAGGTAAGATAAGCCTTAATATGTTATTTATTTTTAGAAAATTGTGATTATCTTAGATAATGAGATGATTGATATAATTAAAGTAGAATAGATGGTATTGATTCCCTTGGAACTGATTAATGATTTGATGAAAAAAAAATTTATGTTATCATTGCTGGAGTTTAAAACTTTTTTTGATTTATGTAATATATTGTATAATCTATGATTTTATTTATGGAATTTTTAAATAGATAATTTTTGAAAGTAGGAATGTTTTCATTAACGTTTTATGGTAAATAATGATATAACAATGTTTTAGGAGAATATACAATCAATGTATTCACATATTTGTTATGTGAAATTAATTTATACTTCATGTTGTTTGGGGGATTAATGATATGTTTATTTTGATAAATTTTGTTCCCTTATTTATAAATTTTCCATTTTTGAATGGTTGTAAGGTTAAAATTTTAGTAAATGGTTTAAGTTAATTTTGAATGGGTTTTTAGAGATAAATATATTATTTCACCATATGAAGATTTATGAAAATCTTTCACTAACCATTTTGATTTTTATAATAACTAGATATAGAAGGAATAACTTATTATTATTTTATGTATCTTATTTAGTTATTTATATATAAAATATTCATCTCTTAGAGTAAGATGTTAAGTGGATATTGATCAAGTCACAACAAAATGATGAGATTATTCTTATAAAATTGAATGAAATCAAGTAAGTATATATTCTCATGAAAATTTCCCAACATTATGAAAAGTATCTTGAAACAAATTTGTCTTAATTTCATAATTTTTTAAGATATCACTGAAATTTTTCACACCTCTTTGGTTTATGGATTTTGGGTTGTTAACTTTCTCCTGACTATGTTCTTGATCGCTCTCTATCAGTATTTGGGTGTTATTTTTATCTTTTATGATCATGTTTCTACTTCCCACCCATGTTCTCCTATTTGTAATCCTAGTATGTGTTATTATATATGACCTTAGGACATCCCTTTCACCTATTTTATAATATGGGTTTCCCACAATTGTATTTTAAAATGGTAAACCCTTGTTTACTGAGCACAATTTCAAATTGTGGGGATGCAATTTATGTAGAATTTAACAAATTGAGAACTTTTGAAATATTTTAATCAAATTAATTTAAATTTTTAATTTTTTTAATTATATTAAATACCTAGTTTAGCTTTCATTACACACAAATATGAGTTTATCTTTCATTACACACAACACTTGGTGTAGTCAGCGTTAAACCCAACATATAATTTAAACAAAACGTGGCATAATAATAAAATAGTATCATTTAATATAATAGTTATCAAGTATCCATTTCAAAGGTGGATATTAATAATATTTTATAAATTGATAAAATAAATGTTTTATACAATGTATATATAATGATTTCTTGGGTGACCAATTAATTTGAAATGAAAATAAAATCTATTTGGAAATAAAGGAAATAATTTTCTGAAAAATAAAATACTTTTATGCTAATAGACATGTTTTACAACAATAAATTCAAAAAAATTACTTTTTTTGGATTATTTTAATGAAATTTTTATATTATTTATGTAACGTCTCAGTTCTGGGTACCCCACAAAGGTTCTATGTACCTGGTTGGTCATATGACCTCAAGTGAATTTCCCCAAATGCTAGAGGCTACCGACTAGAAGTAAGGGCCTTCGGTGTGATAGTGGGGAAACTATGCCCTCATTGGTAGAGTAATAGAGCAGAAACAACAGATAATAGTAGCAAAATCATAAATATCATACAATAAGTAAACAGTGGAAGACTAAAAGTAAATAAACAACTAGAGCACATGTGTAATGATGCATGTCACATATTTCTAGGAAAGCTTCCAAACAAGACACAATGCTGGAAATACAGTATTAAACCAAAGTACAAAGAAAACAATAAACTCCAGCAGCATCGCAAGCCTCAGCTTGGTCCCATAATCTCTATTTCCACAATAATCATGTGCTTAATGTAGAAGGGTGCTTGTACTTATCTCTACCTACAACAATATAATCTATTTGGGACCAAAAGCATGACCCAAATAGGGTGTGAGACAAATCCCAGCAGGCAACCACCCAAAGATCTGTTCATAACTATAAGAGAAAATATATGGAAAGCAATATGTAAAATGAAGTAATAAACAAGGAAGTACTCAAAAGTAAACAATCCTACAGTTTCAACTACATTCATTTATATTTATTAAATAAACAACCAAAAAAATCAAGCAACCCTCTAAGAAGTTCTCACAGTGTATCCCCTCTAGTTCAGCTTAAACAAATACTCTCTGTGGAAGAACCCATTATCAATTCCCCCTATGTTGTCTTAATGGTAAACTACAGAAACTCTAGAGAAGCACTCAACATACAATTCCCCTTGTGGTCTCGCAATGTGGAACTATAAACACTCTGAGGGAGCACTCACGTCCATCCCCCCTATGGTCTCGCAACATGAAAGGTATAGCAGATACCCTAGGGAAGCCGTCAGTATCCATTCCCCCTATGGTCTAACTACACTAGGTTCCTACAGCCCTGTGTAAAGAAAACTTGCACAAACAATATCTAACATCCAAAGTAAAACACAACATATTACTTGGCTAAACAACTACAATGCATGGCACAAGAAAGTCAGATAAAATAACTCCATCCTAACAACACTAGGCGTAGAAAAAAAATCAGCCTAATAGGAAATTTTAGACCTAATGATCGAAATAATTAAACATGGGAAAACACATCCATAGCATTGAAAATAAGCCCTATTCACAATCCAACATCCCTACTCAGTCTAACCAATCATATCAGGCATTAATAGTGTTAAATTTCCTAATCATGCAATACCCTAAACTAAGGTATTGGGAACTTTTTCCACATATAATTCAAAGACAATCTACAGAAAGTCATAAACCACCTACCTCGACATTGTAAGATCGATATAGTTGAATCTCAGCCATCAAATCAGCCTATAATGTTGTAGATCTACAAAAAATTATATGACATTCAACCAAGGATATCTCATTAAAGATGATAAATCAAGAGGTGAATCTCTATAAGATGGAATAACTCACCGATGTGATTCCAACACAACCTACGGAGTTTCATTCGAAGAACGGATGGAATATTGGTGCTTGGAGAATAATCGGTGATATCCATTGCTCCTGGATGAGATGGGTTCAGAAGAAGTTGTTTCTGTCAATTAAACGTGACCCCAGTCCAAAGTAACAAATAAAAATAAAAAACCACAGTGTGTTCCCTGAGGATACATAGTGTGTATAGGCCTTTACTGGGCTCCTCTTTAGGCGGTCTCTAGGTCACCTCACATGGCCATATACTCGACCATTACATGTCTAGTACATGGCTACCCACAGCAACCAATTACATGGTGTGTACTCCTATGTACATGGTGTGTACTCCTATGTACACACTGTGTACTCCTTAAATTTCCAAAAACTCCTCTTTTTCTCAAAAACACCAGAAATCAAGATCCATACATGAAAAATATGATCTGGTTTCTTAAAAACTTCCACCTTAAAGAAAGTTGTCCCCAAATTTACATAATGAGATAGCAAAGAAGAAGAAAAATCCTCGAACAACTCTGTCCATTTTAATTTCACATCAGTCTCCCTCTCCCAAGTCTCATCTTATAATCACTCGTGTTTCCATAGCACCCATACCAGAGGAACATATTGGCCATAAAGAACCTTCATGTTGTGATCAACAATCTAGATAGGATTCTCCTCGAATGATTCATCCACTTCCAACTCAACCTCCTCAGGTTGAAAAACATGATATGGTTCTGAGAAGTAACACACAACTATCAAACGTGGAAGATGTCGTACATAGCTTGGTACCTCTGTGGTAGCTGCAACTGATAGGTAATCGGCATAACTCTCTCCAGAACCACAAATGGCCCGACATACCTCAGAAAAATATTTCCATTTCTCTTAATCCTCTTGTGTCTCAACCTTGGTGTGACATGTTGGAAAACCTGACCCCCGACCTCAAACTCCAGAGGTCATCTCCTTCGATCAGCATAAGAATTATGTCATGACTGTGTAGTATCCATCCTCTTCTAAATCATCTCCACCTACTCTATGGTCTCTTGGACAAGATGAGATCCCAGCATAGCTGCCTCTCCTACTTCCAGCCAACATAGGGGTGATCGACATGGCCTACTGTACAAAGACTCATAAGGTGACATATGAATAGTTTAATGAAAAATATTATTATAGGAAAACTCCACCAGAGGTATGTGCTTCTCCAAAGAACCTCCAAAATCTAAGACGCATGCTTGAAGAATTTCCTCCAGCACTTAAATAATATGCTCGGACTAGCCATCTATTTAGGGATGGTAAGTTGTACTCAGAAGTACATGTGTACCCAAAGCACTTTGTAGTCCCGGCCTGAACTAAGAAGTAAAACAGGCATCCCTATCTAAAATTATGGAGTGTGGAACTACATGTAAATGTACAATCTCTCAGATGTACAACCTTTCAAGCTCATCAATGCTGAAGGTCTCCTTGATCAGAAAGAAGTGTGCGTCCTTTGTGGTCCTATCAATGACAACCCAAACTGCATCATTTCATTGAGTCGACCTCAGTAAACCTGTCACGAAGTCCATCATGACATCATTCCACTTCCACTGGGGAATGGGTAACTACTGTAAAATCCTTGATGGTCACTAATTCTCCACCTTCATGCTGATAGGTGGAAAATCTCATGAAAAAACCAGAAACATCCCTCTTCATACCTGGACACCAATATTGAGGATGTAGATCTCAATACATCTTGCTGACACTAGGATGAACTATCCAAACTAAAGAATAAAAATCATACATCATCTCCTCACGTATGTCTACTAACACCCATACGGACCCATGAAAATTCAAGATCTCATCCTCACCTATGGTCCATCTAGGAATAGGGTCCTCTCCTAACACCCTCTCCCGTAAAACTAGGCCTTTAGAATCTAATAGCTTCCTCATTTGCACTCGATTAAGAAGAGTAGAGGTAACAGCTATAGAAGAAAGAAACGTCTACCCCTGTCTGTTGTGCACCTCCAAATGCATCTCAGAGAATAGAGGCATAAGCCGCCACTCACTACTGGCCTCATGAACTGCTTGAATCTGATTCCTCATACTCAATGCATCAGCCACTACGTTTCCTTTCCCAGGTGTGTAGGCTAGCTCAAAGACAAATGACTGAAGGTACTCAACCCACCTTCATTAAATCATATTCATATCGCGCTGGGTAAATATATACTTGATACTTTTGTGGTCAGTGTACACCACAAAATTCTATCCTAGAAGATAATGTCTCCAATAGCGTAAAGCATGAACAAATACTGCCAACTCAAGATCGTGTGTCAGGTAATTCCTCTCATGTGGCCTCAACTACCGAGACCCATACACAACAACTCCTTCCCCTTTCATAAACATTGCTCCAAGCCCAATACCAGATGCATCATAGTAAACAATATAACTCTTTCCCAGCTATATAATAACTAGAATCGGTGTTGAATTCAATATCCCTTTCAGTTCCTAAAAGGCTGAATCGATGGAATCTATCCACAGGTACTTCACACCCCTCTTAGTCAGGTCTGTAAATGGAGCTACTAAGCATGAAAAGTTCTATATGAAATGTTTGTAGTAACCAGACATCCCTAGAAAACTCTGTACCTCAAATATGTTCTTTAGATGCTCCCAGGAAACTATTTCTCTCACTTTCTCTGGGTCTACTGATACTTCTATCTCTGAGATAACATGACCCAAGAAGTGAATCTGGTCCATCCAAAAGTAGAGTTTTGAGAGCATAGCATATAATTGATTCTCTCTCAGTGTACTCAAAATGATCTCAAGATGGGTAGCATGGTCGTGTCGAGTGTGAGAGTACATCGATATATCGTCCATGAAGACTACCACAAAATAATACAAGTAAGGATGGAACACTCGGTTTATCAATTCCATAAAAACTACAGGTGTGCTCGTGAGACCGAACGGCATAACCACATACTCCTATAGACCATACATGCTCTGAAATTCTATAAGAGGTATATCAGATGGTCTAACATGAAACTGATGATAACCGGATCTCAAGACAATCTTCAAGAATACCTAGGCTCCTTGAAGATGATAAAATAGATCATTATTCCTCGGTAAGGGATATCGCTTCTTGACCGTCAACTGGTTTAGCTTCTAATAATCCACACAAATTCTAAGGGTACCACCTGCCTTCTTTGCAAACAAGACAGGAAAACCCCAAGGAGAATTACTAGTTTGGATAAAACCTTTTGTCTGCAACTCCTCTAAATGCTTTTTGAGCTCATGTAACTCTGGTGTAGCCATCCTATAAGAAGTAATGGACATCGGTGTCGCTTTTGGTATGATCTCAATAGAAAATTCTACCTCTCTATCTAGATGAAAACCTAAAAATTCATTTGGAAATACATACCTGAAATGATCCATCACTAGGGGAAAGTCCAACTATGAAGTCCCCTGGTCATCTAGATACAAACTAGAAACTTGGGTTGTAAATCCTCTCAACCCATGATGATCAGGTCCCGCTATGCTCTCCTGGATATCCCAATCACCCTTATGTAGAAACAAAATCCCCTATGGTGAGGTGAACCTCACCCTACGGTGATAGAAGTTGACAAAAGCCTGGAAGGGAACTAACCAATCCATAACAAGAATGAAATCATAACTCATAATCTCGAAGACATAGAGGTCCCATAATAAGTGACACCCACTAACCTCAATAGGTCACTCCTTGAACTGATGTAAACTAGTCATTCTTATACCCAATGGTGTGTCCAGTGTCAAGATATCCACAGAAGCAAAGATACAGAGCCCAAGGCTCTCCACCACAGCAACATATATGAAACTATGGGAAGCCCCTATATCGAAAAGTGAAAAAAATAAAACTGAGGAAACTAGAATCATACCTCTAACTGTAAATGGTTCGGGATCTTGCTCCTGCTAGGTCTGCTCTATCGCAAAATCCTGACCTGCACTACGGCCATGAGAAGTTTTCTGTGATCCCTGAGTTGATCCACCCTATGGTTGTCGTAAACCCCGTGTCTGACCACTACGTCCATGACATCCACCTCCACCTGAACGCCCTGTAGAACTCCATCCCCTAGTCTGATGTGGTATTGATGGCCCTTCTCTAGTACGAGTAGTCAAAATAGAACACCATTCAACAACTGCTGGTGAGAACAACTGACAGAAATGCTAAATATGGCCCATATTACTGCAAGATCGGCACTCCACTGGGTCTCTTAGACAATGTGTACATGTATTCCCACTCTTCCCACACTGGTAGCACACTACCTGGCTACCTGAATAAGTATTCTTCCTACTTGGATCTCCGGGCATAGACTCCCTGCGTTGCTTCTTACTGTCAGTCAGAGGGTTACCAACTCCGGATGTTGAGCCACCCTAACTCAAAGCCCCAGAATCCCTTAGATTTCATTTTGTGATCAGTGCCTAGTTGACAATAGAAGTGATGGAAGTCAACCTAAAGATTTTCACCTGATATCATATGTTGTTCCTGAGACCATTCTCAAACATCCTCACCAGGAATAACTCATCACCTCCTGGGATGGGTGTGAAGCATTGTAGCTCTATGAAGCGAGAAGAATACTCCATAACTGAAAGAGTACCCTTCTCCAGACTCATAAACTATTGGGCTCGATCGGCCCTCAAAGTCTCTAGGTAGAAATAATCATAGAAGGCATTCTAGAAGTCATCCCAAGACATAACCTGTTAGTATCCCACCTATGAGATCACATCCCACCATATCTTGGTAGACTCTCTGAGCATATAGGTAGTGAGATTCACCCTTCTATTTGGAGGTGTCTCCAGATGCTCAAAGATCAACAACATGGATTCTAACCATGACTCTACAGCCTGAGTTCCTCTATCCCCTAAGAATTTGGGAGGACACTGCTACTGAAAAACCCACATCAACTCTACCATGGATAGGGCAGGATGTTGTACTCCACAGAAGGTATGCATAAAGCTCATGAATCTTTCTTATAATTGTGCATCAGCACCTATATTTGGAATGACAGTTGGTGCTAAGATAGGCACAATGGGAGGATCTTCTTGTAGTCACTGATCTACCATCTCTGGTATCTGATCACTGTCCTAAATCTGGCGTACAACTAGAGGACATCATGGTGGCATGACTCTGCAAGGTCAAGTGAAAACCTTAGATCAAGATTATCAAGGAATAAAACATAGAATTACAAGAAATGAATAGGATAAATAAATCATTCAAGTTCTTCAAAACATGGATACACGGCATGTATGACCCCATACACGGTGTGTTCCCTTAAGTTTTTACATGGGTGTGTTCTCCTGCCAACACTGGTCGTGTAATACCCCATACACGCGGTGTGTTCTCCTTTGACATGGCATGTACTTGAATTATTTTTCCATTCCTAAGTTCTTCTAGACAACTAACCTACATGGTTCTCTAAGAACAAGACTACATGGGGTGTTTGTGCCAGACACGGCGTGTACTATAAGGATTTTACTAACCCGTGTCTTTAGTCACATGGTCGGTTACACAGTCGACTCCACGCTGCGTGTTCAAGATGGAAACGACATGTACTGCCTGATTTTTCATCCACCAGTGTCGTTAGTCACACGGTCGGATACATGGTCTCTATAACATGGTCTGTACGTCCATTACACGGCATGTTCCACCAAAGATTCCCCAACCCCGTGTCTTTGACCACACAGCCAGTCACATGGTTAAAGAATACACAGCGTGTACTTAAGAAAATTTATTCTCTCCTAAACAAAAGGATACATGGTGTGTATTCATCAATACGTACCATGTATTCTATTTTTTTCCAGACAGTAAGCCTCAAAAACTACTCTGGAACCCACAAAAACCCTGAAACGAACATTAAAGTTCCAAATTCCAATCTGTGGGGGGACATACTCCCTGAGAATCGAATCTTGGAATCTTATTCATGTATATTACAAGGAATAATAGTGTCATCAGTCACATGATCCTCCAAATTCCAATACATGAGGGGCCATAACACCTTAGGGACCAAATTTTGGTGTTCATCCAAAATAAACTTTACATATCAGCAATACTCTATAAAATAGTAGTTATTATATCAAGGAATCTATCACAACAGTATGCATATCTAGCACAACATCTATCACAACAACATGTAATTGGTAATTCACCCTAAATGGAAAGACAATAATGCATGACATGTGATCTATAACTAGTGAATATATGATTCATTAGATGGAATACCCTCATCTCATCGGGTTGTAACAAAAATATAACCTTAATAATATCAACGATAACAGAACAAAATATGTGAATCACCCAATAGTGAAATCAAATCAACTGTAATAATTGAAAAACTAAAAAAATTGTAATAATTGAGGTAAATTTGATTTTACATGTACATGGGTTAGATACTCCTGGGAAATCATATTACCAAGTACTTATTCCTTTCTATGCCTAGATATAGGCTCCAAACAGTAATTCAAGAAGAAAAGAATTCCTCTGATACCACTTTGTAACATCCTAGTTCTGGTTGCCACCCAAAGGTGCCTCATACCTGGTTGGTCACATGGCATCAAGCGCATTTTCCTAAATGCCAAAGGCTGCAGACTCGCAGTGAGGGCCTTGGGAGTGATAGTGGGGAAACTATGCCCTCATTGGCAGAGTAACAAAGTATAAACAACAGATAATAGTAGCGAAATCATAAATACCATACAATAAGTAAAATGTGGAAGACTGAAAGTAAATAAACAACTGGATCACATGTGTAATGATTCATGTCACATATGTCTAGGAAAGCATCCAAACAAGTCACAATGATGAAAATACAATATTAAGAAAATGTACAAAGAAAAAAATAAACTCTAGCAGAATCACAAGTCTCATCTTGGTCTCATGCTCTCTAACTCCATAGCAATCATGTACCTGAAGTAGAAGGTCACTTTCCCTTGTATATACCAGCAATAATATAATATGTTTGGACCTAAAAGCATGACCCAAATAGGTTTTGATACAAATCCCAGTAGGTAACCACCCAAAGATATGTGCCTAACTATCATCGAAAATATATGGTAAGCAATATGAAAAATGAATTAAGAAACAAGGAAGTACTAAAAAGTAAACAATCCTAATGTTTCAACTACATTCAATTACATTTATTAAATAAACAAACAACAAACTCAAGAAACCCTCTAGGAAGTTCTCACAGTCTAACCCCTCTGGTTCAGTTTAAACAAATACTCTTTGAGTAAGCACTAACCATCAATTCCCCCTGTGGTCTCATAACGGTAAACTACAGACACTCTGGGAAAGCACTCAACATCCAATTATCCTTGTGGTCTTGCAAAGTGGAACTACAGACACTGAGGGAGAACTCATGTCCATCCCCCCTATGGTCTCGCAATGTGAAAGGTATAACAGACACTCTAAGGAACCTTCAGCATCCATTCCCCCTATGGTCTAACTACACCATGTTCCCACAGCCCTTTGTAAATCAAACATACAAAAACAATATTTAGTAGCCAAATTAAAACACAACATACTACTTGGCTAAATAGCTACAAAGTATGTCACAAGAAAGTCAGATAAAATCACTCCATCCTAACAACACTAGGCATGGAAAACAAAACAGCCTAATAGGAAGTTCTGGACCCAATGGATTAAATAATAAAACATGGGAAAACACATCCATATCATGGAAAAAAATTCCTATTCACAATCCAACATCCCTACTCAAGCTAACCAGTCATAGAAAGCATTAATAGCGTTAAATTTCCTAACCATGCAATAAACTAAACTAAGGTATTGGGAACATTTTCACATATAATTAAAATATAATCTATGGAAAGGAACAAACCACCTACCTCGATGTTGTACAATCGATATAGTTGAACCTCGTCCTTAGAACCAACCTATAATGTCATAGATCTATAAAAACATCAAAAATGTTCAACCAAGGATATCTCTCAAAAGAGGAGAAATTAAGAGGAGAAGCTCTAAAAGAAGGAAGAACTCACCAATGCGATCCCAACGCAACCAGCAAAGTTTGATTTGAATAATGGATGGTAGATTAAGGTCTTAGAGAAGAATCGGTGATATTCATTGCTCTTGGATGAGACAGGTTCAGAAGAAGTCATTTTTGTCGATTAGACACGACCCCGATCAAAACTAAAAAATAAAAAAAAATGCACGACATGTTCCTTGAGGATACACGGTGAGTATAGGCCTTTACCAGGCCCTAATTTAAGCAATCTCTAGGTCACCTCACATGGCCATGTACTGGGCCGTTACACGGCTAGTACACGGCTACCCATGACAACCAGGTACACAACATATACTTATAAGTATAGGGCGTGTACTCCTTAAATTTCTAGAAAATCCTCTTTTTCTCAAAAACACCAAAAATTAATATTCATACCTGAAAAAAAGATCTGGGTTCTTAAAATTTACTGAATAAATTTTTTACCATTCATGTTATGTGTTTTCTAGATAATAGATTAGAATAAATGAATTTTTATGCATAAAAACTATATTTTTCTAAAAATAATATTTATCATCTTTTGTGAATTTATTTTAAAACTAATTTTTGACACTATTAGACTTCATTTTTGAAAAAATAAAGATTTTTTTAATAATAATGTAAAAATTATCTTATGGTTAATTTTTTAGAATTTTCTAAGAAGATAAATTTTTTTTTATGAATAGTAAAAATAATATTTTTTATTAAGAATTATCATTTTAAAAAAAAATTAAATATATAATAACTATTTACTATTGATTTTAAAAGAAAAATTAGTTCAAATATATGTCTACCAGTCCATTTTTGGTCATTTAAATCATTTTCATATCTAATTTTAATATAAAATATTTTTAATCTTTTGAAGAGTTTCTCTTTAAAAACCAGTTTTCTCATCTTATCTGTGGGATTAATTTTAATTTAAAATTTTCCAAATATATGAATGGAATATGGAAAAATGGATTACTTTTATTGAATCCTAATAAATTACATTATCTAACATGTTCAACTTAATTTTTTATCATAACTAATAGTAAAAATAGAATCAATTATTTACCATGTTTAATGTAGAAATAGGTTTAATGGGGGTTAAACTAATAAGATAAGTTTTTAAAATGACCCAAAACATTTCCAACGCCATTTTAATGAAATATGTCAACCTTATATCTTACATGTTCTATTATGGATCATTTTTTATTATTTTAGAATTTGGAAAACATGCATACACCTTTTTATTTTTAAAAATTACATGTATTCCACTAACATCACCTAAAAAAGGACACCCATTCACCTCTTCACTTCACACTTAAAAACTGATTTTTTTTAGTAAATACATAAGAAAATTACATCCCTACTTAACTAATACCATACTATAATCATTAGTTTTTTTAGTAGGCCATCCTTGGAAACCTTTTGGTACAAACCAACAGGAGTTGTCCAAAGAAGAGGTAACACCCCTAACCAAGCATTTTATTTTATTTATTCCGCCACATCCTCAAATTATTATTGAAAATTATTATATAAAAAAATAATTATATTATATATACAGATAATTTTTCATGTTATTTTAACCACCTACAACATTTAAAAACCATTTTGGGTACCCTGGTAACCCGATAACCAAGCTGATCCTGACATAGAATGAAGGGTGTTCCTAATCCCCATGGTTTGGGGAATAGCAGCAAAAATCATACAACATGAAAGTGAGCATGATTGTGGAAAAATAATTATGAAAGTAGATAAATAAGTCTTTATTCATATAAGAAAAACTCCATAGGGAGTCATATACCAAAAGTCAAACAAGTAAACAACCCCAAATTACTATAACAAAGTACTAAAAAATAGGATAAAAACACAATTACCAATGGTGAAACTCACCAAGACCATTGATAAATAGATAATACATCCTCAAAGTGGTGCCTTAACCTTTCTCAAACCTGGAAAAATAAAATATACAAACACTTGAAGGCACAGTTAGAGTGTGATAGAAAATCTCAATAAGTTCTAATCAAGGATTCAATAATAAGATTCAAACATTTAATTAACCAAATAAACCATTAAATTTTAATAAACATGTGTGTAAATTCATATCATAATTAAAATAATTCTTCTATTACATTTCAAATGATGAATATACTTTAGAAAAAATTCTTAATAAACATATTATATAAAACATCTTATATAAATTTAGAAGGCATGTGTAAAATAGTTTACAACAAACAATGGAATATATTTAAAATAAAACATCAAGCAACATTTTCATCTGCCAAAAGGTATGATAGTTCTAAGATATGGGATCCTCACACACTGTAAGGTGATCACAACAATATGTGTATATATAATTCCCTCTAACACTAGTCAAATGAGACTCATCATCATCCCTTAAAAGATGTAACCTGCTGCACTATTTTTTCTTTCAGTTGTAAAGCATAAAAAATAGTGTTTTTACAATAAATCACTAAATATTTAGGATTTCATGCTCTCTAATAACTACCAATGATAATAAATTTACTTTAAAACTTTTAAAATTATAATTCATTGCATTCATCATTTCAGATATGTCAATTTACATTTAAAAACCGACACATGGGGTTTTAATCAAAAATTCATTTTTCTAAGATGAAAACATTTTGTTTCTATCAAAACCATTTTAATCCATTTTCTCATATACAAATTTGAAATAAAATTCATAAAATCAGTTTCATAATTTAAATTCAATAACATAAATTTTACAATTTTCCATCAATTTCACAAACACACCCCAATTCAATGGAATTGGGGGGTTTTCCCAATTTTGTGCCATATCAAATCTAAATACACCAATTTAGTGCACTTGGGTTTCTAATAAACCAATTTAAATCAGTTTCAAGAAATTTAATTTAAGTTAATCAATTTAATTTAAATTAAGTAATTAAGGTTTAATCAAATTTGGCCATCATAATAGAACCACCTACCTTTATCATGTAAACACAATTCCCGTAATGAAACCCACCAACAAGAATAAATGCACATAACAACTAGGAACTTACCCTAGAAAAAAGATTAAATAACATGTAGTTTGGATCCATCAATACCATGATGATCTATCAAAATCCAAGGAGGGAAAAAGAAAGTGATAAAGAGACTGGGAGATTTCTTACCCTAAAAGTCATGTCGCAATTGTAAAAATGTTCAATTTTTGAATGAAATGACCCTAAACAGTTTTAGGGTTACAAAATCACATGGGTATGGATCTTGGGTCAAGATAAAGGAATTACGAAGAGGTGGAAAGAGAATTTTCATCCAAGATTCTGGTTTAAAAATAACACTCAGGACTTTACATGATGTGTAACCCAATTACATGTCATGTAAATAGAAAATCCCAAAATCACCAAGAAAAAATAGTATCCTTTTGTTAAAAATGGATTTATTATTATTCTAGATTTTACACATCATGTAGCCATATTACAAGGTGTGTAAATCCCCATTAGGATAAAGAACCAGTACGTTTTATGCTGAAATCACAAAAATATATAACTTTCACCATTATAGTATCCTCCCAATTTATTCCCAACCCTACCCAGATAAGGAAAAATGGAAAAACAAAATGGTTTAAAACATACTTTCCAGAAAGGTAACAGAATGTTACAAACTCTACACCAAAAAAACTATCTTCCCCCAAAAAGTCTATCAAGAAGATTCCATATCAAAAATTTATGGCTACTAATATCTCATTAGTTCCTCTCACTCCGATGTCTAAGGAGAATCATAATTGTGTTGTTATATCACAATAATCCATGGTATCAACCACCCATGGAGTACCTTGTTTTTAGAACCAACTATCCTCATTGTCCTTTCAGTCATGTATGAATTAGGTTTAAATTCAATATCAATCCATACCAAAACATGATATGGATAAGATAGAAACTTTATTAGCCAGGATACATTGAACTCATCATGTATCAGAGTCAGTTGTGGTGGAAATTCCAAATGGTGAGAAAATTTTCTCAGCATCTAAACAACCCTAAAAGGTCCCAAAAAATGTGGATAAATATTCCCTTGCCTTCCAAGCCATCGATGACCCAACCATAGTGATGCTTTCAAGAACACCTAGTCACCAAATGATAATTCCAATGGTCTATGACAACGATCAGCATATGACTTATACCAGCTCCGTGACATCAACATTATCTAAGGAATCAACTAAATATTTAATGTAGTCTCTTGAACCAAGATTGGTCCAATGAAGGAACATTGAAAAATATTCAACCAACCCAGTGGATATCTGTAGGAACATAACTAAAAGGCCTCAAAAGGAGCCATTCTAATCATAGAATAATAACTATTGTTATATGAAAAATTAACCAGTCCTGGTTTTTCATCCTAATCTCTACTAATGTCACGAATTTAGGAATGAAGAATGTCTATATATCTCTTTCTATCTGGCTATCCAACTATGAATGGTATGTTTTACTTGAATGGAACTAAGATACCAATTCCTCTTGAAGTTATCTCCAAAATAAATAATTGAACCAAGGATCCATATCAGATACTATATCATATGGAAGTTCATGAAAAAAAAATATATTTAAAATAGAGATTCTAAAACTCCTCAACATTGTTTATATCATGAATGGGTACAAAGTGAGCTGATTTTTTTAGCCAATAGATCTCAATCCATATCACATTATTCTTTCTATTTGTACGTGGAAACCCAACCACAAAATCCATAGACATCTCATCCCACATCCATGCTGTCACTGGAAGTGGATGAAGAAGACCTCAATGTTTCTGGTGTACAACCTTGAGTTGTTGGCTTGTATAACAATGAGAGATAAATTTAGAAATTCCATATCTCATACATGGACACCATAATAATTGTGACATGTCATATAAAATCTTCATATTTCCTTGGTGCACTACACACTAAGAGTTATGGAAATCCCCCATCACATCTTTTTTACCCCTAATGTCACAACAAAGATATTATGTTGGAATATAATTCCCTCAGTGAAGAATGAATAGTTAATCACTATGTCCCCATCATTAATATAGTCTCTAAAGTTTTAGAACTCATCATAAATATGATATTCATGAAGAATCATCTTGAGAAGAGAGTATGCGAGATGAACAATGGCCGAAGTACCATTAGTCCCTATTTTCTAAACTAGTATATGAAAATATTCAAAAAGAACCATCAAGTTCCATTCTTTTGATGATTTTTTACTTTCTAAGTCAGAAGTTTCCTACTCAAATCATCTACAATGACATTACATTTCCATGTGGTATATTTTATGTTGAAATCAAAATATTTTAGGTATTCTACGCTATGCCTATCGTGGAGATTCAAATATTTTTAAGATAATATATAACTCAAGCTCTTGTGTTCTAGAAATATAGTACACCTTTATCCATAAATTTAATGTTGTTAACTCTTATGTGTGTACAAAACATATTCATGTTCAACGTCATGGGTTAAGTAATTCTACTCATGTGTCTTAATCTACCAAGATCCATAATAAATGAAATGATCACCCTTAATATGAATGAAACCCAAACCTAAACCTGATGCATCACAGAAGACCACATATCCCTTCCTGGACTCTAAAATAGTCAAACTGATGGAGTAGTAAAAATATGTTATAACTCAACAAAATAATTATAACATCTTTCATCCCAAGAAAACATAAATCCCTTATGAGTTAGAGCAGTCATCGAATAATCCAACTTTGAGAAGTCCTTAATGAATCAGTGATAATACCCAACTAGACCCAAGAATCTCTGAATCTAAAAAAATTCATAGTTATTCCCATGTCATAACAGCATTTAACTTTTTAGGTTTAACTAAAATACCATGTTTTGAAACCACATTTCCAAGTAATTTCACTTACCAAATTCAAAAATAGAATTTTTAAAGATGGGCATAAATAAAATGATTTATCTACGATTCCATAACATCTCTTAGATTACACAGATGATCCTCCTCATAATTAGAGTAAATGATAATGTCATCTGAAATGATTACCACAAAGGTATCAAGATAATCATGGAAAATATTTTTCATTAAATCCATAATACTATAGGAGAATTTTGTAGACTAAAAGGCATGACAAGGTACTCATAATGGTCACACCTACTTCAAAAGGATGTTTTCTGAATGTCAAATTCTTTTATCATCAACTGATGGTAACCAGATCAAAGATCAATATTTGAGAATCACTTTTCCCTCTTCAACTGATCAAACAAATCATCAATATGTAGAAATGGATACTTTTTCTTTACCACGACTCTATTTATTTATTAGTAATCAATAAAAACAATAATTGAACCATTAACATCCTTATAAAATAGAACTGGCACCTCCCAAGGCGACTAACTTAGGTGTATAAATCCATTGTCTATAAGATCATAAAACTAAATCTTAAACTATCTCATTTCATCTGGATCCATGTGGTAATAAGGGATAGTCACTGATAGAGTACTAGTTACTAAATCAATAAAAAAATTACCTCCCATACCAATGGAATACATGAGAAATCATAAGTAAACGCATCAGGAAACTTGATGAAAACTAGAGGGGGATCACCGCTCAAATATTCTCACTCTAGATTAAAGCTGAAAATATATATCACTTTCCCCAAATCTGAATAATATGATACAAATATAATTATTATTGTTTCCCATTCTTATTGAATGATACAACATACACCATCAGATGCAGTAAAATTTACCCTTGAAAGATAACTATCAATTTAAGCAATATTGGCAACAATACAATCCACCCTTAATATTACATTAATAGGTTTCATATTTAGAACCACAAAAATCCAAGAAATCTTGACATATAATAAGTAGAAAGAAAAATAGGGACTATGGGGGCCTTTTCTTCTCTTCGTTCCAAGGGGAGTATAAATATTCATCACATAAGACAAAATCTAGGTAGAAATATTTAGTTGATTAACAATATAGGTTGAAATAAATAAATGGGATGCACTAGTATCAAATAAAGTAGTTACTGATGAAGAAGTTATAATGATGGTACCTCTCACAATTCATAGACCCCTACTGACTTTTTCTAGAGACTCTTCTATTTCATAAAGAAGATTCATTCTGAATTCCTATGAATGGAACCCCTTTTCTCATGAAGCATATGATTGCTCTACATTTTTAACTCGATTTGATGATCTTGTGACACTATAAAGAGTGGAATAAAAAAGGCCAAACTTCTGTAAGTGACCCGAGCATCTGTAGGAGCCACATATCAAGGTTACCACAGTTAAAATCCTATTAGAATTAATAATATTTCCAAACTGGTAAAAAATCAAAGGTCATGATCCAGGAACTGTAGGAGGTCTAGAAAAACCCTACTGTCGAGATACACTATGAGAATCATCTTGCTTCCTTACTACTTTATTGGAGTTCACACTACCACTATGATAAAAAAGGAACTCCTAACAACCCTAAATTTCTAGACAAGTCTATTTAAACCATTAATGCTCTATCTAGAACATATATATAAGAAGAAATCATTGGATAGAAAATATAGGAATGAATATCAGCTCAAAGTCCCAACTCAACCCATCGAGTCTTCATATTATCATTTGATAATACCTTAGGTAAAAACTTTAATAGTATAGAAAAATATTTCACACACTCTATCATAGATCTTTTAGCCTACTCATGTTTCAATAATTCTAAATCATCAGCTAAGAGATTGAATTTAGATAGAACTGGTTGATGAAAATATACTTGAATTATTTCAACTATAAGCCCTCATATTTCTTCTCTATCACCATCATGTCCCCCATCTCTTTCTTGGTCCATCTGGCATGAAGGTGGCACACTTCACCTTAATCTCCTCATGTGTATCCAATAATAAAAACAAACACTCCATCCTACTCACCCATTTCTTAGCCTCTTGAGGATCATTGGAGAATTTGAATGCTGGTGGATTCTAGTGATGGAACTCCTAAGAATGATTCCAGATAACATCCCTACAAGGTTCTATAGTTAGAACCTAAATGGGAACTATTTTAGGTTCATTTCCAAGAGAATGTATAGTACATACAATCACCTCGACTAGACTTGGGTCCATGAGATGATTTTCTCACTATGGTTTAGTAACAAATTCTTCCTAGATCTGATTCACACGTCTTCTTATAGTCATGATTCTACACAACATCAGTAAATAATGTTAATAGAACTAGATTAACACTCAATATAAAAACAAGGGAAATTAATCCCAATAAAGAGACAAAAAGATTTTTATATCGATATATCCAAATAAAAATCATGGAAAAGACTATAACTAATCCTCAAGATGCCATTTCATAACAACCCTTGGGGACTTGAGGTTCATTGTGGTGATATCTTTCCAAACACTCAATTTCAATTACCTCTTATGTCCTCACAAGAATACACAATTATAAACTGACATCAAGACAAGAATATCAACCAACTATAATACAAATTTGTCATGAACCAGCCCAGGTACCCTGGTAACCTGATAACTAAGTCCATCCCAACATATCCTGAAGGGCATTCAAAATCCCCACCGGTTGGAGAATAGCACCTGTCATCATACAACATGAAAGTGGGAATTATTATTCAACAAAAATTGAGAAAGTAGATAAAAAAGTTAGTATGCATACAAGAAAAAATCCCTAGGGAGTAGTGCACTAGAATTATAATACGTAAACAACCATAAAGTACTACAAAAAAGTACCATAAAATAATATAAAATCCCAATCCCTAGTAGATTAAACTTTCTAATCCCAATTATATACTGCTACAACCACCACCACGCGGTGCCTTAACCATTCCCAAACCTATAAGAAGATAATATACAAACACCAGAAGGAATAGGTAGAGTGTAAGATAATGTCCTAGTAGGTTCTCACTAAGTATTCTATAATAAGATTACAATATTTAATTAACCAAATAATTATTTCAATTTTAATAAACATGTATGGCAGTTCAGAGTATAATTAAAACAATTCATTATTTATATTTCAAATGATGTAAATAATTTTAAAAAATATATTAATAATGTTTTTATTTAAAATAGTGTATATAAATTAAAAAGGAATGTCTAAAATAATTTACATCAAATAATGGAATATATTTCAAATTCACCAATAAGTAACATGCTCGTCTGGAAAAAGGTATGATAGCTCCAGGATATAGGATCCTCACACACTAGAAGGTGATCATGATAATATGTGTGTACATATTTCCCTCTGAAACTGGAAAAAGGTGAATCATCACCATCCCATCAAGGATGTGACCTACTACACTAGGTTTTATTTCAATTGTAAAGCATTAAAAAGATTTTTATCCCAATAACTCACTAAATACCTAGTATCGCATGTTTTCTTATAAAAAATAATGAATGGAATTTTATTTTAAAACATTTAAAAATACAATTCATCCCATTACATATTTCAAATATTCCAATTTCCAATAAAAAACACATAGGTTTTTAATCAAAATATGACTTTTCCAACATAAATCCATTAAGATTATATCAATACTATTTTAATCCATTTTCTCAAATAAATATTTGAAATAAATTTCAAAAAAGTAGTTTTATAATTTATGTTCATCAATTAAAATTTCATAGTTTTCCATAAATTTCACAAACACACCCCAATTTAATGGAATTGGGGGGTTTTACCAATTTCATGCCAAATAAAATCCAAATACTCTAATTCAATGAAATTGGGATTTCAATAAATCAAATGAATTTAGTTTCATGAAATTGTATTTAAATCAAAAAAATCATTTTAAGTCTAGAAATTCATGGTTAATCAAATATGGCCATTATAATGAAATTTTCAACCATTATTGCAGAAACACAAATCCCACAATGGAACCCACCAACAGTTATGAATGTACATAAGATATAAGAACTCAACCAAGAAACAAGATTCAATAATACAAATGTTATATCCATCAATTCTAAGATGATCTATCAAACTCCAAGGAGGGATACAGAAAGAGACGTAGAGATAGGGAGAACACTTACCCAGAAATTCACACCGTAATCGTAAAAATGTTCAATTTTGAAATAAATTACACAAAATGGTTTGAGGGATCCAAAATAACATGGGGATGGATCTTGGGTTGAGTAAAAGGAATTAAAAATAGGAGTAAATAGAATTTTCATCCAATCTTCCTGTTTAAAAACAACACTCGGGAGTTTATACGATTGTAACTTGATTATACGTTGTGAGATTTACAAATCCCAAAATCTATGAAAAAACCATCACCATTTTTAATAAAAAAATTATTTTTATTTTATAATTTACATGTCATGAAACTATATTAAAAGGATTTTAAATACCCAACATGATACGGAACCAATAGTTTTTATGCTGAAAATCCAACAAATTTATGGCTTCACCATTATATGTATCCTCCCAATTCCTTATCATCCCTACCCAGATAATGAAAAAGAAAAACTATAGTAATTTTTAGAAGTTAATTTACATAAATGTAGCTAGATGTTACAGTAACCATCTCATATTCCATAAAATGGGTTACGAAATCATAATTCATGTGTACAGTGGACTTCGACCTCATGAATCGATGTTGTTCGTTCTCCATAACCTCCTCTCATAGATAGATATAATGCTATATTTATTATTTATTTATTATATTTATGATATTATTATTCTTCTAGAATCATGATATAACATGTTCCTTCTTTCTTTTCCTTTTAGGGGAATATGATAACATCGTTCATGTGTACGGATGACTACCGCCTCACGAAGCGATTCAATTTGGTCACACTTTAAATGGAAGGTAATAATGATGATTTTAATGAATATATGAGAAATATATGACATAAAATTATTATAGAATGGTAATATATTATTTACCTTTTTTTCTTTCCTTTTGGAAAATGGAAACAACATTCATGCACACATATAACCTACCATATCCATGACTGGTGTATTTTATTTTTTATCTCTAACAATTATGGATCACTCTAGACACAAATATAATTAATATATATGATATTCATATCAAAATTAACATTACAGAGATTATGTAACAACTATCAAATTAATATGACCAAAACAAATTATGAAAAATAAAGTAGTTATTACCTAAAACGTGATGTTAACATGGAATTATTAATAAACATGTCAAAAAAAGTCATAAGTAAATCATATATGGAATTATATATATTATTATGGTTATTTAATATATTTATAATAGATATATATTCATTATACAATATGTTAAAAAATTTATGAAGGATGTAGAGACTTTTGGAAAGGGATTTTCATCTCACTTGTACTTTTTTTGTGAGACACATGTAATATTCACAACATGTTTCTTTTATGTGGTTTATATAATTCACATGAATATATTTTATTATTATTATACAGAATTTTTTTTGGATTTACATATCCATTTTAGAGTCAAATTTTCATGTGGATTAGGGGTCAAAAGTTACCAAAGCGGTAAGGGTTTTTTTCTCATATTACCTTCTTTGAGACATAAATTATATTATGAACTTATCATATTCTATGAGGTGTATATGAAAACCTATTGAATTTTTATATAATTACTTAATTATTTGAATTATATTTTATTTTTTATTTAATTTTAATCTTTCTTGGGGATTATAATTCATTGTTCCCAAAGTGGTAATTTATTAAGGGTACAATCCTGATTCCCATCATTTATCAGGATTATTTATGTTTATGATTCCAATGATGAAATATTATGATACATAACATTATAAAATCATTAATTTTATTATCCTACATTTATTTTATAAAAATTTATGGTTTCCCTTCAATTACATCTCTTTATGTACTCATGTATTAAAAAGAATATTTTCAAGAAAAAATCTTCATTATTTATCTCTTTGGATGAAATGTATTTTTCTTCCAAAACCATGTTTTCCAAAAATGTTTCCAAAAACTAGTTTTTAAATTATTAAAATTATTTATTATATAATTTTTTACCCATTATAAATATTTTTAAAAAAATTAAAAAGAATCTTCATGTTATTTTACAAGCATTTCCTATTTGGATTTTACTAAAAACGTGAATGGAATCCTTGTTTTAACATGTATGACATGAATGAAATTTTCTTTTGTCAAAAAAATTATTTTGGTTGAACCATAATTTATATGTTTTCACGGATATTTTAAAATAAAATGATTTTCATAGTTTTTTATGTCTTATAAAGTTTTTTTTCAATGCGAAAAGGATATTTTTTTCAACAAATGTTTTAAATGATTTTTTAAAAGTCCCTTTATAAGTTTATAAGTTTATTTTTAAAGGAATGTATTTTGAAACTATTTTATGTTTTATAATGTTTTTTTAAATTTTTAAAGGATTTATTCCTCAATAAATGTTCTAGCTGTTCTTTCAAAATAACTTTCCATCTAAGATGACAAGTTTTTATGTTACTTATTCATTATTAGTGATATAATTAAATGATTCCAACCTTATTCTTTCTCTAGATGGTTAATTTTGAGTCTATTGAAATGATTATGAAACCAATTTACTTATCATGGGATATTTTACAGTAAATTGGTGAAATTTTTTATGAATTGTTTTTTACATGGTCTATGATTCAATGATATTATGAATTCTATATGATATTGTGGCACACATATGTATGGTTTTCATTATGAGATGGATGGGACCTATATATATCTCTAATTAATTGTGTAAAATAATATATATCATTAGATAATAAGGGAAAACAGGTTGATAGTCTGGATCCACTATAGGAAAAAGTTGTGTCATGATCCACTATAGGAAATAGACGCATCCTGATCTACAATGGGAAATAGGTGATAATTCCTGATCCACTATATTGATGGTCTTAGTATTTAACCATGAAATATGAAATGTTTTTCTGTATTTATGATGGTGAAACAATTTTATAAAATGATCTTATGGTTAATGATTTATTTATAATGAAGTATTACTCTTATGGACATTGTTTTCTGAATGATAATGTTTTATTTCGTGATTCGTGTTTATGATCTATGAAAATGCTGTTATGAACATAATAATCTATTTTCATGATAAAATACCCCTATGCTTATATTATTCATTCATATGATCATTGTTTGATATCTCATATTTTTACCCTTATTGAGAATCAATGATCTCCCTTTCTTACGTTTCTTTACCCAGTTTATAAAAAAAATTAAGTAGGGTATGGCTAATAAGTGTACTATGTGTGAATATATTTGTGGGAGATATTAAATAGATTTCAAAAAATACTAATATTTTGTTTCTAGTCTCCAAATAAAGTAAAATATTACGGTCTAAGGTCATGTGCTTTGGAAATTTATTTAATATTTGTAGAAATGATGTGTTATTTAGGTATGAAAATATTGGGTTTCTATATTGATCATGGACTAAACATGTGTTTTTTAACCTTATTATGGTGTCAATGTTATCAGTTTAGATTGGAGATCGAGTCTCAATAAATTTCCTAGTCTTAGTGCTTGAAATTTGAAAATTAATAATCAAATGATTTTTAAAATTGATTCAATGTGTGAATGTGATTTTTCGATGTGATTTTATGTAATATAATGTCGATGAATGTTTTTTGTATGAATTTAGGTATATTTTTAGTTAGATTTAATTTATTTAAATTTAGAAAACCTATTTATGCTAGTGTCATTGAATGAATTTTAAGAGCCATCATGTGTAGAGAACATATTATTTGGAAAATGTAGTTATGTTTGATATGTATGATTCACCCTATGAAGGGTTGGGGAGAAATGGAATTGTTCTAGAATCACAATGTGTGAATTTTACTCTTTCATGTGTTTAACCAAAATATAAGAGTTGTCATATTGTGTAGAAAGTGATAAGTTTTATGATCTATTTAATGAATAAAATTATGTTTTTAAAACTATTATTAGTCCTATGATATGTAAGAGTTGCATATGAGCCTTAGCCCGGTTGGTAAGGACTCCGTAAGTGCATCCAAGCGACCAGGGTTCAAATCCAAGCGGAGGCAGAATTTTTGGGTACTGTAGAAGTATTGTAGTAGGTACTGTAACAGTACTGTAGTGGGTACTATAGCAGGAATTGTGCAGTACTATAGCAGGTACTGTAGTGGGAACTGTAGTAGTCACTGTTTGGAACTGTAGCAGCTGGGAATATGCCCCTGTTTGGGCCTTCGGGCCACCGATTTGGTCCCTGAGTCCTTTAAGGCCTTTGGGCCACCCATGCCTTCGGGTCAGTAAGGACTTAGGGCCACCTCAAGGCCTTCAGGCCACCTTTAAGTGTAGATTCAAACCAAACAACCCACAAGGAACAAGCTCTACAAGGAGGATGAGTAAGGAGATTTCTACACAGCAGAAGCTAAACGGATTACAAGAATGAGAGGGTATGGCACGTGCCATCGGGACAAGCCTGTGCATGCACGTGAATGCCTAGTTGAATATCTATGCAAAGGTGGAGAGCTGATTTCATGATGAAGATATTGGGGAGGAGAAGTTCCAAGTAGTTAGTCTGGGTTGTATGTAATGTTTGAATCCTATGGGAAATGAATTCCTCTCAGGCCTATGGGCCATGTAATACTTACGCCTACGGGCCTTTTAAGGGTTCCACCTCACCCCTTGAAAGGTGGATTATAAAAAATCAATAAAAAATGAAGGCCTTCGGGCCATTGGAGGGGGGATATGTAAGATTCACCCAATGTAGTAATATGATATGTAATGGTAACACCGGGATACATTAAACTAACTCTAGAGTTTTTTCTTATATATAAGTTTAAATTACCATTATATGAAAAGGTATAAAAAATAAATAAAGTTCCTACTATTTGGAAAATTTGGCTATGTTTGGAGGTAACCCAAGACATGTAAGAGACCCTGACATTTTGGATTTTAAAGGATGATATGTGAAGGTTATCTAAAACATAAGGGTTGTCTACCTGAAATAAATATAAATGACTATTTGGGTGAAAGTGATAATAAATTAGGATCATTTAGCTATGATTAAAAATAGTTATTTGATATATAAGGTTCCTTAACTTATTCAAAAATATACTAAGTGTTGGGTCCTATTCATAATTAAGGGTAAAGGGGTGATACGTAAGGTTAAGGATCTATAAGTAAGAGTATGGGACAAGATCAAAAATTAAATGAAATAACATTTATTCTAGATATTCTTAAAATGATAATTTATATATTTTATAACTATAAATGGGAAATTATGCCTTTTCATATTTAATATTAGGTTGATCTATAATTATCAACTATATATTGTTCCCCCATCCTTCTTGAGTGATCTTCATATATTTCTTCCAATTGTTTATGTTATCAATTAAAATGAGTAGTCATGTCTATGTATAGTTGTCCACTATGTTGTTTATAAAAATTTTCTATCTCTATTTCCCTATTTTTTTCAGTCACACCCTAAATTAGGTATTTTTTTATAATTTTAAATTATAATTCAATTCTAACTGGATCATCCATAGTTTCTCTATGAGTGGAATCATATTAACTCCATATAGGTGGTAAAATATATTTCCTTTCTTATAAAAGTGTCCATGTGATATCTAATAAATTTGTATGGTAAGGGTTGAGTGGGTGACCAGGGATAAAACCACATTTAGATTCCTATATACATAAGAGATACTTGGGGTAGTATCGTCAGTAGAATTGTGGGTTTGGCCTAGTATTTCATTGTTGGATTTTAATATACTGTAATGGTTTTATGGGAATATTTTTAAATGATGTAAAGATGTTATTAATGTGATAAACATATTTATATACTCGTTTAGGGATGTTTTTGGTGTAACACAAGTGATGCTCTGTGATGTCGAACACCAAGAATGGAGAGACATGTGTTCTCTTATGAGCCACATATAGTGTTGATCATTCCTAAGGGTGGTGGTGGAGGTTCACTGAGTGTGTCCAAAATATGTAGTTGATACTTCTCACAAATGGGGATGAAGTTTTTGGGGTCACCTACACATAGCACAAGCTCCATGAGGTAGTATATTCTACTCATTATGTGTTTAACCTTCATTTATCCAGCAACATTGGTGTGATGGTGATAGCCATTAGAATATAGGATATGGAACACCATAGATAGGATTTTTGGGTGTTATGCAAGACCATTAGATGAGATAAATATGAATTCTATATATGTGGGATATATTGGGTCTAATGATCTAGACATGGTTAATGTTGAATGTCTAAATACTAAGAGTTTCATAAATATTTTTATCTAGTGGTTGTTCAAGAGTTTAGAAGACCATGGGTCTTGGGGCAAGTTTTCATACAAGTAATTGTGGTATCATGGAAGGTTTGGAATAGTGGTGTTATATGAAAAAGGAATTTTATATAAGGATGGGGGGACTTCTATTGTGATAGATAATGGATATATACTAAAATAAAATGTTTTTGGATAAATTTATTTCCTTAAGCCACATGACTATAATTCATAAATATTTTTTTAATTGATCAAAAATATATAACTTGACTATAAAATAATCCATACATGATGTTAATCAAACAGACATTATTCAGTAATAATGTAAAATTACAAAAACATTCATGAAAATATGTTTTACATATTATATTCTACTACATCCATTAAAAGGGTATAAAATAATACATGAAAATAAATACAAATGAATAATATCATTACTACTAGAATATACCTAAGATCATATTCATCCTTGAGAAACACAAATAGTTAATATAAAATAGAAATGATAAAGAAAATAATTAAAGGAGAAATAATTATTAAAAAAACATAATAAGGAATAAGAAGAGTTACTTGGGAAGTGATAATAATATGAATGATTTTAGTAAGTCTATATATATGAATAAAATATCACCATTATAAATATCTTCATTGGAAATATGATAATTAAGAATATATTAATAGAAAATATGGGCATATAAAATATACTCATATAATATAAATTTATTCCATATGTATAATCAACTGATTTATTTTTAGTAAAAAAATTAAAATATATCACAAATAACAATAAAAGGAATAAAATATAATATTAAATTAAAATTTTATTTTTAAAAATATTTTAATTCATTACATATTAAAATTATTTATATATTAAAATACATATGTTTAAAACTAGAATAAATATTTTAATATAATGAATGGTTAAAATTAATTTTAATGTTGTAAATAAATAATTTTAATGGTCGTTTGTGAATATTATTTAATATAAAATTGACATTTTTCAAAGATCAACTTTTATTTAGATTGTTGTGTATTTTTATTACTATATACTAAATACTAATTTTAATTAAATTTTTTGATTATATAATCCATAAAATAAATTAAAATTAAACCAATATTATTTAATTTCTTGTTATTATAAATACATTCATTTTGTGCTTCAATCATTATTTTACTAAAAAATGCATTTTTATGGTGCATGATTTTGTTATAAAAAATGAATATATTATTGTAAAATGATGATTTAATATATTATATATATGAATAATATATTAAAACTACTTTAATTATAAATTTATCCATAATAAGAATTAGAATTGTTAATATTTTAAAAAATTCATTTTTCCATAAAAATGGATTTTCATTGTATTTTTATTTCTATTTAAAATCTAAATTACTGAATTATTGAATTTTAATATGACAAAAAGAACATTCTTTTTTTTTTCTTAGAAAAAAAATAATATATTAGGATGGAATTTTTGAGTTTATCTAAATTGATTGATTTTTTTATCACAAGAAATTACCATTTAAAAAGATACTATAAATTTTTTGACATAATCTTGATATAAGAATAAAATAAAAATTCATGAAAACATACTTTGGACAAAAATGGGAATTTAATCAGTCAAATTTTACATACTAAAAATATTAAATTTAATTTGGAAACATATGTTTGATATTTTAATTCCTAAATAATACTTATTCTAAAAAAATCATTATACATGTATTATTTTATAATTATTTGTTATAAAATCTAAAAAAATTAATAATGTAAAATGGTTTTAATTTATAGAATCCAAAAATAAAATTTATTTAATATGGAAAAATTCATTCTTATTTATAAAAATTAGTATTTGTGGATAAAAAATTAGTTATCATAGTAAAATAAAATTATTGTTAAAATTTAATTAATCTAGAAAAGACCAAAAATATCATAAACCATATCAATTATTTTTTAGGATGAGAGGTGTATCACCCAAGAATCGACCACTCTCCATTATTTTATTATTTTTAATCCACTACATTTTTAATGTTGTGTGCATTTAATATAAAGGTATGAGTATTTAAAAACGAACTACACATATCACTCGTAAAGGATATCTTAAACACCTAACTTATCCCCACACATTATAATGAAAATTTGACCAAAATATACCGAAATATACCCCCTAAAACTCATATAAATTTCCTCAAGTACATTTTATCATTGAAATACTACCCTTTAATGGAATAATAAAATATTCAAATGATTTGTTTTAGGGGGAATGTAAAAAATCCCAATCACATCTCTTCATTTATCTTCATTTATTTATTCTTATTCTTATTCATAGTATATTAAAACAACATGAAATAATGAAATAAAAATCATAATTACATTTAAATTCCATTAATTTTATTTAATAACCATTTTCTATCATTAACATTCATTAGAAAATGAAAATGGTGATCGTGTTAAATTTGGACTATAACCTATGAGAATGATATATTTTTTTCATATCTTTATTTATTGTATGGATATAAAAATGTTTTTAAAGAATTTATATTATATTAAATATTGATATATTCTTATTATATGATTTTATAATGGTAAAATGAAAATTAATAATAACATTAAAGTAATCTTTTGTAATTTATATGGTGACCGAAACAAGCTCGTCATGAATTTCATTCTCATGAACCATGGAAATTAATTCCATTAAATGAACATGGGGTCACGTAAATAATTTATAAAAAAAATTCAATACCCTTTTTAATATGGTAATATTGAATATAGAATCAATCAATGGGTTTCATCATCAATATTAAAAAATATGTATGAACAATAAAATTTATTAGCATTTGATGATGAAAATAAATAGTAAATAACTCTGGAAAATATAATGAATGATTTTAAATAAATAGAATAAAATTTTATAGATATGAATAATATTTTTAAATTATTTATTAATATGTTTTTCTTTATTATAATTGAGGATTATGAGCTTTATTGATTATTCAGAGTAAAAGGTATGTGTTTTTTCATCTCAATTTCCAATCATTAAGATGTTTTCTATATTACTTTATTTTATATGTTTAATATAATTTCCCTGAATTTATTTTATGATTAATTTAAATATCATAATGGATATTTGAAAATTCATATATATTTCTATCTTTCATGAGATTTTGATTCAAGGGTTATCAAAATTTTTTGGGGTTTCTTTATCTCATACTACCTTCATTGAGACATGTTTTGTATAATGAACACTTTTTCATTTATATGGTATATGTATATCCATATTGATATATTTTACTGTGTGTGTGTGTTTGGGTGTGTATGTGTGTGTTTACTCATATTAATAAACATTTTTCATTATTTATATTTAAAATTTTATTGGTTCAAATGTATCCAAAGTTGAATGATTTTTCCCTCCCAATATCATTTTGAATTTACAAATATTTTGACTAATTTTTCATCATTATAAATTGTATAATATTTTTTTATAAAAACATATATATTTCATTCTCCCCAATTTTTTTGTATTTTTTACACTCCCACCCACTATTTGACTTCCCATTGGCTCATAATTCACTCATAGAGACACTTATAAGTGAAACTGACCTTACCTTTATTATTCGGTTTGTAATCCTTTTAATCCATGTCTATATACAATATTTTTTTTATGGAAGTAATAATCTCTAAATATGTGATTTCATAAGGTATTTATAAATTTATTTTACATTCATTTTAATTTGAATGTTCTTAAAATATTCTTTTGGGGTCATTATCCTTTATATATGACCTTATTTACAAAATGATATTGGAATATTATTTCAAAAAAATTCCAAAAAAATGTAGTTTCTATCCTCCATAATAAAATCTCATTAAAAATATTCATATGTGTATTCTTTTAATTTTTGATAATATTTATATGTATTTTATTTTAATATAATTTCTAAAATGTTTTAAAAAAAGAATTGTATTCTTATTCATTTTCCAAGTAGATTATTATGTTCTTATAAAATTTATTTTCATCTCTATCAATGTTATTAAATGTTTACAATTCTCTACTATTCATATCCCCCAATGAAACAATCTATCATATTTATTTGGATTTTTTACAATAGTTAAACTACTTTTTTATAGGTTAATTAACTAATGATAAAATGATAAATTTTTTCATGTTCTTAGGGAACACATATGTATAATTTACCATTATATGATGGATGGGTTTGGAATTATATAGACCTAAAATTAATTGAATAATTATTAATATCACATGATATATTTATGTGATGTAAGAATTCGATTCTTGTAATATTCTGTTAAGGTAAGAGGAAACATGATTCTTTATCCACTATGTTATGATTTCTATACTTAATTTTGTGACACAATCATATAGTTTATATATTACTCATATTATGATTCAAATATTTTATGTAATTATGAGGTCCTTGACTTATGATTTATGATCCATCCTTATTTGGGTATCACATCCAAATGGTTTATTATTGAAAACTGATTATGTTCTCATACTCACATTATTATCTTATGATTTCTTCATATTTTTAACATTAATGACTAATGTTTACCCTAACTAAGAATATGAAATAACACTTTCCTATGTTTCCCTTTCTTATATTATGAAGAGGATTATTAGTTTTTATGTGTTTAAAATATATCATGTTAAAACTATTTTATGGGAAATATTAATGATGTTTTTGTACAAGATAATTTTTTTTGGTCTATAAATAAATTAATCCTTTGGGATATGTAATTTTATTAAATGTGATATGAAACATATATTGACATAATACTATAAAATATGAATTTATGTATGATTGAGATGAAACATATTTTATCAAATTATAATGTAGAAATTTTTGTTTTTTAGGGATATATAACCTTATTGAAAACCCTAGGGACAAGCCTAAATATAAGAAAACATCATAAATATTTTTAAAAATGTAGATTTTTTTGTTTCATGCCAATTAAATCTTTGTTTAGATAAATAAAAGTGTATTCACATTGTATAATGTATTAACATAATGGTAATAAACCAAGAAAATTCTATTTGGGTATTAAATCGATCTTCACTCAGGGCACAAAAAGTTTTCCAAACTACACACATGCTTTAACACTTCTAATTCTTATACATTAGTAATTTTCATCCTCTATAAAAACCATTTTTAAGGATTGAAAGGGTATTTGATGATGTAATATATAACTAAATAGGTTATGGTGCCTAATGGTAATTGACCTTGGATATCCATGATTGGAACCTAGAAATTCATAATTTAGAGTACACTCATTGTTTATATGACATATATTTTAATTTTATAGTTTACATTTCATACAGATACAAATTAAAAAATTGTAACTAAAAAAATCCATTATTCATGTAATAGATATAATAAGAAGTATCCAAGTTAATAATAGATGTGGTGGAAATTTTTTTAATATATCACTTAAATTATGTTTTGATTGTTGTATGTCATATATATAAGCTTCTATAATTTCACTAGTGAATGAAAATTAAAAAATTTAGATGCAATTTTTTTGAGGGGGGGAAAGTAATACTCCAGGTATTAGGAAACAATTATTTAATAAAACCACAAGATAATCATTTTTCAAAAAACATTCCTAAACTATCGAAGGGATTAATATTTTCTACAAAATAATTCATAAATGATATGAATCAAACTGGATTTATTATTTTATAATGAAGAATTACACTAAAATATAGGAATTTATGTATTATATAAAATGGATGATTGCATCAATTAAATGTCTATAAATTCAAAGGAGATAGTTACAGAAATAAATAATACCATTAAAACAAAGAGATCCCTAAGATCATATTAACCCTTGAGAATCACCATAAGTAGAACTAAATATGAAATTAGAAAGAAAATCTTGAATAGATAATGAATTATGAAAAATACTTAATAATGAATGGAATTTTTACATAAGATGTGAGAATGGAATGAATAGTTTTAGTTTGTTTATATATATGTAATGGAATATGAATTTTATAAATAATTTCATTGAGAAAATAATCATTATAAATATGGTTATTTTATATACTTATATCTAATATGTATTCCAAATTTATTTATTTATAGTAAAAAAACATAAAATAATTCAATAATAATAATTATATAACAAAATAGAATATTTAATTAAAATAGTTATAAAAAATAATGTGTATTATATTATTACTATTAAATTATGATTTAATGTATTAATATAATTAAATTAGTTATTTTAATAAATATTTATTGGTAAAATTAAATTTTTATAATATATATAAATAATTTTAAGGGTATTTATTGAAAATTATTTAATATAAATGCATAATTTTAGAAAAAAAATTAAATAAATTGGTGTATATTTCTAATTAATATAAACTACATAATTATTTTATTTGAATTTATTTGTAATATATATAACTAAATAAATTAATGCTTAACTGATAGTTATCAGTATGCCTACAATAATAATAAATTCTTTTTTTCATCAAAATGTATTTTAATAAGAATTTACTTTTTTTGTGTTGTGAATTATTATTTTAGGAAAATTAAATAATTATGGTTAAATTATTATAAAATTTATTTTTATATGAAAAAAATATGAGTGATAATTTAATTATTATCTAATATGAAATGAGAATAAGATATATGATACTTAAAAAAGTCATTCTTCTATAAAATTTGTTTATCATTATGTTTTATATTTTTATTTTAAATTTACATTCCTAAATTATATAATTTTAATTTAAAAAATTGATATTATATTTTGGGTATAGAATAAGAATATTATATTATTATGTAATTTATTTATTTTTCTGAAAAGTTTAATTTCTAGGTGAATAATACAATATACAATTTTAAATAAATACTATAAATTTTTTGACAGAATAATGATATAAGAATGAATTAAAAATTTAGGAATCAATTATATAGCTAAATTATTTAAAAAATAATTATAATTATATATTAAAAATAAATTAAATTTATTTTAGAAACTAATGTCTGACCTTCTAGTACCTAAGTTATATTTTTCTAAAAAAATATGTGTTATAAATTTATTATTAATTAATTTTTATCAATTTTATAAATTTATTATTATAAAATGGTTTTAATATTTGGAATCAATATATAAATATGTGTAAATAATGAAAATTTCTTTTCTAGTCAATAAAATGAGTTACCAAGGTTAAAAAATAACTTAACATGGTAAAAGTAAATTATGGTAAAAAGTTAAATTTAGGGGAAAAGGGTATAAGATATCTTGAACCATATATATTATTTGGGTTGATGAGAGGTAGATGGACCATTACTAATCCTCTCTCTATTATTATCTACTTTTGGTATAGCGTTCCATTATAAGTTGAATTCCATTAATTTAATGATATAAGTATTTTCAATAGTTCCATCATACTAACTTATTAATGGATCGCTACACCATAACACATATACTATCAACATAAACCACATAGTTTAAAAAAAATATTCCCAATACCCTCCCAGAAATAATAACTATGTCCTATAAGTTATTTTATAATCAAAATTCCACCCCTAAAAGGTTTAACCTATTTTTTATAGGAATTATTATAAGGAGTAAGGTAAAAACTACCAATCGCTCCTTTTCATTTCTATTCCATTTACCATTATTATTATAAATAAGAGTGTATTTTATTATCATAATATAATTAAAACAATATAAATAGTTTATAAATTTGATATTTTTTATCTAATAATAATTATCTAACTTATTTTCATTCATTAGAATATGTAATCTTCACTCATGTTACGTGTGAACTGCTACCTTAAGGACAGTGTGTTACATTTTCATCACTTAATTACATGGGTGGATATAAAAATGAATTTGAATAATATATATGATTTTAAGGAGTAATATATTTAATGAATATGATTATAGAAATATAACCCAAAAATTAATTATCATTATAAATTAATATATTGTCCTTAGTAATTTACCAGAATCAAGATCTTCGTGGATTACAATCTAATGAACCATGCTAATAATTTCCATTGAATGAATATGGGGATTCATAAATCATTGAAACAAAATTATATAAATATCATTTATATATAGTAAATGGTTAAATTGGTATCATAGAATAGGGTTTGATATCACCATTACAAAACACGTATGAATTATCAAAATTAAAAACATTTGATAATTAATATAAAAAAAATAGCTAATAAATTTATAATAAATGATTATAAATAATTAAAATATAATAATAATTTTATAAAATAAGTTATTTTGATGGTTTTGTTTATTATATAGGTTGTTAATGATCTTTCCTAGATGTTGGGAGTAAAAGGTAAATATTTTTCTCATTTTTATTTCCCTTTATTGAGATATAATCTATATTAAACAACATCAATATATTTTATAGTGTACATACTTACCATGAATGTATTCTATAAAAAAGTTCATGAAAATTATGGTAATTTATAAATCTTTCTAAATCTATCCCTTTAAAATTATTTTAATTCAAATATTACCAAATTCGTAAGGGATTTCATCATCTCTAACAAAAATTTTGTTGGTAGAGTTTGCATGTTCCATATAATGAAACCTTTTTCATTTATATGGGGTATATTCTTCCCTATTTATATAATTTTACATAAATATATTTTTATTCACATTAATTAACATTCTATTCCATATTATTATTTCAAAGGGATTTGATTCAATAAATAAAATGGCAATGAGAGTTTTTTCTTCACAATAACTTTTCAAATTCAAAATTGTTATCTCTATGTTTTTATATTGCTAAACTAAATGATATCACTCTCTAAAACCACATATTTTTTCTTATAATATGTTTATAATATTATTTTCAATCCCTCTAACTATTTTAATTCCCCTTTGGGTTATCATTCACTCAGGGTGACTCTTTAATGAGAAACTGACCTTACCAATTCTTTTTGTCCATAAATCCTTTTCTTCCATTTATACATTTTATATTTTGTTTTATAAATTTAATTATCTATACATATATTATATATTAATAAATTTTTAAATTTAATTTACATTTAATAAAAATGGAATATTTTTTAATGTTCTGGGCATGGTCATTTTCCACCAACTTTGATCACCTTTTCAAAATGTGAAATGAATAAAATTATTAAATTGTTTATATACTAATATATTTTACTATAACCACCATAATTTCTATTTAAGAATATTACTCTACTATTTTTCATGGTTTTTCAAAGTTATTTACATTAAAATTAATTTTAAAATAGATTCTAAATATGTTTTGAAAATGATAAAGGTGTTTCTTTTCCTTTCACCATATAAATTTGTATGTTCTTATGGATTTGTTTTTCTTATATGTTAATAAAATTAAATATTTCTTATTCAATACAAGGAATATCCTAAAATGATTCATTCCACAATATTTATCCAAATTTCTTATAATAATGTAACTCAATTTTCATGGGTAAATTGATCTATGATTCAATAATGAATTTTTAAATGTCCTTATGGCACACATATATAAGGTTTTTATTAAGTTATGGGTAGGCCTAGAATTAAATTTCTCTCTCATGAATTGGGGAAATTTTTACATTTAATGATATAATTATTTAAGGTATGAATTTGATTTAATATCTTGTTTGATATGTGATTAAAGAACATTCACATCTAGAAAATGGAGTTACTGCCACGGACCTATAGCCACAGTTTTAAAACTGTGGCTATAAGTGGTTATAGCCATGGTTATGTGGCCTATAGCCAAAGTTTTAAAATTATGTCCTTAGACCTATTTTCCATGGCCTATAGCCACGGTTTTCAGAACCGTGGCAATAGACCATGGCTATTTCCATGGTTTTATGGCTTATGGCCACGGTTTGCAAAATTGTGGCACTAGGGTTCCCGCGCTTCCATCGGAACAAAAATTCCCACCAAAACTTTGGTGGGAATCCCTACCACCATGGTTTTGAGTATATTGCTTTGGTTTTTATTAATATATATATATACCTAAATTTTGCCATAGTGTAGTGGTAAGGGAACTTTATTTCAAAGTGAAAGTGCAATGATCGAATCTCATTGGGGACATTTTTTATTTAGGAAATTACAATGGTTTTTCAAGTCTATTGCCATGATTTAAATTGTGGCTATAGTTCAATAGCCACAGTGTCAAATTTGGAGGCCTATTGCCATAGTTTTCAAATCTGTGGTAATAGTTAGATATTTCCACGGTTAAAACCATGGAAATAGGCTAGAACCTACTCCCACGGTGATAGTGGCCACTGTTGACCAAAACCGTGTCCATAGCTTATGGCCATGGTTTTGAGGCATATTTCCATGGTTTTGAACCGTGGAAATATCCCTTTTTCTAGTTGTGATTACTCCAGATATACTATGTTATTGGAGGTATGTATGTGATTCTGGATCCGCTGTGTTATTATTTTTATTATTATATTCACACAACATTTATATGTTTTGAAATATACTCATGTTGTGATGTATTATGTGTTAAATTAGGTGAAGATAAATTATTTATGATTTATGATCTATACTTATTTGGTAAGTTGATCTGAATGTAATGTTATTTTAATTTTATTATATTCATATACTCACATTTTTATCTTATACACACCTATGATTTTCAACTATTAATCCTAATTTTTACTCTTACAGATCATCTAAGCTCCCTAAATCTTATGTTTCATTTCCCCATGTTATGAATAGTATTATTATGTATAATTTTCATAAGGGATAACATTTAAAAATAATTTTATTGAATATTTTGAAGATGTTGTTGAATAAGCTTATTATGTTTCTAATCTCCATGACACTAATCATTTGGGTTCTATGGTTTTTTGAATTATAAGTTGAATAAAATATTAATGTAAACTGATATAATATGTATGTATATATTTTTGGGTCACCCCTTGTAAAATTAAACTTATAAACTTACAGTGGTAGGACAATTCATACTCAGAGTTGATTGAGCATGAATAGAGAAGGTATTTGATTTCTTTGATATCTATTTATTTCATTTTTCATACATTTATATATGAATATATATTAGCTAGGGACATTATTTATGGTTTCCTACATAGTTTATACTATAGATTCTCATTGTTTATTGGGGACAATAGAAGAAATTATGTATCATGGTATATGTAAGGGTAAGGTATCTTCACCTAATGTATAGTGGAGATCAATGTGAATATAATGCAAAAGCATAACGTTGTAGTTTTTCACATGGTCTAGGTAGTTTCTTTATTCTAGGATGGTAGTTCATTTTTTTACCCTTATGAATTTTCATATATAACCAATCTATGGGTGTGTTTGGGATTTTTATTAGTGATATGTAATTGTATAGTATTATGTGTATTATCATATGTATTTTATTACTTGTTATTAAATGATATTCAATACCACTTCCATTGTTGATATCAGTTATTTATATTTGTTTTCAATGTTTTTATTGTGTTCTTATTAATAACTTCATAGGGTATATTCACCCAACTAACACTCAATAGATCCTTATTACTAGTTTTAAGTATTTGTTATGTGGGGAAGTGAAATTATAATATATTTGTTCTTTAATGTTGTTATTATATAGTGAATTGGGAAAGGAAGATAGAAATATCATTTTACAATATGATTTCTTATGAATAAATATATCAAAAATGTATCAATATTGAGGGTCAAACACAATATTAAATTCACCAAATTCTATTGAATGATACATATTTAAGAAATTTTGTATAACATTATATTACAGGAGAAGTACTAACCATATTTTATAGGCTATGAATATTTTTCACATATCATAATTATCATTGGTAATAATATAATGAGAAAATATGCATTTCATGTCAAAAGTGTTTGGGGAATGGAAGTAATAAATCCCTAATTATGGTGTAATTATGACCATTTAAAAATTTATTCTTACTCTATTTCACATAGGTTACTAAAATCATGATGAAATAATGAATATCATACTAAAATAGTGTTGTTTATTTTTATGAATGATTTGGAAATTGAATTATTCCATTGTGATGTAATGGTTTTCACATTATAATAATTTCATTCATATATTATTCTTTTTATTTGAATGTATTATGATATTGGGGTAATTGAAATTTTTCTTAATATATCTTTCATAGATGTATTGAAAAATTAATTGTCTATTTAATGAGTTACAAGATGAAAACTATATGTAATTTATTTTATGATTAATTTAAATATCATAATGGATATTTGAAAATTCATATATATTTCTATCTTTCATGAGATTTTGATTCAAGGGTTATCAAAAAATTTTGGGGTTTCTTTATCTCATATTACCTTCATTGAGACATTTTTGTATAATGAACACTTTTTCATTTATATGGTATATGTATATCCATATTGATATATTTTAATGTGTGTGTGTGTTTGTGTGTGTATGTGTGTGTTTACTCATATTAATTAACATTTTTCATTATTTATATTTAAAATTTTATTGGTTCAAATGTATCCAAAGTTGAATGATTTTTCCCTCCCAATATCATTTTGAATTTACAAATATTTTGACTAATTTTTCATCATTATAAATTGTATAATATTTTTTTATAAAAACATATATATTTCATTCTCCCCAATTTTTTTGTATTTTTTACACTCCCACCCACTATTTGACTTCCCATTGTCTCATAATTCACTCATAGAGACACTTATAAGTGAAACTGACCTTACCTCTATTATTCGGTTTGTAATCCTTTTAATCCATGTCTATATACAATATTTTTTTTATGGATGTAATAATCTCTAAATATGTGATTTCATAAGGTATTTATAAATTTATTTTACATTCATTGTAATTTGAATGTTCTTAAAATATTCTTTTGGGGTCATTATCCTTTATCTATGACCTTATTTACAAAATGATATTGGAATATTCTTTCAAAAAAATTCCAAAAAAATGTATTTTCTATCCTCCATAATAAAATATCATTAAAAATATTCATATGTGTATTTTTTTAATTTTTGATAATATTTATATTCATTTTATTTTAATATAATTTCTAAAATGTTTTAAAAAAAGAATTGTATTCTTATTCATTTTCAAAGTATATTATTATGTTCTTATAAAATTGATTTTCATCCCTATCAATGTTATTAAATGTTTACAATTCTCTACTATTCATATCCCCCAATGAAACAATCTATCATATTTATTTGGATTTTTTACAATAGTTAAACTAATTTTTTATAGGTTAATTAACTAATGATAAAATGATAAATTTTTTCATGTTCTTAGGGAACACATATGTATAATTTACCATTATATGATGGATGGGTTCGGAATTATATAGACCTAAAATTAATTGAATAATTATTAATATCACATGATATATTTATGTGATGTAAGAATTCTATTCTTGTAATATTCTGTTAAGGTAAGAGGAAACATGATTCTTTATCCACTATGTTATGATTTCTATACTTAAGTTTGTGACACAATCATATAGTTTATATATTACTCATATTATGATTCAAATATTTTATGTAATTATAAGGTCCTTGACTTATGATTTATGATCCATCCTTATTTGGGTATCACATCCAATTGGTTTATTATTGAAAACTGATTATGTTCTCATACTCACATTATTATCTTATGATTTCTTCATATTTTTAACATTAATGACTAATGTTTACCCTAACTAAGAATATGAAATAACCCTTTCCTATGTTTCCCTTTCTTATATTATGAAGAGGATTATTAGTTTTTATGTGTTTAAAATATATCATGTTAAAACTATTTTATGGGAAATATTAATGATGTTTTTGTACAAGATAATTTTTTTTGGTCTATAAATAAATTAATCCTTTGGGATATGTAATTTTATTAAATGTGATATGAAACATATATTGACATAATACTATAAAATATGAATTTATGTATGATTGAGATGAAACATATTTTATCAAATTATAATGTAGAAATTTTTGTGTTTTAGGGATATATAACCTTATTGAAAACCCTAGGGACAAGCCTAAATATAAGAAAACATCATAAATATTTTTAAAAATGTAGATTTTTTTGTTTCATGCCAATTAAATCTTTGTTTAGATAAATAAAAGTGTATTCACATTGTATAATGTATTAACATAATGGTAATAAACCAAGAAAATTCTATTTGGGTATTAAATCGATCTTCACTCAGGGCACAAAAAGTTTTCCAAACTACACACATGCTTTAACACTTCTAATTCTTATACATTAGTAATTTTCATCCTCTATAAAAACCATTTTTAAGGATTGAAAGGGTATTTGATGATGTAATATATAACTAAATAGGTTATGGTGCCTAATGGTAATTGACCTTGGATATCCATGATTGGAACCTAGAAATTCATAATTTAGAGTACACTCATTGTTTATATGACATATATTTTAATTTTATAGTTTACATTTCATACAGATACAAATTAAAAAATTGTAACTAAAAAAATCCATTATTCATGTAATAGATATAATAAGAAGTATCGAAGTTAATAATAGATGTAGTGGAAATTTTTTAATATATCACTTAAATTATGTTTTGACTGTTGTATGTCATATATATAAGCTTCTATAATTTCACTAGTGAATGAAAATTAAAAAATTTAGATGCAATTTTTTTGAGGGGGGGAAAGTAATACTCCAGGTATTAGGAAACAATTATTTAATAAAACCGCAAGATAATCATTTGTCAAAAAACATTCCTAACCTATCGAAGGGATTAATATTTTCTACAAAATAATTCATAAATGATATGAATCAAACTGGATTTATTATTTTATAATGAAAAATTACACTAAAATATAGGAATTTATGTATTATATAAAATGGTTGATTGCATCAATTAAATGTCTATAAATTCAAAGGAGATAGTTACAGAAATAAATAATACCATTAAAACTAAGAGATCCCTAAGATCATATTAACCCTTGAGAATCACCATAAGTAGAACTAAATATGAAATTAGAAAGAAAATCTTGAATAGATAATGAATTATGAAAAATACTTAATAATGAATGGAATTTTTACATAAGATGTGAGAATGGAATGAATAGTTTTAGTTTGTTTATATATATGTAATGGAATGTGAATTTTATAAATAATTTCATTGAGAAAATAATCATTATAAATATGGTTATTTTATATACTTATATCTAATATGTATTCCAAATTTATTTATTTATAGTAAAAAAACATAAAATAATTCAATAATAATAATTATATAACAAAATAGAATATTTAATTAAAATAGTTATAAAAAATAATGTGTTTTATATTATTACTATTAAATTATGATTTAATGTATTAATATAATTAAAGTAGTTATTTTAATAAATATTTATTGGTAAAATTAAATTTTTATAATATATATAAATAATTTTAAGGGTATTTATTGAAAATTATTTAATATAAATGCATAATTTTAGAAAAAAAATTAAATAAATTGGTGTATATTTCTAATTAATATAAACTACATAATTATTTTATTTGAATTTATTTGTAATATATATAACTAAATAAATTAATGCTTAACTGATAGTTATCAGTATGCCTACAATAATAATAAATTCTTTTTTTCATCAAAATGTATTTTAATAAGAATTTACTTTTTTTGTGTTGTGAATTATTATTTTAGGAAAATTAAATAATTATGGTTAAATTATTATAAAATTTATTTTTATATGAAAAAAATATGAGTGATAATTTAATTATTATCTAATATGAAATGAGAATAAGATATATGACACTTAAAAAGGTCATTCTTCTATAAAATTTGTTTATCATTATGTTTTATATTTTATTTTAAATTTACATTCCTAAATTATATAATTTTAATTTAAAAAATTGATATTATATTTTGGGTATAGAATAAGAATATTATATTATTATGTAATTTATTTATTTTTATGAAAAGTTTAATTTCTAGGTGAATAATACAATATACAATTTTAAAAAAATACTATAAATTTTATGACAGAATAATGATATAAGAATTAATTAAAAATTTAGGAATCAATTATATAGATAAATTATTTAAAAAATAATTATAATTATATATTAAAAATAAATTAAATTTATTTTAGAAACTAATGTCTGACCTTCTAGTACCTAAGTTATATTTTTCTAAAAAAACATGTGTTATAAATTTATTATTAATTAATTTTTATCAATTTTATAAATTTATTATTATAAAATGGTTTTAATATTTGGAATCAATATATAAATATGTGTAAATAATGAAAATTTATTTTCTAGTCAATAAAATGAGTTACCAAGGTTAAAAAATAACTTAACATGGTAAAAGTAAATTATTGTAAAAAGTTAAATTTAGTGGAAAAGGGTATAAGATATCTTGAACCATATATATTATTTGGGTTGATGAGAGGTAGATGGACCATTATTAATCCTCTCTCTATTATTATCTACTTTTGGTATAGCGTTCCATTATAAGTTGAATTCCATTAATTTAATGATATAAGTATTTTCAATAGTTCCATCATACTATCTTATTAATGGATCGCTACACCATAACACATATACTATCAACATAAACCACATAGTTTAAAAAAAATATTCCCAATACCCTCCCAGAAATAATAACCATGTCCTATAAGTTATTTTATAATCAAAATTCCACCCCTAAAAGGTTTAACCTATTTTTTATAGGAATTATTATAAGGAGTAAGGTAAAAACTATCAATCGCTCCTTTTCATTTCTATTCCATTTACCATTATTATTATAAATAAGAGTATATTTTATTATCATAATATAATTAAAACAATATAAATAGTTTATAAATCTGATATTTTTTATCTAATAATAATTATCTAACTTATTTTCATTCATTAGAATATGTAATCTTCACTCATGTTACGTGTGAACTGCTACCTTAAGGACAGTGTGTTACATTTTCATCACTTAATTACATGGGTGGATATAAAAATGAATTTGAATAATATATATGATTTTAAGGAGTAATATATTTAATGAATATGATTATAGAAATATAACCCAAAAATTAATTATCATTATAAATTAATATATTGTCCTTAGTAATTTACCAGAATCAAGATCTTCGTGGATTACAATCTAATGAACCATGCTAATAATTTCCATTGAATGAATATGGGGATTCATAAATCCTTGAAACAAAATTATATAAATATCATTTATATATAGTAAATGGTTAAATTGGTATCATAGAATAGGGTTTGATATCACCATTACAAAACACGTATGAATTATCAAAATTAAAAACATTTGATAATTAATATAAAAAAACTAGCTAATAAATTTATAATAAATGATTATAAATAATTAAAATATAATAATAATTTTATAAAATAAGTTATTTTGATGGTTTTGTTTATTATATAGGTTGTTAATGATCTTTCCTAGATGTTGGGAGTAAAAGGTAAATAATTTTCTCATTTTTATTTCCCTTTATTGAGATATAATCTATATTAAACACCATCAATATATTTTATAGTGTACATACATACCATGAATGTATTCTATAAAAAAGTTCATGAAAATTATGGTAATTTATAAATATTTCTAAATCTATCCCTTTAAAATTATTTTTATTCAAATATTACCAAATTCGTAAGGGATTTCATCATCTCTAACAAAAATTTTGTTGGTAGAGTTTGCATGTTCCATATAATGAAACCTTTTTCATTTATATGGGGTATATTCTTCCCTATTTATATAATATTTACATAAATATATTTTTAGTCACATTAATTAACATTCTATTCCATATTATTATTTCAAAGGGATTTGATTCAATAAATAAAAAGGCAATGAGAGTTTTTTCTTCACAATAACTTTTCAAATTCAAAATTGTTATCTCTATGTTTTTATATTGCTAAATTAAATAATATCACTCTCTAAAACCACATATTTTTTCTTATAATATGTTTATAATATTATTTTCAATCCCTCTAACTATTTTAATTCCCCTTTGGGTTATCATTCACTCAGGGTGACTCTTTAATGAGAAACTGACCTTACCAATTCTTTTTGTCCATAAATCCTTTTCTTCCATTTATACATTTTATATTTTGTTTTATAAATTTAATTATCTATACATATATTATATATTAATAAATTTTTAAATTTAATTTACATTTAATAAAAATGGAATATTTTTTAATGTTCTGGGCATGGTCATTTTCCACCAACTTTGATCACCTTTTCAAAATGTGAAATGAATAAAATTATTAAATTGTTTATATACTAATATATTTTAATATAACCACCATAATTTCTATTTAAGAATATTACTCTACTATTTTTCATGGTTTTTCAAAGTTATTTACATTAAAATTAATTTTAAAATAGATTCTAAATATGTTTTGAAAATGATAAAGGTGTTTCTTTTCCTTTCACCATATAAATTTGTATGTTCTTATGGTTTTGTTTTTCTTATATGTTAATAAAATTAATTATTTCTTATTCAATACAAGGAATATCCTAAAATGATTCATTCCACAATATTTATCCAAATTTCTTATAATAATGTAACTCAATTTTCATGGGTAAATTGATCTATGATTCAATAATGAATTTTTAAATGTCCTTATGGCACACATATATATGGTTTTTATTAAGTTATGGGTAGGCCTAGAATTAAATTTCTCTCTCATGAATTGGGGAAATTTTTACATTTAATGATATAATTATTTAAGGTATGAATTTGATTTAATATCTTGTTTGATATGTGATTAAAGAACATTCACAGCTAGAAAATGGAGTTACTGCCACGGACCTATAGCCACAGTTTTAAAATCGTGGCTATAAGTGGTTATAGCCATGGTTATGTGGCCTATAGCCACAGTTTTAAAATTATGTCCTTAGACCTATATTCCATGGCCTATAGCCACGGTTTTCAGAACCGTGGCAATAGACCATGGCTATTTCCATGGTTTTATGGCTTATGGCCACGGTTTGCAAAATCGTGGCCATAGGGTTCCCGCGCTTCCATCTGAACAAAAATTCCCACCAAAAATTTGGTGGGAATCCCTACCACCATGGTTTTGAGTATATTACTTTGGTTTTTATTAATATATATATCATAATATATATATATACCTAAATTTTGGCATAGTGTAGTGGTAAGGGCACTTTATTTCAAAGTGAAAGTGCAATGATTGAAACTCATTGGGGACATTTTTTATTTAGGAAATTACAATGGTTTTTCAAGTCTATTGCCATGATTTAAATTGTGGCTATAGTTAAATTGCCACAGTGTCAAATTTGGAGGCCTATTGCCATTGTTTTCAAATCTGTGGTAATAGTTAGATATTTCCACGGTTAAAACCATGGAAATAGGCTAGGACCTACTCCCACGGTGATAGTGGCCACTGTTGACCAAAACCGTGGCCATAGCTTATGGCCATGGTTTTGAGGCATTTTTCCATTGTTTTGAACCGTGGATATATCCCTTTTTCTAGTTTTGATTACTCCAGATCTACTATGTTATTGGAGGTATGTATGTGATTCTGGATCCGCTGTGTTATTATTTTTATTATTATATTCACACAACATTTATATGTTTTGAAATATACTCATGTTGTGATGTATTATGTGTTATATTAGGTGAAGATAAATTATTTATGATTTATGATCTATACTTATTTGGTAAGTTGATCTGAATGAAATGTTATTTTAATTTTATTATATTCATATACTCACATTTTTATCTTATACACACCTATGATTTTCAACTATTAATCATAATATTTACCCTTACAGATCATCTAAGCTCCCTAAATCATATGTTTCATTTCCCCATGTTATGAATAGTATTATTATGTATAATTTTCATAAGGGATAACATTTAAAAATAATTTTATTGAATATTTTGAAGATGTTGTTGAATAAGCTTATTAAGTTTCTAATCTCCATGACACTAATCATTTGGGTTCTATGGTTTTTTGAATTATAAGTTGAATAAAATATTAATGTAAACTGATATAATATGTATGTATATATTTTTGGGTCACCCCTTGTAAAATTAAACTTATACACTAACAGTGGTAGGACAATTCATACTCAGAGTTGATTGAGCATGAATAGAGAAGGTATTTGATTTCTTTGATATCTATTTATTTCATTTTTCATACACTTATATATGAATATATATTAGCTAGGGACATTATTTATGGTTTCCTACATAGTTTATACTATATATTCTCAATTTTTATTGGGGACAATAGAAGAAATTATGTATCATGGTATATGTAAGGGTAAGGTATCTTCACCTAATGTATAGTGGAGATCAATGTGAATATAATGCAAAAGCATAACGTTGTAGTTTTTCACATGGTCTATGTAGTTTCTTTATTCTAGGATGGTAGTTCATTTTTTTACCATTATGAATTTTCATATATAACCAATCTATGGGTGTGTTTGGGATTTTTATTAGTGATATGTAATTGTATAGTATTATGTGGATTATCATATGTATTTTATTACTTGTTATTAAATGATATTCAATACCACTTCCATTGTTGATATCAATTATTTATATTTGTTTTCAATGTTTTTATTGTGTTCTTATTAATAACTTCATAGGGTATATTCACCCAACTAACACTCAATAGATCCTTATTACTAGTTTTAAGTCTTTGTTATGTGGGGAAGTGAAACTATAATATATTTGTTCTTTAATTTTGTTATTATATAGTGAATTGGGAAAGGAAGATAGAAATATCATTCTAAAATATGATTTCTTATGAATAAATATATCAAAAATGTATCAATATTGAGGGTCAAACACAATATTAAATTCACCAAATTCTATTGAATGATACATATTTAAGAAATTTTGTATAACATTATATTACAGGAGAAGTACTAACCATATTTTATAGGCTATGAATATTTTTCACATCTCAGAATTATCATTGGTAATAATATAATGAGAAAATATGCATTTCATGTCAAAAGTGTTTGGGGAATGGAAGTAATAAATCCCTAATTATGGTGTAATGATGACCATTTTAAAATTTATTCTTACTCTATTTCACATAGCTTACTAAAATCATGATGAAATAATGAATAGCATACTAAAATAGTGTTGTTTATTTTTATGAATGATTTGGAAATTGAATTATTCCATTTTGATGTAATGGTTTTCACATTATAATAATTTCATTCATATATTATTCTTTTTATTTGAATGTATTATGATATTGGGGTAATTGAAATTTTTCTTAATATATCTTTCATAGATGTATTGAAAAATTAATTGTCTATTTAATGAGTTACAAGATGAAAACTATATGTAATTCATTAAAAAAATAAGTTAAAAAGCTGATATATTCATAGAAGAAGAGTTTATAATTGATATATTAGTAATTTTTTGGAGTATAGTTTCCAAATTTTGGAATTATGATGATGAATTAAATTTTATGTAGGATATTTATGGATAATGAAAGCAACTCAGATTTTATTGTTTCTATGTGATAATAATTATAAGATGCCTATTTGTTAAAAGTTCATATACTCCTTGACTTGAAGTAGTTTATGGATAGAGAAGATATGGGAGTGAACCTTATGAGGAAACCGAATAATTACAAACATAAATAGTACATTAGTTAAGATATGTATTAAATATAAATTATAATAATACATTTTCTAGAACTATAAAGGTTTAGGGTATTTTGATACTAGATACAAAATCAACTTATTTATGGAAAACATTTTTCATATACTATAAAAATTATTCATATTTAGTACCCTTGTATAATTTTCATGTTACCTCATTAATAAACTAGGGAAAGGAAATTAAAAAACGGGTGAGATCTTATTCTTAGTAAGGGTAAACATGGGAGATATCAATCATAAATGAGCATTATATTATCATAAGGGTACAATAAAGTAATAATGTACATTTGTCAATGTAAAATATTCCTACCTAAAAAATCATAGATCATAAAACCAAAATATAAACATATCAAGAAGAATGGTTAATAATGGATTAAAAAGAAATCATTATTATTCATGAGTAATGACATATAACTATGGTATTATAACCATAGAAAATCATAATATTATGATCATAGATATTATCAGTCGTGTTCATGCATAATTTCATTTTCATAACTAGAATCAATCATAGACACGCATCAATATTTGAACGTATATATATATATATATATATGAAATAATTTCCATGATTATCAACCTCATATTATGATATATTTATACCATATTACCCATTGCATTATAGGGATATAACATACCTAACAGTCTCAATATGATAATCCATAGATATATTTCCCACAAGATCATAAAAACATTCATCATTTCATCATATCATAAACCATATAAATTAATTTTTTTTCATAAACACATAATCACAATCTATATATAAATATCCCCATTTAATCATAAGAATCATTAAATGATGTTTATATAGATAAAATATATCTTTTATAAATTTATTTAAAATATGCCTTGAATGACATGGGAAAACATCCCTTTCTTGGTAAATTTTAAAAATTAAAATTCCTTGAAAAATTGGAATAGTAGTTTCTTTGTAAAACCATTCAAACTTGTAAAGTAAGAATCTTGATGAAGGAAAGACATGATGGTTGGAAATCAGTTAATGACATATTGTTAATATAGAACATTATTTTTAAACATTTTTGAAAATTAAAAAGTGATTTATATGAAAAAATAATGAAAATATATCTATTAATAATTTTAAAAAAATTAAAAGTTATTATAAACTTTTTTAATAAAAAAAATATTATTATTATTATTTTCCATTAATGTTTTTAAGAACATCGATATAGAGTACATGGATTCATGACAAGATGGAAAATGTGGTTGGTTTTTATTAAAATAGAGTGTCAACCCTTTTGAGTACCAAATAGTGGTAAAATAATAATAATACATTATAAAATTAGAAATAAAAAGAGTATAAGAATATATATGATGTTTTAATAATTAAATAACACAATATTTCCTCTAATGGAAATTAAAACATAAACAATATCTATAAAAATGTGATTTTGAACTAGACTTTTAACTCTGGTCCAAAATTTATTCATATACACTCTTAAACTCAAATATAATAATTTATATATGTATATTATAAATTTATACGAAAAACATATTAATAATCATATTAACATATATGAAAATCTTATATTCTTGAATTAATCCTTCATTAAAAATTACTTCCTAAAAGAATCATTCTTAGTGATTAATGTTCCATTTTTCATACATGTTTATTTATAGTAGTTCTAGTCCATACACATTATTCACGGTTTAATAATATTTATAATGTTAATAATGGTATATATAGCATATTTATCCATTATATACACCTTTATAATCATCCAAGAAATCTTGTGACATGAAAAATTAAATGAACTGTCCATGGAGTCGGTAGTTTGCATGTACAAATGAACGATTCTTTCATTTTCTAATTGAAAATAGAAAATATTGTGTAATAATAATTTATAATTAAATAAAAATAATAATATAAATATTTTGATAAATATTATTACATATTTACTTGTGATCATCTATGTAAAAATGAAATGAAAAACGATTTCCATCCCATTGTGTAGGTGGAAGTGCACACATAGGCATGATCAATGTTATTGTCTTAAAAAGTATGGGAGGAAAATATGGTTGAAAATATTTTAATTATTTAAATAATCAAAAAAAAATTATAAGATTCATTTATAACCATTAATTAAATCTGTTTTACCATCCATGGGAAGAAGTGATGAAAAATAAATCACATCATTTTGTGGAGGCGGTAGTCTTCATGTATGCATAAATATGTTTCCATTTCCCATTAGGATGGATGATATATAGATAATAGTTATTTTATAATATTAAAACAACTAAATAATCTAATTTTACTGATATCAAATAATTAATATTTTTTAATAACATTTCGGAGAGGTAATATAAGAAATTAATATAAAATATTTCAATGTAGATGATTACCTATTCTCTGTGAAACATACTTTGTATTTATTCTTATAGAATCTTAGGAGTGTATTTTGAGAATACCATAACATATATAACATATAAATGTAATTATATAATATATTTAGGATGAGTTTATTTGAGCTATGTATCTTATTAATGTGTGAAGAAGACAGTAAATGAGGTTTTATTTTAAAAGCGATGGGAGAGGAAATCTAAAAATTATTCTAAACTTTAAAATAATATAAGATGTTTTTTATAGAAAGTTGGATCCATATTGGATAAATTTATATTATGGGTTGAATTTGGGTCAAAATATATTCATAAAATATTATTTATATGTGTTTTTAGGTTATTTTAACACTTATCTCTTTAATTTGACCTCTCATTGACTCCTTCAACCTTTACCGTAGTAATGAATCTTTACCTCTACTACTATTAATTATGAACAAAAATGAAATTCAAAAATTTGAAATAAATAAACATGGTTAATTAAAATATCAATTTATTCTATCAAATTAAATTTCTATAAGTGTAAGAAATTAATTTTAAAAAAAACATAGAAATAATGAATGGTTTTTTTGAAAAATGTATTTTTAAAAATACAATAAATTTATTCTAATTATTTTCCTAGTAACCACCAATACATGAATAATAATTTATTTAATTAATTATATGATATTCATGTCTCAATAAAATTATTCATGAATATATTATTTAATTTTATTTTGACATAAATACATTGTGCACACAAAAATAGTTTTCTAAAAAAAATATCCCTTTTACCATAAAAAATCACTATTTCAATAAAATTCATAAATAATTATTTAATTATTATTCATTATTGAAATATATATTTCATCCAAATAAAATATTATTATTGACCATGATACATGATTTTTTTTAAAATGTAATGTCTTGTAAAATTAGATCTTTTAGAATTTAAAATTTCAAATGAGTATCCATTTTCCTTAGCATTAGTACCTAAATGTGTATTAAGGAAATATTTTTTTCATATATTTCATAATTTATTTAATATTATTCATACTTATAAATCCAATTACTATATAATATAATATTTCATTAAATATCTTGTTAAGTTTATTGTTGTGTGTAAAGAAAGTTATCAAATACATCAAATTTAAAATAAAATTTTTTATTATAAAATAATTCATTGTTAAATTATAACCACATTAAAATTAATTTATCCCTAAAAATATTGTTAAATAGAAAATAAGAAGATGGTATACCTATGAATCATTACATATTCTAGTTCCCATATAGATTCCTTGAATTTATGATTCCTAAATAAAATATTAACTGTGTGAGTAGTCTTATTCCATTGAACATTGTCACTCCAATTTTATATTTTCATACAATGATCCTCATAAGATAGATAATTATCTATTGGAATTAAATTTGAGTTCAATAAAAGTGAATTATATATATATATACTTATAACAGTCCAGAACCCGCACCCTAAGATCATGTGATGAAATTATGAATTTTACGTTTTCGGCTTTGATGTTGATAATTATGAACCAAATTTTTCATATAAACCTTAAAATATCAAAAGGAAGATTTGGATAAATTAAAACCTTGAATATATTTTAGGTTTTATGTTTTATAGAATCAGGTCCAACCCATATCAACTTATACTCATAAACAACTTGTTCATAATGATGAAAACCATCTCCCATTATACCCATCTTCTCTTATTCCACATTAGGTAATAATAATCATCATTGTAATATAATTTATAGACATAAATTATTCAAACTCGTTCATTATAAGCCATAAAAAAGGAAACATCATATTAATGAGATAAAATTCTCATTAATGGTTAACATAAGTATTAAAAGTTAAATTTCATTAATGGAAATAATAGTGAATAAGGGTATGAAAACATAATCAAGGTATATGAGAAAATCATAAAAGAACTCATACTCATCAGTCACTGGATCATCAAATCTAAAAAAATGGAAAAGTAAAGTGTCAAAAAATCAATAAATATGGCCCATGTGATATCAATATCAACCATGAGAAACATTATAAACCCATAACAAGAATAAATAAAACATGTACATAACTTGGAACATCATTTTGACTTCACACTTTCAATAAATCTTACCAATGGAATGATCATACGTTCTAATTCCATAAAAAATGAATTGGAGGTATATTATGGATCCAAAAATCATTATATTATCATTGAACCACCCATAATTAGTTTATCACTAAACCACATATCATTGATTTATAACATAACCACCCATCAAATGTACAAGTACTATTACATAATCATAACACATAAAATAATTCATTTAATCATAAAATAATATGAACAATCATTATCACTTTTATAAGATGACTAAACTTGGAAAATTAAATGGGTTTCATTTCAATATCTTTGAATAATTATTAACCAATGAAAAATAAACACGTTCCATAACAATCTATTTGAAATATTATTAACCCAAGGAAAAGAAACGAGTTCCATAGAAATTACTTGGAAACAACATAAATATTTCCATAAATGAATGAGGTTGTGATTAACCACTAAATTAGGCTAATATTCATTATTAATATATATAATATTCATGTGATTTATTATTCATAAACACTATTTTAGTTCATTTTACACTTTGAACATCATTCCACGTTATGATTGTAATACCTTCTTAAAATGCACTATTATGTGGTACATTTTTTAACACCATTTAAAGTACCCAATGATTCATCTAATTTTAAGGAATGTAATTATCCATAATTTAATTTTTTATTTTGTGAAATTTATATACACTTAAATATTAACGTGTTTCATTCAGGGATCAATGGAGAATTCATGGAAGAATATGGGGATATTTTGTGATGAAAGGAAGCAATTTTAGAGAAGGAAGATTGGAAACCAGCCCACTGATGAGAATGTGGGACCCACATTACAAACCCAATGAAGCCCAAATTTTGTGGGGGGATAGAACAAATATATAGGAACAAATAATTATTCAGGAGAAAGTTCTAATTATGCCTCCATTGTGTCCATTTAGGCAGTTCAATTTAGAGATAAAATTCTGGGCCAGATTCTGCGGCATAGAAAAACATTCCACTAATCTAATTATATATCCAAATAAGAAACTCAAAATGGTCCCAACTTTTACAGGACGGTAGGAGACATCCGGGGATCCATTTTATTATTCTATGTCCCACTCTTATTCGTCCATCTAGAAGGACTTTCAAGCGCGTCTGTTCGGTGGAAGCAAGTCGGCTTCCACCTCAGGTCAAGGGTGGAAAAGTCTCCTCTCCCTTACTTTCCACCAACCTAGGCCTACCATGCTCAAGTGGGATCTTTTGTACTGTTGGAGGCTCAACCCAAGGCTCCCAAAATTCCTATTTAAGGAAGTGTTGTTGAAGGAGTTTGTAATCTTGGATGCTTTGTTCAATTGTAATGTTATGCTGCGATTTTGTTGTCTCAAATTTGTCTTTCACATGTAAGTTGTTCAATTCACTTTAGTTTTTTAATAAAAGTTCTTCTTATCCTCTTATTATGTTGTTCTTAATATCACTTTGATACTGTTGGATCAAGGTGTGAATTTATTCACACCATACTTTGTGATATTTATCACACAACGGAGGAGTGATCGATTGTTGTTGTTGTTTTTACTTCTTCAATTCCACCCTCGTAAGTCTACTTCCCACTTCCGTTGAAGAAATGTCATCAATGGAGGGATAAATATTTTATGGGTTGATCCAAGGGAGTAGTAAGGGGCTGGATTGGATGTTATTTATCACTCCATTAATGGACAATAAATTCTTTTAAATGAAATTTTTATTTGATGATTTTAAAACCTCTTCATCCTTATTGAATTTAAGGTCACACATTTCAAGTGCTAATACGAACCTCTACCTTAGAGTGCTCAAAACATTGATCCTTCAAGTGTATAGGTGATTAGTATTAGGGTGTGTAGGCATTAAACAAGTAAGTTATGATTTCGTTTGATCTTCTTAAATAAATCCATCTCAATTATAAGAAATTGAAATCATTAAAAAAGGAATTCATCCAATCCACCCCGAGCGATAACCTAGGATCAACTCATTACCATAATTTTAATTAACTTAAATATTTTAGTGTTCACTTAAACCCATATAAAATCAACCCAAATTTGGCCACTTAATAGCCAAAAACAGTCCATAGAATGTACGTGTCCATAGGTTACTTCTTAGGTCTCTGAGGATTCGACAACCCAAGCTAAACTACAGGGACCGTTCTACCTTCATCTCTTAGGTAAATTTGAGCTAGAATCAGGTTGTTATCAATAAAAAACATCCCTAGTTGAGGTTATGTAACCATAAGGATTTTTGAAATTGATTAATGGAAATAACATTAAAATATCATTAAAAACTGTCTTGAGGAATATAAGCTTCTCATTTTGAAAATCAATATTTAAAACATAAAACACTTTGAAAATGATTTTCTTTGAAAAAACCATGGAAACATGTAATGGAAGTATTAAAAATAATTTAATCCATTTATTTTTTAAAATATCCTTTAAACATTGACAAAACCATTTTAAAATAAATACATAAAATATTCTTTTGGAATAAAATGTTTTTTGATCAAAAATATGAATTTTAATGAAGACATTATTTTGAAATATTTAGTATAAAAACAAAGCAAAATTAAGAGAAAAAATGTATTATCATGAAATAACTGGAGAATATTAAATTTCATGATGATTATTTAGAGTTAGATCACATTATTTCAACATTGGATACTTAATTACAACCATCCTGATAATCGATGAGATTGTAATATCAAACTCTTAGTACATTGGTAACATTGAATCGTAAGCCCCATGATATATTAACATTAAATGAAACTTAAAATAAAATTAGATTAAATAAATTCAAGATATTACATGCCAAATGAGATGTATATACACCTCATAAAATAATATAGTTGTGTAACATGACATAAATCTCAAAGAACAAAAATTGTAAAAAAATCCATTAAAAATTTGGTAACTTTGAAGTTGTAAACCCCATGAAAGAGATATAATAAAATGGATATATAAATACCCATAAATTTATTAATATTAATCATTTAATACATTCATGTTATGTATATAAACCACAAATCTAAAATAAATATTGAATATGGAATGTTCTCACATAAATAAAAGTGAGATGAGAAAAATCATTTCTACTTGAGTAACTTTTGAATCGTGAGATACTTGAAAGAATAAAATAAATTTAAAATTTTTATATCATAAAATAAATAAAATTACTTATATAAAATTTCATATGGTAGTATATACACCACATAAAATTAATATGTTAGGAATATGGAAAAGTCTCATAAAAATAAAAGTGAGACTAGAAAACCCCTTAACTTAATTCATGAATCATGTCATACTTGTTCAAAAATCGTGTATAATAAATATAATTTTATGATAAATCTATATTATAACCATAATATTACATATCATACCATATATAACCTTATTAAAACTTTATATTACCCATTTTTTAACAATTCCATTTTAAAGTTATGTTTGAGGTAATAACCACTTTTCTTTTCTTATATGTTTTAGCTTGTTATTTTTTATTCTATTATCTTAATCATGATTTCATCATTTAAATAATGTATATCATGATATTAATATCATATATATTAAGTATATATTTATTTTTAATAATCTATTGAAGATATAAATATAAAATAAAATACACCATTTATGGAGATGGTAGGTTATACGTATGCATGAATGTTGTTTCCCTTTTCTTTTCGTATTGAAATAAATAAAAGTAAATTATATATATATATATATATATATATCATTCTAGAGTAATTATTATGTATTATAGATCACATATTCCTATTACAACCGTAATTATGACATTCCATTTAAATCATGAACGTATCACATCACTTTGTGAGGCGGTAGTCTAACTTAGATGATGTTATCGTATGCTCACAGAATGGAAATCATGATGGTATATGTTATATAGTAATTAAATAATCCTAAATAAATAATAAATATCATATATATATATATAATATACAAAATTTATATTGATATTACCAATTTTAGTAGTGGTAATGGAATAATTAATGACATCGGTTTATGAGGTGGTAGCCCTCCGTAAACATGAATGATGATTATGTATCCCATTTGATAGAATTGTGTGATGTTTTAGTTCATAACCTTAACATAAAAAATGTAATTATTTTTTAGATTCTAATTTTTTATATAATATTTATATAAAAATAATTTAAGTGGTTTGAGGAATAAATAAAACCAAAACTTTTATCGATGAAAGTTGTATCTTCTTTGGATAACTCCTTTCGGTTAAAACTAATGGACTTCCTTGGATTACTTTATTCACAAAGTGAGCATATTGTTAAAATATTGATAATAAATTAAATTATTTGTTTACACATCTTTAACCATAACAAAAATATCATGTACACCCCATGGTGAGTCATAAGGGTCTAATAATCCTTTGTCCAGATTCTCTTGGAGTATCTTCTTCAAATAATGAAACTAAATCAAGGTCATTCTATATGGATTCTTTGAAATAGGTATAGCACCAATTATGAGTTATATTGAAAACTCAACATCTAGATTTAGGGGTAGACTATGAAACTCTTTAAAAAATTCAACATTATATTCTAAAATAATAGGAATATATTTAATGTTGAGTATCTCCCAAACCATTTTAGACAAATATCCCTCACGAATAGGTAGAAAAAACCATATAATGGAATTAGTTTCCATTAAAAAATAGTGTTAATCCTCCCACCCATATATAATAATAGGTTGATTCATAATATCAAAGGTTACTTCCCTTCCTTAGTAATTAATATGGGATCTCTACTAAGAGAGCCAATCCATTCCCAAAATTAATAAGATTTATAAGAAGCATATTCCATAAAAACTTCTACTGGTGAGGCTTTATAAACATGATATGTAATCATTATAAAATTATGTGTTTTTATTGATAATTAAATGTCTACCCATTATGGTGGTGATGTCATTCCCATAGAAACTTATCCAAACTTAAATGTGTGGGTTGGACTATAATCAAGAAAAAAAATTTCAATTCAAGAGTGGATAATATTGTCATGTTTCATCATTTATTTATTTGGAAAAACATCAAATATTTCAATATCATAGTCTTTCCCTTTATTCTTTTTCATAGGGGGTTTTAAGGACTATTATACACATTAATTCTTGGATTATGGTAGTGATTCATATATGACCAATATCCCTACATCTGAAACATTGAAAATAATTTGTTTAATCCTAATAATTCATTATATAAATTTTTTAACTCTTCACCCCTTTTAACTCCTAGATAATTTAAAATTAGATCATTATGTTAAATAGAATATACGATATGCATCATCATGCTTAAACAAACTATGAGATATATTATTTAAATATGAATATTGTAATACAGTTTTTAAATTGGCATTTATTAATAGGATAAAATGATTTATGAAATATATATATCTACTATTCAATATAAATTAATTAATTAATTATTACAAAATAATTCCTCAAATTTTAGTACAGTCATTTTAATCTTCAAAAATATTTTTTAAAAAAATATATATTTTATTTTTTTTAGAAAATGTTATAAAAAATTTAGATCTTTTGGAAATTTAATTTCATAAAATTAATCCTCTGCTTTAAATCATCATAAAAATGTATCATAGGGTGATATTTTTATATTTTTATGAAAAGTTTTATTTTTTCAGTAATTAGTGAAAATTACATAATTTTCAAATATCTTCAATTGTTTACATTAAATATAACACACTAAGATTTTATCGTACGTTATCTCATTAAAGTAATTCAATAGATTGTGCTACACACAACATAAAGTTCGAACGCACCACAACTTACAAAACTAGTCGTTCAAAAAGAGGTTATGAATAGTATTAACTACATTTTGAATCTTATATACTCTATATAATTTTAATACCCATATTATGTGTTTCTTAGACATAATATAAGAACAAATTAAATTATTCAAATAAAGGAAGTATTTTTCAAAAATGTAATTTTACCGCCTACTAATGGTGAATTTTTTTAAATGAAATACCTGACACTTTCATATTAAATTTGACAAAATAAACTTCTTATTTAGAATTGGGGCATAAAAATTTAGATTGGACAAATTTTTGGTACTTTTCTGATAACTTTCATATTTTTATGAATAGTGAAAAATACTATGTTTTAATTGAAAACAACTTTTTAATTGAAATAATTTATAGTGTTAAATTATGAATTTGAATGGTTTTAAAGTATAATTAGATTATATTTTTATCATTTAATACAATTAAGGTCACTATAAGTAATTTCACATTTAAATTTGACATAAACACATGTCAATCTTTTGATGGTTTTTACTTTTTTTAAAACCTGCTTTTTGGTTTTAACAACGGGAATTAATTTTAAATAAATAAATGAGACTTCTATGTTTTAAATTTAGTAAAATGGACTTTATTTTATAATTTGGAATATCAAAATTAGCTTAGGGTAAATTTTATAATTTTTCTGAAAACTTTCAATTTTTGATGAATAATGAAAAACACTGCGTTATTATTTAAAACCGACTTTTTATTTAAATAATTATTTATTTTATTTAAATTTATTTTAAGTCAAAATAGATATATAATACCTATATAAGTTCAATGTAATTAATTGGATTCATTTTATAATAAAATTAGATGTATAAAATTTTATTTAACTTTTTAACGTTTTTTACCCACCTTCTAGGAGCATTCGCAAATTTGCATAAAACATAATTTTACCGCTTCTGTGAGTTGAATTTCAAAAATCCGAGAGACACGGTTGACATCAGTAAGTAAAATTTGGTTCAATAAGATAAAAATAATTTTTGGTGAATAGTAACTTTTGACTTTTATTTACTGTAGTTAAAAGTAAATAGTGTAATTAAGGGTAAAAATAATATTTTAATTACCTTAACACATGTCCTAATTCTACTGGATGAGTGTAATTCGACCAAAAACAACTTTAGGAATAAAATATTGTCCTCTTTGATCTACATGGATTAGATTAGAACATTTATTATTATTTTATTTAAAAAAGAGTTAAAAGTGTTAAATTCAAAGTTTAATAACTAAACCATTTTTATGTAGGGTTACACACAATATAAATTTGACTATAAATATTAATTATAAAGATAAAATTATTTCCTACATAATGGTATTTTATTTATAATTTTTAGACATTAAATAATTTAATTTATTTATGACACAATGATGATGGAGTAATTACCTTATTAATGAAATATTAAAATAATTGATATTATAAATATCCAAATAATGTAAATTGAGAATTATGATGAATTCCACTAATTTTATAGGTTAATATTACATGTTAGGGTTGATAAGATAAAAAAATTTCGAAGTGGTAAGGTTGTTATGACTTTCACATTAACAAAATACCAAATAGTGTCAAAATTGACATAAATTAGTTTTAAAAACAAATACTATATTATTAGTTGATATAATATTCCTAAAAATATAATATTCATACAAATATCCTAAATAATATTATATATGTCATTAATGAACCACTTGGGGTTCTTTTGGAAGTTTATAGTAAGTTTATTAACCATGTAGTTTAAAATACAAGAAGACACGGTAAAAGTTAAACTATTTAACTAAGAGATAATCTAACAGATAAGGTTAAAATGGTAACCTAAACTTGTCTAAAACCTATTAGTTGAGAGTATTGCGACCCATAACCATCTAAGACTTGAAATAAATTCATTTTAATCCATTATAAACCGAATATGATTGTATAATAAATTAAAATTTTAATCTTTTCCTAAAGTGACCCTCACCCCTCTTATAAAAGGGAACTTCCCCTTATCTCAAAATCACACCTCCAAAACCATTTGGATCTGCCAAACCCTTCCCAAATATCTTCCCAACTTTCATCACATCAACCTAGAGTCCTTACTTTGATCAGAAAGCAAACCTAAGGAGCCCTCACCACCCTCTTTCAAGTTCTTTTCTTCTTCCACTTCCTCTTTCTTTGTTGTTTCCATACCAAAATAATAACTCCAGTACCTCCTAAATACTATGATTTCATCATAAATATGGTACAAACATATTAATTATTCTATCCATCATATAAATGACAAAGTAACCATACGTGCGTACGTACAGATTACCTTCTCCACGTCATGGTGTAGTTTGTTATTCAAACACTTCATTATTTGGATGGATATAATAATGAGTATAACTGATGTAAATAATAAATATAACATGTTAATTATTCATTATATATGATATACCATCCAAATACATATGATTTTTCCATCAATATAATGATATTTCCGCTCGTGCCTACGTACGGATTACCGTCTCTACGACGCGATGAGATTCATTCCCATACTCACCATTCAACGATGATTATAAAAATATATATTATTAATAAGTTTGTAATATATGAAGTAATAATTCTACTGAAGATATATATATATATATTTATGTATGTATATATTTATATATATCTTATTCACTTACTTCTGTTCAATACGATATGAAAATGAAAACTGCATTTATGCGTACGTACGACCTACCGTCTCCATAAATGGTGTCTTCCATTTCATATATCTCTCTATTATAAATATTTATATTCTAAATATATATGATATATAAATCATGTTTTATATTCTGGAAGTATTTAAATCATGATCTAAATGATACGATCAAGAATAACAAGATAAAACACGTATGATAAAGAAAGCGGTTATTACCCAAAATGTTAATTTAACATGGAAATCATTATTAAATGGGTAGTATAATGTCATAAATGAATCATTTATGATATAATAAATATGAATATGGTTCTGGTATAATTTATTGACATACTATTGTCATTATACAGGAGGTTAAACCTACCCTCGACCAAAGGAAAGTGCAAGGTAAGGGTAAATTTTACATCTCTTTATTATCTGAGGTAGTTTTTACGTAAGTATCTACTGGGACATATTTATTATCCATGTACATGTTTCATAAAATATTTTTCAAAGGGATTATCTTTAAGGGAATTTTTACTAAAACATCATTTTAATTGTTTTAAAGATTTATTCTTCTAGACCTTTCTCATTAATGTCCATGTTTTCAAAATGATTTTAAGGATTTATTTATATGAACATGAATGTTTTAAGATTTTAATTCCTTTCAAAAGGTTCAAAGTGGTATGGGACACTTTTATTAAAAACTATCTTTTAAATGACTTCCTTTATAAATTATGTGACTTTTAATTGATTTCATGAAAAAGGTATATTTCTCTCAAAGATTTTTACTCATCATTTTCAACTATGTAAACATCCTTTACGGGATATTATTATTGATCAAGGTTGATTTATTATACATATCTTTCATATAGTATTGAAGTTTGTGTGATATGTTTGACTGTGGATGTGTTATTTTTATACCATTCATGATTTATAGATAATGTATTGACATTTCGTATGCTAGTTTTAATACGAATGTTTATGTTATGTTTAAACCTTTTCATATGAGGAATGCATTGGACTTAGTAAGTGATGGGTGGATCCCGCTATAGCTCTTTGATGCATCGGTAGGTCTCATGAGACAAACTAGTGTCTTGGAACAAGGACTTGACAAAATATTATTTGTAGTCTTGGCACAAGGCCTTGACTATGTCGCTATGAAGTCTGGCATTATGCATTTCATTATTATGAAAGTGGCTATTGATATTTCATGTACTTATTTGACTATTAGAATATCCATGTGAATAAGTAAATGGAATTATTTGATTTATATTGGTCATATTATGCAAAATTTTAAATTTAAAAGGCTTATGGTTTAGTCTTATACATTACTTTAAATGTTTATGTTTATTTTTGAAAGTTTCTGCTATATTGTTATCCTTACTGAGCATTTAAGCTCACCCCTTTGTATGTTTTATTTGTCCTAGGATGTGAATAAGTATATTATGACATACCTGCAGGGATAGTATAAGGGATATGAATGTGGTCAATTGAGACGATGTTTTTTTTTGTTTTTTTTATTTTGTTGTGTAATGTAAAACTTATGAATGTATCTAGTACTTCCAAGTCTACTAAATTGATCGGTCTTTCAGGACATGATTCCTTGTATCATGCCAATGTTATGTAACAATTCACCAACTCTGAGTAACTAGGGTTGGGGCATTACCGTTAGTATCAGAGAAATTTTAGTACATACCTTGGTAATTAGATTTATAAAAACTATGATTAGAGAACATTACCCTAAGATAAACTTTGAGGATTAATATAGAAGAACTTCCTAGAATTTTGGTAATGTATGGATTTTTTTTTATTTTCCAAGCAATACATCCCTGTCTAGATACAAGCAGGTAGTGGCAGCTCTGGCACAGATGTACCTAGGAGTGAAAAATCTGACAAGTAGTTTCGGGCATGACCCAGGGTATCCTAGTACATGACAATGGGCCTTGTTTCACTCTTTGTTATGACACTCCTATGGGATATGATTAGTATAATTCACATTTTTACTAGAAGACATTATGAAGGATTTAGGAGGAAATTCTTACTCAAAGAAAAAAAATTATGATTATAGATTATATGCATAATCTTTTCAATTTAAGTTAGGTATTTTACATGTTTGGAATTATGAATTGTGATTCATAAACTAACCTAGTGTATGACATTGTTTAGAAATCGATCCTAGTAGAAGGAATGAAAATTCCAGGAGTACACATGATCGAATGATTAAGAAGGATCATATCTTTCATGGTATTAGGCCAACATTTAAAAGGGAAATATTATCCCATGTATTCTTGTCATATGAAGAAATAGTATCATGTGTTAATAAGATAAGTAAAGAATTCTCTAAGTCCTATGGCTTTGAAGGGAATCAAGAGAAGAAAAGTATGGAAGAGAGAAATATGGATAAAGAGAAGAGGGAAAAGAAGGATTTTCCCATATGTGATAACTGTGGAAAGAAATACCTTGGTAAATTATTAAAGGAAATGGGATTTTGTTATAATTGTGGAGAAAAAGGACACCAAGTACGTGATTGCAAGGATAAGAAAAAGGTTTCAAATGTATAATGCTTCATCTTCAAGGAGTTGGGACACTACGTGAATCAATGTCCAAATCATCATAGTATACCCATCCATCCAACGTTACCATTTTTATTCAAAAATATTGACACAGAGAGATAGATGACTAGTATCTAGGGGGCCTGAACTAATGGAGACCAAGGGAATCACCCCTAATCAAGTTTTCCCCCTCAGGTTTAAAATGAGAGAAATGAGTATGAAAATTGGCTATGCTACTGGGGGTTTCCATAGAGGCCAAGTGGTCCGCCACATTGTTTCCCTCCCTCCATGTGTGAGTGACTCTAATGCTACATTCCAGGAGAGATTTAAAATTTCTAATAGTGTATGAAATAGACCAGGGGATGATACCTTTACCATGAAAAGCATCGTGAATAACCATAGAATCATTCTCAACTTGGGAGATGTCAAGCGCCCACTATCTGCAAATAGTGATACCTGTGACAACCGCCTTTGCCTTCACCTACATAGAATTCCCATTACTGTAATTCATTTAGAATTTCAAGGCCACACTACAACTAGGATCTCTGATCATGCCGCCACCATGCATCTCACCCAGCACGCAAGAACCATTAGTGTTCAATTTGAAGCCAACTTTAGGAGAACCCCACCACACCCAGTGCCCATGTTTCCTGGTGGCTGACTGTTGAGCCACATTTTGATGCAAAAACAGCCTAAAAGGGAGGGGGTTTGCTTCCAATCATCCTCAGTGCCACACAAATTGACCATGATACATCGTACTTTGGTGGTAATGGATCTCCCCGTAGATGTGAGCCCCTCGAACCTGGCCTAGTTCCTTACTTTCCATACACACCAATAGCCAGTGTTGAAAATGATGGATCTTTCCATCCTTTCATTACTAGAATCATCTTCCCCTTAAAACCATCTCTCCACAAAGGAATGAAAGCTCGAAGCGTTGGGGGAGTATCTGGTAAGTTCGTTGAAGACACCCCATACCCGGTATTCCCAGTCCCCCTCGAAGAATATATGAGATATACTCTATTCATTCTTATCTATGAAACACTGGCAGAAAGAATCCATGATGATGTCGAGCCTCTTGATATTATCGTTTGTTGGTAAAGCTCAGTTATGGATCCTCCATGTTAGGATATTAAATTTTGTAGGTATTCACTTACACCAAGCTAGATTATACCCACCTCCCTGGTGGCCCTGTAGAAAAATTAACTTGTAAAAATCTTTCGCAATGAACCTACACAAGGTGGAGGGGGTAAAGACACACCAGTCCATATCTGAGTTCAAAATAACAGATTCAAAAACCTCCTGTTGTTCCGTGTCCAAAATGGTTATGAAAAAATGTGGGTACTGGCTCGCCTCCATGTAGGTGATCGATGGAGTTGAGCACCCTGGATATCTGAGATTCCTTCCCGACAATTTGTGGTACTAGAATAATATGTTCCCCTCCCCAAAAATTCATCGCGAGCTTTGGAGGATGGATGGAATAAAACTGTTAATAGAGGACCAGAGCGAAGACCCACTAACCATAGAATATTCAGTGATGAACCAGTTTCTGCAGGACATCAGCTTACCCCACAAGGATCGATCTTCAATTACCTCCCACACTAGCTTCGCGTGCATGTAGAAAATAGTGTTCGCAAGGCTTTTAATGTTGATCCCTCCCTCTAAAATTGGACGAGCCATATTCTCCTAAGAAATAAAATGTCTCTTCCCCTCCAAAGATGCATCCCAGATGAAACGAGCCCAAAGTCTATCAATGACCTTGATAACCCCCTTCGTAACATTGGTTGACATAAGATCATGTACCGGAATGGCCGATAGGACGCTGTTCAAAAGAGTAATACGGCCTCCAAAGAATAAAAAATGGTTCTTCCGATTTTGAATGTGCCCCGTGATCTTGCTCACTAAAGGGTAAAAATCACTTATATGCATTATTCCTGGAGACACAGGGGTGCCAAGATACTCCATGGGAAACACACCATGCCTCATACCCAATCTACGACCCATATCTATCACCTTTCTCGAAGTGAAATCTGAAGCCACATAAAATTCACTCTTCTCCCTATTAATTTGTTCACCACTCTAGTGGTAATACTCCTCAAGGATCTTAATATCCCCCTGCACATACCGCCTCACCGCATTAATGAAGATGAGTGTATCGTCCTCAAACATCAGATGAGGGGCGGGTGGTAGCCTCAACCTCCTTAGGTAAGGAAGAACATCCCTATTATAGATGCCTCTTTTAATTAGCCTACTTAAGGCATCCTTTATAAGAATAAAAATACTCAGGGATAGAGTATCACCATGAAGAAGGACACAGACTATCTTGAAAAAACCGTAAGTTCACCCCATAAATGACACAGCCATCCAGGCCGAACTAAAGAACCTGAACATAAGATCGCAGGACCATCTTGAGAAACCCATCTTGTTCAGGACCCTATTAAAAAATACCCACTCAATCATATAATATTCCTAATTCATATCAATCTTGATGTCCATATTAGATCCATAATCCTTGGTATTGATATCTCTCAACATCTCTTGGGCCACCGCTATAGTTCCCTGAATAGAGAGGTCTTTCACGAAACCATGTTGTTCCTTGGAGATCCACCAAGAATGATTGTCAGACAACCTCCTGTTAATGATGCTCACCAGTATTTTATATGTAAAGTTACAAATACTCACCAGTCTATAATGAAGAAGAGACGAGGGGTCTTTTATTTTTGGTAAAAGTACAAGAGTCATGGCGGATTCAATCCATAGTAGGCTAACCCCTCTAAAGAAATCCTGGATAGCATTGATGATATCCCCCTTCACCACCTCCCAGGAGCTCCTATAGAACGAGCCTGGAAAACCATCAGAGCCTGCGGCACTCTCATGATTGAGACTCACCATAGTCATAAGGATCTCCTCCTCCTCTGAGATCCCCTCCATCAACTCATTATCCTGAGGGGACACATGGTGTGAAGTCCCCTCCCAAAACTCATCCCCCCCACCCGTAGGGTAACTCTGTAGCATGTTTGGATTGGGACCTGCAAGAAGGTCCTTGATGTAAGAAAACGCCAAGCCCCCAACCACTTCCCTATCATTAGTGAAGGGACTATTTTCTAAATCCCGGTCTGGTTAGACCACTCGTCACCTCTCCCTTATGAAATCATGGGAAATATAGTATTATTATCACCCTCCTTAAGCCATTTAATTCTATAATGATCCCTCGCCCTTCTTGCATGCATGAGTATCATAACCTGAAATTTTTTCTTCTTCTCAAAGATCTCACAAAGATAGAGTTGTCCCAGACCTTCTCAATACTATCCTTAAGCCATCCAATATCCTCTCTGAGCACATCCAGCTCCTGGTATAAGGGAAGGATGCTTCTAGGCCATGAATGGAATGCCTTCTTGAGTCACCTCAACTTGCAATGCAATGCTCGCCAGGAGTGCCCTTGGATCGATTCCTCCCAAATTCTCCTCACTATCTGGTGATAACCTGGGATACCCAACCAGTGGCTCATGTACCTGAAACCTGACTGCGGATCCTCCCTCCTTATTAGGGAAAGCAGGAGCGAAGAATGTTTGTATATGTTGTGGGTTAGATGCTCAACCTTCGCCTCTAGAAACCTAGAGATCGCTTGTACATTTGATAAGCACTAGTTGATCCAGCTCCAGCAACAACTAATAGCCATCTGGTTGTTACACCATGTGAAGGAATCACCTTAATACCCCAGATCGAAAAGCCCCTTGCCATCCATAAACTGGTCGAACACCCTTCTAGACCTCCTTGGAAAATCTCTTCTTCCCTTATTATCCTACGAGTCGGCTACAATATTGAAATCACCACCCACCACCCAAGGCTGATTCCCTAGGTCAAAAGCACTCAATTCACCCCATAACTCTTCTCTTTTCCATGCATCACAGTTTCCATAAATGAAAGAAACAAACAGGGAGTCTCCACCGCAATACAACCTCATCGTTACATGATGATAACCTGCTTGGATTAACTCCACTGAAACCTCCCTATGCCAAAAAATCCAAATGAACTTATTCATTGGCTTTGCATGCATAGATGCATGTAGCATCAGCTTACATGTGAACTCCTTAATCTTTTCATAGTTCTGCTTATGTTTTAGGACCTCCACCACCTTGACCTTATGTTTCTTAGCTTCCGATATAATAAAATCTGATTTTACTATCGCCCTGACTCCCCGAGAGTTCCAGATGAAGATGGGATTCATGGAAACAATAGTTCCCATCTTTGGCCCTAGGAAACATGGTCTCTTGCATAAGGAGAACAGATCCCTCCCTATCCTGTAGCCTCTTCGACATAGACCTCGTGCACACTCCCGAACTCTAACCAATAGAAAGTGATAGGGAAGGTATGAGCCTCGAAGCACGCTTAGAAGCTTTTCCCTTCACCTCCAAAGGAGGTGAACAAGACACCTCATCCGACTTAGAGAGGACTTGAACAGACTGTGTGGGTGCACCAGCAGAAAGGTCACTACTAACCAGAAAACCATCCTCTGTAAGGAGTCGAGATTCATGAAAATTTCTTACAACAAGACATCCATCTCGGTCCAGCCACCTGTGGCTCTTAAGAAGATCCACTCCTGGAAGAGCAGCTCCCTATCCCGATACCTCCTTAGGTAGCTTCTCATCATAAGAGTATGATAAACCATAATATAGTTCTGATAATAAGATAGTGATTTTGGAATAATATATGATTGATTTGGATAAATTATATTGAATATTCTTGACTACCTTGAAACTGATTAATGATTTGTATATTCCATCATTATTTTAGTTTACAACATTTTTGGACAGAAGGAGTATATTTAGTATTCTATCAGGAATAAGGGAGAATGAATGTAATCAATAAGGTTTTATGGTAATTCAGGGTGTTATAGTGCTTTAAAATAATACATGATGAAAGTATTCACATGTTATTGCATAGAAAAAAGGATCTTCATTGTGTTTACCTTTCTTATAAAATTTGGACTGTGAGTTTGAACATAAGTATTTTGGATAAGTCTAAAGGTTGGAATTGATTCAGTTTGGCATTGGATGCTATTGTTAAGGTTAAATCATTTCTCGAGATTATTTTTGGATTGTCATAAAAAAAAGACAACCCAGAGGTTGGACGATAACCCGTCGCGTTTGGAAAGGTCGCGAGACTTGAACCCACAACCGAAGAGCGACAAGGGTGCATCACCTACCACTGGCCTACGTGATGTCCTGGTTTGTATAATGTATTTTTTTAAATGGTATGATAGAAAAATTATAAATTCATTTTTTTACCCTATACGATTAGGATAAATAGAATATTTTTGAATTCTATTATCTTTTGTAGTGAAATATGAGTTTGTGGTAGGAATTAGTTGAAGGATGAAACTCTACTTGTCAAGTATATATTTTTTTCCTCTTATTCTATGAATAAATTAATTCTTAAACTTTAGGGAAGGGATATTAAAACCAAAATGTATTACCCTAATACCAAATTTTTTGTTGAACCGGTGATATTTTATATCATCTTAGATTGATGGCTTGGAGGCCCTCAATTTTACACTTGTTCGTGATTGATGACCTCAATCACTACCTATAAATATTTACATTTTTCTTCCAATTATGTGTCTCTAATTTCCACCAATTTTCTATTAATCTAGATCATAAATTAGTGGTAACTTTTTCATTTCCCTTTCCCTCTAATTAGGACTAAATTTTATTAACCCAATGTCTGATTTGGGTTTTCCACAAAAGTATTTTTCTATTTTTAACCATTTATTTTTGAAGAACAATTTAAAATTGTGAGGACGAAATTTATTTAAGGATTGTAGAATGTAACACCTCAAGATTTTATAGTACATTATCTCATTAAAGTAATTCAATAGCTTGCGCTACACGCAACACCGAGTTCAAATGCACCACAACTTACCAAACTAGTCGTTAAAAAATAGGTTATGAATAGTATTAACTGCATTCTGAATCTTATATACTCTATATAATTTTAACACGCATATTATGTGTTTCTCAGACATAATATATTAACAAATCCAATTTTTTAGATAAAGGGAGTATTTTTCAAAATTGCAATTTTACCGCCTACGATTGGTGAATTTTTTTTAAATGAAATACCTAACACTTTCATATTAAATTTGAAAAAATAAAATTCCTATTTAGAAGTGGGACATAAAAATTTAGTTTGGACAGGTTTTTGGTACATTTCTGATAAATTTCATATTTTGATGAATTGTGAAAAATACTATGTTTTAATTGAAAACAACTTTTTTAATCAAAATAATTTATAGTATTAAATTATGAATTTGAATGGTTTTGAAGTATAATTAGATTATATTTTTATCATTTAAAATAATTTAGGTCATTATAAGTAATTTCACATTTAAATTTGACATAAACGCATGTCAATCCTTTGATAGTTTTTACTTTTATAAAAACCAGCTTTTGGGTTTTGACAACGCGAATTAATTTTAAATTAATAAATGTGACTACTATGTTTTTAATTTGGTAACATTTAATTCATTTTTTTATTCAAAATATCAAAAATATCTTAGTGTAAATTTTTGATATTTTTCTAAAAATTTTCAATTTTTGATGAATAGTGAAAAACACTGCGTTATTATTTAAAACCGACATTTTATTTAAATAATTATTTATTTTATTTAAATTTATTTTAAGTCAAAATATATATATAATACCTATATCAGTTCAATGTAATTAATTGGAGTCATTTTATAATAAAATTAGATGTATAAAATTTTATTTAACTTTTTAACGTTTTTTACCCACCTTCTAGGAGTATTTAAAAATTTGCATAAAACTTAATTTTACCGCTTCTGTGAGTTGAATTTCAAAAATCCGAAAGACATGGTTGCATAACTATGTAAAATGTGGTTCAATAAGATTAAAATAATTTTTTTGAATAGTAACTTTTGACTTTTATTTACTGTAGTTAAAAGTAAATAGTGTAATTAAAGGTAAAAATAATATTATAATTACCCTAACACGTGTCCTAATTCTACGGGATGAGTGTAATTAGACCAAAAAAACTTTAGGAATAAAATATTATCCTCTTTTGTCTACATGTATTATATTAGAACATTTATTACTATTTTATTTAAAGAATAGTTAAAAGGGTTAAATTCAAAGATTAATAACTAAACCATTTTTTATATAGGGTTACACACAATATAAATTTGACTATAAATATTAATTATAAATCTAAAAATATTTCCTGCATGATGGTACTTTATTTATAATTTTTAGACATTAAATAATTTAATTTATTTATGACACAATGATGATGTAGTAATTACCTTATCAATGAAATATTAAAATAATTGATATTATAAATATTCAAATAAATGTAAATTGAGACTTATGATGAATTAAAAACATTTTATAGGTTAATATGACATGTTAGGGTTGATAAGATTTTTTTTAATTGATAAGGTAGTTATGACTTTCACAAAAACAAAATACCAAATAGTGTCAGAATTGACATAAATTAGTTTTTAAAACAAATACTATATTATTAGTTGATATAATATTCCTAAAAATCTAAGGTTTAGAAAAAGAGATTAAATAATATTATATATTTCATCAATGAACCACTTTAGGTTCTCTTGGAATTTTATAGTAATTTTATTAACCATATAGTTTAAGAATACAAGAAGACACGGTAAAAGTTAAACTATTTAACTAAGAGTTAAATCTAAAAGATAAGCTTAAAATAGTAACCTAAACTTGTCTAAAAACTATTTGTTGAGAGTATTTAGACCCATTAATACATAAGGATCTAAATAAATTCATTTTGATTCATTATAAACCGAATATTATTGTATAATAAATTAATATTTTAATCTTTTCCTAAAGTGACTCTCACCCCTCTTATAAAAGGGAACTTCCCCTTCTCTCAAAATCACACCTCCAAAGACTTTTGTATTGGCCAAACCCTATCCAAATATCCTCCCAAATTCCCTCACATCATCCTAGATTCCTTACTTTGATCATAAAGTCAACTTAAGGATCCCTTTTGATCAACTCAAAAGGAAACACCTGAAGAAGAGGTAATAATTTCACCACCCTTTTTCAAGTTCTTTTCTTCTTCCACTTCCTCTTTCTTTGTTGTTTCTATACCAAAATAATAACTCCAGTACCTCATAAATACTTTTATTTAATTATAAATATGTTAAAACCATATTATTTATTCTACCCATCCTATAAATGACAAATTCACCATACGTGCGTACATGTGGATTACCCTCTCCACGTCGTGGTGTAGTTTGTTATTCAAACACTTCATTATTTGGATGGGTATAATAATGAGTATAACTGATGTCAAAAATAAATATAACATGTTAATAATTCTATATATGTTATATACCATCCAATTACATACGATTCTACCATCAATATAATGATATTGTCACTCATGCATATGTACGGATTACAATCTCCACGACGCGATGAGATTCATTCTCACGTTCACCATTCAAAGATGATTATAAAAATATATATTATTAATAAGTTTTTAATATATGAAATAATAATGCTACTTTATATATATATATGAGTGTGTGTGTGTTTGTTTGTTTGTGTGTTTCTGTTTTTGTACTTACATATATCTTATTCGCTTACTTTCGTTCAATACAATATGAAAACGGAAACAGCGTTTTTGTGTACGTACGGCCTACCATCTCCATAAACGGTGCCTTACATTTCATATATTTATCTATTATAAATATTTATATTCTAAATATATATGATATAAAAATTAAGGTTTATATTCTGGAAGTATTTAAATCATGATCTAAATGATATGATCAAGAATAACAAGTTAAAATGCGTACGATAAATAAAGTAATTATTACCCAAAATGTTAATTTAACATGGAAATCATTATTAAATGGGTAGTATAAAGTCATAAAATAATCATGTATGATATAATAAATATGAATATGGTTCTGGTATAATTTAATAACTTACTATGGTCATTATACAGGAGGTTAAACGTACCCTTGACCAAAGGAAAGTGAAAGGTAAGGGTTAATTTTACAATCTCTTTATTATCTGAGGTTGTTTTTACATAATTATCTACTAAGACATATTTATTATCCTTCTCCATATTTCATAAAATATTTTTCAAATGGATTATTTTTAAGGTACTTTTTACTAAAACATCATTTTAAATGTTTTTAATATTTATTCTTCTAAACCTTTCCTATTAATGTCCATGTTTTCAAAATGATTTTAAGGATTTATTTATATTGACATGAATGTTTTAAAATTTTAATTCCTTTCAAAAGTTTCAAAGTGGTATGGGACACTTTGATTAAAAACTCTCTTTTAAATGACTTCCTTTATAAATTATGTGACTTAAATGATTTCATGAAAAAGGGATATTTCTCTCAATGATTTTTACTGATCATTTTCAACTATGCCAACATCCTTTACGGGATATTATTCTTGATCAAGGTTGATTTATTATACATATCTTCCATATTGTATTGAAGGTTTTGTGATATGTTTGACTGTGGATGTGTTATTTTTATACCATTCATGGTTTATGGATAAATTATAGACATTTTTTATGCTAGTTTTAATATGAATGTTTATGTTATGCTTAAACCTTTTCATATGAGGAATGAATTGGACTTAGTAAGTGATAGGTGGATCCCGTTATAGATCCTCAATGCATCGGTAGGTCTCATGAGACAAACTAGTGTCTTGGCACAAGTGCTTGAAAAAATCTTATTTGTGGTCTTGGCACAAGACCTTGACTATGTGGTTATGATGTCTGGAATTATGCATTCCATCATTATGAAAGTGGCTATTGATATTGCATGTGATTATTAGAATAGTAGAATATCCATGTGAATAAGTAAATGGAATTATTTGATTTATATTGGCCATATTATGCAGAAGTTTAGGTTTAAAAGGCTTATGCTTTTGTCTTATACATTTCCTTAAATTTTTATGTTTATTTATGAAAGTTTCATCTATACACTGAAAAAAAGACCACTTTATAAGGGGTTACTTTTTACTTTAGAAGGGGTTTTAACCCCTTCTAAAGACGTTAGCGGTGGTTATGAGGAACCGCCACTAATGTGCCCGCCTACTGTTAGTAGAGGCGGTTTTGAGGAAGCACCGGTAAATGTGTGATGATTTTAGCAACGGTTACAGTAGAGGAACCCCTTGTAATTTTGTCCAAAATTTGTCACAGCTTGTTGTCATTAGGGGTGGTTATTACCTTGACCGTCTCTAGTAGAGTTGTTAGGGGCGGTTCAAGCATTAGGGGTGGTTTTAAACAATCACCCCTATTGCTACTTTTCTTTTAAAAAAATATATCTCTAGCATTGTGTGTGACCTATCCCCATTTCCCATTCCCCCTCTCCAGTCCTCGGTGCCCCTTCTTGTGTGTCCCTGGTCTCCACCTCGCATCTCGGTCCCCCTGCGTGTCTGTGTTTGTCCCCGAGTTCCCCCGGCGTGTGTTTTTGTCCCATGTTTGTCCTTTGTCCGGTGTCCCTCGTGTTTGTCCAAGTTTGTCCCCCCTGTGGGCGTGTCTGTCCGTGTTTGTCCCCCCATGGGCATGTCTGTCTGTGTCTGTCCCCCCGTGGGCATGTCTGTCTGTGTCTGTCCCCCCATGGGCATGTCTGTCTGTGTCTGTCCCCCCATGGGCATGTTTGTCCGTGTCTGTCCCCCTTGTCACGCCATCTCTCCCCACGTGTATATCCCCTCTTGTCCCCCACATGTATGTCCCCCCTTCGTAGTGTGTGTCTGTCCCTTGGTTATGACCCCCCCTCGTGAGTCGCGTGAGTGTGTTTCCGGTTCTCCGGGAGCATGTCTCGGTCCAGCCCTGGTCTCATCTATGAGTAGGTCCAGCCCCCAGTTTCCTCTCGGTCGGCAAGTTCAGAGGCTTCTAAAATTTTAATTCTGGCAGGATTCGAATAGCGGATCTCCAAGGTAAACAGACTGCACCTGAACCAGTACCGCAACTCTATTTTTGTTTAAATAAAACATATATTATATTATTTATATTTAACAATAAGTTTATTAAAATATAAATTATTTCCATAATATATTTAAATACATATAATAAGCTTATTAAAATATACATATATATAAATAAACTCATATATATTATCAAATTTACACATAATTTATAAAATATTGTATTTATATATATTAATACGTTTATTGAAATAAACATTATTAAAAAAATATATTTAAATATATATAATAAGTTTATTAAAATAAGCATATATATTAACAAATTTACACATATAATTTATATATTATTGTATTTATATATATTAATAAGTTTATTAAGATAAAAATTATTTTCATAATATATTTAAATATATTAAATAAATAAAATGTATCGATATTTATATAAATATAAAGATATATGTATTTTTTTTCTACACACCTCGATAAATTATATATTTACATATATTTAAATAAAATTATGTATGTATGTATTTATAAATACATTATATCAAACACACACAAATGGGAATGTGTATGTATATATTTATTTGTAATTTTTTATATTTATTTGAATACACATATATATATATATTTATTTATTTATATTTTACCCAAATATATTATGCAAATATATATTTATATATACATATTATATTTATACGTACAAAATTAATATATATATGTTACATATTTATATGAATATAATATATTTTATATTTTATAAATACATTAAAATACGTATATAATATATACTATATATATTATGAATTTTTTTAAGAAAATAGTGGGGGTTCGTAACCTCTCTGATCTCTTAAATTAGAGGGGGTTGTGAACCCCCTCTAATGTATGACATTAGTGGGGGTTCAAGAGGGGGTTTTGAACCCCCACTAATGTCTTCAAAAAATAAATTTCATATAACACAGACACACATAACACCTCTAAAATCCAACTAATTGTGTATATATATATATATATATCTATGTATGTATGTATGTATGTATGTATGTATGTATGTATGTATGTATGTATGTATGTATGTATGTATGTATGTATGTATGTATGTATGTATGTATGTATGTATGTATGTATGTATGTATGTATGTATGTATCTATGTATGTATGTATGTATGTAAGTATGTATGTATGTATGTATGTATGTATGTATGTATGTATGTATGTATGTATGTATGTATGTATGTATGTATGTATGTATGTATGTATGTATGTATGTATGTATGTATGTATGTATGTATGTATGTATGTATGTATGTATGTATGTATGTATGTATGTATGTATGTATGTATGTATGTATGTATGTATGTATGTATGTATGTATGTATGTATGTATGTATGTATGTATGTATGTATGTATGTATGTATGTATGTATGTATGTATGTATGTATGTATGTATGTATGTATGTAGGTATGTATGTATGTATGTATGTATGTATGTATGTATGTATGTATGTATGTATGTATGTAGGTAGGTATGTATGTATGTATGTATGTATGTATGTATGTATGTATGTATGTATGTATGTATGTATGTATGTATGTATGTATGTATGTATGTATGTATGTATGTATGTATGTATGTATGTATGTATGTATGTATGTATGTCTCTATGTATGTATGTCTGTATGTATGTATGTCTGTATGTCTGTATGTCTGTATGTATGTATGTACGTATGTATGTATGTATGTATGTATGTATGTATGTATGTATGTATGTATGTATGTATGTATGTATGTATGTATGTATGTATGTATGTATGTATGTATGTATGTATGTATGTAGGTATGTATGTATGTATGTATGTATGTATGTATGTATGTATGTATGTATGTATGTATCTATGTATGTATGTATGTATGTATGTATGTATGTCTGTATGTATGTATGTCTGTATGTATGTATGTCTGTATGTATGTATGTATGTATGTATGTATAAATAAAATTATTACACTTGTATAAAGCTAATTTAATAAAATGTATTAAATATTTGGAATAATAATAATTAATATTATATAATATATTTAACTTAAATATGGGTTATAATGAATAATAAAAACAATAAAAATTTGTTACCACAGTTATGGGTAAAACCATTTTATTGGGATTAAACTAAAGGGACAAGGGATATAAATACTTAAAGAGATGTATATTATTTTATTGTATGGAAATATTTCATCCCTATTTCATCTATGATTTGTACATTTTCCATTTTGGAGCCATCTATCCAAGATTCTGACTTTTAAAATAATTATGTAAAGAAACAAAATGTTAATATCTTTCATTTAAAAAACTCATATATGTCCACCAAGGAACAAAAGAATGTTGTGAATAAAAAGTAATTTATATTTTGATAATAATGGAAAAAATTTCATGATGATAATTTTTTATAATTTTTAGTAGTTATATAATTTCCTTAAATTATTACGCAACTTCTATACTGTAATAATTTAAATAAAAGTAAAATAAAATAAATGATATTAAAAATTATAAAATTAATATGATATTAATTAATTATTTTGTTCTAAAAAAATTATATAAATTTATAACATTTCATTATAGTGTTAAATATATATATATATTCTAATTCCATATTTTCCTTGAAGTTTTTAAAGTCAAATTAATTGAATAGTGTTAAAAGAGTCATTAATGATGTTTTACAATAAATTATGTTTTCTTAAACCATTTAAAATACCTAAATGTATTATATTCATAAAAATAAATGGGAAATAGTTTATTATATCATTGAGTGTCCATTTATGGTCCAATTTTCCTTTATAAGATGTTTCTAGGACCATAAAGTGTAGAAACATTGTTACCATGGAAATTTTCAAAAAGGGATAAAGCGAGTTAAATAGAAAAATAAGGGTAAAAACCAAATCTAAAATTTTACAAGTATTATTGGATGAGAATATTTGGAATAACCCTAATATTTTCATATAATATTATCAATTTTTATCTATTTTAATGTGATAATTAATTTAAATTAATTTAGTACTTTAGGAAATCCCAAAAGTGTCCCTCCTGTAACTTATAAAATGGTACCGCCTATTCTCTTTTATTCACACTTTAACGGTATTTTCATTTTCCAAAGACTAACCGAAATCATTTTCTTAAATTTAATATATATTCCTATATTAATTGGTTTTATTATAAAAACCCTCCATGGAAGTATTTTGGTGTAGTCCTAATGAAGTTGTCAAAGGAAGATGTATCATTCTTAATAGAGTGTTTTTGTTTTATTTCTTATTCCACCTACATAAAATATTATTAAAACATATTAATATAATAAAATAAGTATATAGAATATACTAATATGTTTTTTGGTTAACGTTATACCCAATATCCATCTTATCTTCCATCAAATGTGATATGAATCCTTCATTCTTGTGTACTGCAGACTACCGCCTCACAAACTGATGCAATTCACTTTCTATAAACACCACTCACAACAAAGTTTTTTTATTGATTTAATATATTAATATGATATTAATTACGTATTTATCATTCTTAATAGGTAATATATCATTTAATTTCTTACCTATCTATTCATTGGAAAATTATATCATCGTTTTTGCTTAATATAGACCACCACCTCTATGAAGCGATGTGTTTCATTCGTCATCACCACAACACATGGATGTTATATATAATTATATTTAAATAAATAATATTTTATATATTATATTAAGATAATTTTTTTAAATATGAATGAATATTTTCCCTCTTTCTATAAGGATCGTTGGAGAACATAAATGTTACTCATGCGTACATACAACATACCGTCTCCCTAAATGTAATATAGTTCATTTTTCATGACCATACATCATGGTTGTTTTTAAATGTATAATTAATGTATAAATTTTTTAATTATTTCCTTATTATCATTCTAGATATGATTTAAAAATGTAAATAATTACCATAATCAAACTATTGATGTCATTTCAGACATATGAACTGAATATCTTAAAAACACACGCCCTTAAATTAATTTGTTATGTAATTAAATTCAACAAGGTATTGAATAAAATTAAATGAATAATAAAAATGAATAATTTTCATAAGAAAATAAATAAGTAACATAAGATTATTATTTTTATGTTAAACAATGTATGTGATGATTCAGTCTTGAGGTAAGGATTTCCAAATCAATTTTACTTTATTGAGGCATAATTTATTTATATGCACATAATAACATTTATATGATGTATATACTTCCCATTTTTATATTAAATCATAAATCCTTCATAATGCATGGTATTTTATGTTTCAATTCAATTTATTTCATCCAAGGGGATTTTAAATGAATGTTACCATGTGATAAGTGAATCATAACTCATTTTTTCATTTTGTTAAAATATTGATTAATTATTAATTATATTCTATGATTATGTGTTTTAATGAATTTTTATTAATTTATGTTGTATTTAATCTTTATTTATGTGGAGTAACATTTTATAGGAATAATCAATTCAATAATTAATTCTAAATTCTATTATAAGATCATTGTAAGAGATGTTGTGTCAATTTCACCTCCATTGAGATATATTTGGTATTATAAACTTGTTTATGTTAATATAGTTTATATACTCCCCATATACATTTTATATCATGAATAATTCATAATTACTGCTATTTTCTATTTCAATTCTAATTATTTCATCAAATGGGATTTGAGTTGAATGTTTCCAAGTGGTAGGTGTTTCACAACACAATTTATTTTAATTGGGTTATAATAATTATTCTTTGTCTTTGTTAATATAAGAATAAAAAGATCAATGACCTGTGATTATTTAATTTTTTTATTTCTATTTGTTTAATGTGAATATACATTTGTTACATATAATCAATTCATTGATTAGTTCTCACTTCAATGGTAGGATCTTTTTAAGAAATTTTGTCTCGATCTCTACTCCATTGAGATATATTTCATATTATGAACCTTTTATTTGTTTGTGGTGTATATAATTCCCCTTTGTGGTATTTAAAATTAATATAAATTTATTCATGAATATTATTTATTCATTTCAATTTACTTTTTCTAGATTAATTTTTATAATAAAATTTGATCTTATTTTCCTTTGTGATCTGGTATATTTATTCCCATGTTTATATTTTTCAAAAAAACATACAAAATTACATTTTTTTTAAAATAGATGAGACAAATTCCAAGTGATAGGTCTCCTGGATATTTTAAAAATATTATTATAGTCTAAACGAATGTATTTTACATTTGTCTCTTTGGAAAAGAGGCATCAATTCAATAGGGTGAGTATTAGTAAAAATGAAATCATCAACATTAACCCCTTTGTTTTCAAGGACATCTGCAAAAGATTTAGCTTCAAAAACCACATGTGTGATAATATAATTCACTAAGGATATATTTTTCAAGCAGTTGGACCATATTGCAGCAAAATTTTAAGAATGTTGAATGTTTCTAGATCTAATAGTCTACAAAATAGCGGTAGATTCACAATTGAATCATATATTTTTCTAGATCCATCAACATTACATATCATATAAATTGATCAAACCAATAATTTTACCTTAAAATGAAGTGTAAACACCATATGTTCTATAAAGATTCCCAATAAAAACTCTATTATGATCCCTAAAAATAGCCCCAAATTATTCAGGTCTAGGAATTCCACTAAAATCTTCATCAGAATTGAATTTATACTAACCCAAAAATGGAAAGTTCTAGAACACTTCTAATATCCCCAATGGAGGAGGGAAGTTACCTATAATTTTCATACACCTCAACGCTGAGAATTCATAAATGAAATTATTGTAGTGTCCATTTTGTGGTGAGTTAGAATTTTTTCTTACATAACAACATCAATAATGGACGAATGAAGTTTGAGGGAGATCTGGTCGTGGATCACAATGTTCCTTCCATGTCATAAGACATCTAAGAGTTCCCCATAGGCAACCCTAAAAATATTCATCAATCTTCAATACATATAAAGGTTGAAGCAGGACTTTAGGTGGTTTGCGGTCAATATAGAGTGCTAGGTATGTATCTCAATAATATCAAAAACAACCTTCGAAAGTGATGAGGCTATATAATAGAATAAAAATAGATGATCCACATCCCCTTTTTTCTAGTGACATAGGACATATCTTGATTAGAGGGAGATGAAAAAAAATTGAAGGTTGTCATCAACTCAAATTTTAAAAGATAGCCTCTATAATAGGGTAAATCTAGATGGTAAGATGAATTTATTTTTAAGGGGTCCGATCTAGTTGGGATAACCTTGTATCTCATAAATATAAAATAACTTTACATCAAACAGGCCATTCATAGAATCTTCCCATATCAGAATATCCTCCTAATTCAATAAGTTATTATTAGAGACAATTGGTCTAACATTGTCCAAGTGTGAGTTAAGAAATGTCATTTGATCCCTAATTGTGATATTGATATCTACCACATTATTATAAGAGTTAATCATATTAAAAAAACCATGTATCTCATAAATATAAAATAACTTTTCATCAAGAAGTCCATTCATATCATGTTCCCATATCAGAATATCCTTCTGATTCAAGAAGTTATAATTAGAGACTATTAGTCTAACATCATCCAAGTGTGAGTTAAGAAATACCATTTGATCCCTGATTGTGATATTGATAACTACCACATTATTATAGGAGTTCATCATATTAAAAAATGGAGTCCCTTCCCAGATATCAAGATAGAATCTATGATCAAAATTATTGTCATCAAACCAATGTGATTTCATATAGATTCTTGCAAATATATCTTTAAGACCAGGACAAATAGAAGAGTCAATGTAATTTGAATTTATATTTTTCAATATTTCCTAGAATCTAGATCATAGAAATCTCAAAGACTCGGATTTTTATTGAAAAGTATCCAAATGAAGTGTTCTTGAAGAGATATATTAAGAAAGCAAAGGTTTTTTATTCCCAAACCCCCAATCACATGTGGCATACAACCTTGCTTCCAATTTACAATGATAACCTTTCCTTTTAGAATTCTTCATCTACGAAAAAAAATTAATCATATAGGAATTAATTCCTCTAATCAAGTAGGCATGTCATTTAAAAACCATAAAATAATATATAAATTTGGAGATTACCATATGCGTGAAAATAAAAAATATTCATGTCATTAAGAGATACATACCTTTCTATAAAGAAATGTTTCTTATAATTTGACCCAAAATATTATTGAATAAAGATGCATGTGGTATTCCCTAGAACATGTTAACACCAAAAAATATGACTGAAATAACACCTTCTCTAATGAAAAAAAACATTTATCATACTCAGTTTCCTGGTAGAATTGATAGTTTTTTCAAAATAAATGAAACATTTGTTCCAACTTATCATCAGACCCAAAACTTCTTCATATTTCAATTGATATTTTTTGATGTTTTGATGTGTCTTATATCACTCAAAGTAAAAAAATAATGATATCATCATAATAAAAAATATGAGATCAAATAGATATAACTCTTTCTACTCTGATGTTTTTCAAATCAACCTTCTCAACACAATGAAGAATAATCCTACTAATATAGTCTTCAAAGATAGTAAAGATAATGGAAAAAAAGGGTTCACTTTGCATAAACCCCCTAGTATAAGTTTAATTTTAAAAAATTATTTAAAATTAATATTCTTGTTATTTTTTTAATAGGTTACTTTTAAAATTTTATTAAAAAAAGTGAAAGGAATATTTATTTTAACATACTTGGTATGAATTGAACATCCCAACATCATGATAACTCATTTCTTTGAATCCTAAATTATATGCTTATAAGTTCCTTTTGAAAGAAAATTTGATTTATAATATTATTAATGTTTTTATTTTTTAAAAGTGATTTTCAATGTGAAAAGGGAATTATCCCCAAGAATGTATTTAATAAAAATTCATTGGAAATTATATTCATCACCAACAACAACCCTTTATTATACATATACTCCACTAGGGATATGTTGTAATGATACCATCCAAATATTTTTTTATGGATAGTTTATTACTATTTTGACCATGGAAAGTACTAAAATTCACTATCATTATTAATTCTGTATTCATTAGAATTCTCTTGAAACATTAACTTTATTATGATCATTGTACATTATATTTCCCATAAAAATATATATTCATTATCATGGATATACTTATTTCTTAAATTATATATCATTTTTACATACATTGTTTTAATATGAAATTATTTGGCTGAATGGGGAAAATGATAAATATATATTATTTACTCAATAAAGATATTTATCGGTAAGGAATATTGTTTATGAAATAAAATTTTCATTCAATATTTTTGGAATGCATTGTAAATGTAGTGATAGGTGGGTCCTAGAATTATATTGACCACTCATGCATCCAAGAGTCTCATGAGACAAATCAGTTATTTGGAATTAAATGGGGGGTTTTTATACCTACCTATCGATTAAAATATCCTATAAAAATGTATTAATTGTACAGATATCATGTCATGCATGGGTTTTTTTCACCCTTTATTCTGGTTAATTGTTGGATCTCAGTTTTCCTCTCAAGTTATGGGTATGAGGGGGTTTCAAATTTTAGGTGTTTCTTTGTCCATTTTTCATCCTGAGGTTATTCCTCATGTTGTTTAGGATTTCTTTGTGAAAATTTGTCTTTTTGGGCTTAGTTGTAGCATGCGCATTGTTGGTACATAGTTTTTTAAATTGTACAGCTCAAACTAGGTAACTATGCGGCCAAGTGACATTTTGGGATGGTTGTGTTTGGCATAGTTTTAATTCATTTATGTTATGGTTTTTGGTTATTAGGGTTCCTCTTCATAAATCTTGGTGATTAGTATAACTCCCCAGCCTTAAAAATTACATAATATTGAGTTTTGATCAAGAATTTTCTTTCTTTTACATTGAGGATCTTTTCAGGTTTATATCTTTAGACAATTAGTCTATAACTATTAATACATTACATCTCAATTATTACAAATTAGACACTTCTAATCTATCTAATTTTTTCACAATAATAAAACTCCATAAATAAAACAAGAATTCTTTTCTTGATAAAAATATTCTTGAATTCATCATTTGTATTACCCTTATTTATACCCTGTGAAAAACATTTCAAAAACTTGGGATGAGCATTAAAATCTCAGTAAGGGTTAAAAAATAAGGAAAGAAAACAGCAGTCCATGAATACATAAAAATAAATGAAATTGTACTTTTCACTCATAAAACATAAGCTCTTTAAAATAACTCATGAAATAATATTATTTATGAATAACTTATAGAAATCATAAATCATAAAGGTAACTTGTGGCATCCATAACATACTTACATTGTATCTTTCATAGCTATATAGGGAGTAACCTTTAAGGTCAGATTTGGAATACCCATCACAGTATATTCCCTAAATCTCTTAGGAGGAACCTTAATGTTTACCTCTATCATGTTACCCAATACATTTGAGATCTATCACGGGCTCAGCCACAATTTTGTTATCATGGAACCACCTGTATACATAAATAATTCCCAATAACCACAATATAATCATAACACATGAACAAGAATAAAGGAAAATTAACATTTCCACATTGCAATCGTAAGAAATCATTTCAAGATATTGATATAATAAATCCAATCTCAAAACAATTTTTAAAACTAAAATACCTAAATATGGTATTTAATTTTCCTTAAAAAACATTATGGCTTATAGAGGAAACTAGATATCAAAAAATGCTCGCGGTGGCGGAAAGTCCGTTGTTGTTGCGTACATTAAAAAGAAACATTCCTTTTGTTGTTTAGTAAAAAAAATTGTACAAAAAATATTCCCTTTTGAAAATATTTTAATGAAATTAAAATTCAAAGGGTTTTATTATACACCATATAAAACAAGTTTGTGTATAAACCAAAATATGCCTCAATGAAAGAATATTGAGACAAACTTACCATGAGTCTGACTTGTCTTGTTCGTTATTTATCTTCTTGAATAATAAACACAGGTTAATTTCTAATTGTTTCTGAACCTTTTTTATGTTTATTATTCACATTACATCACTTATTACCATGTTATTATAATTAGTTAATTATTTTAGTTCATGTCATTTGTTTTGTCGATAATCGGTTCTTGAGTCAAAAATGAACATGGTATGATGTCACAGGTCTATGTGGTCATAAATCCATAATCTTCATAATAGTATCCATGACATATTAATCACTATTACACATAAAACTTATTTTTTTATTTAAATCATTAAATATGGTTATGAAAAATGAGCTACGTTATAGTCATGGAGACGATAGGTCGTACGTGCGCAAGAGTAACATTTCCATTTTTCATTGATCATTATGGAAATAAGGTAATTATAATTTTATCACTCTGGAATGATCATGATATTATTAAAATCATAATAATCATTTAAATATACCTATATATATCTTAAAAGTGATATAATGAATAAAAATTAGTTACACCGCTTCATGGAGATGTACGCACTCATGGTGTTATCATTTTTATACACATAGAAGTAAGAATGTAATTGATATATTATTATCTTATAATGATTAATATGTCATTAATATCACATATGAATATTAATTACATCATTATAACCAATCTTAATAGACGGTAACGGAAAATGAACTAAATCGGTTCGTGGAGGTGATAATTCACATGTTTGCACGAATGATTAATTCCTATCCCATTTAATGAAAGTAGAGGTGGATTTAGGGGATAATATTAACGTAATAACATCTCAGTATATTAAGGATACTGTAGTTATTATTTCATCATCTTTTTATGAGATTTTAGCAAGTGGAAGATGAAACAAAATAGGAACACTTAAAGAAAACGATACATCTTCATCAGTTGATCGCATTTGAAGAACACTTAAACACCTCTATGAAGGGTGTTATGACTTAAGTAAGGCTTCAAGAATTTGGGGAGGGATTATATTAATAGTATTGGATAGATCTTGAATGAACAAAAAGTATTTGGAAGTGTGATTAATAGATAGGGATATGTACCTTTTTATAGGAGAGGGGAGGTACACCCTTGGAGAGTATTAAAATATTAAATTAATGTAAATTAATTTTTAATCCAAGTGGCTTAAACATGATATATGGAGAATATAAGTTGAGTATTCATATAAATCCTCTAATACAATATTTTTTGACATGAATTGAGTTTATTTTAAACCTTATCTTTTATATTTATCCTTAATTATTCTCTTTTAATTTTAAAAGTGGTAAGAAAATTTTAATTATTAAGAAGATATTAATTTTATTTATATAGAGTAAATTTAGTATAATTATAAACTTAATTAAATTTTAAACCATATAATAATAACTTTTTTATTTTAAAATATTTTTATTATTTTTGAATATTTTAATAAATTGTTTTTTCTATAAAACATCAATTATGTCAATTTTTACACTCTTGCGTTATTAAATTTAAATAAAATAAAAACATAGAGATAAACTCAAACCAAACCATTTAATAGTATAATAAAATATAATATTAATCTATAAAATTATTTTATGACATAAATTATGTAAAATAATTTTTATTTTAATATTTATAATATCATTTATTTGAATCCTTTATTAATGATGCAATCACTCCATCATCATTATATCATAATTAAATTTATTTTTCTAATCTCTAAAAATTATAAATAAAATAACATGATGTAGTAAATATTTTTATCTTTCTAATTACTATTTATTGTTGAATATATCACTTATATAACCCCACCTTAAAATTTTTTAATTAAAAAGATACATGTTTATGTTATATTTCTCTTTACTTTAAATTAATTACTATAACATGTCATTTTCACACCCAAGTGGCTCCCAAATGCCAAATGTTCAGCCTAAGAATTTAATTTGTTTCCCTTGACCCATCCAATAAGATTAGGACATGTGTTAGTGTATTTTTATATTATTATAATATTATTTTTACCCTTATTTACCAAATTTTTCCTTTAACTGTGGTAAATAAAAATAATTACTAAAGTTGAGATTCATAATATCCAAAAATAAAAGGTACCTATTTAAATAATTTAGACCTTATGATTACAAATATAGAATCTATTTTTTCAAATTCAAAACACAGAGTTTTCATTAATTAATTTAAAATTAATTCCCATTGTCAAAACTAGAAAACGGGTTTTTAAGAAATAAAAACAATCAAAATATTGACATCTGTTTATGTCCAATTTAAATGTGAAATTACTACCAATGACAAAAATTGGATTAAATTATAAAAACATAATATAATTAAACTTTAAAACCAATATAAAAGATAATCTAAATATGTAAATAAATTAGATGAAGAGGCATTTTTTACTTAAAATACGGTATTCTTCACTATTCATTAAAAATGAACTTTATCAAAAAATTACCAAAAATTTATCCAAAGTAAATTTTGATATCCCACTTCAATAGAAGAAGTTAGTTTTGTCAAATAGATCATATAAAAGTGAAAAACCTATTTTCAAAAAGGTTTCTCCGTCAAAAGGTGGTAAAACGACATTTTAAAAATATTAGAGTATTTTATGTTTAAAATTGGATTCATTCTCATTTTAAGCCTATAAAATTCATTGTATAAATGTATAAACATTTGAAAAATATGTAAAATTATAATATAGTTAATTATATTCATTCCTTTCAATACAATGTCTAGGCATTTTAAACCATTTAAAATAATAATATTATCGCTTTATTTTTTTTGGAATAACTAAGTGTTGTGTGAAATGTAAGGTCTTGGAGAAACCAGATTTTACATGTTGAGTACACTATCATATACAGTGTCCCATATAAACTAAAATTAATATTAAATTAAAAAATATTAATAGATATGAAAATGTATTATTCTATAAATACCTAGGGTGTTACATGATTCCCCCTATTGGAAATTCCATCCTTGCAATTTTAAAATTGGGCTCAGAAACTTCATTGAAATCTTACACTAGAAAAGGTTTCAATAAAACTATCACTTTAAAAGAAAGAAATAGAAATAAAAAGGTCACCCTAGATAACACATACTAGGATTCCATATAGGAAAAAATGTATATGGAATGGAAACTAACCATCTTGTTCTGATGGAGAGTGATAGAAAACATGATTAGGAGAAAGTTAACAACAATAAAACTATAAAATTGTGATGTGTTAAATGGTATTTAATTTTCCAGTACGAAAAGTAAAAGGAAAAAATTTTTTATGGTCCTTTTTAGAATTTTTAGGAATTTATTTATGATCTTGACTAAGGACATAAAGAAGAAAAATTACTTATCAAGTAGAATTTAATCCTTTAATAAATGTCTACCACAAACTCATCTTTTCTATAAACAAAGAGTATTCAAGATTACTTGGTCATATGTAATGCACTAGAATCAACTTCTATAGAATCACATAATCCAAAAAATATTAACTATCTATTCATCATATTTTGAAACATTAAACGGAATCAAAATGGTTAGAATTATATAATATAATTCCCCAAAAATAATAATCATTTTTAAGAAAAAAAGGATACTTTTAATCACCAAAAATCAAGGGTAATACTCAAAGTCCAACACCGACCATTCAATAAATAATTTTCCATAAAATTACTCAAAATAATCAAAACAATGATTGAAATTAAAAATTAAAAGTATTTAATCACATAATCTTCCAAGATAAATTTTAACAGTTATCTCCAAATAAAATAAATCACTCTTAATGTCTCATACCAAAAGTTAATTAACTTAATTTCATATTCCAAAAGATAGGTTAATTAACTCATTAAATACTCTAATTCCCTATAATTCCACAGTTAAAATCATAGATTATTCCCAAAATATAATTCAACCATTATTCCTCAATTAAATCCCAATGAATTCTATTTACCTTAATCGTATAAATTTCCCAAAATAGAGTACGCCTTCTAAAATAACATTAATCACTTAATCCCAAAATCATTTATCTAATACCAAGTATATCCATTCTATAAAACATAAGTTCACAAAATAAACATATTCTGATTCCATAAACTCGTTAAACTAATAAGTAAAAGTCATACTAACCAGGGACATCATGTAGGCCAGTGGTAGGAAATAAAGCCTTATCACACTTCAATTATGGGTTCGATTACCATGACCTTGTCTGATGTGATGGGTTATCACCCTTATTGTGAGTTTTGCTTATTCTAAAACAATATAATTCTAAAAACATTCCCAAAATGAGATAAAATATTCAAAAATAATCATAACATTATTTCACCTCAAATTTCTCTCATGCCTTTCATTTTGCATCTCAAAATGTAATAAACCATAATTACCTTAAAATAAAGGATCATATAAACCCTAAATATTTATTATAATTATATCCAAAAATTAAATGGTAATTCTTCCACAAATATAATTTTCACATAAAAAACTTCAGGGTTACACATACTAGAGAAAAGTCTTCCAAAGTAATCCCATCAAAAAGAGCATTAATACTTTTAAACATTTCATCACCCAAATATCTTACATAACTATCGAATTTCTAAACTGTAGACATCTTAATCATCCAACATTATTCATGATCCCTTAATCGTGTTTTTCCAACTTATTTCGTAATACTTCTTTCCTATAAACAAAATTATTAATCATGTCCTAAGATTCAAAAATGTCAAAACATGAGCTAAGAAATAATTCATACCATTAATAGGTCATTTTCAGTTTCCTCATCCTCGGTTAGAATGGAATTAGATATGGGTAAACATATATTTGTACTATATTTCTAATCCCATTCCTGAACCTTCTTTTTAGGACATCTATTTTCATAATAACCATGCACGGCACATTTAAAACATTCAATTGATCCTTCGGAAAGATCATTTTTTTCCTTTCTTGGAGTCAGAAGAACACTTACTTTTTATATGGAAGGTTATTGATTTATAAACATCATTTACACATCTATAACATCTTCTCATACCTTTAAAACATTTCCCTAGGTGTATATTTTCAAATCCTTGAAACATAGGTTTTTTAATATACTTACCTTCATGATTATTACATGAACATCCACAGAGATTTGTTTCTCGCATATATGATGACTAGAAAAATCACCAAGGTTCAAGTGGTAAACCATGACTCTAGATAGTTGGTTTAAAATAACAATAATAGTTCTCATTGTAGCTCCCATTTAATTTGGTTGATTATTCAGAAAACCACCACAGTTTCCTTCACATCCATTGTTATAATGGTGCCTCCTAGATCTATCCATTTACTAAAACCAAAAAGGTCATTGTGATTATATCAGTAAAATCATCATATAATACCATATGAGGAGGGTAAACAGTAAGATATACTTATTCATGTTATCTTAATCTACATCAATTTATCTAAAATAACTATGACTCTATAATATGATAACCATTCTGGTTATATAAAATAAGTCACTTATGCTTAAATAACACCCTAATCTCTAAAGTTATCTAAACTGACCTCTGATACCAACAGTAAGGCCAAAGCCTTAAACATTACATAATCTCTAGTTTTGATCAATAATTTACTTTCTTTTGAATTGAGGATCTTTTCAGGTTTTGAGAATTAGAGAATTAGGCCATAACTATTAATATATTACATCTCAATTATTACAAAGTAGACACCTCTACTCTATCCAGTTTTTTCACAATAATAAAACTACTTAAATAAAAAAAGAATTATTTTCTTGATAAAATTATTCTTGTATTATTCCTTTCTCTTACCCTTCCTTATACCCTATGAAAAACATTTCAAAAACTTGGGATGAGCATAAAAAGTTCAATAAGGGTTAAAAAATAAGGAAAGAAAACATTAGTCTATGAATGCAAATAAAATCAATGAAATAATAAATTTCACTCATAAAACATAATCTCTATAACATTCCTCATGAAATCATAAGATTTATGAATAAATAATAGAAATCATAAATCATAAAGTTAACTTGTGGCTTCCATAACATACATATATTGTAGATTTCACAACTATATGGGGAGTAACCTTGATGGTTACGTTTGGAATACCCATCATAGTATATTCCATAAATCTCTTAGGAGAAACATTAAAATCTACATCCATCATGTTACCCAATGCATTGGAAAGCTATCACGGGCTCACCCTCCCTCATTTTATCATAAAACCACCATATACATAATCAATGCCTAAGAACCATAACATAATCCTAACACATGAACAAGTATAAAGAAAAAATATGATTTCCACATTGCAATTGTAAGAATTCATTTCAATAGAATGATATAATAGATCCATTATCAAAACCATTTTCAAAACTAAAATACAACAATTTGGTATTTACTTCTCTTTAAAAAACATTATGTCTTGTAGAGGAAGCCACATATGAAATAATGCTCATGGGGAGGAAAGGTCATTGTTGACACGTACGTTAAAAAGAAACATTCCTTTTACCATTTAGTAAAATGATTCATAAAAACAATATACCCCTTTGAAAACTATTAAATGAAATTAAAAGTCAAAGGGTTCAATTATACATCGTATAAAAGAAGGTCGTGTATAAACCATAATATGTCTTAATGAAAGGATATTGAGACGAAGCCCCTAACCTTGAGTCTGAATTGTCTTGTTCATTATTTATCATCCCAAATAATAAAATTAGATTAATTTATACTTGCTTAAAAACATTTTTCATGTTTATTATTCTTATTACATCACTTATGACCATGTTATTATAATTATTTAATTATTTGAGTTTATATCGAATGTTTTGTCGATAATCGGTTCTCGAGTCGAAAATGAACGTGGTATGATTTCACTAGTCCATGTGGTCATAATTCCATCATATCTAGAATAGTATTCAGGACATATTAATCAATTTTACACATAACTCATATTGTTTAATTTAAACCATTAAATATGGTCATGAAAAATGAACAATGTTATAATTATGGAGATAGTAGGTCGTACATATGCATGAGTAACATTTCCATTTTTCATTAATCATTATAGAAATAAGGTAATTATCATTTTATATTTCCAGAATTATCATTATATTATAAAAATCATAATAATAATCTTAATATACTTATATATATCATACAAGTGACATAATTAATAAAAATGAGTCGCACTGCTTCGTGGAGGTGATAGTTCACACGTACGCATGAACGACATTATCATTTTTATGCACATGGAAGTAATAATTTAATTGATATATTATTATATTATAATGATTAATATGTCATGAATATCACATATTATGATTAATTACATTTTTATAACCAATATAAATAGATGGTAATGCAAAACAGATTAAATCAGTTCGTGGAGATGATAATTCACACGTACGCACGAACGATTAATTACTTTCCTATTTGATGGAAGTCGAGATTGATTTAGGGGATGATATTAACTTAATAAAATCTCAGTATATTTAGGATACTGTATTTAATATCTCATCATTTTTTTATGACATTTGTGGAAGTGAAAGAAGAAACATAATAGAAATAGTTAAAGAAAATGATACCTCTTCTTCGGTTGATCGCCTTTGAAGAACACCTAAACACCTCTATGAAGGGTGTTATTCCTAAACTAAGGGTTCAAAAATTTAGGGAGGAATTATAGGATGATTATTTGATATATATTGGATGAACTAAATTGCTTTGTAATTGTTAGTAATATAGAGGGTTGGTGCCTTTTTAAAGGAGAGGGGAGGGGCACCTTTGGAAAGTATTAAAATATTAAATTAATATAAATTATTTTTTTAATCTAAGCGGCTCCAACAAGAGATATGGTGAAGATAAGGTGTATATAGTTCTAAATAATCTCATCGAATATATTTTTGACATGTATTGGGTTTATTTTAAACCTTTTCTGTTCTGTTTATCCTTAATTATTCTCTTTCAATTTTAAAAGTAGTAACAAACTTTTAATTTTTTAAAATCTATTAATTTTACTTATATGGGGTCAATTTCCCATAATTTTAGAATTAATTAAATTTTAGACCATTTAATAATCACTTTGTTATTTTTAAATATTTTAAATATTTTTTAATATTTTAATATATTATTATTTTTATAAAACATCAATTATGTCAATTTTTACACTATTCACATTATTGAATTTAAAAAAAGTCTAAATAGAAAGTTAACTTCTAAAAAAATCATTAAATAGTGTAATAACATGTAATATTCATCTATAAAATTTTTGGATAACATAAATTATGTCAAATAATATTTATTTTAATATTTATAATATCATTTATTTGAATCCTTTATTAATGAAGCAATCACTAAATCATCATTATCTCATAATTAAATTTATTTATTTTATATCTAAAAATTAAAAATAAAATAGCATGAAATGAGAAATATTTTTATATTTATAATGGATAATTATATTCTAATATATCGCTTATAGAACCTCGCCTTAAAATTTTTCAAGAAAAAAATACATGTTTATGTTATATTTCCCTTTACTTTAAATTAATTATTATAACATGCTATTTTCACACCCAAGTGGATCCCAAATACAAAAAGTTCATCCTAAGAATTTTTTTGGTCATCCATGACTCGTAAAATTAAATTATGAAATGTGTTTGGGTAGTTTTATATTATAATAATATTTTTTTTACCCTAATTTACCTAACTTACCATTTAACTGTGGTAAATAAAAATAATTACTACAGTTACTATACATAATATCAAAAAATAAAAGGTGCCTATTTACATAATTTTTAATTTTTGATTCCAAATATGGAATCCATTTTTCAAAATTAAAAACACATAAGTTTCATTAATTAATTTAAAATCAATTCCCATTGTCAAAACTAGAAAGCAGGTTTTTAAGAAATAAAAACTATCAAAAGATTGACATGTGTTTATGTCCAATTTAAATGTGAAATTACTGCTAATGAACAACATTAGATTAAATGATAAAATCATAATACAATTAAAATCTAAAACCAATAAAAATAAAATCTAACAAAATAAATAAATTAGATGAAAAGGCAGTTTTGACTTAAAATACGGTATTTTTCACTATTCATTAAAAAAATGAACTTTATCAAAAAAATACCAAAAATTTATCCAAAGTAAATATTTATGACACACTTCTATAAAATAAGTCTATTTTTTAAATAAAATATATTAAAGTGAAAAAAACTATTTTTAAAAAGGGTTCTCCGTCAAAAGGTTGTAAAACGACATGTTAAAAATATTAGAGTATTTTATGCTTAAAATTGGATTCATTATCATTTTAAGCCTCTAAAATTCATTGGATAAATGTATAAACATTTGAAAAATATGTTAAATCATAATATAGTGAATTCTTTTCATTCCCACCAATACAACGTGTCATGACCCGTCCTCAGGGCACGTGCCGTGAGTACCCCAAGCCCGCCTTCCATAGGCCAGGGGCTGGAGACTAGCACCAAGGCGTAAATCCCGGTAAAGGGAAGGCATTGCCTTTGTAAAGTAAACAAGCACCATAGAGTAAGAAAGAGGAAAAAGTAAGCACTAAGTAAAAATTGGTACAACAGTAAGTGCGGAAAGTAAGTGGGCCAGAATACAAATCCAAACTGAAAGTAAAACAGGATTTCAGCTCACACAGATATACTTCTTCGAATGACGATAGAGATGATCACTGAACCATCTATGTCGTCGGACCCACAAAGGATCGATAGGTACTAACCCCCGCAATGACCCACACAGGATCAGACCCACATAGGATCGATAGGTAACTAACCCCCGCAAAGACCCACACAGGATCGGGCCCACACAAGACCTCTAGGCGCTGGCCCACATAGGACCGCTGAGCGCTGACCCACACAGTATCGGACCCACACAGGATCGGACCCACACAGGATCGGTAGCACTGACCCACAAAGGATCGCTGAGTGATGTAGTCGTCTCCGTCGAATCCATTGAGGATCTCTGCACAGTCTTCGTCGTCACAGTAGCAGTTACAGTCAGCTCTAGGGTTCCCGCACACAGCAAGCTCGTTCGGGAGGGTCCGCTCCACGAGCCGAGAGGCCGATACATCAACTGACACATAGTCCAGAGTTGATGTATCCAAAAGTTCCGTATCGTTAACAGGAACTCAGTGTCGCAGACAGTGCGTCAATCGGACGCCCGGTCTGAGAGTTATTGGCATTTTCGTCCCAGGAGCCTGGTTGGTTTTTAAGGAAAAACCAACCCGACCGTACTCCACCTGCGTCCAAACCTCGGGCGGAGTATGCCAAAAGATCTGTCTCACTTAGAGGAAAACAACAAAGTCGATGGTACGTCAATCAGACGTCCGAAGCTCAACATATGAGCGTTTCTGCTCCGAGGGCCCGGTTGGTTTCGTGTACGAACCATCCCGGCCGAACCCAAAGTATTCTGAAACCTTGAGTGTGATATACCGAAACGACCATCTCGATCCAAGGATCGCATCGCCGCTGATGGCGCCTCGTTCGGAGGCCCGTAGCTCATGTTATGAGCAAAAGACCAAAAAGGTCCGGAAACGGGGGGTCTGGGCCCAGACCGACCCGGCCCGACCCCCCCCCCCCCGGGTCAGCCCGACCCGGGTTGACCCGAATCGGGTCCGGTCCGACCCGGCCCGTCCAGGGTGGCCCGGCCCATCCTGGGCGCGACCCGGGCCGGCGGGTCGGCCCGGCTCGGCTCGGCCGAGTGGCCGAGCGGAGGAACCGCAGGGCGCGCTGCCCCTGCGGGATGAGGTGTCTCGGCCCCGTGTGGGGCCACGCTTGGTCAGCGGACGCGGCTTTGCCGCGTCCCGTGTGTCACCGGACTCCCGCGGTCGTGGGTCTGGTCGCCCGCCGGCGCCGCCGCGCCGGCAGCCCGCGCCGCCAGTGGATTCCGCGGGCCACCGGAGTTGCTCTGGTGGTCTGATTCCACATCTGTCTACACCGTAGCTCCTCCCGGGTCCCATTCTTCATTGTCAGGCCCTCAAATCGCCATTGCGGCCCCGTTTGTCATCGTTTGCCGTTTCGCGCACCAAGAACGAAAAAGTGTGGTGGGTTCGGACTTGTTCGTTAGTCCGCACCCACCGCGTTAGCGGTTTTAAAAAATAACATAAATCCCAGCAATTGATAAACCACATCCTGCAATCTCTTACCTCAACGGATGATCGAAGATTTGTCACGGATGAAGGAACATCGCAGAAGAACGTCGCGGGAGTAGAATCGTCAGCGTCGCGGTACTTGGCGTCGCGTCGTCGATCTCCGAGGTCTCGGCGTTCTTCATCGCCTTTCGTCGAAGGCCGGCATTTTTCGCGTTCTTCGCGTTCTTCGTGTTCTTCGCTTTCTTCGTGTTCTTCACGAAGGAGGATGAAGGACTTAAGGTTTTTGTCAAATCCTCCCAACGAACAACACTCAAGAAGAAAAATGTTGGTCTTATTTTATTACATGCCAACAAACGAAAAAAAAACTAAGTAACGACCCATTAATTCATAGAATTAATTTCAACAAATAAACCGCCCAATTAATAGAGGCGTTTAATTGTTTAAGAAAACGCCCCAGTTGAATTTAATTAAAAAGGGTTTTCGCGGGTGCGTTACTTAGTGGAAAAGAAACGGTGGGGATCGTGCGGGTCCACCTCACAAATATCCTACCAAGAGGGTAGGATATTTTGAATTGTACCATATCCGCTTTAACTCAGCTTAAGCAGCATTAAGTGGCTTTTAAGTGGCTTTAAGTGAAACAAAAATAAAGTTGTCGCACCACTTTATTTTATTTCTTAACTTAAAGCCCCAAAATTAAAAACCACACCCGAGCAAACGCAACTCCGGAAGAGGCATTTCTAAGAAAATACCGGTGCTGCAATTCCATCGGTGCCCTCGGAATTCGATTCCGAGCACCGGTTCAAAAGTTAAAAAAACCCGCTCGTTCGTTCCCTGAACGTACCCGAGCCAAACTTCAGAAAATGATTCTAGGCACACCGGGCCTCGAAATCAGGTGCCGTCAGAAACTGTGTTCTTGTAAAATTCCAAAGAAAATTAAGAAAAAAAATTCCTTGAAATTTACGGGTATTTACACAACGGCTAGGTATTAACTATAATTTAAAATAATAATATACTTATTGTATTATTTTTCAGTATAACTCAATGTTGTGTCCAAAAAAAGATTTCAGAGAAACCAATTTTTACATTTCGAGTATGCTATCTTATATAGTGTCCATTTTAAACTAAAATTAATGTTAAATTCAAAAACATAAATAGATATGAAAATGTATTATTCTATAAATATCCCAGATCTTACATCATTCCCCTATTTTAGAAATTTCATTCTCGTAATTTTAAAATTGGGCTCAGAAACATCTTTAAAAATATCACACCGGAAAAAGATTCAATAAAACTATCACTTTAAAAGAAATAAAGGGAAGAACTAAGGTCACCCAAGATAACACATTCTAGGATTACATGTAGGAAAACATGGATATGGAATAGAAACTAACCATCTTGTTTGGATGGAGAGTGGTAGAAAACATGATTAGGAAAAAGTTAACAACCATAAAACCATAAACATGTGATGGGTTAAATGGTATTTGATTTCTTAGTAGGAAAAGTAAAATGAAATTTTTTTTTTAAGTTCCTTTTCATGATGTTTAGGAATTTATTTACAATATTGACTAAGAACATAAGGAAACATACTTACTTGTCAAGTATAATTTCATCCTTTAATAAATTTCTACCAAAAAATCATCTTTTCTCTAAAAACAGTATTCAAGATTACTTGGTCACACCTAAAGCACTATAATCAACTTATAAGGAATCAGATAATCCACATAAGATTAACTATCTATTTATCTGATCTTGAAACATTAACCAGAATCAAAATGGTTAGGATAAGGTAAGATAATTCCCCAAAAAAAATAATCAATTATAAGAAAAAAGACTACTTTTAATCTCCAAAAATAATCAGTAATATCGAAAGTCCAAAATAGACCATTCAACAAATAATTTTCCATAAAATTCCTCAAAATAACCCAATAAAGGATTGAAATCAAAAATCAGAAGGATTTAATCACATAATCTTCCAAGATAAATTTTAACATTTATCTCCAAATAGCATAGATCACTCTTATTGTCTCATACCAAAAAGTAATTGACCTAATAACATGTTCTACAAGATAGGTTAATCATCTCTTTAAATACTCTAATTCACCGTAAGTCCAAAATTAAAATTATATATTATTCTCAAAATATAATTCAACCATTATTCCAAAATTAAATCCCATAGTATTCTATTTACCTTATTCATATAAAGTTCCCAAAATAGGGAATGTATTCCATAATAACATTAATCACTTAATCCCCACATCATTTTTCAAATACTAAGTATATATATTTAATAAAACATAAGTTCCCTAAATCAACTTATTTTGATTCTATAAACTCATTAAACTAAAAAGTAAAACCCATACTAACCATGGACTTCATGTAGGCTAGTGGTAGGCGATAAAGCTTTTTCGCACTTCAGTTGTGGGTTCGATTCCCATGACCTTGTCCAATGTGACAGGTTTCCACCCTTCTTATGGTTTTTCCTTTTTATAAACTATATAAATCATAAAACTTTCCAAAAATGAGATAAGTTATTTAAATATAACCATAACATAATTTAACCTCATGTTTATCTCATGCATTTCATTTTGCATCTCAAAATGTATCAAACCATAATTACCTCAAAATTAAGGATCTTATAAACCCTAAAGATTATTTATAATTATATCCACAAAGGAAAAAGTAATTCTTTCTCAAATTGAATTTTCACATAATAAACTTCAGGGTAACACATACTAGAGAAAATTACTCCAAAGTAATCACATCAAAGATATCATTAATACTTTTAAACATTTCATCACCTAGAGATCTAACATAACTCTAAAATTTCTAAAATTTAGACAACTTAATCATCTATCATTCTTCATGCCATGTTTTTACAACTTATTTCGTAATAATTCTTTCTTACAAACAAAATCATGACTCATTTCTTAAGATTTAATAATGTCTAAACATGAGCTAAGAAATAATCCATACCTTTCATAGGTCATTTTCATTTTACTCATCCTCAATTAGAATGGAATTAGGTATTGGTAAACATATATTTGTAAGGTCCTAATAATATCATCCCTAAAGCTTCTTTGTAGTACATCTATTTGTGTAATAATCATGCACACCATATTTAAAAAATCAATTTATTCTTCGAAAATAACATATTTCCCTTTCCTGGAGTCAACTGAATGCTTCATTTGTCCATGATCGGTTATTACTTTAGGACCATTATTTCCACATCTATAACATCTCCTCATACCTTTAAAACATTTCCCTAGGTTTTTCATTCCACATTCTTGACATGGAGGTTTTTTTATATACTTACCTTTATGATTATTACATGAACTTCCACAGGGATTCATTCCTCGCATATATAATGACTTAGAAAAATCACCAAGGTTCAAGTGGTCAACCATGACTCTAGATAGTTGGTATAAAATAACCTCAAGATTTCTCATTGTAGCTCCCATTTCATTCTATTTCTTATTTAGAAAACCACCACATTTTCCTTCACATCCATTGTTACATTGGTGCCTACTAGATCTATCCATTTACTAAAAATAAAAAGGTCAATGTGATTATATCAGTAAAATCATCATATACTATCTTATGATGAATGTAAAGACTAAGATATACTTATTCATGTTATCTTAAACTTATTCTATTTATCTAAAATAACTATGACTCTTTCTAATAATCTAACCATTGTGGTTATATAAAACATGTCACTTATCCTTAAATAACACTCATCTAAAATGACCTCTGATACCAACTGTAAGGCCCCATTTTTAAATATTACATAATTTTGAGTTTTTATCAGGAATTTACTTTATTTTACATTGATAATATTTTTAGGTTTTGAGTTTCATATAATTATGACATAACTATTAATACATTTCATCTCAATTATTACAAAATAGTCATTTCTACTCTATCGAATTTATTCACAATAATAAAAATCCTTAAATAAAACAATAATTGTTTTCTTGATAAATATATTCTTGAATTATTCCTTTCTCTCACCCTTCCTTATACCTAGTGAAAAAAATTTCAAAAACATGGGATGAGCATAAAAAATCTCACCAAGGGTTATAAAATAAAGAAAGAAAACATTGGTCCATGAATACATACAAGTAAATGAAATCATACTTCTCACTCATAAAATTTAAGCTCTTTAACATACCTCATGAAATCATAATATTTTGGAATAAATCATAGAAACCATAAATCATAAAGGTAAATTTTGGAATCCATAACATACTTACATTGTAGATTTCACAACTATATAGGCAGTAACCTTTATGGTTATGTTTGGAATATAAATCACAGTATATTTCCTAAATCTCTTAGGATAAACCATAACGTTTACCTTCGTCACATTACCCAATGCATTGGAGATCTATCATGGGCTCACCCTCCCTAGGTTTATCATGGAACCACTAGTATACATAAGTAATTCCCAAGAACCATAAGATAATCACAACACATGAACAAGCATAAAAGAAAAAAACATTTCCACATTACAATTGTGAGACATCACTTAAAAAAATTATATAATAAATACACTCTAAAAACTATTTTCAAAACCAAAATAACTAAATATGGTATTTACTTTTATTTAAAAACATTACATCTTGTAGAAGAATCAAGATATCAAATAATGATCATAACGACCGAAAGGTAATTCTCACCGCGTACGTTAAAAAGAAACATTCCTTTTGTCATTTAGTAAAATACTTCTTAAAAAAAGATTCCCTTTTGAAACCAATTAAATTAAATTAAATTTCAAATGGTTTGATTATACACCGTATAAAAGAAGGTCGTGTATAAACCAAAATATGCCTCAATGAAAGGAGATTAAGACGAAGTCCGTTACCTTGACTCTGACTTATCTTGTTCATTATTTATATTTCTCAATAATAAACTTAGGTTAATTTATAATTTATTCAGAAAATTTTTCATGTTTATTATTACCATTGAATCACTTATGACCATGTCATTATAATTAGTTAATTATTTGAGTTCATGTCCGATGTTTTGTCGATAATCGGTTCTTGAGTAGAAAATGAACATGGTATGATATCACTAGTCCATGTGGTCATAATCCCATCATCTACAGAATAGTATTAATGACATAGTCGCCAATTTTACACATAACTCATATTATTTAATTTAAACCATTAAATATTGTTATGAAAAATGAACAACGTTATAATCATAGAGACAGTAGGTCGTACATACACAAGAGTAACATTTCAATTTTTTATTGATCATTATAGAAATAAGGTAATTATAATTTTATACTTTTATAATGATCATGATATTATTAAAATCATAAAAATAATTTAAATATACTTATATATATCATACAAGTGATATAATGAATAAAAATTAGTCACACCACTTCGTGGAGGTGATAGTTCACACGTACGCACAAAGAACGTTAAAATATTTATGCACATAGAAGTAAGAATATAATTGATATATTATTAAATTATAATGATTAATATTTCATTAATATCACATATGAAGATTAATTCCATAATTATAACCAATCTTAATAGAGTTTATTGGAAAACAAAATAAATCGGTTTGTGGAGGTGTTAATTCATACATAGCCACGAAGGATTAATTACTTTCCCATTTGATAGAAGTAAAGATAGATTTAAGAGATTATATTAATGTAATAAAATCTCAGTATATTGAGGATACTATAGTTATTATCTTATCATTCTTGGATGATATTTTAGGAAGTGGAAGAATAAACAAAATAGAAACACTTAAAGAAAACGATACCTCTTCTTCGGTTCATTGCCTTTGAAGAACACCTAAACACCTATATGAAGTGTGTTATGCCTAAACTAAGGATTCAAAAATGTGGGTAGAGATTCTAGGAAGATTCTTGGATAGAGTTTGGATGAACTAAAATGATTTGTAATTTTGAGTAATAGATAGGGATGGGTGCCTTTTTATAGGAGAGGGGAGGGGAACCTTTGAAAAGTATTAAAATATTATATTAATATAGATTATTTTTTTATTCCAAATGGATCCAAATTGAGATATAGAGAATATAATGTGTGGATATATGTAAATACTCTCATAAAATATTTTTTTGACATTTATTGAGTTTATTTTAAACCTTATTTGTTTTGTTTATCCTTAATTATTCTCTTTTAATTTTACAAGTGGTAACAAACTTTTAATTTCTAAGAAGCTATTAATTATACTTATATGGGGTAAATTTCCCATAATTGGACACTTAATGAACTTTTAAACCATATCATAATCACTTAGTTATTTTAAAATATTTTTTGAATTTTTAAATATTTTAATAAAATATTAGTTTAATAAAACATCAATTATTTCAATTTTTACACTATTCATGTTTTTGAATTTAAATAAAATCCAAAAAAAGAGATAACTTCTAACCAAATCATTGAATAGTCTAATAACATTTCATATTAATCTATAAAAAAATTTATAACATAAATTATGTCAAATAAAATTTATTTTAATATTTATAATATCATTTCTTTGAATCCTTTATTAATGAAGCAATCACAACATCATCATCGTGTCATAATTAAATTTATTTATTTTATATCTGAAAATTACAAATAAAATACCCCGATGTAGGAAATATTTTTATCTTTATAATTACTATTTAAAGTCTGAGATATTACTTATATAACCCCACATTAAAATTTTTTATGTAAAAAGATACATGTTTATGTTATATTTCCCTTTAATTTAAATTAATTATTATAACATGTCATTTTCACACCCAAGTGGCTCTCAAAAGCCAAAAGTTCAGCCTAAGGATTTTTTTCTCACCCATGACTCATAAAATTAAATTAGGACCTGTTTTAGGGTAGTTTTATATTATTATAATATTATTTTTACCCTTATTTACCTAATTTGTTATTTAATCGTGGTAAATAAAAAAAATTATTGCAGTTACTATTCATAATATCCAAAAACAAAATGTACCTATTTAGATAATTTATATTTTATGATTCTGAATATGGAATCTATTTTTCCAAATTCAAAACATAGAAGATTCATTAATTAATTTAAAATTAATTCTTGTTGTCAAAACCAGAAAGCTGGTTTTGAAAAAATAAAAACTATCAAAAGATTGACATGTGTTTATATCCAATTTAAATCTGAAATTACTGATCATGACCAAAACTAGATTAAATGATAATAAAATAATACAATCACACTTTAAAACTAATAAAAAGATAATTTAACCATTTAAATAAATTAGATGAAAATGCAGTTTTGACTTAAAATAAGGTATTTTTCACTATTCATTAAAAAATGAACTTTATCAAAAATTTATCCAAATAAATTTTTATGTCCCTCTTTTATATAAGAATTATATTTTTTCAAATAGAAAATATAAAAGTGATAAAAAATATTTTTAAAAAGGGTTCTCCATCGAAAGGTGGTAAAACAACCTTTTAAAAATATGAGAGTATTTTATGCTTAAAATTAGATTCATTCTCATTTTAAGCCTCTAAAATTCATTGGATAAATGTATAAACATTTGAAAAATATTTAACATCTTAATATAGTGAATTTTGTTCTTTACCTCCAATAAAACGGCTAGGCATTAACTACCATTTAAAATAATAATATTATTGTTATATTTTTTCAGTATAACTCAGTATTGTGTGCAATGTAAGATTTCGGAGAAACTATTTATTGATGCTAAGTATGCTATCATTAAAAGTATCCCATTAAAATAAAATTAATATTAAATTCAAAAATATTAATATATATGAAAATCTATTATTCTATAAATACCTGGGATGTTACATCATTCCCCCATTTTGGAAATTGTGTCCTCATAATTTTAAAATTGGGCTCGGAAATATCATTGAAAATCCCACACCGTAAAAAGAGTCAATAAAACAATCACTTTAAAATAAAGAATGAGAAGAACCAAGGCTGCTGGAGAAAACACATACTCAGATTCGATGTAGGAAAACATGGATATGGAAGAGAAAATAACCATCTTATTCTAATGGAGAGTGATAGAAAACATGATTAGGAAAAAGTTAACAACCAGAAAACCATAAACATGTGATGGGTTAAATGGTCTTTGATTTCTCAGTAGGAAAAGTAAAAAGGAAAAAATTTTTTAAGGTCCTTTTTATAAATTTGAGGAATTTATTTACTATCTTGACTAAGAACATAAGAAAACATACTTACTTATCACGTAAAATTTCATCTTTTATTAAATTTCTAACAAAAACTCATATTTTATATAAAAACAATTATTCAATAAGAATTGGTCACACCTAAATCACTAGAATAAACTTCTATAGAATCACATAATCCATAAAATATTAACAATCTATTCATAATGTCTTGAAACATTAACCAGAACCAAAAATTTTAGGATAATATAAAATAATTCCCTAAAAAGAATAATCATTTATAAGAAAAAAGACTACTTTTAATCTCCAAAATCCAACAGAAATACCTAAATTCCAACATATACCATTCAAAAAATAATTTTTCATAAAATTCTCAAAATAATCCAATAAAGTATTGAAATATAAAAACAGAAGGATTTAATCACATGATCTTCCAAGATAAATTTTAACTGTTATATCCAAATAACATAAATCACTCTTAATGTCTCATACCAAAAATTAATTAACCTAATAACATATTCTACAAGATAGGTTAATCATCTTCTAAAATACTCTAATTCCCCATAAGTCCAAAATTAAAATCATATATTATTCCCAAATATCATTTAACCATTATTCCATAATTAAATCCCATAGTATTCTATTTACCTTAATCATATAAAGTTCCAAAAATAGAGAAATTCTTCCAAAATATCATCAATCAATTAATCCCAAAATCATTTTTCCAATACCAAGTATATCCATTTTATAAAACATAAGTTCCCCAAATCAGCTTATTCTGATTCCATAAACTCTTTAAACTAAAAAGTAAAAGTCATACTAACTAAGGACTTCACGTAGGCCAGTGGTATTTGATAAATCTTTGTCGCACTTCACTTGTTAGTTCAATTCCCACGACCTTGTATGACGCAACAAGTTCTCACCCTTCTGATGGGTTTTCCTTTTTATAAAACTATATAATTCATAAACATTTTCAAAATTAGATAAAAAATTTAAAAATATCCATAACATAATTTAACCTAAAGTTTATCTCATTCCTTTTATTTTGCATATCTATATGTAATAAACCATAATTACCTCAAAATCAAGACTCATATAAACCCTAAAGATTATTTATAATTATATCCACAAAGGAAAATGTAATTCTTCCTCAAATATAATTTTCACATAACAAACTTCAAGGTTACACATACTAGAGAAAAGTCTTCCAAAGTAATTCCATCAAAAAGAGCATTAATACTTTTAAAACATTTCATCACCTAGAGATCTAACATAACTATCAAATTTCTAAAATGTACACATCTTAATCATCCATCATTATTCATGATTCCTTAACCTTTTCTTCCCAACTTATTCTATAATAATTATTTTCTAAAAACAAAATCATGAATCATATCCAATGATTCAATAATGTCAAAACATGAGCTATGAAATAATACATACCTTTCATATGTCATTTTCAGTTTCCTCATCCGTAATTATAATGACATTAGGTATTGGTAAATTGATATTTGTATGGTCCTATTGATCAAATTCTCAAACATTATTTATAGGACATATATTTGTGTAATAACTATGCACACCGCATTTAAAAAATTAAATTGATCCTTCAGAAAGATAATCATTTGTTTTCCTAGTGTCAACTGAATTCTTCATTTTCCATGGAAGGTTATTACTTTATGACCATATTTTCCACGTATATAACATCTTCTTGTCCCTTTAAAACATTTCCCTAGGTGTTTTTTCCGTATCCTTGACACATAGGTTTTTTAATATACTTACCTTTATGATTATTATCTGAACTTCCATAGGGATTCATTTCTCACGTATTTGAGGACTTATAAAAATTACTAAGGTTCACGTGGTAAACCATGACTCTAGATATTTGGTTTAAAATAACCATAATAGTTCTCATTTAATCTCTCATTTCATTAGGTCTCTTATTCATAAAACCACCATAGTTTCCTTCACATCCATTGTCACATTGGTGCCTGCTAGATCTAGCCATTTACTAAAACCAAAAAGGTCAGTATGAGTATATCAGTAAAATCATTATATACTATCTTATTAGGAAAGTGAAAAATAAGATATACTTATTCATGTTTTCTTCAACTCATTCAATTTATCTAAAATAACTATGACTCGTTCTAATATGATTACCATTGTGGTTATATAAAACATGTCACTTATGCTTAAATAACACCCAAAACAACAAAGTTGTCTAAACCAACCTCTGATACCACCTGTAAGGCCCTAGCCTTAAACATTACATAATCGTGGGTTTTGATCAGGAATTTACTTTATTTTACATTTAGGATCTTTTCAGGTATTGATCTTCAGAGAATTATGTCATAACTATTAATATGTTACATCTCAATTATTACAAAGTAGACACTTCTACTCTATCCATTTTTTCACAATAATAAAACTCTTTAAATAAAACAAGAATTCTTTTCTTCATAAAAATATTCTTGAATTCTTTTTTTCACTTACCCTTCCTTATACCCTATGAAAAAAATTTCAAAAACGTGGGATGAGCATAAAAATCTCAATAAGGGTTAAAAATAAGGAAAGAAAACATTAGTCCAGGAATACATACAAATCAATTAAATCATACTTCTCACTCATAAAACATAAGATATTTAACATACCTCATGAAATCATAAGATTTTTTAATAGCTCATATAAATCCTAAATCATAAAGGTAACTTGTGGAATTTGTAACATACTTAAATTTTAGATTTCACAGCTACATAGGGAGTAACCTTCATGGTTACGTTTGGAATACTCATCATAGTATATTACCTAAATCTATTAGGATAAACCTTAATGTTTACCTCCATCACGTTACCCAATGTATTGGGGAGATATCATGGTCTAACCCTACCTAGGTTTATCACTAAACCACATGTATACATAAGTAATTCCCAATAACCATAACATAATCACAACACATGAACAAGCATAAAAGAAAAAATAACATTTCCACATTACAATCATAAGACATCATTTCAAGAAATTTATATAATAAATCCAATATAAAAACTATTTTCAAAACCAAAATACCTAAATATGGTAATTACTTTTCTTTAGAAAACATTATGACTTATAGAGGAATCCAAATATCAAATAATGGTTGCAGTGACAGAAAGGTCGTTTTCACCGCGTAAATTAAAAAGAAACATTCCTTTTGTAATTCAGTAAAACACTTCTTAAAAAAATATTACCTTTTAAAACCTGTTGAATTAAATTAAATTTCAATGGGGTTGATTATATGTTGTATAAAATAAGGTCATGTATAAATCAAAATATGCCTCAATGAAAGGAGATTGAGAAGAAGTCCATTACCTTGAGTCTGACTTGTTTTATTCATTATTTATCTTCCTAAATAATAAACTTAGGTTAATTTATACTATCTTTAGAACATTTTTCATGTCTATTATTCCCATTGCATCACCTATGACCATGTTATTATAATTAGTTAATTATTTGAGTTCATGTTGAATGTTTTGTCGATGATCGGTTCCTGAGTTGAAAATGAACATGGTATGATGTCACTAGTCCATGTGGTCATAAGTCCATCATCTCCATAATAGTATTCATGAAATATTAATCACTTTTACACAGAACTAATATTGATTAATTTAAACCATTAAATATGGTTATGAAAAATGAACAGCATTATAATCATGGAGACAGTAGGCTATACGTATGCAAGAGTAACATTTCTATTTTTCATTAATCATTATAGAAATAAGGTAATTATCATTTTATCTTTACAGAATGATAATTATATTATTAAAATCATAAAAATAATTTACATATACTTATATATATCATACAAGTGATATAGTGAATAAAAATGAGTCACCCAGCTTTGTGGAGGTGATAGTTCACACGTACGCACAAAGAGCGTTATCATTTTTATGCACATGGAAGTAAGAATGTAATGGATGTATTATTATCTTATAATGATTAATATGTCATAAATATCACATATGAAGATTAATTATATAATTATAACAAATCTTAATAGACGGTATTGGAAAACGAAATAAATCGGTTATTGTAGGTGATAAGTCACACGTACGCACAAAAGATTAATTACTTTCCTATTTGATGGATGTAGAGATAGATTGAGGGTATGACATTAATTTAATAACATATCAGTATATTGAGGATATTATATTTATTATCTCATCATGTTTGTATGATATTTGAGTAAGTGGAAGAAGAAACAAAATAGAAACACTTAAAAAAATGATACCTCTTCTTCGGTTGATGGCCTTTGAAGAACACATAAACACCACTATGAAGGGTATTATGCCTAAACTATGGCTTCAATAATGCATTGATGGATTTTAGAAAAAGCCTTGGATAGCGCTTGGATGAACTGAAATGCTTTGGAATTGTGAGTAAAAGAGAGGGATGGGTGCCTTTTTATAGGAGAGCTGAGGGGCACCTTTGGAAAGTATTAAAATATTAAATTAATAGGAATTATTTTTTAATACAAGTGGATCTAACTTTATATATGGAGACGATAAAGTGTGTAAATATCTTAATCCTCTCATAAAATATTTTTTTGACATGTATTGAGTTTATTTTAAACCTTATCTCTTCTGTTTATCCTTTATTAGTCTCTTTTAATTTTAAAAGTGGTAAAAACTTTTTATTTTTAAGAAGTTATTAATTTTACTTATATGGGGTAAATTTCTCATAATTGGACACTTAATGAACTTTTAGACCATATAATAATCACTTAGTGATTTTAAAATATTTTTTGTATTTTTAAATATTTTAAAAAATTATTATTTTTATAAAACATCAATTATGTCAATTTTTACACTATTCACATTATTTAATTTAAATAAAATCCAAAAATAAAGATCAATTTGAAAAAAAAAATTTAATAGTCTAATAACATGTCATATTAATCTATAAAATTCAGTTATAACATAAATTATGTCAAATGTTATTTATTTTAATATTTATAATATCATTTATTTGAATCCTTTATTAATGAAGCAATTACTACATCATCATTGTCTCATAATTAAATTTATGTATTTTATCTATAAATATTAAAAAAAATACCTTGATGTAGGAAATATTTTTATATTTCTAATGACTATTTACAATATAATATATCACTTATATAAGTCCACCTTAAAATTGTTTAAGTAAAAAGATACATGTTTATGTTATATTTCCCTTTACTTTAAATTAATTATTATAACATGTCATTTTCATACCCAAGTGGCTCCCAAATGCCAAAAGTTTGGCCTAAGGATTCCTTTGGCGGCCCATGACCCATCCAATTAAATTAGGACATGTGTAGGGTAATTTTACATTATTATAATATTATTTTTACCCTTCTTTACCTAATTTACCATTTAACTATGATAAATAAAAATAATTACTGCATTTAATATTCATAATATCCAAAAATAAAAGGTAAAAATTTAAATAATTTGGAATTTATCATTCCAAATATGAAATCCATTTTTCCAAATTCAAAACACATAATTTTCATTAATTAATTTAATATTAATTCCTGTTGTCAAAACCAGAAAACAGGTTTTTAAGAAATACAAAATATCAAAATATTGACATGTGTTTATATCTAATTTAAATGTAAAATTACTTCCAATGACCAAAATTGGATTAAATTATAAAAACATAATACAATTACACTTTAATACTAATAAAAAGATAATCTAACTATATAAATAAATTATATGAAAATGCATATTTGACTTAAAATGCGGTATTTTTCACTATTCATTAAAAAATGATCTTTATCAAAAAATTATCAACAATTCATCCAAAGTAATTTTTATTTTATTATTTTATATAGAAAGTTTATTTTTTCAAATAGAACATATAAAATTAAAAAATATATTTTTAAAAAGGGTTCGCCATCAAAAGGTAGTAAACGACCTTTTAAAAATATTAGAGTATTTTATGCTTAAAATTGGTTTCCTTCTCATTTTAAGACTATAAATTTCATTGGATAAATGTATAAATATTTCAAAAATATGTGAAATCATAATAGAGTGAATTCTGTTCATTTACTCCAATACAATGGCTAGGCATTAACTACAATTTAAAATAATAATATTATAGTTGTATTATTTTCTGGTATGACTCAATGTTGTGTATAATGTAAGATTTTGGAGAAACCAGTTGTTTCATATTGAGTATCATGTCATACATAGTGTCCCCTTTAAAATAAAATTAATATTATATACAAAAAATTAATAAATATGAAAATGTACTATTCTATAAATACCTGGGATTTTACATCACTCTCCCATTGTGGAAATTACGTCTTTTCAATTTTAAAATTGTGCTTGGAAACATCATTAAAAATCTCACACTCGAAAAAGGGTTAATAAAACTATCACTTTAAAAGAAATAAAGAGTAGAACCAAGGTCACCCAAGATAACACATACTAAGATTCTATGTAGGAAAACATGATTATGGAAGAGAAACTAATCATCCTGTTATAATGGAGAGTGATAGAAAACATGATTAGAAGAAAGTTAAAAACCAGAAAACCAAAAACATGTTATGGGTTAAACGGTATTTTATTTCTCATTATGAAAAGTAAAAGGAAAATGTTTTTGTTTTAAGGTCCTTTTCATAAATTTTAGGAATTTATTTAGAGTCTTAACTAATAATATAAGGAAACATACTTACTTGTCAAGTAGAATTTCATCCTTTAATAAATTTCTACCAAAAACTCATCTTTTCTCTAAAAAAAGGTATTTAAGTTGACTTGTTCACACCTAAATCACTAGAATCAACTTCTATAGAATCAAATAATCCACACAAAATTAATTATCTATTCATCCTATCTTGAAACATTAACCAGAACCAAAATTGTTAGAATAAGATAAGATAATTCCCCAAAAAGAATAATCATTTATAATAATAAAAGACTACTTTTAATCTACAAAATTAAATAGTAATACCCAAAGTCCAAAATTTATCATTAAAAAAATAACTTTCCACAAAATTCCTCAAAATAATATAATCAAGGATTGAAATCACAAATCAGAAGGATATAATCACATAATCTTACAAGATAAATTTTAACAGTGATCTGAAAATAACATAAATCACTCCTAATGTCTCGTACCAAAAGGTAATTAACCTAATCACATATTTTACAAGATAGGTTAATAAACTCCATAAATAATCTAATTCCCCATAATCCCAAAATTAAAATCATCTATTATTCCCAAAATATAACTCAACCATTATTCCATAATTAAATCCCATATTATTCTATTTACCTGAATCATATAAAGTTCACAAAATAAAGAATGTATTCCAAAATAACATTAATCACTTAGTCCCCAAATCATTTTTCCAATAGAAATTATATCTATTTGATAAAATATAAGTTCCCTAAATTAACTTATTCTTATTCCATAAACTCGTTAAAAGAAAAATTAAAAGTTATACTAACCAAGGACTTCACGTAGGCTAGTGGTAGGTGATAAAGCTTTTTTAAACCTCAGTTATAGGTTCGATTCCCAGGACCTTGTCTGACATGATAGGTTGTCATCCTTCCTACGGTTTTTTATTTTTATAAAACTATATAATTCATAAAACATTTTAAAATGAGATAAAATCTTCAAAAATAGCCATAATATAATTTAACCTCGAGTTTATCTCATGCCTTTCATTTTTCATATCAAAATGTAATAAACCATAATTACCTCAAAATAAAGGATCATATAAACCCTAAATATTCTTTATAATTATATCCACAAAGGTAAATGTAATTATTCCTCAAATAGGATTTTCACATACCAAACTTCAGGGTTACACATACTAGAGAAAAGTATTCCAAAGTAATCCAATCATTCTTTCCTATAAACAAAACCATGAATTATGTATTAATATTCAATAATGTCAAAACAAGATCTAAGAAATAATAAATACCTTTTATAGGTCATTTTCAGTTTCCTCATCCTCAATTAGAATGGAATTAGGTATTGGAAAACATATATTTGTAAGGTCCTACTAATACCATTCCGGAACCTTCTATGTAGGATATCTATTTGCGTAATAACCATGAACACCACATTTAAAAAATTCAATTGATCCTTTAGAAAGAAAATATTTACCTTTCCTGGAGTCAACTGAACACTTCCTTTTTCCATAGAAGGTTATTACTTTATGACCATCATTTTCACATCTATAAGACCTTCGGGTCATGTAATATTTCTAGCCTACGGGCCATGTAATCTTTGAGCCTACAGGCCTTGTAAGGGTTCCCCCTGATCCCTTGAAAGGGGGGGGTTATCAAAAAATTAATAAAAATGAAGGCCTTCGGGCCATTCAGGTATATAACATCTTCTAATCCCTTTAAAACATTTCCCTAGGTGTTTCTTTCTACATCCTTGAAACATAGGTTTTTGAATATACTTACCTTTATGATTATTTCCCGAACTTCCATATGGATCTGTTTCTCACATATTTGGTGACTTAGAAAAATCACCAAGGTTCAAGTGGTCAACCATGACTCTGAATATTTGGTTTAAAATAACCATAATATTTCTCATGGAATCTATCATTTCATTTGGTTTCTTATTCATAAAACCACCACAATTTCCTTCGCATCCATTGTTACATTGGTGCCTACTAGATCTATCCATTTACTAAAACCAAAAAGTTCAGTTTGAGTATATCAGTAAAATCATCATATACTATCTTATGAGGAGGGTAAACACTAAGATATTATTATTCATGTTATCTTAAACTCATTAAATTAATCTAAAATAACTATAACTCTTTCTAATATTCTAACCATTGTGGTTATAAAAAACTTGTCACTTATGCTTAAATAGCACCCTAACCTCTAAAGTTATCTAAACTCACCACTGATACCAACTGTATGGCCCCAGCCTTAAACATTTCATAATCTTGAGTTTTGATCAATAATTTACTTTCTTTTACATTGAATATCCTTTTTAGGTTTTGAGCTTTATAGAATTATTCCATAACTATTAGTAAATTACATCTCAATTATTACAAAGTAGACACTTCTACTCTATCCAATTTTTTCACAATAATAAAACTCCTTAAATAAAACAATAATTATTTTCTTGATAAAAATATCCTTGAATTCTTCCTTTCTATTACCCTTCCTTATACCCTATGAAAAACATTTCAAAAACATGGGATGAGCATAAAAAACTCACTAAGGGTTAAAAAATAAGGAAAGAAAATATTTCTCCATGAATACATAAAAATCATTGAAATCATACTTATCACTCGTAAAATATAAGCTCATTAACATACCTCATGAAATCATAAGATTTTTGAATAACTCATAGAAATCATAAATCATAAAGGTAACTTCTGTAATCTGTAACATACTTACATTGTAGATTTCACAACTATATAGGAAGTAACCTTCATGGTTAACTTTGGAATACCCATCACAGTATATTCACTAAATCTCTTAGGAGAAAACTTAATGTTTACCTCTGTCATGTTACCCAATGAATTGGAAAGCTATCATGGGCTCACCCTCCCTCATCTTATCACAGAACCACCCATATAAATCAGAAATTCCCAAGAACCATAACAAAATCACAACACATGAACAAACATAATGGAATAATAACATTACCACATTACAATCATAAAACATCATTTCAAGAAATTGATATAATCAATACACTCTAAAAACAATTTTAAAAACAAAAATACCTAAATATGGTATTTAATTTTTTTAAAACATTACGGCTTGTAGAGGAAGCCATATATCAAATAATTCTCATGGTGGCGAAAAGGTAATTGTCGTTGTGTATGTTAAAAAGAAAAATTCTGTTTTTCATTTAGTAAAATGCTTCTTAAAAAAATATTCCATTTTAAAACCCTTGGAATTAAATTAAAATTCAAATGGTTTGATTATGCACCGTATAAAATAAGGTCATGTATAAACCAAAATATGCCTCAATGAAAGGAGATTGATTCGAATCCCTTACCTTGAGTATGAATTTTTTTATTCATTATTTATATTCCTGAATAATAAAATTAGGTTAATTTATACTTTTTTAAGAATCTTTTTCATGTTTATTATTCCCATTGTATCACTTATGACCATGTTATTATAATTAGTTAATTATTTGAGTTCGTATAGGATGTTTTGTTGATAATTGGTTCTTGAGTCAAAAATGAACATGGTATGAGTTCACTAGTCCATGTAGTCATAATTCAATTATATCAAAAATAGTATTCATCACTTTTACACATAAATCGTATTTTTTAATTTAAACCATTAAATATGGTTATGAAAAATGAACGACGTAATAATCATGTAGATGGTAGGTCGTACATACGCAAGAGTAACATTTCCATTTTCATTGATCATTATGGAAATAATGTAATTATAATTTTATATTTATAGAATTATCAGGATATTATTAAAATCATAAAATTAATTTTCATATAATTATATATATCATACAGGTGATATAATGAATAAAAATGATTCACACCGCTTCGTAGAGGTGATAGTTCACATGTACGCATGAACGGCGTTACCATTTTTATACACATGGAAGTAAGAATGTAATTGATATATTATTATATTATAATGATTAATATGTCATTAATATCACATATTAATATTAATTCCATCATTATAACCAATATTAATAGACGTTAATGGAGAATGAACTAAATCAGTTTGTGGAGGTGATAATTCACACGTACGCACAAACAATTAATTCCATTCTCATTTGATGGAAGTAGAAATGGATTTAGGGGTTGATATTAATTTAATAAAATATCAGTATATTTAGGATACTGTATTTATTATCTCATTATGGTTGTAAGATATTTGAGGAAGTGGAATAAGAAACAAAATAAAATCACTGAAATAAAATGATACCTCTTCTTCAGTTGATCACCTCTGAAGAACACTTAAACACCTCTATGATGGGTGTTATTCCTAAACTAAGGCTTCAAGAATGTGGGTAGGGACTCTAGTAATAATATTGGATAGATCTTGGATGAACTAAAATTATTTTTAAGTGTCTGTAATAGGGAGGGATGGGTGAATGTTTATAGGAGTGGGGAGGGGCACCCTTGGAATGTATTAAAATATTAAATTAATATAAAATATTTTTTTATCTAGGTTGATACATCTTTAGATATGGTGAATATAAGATGAGTATATATCTAAACCATCTAATCCAATATTTGTTTGACATGTATTGAGTTTATTTTAAACCTTATCTTTTCGGTTTACCCATAATTATTCTCTTTTAATTTTAAAAGTTGTAACAAAATTTTAATTGCTAAGAAGATATTAATTTTACTTATATGGTGTCAATTTACTATAATTGTACACTTAATGAACTTATAAACCATATAGTAATCTCTTTGTGTTTTTAAAATATTTTTAGTATTTTTAAATATTTTAATAAGTTATTATTTTTATAAAACATCAATTATGTCAATTGTTACACTATTAAATTTATTTAATTTAAGTAAAATCCAAACATAGAGATAACCTATAACCAAACCATTTAATAGTTTAATAACATGACATATTCATATATAAAATTCTTGTATGACATAAATTATGTAAAATAATATTTATTTTAATATTTATAATATCATTTATTTGAATCCTTTATTGATGAAGCAATAATTGCATCATCATTGTGTCATAATTAAATTTATTTAATTAATATCTAAAAATTATAAATTAAATACCATGATCTAGGAAATATTTTTATATTACTAATGAATATTTATAGTTGAAGATATCTCTTATATAACCCCACATTAAAATTTTTAATAAAAATATACATGTTTATGTTATATTTCCCTTTACATTAAATTAATTATTATAACATGTCATTTTCACATCCAAGTGGCTCCCAAATGCCAAAAGTTAGGCCTAAGTATTTTTTTTGGTCTCCAATGACTCATCCAATAAGATTAGAACACATGTTATGGTAGATTTATATTATTATAATTTTTTTACCCTTATTTAGCTAATTTACCCTTTAACTGTGGAATCCATTTTTCTAAATTTGAAACATATAATTTTCATTAATTAATTTAAATTTAATTCACATTGTCAAAACTAGAAATCAGGGTTTTTAAGAAATAAAAACTATCAAAATATTGACATGTGTTTATGTTCAATTTAAATGTAAAAATATTGTGTATGACCAACATTGGATTAAATGATAATAATATAATACAAATAAAATTTAAAATAAAGAAAAAAATTTAATCTAACTATATAAATAAATTAGATGAAAAGGTAGTTTTAAGTTAAAATGTGGTATTTTCACTATTCATTAAAAAATGAACTTTATCAGAAAATTAACAAAATTTTATCCAATGTAAATTTGGATTTCCCACTTCTATATAAGAAGTTTATTTTGTCAAATATAAGATATAAAAGTGACAAAAATATTTCTAAAAAGGGTTCTCCGTCAAAAGGTAGTAAAAAAACCTTTTAAAAATATTAGAGTATTTTAGGCTTAAAATTGGATTCATTCTCATTCTAAGCCTCTAGAATTCACTAGATAAATTTATTAACATTTTAGAAATATGTGAAATCATAATATAGTCGATTATGTTCATTCCTTCTAATACAATGGCTATGAGTTTACTGCCATTTAAAATAATATTATTATTACTGTATTATTTTTCAGTATAACTCAATGTTGTATGCAACGTAAGATTTTAGAGAAACCAGTTGTTGCATGTAGAGTATGCTACTATAAATAGTGTCCACTTTAAACTAAAATTAATATTAAATTTAAAAATATTAATATATATGAAAATTTATTATTCTATAAATACCTGGGATGTTACACTTGGAACCATCATGGTGTGATTTTGGGCATGCGTTGTCATTATGTCATCGATTTGAGGTAGATTTCTTTTTGAAAATGCCTTTATAATTTAATATTCATTAGCGTCATACTTTTCAAACCTCCCTTTTATTTTAAATAATGATATGTGACCTTTGAAAAAAAATTAGTGTGTGAAGTGGTGATTGAATCCTTGTTATGTGATAAATGGAATCATTTTGGTAAATATTTCATGCCTAGTGTTTGATATAATGCTCGATTGTCTTTTTCCTGCGATCTGTGATATTATAAATAATTTTTTTCTTTTTGAATATATTTATAATGTGTGAAATGATTATTCGTGTTTATTAAATGGGATTTCAAATTGGTTTTGTATTTAAGGGGGTGGTGTATTTGGTTTCTAAGAATGGTTTGGCATATGGTAGTGGTTAATGTCCCATTCATCATTTTAATAAAAATGTATTGACTTAAAAATGTGACTTGAATGTTGAAAATGGGGGTTTTATGAAATTATTTTTAAAGGGGAAATATTTTATTTCCATATTTTTTGGAAAGGTTGTTTTCTTCTTTGAAAAATGATGGTTTCTTAAAGAATGTTTAAGGCCCATTTGGAACTTTTTTGAAAGTGTTGCAAATGGTTGGTATGAAAACTCTCCTTAGAAAATCATATTTTCTTGTGATATAAATATTTAATGGGTGTTATTTCTTCACTATGGAATCCTTATGTCCCATTTACTTTTTTTGGAATGGGAGATCCTCGGTATGGACTTATTTGTAACCTATGAGTTATATGGAAAGTGGTTGGTCCTTAGGGTGACTCGGGTGATGCCTGTTGTTTGAGTTAATATATGTGTGCATGTGATTTGATGCTCAGTAGGCATCAGTTGGATTACACTCTTCTTTATACATCTTAACATGGGAACCTGACAAAGTGATCTAATTTTCTGAGAACAATTACTCCACAAGTTAGATTACACACTATCTAGTGTCCCAATGCAATGAGATATATTTTGTTATTATTATTATGTGATTGTACCCCTCGATATGTACTAGGTAGTTTTTGGTTAGGTGTGTGAGCATTATTCATGTCATCTTGTGAGGCATGATTTCTAAGATAAGTCAACATGTATAATATGTTATGTATTATTCATGAGCCCCTAGGTTTCACCCATGTCTATTTTCACTTAGTTTCTTACAGTGAAATATTATGTTACATTGTTGGTTGGTCACTCTTGTATGTTTATTTCCATTTCCCTTATTGTATGATTGTGATGATCCCTCTTGAGTAGTCCGGCTTTATTCCAAAAAATTTAAAATATTTAAAAGTGATTTGTAGAAAAAAGGGTTTTGGAAATGCTTTTCAATGCGTCTCTCTTGCATAAAAAAAATTTCTCCTTTCGCTTTTGAAATGTCCATGGTTCCTCCTTAGAGAAAAGTGTGGTTTAAAATGGTACAAAGGACAATGGACTATGTTTTTCCATAAAATTGTTAATGTGTTCAAAATCGTAATTTTAAATATTGTATTTCAATATTGAAATTTATGTATCTTTTATTTTAAAGGAAGTTCATTAGGAATAGATTGTTCATGCATTCCTACTAAGTTTTAATACTCACGCCTATAGTTCTGTTCTTTATTGTTTTTAGATTATGGAGCATGTTCTTCTTGGTATCAATTTCAACGGGAAATGGTTTTTCTTGGTATCAAAGAGTGACCCTCGGGGTCACATGGAGATGGTTAGTGTCAGGTTTAATTTGGGTCTTGTGTATAGTTTTTTGTATTCTTCAGATCTTGTGTAAATAATCTTCAGTTTGGATATTAATATTTATAAACACATTAGGATTCTTTGATTGTCTTTATATTGTTTAGTTTATTTATTTATATTGGTAGAAATTGTTCCCTTTTTCTTCTCTATGGATTCTCGACGCTAGTTTCCAGTCTGTGGGGATTAGGAATGCCCTTTCGGCCTTGCCATAGATTGACTTAGGTGACCAGTTTAGGGTCGACCCAGGTTGGATCGTGAAAAAAAGATATCAGAGGAGGACAGTCTTTAGAGGGCCTTAAATTCATAGTACCCCTTGTTATTTGTGGATTTCAAGGTAATTTTAATATAATTTTCAGATCCTTAGGGGTTTTGGTATGAAATATTGTTTTGCAAAAACTTTCTAAATTATTTCTTGGGATTCTATGGGAAGTCTAGTTTTATTTGGTCTCTTTGTCTCATGTTGATTGTTTATGTTTGGGATATGAAATGGGAGCTGTTTTTTTGGTCTACATGAGATTGTCGGGCCTGAAAATAAATTTCGAGCCAGATACATAGTCCTAGAAGACACTCTATGGTGGTGGAGTGATTGGTGTATGGCTGCTAACTATATGACCTAGTCACCCACCGACACTAGTTCCCCTTGTGAGTTTCTTTTGGTTCCTCATGATTTTGGAATTTATTTTGGGAACACTTGTTTTGGAATTTAGAAAACTATATTTTGAAAAGGAATGGTTTTTGTTTTAGGAAGATAAAAAATGAATTTTTTGTTTCGTTTTGAGGAAAGTCTCAAAAATGCGGCTTTTTTAAAAAAAATGTGATTTATCAAAATTGGTTGTTTGGAAAGCAGAAAATTGTTTTGAAAAAGGGGTATTTGGAAATCTTCTTTAAACAAGGTTTATTTTGATTTGGTAAAAAAAATTTAATAAGATTAAATTGATTTTTGTTGGATGTCCATGAGATATAATTTTTGAGCATGATAAATTGGATTGAAGCGTGGAATTAGAAAATTGGTTTTTGACTTGGTGGTTGGTGGGATTTCAAAAGGATTTATTAATTTTAAAATGATAATTATTTGTTTTGACCTTTGGTATTTCCATGGGTTCTCACATGCATGGATATGTATGGAAATGTAGATGAATGCATGGAATAGAATGGGTTGATTGGTGCCTAGGGTGGCATGGGAATGTGCATGTGAGTGAGACTCTAATGAATACCATTGGTGATTGTAAAACTCACCATGTTTGTTTTCATTCAAAAGTTTTTTTAATTATAATTTGTGATTATTTGAAAACCAATGGTTGTGTGGTAATTATCTTATGATTTGGAAGTGTTTTTTGTGCGGTGTTTGAGTTTGAGGGCTCTGGTTGATAAGCTTGTTTTTATAGAGCTCTTGGTCTTCTGGTTTCTTAGTTTTTGGCCCCATAGTAATTTGATGATTGACCATGGGTGGTTCACCATAGACAACCCATCTAGTTGATCAACCTAATTATTTCATTCATTAGTTTTGGAAGTTAAATCCACCTCTCTTTTATAGTCAAGAATATCCCCTCAAAGTGGAAGAGTGGATGCAGAAAATTGAAATGAAATTTAGACTCATTGAGTTACCTGAGTCAATAAATTTTATGTTTTATACCATTATGCTTGAAGTTATTATGTAGAATTGGTGGATGTAGGTGTCTTGGAACGACCATTGGGAAGATATTTCTTGGGATTCCTTCAAGGTTTTGTTCTTCAGACAATATTTCTCTAAGATGATGAAGGTGAGGAAAGTAATAGTGAAGTATTGTTTAGAGTAGGGTGATGGGTCAATTATGGAGTTCTATCATTACTTTTTATAGATAGTTCCATATGATATAGTGTATGTTTCAGATGATTCCTTGAAGGATAGGGATTTCAAGTTTGGGCTTCATCCTGACCTACTGTCAAAGGTGTTGGAGTTCAATCTCACCTCGTTTTCTAATGTGGTGAGGAAAGAAGTTTGTGTTGAATTTGTGTTTGAAGGAATGTTTTAGGTATTCCTCCCTTCTCTAGTCCTTAGAAGTGGGGAAGGGAATTCCATTAAAGGAGTGGGTAAGAGGCCAGAAGCTGTTAGAGATGGCTGTGAAATTTAAAGTCCTTGAGACCTTTCATCTTATTCTTATAGGTGTGGAATCATGGTGTTTCACTAGTGTGGAAAGACAGATCATAAAAAGTCATCCTGTATGAGTTCACTAAAGAGATTTCATGCTTGTAGTTGCTTAGGTCAATTATAGATAATCTATTAGGGTACTTCCAAGAAGAATTTTGGAGCCAGATTGCAGGAATAAAATGCAATTTTGGGCTCAGTTTAAAGTTTCATTTTTTTGTATGTGCCCTTCCAATTATAATGTTTTTTTCTATTATACGAGTTGTTCCCAGTGGTGTTCTATTTGTTTTAAATATAAGAGGATGTTTTGGATCTTTTTAGAAATACTTTTTTAATGAAATTTATTTACATTCATTAGTTCCTAACTATGGTGTATAAAAAGCTCCAAACATTAGGGATCCAACAATATGTCCCAGATTGAAGCTTTCGACATGGTTAAGAAACTATTGGGAAGGTGGGATCCTTGTTCAAGTTTTTTTTCTCCATTGGGAAGAAGGAAGAATAAATTCTCATATTATGGTTTTACTTATCCCTTTTTCATTCCCTTTTGGTTCAAGTTTCTTTTTACAAGGTTCCCTTATGTGGTGAGGCCAGTTTTCATATGTGGAAAAGTTCTTGTGTTGAACTATATTGCCAGTTTGGGATGGATGGTTCTTAATCTAGGGGAGTCCCACCAAGGATCTTGTTGAGTTTTATTAAAATTATAATCTATTTTAGTTTTCTTCTAATGGTGGTGAGTCTATTCCGGCCACTGACACTAAGAATTTGGTCTTTCTCAGGTGTTAGTAGGTACGAGGTAGCTTCCTTTTGGAATAATTTGATTTAAAATTTTCCTTTCATCTTGAGTGATCATTGGGTGTTGAAGTATTCAAAATGTCATTTTTTTGGCATGGTTTTGGATGTTGTGGCTCGATCTTTCATGTTGTTCCTTGGTAAGTGGTTTCGAATTTTTTTTTTAGAAAAAAAGGAAAAAGTTTTGTTTGTAAGGGGTTGAAAAAATTATTGTTTAAGAGGTAAGATCAAGAATTTTTTGAAATTATTATACATTTATCAATAAACTAGAAAATTTTGGGGCTTTCTAGGGGAGGAAAGCGTTATAGTGGGTAGAATGTTTACACCCAGGTTTCTTTTTTTCACCCTTTGTTATGGTTCATTGTTGGATATCAGTTTTCCTCTCAAGTTTTTGGTGTGACGGGGTTTCAAATTTGTGGTTTATATTTGTCTATTTTTTATCTTGGGGTTATTACATAGGTTTTTTGGGATTTCTTGGTGAAAATATTAGTTTTTGGGCTTGGCAGTAGCATGCACATAGTTGGTGCACAGTTTATTAAATCGTGCAGATCATCCCAAGAAACAATGTGGCCAGGTGAAATTTTGGGATAGTTGAATTTGGTATAGTTGGAAAATGGTTTAAAAATCATGAGTACAAACCATATAGGTGACATGGTGTGTCCATTAAGGGGCACACAGTTGCAATACGGTTTGTTAAACTATGTGTCCAATCCGTGTGAGTTTCCTAGATCTAAAAATTATTCAAATTTCAGATTTTTCCTCTCCATATTTATAAATAAAAATTCCTCCTCATACCCTCACCTGGTTCATGTAAACAATAGGGATCCCCTCCCTTGATCTCTAAGACTCTCCTCCTCTTCCATGGTGTGTATTTAGGTTTTCTTCAAGATTTTGGGATTGATCTTCAAAGTAATACTTCTCCTCTATTCTCCCTCTACCTCTTTCTTCTATAGTTTTTTGGATATAGGGCTTGTGTTTAACATCATTTATGTAATGCGTTTTGTGTTTTTAGGGTTCCTCTTCATAAATCATGGCTCTTGGAACCTAATGGTGTGATTTTAGGTGTGTATTGTTGTTACGTCGTGGATTTGGGGTAGGTTTCCCATTGAACTTGCCTTTAAAATTTAAGAATCATTGGTTTCTTTCTTTTCACACCTCTATTTTATGATAAATAATTATATGTGACCTTTGAAACATTTTTTTGGTGTGATAAGTGGTGATTTATTCTATTTTACATGATAAATGGAATTTTTTTTTAAATATTTCATGAGTAGTGTTTTTTATAATGCCCAAATGGGTTTTTCATGTGCTTTGTGATATTATAAAGAATTTTTTTGGCTTTTTGAATATATTTATGATGTATTAAATGATTATTTGGGTTCATTTAATGGGTTTTCACAGTGTTTTTGGATTTAAAGGAATTGTGTATTTGGTTTTCAAGATTGGGTTGGCATGTGGTGGGGGTTAATGGGATTATTGTCATTTTAATAAAAATGTATTGACTTTAAAATGTGACTTGAATATTGAAAATGGGATTTTAGGAAATGATTATGAAATGGTAAATTGTTTATTTTTATCATTTTGGAAAGGTGATGTGGTTCTTTAAAAAAAGACGGTCTCTTAAATAATGTATGAGGCCCATTTGAAACTTTTTGTGAAAGTGGTGAAAATGGTTGATATGAAAACTCTCCATAGAAAATATTTTTTCCTTTTTATATAAATATTTAATGGGTGGGATGTCATCACTATGGAATCCTTGTGACCCCTTTACATTTTGTGGAATGGGAGATCCTTGGTATGGATTCCTCTATAACCTATGAGTTATATGGAAAGAGGTTGTTCATTGGGGTGACATGAGTGATTCTTGTTTTTTGGGTTAATATAAGTGTGCATGTGATTTCATTCTCATTTGGCTCACCCTATTCCTTATACATATTGAAATGGGGACCTGGCATAGTGAGAAAAGTTTCTAAGAATGATTATTGCACTCGTTAGATTACGTGCTAGCTAGTGGCCCATAACAGGGTGATGTATTTTGTTATTATTGTTTTGGGATTCTGACCCTTGGTCTATACTAGGTAAGGTGTGGTCAGGTGTGTGGGAATTATTTATTTTATCAAGTGAAGCATTATTTTCAGGATGAATCTACATGTATAGAATGTTATAGATTATTCACATACTCCTAGGTTTCACCCATGTCTATTGGCACTTGGTTTCTTACAGTGAATAATTGTGTTACATTGTTTGTTAGCTACCCTTTTATTTTTATTTCCATTTCACTTTTTGTATGGTTTTGATTATCCCTCTTTAGTAGTGTGGATTTTGCTAAAAAAATTAAAATGATTAAAAGTATTTTATAGAAAAAGGGTTTTGGAAATGCTTTAAACACTTTCTTTCTTTTATAAATGAAATGTTCCCTTTCTCTTTTGAAATGTCCATGGTTCCTACTTGGATAAAAGTGTGTTTTTAAATAATGGAAATGGAAGTGGACCATGTTTGGATTTAAAATGGTTAATGTGTGGAAAATCATACTCTTATATATTTTATTTAAAAATTAAAATTGATGTTTATTTTATTTTAAAGAAAGTGCATTGGGAATAGATTGTTCGGGCACACCTGCTGAGTTTTAATAATCATGCCTATAGTTCATTATTTTTTCTACCTTATAGTGAATATTTATCTTGGTATCTATCATCATGGATATTAATTTCATTCAGTAATAAAAGAAGTGGAAATTGATCGGATCACAGCTAATGTATAAAATAATGCATATGAAATAAAAATATATCAGGTGTGTAACTTTTATGGTGTTCTATATTTTGATATTAAAAGAATCCATAAACTTTAGGAAAATTATCTTGAAATAAAAATGGTATAAATATACCTTAATATGCATTAAATCAATGGTATTTTTTTTAAACTCATTGGTTTATGGTTTTTTGGCCATTAATTTAGCTTGATCATTATCTTTCTTATGATACATGATTTATACGACTCCCCATAATTATTTGGGAATTAATATTTTCTTCCATGTATAAATTTTTTCCACCCAATAATGTATTCCTACATGGAAAACAATTATTGAGTTATTATTGATGAACTTTCAATTTCCCATTACCACTTATTTAGAGGAAGGTTTATTGTCCTATTTATGATGTAGGTTTTCCATAGAAGAATTTCCAAACTTGAGACCTTTGATTTTAGAGAGGAATTTAAAATTTTGAGGAAGTAATTTATTAAATGTGGGGAGAACGTAAAACCCTAATATTTTTAAATAACATTATATTTGATATCATATAGGAAACACATCATCAGATTTAAAAAACCCACAAAATATATTATTTAAACGTGATAATTATAACCTAGCCCTTAAATTGGATTGGATTAATTGGATTAATTAATTAATGAAATATATATATATATATAAATTTAATACCCAATATAAATTAATGTATAAATTCTTAGTTATTAATGAAACATATTTTAGTAATGCTATTTTATTCTTTTAAAACGCCTTTTCATCAAAAATGGTTTTATTAATTTCCGTAACACAATTTTATAAGTATTTCTTGGAACATTTAGAAATGTAATTTCATTAAATTAATATTATTTTGAAATAATCATATCAAAACTCACATAGATAAAAGGTTTTAGATTTATCTAAAAAGTTTGATTTTTTAATAAATAGTGAAAATTACTGATTTTCAAAATGTTATCATTTCATTCCATTAAATCAAGTAATTTAAAATTCCCATTATATTTTGGATTTATACTTGAAGATAAATATAAACTATTTTTTATAATAATGAAATTAATTTCATTTGAATCAACAATTTTCATGATTTTGATATAATTTTATTTTTTTGATTCAAAATACAGATTTCTGAATACAGTTTTTAATGTGCATGAAGATTATCTATTTTATTTAATTTAAATAACCACTAATGAGAAAATATTTAAATTAAATTTATATATTATTTATTTTTTATATGAAATTATATTCATATAATGATGATTTTAAATCATAAAGTTACTGTAAAATCATTATTTTCATGAAAAATGCATATTTTGATAAGTGACTTTTAGTCACTATTGTTGGATTGATTTGAAATTGAATTTTACCACATATATGAATTTAATTTTATAAAATTAATTCCATATTTTCAAAAAATATAATTATTATTAGGTAATAAATTCAACATAATTATTGGTCACCTTAAATAGTAAAAACAGTAAAAATCGGTTACCACAGTTACGTATAAAACAGGTTTACTAGGGTATAAACATAAAAGTTAAGGGATAAAATAACATAAAACTGGTATAATTTAAAATATTGAGACATATATTGACACTATATCATCTATTTTTTGGAACATTCCCATTTTGGGTCCATATATCCATGATTATGAAATTTATAACAATTTAAATAAAGAAAAGGACAAAATGTCAGTCACATGCTTTTAAAAATATCTTATGTGTTCACATAGAATCAAAAGAAAACTGTGATTGAATATTAATTTTTATTTTCATCATAATTTATTTATTTTATTTATTTTAATTTATTTATAATTTTAAATAAATTTATAATACCTAAATTTCTTATGCAACATAGATGCTGTAATTATATAAATAAAAGTAAAATAAAATAAATGATTCTAAAAATATTAAAAGTAATATAATTTGAATAAATTATTTTGTTACCCAATTATTTTTTATAATTATAACATATTATATAAGTGTAAATTATATATATTCAAATTCCATATTTTTCGTGATGTTTTTAATGACTAGATAATTAAATAGTTCCAAAATAGACATTATGATATTTTATGATAATAAAGTTTTATTAAATTATTTAAAATTTATAAAAACATATATTCAGAGAATTTAATAGTAAATTGTTGATAATATAATCCAATGTCCAAAAATGTGTCATTTTTTATAGTGTTTTTCATGGCCCCAAAAGAGTAAAAACCTTGTTACCGTGATAATTTTCAAAAGGGGTTAAAGTGGGATAAAACAAAAATATAAAGGTAAAAACAAAATATGAACATGTATAAATTTTATTATATGATGGGATTTAGATTGAAACTCATTTTTCATATAATGTTCTCAATTTTGATCCATTTTAATATGATTATTAATGTAAATTAATTTAATACATTAAGAAACTATAAAAGTGCCCCTCCCCTAACATAGAAAAGGGAACCTTCTCTCCACATTTTATCACACATCAATATCCTTTTGGATTTTACAATAATTTTAGAAATACCTTATTTAATTCCCTTTACATTTATTGTTTTCCTTTTTTTATTATAAAACTCTCCTATGAAGACTTTTGGGTAAATACTAAATAGGTTGTCCAAAGAAAAGGTGTCGTTCTTAACCAAGTGTTTTCTTTTAATTTATTCCACCTACCTGAAATATTATTAAAACATCATGATATAATAAAATATGTATATCCCATATACTAATATGTTTTTATGTTAATTTAATACCCTATATCCATATTTTCTTTGATCAAATGTGAAATGAAATTGTCATTCATGTGGGCAGCAGGCTACCACATCGTGAATCGAGGTCATTTTATTTTCATCACCATCACACACAGATGGTTTTAATTACTAATTTAATATATATATATATATATTATATTCATGGAATATTTTCCGTTCTAAACATATAATATATCATTTTATTTCTTACCTTTCCATTCACTAAAAAATGATAATTTCATTTAGGCATATGTGTGGATTACCGCATCCCCAAAGTGATGTGATTAATTGTTCATATCCACATCACATGGATGATATACATAACTATATTTAAAGAAATAAAATAGTATTCATGATATGATTTTCATTATATGAAGTTAAAATAATACTTAACTTCTTTCAAATATGATCATTGGAAAATGGAAATGTTACTCATCTGTACATATGACCAACCATCTCCATGAATGTAACTTAGTTCATTTTTTATTATGATACCGCATGGTGGGTTTAAAAATTATAATTTATGCATAAAAATTATTATTATTTAATTATTATTATTATTGAGAGGATGGAACAAGGACCAATTTTACCATTATCAAACTAATGAAGTCATTTTGGGCATATGAATCGAATATCAACAATACGATTGATGTAAACTTAGTTGATTAAATAATTAAATATAACATGGTACTAAATAAAATAAAAGGAATAAAAAACAAGAAAAAATTAATTAAATAATTAAATAATTAATATATATTTATTATTTAGTAAGATAAATAATGTACATGAAGAGTTAGACGAGAGGTTATAGATTCCATCTCAACTTTCCTTCATTGAGAAATATTTTATAGTTATAAAAATAATTTTATTTATTTGTTGTATATACTACACTATTATATGTTATATATTTAATCCTTTTTAATTCATTTTATTTTATGTTTCAATTAAAATTATTTTATTCAAAGGGATTTGGCTTGAATGATACTGTGTGGTAATTGTTTCATCACTCAATTTATTTTAAATGGGTTGAAATACTTCTTCATTGTCTTTGATATTCTAAGATTATGCATGTAATGAATATTTATTATTTTATATTTTGTTTCAATTTTTTATATGGTTTTACATTTGGTACACATAATCAATTATTTGATTAACTCTCACAAGAATGGTGAGATTTTTTGTAAGAGATTAAATCTCAATTTTTACGCCATTGAGACATATTTGGTGTAATATACCAATTCATTTTTATATAGTGTATATCCCACCCATTTAAATTTTATATAATTTATCCTCAAAAAATCATGCTATTTTTATTTTCAATTAACATTATTTCACCCAATGTGATTTGACTTGAATGTTACTAAGTTTTATGTTTTTCATAACTAAATTAACTTTCATGATGTTATAATACTTCTTAATTTTATTTGATATTCTATGATTATGTTTGTATTAAAATTTGATTATTTTAGTATTTATATCCACTTGTTTTATGTGGGTATAAATTTGATACACATAATCACTTCATTTATTTATTATCACGTTAATGATATGATCTTTTTAATATATTTCGTCTCAATTTACACTCCATTGAGATATATTTAGTTTTATGAACCTATCTATTTTAATTTAGTTTATATACTACCCCATTGAATTATTTAACATGAATATAAATTTGTTCATGATGATTAATGTTTCAATACATATTACTCTTTCAAGTAGAATGTTTAATTGAAAAGAATATCTTATTTATATTTATGATCAGGTATATTTTCCTTCCATATAAATATTTTCCAAAATTATTTTCAAAAATGGAATTTTATTAATCAAATTATATATCCAAAAAAATTTCTCCCATGAATTTTTAAATAATTTTTTAAAATGAATCTTATTTTTTTCTGAACAAGGTACTTTTTGAATTTCTTACAAAAATGTAATAGGAACCATTGTTTTAATCTACTCGACATGAACATTCCATTCCCAATATCATCACCACTCATTTATTTGAATCTTATATTATAATTTTATGAGGTTATTTTCAATGAAACATTCTCTCCTAATATTCTATAAATTTTTAATTTTTAAAAGATATTTTTGAAGTAAAAATGGTTACTTTCCCCATGGTTGTTTTTAGTGATCTTTCTATAGTATTTCTATTTATCATTGACATAAGCCCTTTATTTTTATAATACTCCAATGGGGATGTTTTGTAATGATACTCTTCTTATACATTCTAGAAATTGATTATGATCAATTTTTCTAGGGAAAGTGTTGACATTAACTTTCTAGATTACTTTTTTATTAATTTACATTCTACTGAAACATTCACATTCTTCTGATTAGTAGACATTAAATTTCCCTTAAATATCCATATCCATTATCATGGATATTACTATTTCATAAAACATATATCATTTCTATATATGGTGTTTTATTATGAATTTATTTGATTGACTAGATGGTCTGTCAGGGTAATCATGATAGATATCAAATTTAAGTGATCATAAGATGATCATAAGGGTATTATAACACAATAAAGTGCATATTCTCAATGAAAACAATCCATACCCAGAAAATATTAGATCATAACACAAAAATCAGAACATATTCAGAAGCATGATTAATAAGGGTGTGATAGAAAAACCCTCACTCAAAAATCTAACATAAGAATATGGAACCATAGGAATAAGAAATCATATTCATGTAAATATAGCTAATCTAAATGTGATAATAGCTAGCAGAAATCATACTCATGCATTAAGATGTGATCAGAACTATTCAAAATCATGTTCATACTTATCATCCTCATCTCATGAGATATTTATATCACATTACCCAATCCATTTAATGGTAATAATAACCCTAAAATATCATAATGATAGTGCATACATATTCTTTCCAAAAGATCATAAAAAATGTCATCATTTCATGAGAGCATAACCTGCAGAAACTAAATGGGTTTCATAAAAACTTAATGATCAAATAATCATAAAACATATATGAAAAGTGAATTATATCATTGGAGAATATCCTTAGTAAAGAATCAGAATTCTTAAAATATGTTAACATAGATGAAAAATATATTTTAGAAAATAATTTAAAATACAATTTCATAGTTAAGAGAAAACATCAATTTTTTTTAATATTCAAAAATTAAATTTATAGAAAACTAAGAATATATTTGTCTTTGTAAACCATTGAATCTTTTATATGAGGATTCATAACGAAGGAATCATGTTATTGAGGGAATTCATGTTCATACTGTATATGTTAAAAGAGAAAATTATATTCACACTTTTGTAAAATGTCAAAAGTTAGACAAATGAAAACCTTTTAAATGACTCTATTTAATGTTTTGAAATGAATTTAAATATAATAGAACACAAACATTTATATCTAAATTACATTATATAAAGAAAATATTCATTGTTAATATATTCTAATGACCTTTATGTTTATACATTAAGGGAATTATTTGAAAATTTTAACTAAATAACTCGAGTATTTTTCAACTAATGGAAATTTTCTCGCTTCATAAGAAAATTATTAATCCATAATAATTTTTCAACTTATCCCATAAATTCTTTACTTAAAATAACCTTCTTGATACATCTTATGTAATAAATTTCTTCATAACCTAGGAAAAATGAAAAATATGAATGGGGTGAGCTTAAATTCTTCATAAGGGTGAACATAATTGATAAAAATAAAAGATCACAAGTGATAATTAATTAATAATATGAGTATATTTAGAATATAAATATATTTTTATTCCCAATAAACTATATTTCATAAGTCATGGAATAATATGAGATTACATCATAACAATTCTACATATTATAGAAATATGTAACACATGAGATTTGTGACACGTCCATAAGAATAGTTATCATAAAAAACGGATCTAGAATCACTCAAATGTTTAAATTAAGGGATCAAGAATCACTCACCTATTTCCTATAGTGGATTAAGAATCACAAAATATTACCCATTTTTTTATCGAACGTCTCTACTATTTTCAACATTATCTCATGAGATGTAAATATTTACCTAATGCATTAGAGGTTTATATAGGTCCCACCCATTACATAATGATTAACCACACACATGTGTGAGGCTCGAAGATATCTAACTATTACATCATTAAAACCCATGAATAATAATGGGCCTCATGAATAATTCAACTGAAAACCATTAACTTTTTATAGTATAAAATACCCATGGAAAGAAAATGGGTTTCATTTAACACATCTAAATAATCCATGGAAATAAAATTGGGTTCATATCCTTTTCAAATTCATTCAAAAGAATAAATCATTCATAATTCCATTAATAATTATAAGATGATAAATTCTTGGAAAATAAATTAGTATGCAGTTATATCAAGTTGCATTACTGATAAATATCACTGAATCATGATTAAAAATCCTACGGTATTTACAAATTATAGATAATGGGTATACAATTAGTATAGTAATTTTACCCAATCAAATGATTTATGTCATCAATGTGAACACCCTTCAATCAAATGAATAAAAAATAGGGTATTCGTAGATGAAAGACAACTGAAGTAAAATTATAGTCATACGTCAAAAATGATTATGAAAGAAAAAGGAATTGATGGATAATTTATATAACATATAATTAAATTAAATAACTGATTTAGATCAATAATTTGGATGGTTACATTTGAAAAAAATTCTAATTCAAGAATAAGATATATCAGTGGACAATGAATTAGATAATAAATATTTTAAGGATTTTTTGAAATCTAACATTAGATATAAGTAATATCCTTGATTTTTTGATGTAATTTTAAAAGTTATATTTTTTTAAATCTATGAGAAACATAGTATACTATTTTAAAATATGAAAATTTAGAGATAAATTTTGAAATAAAATGAAAAAATTGGTGGAAAGATGTGTTCTCATGGAAAAAGATAAAAAATATCACTTTCATAGTAATTGTAAAATGGTGATGTTACAGGTCACCTAAAAATGATTATTTCAAAAAGTATATTTCAAAACATAGAAAAAATTTATCTTTAAAATAGAAACATTATAAATTATTCATTTAAAAATTGGAAATATAATAAAAAAATTGGGGTGGAAAATATTTTGAAATATTTTTTCTGAGAATCCACATCGTAAAAAAATTATTCTATTTTCATTTTCAAGGGGTTAGAGAGATTTATTAGAATCTTATAAAATTTTACATATTAGATTTCCCAAAATCATAGTATAACATTTAATGAAAGGAAAATATAAACATAAAATAAATATCCAATTAAGAGGTGGAGGTTCATTCTTGATAACGTTATTCTTTTAGGTGAGAGAAAAATCAAGTAATAATCTTTGAATCAAAAGGATAATTCTCCATATAAACATGAATGAGAACCCAATATAAAATTATAATTTTATTAATAAGTAGAATATTGATGTTTAATGTTCAAAAAAAACCATATATCTCAGGGAAAGAGATTTGAGTTACCAAAGTCCCTTACAGATAACATAGTTTATGATGAAAAGAAAATCTTGAAAAAGGGGTTTTATTTGGTAAAAATGTACATATAAATAATAAAAATGAATAAACCACGTAATAAAATAATATTTAATAATTTATCCACTTATATTAAATATATTAAAAAATAATAATTATAACTCAATGGATAGGAATTGAGTTACCAAAAATCCTTACAAGTTATAAAGCATTTAAATTAATACCAGTGATAGCATTAAATTGAACTTAAATTACCATTAATAAATGTTTTTTAAATATATAATAATTAAATTAGGTATAATATACCCCACATAAATGATATTATGTGCATAATATAAAACAAGTCTTAAAGAGTGGAATTTGATATGAAAACTCTTAGCTTGGTCCTGAAACATTCACCATGTAAACTGAATAGGATGAGTAATTAAATTAAGTTTATTAAATACATAAATAATAGACTTATTTTTAACTTTAAATATTTTAACTCATTATTTATAATCATTCTATATATTTTTTTATTATTTGTTTTTACCTATTTTTAATATATGGTGTAAGTCATCTTGATCGTTTCTAAATAGTTTTAGTGTGACCATTCATTCTTCATCCAAATTTTAGTATTATGATATCATTAAAGTTACTAAAATTGTTTAATTTTAATGACTTATGATGTTTTAAATTCTATTCATGACTGTTTCATTCATTATCATTGAAGATAAAAACAACAAGAGGGATATTTTAGTGATTCTTAACTAATAAAGGGTTTCTTAATAATTAATATGTTAAATATTGATATAACATGTCAATAGAAAAATAAATATTTAAAAAAATTAATGATATTATATCATTTATTACTTTCACATAGTCATATATTATATAAATTCATATCATTGCTCAAGTTGGTAGTGAAACCGACCCAAACATGAGTATATATTTATTAAAGGGTTATTATTAGATAGTCTAGTGGAAATATCATTATAAAAGTAGTATAATAATATTATTTATTGTTTATTATTGTTATATATCTTAATTATAAAGAATATATATAATAAGTGTTATGAAACAATTACATATACAAATAAAATGTTTTTACTTTTTAGTTAAATTGTTTATGATTTTTATTTTTATAATGATTTCTTATCATTTTTATAATTAATAAGTAATTTAGTATGTATTAGAAGAATCATATTAATATAAACAATATTATATTTATCCTTTAAAACCACTCTTAGAGTCTTCCATAAATGGAAGTAATGAAATGATACACAGTATTCCATAGAGGCGGTAGTCCACACCTATGCATGGATGATGATTTTATTTTTTTACTTTGAACTAGAGAGACGAGTAATATAATGGACCATTTAGAAATCCAAAATAAGTAATATATATCATAATTATGTATTAAATTATAATTTTATACTATCTATGTTATGTGGTGAAGTAAAAAAACACATTACTTCATGGAGTTGTTAATCCACATGTGTGAAAAATTATTGTTTTTTTAATAGAAAAGGAAAAGGTGGGTAATTCCTATAAAATATTTATAATAACATAGTAGTAAACTGAGGATAATGATGTTATCATTTTAAGATTGTGTAATGAAATTTTATGGAGTGTACAAAAATATATATAAATGAGATAGAGAGGTTAAGAACTTATACCTCACTTCTTCGATTATTTCCTTTATGAAGGGGATTAATCCATTGAGGGATGGTCTTTTGGGATGACAAAAATATTAAAAAGGTTTCTAAGAATGTTTATGGGAGGTTTGGTCAGAGTTTTTTCTAAACATATGGGGTCATTGATTGAGGGTAAATGAGGAGATAATAGCCTTATTTTTAAGTTAAATGCGATTTCATTTTTGTAAATTCAAAAAAAAAACAGTAATACAAATTCCCTTTCAAGTAAAGTGGCTCTGAAATAGAGTAATAATGAATAATAGAAGTAATAAGTTCAATAAATGACTCAAAAACAAATTACCAAACATTTTTTAAACAAGTTTTAGTTCACTTACTCTTAGATTGTTACCTTTAAAATTTTATCTTATACCAAAGGTAACATAATCTTTTAGCCTAGTAATAATGTTTTCCTTATTAAACAATATATAAATAATGATTGTAAATTTTAAATCCATTTTTTCTTAATCAATTTCTAAAAGTGATAAAATTTATATTTAAAATACTAAATCTATAATTTAATAAAAACAATTTTCCAAAAAATATAACTTGGGATTGTAATATAAAACAAAAAAATTAAAATTTATTATCACACCTAAAATATATACTGGGTCAAAGAAAAAGGTTTCATGAATTTATAATTCATTCTTATACACTAATAATGTCATAAAAGTAATGTTTGTATAAAAATAGTATTTTTGATTATTCAACTACAAATCAATATTTTTAGAAAAAAAATTACCTTAAACTAATATAGACATTAAATATCCAAAAATTAAATTTAAATAATATTATATTTCAACTTGGAAATAAAATCATAATGTAAAAATAGAAAATATTTTTTTATGAAAATAACATTTTAAAATAATAATTTTTATTATTCTTAGTATTCATAAAAATAAAAAAATCTCACATTAATCAATAAATATTATATTCTTTTATCATCAAAATTTAATAATATACTCCTTTTTATTTCATAGCATATGTAGCACATAAAAATATAGATTCTTAAATAGAATAAAGAATGAGAAAAGGTGTTTTAAAATCCATTGTATATAAGTATATGTTAATATATATCCTATTTCAGTTACTCCTATTCATACCTACTAATTCAATGGATAGTTTAAGTATCCATATTTAATATTTTTAATATGTGTGTGTGTGTGTCATGGTTTCATTTTAGGTCGATGTTGCGTATGGAGAAAGCTATGGAACATATTTGAGTTTGTTAGAGGAAATCGTATATTAAAATATTGGGTCATTAAATTCTCCCCTAACCCTATAAATAAATTACATTGTCACAATTTAAATAATTCCTTACTAAATGAAGTTTTTGAGGGTTTTCTTAACAAACTCATCATTAAGGGCATTAATTCTAATAAGAAACATTCCTTACTCTATTAGTCTATATAAATTTACTTATCTTTCCTCAAACCAAATTATCAATTCATATTATCATGTATAACATTATATATATAATGTAGAGACCAAATCTTGATGTACATGGACATTAAATTTATTCTATTAAATACTTAATACATGACACAAACAGACACCCAAACACCATATTAGTTTGGTGTCTTTGGAAACTCAGAACATAATCTTCTAATCATGGTGAAAGATCTTCAACATCTCCCATAAAGATCTTCCCCTTTTGTTTTCCTAAATAAAACCTTTCATTATATCCTAGGGAAAAGAAAACATAAAAAGGGTGATCTCAAATGCTCAGTAAGGGTAAACATGGAGAACATAAAATAAACCATAAACATTTTAACGTAAAAACATGAACATAATGTTTAAACATAAAAATCTTGAGTCATGAAATAAATCTTGGTAGTACATAAGGAATGGATCATAGAGGAAAATTAACTATGATAGAATATCATTGTCATAAAACATGTAATTGTTTCAAACTAATAATAACATAATATGATTTCTATTGTACCCAATACATTGTTGCTTTGACCATCATAGTGGACGTAGTCCATTACTAAACCGGGTTTACTTGTTTTTCCAGCCATGCATTACTGAATCGAATTTACTTGTCGTTTCATTCATGTTTATTCATGAGATATAAATCTTTACCCAATGCATTGGAGGTAGATATAGGTCACACCCATCTTATAATGAAATCATTCGTACTTGTGCCACAAAAACATAAATCATTCATCATAGCATAACCCATGAAATAAAATGGGATTCTTAAACATTATTTCATCAAAACATAATTCATATAAGATAAACGGACTTCATAAAAATAATTCCATCATAAACAAAATTAAATAAAAGTAATAATAGGGATAGATATATAACCCTATGTCATCTTATATGGGAAATAATTTTGATAAAACACTTGAATTTATTTCTTGAGGAAAATATCCTTTCTTCTTTAAAAATGCTTTCTTTTCTCAAAATGTTGTGAAATTTTAAAAGAAAATAATTTATTTGAAAATGAACTTGAAATAGTGTAGAGGAAGGTTCATGTAAATAAGGTGTCATGAAACCGTAAAAATCTATTCATGTTGTAAAAATAGAAAAAACATTCTCCTCGTACTTTTTCTAGAAAAGTCAAAAAGTTTTTCGTATGGTAAAAAAAAGATTCCTTTCATACCATGTAGTAAAAGTCAAAAAGGGGTAAAATTGATTTTAAATATACATAGAATAATATTAAATATTTTATGAAAATATTTTTAGAAAACATAGATATGGATGATAAATATATCCCCAGTAAATATATACGAATAAAAAATCTCGAATAAAAATGAGATTGGAAAAGTTATCTCGTACCTTAGGTCCGATAAGATTTGTATATATCTGAACCTCCTGTATAATAATTAAAATAATTTTAATGATTTATTTCAGAATCATAATCATTTTTATGATAACATTTATGATCATATTTTCATCTGTTTGTTAGTAACATTTCATTGTTACTCGTTATTCGGGTATTAACTACTTTATGTTCTTATGTGTGTTTTGTCAAATAAGTTCTTATTCCTCTTTTTAGGTCATAGTTATATCATTTAAATAATGTTATTAGTATAATATATATCATATTTATTCATTCAATTCATTTTTATAATAATGGTTTAATGAAGATTATGTAGAACGAATCACATCGCACCGTGGAGACGGTAAGCCGTGCGTACGCACGAGCAACGATGCCGTTCTCATGATTGTTGAATGGTATTGAAATGGATGGTGTATAGTATCTAAGAATTAGTATCATGTTATAATAATAATATATAGTTATTATTTACACCATTATACCCATCCAAGTAAGGTGGTGTTGAAAAACATATTACACTGCGGCGTGGAGATGGTAAGTCGTACGTACGCACACACGGTGATTTCATTTTTTTTATAGGATGGGTAGATGATGAAATAGGTTTGTTTCATATTAATAATAACATATCAGTATATGAGTGATACTGATGTTATTACTTTATATTTAAACAACTACAGAGGAGGAAGTAAAAGAATAAAAAATTTGAAAAAATCCGTAGAAGAGATTACCTCTTCCTCAACGTGCCTCCTTTAAATTTCCTCTTAGGGAACTAGAATTGGTCTTTTGAGAAGACCAAAACCTCTATAATGTAACTAGGGAAGTTTAGAAGAGTAATGGGTAGGGTTTGTTCGAGCTTGAAAGCTCAAAATGGAGTGAAGAGGAAAGGGAGGAGGTGCCCTTTTATAAGAGAGAAGAGGTACACTTTAGGAAACTCTTGAAATATTAATTTATTATAAATTAAATTTCGATTAAAAATGGTCCAAAACTTATTTAATTCTAATATAATATGATTTTGGTTCGAATACCCATAATCCAATAATTTTAATACAAGTTCTGAATATATTTTTTATTCTTATCTTTTTTGTTTAACCCTTATTTTACACTTTTTAATCTTACCATGATATCATGTTATTTACACATTGTGTGTTAATGTAATTACCATATCATGTCAAACGACCCAAAAAAATTTATTTATGACATATTTTGACTTATATTAACCATTTGGATAAATCTTATAATTTCAGGAATTTAATACCATTTGATAAACTATTTTATGTTTTAAGTTATGAATTATGTCAATTTTGGACACTATTCATACTTGAATTTTTTAAAAATTCATAACAACCTGATTCCTTCGAACCTATGGAATTAACTCAAATATAATATGTCAATATAATCCAAAAAATTCATGTATGACATAAAAATAACCAAATTACATTTATTTTAACATTTATAATATCATTTATTTGCATCCTTTGTTAATGAAGCAATCACTGCCTCATCATTGTGTCATTATTAAATTTATTAAAATAATTTCTAAAAATTATGAATAAAATATCATGATGTAAGAAATATGTTTATATTTCTAATGAATATTTATAGACATAGATATCAATTATATAGCCCTATATTAAAATCGATTTAGTAAAAGATATATGTTTAGATTATAATTATTTTTACTTTAAATTAATTCTTATAAAAGGTCATTTTCACATCCAAGTGAATCCATGGGGTCTCCAAATCGACCCTAGGATGCCCATGGTCAAAAATTTCTCATCTAATATGAGTAAGACATGTGTTAGGATAGTTTAATATTATTATAATATTATGTTTTTCCATTATTTACCTTATTTACCCTTTAACCATGGTAAATAAAATATTTATTAAAGTTACTATTCATAATGTCCAAAAATAAGTTGCCTATTTACACAATTTGAACCTTATGATTCAAAATATGGAATCCATTTTCCCAAATTCAAAACACATAAGTTGCAGTAATTAATTAAAAATTAATTCTCGTTGTCAAAACCAAAAAGCAAGTTTTTAAGAAGTATTAACTATCAAATGATTGACATGTGTTTATGTCCAATTTAAAAGTGAAATTACTTCCAATGAAAAAAATTAGATTAAATGATAAAAATATAATTCAATTATATTTTAAAACCAATTAAAATTACAATCTAACAATATAAATAAATTAGATGAAAAGGCAGTTTTGACATAAAATGCGGTATTTTTCACTATTCATTAAAATTTGAATTTTATCAGAAAAATAACAAAATTTCAAAAAAACAATTATGTCCCACCTCCAAATAAGAATTTTATTATGATAAATATAACTTATAAAATTTTCAAAAACTAGATTTAAAATAGGTGTTCCATCAAAAGGCGGTAAAACTGTATTTTTTGAAAAATACTTCCTTTATCCGAAAAATTGACTTTGTTCTCATACCATGTTCTAGAAAATGTGTAAGATGAATTATAATGTTATAAATTTCAAATTTTGGTTAATAAAATTCATAACAGCTAGTTTATATCCCATTAAATAATAATATTTTAATAATATATCCTTTTTAGTGAAACTCGGTATCGCGTACAATGCAAGCTACCGAGGAAGATCGCTCTTGCGTGTAACACAAGCCAAGTCAATGTTGCGTGTAGTGAAAGATTCCTTTGATATTGCATATAACATAATCCAAACATAGTTCATTTTTACGTTGAACAAAATCTATACTCACTGTTGAATTCTATCAAAAGAACTTGAAATTTTGTACAACACAAGCCAAGAATAGTGTTGCGTATACTGTAGGATAATACGGTGTTGTGTATAGCACAAGATAATCCTGGTGTAGTGTACAACACAAGACATCGAATAAAATTAAAAAGAATCCATCTCATAAATTCTCAGGGTGTTGCATTCTACCCCCCTTAAAATGAATTTCGCCCTCAAAATTCACCGGGGTTATAAATGGTTTACTACTTGAAAGTTTCTTTCATAGAAACCCACATCTTAAAAATGAATATTAAAACATAATTTCAAAAAGGAAAATTAGAAACATAATGTTTACCCAAAGTAACTATTCACTGGGTTTCCACATAAGAGAACATAGGTAGGAAGTGAAAACATGGATATTGCAGAGAAATCTAACCATCAAGTTCGGATGGATAGTGATAGAGAATAAGGTTTGAAGAAAGTTAACTACCAGAAAGCCATAAATTTGCGATGATTTAAGGGACCATCTGATTCGTTGGATAAGAAGGTACTTGGATAACATTTTTGGTTTTCCAAATCCTTTTCCAAAAGTTGAAAATTTTTCATGAGAATAAATACTTACTTGATTTTGATATAATCTCACTATTGTTTGTGCCTTGAACAATTTCCACTTCATCTCTTAAAGAAATGAAGTTGAATTTGTCATTCATGAAGTGTTAGCAGATCATGTGATAGAATGATTGGTCATTCCATCTATCCCAACAAAAAGGTTAGAACAGGTTATCAAATAAGCATGAGTCCAACTATAGTGAGATAATACATTAATCCAACAAACTTAAAATGGAAAATAACTTATATTATCCATAAATTGAAAACATTAAAATCCTTCTAAAAACTAAAAATATAAAACTTTAGAAGGATGTGAACTAAATCTACTTAACATTTGTCTCCCATATCTCATAAGGTAGTTCTTTGTTGTCACATTCCAAACATGTGAATACCTTAATCATGTATTCTCTTGAAACATGAATCATCATATAACCCTAGTGAAAACATAAATGCTACCAAAAGTTAACTCATTACACATACCAAAATCCCAAAAATGCTATATACTCAAACCATGATATCACTTTGTCCTTATATCAGTCATGAGCTCATTAATACTATCAAACATCTCATTATCTCTTTATCCCTTCTTCATGTGCATATCACGTGCTTTCAAAAAATATCTGAATAACCTTTCATGGCTACTGGTATCATTAAACATATACTTTCAAATACTTAAGAAAAAATAATAGTGTAACAATCCTTAGATGTTTCTTTATTCCATATTACCATTAAACTACTTATACAACATTACTCTTGAAAAACATGCAATCATTCCACTACCTTCTTAAACCATTGGCTGAGGTTCATTGTTTTATTCCTCAACACTTATTTCATCTCATAAATCATTTGTAGTCTCTTCATCATCAACAAGATAAATACTACCCATACGACCATGCTGATTCTCTTCATGAGATTTTCCATTAGGGAATTGATTTACATAATGCTCATACATTCCACATTTAAAACATTTAATCATTATTGATGTCTTAGTAATACCTTTATCCTTGTCCATTGTATTAACAAAACCTTTTCCTTTGCAATTACTGGATTTGTGTCCTTTTCCACACCCAAAGAATCTTCCAGTTCCTTTGAAACATTCTCCTTGATGTCTCTTCCCACATGATTTATACGAGGAAAATTGAACTTTACTTCCTCTATGATCACCATGAAACTCCATCTTTCTCTTATTAGTTGCTTCAGGAAACACACCAAAGTTGAGATCATTGATCATATTATGAGATTGCTGATTAGGCATAATAATGATGTTTATCTTTCCAACTCCCATTTCATTTGGTTGTTCGTGAAGAATATCGTCCCATTATCCATCATATTCTCCATTAACATTATTCCTCCTATTTCCATCCATTTTCTAAAACCCAAAAAGAATAGTGTGAGAGGCAAAAAAATATACTAGGAAAACAACATAATCAAGGGGAGGTATTTTCAATCTCTAACATCTTAGGTTTAATCCTAGGTTATTCATGATCATTACCATAATTATAGGACTGTAATATATAGTTAGACTTATCCTTAGGGAAATCCCTATATATACCTTAGAAATATATTTAGGGATCTCACTAAAGTTCTCAAATCCTAGTTTCCAAAGTTTGACTAAATCTTTACTCTGATACAAACTGTAGATACCCAAGCTTAAAGTACATGGAAATTATATTTATTTTGTGAAATACTTAATACATGACACAAACAGACACCCAAAGACCATATTGGTTTAGTGTCTTTGGAAACTCGGAACATAATCTTCTAATCATGGTGAAAGATCTTCAAAATCTCCCATAAAGATCTTCCCCTTTTGTTTTCTTAAATAAAACCTTTCTTTATATCCTGTGGAAAAGAAAACATAAAAAAGGTGAGCTCAAATGTCAGTAAGGGTAAGCATGGAGAATATAAAACAAACCATAAACATTTGGACGTAAAAACATGAACATAAAGTTTAAACATCAAAATCATGAGTCATGAAAATAATCTCGGTGGTACGTAAAGCATGGATCATAATGCAAAATTAACCATGATATAGTAGCATTGGAATAAAACATGTAATTGTGGAAAACTAGTAATATGATTTCCATATTAACCAAGGAATTGCTACCAAGACCATCATAATGGACATAGTCTATTATTGAATTGGGTTTACTTGATGTTACATCCATGCATTACTGAATCGGATTTATTTGTCGTTTCAGTCATGTCAATCTCATGAGATATAAATATTTACCCAATTCATTGGAGGGAATATAGGTCTCACCCATCTCATAATGAAATCATTCTTACTTATTCCACAAAAACATATATCATTCATCATATCATAACCCATGAAATAAAATGGGATTCTTAAACATCATTTCATCATAACATAATCTATATAAGATAAATTAACTTCATAAAAATAATTCCATCATAAAAAAAATCAAATCAATGTAATAATAGGGATAGAAACATAACCATATGTCATCGTATATGGGAAATAATTTTGATAAAACACTTGAATTTAATTCTTGAGGAAAATATCTTTTCTTCTTAAAAAACATTTTCTTTTCTCAAAATGTCATGTAATTTTAAAAGAAAAGAATTTAGTTGAAAATGAAATTGAAATAGTGTAGAGAATGCTTCGTGGAAATAAGGCATCATGAAACCATAAAAATCCATTCATGTCGTATAAGTTAAAAAAACATTCTCCTCGTACTTTTTCCAAAAAAAGTCAAAAAGTTTCTCATATGGTAAAAAAAGAAAGATTTCTTCCATACCACGTAGTAAAAATCAAAAAGGGGTAAATATAACATTAAATATACATAGAATAATATTAAACAATTTATGAAAACATTTTTAGAAAACATGGACATGGATGATAAATATATCTCCAATAAATATTTACGAATAAACAATCTCAGATAAAAACGAGATTGGGAAAGTTATCTCTTGCGTTAGGTCTGATATGATTCGTATATATTTGAACCACTTGTATAATGATTTAAATAATGTTACTGATTTATTCCATAATCATAATCATTTTTATGATCATATTTTTATCTTTTTGTTAGTAACATTTCATTGTTACTCGTTATTCAGGTATTAACTACTTTATGTTCTTATGTATGTTTTTTCAGATAAGTTATTATTCCTCTTTTTAGATTGTGATTATATCATTTACATCATGGTATTAGTATAATATATAACATATTTATTCATTAAATTCATTTATATAATCATGGTTTAATGAAGATTATGTAGAACGAATCACATTGCACCGACGAGATGATAAGTCGTACGTACGCACGAGCGATGATATTGTTACCATAATTGTTGAACGGTATTGAAGTGGAAGGTGTATAATATCTCATAATTAGTATCATGTTATAATAATCATATATAGTTATTATTTACACCATTATACACATCCAAGTAAGGTGGTGGTGAAAAATAGATTACACTGCGGTATGGAGACGGTAAGGTGTATGTACGCACACGCGGTGATTTCATTTTTTGTAGGATGGATAGAAGGTGAAATGTGGTTGTTTCATATTTATAATAACATATTAGCATATTAGTGATACTAATGTTATTACTTTATAATGAAACAACTAAAGAAGAGGAAGTAAAAGAAGCAAGAAATTTGAAATAACTGGTAGAAGAGATTACCTCTTCCTCGACGTGCTTTCTTTAAATTTCCTCTTAGGGCACTAGAGTTGGTCTTTTGAGAAGAAAAAATCCTCTAGAATTTAATTAGGAAATTTGAGAAGAGTAATGGGTAGGGTTGGATGAGATTGAAGGCTCAAAATGGAATGAAGAGGAAAGGGAGGAGGTTCCCTTTTATAAGAGAGCAGATGGGCACTTTCTGAAACTCTAGAAATATTAATTTATTATAAATTCAATTTCGATTAAAAATAATCCAAATATTATTTAATTCTAAGATAAGATGATTTTGGTTCGAATACCCATCATCCAATAATTTTAAGACAAGTTTTGAATATATTTTTTATCCTTATCTTTTTTGTTTTAACCCTTATTTTACTCTTTTTAATCTTAGAGTGATATCATATTATTTACACATTGTAGGTTAATGTAATTACCATATAATGTCAAACGACACAAAAAAATAATTTATGACATATTTGGACTTATATTAACCATTTGGACAAATCTTAGATTTTTAGGAATTTAATATCATTTGATAAACTATTATATGTTTTAAGTTATGAATTATATCAATTTTGGACACTATTCATACATACCTTTTTAAAATAATCATAACCTGATTCCTTTGAACATTAGGAATTAACTCAAATATAATATGTCAATATCATCCAGAAAATTCATGGATGGCATAAAAATAACCAAATTAAATTTATTTTAACATTTATAATATCATTTATTTGAATTCGTTATTAATGAAGCAATCAATGCATCATCATTGTGTCATTATTAAATTTATTAATTTAATTTTTTAAAATTATGAATAAGATACCATGATGTAGGAAATATTTTTAGATTTCTAATTACTATTTATAGACATAGATATATGTTATATAACCCTATATTAAAATTGATTTAGTAAAAGATATATGTTTAGATTATAATTATCTTTACTTTAAATTAATTCTTATAAAATGTCATTTTCACATCCAAGTGAATCCATGGGGTCCCAAAATCAACCCAAGGATTCCCATGGTTGAAAATATCTCATCCAATAGGATTAGGACATGTGTTAGGGTAGTTTAATATTATTATAATATTTTTTTTTACGTTAATTTACTAGATTTACCCTTTAACCAAATAAAATAATTATTGAAGTTATTATTCATAATGTCCAAAAATAAAAGGTACTTATTGAAATAATTTGAACCTTCTGATTCCAATTATAGAATCCATTTTTCCAAATTTAAAACACAGAAGTTGGAGTAATTAATTTATAATTAATTCTCGTTGTCAAAACCAAAAAGCGGGTTTTTAAGAAATAATAACTATCAAAAGATTGACGTGTATTTATGTCCAATTTAAAAGTGAAATTACTTACAATAACCAAAATTAGGTTAAATGATAAAAATATAATCCAATTATACTTTAAAACCAATTAAAATTACAATCCAACAATATAAATAAATTAGATGAAACTGCAGTTTTACTTAAAATGCGGTATTTTTCAATATTTATTAAAATTTGAATTTTATCAGAAAAATATAAAAATTTTAATAAAAGTAAATTTTTATGTCCTGTTTCAAAAGAAGAATCTTATTTTGACAAATATAACTTATAAAAGTTTCAAAACTAGATTTAAAATGGGTACGACATCAAAAGGCAATAAAACTGCATTTTTTTAAAAATACTTCTTTTATTCAAAAAAATGTTTTTATTCTCATACCATGTTCTAGAAAATGTTTAATACTAACGCTAATGTTATAAAATTCAAATTTTGGTTAATACAATTCATAGCAGCTAGTTTATATCTCATTAAATAATAATAGTTTAATAATATATTGTTGTTTAATGAAACTTTGTATCGCGTACAACACAAGCTATCGAGGAAGGTCGCTCTTGCGTGTAACGCAAGCCAATTCAGTGTTGCGTGTAGTGAAAGATTCATTTGGTGTTGCGTATAACATAATCCAAACTTAGTTAATTTTTACATTGAACAAAATCTATACTCAGTGTTGAATTCTATCAAAAGGACTTGAAATTGTGTGCAACACAAGCCAAGAATAGTGTTGCATATACTGCAAGATAATATGGTGTTGCGTGTAGCGCAAGTTAATTTTGGTGTAGCGTACAACACAAGATATTGAAGAAATTAAAAATAATCCATCTCATAAATTCTTGAGGTGTTACATATAACCTTATAATATGTTCTCCATAAAATACCTCTCCCAAAACAATTTTAATCTCCATGACCTCTAACCATTTTGAGATTACATATTCCTCCAACAATTATCTATATCTTTAACCCTTAATTATATTAATCACTAGTTCATAAACGAATAGACTAATATATATCATAATCCAAAAAAAAAGATAAAAATCAAAAAAAAAATCATGGATTAATTTTTCTTTGATTCAATAATAAATTCTAAGGTTATCAGTGCTATCTAACTCACGTTTGTAACAATCAATCGAAACATTATTACATTGACTTTAAAAAGATATTAAATATACGAGTTATCCATACCTCAATCGTGTTTTCTATAATAGTTATCCCTGATAATATTAACTTTTCATAAATCACTTTTCAATGTTTTTGATAAAATTTGAGACATGTTTCCATAACATTAAATAATAATTAATAAAGAAAAATCCTTTGATGTTTCACATGATCCTCATATCTTTATGAATATATCTGAATATCATCGATAAATATCAATCACTAATGAAAAAATATCTAAGAGTATCAAGATTTAATTTCTATTAAGATATTAACCTCACTACCATAGGTAAGATGCTGAAAATGACATTTCCCATCATAATAACCATATACTAAAATTCTAAAAACATTATGTATTCTCCCTCATTTAGTTATAAGGAATGGTGACTTTTGGATACAAACTTTTCTTAGATACGTTTTTTGATAGTGTTTTAACAAAATAATAATACTTAAATATTAATGATAATATCCAATAAAAATAGGGTAAATGTTCATATGAATATGAAATATAAATCCCAAGATTTCATACCCAATGAGACATTAATTTTAACCTATGATACATTAATTTTAACTACGTCAAACTTGGTTCATCCTATAACTCCCTTGGTTCTACCTAAGTTAATGTATGATGGGTTTTCATGAATTCAAATTAATTTTTTATTGGATAAAAGCGGAGAACGTGATAAAGAGGCCCAAAAATGGTGAAGCCTGAGAGAATCACCCATCACAATGTCAAGAAAACCAATAGGAAGAGATCCATAGCTAGTAAAGTACATCTCTCCGATCTTACCCGAGAAGTCAAAAAATCTATATCATAGTTCCCTTCATGCCAAGTGTGAATTAGGGTATTACAATAATTAATAAGAGTCTTGCATCTTCAAATTATATAAAAACAAATAGACCCATGAATGGTGATATGTCCTTGCAGTTAGTGAATAATTTTCATTGAGTCAGTCTCCACATATTATAATAAGATTTTCCTATTGCTACAAATTTCTAGTACATCCCACATTGTGCAAGCCTCCCCCATAAGGGAACCACCTGGACCATAGGAAGTATTGAAAGGAAATAAGACAGTCCCACATAGATCCTAGACATTACCACCTCTATGCACATACTCAGAGCAGAAAGACCCATCCACATTTAGTTTGAGTATACTTGAGAGGAGATCCAACGTATCCGATAACCCTGAGATGATGTGCACTTCTTGGGTAAGGATGAGAACCAACATGCATGATACTTCTAATGGATGGGGCATACTCCTATAGCTTAAGAAGAGGCATTAGATCTATCATGAGGCATCTTGTTCTGGCCACAAGGAACTGTCTAGAAGCAGCAACCCTATTCTAATGATCTTTTTTCCTTGCATCCCATATGTCCTAACATTGATCCACCAGGAGAAGAGCCCTAACCTTCCTTTTCGAACTGTGACTCGTAACACCATTAAACCAAAGATATAGGAAGTCACTTCCATTAAGATCAAGATGGGAAAGATCGGTAAATGCCCAAAATGTATGCTAAACTAACAACACCCAATCACCTTCAAAAAAGAGGTGATAAACTGATTCCTCACAAGGGTTTCCACAATAGGTGCACTTCATGATGAAATAAACACCCTTGCATTTGTTCTGGTCATCCGTGGGAAGAGCATGGTTCCTAACCCACCAAACCAGAAAGTTATACATGGGAGTAATATCTTTACAGCATTTGATCTGGTCATCCGTGGGAAGAGCATGGTTCCTAACCTGCACAGTGTTATGATATGCCTTAAATGAAAAGACACCAATAAAAGATCTCATGAATAAATAGATATTGGGGTCCTCATTTCTGTGGATGCTTTAAAAAATTATTTGTTGCTGGTGGTTTAAAACTGCATTGATGAAGGAAGGGTAGCTTCTAACTTTCCTAAAAAGAAGCATCTTGAATCAAACACCTCGAAAAACAAAGTGAGACACCAACCAAATTATGACTCTAGAAACCGATCTCGCCACATCTAATGATCCAACAAGAATTAACCAAGATAAAAAAGAATATAGGCCTAAATAGAATTCCAGAAGCCATAGACCTTGCACTTCAGGTGCCTCAAATCCATCCAGAATTACTTATTGATGAAGCTACCCTAAAGACTCTTCCATTCAACTAATTCCCATGATAACTTTACTTGAATAATGTGCATCATAACCGAAACATTCCTGAGGTTAATACCACCTTTGTCCCAGGACCTCGCCAACCTTCCCTGTGAGGCCAGTGGCACTTATCATCAAATTGAGCATCCCGGATAAAAAACATAATATTTTCAACATCCTTGATCACCACTTTGGGCACCTTGAATTCCATGAGAACATTCATAGGAATGGAATACAAAAATAGTTAACCAAGGTCATCCTACCACAAATGGAAAGAAAGTGATTCTTACAATTAATAATGTGATTAGAAATTTTATTTACTAACTCCTCAAAGAGGTGGATGAAAATACACCTAGGGTAGATAGGGGATCTAACATACTTCATGGGAAAAAGATATCTCAGGGATACAAAATCTATCTTCATTCAAGGTAGCATGTTTTGTGAAGTAAAAAAGTTAGGAAGAAGACACTACTTTTAACATGGTTGATCCCCTATCTAGTCCATTTGCAGTACTCCTGCTTTACTCTTTTGATGCCTTGAAGAGCACACTTATATCCATTAAAAAACATCATATCATAAAAAAATAGTAGATGTAAAATGCTAGTATACACACCCAAGTCTGAAAAGTGATAATAATACCTTTATGGATGCTCTAATTTAAGTACCAGTTGAAGGAGTCCTCAACCAAAATAAAAATGTTTGGGGAGAGATGTCCCCTACCTCAACCCCTAACCATCGTCATGAAACCATATTACATACCCATGAAATAGACAACCATCCATGTAGAGATGAAGCATCTAAAGAGGATATCAAAACCCCAATTAGAGAAACCCATGTTGTTCATGACATTAAAAATGAATTTCCATACGAGCAATTTGTACACTTTATCCATATCAATTTTTATGATAACTAGTACTCCACCCGTGCATTCGCACGATAATATAAATTAATTGTTATTATAAATAATAGAATACCATTTATCAAACATAATATTTCATAATTATATTGAAAATATTTGAAAAAAAATAACATACATAATGAAGAAAAAATTGACATCAATAATCAAGGAAAAAATGACATACATAATCAAGGAATAAAACTGATATGCTATTATTTTAAGAAATAAAGGTTTGGATAGTGTTGTGAGTTTGTAGTATCAATCAAGAATTTCGTATAGTCCAAAATTGGGCACTTCGCCTTAGCAAATAACACTGCTCAGAGCTGGATCCCACACATGATGAAGCAGCCAACAAATCTGGTGGAGGTGGGGCATTATTATAGAGCTTGGATGATGAAACCGTAGAAATTACACAACTCCCAACACTAAAAAGGTAATTCCCTGCACATGTAATATGCATTGAAGTCAACATATCAGTATCCAACCGGTAGATAGTTATTTTGATCCCTGCAATAAAATGTCCTGTTAAAATTGAAAGTGAGTAAATGACAGATATTATGAAAAAACAACTGAAGACATGAAACATAACTACTTAATAGCACGGACAATCAGAATAATGTTAGTTAATGATTGTACCGGTTAGGGTCACCAACGTCATGTAAGAGTCTTTCCAGGAACATGTTAATGGAAGCAAAATGAATACAGTAAAGCTGAAACTATTAAACTGGTAATTCTGTTAGTGGAAAAAAAATGACCCTAACATCAATGAATATTCCAGCACTAGTTAATTGACCAGATTTGACTGTACTGGTAAGAATCCCAGTACTGGTAAATCTGTTCAGTTGTAGATAAATTTGTTTCACTGCAAAACATAAAAAATAGTGTCAATTCCATGAAATGTAAATCTATTGAACTTGGATCGCATAACTTTTAATCCACATCTATGTTAGGGTCACCCACATAACGTCAGAGTCTTTCTAAGATCATGTTAATGGAATGAAAATGAATACAGTAAAGCTAAAACTATTAAACTGTTAATTCTATTATAATGGAAAAAAATGACCCTAACAACAGTGAATATTCTAGTACTGGTAAATTGACCACATTTTACAGTACTGTTAAATATTCTAGTATTGTTTAATCTGTTCAGTTGTAGATAAATGTGTTTCACTGCAAAACATAAAAAACAGAGGCAATTCCATGAAATGTAAATCTGTTCAACTGGGATCACATAACTTGTAATCCCCATCTATGTTAGGGTCTCCACATCATGTCAGAGTCTTTCCAGGATCATGTTAATGGAATGAAAATGAATACAGTAAATCTAAAACTATTAAAATGTTGATTCTGTTATACTGGAAAACAAAAATGACCCTAACATTCGATTTTAAACTAAAAGATTGTAGAATGTGTGTTCCCAAATCGGAGTTCTTCAAGTTTGTCTATTTTTCTCTTTAAGTTATCCTTTATATGAATACAAATATCAGCGGCATCAATTGATGGTGGTGTTGAGTCAGCAGTCAATGAAACATTGTGTGTGACCGCATCATCATCATCAAAGTCAGTAAAAAGATTTCTCTACAATTGAAAGAAACTATTAACTACATCAAAATAAGACGAACCAGTGGTCAATTGATAACCTTTATAATGATAATTCAAATCCTAAACATAATGTATGGAAGATAACATATATTTAATTGAACAGTTGATGAAACTGAAGTTGATGTTACAAATGATGAGTCAACGTTTGTACTGAGTTGAAAAGATTCAACACTTTGATGATCCTATGATGGAATGATAAAAGAAATAGTCCAGTACTTTATTATTTACTGGCAAGGAAAAAGAATTAAAAGAATTGAAAATAGTTTACCTAAATCTGTTCAATTTCAGTACATACTCTTGTAAATTCAATGCTTTGATGATCCTTAAAAAAATAGAATAGGATAAATGCGTTGCAGGTTATGAAAATAAATGAAGTTTGGAATATATATTTTGTAGTACCTGATTGTTTGCGAAGGAATCATTGAAATTCCTAATGTAGTTTTCATTGTCGCTAATGAAAATTACCTTGTATGTGTTCTGTTCTGTTGAACGGTGCTGATTTTGAATATTGAAATTTGATACTTCAATTGATAGGAGCACTTTATTTGATTTGAAAATGTTAATTTGAGGAGGAAAACCATATGTGTCATCGTCTTGATTATAAAACAACAACCAATGTTAGGAATAATAATTATAAAATATAGTGACACGATAGAAAAAAGTTGGTTTTACCTTGTATCAAAGCAGCTCTCAACTCTGCAGTTGTCTTTTGTATGAAATGCATGACTTGTTTGTCAAATAAAACTACTGAGAATGAGTTTATGTCATCAGTAACCTTTAGTTGCACTCTATATCTGTTGAATTTAAAATGATGACTGCAATGTCAGTGGTAATCACAATTTTTATTTATTATTTGGCAAGTAAGAAAGTGATAATAAGCAATTTAATATTTTTAAAGAAGATAACCTTGGAGTACTGATATAAGAGATAATTTACAGTTATGGCACCAAATTTTGTCATCTAAAAGGTGGACTTTCTTCATTCAAAAATTGCATGACTCATAAAACCAACTGTGGATGCTTTGAATTTTTTGTATGTTTGCTGCAATTAAGCATCGTGTAGGCTACAATAAATTAAGTACATAATATTATAGTCATTAGTTCAGGACATAACTGAACAATTGATAAGACTACATAATTAATTTCCTAAATTAATGATATATTAGTTACCTCTTTACAGCTTTTGACATCTAAAATTGTTTTCTTTTTATTCCAATACAATACATCTGCAGAAGGGTTGTCGGTTATTGGTGGTGTAGTATTTAACTGTGATGCACTTGCCAACCCAAACCTGGAAAATATAGAATAAGCGAATAGTAAATAAATATTGACAACATTATGGTTTATTAGAGAGATGTAAAGTGCGATTAATGTAATGATACAGAAGCTATAACAGTTCAAAGGTCACTTGCTTTTAAAGTTTACTTCTGGAATATAAAGTTTGTACAAAATTTTTGTAGAATTAATAGTTTTTTGAAAACATAGATGTCATTTGTAGAAAATATACTTTCAAAGAAACATATTCAAAGAACAATGATTTATGAAGGTCATGAAAGGGTCAATGGAGATAGAAACCATACTGCTCGGTCACTTCACACAGACAAGTTGTAATATAAGAATGGTTGATGAGTCTGTTATTTTTCAAATAACTGGTCATTTCATTCACAAACTCTCCCCATAAACTGCAGGTAAGTTGCATACCTCTATAGGGAAATAAAGGAACAGTAGGGCTTAAATATATTTGTTGTAGTGAAATATAGCAAGAGAAGGAAAATAATGACATGTCATCCTCTAGAACAATATGCATCCTGAGGTTGTAATGACCCATAGATTGCACTGAATGAGTGTATCATAGACGTCCAATTATATCTATACATAGATGATCGAAATAAAGTTAATGTGAATAATTTATGACTGATACAGAAAACATTGCAATCATAATATTATTAAAGTCAAGTATGCATAAAAGTAACATAAAAAAGTAAGTGAAATGTACCTATTAAATGTTCCTTAGGAATCGTTCTTTGAACTATGGAATCATATGAAGTAAACCTGAAACTAAAAAAGGGAATTTCTGCATCACATGGTCGAATAAATTTCATGGTTGTGAACATGATTTTGCAGGCATGTCTACATACCAAGTGCCTTGGTTTGAAGCAATCTGGAAGTTTTGTATGATATAGCACATTACTTCACGCAGAAGATGTTTGTACTTAAAGATAAGCTGTCGATTTGTTATCATACAATGAATTTTGGTTCCCTAAATAAAGTATGCTGAAATTCAGGTTAATATTTCAAGAAAACTGATGACATAGGACATACAGATATAATATATGTATATATTAAAAGATGTACACAACACAACAGATCACCATGGAAAGAAAACAAAATTTGTTCATGTAATGTATACTTACCTCTTTATCGCAAAGTAATAGATCCACCACAAAGACATCATTAGAATATTTGGGAGACGAAGTGCACCACAAGTTCAACACACGAAATACAATCCGTAGTGTCTCATCATCTTCTGGTGTAATCTCATTCAATAGGGTAATTGATCGGGACATTTTGTTTACGCAGTACAGTGACATATAATGTTGAAAATATAAACATAGTAAGCAGGTAAAGAAGTCATAGAAGTACCCATAATGCATTGGAAAATAACAATAAAATACCAACAGTTTAATTTAATTGATACCTAAGAAAGGTTATCAAATATTTCTTTGTACATAATATTTTGTGTGTACTTAGAAGACGTGTTAGTGTTATCATGAAGTAATATTTTCAAACCATCTAGAGATGTAACCCTAGAAACCGCAACATATAATTGACCATGAGAGAACACAGACTTGCGAAGATATAACCCAACAGAAGACAATGGTTGCCCTTGACTTTTATTAATAGTCATTTCATAAGAAATTGCCAAAGGATATTGTCTTCTTTGTAATTTGAAAGGCCATCTAACATCAGAGTGGGTCATAGTTAGTCTTGGAATGAATGCAGAAAACCCTGAATTACACCCACTCAAATTTTTTGCTCCAATCACATGATCACCTAAATCTGTAACAATCATACGGGTGTCGTTTCATAAACCAACTGATTGATCTACATTTCTTAGTAAGATAATGGGGACACCGATATTTAGTGTAATTTTGTGGGCAGCCAACCCAGAGACATTGATACCATTTAACATTTCAGAGGTGTATATGTTTTCTGCCCTATCAGTATCAATGCTGGAATTGCAAACTGAATCAGAGCTGAAGTAATCTTTCTTCTCAGAGTCTGTGAGAGACAACATATGTAATCATTTACTTGTTGAACAACATCACGAGTTGGAGCTAAAATTGCACGCTCTTTCAAGTAGGACACATCACAATTTCTGTCACAGAAAAGAGGATATATATGGTCGACAATTGCAACGATTGCATTTTCATAGTTGGTAAGAAGTTATTTAGAAGGAATTTGAATAAGTTCTTCACAATCATTGGGTTCTCCATGTCTACCTTCGCCAATATCCAAGGTCCATTTTTCAAACTCATTGACCGTATTTGAATCATCAATGGAAGAAGTTGAATGCAATCTCATGTTCCTTGTTAGAGTTAATACCTGACAGATGATGACTTAATACTTGCAAAGACAATGTCGTTTCTGTTACCACCAAGTATTACCGGTAGTATTTGCCTGAATTCTCCCCCCAATACAACTGTTAGACCACCAAAAGGTAAATTCGGAAGATTGTCATTTTTTTACTGACAATATATCTCTTAGAGTATGATCTAGTGCTTCAAAGCAGTACTTATGAACCATAGACGCCTCATCCCAAATAATAAGTTTTTTCAACTATAGAAGTTCTGCAAGATCACTTCCCTGCTGAATATTGCAGACTGACTGCTCAGTAATAGATATTGGAATACGAAATTTAGAATGTGCAGTTCGTCCCCCTGGAAGCAGTAATGATGTTATTCCGCTCGAAGAACAACAAGAACAATAGAGCCCTCTGACCTCAGCAAAGCTGTTAGTATTTTCCAAATGAATGTTTTACTTGTGCCTCCATATCGATGTAAGAAGAACAAACCCATGTAATCGGAAGACAATGAAGACAAAATGGCATCCACCACATGTTGTTCATCGGTAAGCATACACTGTGAAGTTTTATATTCATTTTGAAGAATCTCTATTGTAATTTAGTTCTTCTGCAACTAAACAATTAGAATGACTATAAATTAAAGACTTTGTAACTGGCATTGGAGGATAGAACTGAAGAGAACTACCATTTCTCTATAAAATCTGGTCAATTTCAAGGAGAGCATGCATATGTCTCTGATGATCTGTGAGTGTCAAATCTAGAGAAATGATGAATAAATTTTTAGATGACTATAAAAGAAACTATATGCAATCATTACAGTAATGAAGTGTATTTAAAAGACAGCATCTACGACAGAGAATGAAATGATTCGAGAGAATAAGGAAACCAAAATTTAATTATGTTCTACAAAAGCGAGTCTCTAAATTCTGAACATAGGTTTTGTAATAAGTATAAATAAAAACTACAATGTAGAATGAACTAAGTAGTTTGAATCCACTAAACAGTATGTAAATCGGTAATAATGAAGACTGTCAATAACCAGATGACTATACCATTGTACAGTAGCAAAATGAGATGAGTGGATTATTCATAACAACTTCTAAAAGAGGAATAATAACATATATCAACAATAGATTCAATTTTTGTTAAATATTAATCTAGAATAATATTGTTGAAATAATATTGATTCATCAGAGAATATAAATAAACTATAGTAATTTATATAAAATGTAATGACCAACATATAGAAGTACCTAGCATTTGCAGCCTTCGTTTTTGGGTATATAAAATATCTTCAGTAAGGATGTCACAGGTTTACTGCCATACAATGTTTGGGCGAGACAAGTTATTTGAAAATAACATGCTTGCAAAAAGCCTGCATAAACAATGTCACATTCCCCAACTGGACACCTCCTTTAGAGCTTCAATAAATTCTTTATCATCTGCTAGTAGTCCCAAAGCATAACAAGCCTCTCAAAATGTTCCATGAGTAATACCATTCACTGCTTTCATATCATCATATAAAGTTTAACCTATAATATTTGTAAGAAGCAACCGCAAGTAATACAGCTCTCCAATTGTTGGAGGGACATAGTAAAGTCTACCAATACTGAATCCTTACTTTCATGGATTCCATTTTTTCTCATTTGAGTGGTAGACTAATCTAGTTGGGAATTCTGCCTACTTGAGACCTCTACCTTCTGGGAAGGTTTGATTTTCTTGAAACCAAGAGGTGAGCATTGAATCAGAAATATTGTTGAGTCAAGACATCTTCAATATGATCATTGTCATTGTAAGTCACTGATTTTTTTCTTGGTAAATGGAAACTTAACCTCTCAACCGGTGGAAATATGTAATAGATATCATTAAAAAAATATCTTCCAAGAAGCCTCAGAAGGAGTTATGTATCGACATTTATAGTACATCTTTATCTCATCTACATTGTTGCCTGGGGATTCACTGGTTTTGCTCTCATAAAGTGTTGTTGTAACACGATCATTTCCTTTGCTAATATATTTGAAGAGGTATTTGATAGAAGATGATTGATTTAAAACCTCAATATTCAGATGAGCTTGATACTTTAAAAGTAGAACAGGATTGAATGGAACGACAAACCGATTATCCAAAGGGACACCATTTCTAACAAGTGTTTGTCCATCATCCCTTCTGCGATAGACAACATAACCATCGTCATTAACGGTAGTGTATCTGTCAAATTTTTTTGGAAAAAAATTTGTACATTTTCCATTTCTCATACAAGGTGTAGAAGGGTTGGAAACACCACAAGGGACGTGCATCATGAAATTTTTAACAACTTCATGCAATTTTGGAGATGCAGATTTATTTGGAATTTCAGTACAAACTATTTTGTTAACATATGCAAGAGTGTTAACATTGTTTTCATGACAGAGAAACAACATGATGTGGACATGAGACAATCCACGTTTTTTAAACTCAACAGTTCGAACAACTACATGGGGAAAAAGAGTAAGAGGAAATTATTACAAGAAGGAGGAATATAAAAGAGGAATAAAAATATAATGAATTATAAATATATAGATTGTTACTTGCCTATGACTTTCCAAATAAACAACCCTCTCTTAAATCTTTTATTAGATGATCGACCTTAATTTTAAAAATCCGAGATAATATTTGAGGGCAGTCAGCTGAATGAAGATTGTGATTTATAACAAATCGAGTAATTTCAAGCCACTTTAGGTTACATGTGAATGTTAGAAAATGATCTGGATATCCTACCCCATTACAAATAGACATAGAATCTTGGTAATTCTGAATCATATACCTGGGTCCACCGATAAACGTAAGAGGTAAAACGATACGCTTCCCACAAGATGACCCTTCACGATAACCTTGTAGAAAAGCATCTTGCAACCCATTGTATAATTCGACCCTCAGTTTTTTTATTGAATCGAACAAAAGATAGTCTTTGAGAATCAATCATTGTATAAGCATCAACAATAAATTGTTGCAGTAACCTTCTAAAATGTAGTAAGGGTGACGTATCATTTTCACGGTATTGCAAGTGAAAGGAGAAGTACTCTATCATTGTAACCTTCCTTAGTGTAGTACTTGTTGTGAAAGGAGTAGATCAATGCAGCACATTGTCAACATAGCCATCTTGACCTCCTATAAAAATCAAGGGATATTATAGTGAAAGATATAACAAGTGAAGCTCCTCTATTCTTTGTAAGTCACTGCTTTTCCTTTGAATGATGATATCTCGTTCTTGGTTGAGATCCTCAATATCACCAACAATTAGGATTGCAATTTTAAAAGTCTTTGGCAGGTTATATGTGGCTTCATTTGTACGTCTTCTTTTTAGTAGTTGTAGGTTTAATGTTGGAACTTGATTTTATGATTAAGAACATCCCTTGCACTTATGAAATCTCAAGCCAAAGCGTTGTGCTCATGTAGCATTTGTTGTAGGTTATATACAATATCATAGTCAACAATGGAATGTTGATTACTTTCATCAAAGCTGTTGCAATCACAACTGTAGTTAATATTATATGATGAACAGATAGACAATATAGTACATACTCAATAAATAATAACGATACCTAATTCTACGAACCATGTTCTGACATTCATGTGCAGTATCATACACGTATAATTGTGCGAACCTAGGTGGTTGTCCATCCGGTGGACATAAAATACCAATGCGATGGTAGTTTTGTCCATGTAATTTGAATATACATGGAGCTCGACCATTGATAAATGATCTATCTACTTTACCACCCATGGAAATAAAAGCAAACATTGAGTTGTAAGTATGCATGTGGTCTTGGAATACTCGAGTCTCGGTAGTAGTTTGATTGAATACCAACATCCTTAGGTATTCAAGACATGATGGTAACAAGTCCAAAGATATTTTTCCCATCGAACAGCATAACAAGAATCGTGGGTTTTGTCTACTGTTGTAGTTCTTATTTCTCTCATCAAACCATAGAGTGAAAAAATTGACAGACGTTAGTAGGGTCTCCAAGATCCGAATAATCTGATAAAAAATTAGTATAATGTAGAAGATATTAATAAAAAAAGCAGAATGATAGTCTGATAAGTCGATGGTTGATTATAGAACCAGTAATGCAGGTTTACTACTCATACTAACATGTGGTCTCCTCCCCTAGTTGTTGTGGTGAGTAATCTGCAACAGAAAACGTTATGTTAATGGGAATGCATAAACAACCATAAATTGAGTTTTGATTTAATTGAATTGTGTAAATTGGCATACCTCTGTTGTAGTCATCATGAAAACAACCGTTAACAAATAATCAGTTAATTTAGGTAAAAGTTATAAAGGAAAACTGAATTAAGAGGGATAAAAATTTGTAGAGATATTTGATGTGCTTACTGCGTGGAGGAGGCAGTTGATATATATGACTGGATATTTTCATCAGTCAATAATGCTATAAAAAGTATTGATCAAAATGTTAGATGGTGAATCAAAGGGTTATTCAACCGACATTGTGGTCATCAAAAACAATAGACATCATGCATACAGAATGATAGTGGAGATAGTGTCATGTCTTGTGGTCTTTGTTTTCGTTTGGTTGTTCGTGAACACATTGTTGAACGATGAGCAGATGGGTCAGGCACTGTGTTCAAATTAGTAGTATAATATTAATAAATAACGTTAATCATAAATGCACCGTGAAGAATAATGAATGACAGTGGTAAATTTTAAAACTACTAACCATCTGTACATATTAGGGATAACGAAATATGTGCGACTACATCTATGTAGCCAATTGTTGGTAAGGGTGTAGTTATCATAGAATATGATTGAATGGAAAACGCCAATGAAGAATATTCAATAGGTGCTGGAGGAGCTGACTGTTCAGGAATTGTTGTCAAATAAGTAGTTAACGGAGGAGCTGACTGTTCGGAAACTGTTGTCAAAGAAGTTGATGATTAGAAATGATAAAGGCATGCATGTGAGTCGTGTGATGTCATAGCTTGTTAGTGGTTCATTTATTTTAGTAGCAGATTCATCAGACGATGCAATGGAAGAATTTTCAATAAATTTAGACATTGTTACCGTGTTAGTGGTAAGGGAATAAAATAATGAAACATTGATAATATGTTGGACAATTTATTGTGAAAGAAAAACATTACTTACAAACTTTAACTCATTTCCTGATAAATTGCCTTCGCTGTAACCTTGCAGATATGGATCTGGAAGTTGATGGGTCATACATGTTTGTCATCGATTGAGGAGTATCTCTTGCAAGAACTGCCGTCAAAAAAGAAGTTACTGATCAGTTAGTTCAGTTAATCTAGACGGCAGTTGCAATTTTGGTAATTTATTTTTGTAAAGATAATCAGAAATAATTGTTGATAGAGATAGGCGACAGTGGAATTCGTCTGAGTCCATGTGTGACGCTATCAGTTGATAATGGTCCAATGAACACAGTAGCAGACATATTGGTAGATGGCATTGAAGAATATGTAGTAGATGTACGCACTGTTAAGTTGGTAGTTGTAATGAACATTAATATTAAGACAATGACATGAAGTATCACAATTTCAAGCGAACATATAAATGTAGAGAGAAACATTGTATTTATTTTTCTTAAATAGTGGGCCAATTAGAACTGAACAAAACCGAATACTTACGAACTTTAGATCGCTCCTTCAGAAGTTGTCTCCGCTTTAACCTTGCATCTCTTGAGGTTGATGGGGTAGAAATGTTTGTATATGGTTGAGCAGATATTTCAGGCACTGTCATCAAATAATAAGTTTAGGACCAATAATATGAGTTGGAATGCAAAACTGTTGGTACAGTAGTGTTTAATTTTTTTAATTAAAATAGAACTAACCATTAACAAACAACGATTATAGTGGCATTCGTGTTACGGCATTTGTGATGTCGTCAGTTGATGAAGGTTCAGTTTTTGGAGTACCTGACATTTCAGTAGTTGTCATTAAAGAAGTCCCATTTGGTGTCGATGTTGTTATTTTGGTAGTTGTTATGAATACATATATTGGAACATAGACTTTAATTAGAAAATCCTATACTACACACAACATAGAACTTACAAACTTTTTGTCGATTAGTCAGAAGATGCATATGTTGTAACCTATAATATTCTGAGTTTGAAGGCAAAGACATATTTGTTTTCGTAGGAGGAACCGAATTCATAGGCACTGCTATCAAAGTAGAAGTTAAAGACTATTAATATTTGGCAGTATGTAAAACAATTTAAAGTGTAGTGTTATACTGTCTTAAATAAAATCAGAACTAACCATTGGTAGACTGAGAGGACAACAGCATGCGTGTGACTCCATGTGTGATGCCAGTAGTTGATACGTGTTCTGCTGATACAGTACCAAATATATTGGTAGAAGACATTAAAGAATTTCCAGTACATACATGCACTGTTGAATTGCAAGTAATAATGAATAATACTACATAAACTATGGCAGTAAGGACTTTGTGAAATGAATGTAATCGAGAACTCGCAGAAGTTTTCTTGTTCGTGCATTACTTCCATCCAAGGTAAGATTGCATTGGTAGAGCTTGACGGGGCAGACATGTGTGTATTTATTTTCTTTATATATAATTGTCAAGGTGTGCAATCAAGGCAAAATATGCACAGTTGAACGTACTGTTATTGTAATCCACATTGCATAGGCAAACATGAAATTCTATAAATGTTTAATTGCAAAGAAGTATATTGTTAGTAATGAAAATGAAATGAACCGTGAAAAAAAAAATGAAAAATATATACCGAAATGTAAAAGATAACCATACCCGAGTTAGACAATATAAAGCTTTGAAGAAGGAAGTTGTAGATCCTGCTATTCAGAGAGGTTGTAGACATTTAAAAGTGGCTAATATAATGGTGTTTGCTTAGCAACTGCACTGCAAATAGAGTAGTATGTCAGAAGAGAAGCAACAGCCTGGATGAACTTGAAGCAGTTTAAAATAGCAGATACATTTTATTCATGAAAAAAAATCTTAGAATGAAAAAATTATAAATATGAAATATTAATCAAGAAACAAATGCAGAGAATGTAAAATAGATCAACAAAGTACTTAAAAATTATTCAATAAAGAGATGGAAAATGATTCAAGAAACTAATGCTAATTTTTTCTGAAAGCAATAGTTGTTGCTTTCAAAATACAGCAACAACTCAAATTACAACTGTGTAAAATATATGAAGAAACTGCTGCACAATATTACAGAAATCAGCAGTGGAAATTGTCAATGATTTCCAAAATCAATTAATTGGGCGACCACTACGTGGGTGTGATGAAAGAACACCTTAAACGAACAACCAATAAACAGCATATGTTATATGCAGGAAAATCAGCTAATAGCATCAGAAGAGTTTTATGCAGTTGCTAATGCATTACGGTTACCTCGAATGGGAAGCTGGATTGCTTGAGGAAATGGAAACACAGGGATCCGAAGGTGAGGAAGGTCAGTTGGCTTGTTGCAGGAGGACAAGGAGACATCGGTCCTCGTAAGCGAGGAAGTTCGACTAAACGAAACTGACCACTACCGGAGAAAGGTAGTCGGTGCGAGAAGGCAAGATGGAAAGAAGGAGCGGACAGAGAAAGGGAGGGCGAAGTCAACGCTAAACGAAACTGACCACTACCGGAGAAAGGGATGGCAGAATCGCCGCCAAACGGAGCTGAGCACGAAATCAGATGGAGAACCCTAGATGGAAAGCAGATGCGGACGAAGATAGGGCATGCAAAGTCATTGCGATACCAATTCGAGGGAGAGTAAGAGATTTCAGAGGAGGGGTGTCGTGGAGGACGTCTAGTGTGGAAGCGTAGAGGATTGTTTGAAGGACACATAAGAGGATGGAAATCCTAAGATTAGTATAATTAGTAGATGTTGGAACCCATATTTTTCACTTTTATGTCCCCAATAATTTCTTTAGAAATTCCAATAAAACCCTATATGGAACAACCCATAATAAAACCATGCTACTCTCCAGAGATCCAATAGGGAAGAAGAGCAGAAAACCTTTTGTCGATAATTTTGGTCATGATTTTGTAAGTGAAATTGCTCATATTGATGGCCAAAAACTAATTGAGAGTCAAAAGGATCCTTAACCATAAGTATAATAACCAAGGCGGTGGTGAAGGAAATGTTGGGAAGTCCTCCATCAAAAAAATCTTTGGATGGCCTCGATGAGGTCCTCCTTTGCTAGATTCCACATAGCCACATAAAAGTCACTCGAGAATCTGTCCAACCCAAGGTATCTGAGATAAGTGACTTGATTACATCCCATACCCCACTTTCAAGAGGAACACCACTAAGCATTATCATAATTGATATCGAACACCAAACATGGGATGACATCAAAATTATCAACATCGCCACTCAAATAACCATTCCTCATATATTGGTTAATATCGTTAGGAAGGGAATAGAAATAGTCCATTTCCATGCAGCCAACAATTGAAGGAACATTAGTATGTGATCCATCCTCCAAGAGGATATTTAGGCTAGTGTTGCAACACTTCTCCTAGATGCAAGCTTGGAAATACATCATATTTTAATCTCCCTCTATGATATTATTTTGATCTCCCTTTCATGATCCAATAATAACTTCGAAAGTTTAGTTTTTTTCAACAAATATTCTACATGGACATTATCCCAGCATTTCTCAAATCAAGAATAAAGAAGAGAAGTGTCACCCGAGATCAACTCCAGGTCATTCCAATAAGAGGGTTTCCCATTATTCCATGTCTGCAAATATCATTTCATGCAGCAAAGAATGTTGTGTAATCAAACCCATGGGCTACCTTTCATGGGATGATTCCATGAAAACCTATCCTTGGAGGAATCTAGGATTGACATTCCAATGGTTGGAGAAGAAGAAGCATCGACACACATTATTTTGAGCTTCCATGCAGATGTAGAGAATTGTTAAAAAGAGATCAAACTAGATTATAAATATAAGCATTTGTAAATGTAAAAAAATATAGTTAATGTTAGCAATACCCCTGTCTAGGAGACAACACACTTTCCTCTTCCCCCTATGACTGTTACACCAGGTGAAGGGATCACCCATGTAGACCAAACCCACAAAGCATTATTGAGAGATAAAACTGGCAATGTCTAACCTAGTCTTCCATGAATACATGTCACCCCTCTTTTACAAGACATCAAAAATAGTATTGAAAACTCTTCCTATGAACCAAATAGAGGAACCCACATTGAAGGAGCCATGATCGTGCCACAACCTCTCCATTTCCATGCCTCTCACTTGGTATAAACAAAATAAAAAAGACTAGATGAGGAAACAGGACTAACCTTGATTGTAAGAAACTAATCTGAATCCCCAACCAAAATCAAAAAGATAAAATTCTTCCAAAAAACCCAAACATGATGATTTAATGAGGCCCCATGCATGCAATTCCAAACTCCCATACTATTGGAAAATTATTTGATTATGGCATGATCTTATTTTGGTTCCAAAACAACAAAATGTGAAGTGTGACTTCGACGAAACTCATAAGCAAGAAAATCTATATTCACCCAATCTCTTAATCCCTATATGTTCCATATAAGGACCAAAATCATTGGAGAAGATGACACCAAAAAAAGAGATCTGACACCAAGGAACCACGAATCAAGGACTGAAGGCCAGCCATCCTTTTCCGGCATTGTGAACAAGTAAAAAACCCTCTGGGTGGAAAACCACTTGAAATGGATGGTACATAAGGATCCCATGAATCCTTTTCTTTGGGATGGATATTAGATAACATCTCAAAATCATTGGGAGAGTGAGGGGAGGGCTATGAGAGGAACCTCGTTCCAAAGGATCAAATCCTAAGAAAGGAAATAATGAAAAAACCACCCCTGCCACGCCTAAAAGAGGGACCACAAGGAAAGGAAGCTAGATGAGGAGAATCCACAGGCACTAGGAGCTCAGAACCCCGTTGCGATTTGAACACCACCAAATCCATGCATGAAGATCCATTCAACGAGGAGGATGGCGGTAGGACCAGAGGATGAAGCGAAGGAAGAGAAGGGAGACCCACCTGGGGAGAAATATGAGGTGAATAAAACCAACAATCTGGAACAATAAGGAGGCAAAGAAACCATACTCGAGGAAACCTACAAGCCCTCCTCAAAATATGACGATACTGGGGCAGGTACAGATAAGAACCCCATAGAAGAAGCCTTGAATCCAAATCGAGACCTCCTACAAACTGAGAGGGTGTGCCGTTATAGGTGGAACATTGTGAAAAAGATATCCATAGAGAGTAGAAAATACATTTCCACCAGGAGAATGAGACACCATCACTGAAGAAGATCTGCGATGAAAGGGGCTTGGAAAAATCCATATCTACACAGATCCGTTAATGCGAGGAATCTAGCCGACTGAGAGAACCTTTATCAACACACAAGAAAGAGAATATCACGTCACTGATAACATGTATAAAAAACCAGTTGAGCAACAAAAATGGGAGCTCTGAGAGAGAAAATCAAACCACCTCCCGAGGAGAGTCCCTTCTATAGTGCATATCCAACAACCTCTTGAAGAGGGATAAGTGATGATTTCCAAGCACAAGGGGACCGGGACCAAGTATGCACAAAATTGACCCTGGAACCAAGAACCTCACAAAGGGCCTTCCGTTGGAGGATGGACACCCAAGCCCGAGAAGATAATCCCCAGGAGCTGATGAATGCCTGAAATTCCAGTATATAAGGTAGATCCAACCCAAATAGAGCTACCACTGTCCATTAGTGGAAGTCGACCGCCACTTTGAAAGCATCATAAGGAAAGGAAATCACGATAGGGATTTCCAAAGAGAATGGTCGCAGATCCGACATAGGGGATTTCAGGGATCTCCGAAAGGAGCGACGCCTGGGGAATGCCAAGGTGGATGTCTTTCATCGAGGGGCCAATGGTGGAGTAGGATCCGCCGAAGCTAGGTGTATGCTTTCCAACGGGTGGGAGATTTTGAAAAAACAGGGTGCGTGGGGCGCCTGGTGTACGCTTTCCAACGGGCGGGAGATTTTGAAAAAACGGGGTGCGTGGGGCGCCCGGTGTATGCTTTCCAACGGGCGGGAGATTTTGAAAAAACAGGGGTGTGTGGGGCGCATTATGTGGGTTTTAGAATACTTCTTAGCCTAATCCATTAAAATAATTAATAAATAAAACATTTATAATCTACTATCTCTACTAATCTTGCCTTTTATCCATGTCACGTGTCTTCATTACATTTCTCCACGTCAGTTTTTCCTAACGTGTCATTCCTCCGCTTAGCCACACCGCCTTATTTTCCATTCTAATTCCCGTTTTTATTCCCCTCATACCCCCTCCCGCTCGGGTTTCATCGCCCAACCTATGCAACCCTCTTTTTTCCGTTCTCTTCCCCTCAAATCTTCTCCTGCTCTGCAATTCCTCCTTGCTGTCGTGCCGACTCGCCATCTATCGTTGAATTCATTCCCCAATCTTCTCCACCAATGGCCCTCTCGCATATTCTACAGACGATTGCATCATTCTGTGGTGCCCAACAAATTTGGCGTCCTTCCTCGTCGCAGTCTAGGGTTACCCGGAAACCTCCGGCCATGTCCGCATCCTATTCCTACTACGAATTGCTCACGGTCGATGTAACAAATGGCGTCCCTGCAGCCTTCCTCATCCGAGTCTTCATCTCCGTGAGGGTATAACCGGTTCCCGATTTGGGTGTCACCCGGTAAATCGCTGGGTTGAGGTAACCTTTCAAATTATATCTACTGATTCCCTTCCACTAATGTCTGCAACTACATCAAACTCATCCATAAGATTTTCTGTCTCAAATAGCGGCTCACAATATCTTCTGCCAGCATCCATCCCTGCTTCTAGGTGTCAGACGCTCAATCGCTGGGTTGAGGCTTCAGCCTGCTCGCAATTTGGGTCACACCCACTCACGCACAGTTTAGGTATCCTTTTACACTCCTCCTTCATACTAATTATTGTGCACTGTTTACCATCATAGTCGCTTCATTCCACTGTCTATCCAATCCACTGACCACCAACTGCCTGCGATTATAGTGGACTGTTACTGAGTTTCATTGGTTTCAAAACCCAGTTTCCAGTAGGCTCTACCCTCCAGCAGCTGCTTCGCAGCTCAAGTATGATGAAATTTACCTTTTCATTAACCTATATTCATGAATCTGCAATATTCATATGATCTTACATCTATATTATTCATGGTTCATATTACAGTGTGAGTTCCAACCTGTTACATTTCAAACAGCTTTCAAATTTTGTTGTTAGAATTTGATGGTATGAGATTAATTACATATTGAGTACAATACATCATATCATACATATGGATATGGTTGCCTTATTGTACTGAACATTTATATTACAGTGTTTAAATGATCAAAATAACATGCATTAGTCATAATAACTATTGTGAACTTGTCATTGGCATCTTCAGTAATCTATATATGTACATACCTGTGCTACTACATCGCGAACCACTTTAGCGAACCACTTTGTGGTTTGCCTTCAACATGTATATTACATTCACTTTACTGTGAACTATTCTTTTTATGGTTTCATTGCACACCTTGAAAAACTAATATAAAGAAACAAAACCCAAAGATGAATTTCCCAACAAAGTCTAGAGATGCAAGGTTACAACGAAGAAGACTTATGAAGGAACGAAAAACATTTTGTGAGTTCTTTATTATTTACACTAAGAAATGTTCTACTTAGTATTCATCTTTCAGTATTTATATTCATCATACCTGCCCCACTAATAGTGACGGCTACTACTGGAAACTCTGCAATGACACCTACTAACCATTCTGGTACTCCGACAACTTATTCACTTCCAACGGCTGACATCACAAATGGTTGCACACGCGTGCAGTTATCACCTATTTGTAACAATGGTTAGTTCTGTAAGTTCTTTATTATTTACACTTGGAAATGTTCTAATTATTACCCGTATTTCATTATTTATATTCATCATACCTGAGCCAATAATAGTGGCGTCTACTGCTGGAAACACTGCACTGACATCTACCAACCATTCTGGTACTCCGACAACTTATTCACTTCCAACGGCTAACATCACACATGGGTTCACACACGTTCCATTATCACCTCTATATAACAATATTTAATTCTGTTTGTATTTAGCTATACAATCTTTATAATATTTCACAATGCAATTCATACTAACCCAAATTGAACGTATTTAACTACGACTTCTACGACAGTGCCCGAACAGTTCGCAGCTCGGTCAAATACAAAAATGTATTTCCCATCAACCTCTAGAGATGCAAGGGTACAACGCAAGCTACTCATGAAGGAACGACAGAAAGATTGTGCATTTTTAATTGCACTTACACCGAACTGATCACGTACTTATTATTGTATTGGTATCCGTATTAAGTAAAATTTCCACAATATCAGTGGAAACAACCGTTGGAACTTCTTTAGTGACATCTAGCAGTATGTTTGGTACTCCGTTTACTGGACCTCTAACAACAAGTAGAGGCACAAATGGAGTCACGCGAGTGCCATTATCACCTTTGTGTTGCAACAGTTAGTTCTGTTAAACTTTTCCTATATAAACCATTGGGTTTGAAATTATATTTCAAATTGGCACATATTAAAATTATTTAACTGCTTCTTTGAAAACAGTGCCAGAACCGTCTGCTCCTCAGTCAACGTTGTCTTATGGAACAAACAAACGAAAACAGCGACCGGGTGACATTACACATTCACCTATACCGTTCTACAAGTAAGATAACTATGTTGTTTCATTAACATAATGTCAATAACACATCCTTTCTACTCACCGTATAACAACATGATGGTTATTTTCTATAGCTCTAATAACTACTGAAAATAGTCTACTGGAGTCATCAGCTTCCGCCTCGACGTAGTAAGCATGACTCCTATTACAAAAAAAAATCCATGCATGTTTTTACGGTTTTATTTCTTATGATTCCCTGTACCAACAGACACGTGGTAACTCCTACTAATGTTGCGGACTTCGATACAATATCATATCCAGGTATGTTGTAAAATAAAACCAAAATACAAAACTTGATCCACGCAAATAGATATGTATAAATGTTTCTACATTCTGTGAAATTGTGAATTGTTTTCTACAACTACTATCAGGTTATAGCGAGCAATCATTTCTTCAGCAAGCAATTCCAACAGTGACTTCCGAAACACAGGCAAACATAGCTTCTAACAAAAATCCAACAGAACACTATAGAGGTATTTTGACGATTGTGTTTTTGTAGAAACACTATTAAGTTTATTCTTATACAACTGACTCAAATCTTACATAAAGATTCATGTTCTTGGAGAGTCACTAGAACAACATACTGCCGAGCACACAGGTTAGTGATGTTACCAAAAATGCATTACTGAATCTTTAATACAAAGGAATCTTCCATGCTACTATTGGTTGTCTTTTAGTAATATAATATGTTAACATTTATTATTCTTTCAGGTTATTCTTATATTGGAGAGCTCTCTAATGTCTGTCAATATTTTCAGTCTTTTTTCTAGTTCGATGAGAGAAATAAGAAATTCATTAATAGACATTACCAGCATTTCTCTTTGTGCTGCTCCATGGGAATGGTAGCTTTGGACTTACTACCGTCATGTCCAGAATACCTATAGATGGTGGTGCTCAATAAAACTTCCACCGAGGCACGGTTATTCCAAAACCACATCCATATTTATAATGCAATGTTCGCATTCACATCAATGGTTGGAAAGGTAGATAGGTCATTCAACAATGGTTGAGCTCCATGTATATTCAGATTACATGGACAAAACTACCATCGCATAGGTAGTTTGTGTCCACCTGATGGACAACCACCAAGGTTCGCACAATTGTACGTGTATGATACTGCACATGAGTGTGAGAACAGAGTTCACGGGCTTAGGTATCATTTATATTCAGTTCTTTGGACTATGTGGACTAACCATTCATCGATTTATATTCACATAACTACTTTTTACAGCTTTGATTGCAGAAATCTACAATCTAAAGTTGACTACAATATTGTTGCAAACCTACAACAACTCCTTCATGAGAACAACGCTTTGGCACGAAAATTTATAAGTGCAAGGGATGTTATTAACCATCAAGAGGTTATTACTTTAAACATGTGGCTTCTTCAAAGAAGATAAACATATCCCACAACATATAACCTCCCAAAGAATTCAGAAATTGCAATGCTGATTGTCGGTGATATTGAAGATCTGAACCAACAATGAGATATAATAATTCAAACCAAAACTGGTGATCTACAACGAATTGATGAGCTTCACCCATTGTATCTTCCATTGCAATATCCCTTGATTTTCACAGGTGGTCAGGATGGATACTGCGACAACGTATTGCATCGCGCTAATCCTTTCACAACGGGTATTACACTCAGGAAGGTAACAATGAGAGAGTACTTCTCGTATCATTTGCAGTACCGTGAAAATGATGCATCACTCTTACTTCATTCAATAAGATTATTACAATAGTTTATTGTTTATGCTTACACAATTATTGATTCTCAGAGACTATCATTCATTCGGTTCAATAAAAATAAACTGAGGGTAGAGCTATACAATGGGTTACAAGATGCTTTGCTTCGAAGTGACCGTGAAGGGTCATCATGCGGCAAGCGAATCATCTTACCTTCAACATTTATGGGCGGTTCAAGGTATATGATCCAGAATTACCAAGATTCCATGTCGATTTGAAATTGGTCAGGGTATCTAGAGTTGTTCTTAACGTTTACCTATAACCCAATATGGCCTGAAATAACAAGGTTTCTTGGAAAAATGAATCTTCGTCCATCAGACTGCCCTCAAATATTATCTCGAGTTTTTAATATGAAGCTTCATTGTTTAATGAAAGATTTAAGGGAAGGATGTTCGTTGGAGAATCAAGGGTAGGTAATGCTCTTCATAGTTACGTTTCTGTATGTTTAGTTCTTTCTTATATATTTTGTCATACTTTATTAACGACATAAAGATGTACTCTTTTCATGTAGTTGTTCAGACCGTGGAATTTCAAAAACATGGCTTGCCTCATGTGCACATATTATTGTTTCTTTGTCAGAAACACAAATTTCACACTCCAACAGATGTAAATAAGATTGTCTGTGAAGAAATTCCAAATAATTGTGCCTACCCAAGACTACACAAAGATGTTAAAAATTTTATGATCCACGGGCCATGCGGTGATGCCAACCGTACCTTTCCTTGTATGACAAATGGAAAGTGTACAAAATTTTATCCAAAAAAATTTGTTGGGAATACAACAGTTGATGATGATGGTTATTTTATCTACCGTAGAAGGGATGATGGCAGAACGGTTCAAAAAAATGGTGTCCCATTGGATAATCGGTTTGTCGTACCATACAATCCTGTTATTCTCCTAAAGTATCAAGCATATCTCAATATTGAAGTTTGCAATTAGTCGTCTTCTATCAAATATCTCTTCAAGTATATTAGCAAATGAAATGATCGAGTAACAGCAACATTGTATGAGAGGAACAACAGAGACTTCCAAGACAAAAATGTGGATGAGATAAAAATGTATTATGATTGTCGGTACATATCTCCTTGTGAGGCTTCTTGGAGGATCTTTTCTTATGATATCCATTACAGATATCCACCGGTTGAGAGATTACATTTTCATTTACCAGGACTATATTTTGTGACCTACAATGACACTGATAACATTGGAGATGTCTTGAATCAGGGAAATGTTTCTGAATCAATGTTTACGTCATGGTTCTTAGAAAATAAAAATTACCCGGATGGTAGACCTCTAACATTTGCAGAATACCCAACCAGATTTGTTTACCACTCCAATGAAAAGAAACGGAATCCTAGAAGGTAGGGGTTCAGTATTGGCAGAATTTACAATGTTCCTCCAACTACTGGAGAGTTTTTTTACTTGTAGATACTTCTCACAAAAGTCAAAGGCGCAACCTCATTTGAATATCTAAAAACAGTTAACAACATTACCCATGGAACATTTAGAGAGGCCTGTTATGCTTTGGGACTACTTGCTGATGATAGAGAATTTATTGAAGCTATAAAGGAGGTTTCCTCTTGGGGAATGAGACACTGTCTACGCAGGCTGTTCGGAAGCATGTTAATTTCTAACAACATTTCTCGCCCAGACATTGTTTGGAATCAAACATGTGACATTATTTCTGAATATATTTTATATGATCAAAGACAGAGGCTGCAAATTCAAGGTAAGAAATATATTAATCAGTTTATTCTGTGAAAACAAGTAACTACCAATCTGTTCTATCATATTTATTACATGTTTAACAAAAATAAATTTAGGTGCAATTTGTTTAATATTGCATTTGAAAACATAGAAACTGTATTACTTAGATACATGCAGTGAATTTTAATATTTACAATAACTAGACTATGAAAAATATTTATGATCATTCCACGTTACTGCCATTACATTATGTAAAAAATGATGAATAATTTAAACAGAACAATTCAGTAATAGATTCTTACATGGCGCAGTAAAGTCTAATGACTCAAAATTTGCCCACATGATAACATAAACGTGATTTCTAAACTTCAGTGTTTCTGTTTTAAATTTACTATATGTTAAATTTACTTAATGTAATGTATATATTCCAGTCAACGGATATATTTACTTTCTTTCCAACAATAATGTGCACTGGTGAATGTTAGTGTAAATACTCACAAATAACATAATGCAAACTACAATCTATATAACTATGAACGTTCCACCATAGTTTCTATTTTTCACTTAGTCTTACTTACTTTAATCATTTCATACATTTTATTTGATACTACTTTGACTTTTGTAATTTTAAACTTTGTAGATTTAACACTCAATGAACATCAAAAACAAATGTATGCTCTACTCGAAATAGAAGACATTTTACGAAGCAATGGAAAAACTCTTCAGTTTTATCCTCTTATGCTAGTCAGATTCTGTAGTTGATACTATTTTGATTCATTTAGTTTCAGAAGAACTAAATTAAAATAGATACTCACTTCGAAATGAGTACAGAACTTTACAGATAACAGTTACAGTTGAACATAAAGAGGTGATGTGTGTCATCTTGTCTTCGGTATCTTCAAATTCTGGGGGTTTCTTCTTATTGCATGGTTATGGAGGCATAGGTAAAACATTCATTGGGAATATACTGACATCATTTCTGTGGTCAGAGGTCTCTATTGTGCTTGTGATTGCTTCCAGTGGAATAGCATCATTACTTCTTCCTGGTGGACAAACAACACATTCTAAATTTTGTATTCCTATCTCCATCAATGAGCAATCTGTTATCAATATTCAGCAAGGGAGTGACATTGCAGATCTACTATAGCATACAAAGATGATTATTTGGGATGAGGCTTCTATGGTTCATAAGTACTACTTTGAGGCTCTTGACCGTACTCTCATGGATATAATGCGATTAAAAAATGTCAACGCACCAAATTTACCATTCGGTGGTCTACCAGTTTTATTGGGTGGGGATTTCAGGTTAATACTACCTGTAATACTAGGTGGTAATAGAAATGATATTGTTTTTTCATGTATTAAGTCATCATACCTTTGAAAAAATTGGCATGTATTAACTCTAACAAAGAACATGATATTGAATTCATCTACATCAACCATTGATTCAACTAAGGTCAATGCTTTCGCTAAAGGGACTCTGGATATTGGTGAAGGTCGAGTTGGGGAACCTAATGAAAGTGAAGTTCTCATTCAAATTCCATCATCATATCTTCTTACGTTCACTGAAAATTCTATGTCTGCAATTATGGCGCATACTTATCCCGATTTCAGTGAAAAATATAGTGACGTCTCCTATCTGAAAGACCGTGCAATCTTAGCTCCAACACGTGATATTGTTCAAGAAGTAAATGATTACATGTTGTCTCTCAGAAACTGTGATATAAAATATTAATTCAACTCTGATTCAGTTTGCGATGCCAGTTTTGATACAGATAGATAAGAAAACATATACACCTCTGAGATGTTAAATGGAATCAATGTATCTGGGATGACTCCCCACAAAATTACTTTACAGATTGGTGTATCCATTATGATACTTAGAAATGTAGATCAATATGTTGGTTTATGTAATGGAACCCGTATAATTGTTACACACATGGGTGATCATGTCATTGGAGCAAAACATTTGACTGGCTATCATTCGGGATATGATGCATTCATTCCACGACTAACTATGACACACTCTAATGTTAGGTGGCCATTCAAATTACAAAGAAGACAATATCCTTTGACAGTTTCTTATGCAATGACTATTAATAAAAGTTGAGGACAATCTTTGTGTTTTTTTGGGTTATATCTTCGCAAACCCATGTTCTCTCAGGGTCAATTATATGTTGCGATTTCTAGAGTCACAACATCAAGTGGTTTGAAAATAGTTCTTGATGATAACAATAAAACATCTTCTTATTTCACACAAAATATTGTTTATAAGGAAATTTTTGATAACATTCCATAGGTATCATCTAAAATAACATGTTCATATGTAAATATAGTTTGGATATTCGGTGTGTTATTCAAGAAATGTTTACATGTGTAATAATTTCTATTTTCATTACTGTTTGAAAATTTACATAGTACAAACAAAATGTCCCACTCAATTACCCCGTTGAATCAGATTACCTATGAGGATGATGAAACACTTAGGATATCAGTTCGTGTTTTTAACATGTGGTGAAATTCATCACCAAGATACTCCAATGTTGTGGTTTCTATTGATCCATTGCTTGGTGATAAAGAAGTTAGTTTACATTACATGGCTTAAATTTGAATTTTACTCCTTTTCTCTATATTATTGTGTTTATCTGTCAATACATATTTAATTTTTCTATCCTCTGTCATTTGTATTTCTTACCTAATCACATAAAATTTTACATGTTATCTCAAGGGAACCAGAATTCAATGTACTATCACTAGCCTTAAACTAATCTCCACGTACCAACACCTCCTACGTAAAGGACTTTGCTATATGATTCAAAATTTCTAAATAGCTTCAAACCGTGGCAGTTACATGGTAAGTAGACATGCCTACATAATAATGTTCATATCCACGGAGTTTTTTCATCCATACGATGTAGATATTCCCCTATTCAGTTTTGATTTCACATCCTTTGATGACATTATTCAACTAAAAGTTGCAGAGGAAAATTTAATAGGTACATTTCATTACTGAGTTTTATAATTCATCCTTATTGTGGAGAATTTAGTGTCATGGTGTCATTTATATAATAGAAATAATTGGACTTCTACGTTACACCACTCCGATGCAATCTATGGATCTTTCCAACCATAGGGTGTAGATTACTCTAGAGGACAACAGGTCATTAATTATTTTCTCTAACATTAAATTGCTATAAAATAAGATAATTATCCATACTGATTTTGTCTTTTCCTAAAGAGGTTTTCAACTTATCTGTAGTTTATGGGGTGATTATGTAAATGAAATGAAGCATTACTAACAACAATTCATCTACCGTTATCATATTACAACTCATCTGAGTGAAGCGGTTGGGTGGTATGGTTTCTATCTACTATGATTTATTGTATTGTTTGTTATTTTTGTTCCTTTTAATATGAGTCCTCCACACTGTACTCACTAACTATGTTTTATTCTACTTGAAACTCCTTTTAGCCTCAGTTACTATAACAACTTCTATGAATGCAACGAAACTTCTTTACAACCTTCATATCCCAGAAGTAGATAATTACAGAAGCAGGTGATATTATAACTAGTTTTATTTTTTTTCTTTAAAAGTATCTACTCCCTACATCAAAATTGTAATACCCAAATGTTCTTGTTATTTTTTTTAAGTATTTTATAATTTATTTTCCAGGATTGGGTTGATATTAACATCACAGTTAAATAGCCCACTTCCAACATCTGTCAACCCCTCTACAGTAGTATTGTATTGGAATAACAAAAAAACAATTTCTGATGTGAAAATCTATGAAGAGGTAACTAAGGCATCCATAAGTTTGAAAATTCATTATAAATTACAGTGCACTGTTCGCTCCTGTCCTGTATTAAAAATTATATTATTATGTACTCATTCTATTTCAGCCAACAAGGTTCTTAATAGCAGTTACAATTCAAAAAATTCAAAGCACCCATAGTTGGTTTTATGATTCATGCAACTTTTTCATGAAGAAAGTGCATGTTTTAGAAGAAAAAATTTGGTGCCACAATTGTAACATTTCTCCAAATAGCACTACTCCCAGGTTATGGTTTTTAAAGTTTATAATATTTCAATTTTATAGTTTTATACTAGCTAACTATTAAAGCAACATACTAAATATAACTGACCATGTAATCATAATATTTAATCCAACAGATTTAAAGTGCAACTACTGGTTACTGATAAAAAAGACTCATTTTTAGTTGTTTTATTTGATAAACAAGTCATGCATTTCTTACATAAAACAACTGTAGAGTTGAGAGATGCTTTGATACAGGTATAACTAACCTCTTGTATCATTTAAAAATATTTTCAAACCATTCTTCCTAACAATGCTTATCCTTTGATAATTAGGACGACGACGATTATGGTTTTCCTCAAGAATTGATCATTTTCAAATCAAAGAAAGTGCTATTATCTATTGATGTATCGGCTTATAATATTCAAAACCGTCATCTTCCTAATGAACAAAACATCTATAAAGTACTATTTATCAGTGATAATTACGAGTACTTTAGAAGCATTACTGACAGCTTTGAATATATTCAGGTAATAAATTTAAGGTATTTCTAAATTCCTTACAATAATTAAAGTACACTTCATTTATTTTTATTATTAAATAACTGTACAGGGACATCAAAGCAGTGGGTCATTAGAAGTCCGTAGTGGCATAGAATATATCCAGGTTCAATCTTCTTAAGGTTTTCTAATATGATTTCCTAAGACATGAAAATCACCTTACTTTATCATTCCTTCAACCATTTATAATTACAACATATAAGTGTTAAGTCTTTACCATCAACTTCAAACATTGGTATAAGTTTTGGATGTTCTGCCTCAGATATGTCAGCTAGTCGGGTATATAGCATTTAAATTTGTTTGTTTCTATACATATACATGAATGAATTACATTGAGTTTCATTTGTTTTTTCCTGTCGTACATTTATTTAAATCTAGAATTGTATACCGTTAACTATCTGATAATTGCTTCATTTTTTTCACCTGCCACTAGTAGTTTTAAATTAGTGTAACTTTATTCTCTATGTAGAAAAATCTTTAAGATGTATTTGATACTGAGGTTGAGGTGCAACATAATTGTTTGATATATGGAGAAAATTTCAGTACAACAAATCATTGTAATCAACCATACAATGGAACTAAGGGTACTTAGAACAAGAATAATACCAATTCTGCGTGAACTACTCTGCTGCACCTGCAAGGTAATAATTCATTATGGCTCTTAAATTGTTTTCCATTTTTGTTTTATGAAATCTTATGTTTGTAAAATAGTGTTATTGAGTCTGAAGAGTACACCAAAATTATTAGAAACTATACTGCTCATTGACAAGCTTTTTCCAAGCTGTAGATACTTCATAATAATGACCAGATTAGAAAATGTATACTGCTCATTGAAAATGTATACTGCTGATTGAGAGAATTTGATTTGTTCTTTCTTATAAAAATGAACAGATTAGTTTTTTCTTATAACAATAACCATATTACATCTATTAACAATGACCATATTAGTACTGTAAACACTGTACAAATTTTAAAAATTGTACAAAAAACAATGACCAGATTAGTTGTTTCTTATAAAAACTAACAGATTAGTTCTTTCTTATAGATTTAAGTTATTTCTTATAGCATTGGGTCACACCAACTCAACATACTGTAATTTGAAAAAATTTACCAGATTACCAGATTTGAAAAATTACCAGATTTGAAAAATAATTACCAGATAACTACCAGATTTGAAAAAAAAAGATTACCAGATTTGAAAAAAAATTACCAGATTTGAAAAAATTACTAGATTTGAAAAAATTACCAGACTTGTAAAAAAATTACCATATTTGATAAAAATTTACCAGATTTGAAAAAATACCAGATTTTATAAATTACCAGATTTGAAAAAAAAATTACCTCATTTGAAAAAAAAAATTATCAGATTTGAAAAAAAATTAGCACATTTGAAAAAAAATTACCAGATTTAAAAAAAATACCAGATTTCAAAAAAAGTTACCAGATTTGAAAACAAAATTACCAGACCAAATATTTTTTTGAAAATATATTTATGATTTTTTTTAAAAATTCAGTGGAGTGGAGTTATCTGCATGTTATCTATATTATTTATACATAAATATATTTACAGTGGAGTTACCAGATTACCAGATTACCAGTTATCTACATGTTATATGAATTATTTTTATCTACAGTGGAGTGGAGTTACCATATTACCAGATTTGAAATATATTTATGAAAAATGTAGAAAAAATGAGTCTGTAGTGGAGTTATCTGCATGTTGTACAACATTGTTTATACATGTTCAAATCTGTACATGTACCTATCCAACTACACTATTCTTTGTTTGATTTTACATTTACTATTTGAAAACATATAACTCTACTGCATTTTTTCTATAGGTTCTAATTTTTACATGTTGTTCACCCTTTTTTACTCATGTTATAAGTTTCTGCATTCATTCTTAGTACTAAATCTGCATGTTCTTTAGCATTATTTCTACTGTGGTCTGTTCTAAAGACTAATGTATTTGGGATTTTTCATGATGGAAATTTTAGTATGAGTTTTCTACATGTTTATTATCAGTTTTTTATACTGGATGTTTTTCTTGCAGACTGTTTATTCATGCTGGACAGTTTTCTTCTCATGCTGGCCAATTTTCATGGTGGATGATTTTGTATCAGTTTTCCATGCTGAAATTTTATCATCATTCTAGAAGTTACTCATCGTGGAGGAGGATAATGTTGAACGTATTTTTGTTATGCTATAGGTTCTTGATGGTGGAATTTTATGTTGGAAGTTTACATAACATGGATTTTTCATGTTGAACATTGTTTCATGCTGCACAGTTTGTTGTATTTGATGTTCTCCATGTACCTAGCAGGTTTTCATCAATTTTTGATTACTTGGTTTTCTCATGTTGTCATATATAATTCAATCATTTTCAAATTTCTCAGTTTTATTATTACAATCTGTCTTATGTTTTACTTATCTTTCACTTTTTATTCAACATTATTGTTTGGTCTAACTTTTATAAATACAATCTATTATTAAAATAAATACCAGGAATCGAATACGTAGTGCAATAGCACGAGCGAGTACTAGTAGTTTATAAATATAATGTGATTGATTAAATATTATCCCCTATGAGGGTCTAGATAGGTGTGCAATCTCAGTCTCACTCCTTATGCACTAGTTGGAATATCATGTCAATTCTTAACAAACTTTTTTCTATTTGATTACCCCTAAGTGCATCTATGACATATCCACATCAAAATTACATTATCTAGACAAAAATATTATTCCTAGTAGAACCACACAGTCTCTACCTTAATAATACTCCAATATTTCATCATATACTTAGATTTACCCCTTACTTATCACTGTGGTTTTCTATAAAATTATCTTATCTTGATCTCTATAATATTATCACAACCAACCAAATGTTTTATCTATACCATTGAAATTATAATAAACCTTATCTTATAACCCTTTGATGATATTTCTAACTTCTAATTTAAAATTATCATATATCATCATAATCTTCAAATTTATATAAACTCTTCTATGATACCAACTATATTACCATGTAGATAAGACCATATAAATTACAAAGCATAAATAAAATATTTCATTTCTATACATTCCCATTACCTTTGATGTTTAACATTTTATAAAATTAGGATGAAACAATTACTAAAAACCATCTTGTATTATTCAATTAAAATAAGTTTTCCTACTATATAAAAAAAACTTTTTAATAAATAAAAAATCAGTTACTTCTCCCTTAAATTCCTCACATGGTATAGTCTTATAGACACAACTTATGTAAATATTTTCTTCATAACCTGAGGAAAAAAGAAACACAATGAAGGGGTGAGCTCAAATGATCAGTAAAGGTAAATATATTTGATAAAAATCAAAGATGATAACTGTGTATAAGATAAGCATATCATTATAATTTGGATATATAATAAATTTATACCCAATAAATAATATATTATAAATCTTGGCATAAAATAGTAATAAATTAAGAAAATTACTTATATCCCCAAAATAAAGCATACTTTTTTATTTTTGGGACATCCGTAAGCATATAAAACATAACATAGTGGATCAAGATTTAGTAACATATTTCCCTTAGTGGATTAAGAATCACTCACCTATTTTCTATAGTAGATCATAAATCAAAACATTTTTTCCATTTTTCATTGAGCATTATTTCTCCATTCACCATTATCTCATGATATTTTAGGCTTTATACATTGCATTGGAGGGATATATATCTCCCACCTATCAAATAACGATTAACCATACACATATGTTCTAGAAGAAAACATATAACCAGCACATAATTAAAACTTATTAATAAGATTTTATTTTATTAAACATTCCTATGAAAATAATTAATGTCTTATAGAATAAAGAATTCATGGAGAGAAAATTGGTTCCATTTAACCCATCACAAAGAAACCAATGAAATAAAATTGATTTTATATCCTCTTAAAATGGATTCACATAAGGAAATCATTCACAATTCCATCATTAATCATAAAATAATAAACCCATGGAAAATGTATTGGTATCAAATGACATCATGTAACATTCTAGATAAATATCATTCAACCATAATAATAAATCATATGATATTTACATCATATAGATAAAGGGTATATGATTAAGAAAATAATTTTACTCGATCAATTGATGTATGGAGTCTTGGTGAACATCCGTTAATCAATGGAGTCAATAATAGTGTATTCATAGAGGTAAGACATTGGAAAAAATAATTATTATAATACACTAAGAATTATTAGAAAATACAACAAAAGAGATGAATCATTTCTCTGAAAATAAAAAAAATTAATTAATCCTTATAGAGAATGATGATACGTGGTTATATTTGAAAATCCACCTCAATCAAACATAAGATATGTCAAAGAATAATAAATTAGATGAAAAATATTCTGAAAGGGATTTTGAAAAACTAATTTCAAAATAATAAATATCCTTGATCTTTTAAAATCATTTTATATTGGATAATTTGTAAATATGGGAGAAAAATAATTTTCTTCTAGAAACCTTGAAAAAATAGAGATGGCGTTTCAAAGAAAACAAAAAATGTGGGGCAACTATGTTTTTACATGGAAATTGTTAAAAGATATCATTTTTAATATATTTGTAAAATGATGAAGTTACAAGTAACCATAAAACATTATTTTGAAAAAATCAAATTGAAAACAGTATAAAAAAATTCCCTTTGAAAAGGAAATATAAAAAATTATTCTTAGAAAAATCATAAAGATTTTCAAAATAAATATGGGGTAGAAACTATTTAAAAAAAATCTTGAAAGAACACTCATAAAAAGTGAATTAAATTTTCATTTTTAAAAGGATTAAAGAGAATTATTAGAATCATAAAAAATAACCCGCATTATATTTTAAAAAAAGAGAAGGGAACATTGAATGTAAGAAAAATATATAAATAAAAAATAACCAATCAAGAGATGGGGGTACGTTCTTAATAATGATATAATTTAATGTGAGAGAACAATCAAGTATCACAACTAGAAAATTCACCTACGACCATGGTTTGGAACTATGGTCGTAGGCCCGAAAACCGCGGCAATAACCTATGGACATGGTTTTGGAAAAATGTGGTCATTATTTCCATGCCAGTAGGTCCTAACTACATCTACGGTTAAAACTGTGGCACTAGGACCCTACTGCCATGGTTAAAACTGTGGCACTAGGCCTTCCAATTTCATAAAGAAACACCCCCACTTCCCCCCACACCCCCAGCAACCCCTCTCTTCCCCTTAGATAGACCTCCCCCCAGCACACCCCCACCCTCCCCCTAGATAAACCCCCCTTGCACCCCCCCTGGACACCCCCTCCCCCTGGACACCCCCCCCTGGACACCCCCACTGGACACCCCCCTGGACACCCCCCTGGACACCCCCCGGACACCCCCCCCCCCCCGAACACCCCCTGGACCCACTGGACACCCCCCTTGGACACCCCCTCGACCCCCCTCAGACACCCCCTTTGGACACCCCTCCCCCTGGACCCCCCTGGACACCCCCCTTGGACACCCCTCCCCCCATGGACACCCCCCTGGACACCCCCTGGATACCCCCCATTGGACCCCCCTGGACACATCCCTCGACACCCCCCTGGACCCCCCCCCCCCCCCCGAACCCTCCTGGACACCCCCTCCCCTTGGACACCCCCACTGGACACCCCCACTTGACACCCCACTGGACACCCCCACTAGACACCCCCACTAGACACCCCCATAGACACCCCCTGGACACCCCCTCCCCCTAGAGACCCCCTGGACCCCCTGGACACCCCCTGGATACCCCCCATTGGACCCCCCTGGACACATCCCTCGACACCCCCCTAGACCCCCCCCCCCCCCCCCCGAACCCTTCTGGACACCCCCTCCCCTTGGACACCCCCACTGGACACCCCCACTGGACACCCCATGGACACCCCCACTAGACACCCCCTAGACACCCCCTGGACACCCCCTCCCCCTAGATACCCCCTGGAACGCCCCCCCCCCCCCCCAGGACCCCCTTGAACACCTCCACCCCCTAGACACCCCCTGGAAACCCCCTAGACACACCCTGGGCATCCCTTGGACACCCCCATGAATGAATATACGTGAAAACATGCATATTAAGAGAAGGTAAGAAAAAAAATCAAAAAGGAAAACTGTAAACTGAGAGAATGTATAAAATATTTTTTCTAAAAAAATATAAAGGTACAGGATTCAACAGTGCATACCTGGGGATCAACTATCCAACCATGATACGGAGCAATGTCCAAAAGATTGAATATTACACACTCAGGAGTAAACTTGAAATCATCAATTCTGCAAGCATGGTGTATGCCAAGTCAATTTGATTAAAAACACAACGAATAGTTAGTAATGTCTTGAAAAAAATGGTATAAAATAACTATTACCTCCTGAATTTTATATTCACATAAATCTTGGTTGCAAGTTGTGGAAGCAAATAAATTGCATCAGTTATGTTTTATCGATGGTTCTCTGCATAGCATGCATCCCTATCCTGTATACCAATACAAGTAATCAAAATCAACAAATGATCGAAAATTAAAATCCATTAGGAAGCCAAAAATAGGAAGCTAAACTTTATTTTAAGCTCTTTCACCTGCATATATTCACATCCCCCCTGACCCCCTCCTGGACAGCCCCCCCTGCACCCCATATACACTGCCCCCAGCCCCCTAGACACCCCCTCCTGGACAAAACCCTCCCCCTGCACTCCCACACCCCCTACCCCCTTCACCCAAACTTCTTCCAACCTTTACCCCCAATGCCCCCCCCAACCTGCACCCCCACTACCCCTTTACCTGTACCCCCACTGCCCCCTCCCCCCTCATGGACACCCCCTCCCCCTGCACCCCACACCCCCTGCACACTGCCCCCTGCCCCCTTCACCCCCACTACCCCTGCACACTTCCCCTGCCCCCCTTCACCCCCTGCCCCCCACCTGCACCCCCCCCCCACCCCCACCTATTGGACACCCCCTGGACCCCCCCATCCTTGTACCCCACACACCTACCCACTCTCTACCCCCCGCACACTACCCCCTGACCCCTTCAACCCCACTACCCCCTACACACAGCCCCACCCCCTTCACCCCTGCACACTGCCCCTCAACCTTCACTCCACCACCCCTGCACACTACCCCCCCCCAACGCCCCCTTCACCACAACTGCCCCCAACCTTCACCCCCACCGCCCCCACCTGCACCCCCACTTCCCCCACCTACACCCCCACTTCCCCCCTCCCCCCTACACCTACAACCCCCTACCCCCTCCCTTCCCCCTACACACTGACCCCCCCCCCCCTCCACCCCCACTACCCCTGCACACTTCCCCCCTGTGCCTCTTTCACCCCCTGCACACTGCCCCCCAACCTTCACCCCCTTCACACTGCCCCCTTCCCCCTTCACCCTCACTACCCCCTGTACACTACCCCCCCCCCCCCCTCACCCCAACTACCCCCCAACCTTCCCCCCACTACCCCCACCTATACCCCCACTGCCCACATCCCCCCTCCCCACCTGCACCCCCACTTCCCCTCCCCCTGCCCCTGCACACTGCCCTGACATTGGTGACAACTAAGTACTATCACAGGGGGTGGAATATTCAATATTATGTTTGGGGATCAATGCATTGCATAAATTTTTACTTGTTCAATCTTGGATTATGTTACACAAAGATCTACATCCATATAAGTTGAAATATAAATATTATTTTGAAAATGGTTTTAATAAAAATTAATATCTAAAGGTTTCATGTTTAAATTTTTAGTATCCATTGTTGGAACAAGTTTTATTCTTCTATTAAGGTTTATAATTTACTGAATTTTAATTTTGTTATTTTGAAATGATAAATTTTAGTGTTGGTTTTAGTTATATATAGTTCACTTAATATGGTTCTTTTTGATAGTTGGTAAAGATGACAAAAATTATTTCATAAGGTTATTTAAAAGTTTATAAGGTTGAGAAGAAGGTTGACCATCATAATTTCATAAAATTGACTGAATAGTTCATAAGGATCATCATTCATGTTGTAAGGATTTTTCCAAAGGTTCTGCCTATTTTCATACGGTTGATTCACATATCTTTGTATGGTTCCTAATGCTGATTGGTTTCCCAGATAACTATAAGGTCCCTTTTCACCTTCATATGATTATTACAAATAATCAAAGGTTTATTTCCACCCACCTTTCCAAATGAGATCAACCTATGCTTTTTACCAAGGAATACAAGGTTGAAATTGATCAACTGAAGGTGGTTGATGAACCAATACTGAAGCATTGATGAGTTATGGTTTGATGTAAATAAATGATTCAAAAAATTTTAATTATGGATGAACTGTAGATTTTGAGTTTCTTTCATTTAAAGGTTGGTAAATTCAAATGAAGTTATAATAGAGAATGATATTAATGGTTTCAAATGATTCGATGGAAAACTTCATAAGAAGATGAGTTTTCTGGAAGATGAATCAAAGGGAATATTTGATGCAATCACTTGAACATGTTCAATAAACTATCAACTGATATTGAGTTATAAAGTAATAGTGTTGAGTCAAGGTGATGAACCGATTTTAATAAGATGAGCTATTGACTGGGATCAATGAATAGGTAGTGCATAAACTAAGTGTACGATAAAGACTCACTTGAGATTGAGTTGAAGGGTCTGTGTTCTCCAGTTTCTCTCTCTCACTAGTCTAAATTGAAGAATACATAGGGGACCTCATTAATCCCAAAAATTTCAACTATATATACACATATGAATGCATGAAATATGTACAATTTAATATGGTGTAGTCTGGGTTTTTAGTAGAATTAAGACCACAATGTGGGATTTTTGTCACTAATATCAACACTTCTGATTACTAGATTTGTATCCCTAGTGGATGAAGACACGCCTATTATTGAATTTATCTATTAAACCAAGTGGAGTTTGATCATGCATCATCATTAAAACTTCTCATACATGGATGGGAATTTGGAAATGATGAAGATCATGCAAGTGTGTCATTATATAATATATAAAACCCAGTCTGGGTATATTAATTTTCCAGAATTGATATGGGCCTCATCAAAGGTTTGAGGGTTTGGGAGGTTAGATAAAGTTTCATTCACTAACCATTTTAGTGAATTTATATGTATGAATTTAGGAGTTATTATCACTACTTGTAGGTTCATGATAATGGGATAAAAGTAATTCCATATGAGGATAAGAAAGGTTTATATATTCTTATTTAACAGGAGATTAATTAGACACAAGAGTAAGTTTCAGAGTTTGTTGATGGGATTTGAAATAGATACAACAACAGTTAGAACAAAGAAAAATAATTCTCCCCCATTAATCAATCACAAAATTAGGGTGGGAGAAATATAAATTAAGGTGGTTGAAATTCTTTAAATATAAAAAAAGAACCTAGAAATTTTGAGTGGGAAGAAAAAATTCATTCTCAAACAAGATCAAAGGGAGATTGGAGGTGGTAAAGTAGGCATACATAGAAAGAGATCTTAGAAGTTAAAAGGATATTTAGAGGAATCACAATAGACTCTTCAGTAGATATTGGTTTTCTTATTCTAACACCTTTCTACTTTATTGTTCCCCATTTTAATAAATTCTTTATTGAAAATTACTATTTCAAACATGTCACTTTACAAAATTCAACTAGGAAAAATTTAATTTTTGATTCATTATCTTTTAATTCATTTGAATTTATTTTCTTCTAGGTTTATGATCTTCTTTTCTTAACATAAATCAATTTATAAAACATTCAAGATAAATTTTTTTTTAATAAAGATAGTTAAACTTTTAATGATATATTTTTTTCCAAATAAATTGATAAAGAGGTTATCCAATCATAGAAGTGTATCCCAACAAATTAATCAATAAATTTATTTTGAAGGATTTCACACTCCCTTTTGTAACTGAGTTATGTTATGTAAGCTGAAATACTAAAGAACATATTTAGATACTTTTTAACCTCTTCGATAGAGGTGGGTTGACACAATTGTTTAGAAATTTGTCTTAGATTGAACCCATTTAAAAAAATAAAACGAAGTAAAGTCAATTCAATATCGGACAATTGATATTTACCCTAGTTAATTTTTTATATGTTACTACTAATACTATTTCTACTTGTGGTCCTTATTTTACTCAATACTTGTTAACCCATTTCATACTATTTCAAACATGATCACATATCAAACTCCACCTCATCATTGTACTTCCATTATCTCTTTCCATTAAGGTTTGACGTATTTATTTTATTTTGAGTTGTGTTTTCTTAGTTCAAACATTTTTTACCTTTTACATGGGATCAATCATCCTCACCATATACTAGGGTTAGTATGAAAAATAAATAAATAGTTTGGTATTCAAATGACATACCTTCCATCCACCACTGCCCACCTATCCTCATTTGAAAGAATCTGACACTCTATTCAGGTTATGATGTGCATCATAGAAACCTGAAAAAATGATCAGTGTTTCACTTATGATCATGGTCAATGTGTTCTACACCAAGGAGGGTTAGTTAATACTTACTCAATGGTTTGAGGAAGAATCTATTTTAGGGATTGTGTGAGGCATTCATACTCTAATTAGAAGGTCCATGTTGCACGAGATAGAAATAAGAACCAGTGGGAGGTAGATTACTATGTTATTATAGAGAACCTCTAGTGGCATGCTAGAGCACATGGTGGGATTTCATGTATGATTAGTGAGTGACTATATCAATGCAAACACTTAAATTAATAGTGTATGAATCTATACAAAAGGTGCATAACTGGTTGTTTCCCAAAGGAGTAGGCTCACATTTTGACCAAGCCATGTAAATCCTTGTATTTTCTACCATTTTATTATCTCATAATTCACATTTTGACCAATACATGTAAATAATAAAGTTTTTTATAAGAATAAGCCAAATAAAATGCATTTGTTAGGATTTATATATTATTTTATTTTTTATAGTACTTTTATATTATATTATTTGAAATTATGTATGTATTATAGTATTTGTATAAGCATGGCTATAAACATAATCATAGGAATTCACACTATTAATTTGATAATGTGATAGTATTATAGAAAGAGTTTAATAATAAGAATAAACATATTCACTATCAACTTCAAAATGTTTGCATTTATGTAATTTTATAAGTATTAACATGAGCATAGGCATAAGCATGGGCATAAGCATAATCATATGTATGTATGTATTCAATATTTGTATAAGCATGAACATAAAAAAATGAAAAATTACTTTCTTGGAAATATATATTATAGTATTCTTATATTGAAATTGAAGCATAAGCATGAGCACTATAAAAATGTTCATTTTTAATATCTGTTTGGATGTATAAATTACAGTATTTTAAAAAATGTGTATCTTTTAGTATTTGTGTAAGAATAAGTTGGATCATAAGGAGAGGAAATTTAAGAATAAAAATAATGTTTGTATGATAGTATTTGTGTTAGTATCAAGTTACGTATTTGAATAAACATAAGAATATGTATAAGGATATATATCTGTTAGTTTTTAGTAGTTATGTATTACAGTCCTTCTATATTTCAGAATTTTAAAATGTATATGTATTGATGGTTTTTTATATTAAAATTACCATCTTATTTGTTATGCTTTATATCATTCTAATGTGTAACTTTTTCTTATCATTTTTTTTATGCATGAATGTTATTGAAGGTTGATAAAATTTATATTCATGTATGTGAATGTAGAAGAAATTACATAGAGTGGAATCAAAATTTATGAGAATTAAAATACAAAAAAAGAGATAATATTTTTGAAAAAGACATTGCATATATTGATGTAAACATGTTCTGAATTTTTTTTGAAATAAATGAATAAACTATAAAGTCCAAGTGCATACCACAAGGGTTCCATTCAGTCCAGATAACTGAACTCATGAATTCAACAACTCCACTACTGTAACATGATGTTCAAATAACATCATGCTCCCGATAATAATTAAAATATAACATAAAACTAATTAGTATGGTTAAAAAATGAAAAATATATAGGAAAATATGATTATAAATAACAATACTACCTGGAAATAGTCAAAATATTTCTAGAATTCCATGAACATACCTTCAAGACTTGTACATGATTACAAAATTTCAAAGTACTTCCATATTGTGTGTTTCCAATAGACATAGTTAATGATATTGATTACATATTTAGTAAAGGATATTGTATGTATCTGCAAAAAACAGAATGTATATTAAGTAAATGAAATTTCATTCATATTGAATATAAACAACACTTTCGGTATATGATAATTCATAAATAAAGTTTGCTTCAACACCATAAATCCACAAGTATATTAATATAAACTGTAACATATACTACTATGTAAACAATGAAGTAATTGAAATATTAGTACATGATAATGAAATTTAATCTTCAATATAAACTATGGTAAAAAGTGTTATTTAGATGGTGATATAATCAGGAATCTAAACATGCAATTTCAGAAAAAATGAATTGTAATATAAACTGTGATATAAACTGTAATATAAACTGTGATATAAATGACAATATAAATAGATATTTTAGATCATGATGAAGTAGGAAAAAAGAAATTGTGTTCTACACTATGAAATGACATGTATATAAATATAAACTGCAATATAAATGACATGTGCATGATACAGTTAATGATAATGAAGAAACATCATGTATATTAAGTGATTGAAATTTCATTCATAATGATTATAAATTACAAATTCAGGAAGAAATTGTATGTATAAGTAGAAAATGAGACTCTATGTATATTAAATAAATGAAACTACAAGAATATTCAATGTAAGAAAAATTAATATATGAATTTAAAAAAATTATTAAATTTAAAATGAATTATACATGTATAGAATCTTAAAAGTTCATTTAATTGAAAGTGCCTTGTATATTTATAGAAGCTCGGTATACTTCAAGGAAGGCATGATATGCAATGATCAATATGCAGATACAAAACATAAAGTTGGATATAAATGAAGAATAAATAATATATTAATACAAAATTATTAAACTTAAATTGCATTAAGCATGTATTGGACAAACCTTATATTGAAGTGGCAGTACAAACCAACCACAGTGAGGAAAGAATAAGACCCATGAGGGTTAGGGTTAATTGGAATTGTAGTAAAAGATAAAAAAATAAAGTAATTGAATTTGTCATGGTGAGGAAAAACTAGAATTGATAGAGAAGTCACTTCTTGATTTTGGAATTTGGTCTGCCAAGAGATTAAGGTATTGGGAAGAAGGAATTTTTTTTGCAATAGTGGGTTCTTGCAAAAGAGGAATTCAAAATTAGTAAGAAAAAATGGAAGGAATAAGTGACTGATTCAAAAATTACCATGACTTAAATTTCTATTAGAAATCCTGATGTTGTGAGAAGGTTCTGGAATCAGCTAATGGAAAGATGAGGTACTGCGAGATAGAAGATATGAGAGGTACATAAAACCCTAGTTGTACGAGGGGTCAGAATCATGATTGAGGTAAGGTAGAGGTTTGGGGGAGGTAGGGTGGTCGCGTCGGAGCAGCGTCAGGGGAGGAGGATCATGGAGAGGTGGGGAGGTCGCGTCGAAGTGGCATCTATAGGGAGGTTGGTAGTCCACGTCGAAGCCACATCGGTAGGGAGGTGGAATGGCTACGCTAGATCCACATCGGAGAAGGATGATCGTTGGGAGAAGATCTGAGGAGGCTGAGAATCACTGGCTAGGAGCATCCGAGGATAATGTTAATCGTTGGGTGCATCTACAGAGGAGGAGGTGGTCTCAATAGTGAGGAATATGGAGGAGGGTCGACCCAATGTAGGAGTATCACTATTATTAAAAATATATCTTGATAATAGATATAATGTTTCCACGGTTTTAATAAACTGCGGCAATAAATGTGTGGCAATAGAGTGATTTTCTAGTTGTGTATGAAGATTTTAATAAAAATAGGCATTCTCCCAAAAAAGATGAAATATAGCATCATATAAAATTTTAAATCAATTATTAAAGAGAATAATAAAGTTTTATGTTCAAAAGAGACCATATAACTTAATGACAGAGATTTGAGTTATCAAATTACTTTATGGAGCACATTGTTCATAAAGTAAGAAACTTATAAAATTTGGGTTTTTTGGTAAAAATGTAAATCCAAAAAATTTAATAAATAAATCACATAATAGAATCATAGGGTATAACGTACCAAATTTTATCCAATACGTTAAATAATAACAATTATAAGTCAATAAATGATAATTGAGTTAACAAGAAACCATACAACTTGAGGATCATCTAAATAAAAACCTCTCAAAAGAAATATATTTAAATAAAACATAATTTTCCATAAATAAAATATATTTCATTATATAATAACTCAATTATCATAATATACAAAAAAAATTAAATAAATTAGATGCATAATACAAAACATGTCTCAATAAGACGAATTTGAGACAAAAAACCTTACCTTGGTTTATCATTTAATAATATTGATTAAGATATAGATATTATAATTATATATTAAATTCCATTTTTGTACCATCCATGTTAGGTGGTGAATAAAACCAAATACGATACTTCATGGAGCTAATAGTCCACATGTACACACAATTCACTTTTTCCTTTTTCTTAATGGTAATGAAAATTATGATTGATTACTGTAAAATAATTATAATATCATATAATTATAATAATAAAACTGATCATATATTTTTGAGATAGTGTAATGAAATTTAGAGAATAACAATAGATCTAAAAAATTAAAAATGAGGAGTGATTAAGAACTTATACCTTTATTCTTGGATCATACCAGTTTTGAAAGTGGGTTATGTATTTAAGGGGTGGTCTTTTTAAGACCAAATTATAATTAAGGTGTTTAAGAATATTTAATACAGTTTTTAAAATATTTTATATCTAAACAGATGGGGTTTTTCTATGATGGAAATTGAAGTGAGAAATCCCCTTTTATATGTGAAAAGGGAGGGTATTTTTGTAAATACCCAAAACTTTTCAATAATGGGAAATCAATATAAAATAAAGTGGCTAAAAAACTGATAAATAATGGAGGGTATAATTGATAAGATAGATAAAATCTATAGACACACATTACCATAGATTTTTTTGAACATGTTTGAGGTCACTTACTCTTATATTTTTAATTTTACCATTTTAGCTTTTACAATGGAAACTAATTTTTTCCATAGTTAACATAATATTTATACAAAAAATAAAGTGGTACCTATTATATAATTTTCATCCAATTATTCTTAATTTAAAATATGTTTTTTCTAATTCAATTTGTAAATTGTATAAACATTAATTTTAAAATACCAAATGTATAATTTATTAAAAGTAATTAATTGAAAAATATAACTTCAATAAAAAAATATATAATATGTGTTTATAAATTAAAACCAACAATATTATAATTATAAATTCAATTATAAAATAATTTTTTGTTCTTATAAATTCTTTCAATGAATTTTAAATTCATACTTATATATAAATAATGTCATAAAATTAGTTTTATTTATAAAAATGGTATTTTGCACAATTCTCCTAAAAATAAATACTTTTATAAAAAAATAAAAAAATATTAAACTAATATTGGATTTATAAATTTATAAAATGATGATTATTTTATAAAATTAAAATTCTAGAATTATCTATTTTAGATTTTAAATAAAATAATAAAATACGATGGGAAATTATTTTTATAGGAAAATAACATTTAAAACAATATAATTATTATCATTATTAAATTCTATAAAATATTAATAAAGCTATAATTGATCAATAAATGTTATTTTTTACTATCATCATCATTTAATAATATACTTAGTTTTCTTTTATAAAATGTGTGGCATATAAAAATATAGATTCTTAAACATAGTAATGAATTAAGTAAATGTGTATCAAATAACCTTTATATAGAAATATATATTAATATATTTCATTAATTGGTAAATCTTATTCATTAATTATAATTAAAGTATCATTTTAGGATCAATATTTAAAATTTATTATATATATATAAGTATATATGTATCATGGTTTCATTTTAGTTATGTTTTGTGTATATAGAAAGATATCGAAAATATTTGGATTAATTAGAGAAAACCATTTTTTAAAACATTTGGTTGTTATAGTGAGAATTAGTATAAATTAAATTTATCTGATAATTTAATTAATATAATAAATTAAATAATTTTTTAGGAAGAAAAATCACTTGGAGGAGAATGATTCCCAATAAAAAAAATAAGGCTGGTTATTTTAAAACACTTTTGAAGCACTTTTGTGTACCAAAGAGAGGAAAATGGAACTAATACATGAAAATATAAAAAATAAATAGAGTTGAAGAAAATAAATGAATATTTAATAAATAGAATATAATTTATGATAATTTCAATTTAAATATAAAAAATCCCAATAAAAATGAGATTGTGACATAATCCCTAACCTCAGGTCCTGAATTTTTTTACAGGTCCTCTAAACCTCATATATAATAAATTTAGATTTATTGTATATTTATAATATAACTATATTCATACTTATCATACCAGATATGATTGGTTTATAATATCCATTTACTCATTTCTTAAATATTATATCTCAAAATCATCATTTTGGGTGTTCATTGTTCTATTTTTAATACATGTTTTGGTACGATAGTTGTAACAGACCAACCTAGGTCAACCGAACCATACAACCGAGCTAGCCATCACATGGTGAGGTGAAACCAAAACAACTTAAAAAAGTCTTCAATATATTCAAAACAAGACATACAACTTGAGTAAAATGCATAATAAATGAGATACAACCAAAAAACCATACAATCCAAGCTAAAATAGGATAAACCAGTAAGAATGAAACAAAATCTATGTGACCAACATTCACCTCAAAACCACCATTCTATGAATGAAAAGAGACCAAAGTAGAAGACAACAAAGTATAAGATTTCCTTCCCTTTACCTGTACCCTATAATAAAAAATCTACAACCTCCCAAAGAAAAAATTATGGTGTGAGCACAATGCCTAGTAGGATACCAACACATAGTCTATACAAGTTATAATATAAATAATGAAAGAGTTCATACCTTTAAAACAATATTTCATCACAAATAATTTTCATAAATCCCAAATCCATTTATAAATCATTTTTCCTTTGGTTTTCCATAAAATTATTTTGCATTCTCAAAAAAGAAATATAGAAAGTATAAGTGATAAAATAGGAAAGCATATCCATGCATCAAAATGTAAGCAAGTTAAAACATTTCCATGAAATACCATCATGTTATTTCAGGTGATACAACCACATATAAAAACCTGTGATAAAAAATCCATGATAAAATCCATCACGTGAAACAAAAATTTAAATGAACAAATACACTATAATTTGGTCTCTATCCTATGGGATAAATATGTACTATACATAAAATATGCTGAAATAGTCCACACGTTGGATCAAACTGACATTGATTTCTATGAAAATATGGTGATATCACCAAAAAAATCACTAGGTGATCCATACTCACAATGGTTTCCTATGTCTATTTCATGATGCACCAAATATTCCCAAAGTGAAAAGATTGAAAAATTATATTTCAAAAACCATGTTCACAATTTATAAAACATTTTTCAAAGACAATCCAAACCACATAAATGTTTGAAAAACCTATTTCCAAAATACAACAAATCTATTTTTAAAGAAAAACCCTTTAAAAACGTTTATATTTACAAGAAATCCTATGAAACCAAAAATAACTTCAATTAAATGAACAACCTAAGAGAATTGATCAATAATGATAAAAAATTTATCAAATCAAACCATTGTATAGAAACACTTACTTCATGTTGGTATAAACCTAGAAACTTTTAACAACAATGATTAGAATCCATAAGATCAAACTTTGATGGAAAAATCATGACAATGAATTGCGAAGGATCAATAAAAACACTATACGATCATGAATTAAAAAAAACCACATCCAGAACCACAGTCGCAACCAAATCCAAAGAAAAACTATAAGGGACATTTACCCAAAGAGGAAAACAGTAAGAATCCTAATGAGTGATTATCAAAAAGATGATTCAAATGGAGTAGAGATATATAAGATCACTTAGAGTGAGCACTAGGTTGAGAGAGGGAGGATGTAGGAGGAATGAATGGATAAATTCCCACACATAACCCTAAAAACCCAAGCCGTGTGACTTACATAGAATGTAGTCCCATTACACATCGTGAATTCTATGAAGGATAAAAGAACTGAAAAATGCATTGGATTTTTAATAAAACCCAAATATTTCCATTACATGACATGATAAAATAGATGGAATGAAATGATTTCACACCCTGAAACTACTTCATTGCATCTTCCTAGAGATCATAACATGGTGTTTAATCCTATTACACGACATGTAATCTCCCAAAAAACACAAAAAAACCTAGTTTCTAGTAAAAAAACTCCAAAGCACCTGAGATATTATCTAAATTTGGGGTGATCCCTTCATAGCCATTAAAAAATTTATACCCGGAATCCATTAATTCAAAAAAAATACATCCTTCATGTTTAGAACATTTTCCCTAGAAAAGGATCTCCATACCTAAGAATCCCACAAACACACCCAAATATAGACGATAGAAAAATCATGAAGAAAGAAGTACCTAAAATCATAATAAGGTGTTACAATATCCCGACCATAAATGTTTTGTTCCCCCCAAAACCCCTCGAGACACATGGACTCAAAAAAAGTGAATTTCATTGTTTCCTCATATACAATTACCTATCCCAAGCCTCATTAATATTCCTTATGCACTACCACAGTACCTGAACTAGAGGAATTGTTTTACTACACAATACCATCTCTTGATGATCCAAAATCTAAGTTTGATACTCAACCAATGTGGTTTTGATCTCAAGATCAACATCATCCCATTCAATCACATGGGGAGGATTCGGTATATACCTCTTATGTAGGTAAACATGAAACACGTCATGGATAAAAGTCAAAATAGATGGAAAGTACAACTGATAGGCTACCTTCACCAATCATCCCATGATCTCAAAGGGGAACACAAACCTCAGTTCCATCATACCCTACTCACATAATTGATGACATCCCAAAAGAGGTGAAACTCTAAGAAAAACCATATCACCAACATCAAACTTTAGTGAATGATGATGATGGTCCATATAAGATTTATGATGACTCTCTTTCATGATTAATATCACCCAAATCAACTATACCCCTCCATAATCTCCTGAAAAAGACTCATCCCCCTAAGGACTGCTCTACCAACCCTTCCCAGCACAATGGAGATCTACATGGAATCCCATACAAAGCCTCAAAGGGCACCATCTTAATCAAGGAATAATAACTATTTTTATAGGAAAACATGACCAGATAAAAATTCATTTCCCAAAATTCTCCAAAATAATGCACACAAGACCAAACCATATCCTCAAGGAACTAGATATCCATCTATATTTTCCCTTTTGTATGCAAATGATATGTCATTCTTAATCTAATCTTGGAACCCATCACCTCCACTAAACCATTCCAAAACCTAGATGCGGAGCTCAGTTACCTATCCAAAACAACCACATAATGATCCCCATGATGTATCATAATCTATCAGACATAAAAGTCCCCAAGTTGATCGACATTCATCATCTCCATGATAGGTAGGGAATGCACCAATTTCATGAGTTGATCAATGAACAACCAAATCACATCCTTCCCACTAGAATTCTATAGAAACACAATGATGAAATAACTGGAAGTCTAATCCCACTTCCATACCTTAATGGGTAAGGGATAAAAAAAACCACAGGTATCTGGTGTTACAATTAATTATATGAAAAATAAGACATTATGATACAAAAAACACAATTGACAATGTCATTTACTACCACCAATATCGATGTCTCATATCATGATACATCTTTGTAGCCCCTGGGTTCATGGACCGACAAGTCTTGTGTCCACTATCCATCAACTCCAACCTTAGGGAAAATAGGTCATACATCCTAATATATAATCAAAAAGCACCATTAGGATACCAAAACCACTTTCTTGAGGTCTCCCAACCATAAAATATTTTACCAAAGCATTGTCACTCATTGCATGTTAGCTGCTCGAGCCGAACCCTCTCATCAAAAAATATGTCAGCTTTCATTGAAGGCAAGAACACCTATACACCAGCCACATTTACTCCCAAGATCATCTCAGTAAAAAACTCATTAGGGACTGAAATAGATCTATCATGGGTTCCCTCAAATGATTAATGGTTTTTGGGGTACTTAGGTGCAATAGAGTGGCTAACCAAGGTCGTTTCTCAAAGGAGGAAGTAAATTAAAACAACTTATTAAAGGTAAAAAATAAAATAGAATAGAATTAAAACACTAATTGAAAGTATGGGGGTTGTTTATAGTTTATTAATCTAGAATAATTTTGTTGGAAAAATATTTTATTTTTTTTTTTTGTTTTTAATTTTGAAATGTATGTTGATTAACAAAGCACAACGAGAAGATGTTTTTTTAGAAAACTATTTTTAGAAAGTGTAATCAATCTGACTATAACTATTCATTTTTTTATTAATAGTTATCATTTAAATCAATATACAATTAATTATTATCCCCTAATTTTATAACCCTCTAATCCTACAATATTTAACTTAACCACAAAGATGAAATTACTTAAACCATAGGCTAGCTTCAGAACACGCAATCACAGCACCCTGCTTTAATTGTTGTTCTAAGGTTAGCTTATAGTTAGTAGTTAATTAGAGAACAAATCCATTCTATAAATTAGGATGAATTGTGTTTAGTTATTATATTTTAACTCTACAAATTTATCTCATCTGGTCTTGTATTACCGATTAAGGTCGCGCTCTCCCAATTTACACAAAATCTCAACTTCGCGTGTTTTTGTGTTAATTGTTCAATTGCTTGATTAATTTCTTATAATTAAAAAAAAAATTAATGGATAATATTAATTGAATTATATTAGCTCAATGATTCAAAATAATTAAATTAAGAGGGTAGAAGATAGATTGATCACTAAGAAAATTACTCTTCCATTGGCGGTGTGGTCATCGTGGAGACGTTTTGCATGAGCAAAGGATTGAAAGGGTAGAACCCAATATCGTATCCACTATTGATTCAAACCCAATTAGAAATATTAATATAATAAGAAAATGGAATAACACATAAGATTAATTGAATAAAAATTCAAGATACAAATATGAAAGAAAAGAAATACAAAGAAGAGGTGGGAGAGGAGAGCCTTTTTGGAATAGAGGATTTCACAAAGCCTTACTTATTCAAAGAGTTGTGAGGGGATCCCAAGAGAAATTTTTTTGTAAAAACCTTCCCAAATCGTTTAAAATCATTCTCAAAGTGTGAAAACTCCCTTTAAATAGATTTTGTGAGGGCTAGGGTTACATAACTTTTTTAAGTGTGAAATGAAAACTCGTCCAAATATTTTATTCCAATTTGAAACGAATAGTTGACCTCAAAAACGCATGAATTGGACGGACTTATAGAAGGATTATTTGTTTATAATTATGTCCCCGAGCATCCCTCAAAATTTGGTCTCAATAAAATCCTGTATAAAGAATATATGGCCCAAATGGGGAAGTAATTTCCAATCTAGATGGTTCTGTCCAGCTTTGTCTTCATGGCCCATTTACTCCCCTCAAATGCACAATACAGCTCTCATGTCCTAAATAGAATTTTTATCCAATTAATTCAGGAACACAATTATAAAATTTTAGGTCAAGATATTTTACATAACAATATTTATACCCGAAATACTACAATGAATTTTAAAAGGGTAAAACTGGATTTTTCATCAAATTCGCAAATGAATGATCGAATCCCAAATATTTCATAATTGAACATATTTAGCACAATTTGAGGAAATAATGTAATTTATTATCAATAAAGTATTAAAAAAATAGTGTTTTAGTAACTCCCCCACACTTACCCTTTTGCACTCCTGGGAAAAACCTCATATCAAGAAAAGATCAATATTATATCAAAACAATTTGAAAACACATATCATTGAGATCCATCAATTACACACCAAGAATAAAAAGATATCATACCTTATAAAAAAACTTATTTCAAGTTCTTAATTTATATCATTTAATATATTTACACTTCATTTATCCTCCCATGCAAAAAACACTTACCTTGCTTGAATTTTCTCTTATCACACAAATGTCAATTTTTTAGCAATGTCTTTCTCATCCAAACTCATACAAGGGTCACCATAGGATTGATAAATTTCTATATATCAACCCGATGTGAGTCAAGGACATATGTTTATCATTATGAATTTTTAGGGTTGTTCTGTGGCTTTCGTTTGGTAAGATTTATATGTGAAAAATTATGAGGTTGAATGAGGAGGGCTTGACTCTTTTTGAAGAAAAATTGCATTAATCTAATTTTCACTTAAATATGGTCTCCTCCTCAATCGAAATAGCATCGATTCATTTTCATCATCATGAAAAATAAAGGAATTTGTACACCATTAAAAATTTTATCCGTAAAAATGTCAATCTTCTCGAACATGATTTTCCTAAAAGCTCCAGATAGGCACAAATTTCCCCCTCTATTAGAAGACCCAAAAAGGCACAACTTCTTTTATCATGAAAGCTCTAGAAAGACACAGATTTCAATATAATTATTTTCTTTAGCAGAAAAAACATCTCTTAAGACATAAGATATTTAACATACCTCATGGGATGAGCATAAAAATCTCAATAAGGGTTAAAAAATAAGGAAAGAAAACATTGGTCCAGGAATACATACAAATCAATTAAATCATACTTATCACTCATAAAACATAAGATATTTAACATACCTCATGAAATCATAAGATTTTTTAATAGCTCATATAAATCATAAATCATAAAGGTAACTTGTGGAATTTTTAACATACTTACATTGTAGATTTCACAGCTACATAGGGAGTAACCTTCATGGTTACGTTTGGAATACTCATCATAGTATATTACCTAAATCTATTAGGATAAACCTTAATGTTTACCTCCATCACGTTACCCAATGTATTGGGTAGATATCATGGGCTAACCCTCCCTAGGATTATCACTAAACCACATGTATACATAAGTAATTCCTAATAACCATAACATAATCACAACACATGAACAAGCATAACGGAAAAATAAAATTTCCACATTACAATCATAAGACATCATTTCAAGAAATTTATATAATAAATCCAATCTAAAAACTATTTTCAAAACCAAAATACCTAAATATGGTAATTACTTTTCTTTAGAAAACATTATGACTTATAGAGGAATCCAAATATCAAATAATGGTTGCGGTGGCAGAAAGGTCGTTGTCACCGCGTAAATTAAAAAGAAACATTCCATTTGTAATTCAGTAAAACACTTCTTAAAAAAATATTACCTTTTAAAACCTGTTGAATGAAATTAAATTTCGATGGGTTTGATTTTATGTTGTATAAAATAATGTCATGTATAAATCAAAATATGCCTCAATGAAAGGAGATTGAGAAGAAGTCCATTACCTTGAGTCCGACTTGTCTTATTCATTATTTATCATCCTAAATAATAAACTTAGGTTAATTTATACTATCTTTATAACATTTTTCATGTTTATTATTCCCATTGCATCACTTATGTCCATGTTATTATAATTAGTTAATTATTTGAGTTCATGTTGAATGTTTTGTCGATGATCGATTCTTGAGTTGAAAATGAACATGGTATGATGTCACTAGTCCATGTGGTCATAAGTCCATCATCTCAATAATAGTATTCATGACATATTAATCACTTTTACACATAACTTATATTGATTAATTTAAACCATTAAATATGGTTATGAAAAATTAACAACATTATAATCATGGAGATAGTAGGCTATTCGTATGTAAGAGTAACATTTCTATTTTTCATTGATCATTATAGAAATAAGGTAATTATCATTTTATACTTACAGAATTATAATTAAATTATTAAAATCATAAAAATAATTTACATATACTTATATATATCATACAAGTGATATAGTGAATAAAAATGAGTCACACCGCTTCGTGGAGGTGATAGTTCACACGTACGCACAAACGACGTTATCATTTTTATGCACATGGAAGTAAGAATGTAATTGATGTATTACTATATTATAATGATTAATATGTCATAAATATCACATATGAAGATTAATTATATAATTATAAAAAATCGTAATAGACGGTATTGGAAAACGAAATAAATCAGTTCCTGTAGGTGATAATTCACACGTACGCACAAAAGATTAATTCCTTTCCTATTTGATGGAAGTAGAGATAGATTTAGGGTATGATATTAATTTAATAACATATCAGTATATTGAAGATATTATATTTATTATCTCATCATGTTTGTATGATATTTGAGTAAGTGGAAGAATAAAAAAAATAGAAACACTTAAAAAAATGATACCTCTTCTTCGGTTGATGGCCTTTGAAGAACACATAAACACCACTATGAAGGGTATTATGCCTAAACTATGGCTTCAATAATGCATTGATGTATTCTAGAAAGAGACTTGGATAGCGCTTGGATGAATTGAAATGCTTTGGAATTGTGAGTAAAAGATAGGGATGGGTGCCTTTTTATAGGAGAGCTGAGGGGCACCTTTGGAAAGTATTAAAATATTAAATTAATAGGAATTATTTTTTAATACAAGTGGATCTAACTTTATATATGGAGAAGATAAAGTGTGTAAATATCTTAATCCTCTCATAAATATTTTTTTGACATGTATTGAGTTTATTTTAAACCTTATCTCTTCTGTTTATCCTTTATTAGTCTCTTTTAATTTTAAAAGTGGTAAAAACTTTTAATGTTTAAGAAGCTATTAATTTTACTTATATGGGGTAAATTTCACATAATTGGACACTTAATGAACTTTTAGACCATATAATAATCACTTAGTGATTTTAAAATATTTTTATTATTTTTAAATATTTTAAAAAATTATTATTTTTATAAAACATCAATTATGTCAATTTGTACACTATTCACATTATTGAATTTAAATAAAATCCAAAAATAAAGATAAATTTGAAAAAAAAACATTTAATAGTCTAATAACATGTCATATTAATCTATAAAATTCAGTTATAACATAAATTATGTCAAATGTTATTTATTTTAATATTTATAATATCATTTATTTGAATCCTTTATTGATGAAGCAATCACTACATCATCATTGTCTCATAATTAAATTTATTTATTTTATCTCTAAAAATTAAACATAAAATACCTTGATGTAGGAAATATTTTTATATTTCTAATGACTATTTATAGTATAATACATTACTTATATAATTCCACCTTAAAGTTGTTTAAGTAAAAAGATACATGTTTACATTATATTTCCCTTTACTTTAAATTAATTATTATAACATGTCATTTTCATACCCAAGTGGCTCCCAAATGCCAAAAGTTTGGCCTAAGGATTCCTTTGGCCGCCCATGACCCATCCAATTAAATTAGGACATGTGTAGGGTAAGTTTACATTATTATAATATTATTTTTACACTTATTTACCTAATTTACCATTTAACTATGATAAATAAAAATAATTACTGTAGTTACTATTCATAATATCCAAAAATAAAAGCTACAAATTTAAATAATTTGGAATTTATGATTCCAAATATGAAATCCATTTTTCCAAATTCAAAACACATAATTTTCATTAATTAATTTAATATTAATTCCCATTGTCAAAACCAGAAAACAGGTTTTTAAGAAATAAAAAATATCAAAAGATTGACATGTGTTTATATCTAATTTAAATGTGAAATTACTTCCAATGACCAAAATTGGATTAAATTATAAAAACATAATATAATTACACTTTAATACTAATAAAAAGACAATCTAACTATATAAATAAATTATATGAAAATGCATATTTGACTTAAAATGCGGTATTTTTCACTATTCATTAAAAATGATCTTTATCAATAAATTATCAAAAAATCATCCAAAGTAAATTTTTATTTTCTTATTTTATATAGAAAGTTTATTTTGTCAAATAGAACATATTAAATTTAAAAAAATTATCTTTAAAAAGGGTTCGCCATCAAAAGGTAGTAAACGACCTTTTAAAAATATTAAAGTATTTTATGCTTAAAATTGGATTCCTTCTCATTTTAAGCCTATAAATTTCATTGGATAAATGTATAAATATTTTAAAAATATGTGAAATAATAATAGAGTGAATTCTGTTCATTTCCTCCAATACAATGGCTAGGAATTAACTACAATTTAAAATAATAATATTATAGTTGTATTATTTTTTGGTATGACTCAATGTTATGTGTAATGTAAGATTTTGGAGAAACCAGTTGTTTCATATTGAGTATGATATCATACATAGTGTCCCCTTTAATATAAAACTAATATTATATACAAAAATATTAATAAATATGAAAATGTACTATTCTATAAATACCTGGGATTTTACATCACTCCCCCATTGTGGAAATTGCGTCTTTTCAATTTTAAAATTGGTCTTGGAAACATCATTTAAAATCTGACACTCGAAAAGGGTTAATAAAACTACCACTTTAAAATAAATAAAGAGTAGAACCAAGGTCACCCGAGATTACACATACTAAGATTATATGTAGGAAAACATGATTATGGAAGAGAAACTAACCATCCTGTTCTAATGGAGAGTGATAGAAAACATGATTAGAAGAAAATTAAAAACCAGAAAAACAAAAACATGTTATGGGTTAAACAGTATTTGATTTCTCAGTATAAAAATTAAAAGGAAATTTTTTTTGTTTTAAGGTCCTTTTCATAAAGTTTAGGAATTTATTTAGAATCTTAACTAATATTATAAGGAAACATACTTACTTGTCAAATAGAATTTCATCCTTTAATAAATTTCTACCAAAAACTCATCTTTTCTCTAAAAAAAGGTATTTAAGATGAATTTTTCACACCTAAATCACTAGAATCAACTTCTATAGAATCAAATAATCCACAAAAAATTAATTATCTATTCATCCTATCTTGAAACATTAACCAGAACCAAAATGGTTAGAATAAGATAAGATAATTCCCCAAAAAGAATAATCATTTATAATAAAAAAGACTACTTTTAATCTACAAAATTCAATAGTAATACCCAAAGTCCAACATATACCATTCAAAAAATAATTTTCCACAAAATTCCTCAAAATAATACAATCAGGGATTGAAATAAAAAATCAGAAGGATATAATCACATAAACTTACAAGATAAATTTTAACAGTCATCTGAAAATAACATAAATCACTCCTAATGTCTCGTACCAAAAGTTAATTAACCTAATCACATATTTTACAAGATAGTTTAATAAACTCCTTAAATACTCTAATTCCCCATAATCCCAAAATTAAAATCATATATTATTCCCAAAATATAACTCAACCATTATTCCATAATTAAATCGCATATTATTCTATTTACCTGAATCATATAAAGTTCCCAAAATAAAGAATGTATTCCAAAATAACATTAATCACTTAGTCCCCAAATCATTTTTCAAATACCAATTATATCTATTTGATAAAATATAAGTTCCCTAAATTAACTTATTCTTATTCCATAAACTAGTTAAAATAATAATTAAAAGTTATACTAACCAAGGACTGCACGTAGGCTAGTGGTAGGTGATAAAGATTTTTTAAACTTCAGTTGTAGGTTCGATTCCCAGGACCTTGTCTGACATGATAGGTTATCAATCTTCCTATGGTTTTTTCTTTTTATAAAACTATATAATTCATAAAACATTTTAAAATGAGATAAAGTCTTCAAAAATAGCCATAATATAATTTAACCTCGAGTTTATCTCATGCCTTTCATTTTGCATATCAAAATGTAATAAACCATAATTACCTCAAAATAAAGGATCATATAAACCCTAAAGATTCTTTATAATTATATCCACAAAGGTAAATGTAATTATTCCTCAAATAGGATTTTCACATACCAAACTTCAGGGTTACACATACTAGAGAAAATTCTTCCAAAGTAATCCCATCATTCTTTCCTATAAACAAAACCATTAATTATGTATTAATATTCAATAATGTCAAACCAAGATCTAAGAAATAATACATACCTTTTATAGGTCATTTTAAATTTCCTCATCCTCAATTAGAATGGAATTAGGTATTGGAAATCATATATTTGTAAGGTCCTACTAATACCATTCTAGAACCTTATCTGTAGGATATCTATTTGCGTAATAACCTTGCACACCAAATTTAAAAAATTTAATTGATCCTTTAGAAAGAAAATATTTCCCTTTCCTGGAGTCAACTGAACACTTCTATTTTCCATGGAAGGTTATTACTTTATGACCATCATTTTCACATCTATAAGACCTTCGGGTCATGTAATCTTTCTAGCCTACAGGCCATGTAATATTTGATCCTACAGGCCTTGTAAGGGTTCCCCCTCATCCCTTGAAAGGGGGGTTATCAAAAAATCAATAAAAATGAAGGCCTTCAGGCCATTCAGGCCTATAACATCTTCTCATCCCTTTAAAACATTTCCCTAGGTGTTTCTTTCTACATCCTTGACATATAGGTTTTTGAATATACTTACCTTTATGATTATTACCCGAACTTCCATATGGATTCGTTTCTTGCATATTTGGTGACTTAGAAAAATCACCAAGGTTCAAGTGGTCAACCATGACTCTGAATAGTTGGTTTAAAATAACCATAATATTTCTCATGGAATCTATCATTTAATTTGGTTGCTTATTCATAAAACCACCACAGTTTCCTTCACATACATTGTTACATTAGTGCCTACTAGATCTATCCATTTACTAAAACCAAAAAGGTCAGTTTGAGTATATCAGTAAAATCATCATATACTATCTTATGAGGAGGGTAAACACTAAGATATTATTATTCATGTTGTCTTAAAATAATTAAATTAATCTAAAATAACTATAAATCTTTCTAATATTCTAACCATTGTGGTTATAAAAAACTTGTCACTTATGCTTAAATAGCACCCTAACCTCTAAAGTTATCGAAACTGACCAATGATACCAACTGTATGGCCCCAGCCTTAAACATTACATAATCTTGAGTTTTGATAAATAATTTAATTTCTTTTACATTGAATATCCTTTTTAGGTTTTGAGCTTTATAGAATTATTCCATAACTATTAGTAAATTACATCTCAATTATTACAAAGTAGACACTTATACTCTATCCAATTTTTTCACAATAATAAAACTCCTTAAATAAAACAATAATTATTTTCTTGATAAAAATATCCTTCAATTATTCCTTTATATTAACCTTCCTTATACCCTATGGAAAACATTTCAAAAACATGGGATGAGCATAAAAAACTCACTAAGGGTTAAAAAATAAGGAAAGAAAACATTTCTCCATGAATACATAAAAATCATTGAAATCATACTTATCACTCATAAAATATAATCTCTTTAACATACCATATGAAATCATAAGATTTTTGAATAACTCATAGAAATCATAAATCATAAAGGTAACTTGTGTAATCTGTAACATACTTACATTTTAGATTTCACAGCTATATAGGAAGTAACCTTCATGGTTAACTTTGGAATACCCATCACAGTATATTCACTAGATATATTAGAAGAAACCTTAAAGTTCACCTTTGTCATGTTACCCAATGAATTGGAGAGCTATCACGGGCTCACCCTCCCTCATTTTATCACAGAACCACCCATATAAATAAGAAATTCCCAAGAACCATAACAAAATCAAAACACATGAACAAACATAATGGAATAATAACATTACCACATTACAATCATAAAACATCATTTCAAGAAATTGATATAATCAATACACTCTAAAAACCATTTTAAAAACAAAAATACCTAAATATGGTATTTAATTTTTTTTTAAAACATTACGGCTTGTAGAGGAAGCTAGATATCAAATAATGCTCGTGGTGGTGAAAAGGTAATTGTCGTTGTGTATGTTAAAAAGAAAAATTAATTTTTTCATTTAGTAAAATGCTTCTTAAAAAATATTCCATTTTAAAACCCTTGGAATTAAATTAAAATTCAAATGGTTTGATTATGCACTGTATAAAATAAGGTCATGTATAAACAAAAATATGCCTCAATGAAAGGAGATTGATTCGAAGTCCCTTACCTTGAGTATGAATTTTCTTATTCATTATTTATATTCCCGAATAATAAAATTAGGTTAATTTATACTTTTTTAAGAATATTTTTCATGTTTATTATTCCCATTGTATCACTTATGACCATGTTATTATAATTAGTTAATTATTTGAGTTCCTATCGGATGTTTTGTTGATAATCGGTTCTTGAGTCGAAAATGAACTTGGTATGAGTTCAATAGTCCATGTAGTAATACTTCAATTATATCCAAAATAGTATTCATCACTTTTACACATAAATCATATTTTTTAATTTAAACCATTAAATATGGTTAAGAAAAATGAACGACGTAATAATCATGTAGATGGTAGGTCGTACATACGCAAGAGTAACGTTTCCATTTTCATTGATCATTATGGAAATAATGTAATTATAATTTTATATTTATAGAATTATCATGATATTATTAAAATAATAAAAATAATTTTCATATAATTATATATATCATACAAGTGATATAATGAATAAAAATGATTCACACCGCTTCGTAGAGGTGATAGTTCACATGTACGCATGAACGGCGTTACCATTTTTATACACATGGAAGTAAGAATGTAATTGATATATTATTATATTATAATGATTAATATGTCATTAATATCACATATTAATATTAATTCTATCATTATAACCAATATTAATATATGTTAATGGAGAACGAACTAAATCAGTTTGTGGAGGTGATAATTCACACGTACGCACGAACAATTAATTCCATTCTCATTTGATGGAAGTAGAAATGGATTTAGGGGGTGATATTAATTTAATAAAATATCAATATATTTAGGATACTGTATTTATTATCTCATCATGGTTGTAAGATATTTGAGGATGTGGAATAAGAAACAAAATAAAATCCCTGAAATAAAATGATACCTCTTCTTCAGTTGATCACCTCTGAAGAACACTTAAACACCTCTATGATGGGTGTTATGCCTAAACTAAGGCTTCAAGAATGTGGGTAGGGACTCTAGTAATAATATTGGATAGATCTTGTATGACCTAAAAGGGTTTTTAAGTGTCTGTAATAGGGAGGGATGGGTGAATGTTTATAGGAGTGGGGAGGGGCACCCTTGGAATGTATTAAAATATTAAATTAATATAAATTAGTTTTTTATCTAGGTTGATACAGATTTAGATATGGTGAATATAAGATGAGTATAGATCTAAACCATCTAATCCAATATTTTTTTGACATGTATTGAGTTTATTTTAAACCTTTCTTTTCGGTTTACCCTTAATTATTCTCTTTTAATTTTAAAAGATGTAACAAAATTTTAATTGCTAAGAAGATATTAATTTTACTTATATGGTGTCAATTTACTATAATTGTACACTTAATGAACTTATAAACCATATAGTAATCTCTTTGTGTTTTTAAAATATTTTTAGTATTTTTAAATATTTTAATAAGTTATTATTTTTATAAAACATCAATTATGTCAATTGTTACACTATTAAATTTATTTAATTTAATTAAAATCCAAACATAGAGATAACATATAACCAAACCATTTAATAGTTTAATAACATGTAATATTCATATATAAAATTCTTTTATGACATAAATTATGTAAAATGATATTTATTTTAATATTTATAATATCATTTATTTGAATCCTTTATTGATGAAGCAATAATTGCATCATCATTGTGTCATAATTAAATTTATTTACTTAATATCTAAAAATTATAAATTAAATACTATGATGTAGGAAATATTTTTATATTTCTAATGAATATTTATAGTTGAAGATATCTCTTATATAACCCCACATTAAAATTATAAAGTAAAAATATACATGTTTATGTTATATTTCCCTTTACTTTAAATTAATTATTATAACATGTCATTTTCACATCCAAGTGGCTTCTAAATGCCAAAAGTTAGGTCTAAGTATTTTTTTTGGTCTCCTATGACTCATCCAATAAGATTAGAACACATGTTATGATAGATTTATATTATTATAATTTTTTTTCCCTTATTTAGCTAATTTACCCTTTAACTGTGGAATCCATTTTTCTAAATTTAAAACATATAATTTTCATTAATTAATTTAAATTTAATTCACATTGTCAAAACTAGAAATCAGGGTTTTTATGAAATAAAAACTATCAAAATATTGACATGTGTTTATGTTCAATTTAAATATAAAAATATTGTGTATGACCAACATTCATTTAAATGATAATAATATAATACAAATAAACTTTAAAATAAAGAAAAAAATTTAATCTAACTATATAAATAAATTAGATGAAAAGGTAGTTCTAAGTCAAAATGTGGTATTTTCACTATTCATTAAAAAAATGAACTTTATCAAAAAATTAACAAAATTTTATCCAATGGAAATTTGGATTTCCCACTTCTATATAAGAAGTTTATTTTGTCAAATATAAGATATAAAAGTGAAAAAACTATTTCTAAAAAGGGTTCTCCATCAAAAGGTAGTAAAAAAAACCTTTTAAAAATATTAGAGTATTTTATGCTTAAAATTGGATTCATTCTCATTTTAAGCCTCTAAAATTCACTGGATAATTGTATTAACATTTTACAAATATGTGAAATCATAATATAGTCAATTATGTTCATTCCTTCCAATACAATGACTATGAGTTTACTGCCATTTAAAATAATAATATTATTACTGTATTATTTTTCAGTATAACTCAATGTTGTATGCAACGTAAGATTTCAGAGAAACCAGTTGTTGCATGTAGAGTATACTACTATAAATAGTATCCACTTTAAACTAAAATTAATATTATATTTAAAAATATTAATATATATGAAAATTTATTATTCTATAAATACCTGGGATGTTACACTTGGAACCATCATGGTGTGATTTTGGGCATGTGTTGTCATTATGTCATAGATTTGAGGTAGATTTCTTTTTGAAAATGCCTTTATAATTTAATATTTATTAGCGTCATACTTTTGAAACCTCTGTTTTATTTTAAATAATGTTATGTGACCTTTGAAAAAAATTAGTGTGTGAAGTGGTGATTGATTCCTTGTTATGTGATAAATGGAATCATTTTGTTAAATATTTCATGCCTAGTGATTGATATAATCCTCGGTTGTCTTTTTCATGTGCTCTGTGATATTATAAATATTTTTTTTTCTTTTTTAATATATTTATAATGTGTGAAATGATTATTTGTGTTCATTAAATGGGATTTCAAATTGGTTTTGTATTTAAGGGGGTGGTGTATTTGGTTTTTAAGAATGGTTTGGCATATGGTAGTGGTTAATGTCCCATTCATCATTTTAATAAAAATGTATTGACTTAAAAATTTGACTTGAATGTTGAAAATGGGAATTTTATGAAATTGTTTTTAAAGGGGAAATATTTTTTTTCCATATTTTTTGGAAAGGTGGTTTTCTTCTTTGAAAAATGATCGTTTCTTAAAGAATGTTTAAGGCCCATTTGGAACTTTTTTAAAAGTGTTGAAAATGGTTGGTATGAAAACTCTCCTTAGAAAATCATATTTCCTTGTGATATAAATATTTAATGGGTGTTATTTCTTCACTATGTAATCCTTATGGCCCATTTACTTTTTTTGGAATGGGAGATCCTCGGTATGGACTTCTTTGTAACCTATGAGTTATATGGAAAATGGTTGGTCCTTAGGGTGACTCGGGTGATGCCTGCTGTTTGAGTTAATATATGTGTACATGTGATTTGATGCTCAGTAGGCATCAGTTGGATTACACTCTTCTTTATACATCTAAACATGGGAACCTGATAAAGTGATCAAATTTTCTAAGAACAATTACTCCACAAGTTAGATTACACACTATCTAGTGTCCCAATGCAATGGGATATATTTTGTTATTATTATTATGTGATTTTACCCCTCGATATGTACTAGGTAGTTTGTGGTTCGGTGTGTGAACATTATTCATGTCATCTAGTGAGGCATGATTTCTAAGATGAGTCAACATGTATAATATGTTATGTATTATTCATGAGCCCCTAGGTTTCACCCATGTCTATTTTCACTTAGTTTCTTACAGTGAAATATTATGTTACATTGTTGGTTGGTCACCATTGTATTTTTATTTACATTTCCCTTATTGTATTATTGTGATGATCCCTCTTGAGTAGTCTGGCTTTATTCCAAAAATTTTAAAATATTTAAATGTTATTTGTAGAAAAAGGGTTTTGGAAATTCTTTTCAATGCGTCTCTCTTGCATAAAGAAAATTTCCCCTTTCTGTTTTGAAATGTCCATGGTTCCTCCATAGAGAAAAGTGTGGTTTAAAATGGTAAAAAGGAAAATGGACCATGTTTTTCCATAAAATTGTTAATGTTTTCAAAAGTGTAATTTTAAATATTGTATTTCAATATTGAAATTTATGTATCTTTTATTTTAAAGGAAGTTCATTAGTAATAGATTGTTCGTGCATGGCTACTAAGTTTTTATACTCACACTTATAGTTCTGTTCTTTATTGTTTTTAGATTATGGTGTAGGTTCTTCATGGTATCAATTTCAATGGGCAATGGTTTTTCTTGGTATCAAAGAGTGACCCTCGGGGTCACATGGAGATGGTTAGTGTCAGGTTTAAGTTGGGTCTTGTGTATAGTTTTTTTGTATTCTTCAGATCTTGTGTAAATAATCTTCAGTTTGGATATTAATATTTATAAGCACATTAGGATTCTTTTTTTGTCTTTATATTGTTTAGTTTATTTATTTATATTGGTAGAAATTGTTCCCTTTTTCTTCTCTATGGATGCTCGACACTAGTTTCCAGTCTGTGGGGATCAGTAATGCCCTTTCGGCCTTGCCATAGATTGACTTAGGTGACCAGTTCATGGTCGACCAAAGTTGGATCGTGAAAAAAAGATATCAGGGGAGGACAGTCTTTGGAGGGCCTTAAATTCAGAGTACCCCTTGTTATTTGTGGATGTCAAGGTAATTTTAGTAGGATTTTCAGATCTTTAGGGGTGTTGGTATGAGGTATTGTTTTTCAAAAAATTTCTAAATTATTTCTTGGGTTTCCATGGGAAGTCTAGTTTTATTTGGTCTCTTTGTCTCTTGTTGATTGTTTATGTTTGGGATATGAAATGGGAGATGTTTTTGTAGTCTACATGAGATTGTCGGGCCTGAAAATCCATTTCGAGCCAGATATATATTCCTAGAAGACACTCTATGATGGTGGAGTGATTGGTGTATGGCTGCTAACTATATGACCTAGTCACCCACCGACACTAGTTCCCCTTGTGAGTTGCTTTTGGTTCCTCATGATTTTGGAATTTATTTTGGGATCACTTGTTTTGGAATTGAGAAAACTAGATTTTGAAAAGGAATGGTTTTTGTTTTAGGAAGATAAAAAATTATTTTTTTGTTTCGTTTTGAGGGAAGTCTCAAAAATGCGGTTTTTTTAAAAAAAAATGCGATTTATCAAAATTGGTTGTTTGGAAAGCGGAAAATTGTTTTGAAAAAGGTGTATTTGGAAATCTTCTTTAAACAAGGTTTATTTTGATTTGGTAAAAAAAATTGAATAAGATTAAATTTATTTTTTTGGATGTTCAAGAGATATAATTTTTGAGCATGATAAAATGGATTGAAGCATGGAATTAGAAAATTGGTTTTTGACTTGGTGGTTGGTGGTATTTCAAAAGGATTTATTAATTTTAAAATGATAATTATTTGTTTTGACCTTTGGTATTTCCATGGGTGCTCACATGCATGGATATGTATGGAAATGTAGATGAATGCATGGAATGTAATGGGTTTATTGGTGCCTAGGGTGGCATGGGAATGTGCATGTGAGTGCGACTCTAATGAATACCATTGGTGATTTTAAAACCCACCATGTTTGTTTTCATTCAAAAGTTTTTTTTAATAATAATTTGTTATTTTTTGAAAACCAATGGTTGTGTGGTAATTATCTTATGATTTGGAAGTGTTTTTTGTGCGGTGTTTGAGTTTGAGGGCTCTGGTTGATAAGCTTGTTTTTATAGAGCTCTTGGTCTTCTTGTTTCTTAGTGTTTGGCCCCATAGTAATTTGATGATTGACCATGGGTGGTTCACCATAGACAACCCATCTATTTGATCAACCTAATTATTTCATTCATTAGTTTTGGAAGTTAAATCCACCTCTCTTTTATAGTCAAGAAGATCCCCTCAAAGTGGAAGAGTGGATATAGAAAATTGAAATGAAATTTATACTCATTGAGTTACCTGATTCAATAAATTTTATGTTTTATACCTTTATGCTTGATGTTCTGATGTATAAGTGGTGGAAGTCGGTGTCTTGGAACAACCATTGGGAAGATATTTCTTGGGATTCCTTCAAGGGTTTGTTCTTCAGAAAATATTTCTCTAAGATGATGATGGTGGGGAAAGTAATAGTGAAGTATTGTTTAGATTATGTTGATGGGTCAATTATGGAGTTCTATCATTACTTTTTATAGATAGTTCCATATGATCTAGTGTATGTTTCAGATGATTCCTTGAAGGCTAGGGATTTCAAGTGTGGGCTTCATCCTGACCTACTGTCAAAGGTGTTGGAGTTCAATCTCACCTCATTTTCTAATGTGGTGAGGAAAGAAGTTTGTGTTGAATTTGTGTTTGAAGGAATGTTTTAGGTATTCCTTCCTTCTCTAGTCCTTATAAGTAGTGAAGTGAATTCCATTAAAGGAGTGGGTAAGAGGCCAGAAGCTGTTAGAGATGGCTGTGAAATTTAAAGTCCTTGAGATCTTTCATCTTATTCTTATAGGTGTGGAATCATGGTGTTTCACTAGTGCGGAAAACCAGATCATAAAAAGTCATCTTGTATGAGTTCACTAAAGAGATTTCATGCTTGTGGTTGCTTAGGTCAATTATAGATAATCTATTATGGTACTTCCAAGATGATTTTTGGAGCCAGATTGCAGGAATAAAATGAAATTTTGGGCTCAATTTAAAGTTTCATTTTTTTGTATGTGCCCTTCCAATTATAATGTTTTTTTCTATTGTACGAGTTTTCACTAGTGGTGTTCTATTTGTTTTAAATATAAGAGGATGTTTTGGATATTTTTAGAAATACTTTTTTAATGAAATTTATTTTCATTCATTAGTTCTCAACTATGGTGTATAAAATGCTCCAAAAATTAGGGATCCAACAATATGTCCCAGATTGAAGCTTTCCACATGGTTAAGAAACTATTGGGAAGGTGGGATCATTGTTCAAGTTTTTTGTTCTCCATTGGGAATAAGGAAGAATAAATTCTCATATTATGGTTTTCCTTATCCCTTTTTCATTCCCGTTTGGTTTAAGTTTCTTTTTACAAAGTTCCCTTGTGTGGTGAGGCCAGTTTTCATACGTGGAAATGTTCTCATGTTGAACTATATTGACAGTTTGGGATGGATGGTTCTTAATGTTATGGAGTCCCACCATGGATCTTGTTGAGTTTTATTAAAATTATAATTTATTTTAGTTTTCTTCTAATGGTGGTGAGTCTATTCCGGCCACTGACACTAAGAATTTGCTCTTTCTCAGGTGTTAGTAGGTATGATGTAGCTTCCTTTTGGAATCATTTGATTTAAAATTTTCCTTTCATCTTGGGTGATCATTGGGTGTTGAAGTATTCTAAATGTCATTTTTTGAGGCATGGTTTTGGATGTTGTGGCTCGATCTTTCATGTTGTTCCTCGGTAAGTGGTTTCGTATTTTTTTTCAGAAAAAAGGAAAAAGTTCTGTTTGTAAGGGGTTGAAAAAATTATGGTTTAAGAGGTAAGATCAAGAATATTTTGAAATTATTATACATTTATCAATAAACTAGATTATTTTGGGGCTTCCTAGGGGAGGAAAGCGTTATAGTGGGTAGAATTTTTACACCCATGTTTCTTTTTTTCACCCTTTGTTATGGTTCATTGTTGGATATCAGTTTTCCTCTCAAGTTTTTGGTGTGAAGGGGTTTCAAATTTGTGGTTTATATTTGTCTATTTTTTATATTGGGGTTATTACTAAGGTTTTTTAGGATTTCTTGGTGAAAATATTAGTTTTTGGGCTTGGTAGTTGCATGCACATAGTTGGTGCCCAGTTTATTAAATCATGCAGATCATCCCAAGTAACCATGTGGCCAGGTGAAATTTTGGGATAATTGAATTTGGTATAGTTGGAAAATGGTTTAAAAATCATGGGTACAAACCATATAGGTTCCATGGTGTGTCCAGTAATGGGCACACATTTTCAATACGGTTTGTTAAACTATGCGTCCAATCCGTGTGAGTTTCCTAGATCAAAAAATTATTCAAATTTCAGATTTTTCCTCTCCATATTTCTAAAGAAAAATTCATCCTCATACCCTCACCTGGTTCATGTAAACAATAGGGATCCCCTACCTTGATCTCTAAGACTCTCCTACTCTTCCATGGTGTGTATTTAGGTTTTCTTCAAGATTTTGGGATTGATCTTCAAGGTAATACTCCTCCTCTATTCTCCCTCTACCTCTTTCTTCTATAGTTTTTTGGATATATGGCTTGTGTTTAACATCATTTATGTAATGCGTTTTGTGTTTTTAGGGTTCCTCTTCATAAATCTTGGATCTCGGACCCTCATGGTGTGATTTTGGGTGTGTATTGTTGTTACGTCATGGATTTGGGGTAGGTTTCCCATTGAACTTGCCTTTAAAATTTAAGAATCATTGGTTTCTTTCTTTTCACACCTCCATTTTATGATAAATAATTATATGTGACCTTTGAAACATTTTTTTGGTGTGATAAGTGGTGATCTATTCAGTTTTACATGATAAATGGATTTTTTTTTAAATATTTCATGACTAGTGTTTTTTATAATGCCCAAATGGGTTTTTCATGTGCTTTGTGATATTATAATTTTTTTTTGGCTTTTTGAATATATTTATGATGTATTAAATGATTATTTGGGTTCATTTAATGGGTTTTCACAGTGTTTTTGGATTTAAAGGAATTGTGTATTTGGTTTTCAAGATTGGGTTGGCATGTGGTGGGGGTTAATGGCATGATTGTCATTTTAATAAAAATGTATTGACTTTAAAATGTGACTTGAATATTGAAAATGGAATTTTAAGAAATGATTATGAAATGGTAAATTGTTTATTTTTATCTTTTTGGAAAGGTGATGTGGTTCTTTAAAAAATGACGGTCTCTTAAATAATGTTTGAGGCCCATTTGAAACTTTTTGTGAAAGTGGTGAAAATGGTTGATATGAAAACTCTCCATAGAAAATATTTTTTCCTTGTTATATAAATATTTAATGGGTGGGATGTCATCAATATGGAATCCTTGTGACCCCTTTACATTTTGTGGAATGGGAGATCCTTGGTATGGATTCCTCTATAACCTATGAGTTATATGGAAAGAGGTTGTTCATTGGGGTGACATGAGTGATTCTTGTTTTTTGGGTTAATATATGTGTGCATGTGATTTCATTCTCAGTTGGCTCACCCTATTCTTTATACATATTGAAATGGGGACCTGGCATAGTGAGAAAAGTTTCTAAGAATGATTATTGCACTAGTTAGATTATGCGCTAGCTAGTGGCCCATAACAGGGTGATGTATTTTGTTATTATTGTTTTGGGATTCTGACCATTGGTCTATAATGGGTAAGGTGTGGTCAGGTGTGTGGGAATTATTGATTTTATCAAGTGAAGCATTATTTTCAGGATAAATCTACATGTATAAAATGTTATAGATTATTCACATACTCCTAGGTTTCACTCATGTCTATTGGCACTTGGTTTCTTACAGTGAATAATTGTGTTACATTGTTTGTTAGCTACCCTTGTATTTTTATTTCTATTTCACTTTTTTTAAGGTTTTAATTATCCCTCTTGAGTAGTGTGGATTTATGCTAAAAAATTTAAAATGATTAAAAGTATTTTATATAAAAAGGGTTTTGGAAATGCTTTAAACACTTTCTTTCTTTTATAAATGAAATGTTCCCTTTCTCTTTTGAAATGTCCATGGTTCCTCATTGGATAAAAGTGTGTTTTTAAATAATGGAAATGGAAGTGGACCATGTTTGGATTTAAAATAGTTAATGTGTGGAAAATCATACTCTTATATATTTTATTTAAAAATTAAAATTGATGTTTATTTTATTTTAAAGAAATTGCATTGGGAATAGATTGTTCGGGCACACCTGCTGAGTTTCAATAATCATGCCTATAGTTATTTATTGTTTCTACCTTATAGTGAATATTTATCTTGGTATCTATCACCATGGAAAAAAAATTCATTGTATTGGGGAGTGACCCCCAGGGTCACATGAAGATAGTGGTTGTCCAATTTCAGTTGGTTTTGTGTGTAGTTTTGTTCTATTCTTCAGCTCTTGTGTAAATAAAGTTCAGATTGGATATTGATATTTATAGTTGCGTTGGGATGATTTTTTTATCTTTCTATTTTTTGTTTATTTATTTATATTGGGATAAACCGTTCCCTTGTTGTTCTCTATTGATGATTAGCACTAGTTGTCAACCCATGGAGATAGGGAATGCCCTTCATGCCTTACCACAAATTGACTCGAGTGATCGGTTTGAGCTTGACCCAAGTTGGTCAATGACATATCATGATGTATGATATCATGAATTTCAGTATTAATAATTTATTTCATTGATAATTTAGTAATTATTGTCTATGATATTATATCATGTGATATTATCCTTGGATGCATTTTTTCTCAAATTATTGATTAAATTATATGTGTTTTTAGTTTTTTACCTTCCATATTGATTATTCCTTTTTGATTTATGACAGATCTCATTATATATAACCCTTACTAAGAATATGAGATCACCCTTGTTTTTTTCTTTCCTAGGCAATGAATAATGAATATTGAAATGTGTTGAAGGATGTAGAATATTTACATTTACCATGCTGTAGTTATTGTTTTCAAAAGTGATGACATACTCATGTATGTATATAGTTTACCTAGAATACTAAACTATTTATTTCTTTGGGATGTGATTTCTTTTATCTTCCACCATTGTAATAAATTAATCAGTGATTCTAGGCTTATGGTTTTGGGGTCTTTACAGTTGGTATTGGAGAAAGTATAACAGGAACATAGGGAACTTTAATAAGGAAAATATATAATTGGGAATATAAACATATGAAATAATTTGGGGATAATTTTATGTATAGGATAAGATATGAATGTTTGGGTAAGAATTAGATTATGTGGTTTTCTGAGAAATAAAACCCTAAATGGATACTACATGTGGAAGTAGTTTTGGGAAAGTTGCATCTAGGGTTAATAACCCTGAAAAGAGTTTTTAGAGTATATCTTGGACATAATTTATATGAAAAATGATTTTTACCATATTGTACACCTATTTTTACCCTCTCGAGGGACATAATTTGGTTAATTCACATTTTCTCTTTAAACAATTATGATGAATTAAATAATAGAAACCATAGAAACCCATTATATACTATAGTAATATGGGATAAACCTAAAGTGAATTGGGTTGATGTGTCTATGATTGTTCATAAATTTAATGTCATGGATAATCCTTTTGAGGTTTTATGTGATGGGAGTTTTCCAGGGTTAAGGATATTTTGGGAGTTATTTATGATAAAACAAACCCTGGGTTTATTATGTGATTTAATGAAACTTTTATATGTGGAATTATGCTTTAATATTCTGTGGGAATAAATTTAATATCATTGATAATGATTAAGTTTATTATGATCAATGAAGTAAAATTAATAATGTTCAAATAAGATTATTTTATATTATTTAAAAAATGCTACGTTGAAACCCTTAAAGGTTAAAAAGTTATTTTATGATTAGTTTTATTTTTAGCATGTGAGCATATTTTTTGGAATGTTATAAAAATTATATAAATATAGTTTTAGAAAAATGATAACCTACATGCCAAGGGACAACTCATCGCATCTGGAAAGGACATGGGTCTTGAACCCACAACCGAAGGGAGAAAAGTGTGTAGCTCCTAGCACTAGCCTATGTGTTTTATTTGTTCATATGACATTGTTTTTACTTAATGATTTGATAGATAAATACTTATGTAATGAATCAAGTTAATGTTTTGTTATTACTTTTTAGGTTTTAGAGATTAATTCCTTATATTGGATAACTTGTTCCAACAATTTTGGTATTATTAAATTTTTAGACATATAAGGAAGAACTTTTAATACATTTTAGATCTAATGATCCAATAAAATTTTATATATGTTCTTCACAAAAATAATCATCATGGATATTAATTTCATTGAGTAATAAAAGAAGTGGAAATTGATCGGATCACAACTAATGTATAAAATAATGCATATGAAATAAAAATATATCAGGTGTGTAACTTTTATGATGTTCTATATTTTTATATTAAAAGAATCCATAAACTTAAGTTAAAGTATCCTGAAATAAAAATTGTATAAATATACCTTAATATGCATTAAATCAATGGTATTTTTTTTAAACTCATTGGTTTATGGTTTTTTGGCCATTAATTTAGCTTGATCATTATCTTTCTTATGATACATGATTTATACGACTCCCCATAATTATTTGGGAATTAATATTTTATTCCATGTATAAATTTTTTCCACCCAATAATGTATTCCTACATGGAAAACAATTATTGAGTTATTATTGATGAACTTTCAATTTCCCATTACCACTTATTTAGAGGAAGGTTTATTGTCCTATTTATGATGTAGGTTTTCCATAGAGGAATTTTCAAATTTGAGACCTTTGACTTTAGAGAGGAATTTAAAATTTTTAGGAAGTAATTTATTAAATGTGGGGAGAACGTAAAACCATAATATTTTTAAATAACATTATATTTGATATCATATAGGAAACACATCATCAGATTTAAAAAAACCCACAAAATATATTATTTAAACGTGATAATTATAACCTAGCCCTTAAATTGGATTGGATGAATTGGATTAATTGATTAATGAAATATATATATATATATATATAAATTTAATACCCAATATAAATTAATGTATAAATTCTTAGTTATAAATGACACATATTTTAGTAATACTATTTTATTCTTTTAAAACGCATTTTCATCAAAAATGGTTTTATTAATTTCCGTAACACAATTTTATAAGTAGTTCTTGGAACATTTAGAAATTTAATTTCATTAAATTAATATTATTTTGAAATAATCATATCAAAAATCACATAGATAAAAGGTTTTAGATTTATCTAAAAAGTTTGATTTTGTAATGAATAGTGAAAATTGCTGAATTTCAAAATATTATCATTTCATTCCATTAAATCAAGTAATTTAACATTCCCATTATATTTTGGATTTATAATTGAAGATAAATATAAACTATTTTTTATAATAATTAAATTAATTTCATTTGAATCAACAATTTTCATGATTTTGATATAATTTTATTTTTTTGATTCAAAATACAGATTTCTGAATACAGTTTTTAATGTGCATGAAGTTTATCTATTTTATTTAATTGAAATAACCCCTAATGAGAAATTATTTAAATTAAATTTATATATTATATATTTTTTATATGAAATTAAATTCATATAATGATGATTTTAAATCATAGAGTTACTGTAAAATCATTATTTTCATGAAAAATGCATATTTTGATAAGTGACTTTTAGTCACTATTGTTAGATTGATTTTAAATTGAATTTTACCAAATATATGAATTTAATTTTATAAAATTAATTCCATATTTTCAAAAAATACAATTATTATTAGGTAATAAATTCAACATAATTATTGGTCACCTTAAATAGTAAAAACAGTAGAAATCGGTTACCACAGTTACGTATAAAACAGGTTTACTAGGGTATAAACATAAATGTTAATGGATAAAATAACATAAAACTGGTCTAATTTAAAATTTTGAGACATATATTGACACTATATCATCTATTTTTTTGGAACATTCCCATTTTGGGCCCATATATCAATGTTTATGAAATTTATAACAATTTAAATAAAGAAAAGGACAAAATGTCAGTCACATGCTTTTAAAAATATCTTATGTGTTCACATAGGATCAAAAGAAAACTGTGATTGAATATTAATTTTTATTTTCATCATAATTTATTTATTTTAATTATTTTAATTTATTTATAATTTTAAATAAATTTATAACACCTAAAATTCTTATGCAACATAGATGCTGTAATTATATAAATAAAAGTAAAATAAAATAAATGATTCTAAAAATATTAAAATTAATATAATTTGAATAAATTATTTTGTTACCCAATTTTTTTTTATAATTATAACATATTATATAAGTGTAAATTATATATATTCAAATTCCATATTTTTCGTGATGTTTTTAATGACTAGATAATTAAATAGTTCCAAAATAGACATTATGATATTTTATGATAATAAAGTTTTATTAAATTATTTAAAATTTATAAAAACATATATTCATAGAATTCAATAGTAAATGGTTGATAATATAATCCAATGTCCAAATATGTGTCATTTTTTATAGTGTTTTTCTTGGCCCCATAAGAGTAAACACCTTGTTACCGTGATAATTTTCAAAAAGGCTTAAAGTGCGATAAAACAAAAAATATAAAGGTAAAAACAAAATATGAACATTTATAAATTTTATTATATGATGGGATTTATATTGAAACTCATTTTTCATATAATGTTCTCAATTTTGATCCATTTTAATATGATTATTAATGTAAATTAATTTAATACATTAAGAAACTATAAAAGTGCCCCTCCCCTCACATAAAAAAGGGATCCTCCTCTACACATTTTATCACACATCAATATCCTTTTGGATTTTACAATAATTTTCGAAATACCTTATTTAATTCCCTTTAAATTTATTGTTTTCCTTTTTTTATTATAAAACTCTCCTATGAAGACTTTTGGGTAAATACTAAATAGGTTTTCCAAAGAAAAGGTGTCGTTCTTAACCAAGTGTTTTCTTTTAATTTCTTCCACCTACCTGAAATATTATTAAAACATCATGATATAATAAAATATGTATATCCCATATACTAATATGTTTTTATGTTAATTTAATACCTTATATCCATATTTTCTTCGATCAAATGTGAAATGAAATTGTCATTCATGTGGGCAGCAGACTACCACATCGTGAATCGAGGTCATTTTATTTTCATCACCATCACACATAGATGGTTTTAATTACTAATATAATATATATATATATATATATATATATATATATATATTATTCATGGAATATTTTCCATTCTAAAAATATAATATATCATTTTATTTCTTACCTTTCCATTCACTAAAAAATGATAATTTCATTTAGGCATATGTGTGGATTACCGCATCCCCAAAGTGATGTGATTCATTGTTCATATCCACATCACATGGATGATATACATAACTATATTTAAATAAATAAAATAGTATTCATGATACTATTTTCATTATATAAAGTTAAAATAATACTTACCTTCTTTCAAATATGATCATTTAAAAATGGAAATGTTACTAATCTGTACATATGACCAACCATCTCCATGAATGTAACTTAGTTTATTTTTTATTATGATACATCTTGGTGGGTTTAAAAATTATAATTTATGCATAAAAATTATTATTATTTAATTATTATTATTATTGAGAGGATGGAACAAGGACCAATTTTACCATTATCAAACTAATGAAGTCATTTTGGGCATATGAATCGAATATCAACAATACGATTGATGTAAACTTAGATGATTAAATAATTAAATATAACATGGTACTAAATAAAATAAAAGGAATAAAAAACATGAAAAAATTAATTAAATAATTAAATAATTAATATATATTTATTATTTAGTAAGATAAAGAATGTACATGAAGAGTTAGACGTGAGGTTATAGATTCCATCTCAACTTTCCTTCATTGAGAAATATTTTATTGTTATAAAAATAATTTTATTTATTTGTTGTATATACTACACTATTATATGTTATATATTTAATCCTTTTTAATTCATTTTATTTTATGATTCAATTCAAATTATTTTATTCAAAGGGATTTGGCTTGAATGATACTGTGTGGTAATTTTTTCATCACTCAATTTATTTTAAATGGGTTGAAATACTTCTTCATTGTCTTTGATATTATAAGATTATGCATGTAATGAATATTTATTATTTTATATTTTGTTTCCATTTTTTATATGGTTTTACATTTGGTACACATAATCAATTATTTGATTACCTCTCACAAGAATGGTGAGATTTTTTTTAAGAGATTAAATCTCAATTTTTACGCCATTGAGACATATTTGGTGTTATATAAAAATTCATTTTTATATAGTGTATATACCACCCATTTAAATTTTATATAATTTATCCTCCAAAAATCATTCTATTTTTATTTTCAATTAACATTATTTCACCCAATGTGATTTGACTTGAATGTTACTGAGTTTTATGTTTTTCATAACTAAATTAACTTTCATGATGTTATAATACTTCTTAATTTTATTTGATATTCTATGATTATGTTTGTATTAAAATTTGATTATTTTAGTATTTATATCCACTTGTTTTATGTGGATATAAATTTGATACACATAATCACTTCATTAATTTATTATCACGTTAATGGTATGATCTTTTTAATATATTTCGTCTCAATTTACACTCCATTGAGATATATTTAGTTTTATGAACCTATATATTTTAATTTAGTTTATATACTACCCCATTGAATTATTTAACATGAATATAAATTTGTTCATGATGATTAATGTTTCAATACATATTACTCTTTCAAGTAGAATGTTTAATTGAAAAGAATATCTTATTTCTATTTATGATCAGGTATATTTTCCTTCCATATCCATATTTTCCAAAATTATTTTAAAAAATGGCATTTTATTTATCAAATTATATATCCAAAAAAATTTCTCCCATGAATTTTTAAATAATTTTTTAAAATTAATCTTATTTTTTTTTAACATGGTACTTTTTGAATTTCTTACAAAAATGTAAAAGGAACCATTGTTTTAATCTACTCGACATGAACATTCCATTCCAAATATCATCACCACTCATTTATTTGAATCTTCTATTATAATTTTATGAGGTTATTTTCAATGAAACATTCTCTCCTAATATTCTATAAATTTTTAATTTTTAAAAGAGATTTTTGAAGTAAAAATGGTTACTTTCCCCATGGTTTTTTTAGTGATCTTTCTATAGTATTTCTATTTATCATTGACATCAGCCCTTTATTTTTATAATACTCCAATGGGGATGTTTTGTAATGATACTCTTCTTATACATTCTAGAAATTGATTATGATCAATTTTTCTAGGGAAAGTATTGACATTAACTTTCTAGATTACTTTTTTATTAATTTACATTCTTTTGAAACATTCACTTTCTTCTGATTAGTAGACATTAAATTTCCCTTAAATATCCATATTCATTATCATGGATATTATTATTTCTTAAAACATATATCATTTCTACATATGGTGTTTTATTATGAATTTATTTGATTGACTAGATGGTCTATCAGGGTAAACATGATAGATATCAACTTTAAGTGATCATAAGATGATCATAAGGGTATTATAACACAATAAAGTTCATATTCTCAATGAAAACAATCCATACCCAGAAAATATTATATCATAACACAAAAATCAGAACATATTCAGAAGCATGATTAATAAGGGTGTGATAGAAAAAATCCTCACTCAAAAATCTAACATAAGATTATGGAACCATAGGAATAAGAAATCATATTCATGTAAATATAGCTAATCTCAATGTGATAATAGCTAGCAGAAATCATACTCATGCATTAAGATGTGATCAGAACTATTCAAAATCATGTTCATACTTATCATCCTCATCTCATGAGATATTTATATCACATTACCCAATCCATTTAATGGTAATAATAAACCTAAAATATCATATTGATAGTGCATACATATTCTTTCCAAAAGATCATAAAAAATGTCATCATTTCATGAGAGCATAACCTGCAGAAACTAAATGGGTTTCATAAAAACTTAATGATCAAATAATCATAAAACATATATGAAAAGTGAATTATATCATTGGAGAATATCCTTATTAAAGCATCAGAATCCTTAAAAGATGTTAACATAGATGAAAAATATATTTTAGAAAATAATTTAAAATACAATTTCATAGTTAAGAGAAAACATCCATTTTTTTGTAATATTCAAAAATTAAATTTATAGAAAACTAAGAATATATTTGTCTTTGTAAACCTTTGAATCTTTTATATAAGGATTCATAACGAAGGAATCATGTTATTGAGGGAATTCATGTTCATAATGTATATGTTAAAAGAGAAAATTGTATTCACACTTTTGTAAAATGTCAAAAGTTAGTCAAATGAAAACCTTTGAAATGACTCTGTTTAATGTTTTGAAATGAATTTAAATATAATAGAACACAAAAATTTATATCTAAATTACATTATATAAAGAAAATATTAATTATTAATATATTCTAATGACCTTTATGTTTATACATTAAGGGAATTATTTGAAAATTTTAACTAAATAACTCATGTATTTTTCAACTAATGGAAATTTTCTCGCTTCATAAGAAAATTATTAATCCATAATAATTTTTCAACTTATCCCATAAATTCTTTACTTAAAATAACCTTCTTGATACATCTTATGTAATAAATTTCTTCATAACCTAGGAAAAATAAAATATATGAATGGGGTGAGCTCAAATTCTTCATAAGGGTGAACATAATTGATAAAAATAAAAGATCACAAGTGATAATTAATTAATAATATGAGTATATTTAGAATATAAATATATTTTTATTCCCAATAAACTATATTTCATAAGTCATGGAATAATATGAGATTACATCATAACAATTCTACATATTATAGAAATATGTAACACATGAGATTTGTGACACGTCCATAAGAATAGTTCTCATAAAAAAACGGATCTAGAATCACTCAAATAATTAAATTAAGGGATCAAGAATCACTCACCTATTTCTTATAGTGGATTAAGAATCACAAAATATTACCCATTTTTTTATCGAACATCTCTACTATTTTCAACATTATCTCATGAGATGTAAATATTTACCTAATTCATTAGAGGTCTATATAGGGCCCACCCATTACATAATGATTAACCACACACATGTGTGAGGCTAGAAGATATCTAACTATTACACCATTAAAACCCATGAATAATAATGGGCCTCTTGAATAATTAAACTTAAAACCATTAACTTTTTATAGTATAAAATACCCATGGAAAGAAAATGGGTTTCATTTAATACATCTAAATAATCCATGGAAATAAAATTGGGTTCATATCCTTTTCAAATTCATTCAAAAGAATAAATCATTCATAATTCCATTAATAATTATAAGATGATAAATTCTTGGAAAATAAATTAGTATGCAGTTATATCAAGTTGCATTACTGATAAATATCATTGAATCAAGATTAAAAATCCTACGGTATTTACAAATTATAGATAATGGGTATACAATTAGTATAGTAATTTTCCCCAATCAAATGATTTATGTCATCAATGTGAACAACCTTCAATCAAATGAATAAAAAATAGGGTATTCGTAGATGAAAGACATCTGAAGTAAAATTATAGTCATACGTCAAAAATGATTATGAAAGAAAAAGGAATTGATGGATAATTTATATAACATATAATTAAATTAAATAACTGATTTAGATAAATAATTTGGATGGTTACATTTGAAAAAAATCCTAATTCAAGAATAAGATATATCAGTGGACAACGAATTAGATAATAAATATTTTAAGGATTTTTTGAAATCTAACATTAGATATAAGTAATATCCTTGATGTTTTGATGTAATTTTAAAAGTTATATTTTTTTAAATCTATGTGAAACATGGTATACTATTTTAAAATATGAAAATTTAGAGATAAATTTTGAAATAAAATGAAAAAATTGGTGGAAAGATGTGTTCTCATGGAAAAAGTTAAAAAATATCACGTTCATAGTAATTGTAAAATGGTGATGTTACAGGTCACCTAAAAATGATTATTTCAAAAAGTATATTTGAAAACATAGAAAAAATTTATCTTTAAAATAAAAACATTAAAAATTATTCATTTAAAAATTGGAAATATAATAAAAAAATTGGGGTGAAAAATATTTTGAAATATTTTTTCTGAGATTCCACATCGTAAAACAATTATTCTATTTTCATTTTCAAGGGTTTAAAGGGATTTATTAGAATCATATAAAATTTTACATATTAGATTTCCCAAAATAATAGTATAACATTTAATGAAAGGAAAATATATACATAAAATAAATATCCAATTAATAGGTGGAGGTTCATTCTTGATAACATTATTCTTTTAGGTGAGAGAACAATCAAGTAATAATATTTGAATCAAAAGGCTAATTCTCCATATAAACATGAATGTGAACCCAATATAAAATTATAATTATATTAATAAGTTGAATATTGATGGTTAATGTTCAAAAGAAACCATATATCTCAGGGAAAGAGATTTGAGTTACCAAAGTCCCTTACGGATAACATAGTTTATGATGAAAAGAAAATTTTGAAAAAGGGGTTTTATTTGGTAAAAATGTACATATAAATAATAAAAATGAATAAACCATGTAATAAAATAATATTTAATAATTTATCCACTTATATTAAATATATTAAAAAATAATAATTATAACTCAATGGATAGGAATTGAGTTACCAAAAATCCTTACAAGTTATGAAGCATTTAAATTAATACCAGTGATAGCATTAAATTGAACTTACATTACCATTAATAAATGTTTTTTAAATATATAATAATTAAATTAGGTATAATATACCCCACATAAATGATATTATGTGCATAATATAAAACAAGTCTTAAAGAGTGGAATTTGATATGAAAACTCTTAGCTTGGTCCTGAAACATTCAGCATGTAAACTGAATAGGATGAGTAATTAAATTAAGTTTATTAAATACATAAATAATAGACTTATTCTTAACTTTAAATATTTTAACTCATTATTTATAATCATTCTATATATTTTTTTATTATTTGGTTTTACCTTTTTTTAATATATGGTGTAAGTCATCTAGATCATTTCTAAATAGTTTTAGTGTTACCATTCATTCTTCATCCAAATTTTAGTATTATGATATCATTAAAGTTACTAAAATTGTTTAATTTTAATGACTTATGATGTTTTAAATTCTATTCATGACTGTTTCATTCATTATCATTGAAGATGAAAACAACAAGAGGGTTATTTTCGTGATTCTTAACTAATAAAGGGTTTCTTAATAATTAATATGTTAAATATTGATATAACATGTCAATAGAAAAATAAATATTTAAAAAAATTAATCATATTATATCATTTATTACTTTCACATAGTCATATATTATATAAATTCATATCATTGCTCAAGTTGGTAGTGAAACCGACCCAAACATGAGTATATATTTATTAAAGGGTTATTATTAGATAGTCTAGTGGAAATATCATTATAAAAGTAGTATAATAATATTATTTATTGTTTATTATTGTGATATATCTTAATTATAAAGAATATAGATAATAAGTGTTGGATATGAAACAATTACATATACAAATAAAATGTTTTTACTTTTTAGTTAAATTGTTTATGATTTTTATTTTTATAATGATTTCTTATCATTTTTATAATTAATAAGTAATTTATTATGTATTAGAAGAATCATATTAATATAAAGAATATTATATTTATCCTTTAAAACCCCTCTTAGAGTCGTCCATAAATGGAAGTAATGAAATGATACACAGTATTCCATAGAGGCGGTAGTCCACACCTATGCATGGATGATGATTTTCTTTTTTTACTTTGAACTAGAGAGACGAGTAATATAATGTACCATTTAGAAATCCAAAATAAGTAATATATATCATAATTATGTATTAAATTATAATTTTATACTATCTATGTTATGTGGTGAAGTAAAAAAACACATTACTTCATGGAGTTGTTAATCCACATGTGTGAAAAATTATTGTTTTTTTAATAGAAAAGGAAAAGGTGGGTAATTCCTATAAAATATTTATAATAACATAGTAGTAAACTGAGGATAATGATGTTATCATTTTAAGATTGTGTAATGAAATTTTATGGAGTGTACAAAAATATATATAAATGAGATAAAGAGGTTAAGAACTTATACCTCACTTCTTCGATTATTTCCTTTATGAAGGGGATTAATCCATTGAGGGATGGTCTTTTGAGATGACAAAAATATTAAAAAGGTTTCTAAGAAATTTTATGGGAGGTTTGGTCAGAGTTTTTTCTAAACATATGGGGTCGTTGTTTGAGGGTAAATGAGGAGATAATAGCCTTATTTTTAAGTTAAATGCGATTGCATTTTTGTAAATTAAAAAAAACAGTAATACAAATTCCCTTTCAAGTAAAGTGTCTCTGAAATAGAGTAATAATGAAGAATAGAAGTAATAAGTTCAATAAATGACTCAAAAACAAATTGCCAAAAATGTTTTTAAACAAGTTTTAGTTCACTTACTCTTAGATTGTTACCTTTAACGTTTTATCTTATACCAATGGTAACATAATCTTTTAGCCTAGTAATAATTTTTTCCTTATTATACAATATATAAATAATGATTGTAAATTTTAAATCCATTTTTTCTTAATCAATTTCTAAAAGTGATTAAATTTATATTTAAAATACTAAATCTATAATTTAATAAAAACAATTTTCCAAAAAATATAACTTTAGATATAAAATGTCAAATGGGGGTTTGTAATATAAAACAAAAAAATTAAAATTTATTATCACACCTAAAATATATACTGGGTCAATGAAAAAGGTTTCATGAATTTATAATTCATTCTTATACACTAATAATGTCATAAAAGTAATGTTTGTATAAAAATAGTATTTTTTATTATTCAACTACAAATCAATCTTTTTAGAAAAAAAATTATCTTAAACTAATATAGACATTAAATATCCAAAAATTAAATTAAATAATATTATATTTCAACTTGGAAATAAAATCATAATGTAAAAATAGAAAATATTTTTTGATGAAAATAACATTTTGAAATAATAATTTTTATTATTCTTAGTATTTATAAAAATAAACAAATCTCCCATTAATCAATAAATATTATATTCTTTTATCATCAAAATTTAATAATATACTCATTTTTATTTCATAGCATATGTAGCACATAAAAATATGGATTCTTAAATAGAATAAAGAATGAGAAAAGGTGTTTTAAAATCCATTATATATAAGTATATGATAATATATATCCTATTTCAGTTACTCCTATTCATACCTACTAATTAAATGGATAGTTTAAGTATCCATATTTAATATTTTTAATTTGTGTGTGTGTGTCATGGTTTCATTTTAGGTCGATGTTGCGTATGGAGCAAGCTATGGAACATATTTGAGTTTGTTAGAGGAAATCGTATATTAAAATATTGGGTCATTACATTCTCCCCTAACCCTATAAATAAATTACATTGTCACAATTTAAATAATTCCTTACTAAATGAAGTTTTTGAGGGTTTCTTAAGAAACTCATCATTAAGGGCATTAATTCTAATAAGAAACATGCCTTACTCTATTAGTCTATATAAATTTACTTATCTTTCCTCAAACCACATTATCAATTCATATTATCATGTATCACATTATATATATAATGTAGAGACCCAATCTTGATGTACATGGACATTAAATTTATTCTATTAAATACTTAATACATGACACAAACAGACACCTAAAGACCGTATTAGTTTGGTGTCTTTGGAAACTCAGAACATAATCTTCTAATCATAGTGAAAGATCTTCAACATCTCCCATAAAGATCTTCCCTTTTTGTTTTCCTAAATAAAACCTTTCTTTATATACTAGGGAAAAGAAAACATAAAAAGGGTGATCTCAAATTCTCAGTAAGGGTAAACATGGAGAACATAAAATAAACCATAAACATTTGAACGTAAAAAGATGAACATAAATTTTAAACATAAAAATCTTGAGTCATGAAATAAATCTTGGTAGTACATAAGGAATGGATCATAAAGGAAAATTAACTATGATAGAGTATCATTGTCATAAAACATGTAATTGTTGCAAACTAATAATCACATAATATGATTTCTATTGTACCCAATACATTTTTTCTATGACCATCATAGTGGACGTAGTCCATTACTAAACCGGGTTTACTTGTTTTTCCAGCCATGCATTACTGAACCAAATTTACTTGTCGTTTCATTCATGTTTATTCATGAGATATAAATCTTTACCCAATGAATTGGAGGTAGATATAGGTCACACCCATCTTATAATGAAATCATTCGTACTTGTGCCACAAAAAAATAAATCATTCATCATAGCATAACACATGAAATAAAATTGGATTCTTAAACATTATTTCATCAAAACATAATTCATATAAGATAAATGGACTTCATAAAAATAATTACATCATAAACAAAATTAAAGCAAAGTAATAATAGGGATAGAAATATAACCCTATGTCATCTTATATGGGAAATAATTTTGATAAAACATTGAATTTAATTCTTGAGGAAAATATCCTTTCTTCTTAAAAAATATTTCTTTTCTCAAAATGTTGTGAAATTTTAAAAGAAAATAATTTAGTTGAAAATGAACTTGAAATAGTGTAGACGAAGGTTCATTGAAATAAGGTGTCATGAAACCGTAAAAATCCATTCATGTTGTAAAAGTAAAAAAAAACATTCTCCTCGTACTTTTTCTAGAAAAGTCAAAAAGTTTTTCGCATGGTAAACAAAAAAAGATTCCTTTCATACCATGTAGTAAAAGTGAAAAAGGGGTAAAAATTATTTTAAATATACATAGAATAATATTAAATATTTTATGAAAATATTTTTAGAAAACATGGATATGGATGATAAATATATCCCCAGTAAATACTTACGAATAAAAAATCTCGAATAAAAATGAGATTGGAAAAGTTATCCCGTACCTTAGATCCGATATGATTTGTATATATCTGAATCTCCTGTATAATAATTAAAATAATGTTAATGATTTATTTCAGAATCATAATCATTTTTATGATAACATTTATGATCATATTTTCATCTGTTTGTTAGTAACATTTCATTGTTACTCGTTATTCGGGTATTAACTGCTTTATGTTCTTATGTGTGTTTTGTCAAATAAGTTCTTATTCCTATTTTTAGGTCATAGTTATATCATTTAAATAATGGTATTAGTATAATATATATCGTATTTATTTATTCAATTCATTTATATAATAATGGTTTAATGAAGATTATGTAGAACGAATCACATCACACCGTGGAGACGGTAAGACGTACGTACGCACGAGCGATGATGTCGTCTCATGATTGTTGAATGGTATTGAAATGGATGGTGTATAGTATCCAAGAATTAGTATCATGTTATAATAATCATATAGAGTTATTATTTACACCATTATACCCATCCAACTAAGGTGGTGGTGAAAAACATATTACACTGCGGCGTGGAGACGGTAAGTCATACGTACGCACACACGGTGATTTTTTTTATAGGATGGGTAGATGATGAAATAGGTTTGTTTCATATTAATAATAACATATCATTATATGAGTGATACTGATGTTATTACTTTATATTTAAACAACTACAGAAGAGGAAGTAAAAGAAAAAAAAATTTGAAAAAATCCGTAGAAGAGATTACCTCTTCCTCAATGTGCCTCCTTTAAATTTCCTCTTAGGGAACTAGAGTTGGTCTTTTGAGAAGACCAAAACCTCTATAATGTAACTAGGGAAGTTTAGAAGAGTAATGGGTAGGGTTTGTTCGAGCTTGAAAGCTCAAAATGGAGTGAAGAGGAAAAGGAGGAGGTGCCCTTTTATAAGAGAGAAGAGGTACACTTTAGGAAACTCTTGAAATATTTATTTATTATAAATTAAATTTCGATTAAAAATGGTCCAAAACTTATTTAATTCTAAGATAATATGATTTTACTTCGAATACCCTTAATCCAATAATTTTAATACAAGTTCTGAATATATTTTTTATCCTTATATTTTTTGTTTAACCCTTATTTTACACTTTTTAATCTTACCGTGATATCATGTTATTTACACATTGTGTGTTAATGTAATTACCATATCATGTCAAACGACCCAAAAAAAGTTATTTATGACATATTTAGACTTATATTAACCATTTGGATAAATCTTATAATTTCAGGAATTTAATATCATTTGACAAACTATTTTATGTTTTATGTTATGAATTATGTCAATTTTGGACACTATTCATACTTGAATTTTTTAAAAATTCATAACAACCTGATTCCTTCGAACCTAAGGAATTAACTCAAATATAATATGTCAATATAATCCAAAATATTCATTTATGACATAAAAATAACCAAATTACATTTATTTTAACATTTATAATATCATTTATTTGAATCCTTTGTTAATGAAGCAATCACCGCCTCATCATTGTTTCATTATTAAATTTATTAAAATAATTTCTAAAAATTATGAATAAAATATCATGATGTAGGAAATATGTTTATATTTCTAATGAATATTTATATACATAGATATCAATTAGATAGCCCTATATTAAAATCTATTTAGTAAAAGATATATGTTTAGATTATAATTATTTTTACTTTAAATTAATTCTTATAAAAGGTCATTTTCACATCCAAGTAAATCCATGGGGTCTAAAAATCGACCCTAGGATTCCCATGGTCAAAAATATCTCATCTAATATGAGTAAGACATGCGTTAGGATAGATTAATATTATTATAATATTATTTTTTACCCTTATTTACCTTATTTACCTTTTAACCATGGTAAATAAAATATTTATTAAAGTTACTATTCATAATGTCTAAAAATAAGTTTCCTATTTACACAATTTAAACCTTATGATTCCAAATATGGAATACATTTTCCCAAATTCAAAACACATAAGTTACAGTAATTAATTAAAAATTAATTCTCGTTGTCAAAACAAAAAAGCAGGTTTTTAAGAAGTAATAACTATCAAATGATTGACATGTGTTTATGTCCAATTTAAAAGTGAAATTACTTCCAATGACAAAAATTAGATTAAATGATAAAAATATAATTCAATTATATTTTAAAACCAGTTAAAATTACAATCTAACAATATAAATAAATTAGATGAAAAGGCAGTTTTCACTTAAAATGCTGTATTTTTCACTATTCATTAAAATTTGAATTTTATCAGAAAAATAACAAAATTTCAAATAAAAAAATTATGTCGCACTTCCAAATAAGAAGTTTATTATGATATATATAACTTATAAAATTTCAAAAACTAGATTTAAAATAGGTGTGCCATCAAAAGGCGGTAAAACTGTATTTTTTGAAAAATACTTCCTTTATCCGAAAAATTGACTTTGTTCTCATACCATGTTCTAGAAAATGTGTAAGATGAATTCTAATGATATAAATTTCAAATTTTGGTTAATAAAATTCATAACAGCTAGTTTATATCCCATTAAAGAATAATATTTTAATAATATATCGTTTTTTAGTGAAACTCGGTATCGCGTACAATGCAAGCTATCGAGGAAGATCGATCTTGCGTGTAACACAAGCCAAGTCAATGTTGCGTGTAGTGAATGTTTCCTTTGATATTTCATATAACATAATCCAAACTTAGTTCATTTTTACATTGAAAAAAATCTATACTCACTATTGAATTCTATCAAAAGAAATTGAAATTGTGTACAACACAAGCCAAGAATAGTGTTGCATATACTGTAGGATAATACAGTGTTGTGTATAGCACAAGCTAATCCTGGTGTAGTGTACAACACAAGATATCGAATAAAATTAAAAATAATCCATCTCATAAATTCTTAGGGTGTTGCATTCTACCCCCCTTAAAATGAATTTCGCCATCAAAATTCACCGGGGTTATAAATGGTTTACTACTTGAAAGTTTCTTTCATAGAAACCCACATCTTAAAAAGGAATATTAAAACTTAATTTCAAAAAGGAAAGTTAGAAACATAACGTTTACCCAAAGTAACTATTCACTGGGTTTCCACATAAGAGAACATAGGTAGGAAGAGAAAACATGGATATATAAGAGAAATCTAACCATCAAGTTCGAATGGATAGTGATAGAGAATAAGGTTTGAAGAAAGTTAACTACCAGAAAGCCATAAATTTGCAATGATTTAAGGGACCATCTGATTTATTAGATAAGAATGTACTTGGATAACATTTTTGGTTTTCAAAATCATTTTCCTAAAGTTGAAATTTTATCATGAGAATAAATACTTACTTGATTTTGATATAATCTTACTATTGTTTGTGCCTTGAACAAATTCCACTTCATCTCTTAAAGAATTGAAGTTGAATTTGTCATTCGTGAAGTGTTAGCAGATCATGTGATAGAATGATTGGTCATTCCATCTATCCCAACAAAAAGTTTAGAACATGTTATCAAATAAGCATGAGTCCAACTATAGTGAGATAATACATTAATATAACAAACTTAAAATGGAAAATAACTTATATTTTCTATAAATTGAAAACATTAAAATCCTTCTAAAAACTAAAAATATAAAACTTTAGAAGGATGTGAACTAAATCTACTTAACATTTGTCTCCCATATCTCATAAGGTAGTTCTTGGTTGTCACATTCCAAACATGTGAATACCTTAATCATGTATTCTCTTGAAAAATGAATCATCATATAACCCTAGTGAAAACATAAATGCTACCAAAAGTTAACTCATTACACATACCAAAATCCCAAAAATTCTATATACTCAAACCATGATATCACTTTGTCCTTATATCAGTCATGAGCTCATTAATAATATCAAACATCTCATTATCTCTTTATCCCTTCTTCATGTGCATATCACGTGCTTTCCAAAAATATCTGACTAACCTTTCATGGCTACTGGTATCATTAAACATATACTTTCAAATACTTAAGAAAAAATAATAGTGTAACAATCCTTAGATGTTTCTTTATTCCATATTACCATTAAACTACTTATACAACATTACTCTTGAAAAACATGCAATCATTCCACTACCTTCTTAAACCATTGGCTGAGGTTCATTGTTTTATTCCTCAACACTTCTTTCATCTCATAAATCATTTGTAGTCTCTTCATCATCAACAACATAAATACTACCCATACGACCATACTGATTCTCTTCATGAGATTTTCCCTTAGGGCATCGATTTATATAATGCTCATACATTCCACATTTAAAACATTTAATAATTATTGATGTCTTAGTAATACCTTTATCCTTGTCCATTGTATTAACAAAACCTTTTCCTTTGCAATTACTGGATTTGTGTCCATTTCCACACCCAAAGAATCTTCCAGTTCCTTTGAAACATTCTCCTTGATGTCTCTTCCCACATGATTTATATGAGGAAAATTGAACTTTATTTCCTCTATGATCACCATGAAACTCCATCTTTCTCTTATTAGTTGCTTCAGGAAACACACCAAAGTTGAGATCATTGATCATATTATGAGATTGCTGATTAGGCAAAATAATGATTTTTATCTTTCCAGCTCCCATTTCATTTGGTTTTTCGTGAAAAATATCGTCCCATTATCCATCCTATTCTCCATTAACATTATTCCTCCTATTTCCATTCATTTTCTAAAACCCAAAAAGAATAGTGTGAGAGGAAAAAAAATATACTAGGAAAACAACATAATCAAGGGGAGGTATTTTCAATCTCTAACATCTTAGGTTTAATCCTAGGTTATTCATAATCATTACCATAATTATAGGACTGTAATATATAGTTAGACTTACCCTTAAGGACATCCCTATATATACCATAGAAATATATTTAGGGATCTCACTAAAGTTCTCACATCCTAGTTTCCAAATTTTGACTAAATCATTACTCTGATACAAACTCTAGAGACCCAAGCTTAAAGTACATCGAAATTATATTTATTTTGTGAAATACTTAATACATGAAACAAACAGACACCCAAAGAACATATTGGTTTAGTGTCTTTGGAAACTCGGAACATAATCTTCTATTCATGGTGAAAGATCTTCAACATCTCCCATAAAGATCTTCCCCTTTTGTTTTATTACATAAAACCTTTCTTTATATCCTGGGGAAAAGAAAACATAAAAAGGGTGAGATAAAATGTCAGTAAGGGTAAACATGGAGAATATAAAACAAACCATAAACATTTGGACGTAAAAACATGAACATAAAGTTTAAACATCAAAATCATGAGTCATGAAAATAATCTCGGTGGTACGTAAAGCATGGATCATAATGCAAAATTAACCATGATATAGTAGCATTGGAATAAAACATTTAATTGTGGAAAACTAGTAATATGATTTCCATATTAACCAAGGAATTGCTACCAAGACCATCATAATGGACATAGTCTATTATTGAATTGGGTTTACTTGATGTTACATCCATGCATTACTGAATCGAATTTATTTGTCGTTTCAGTCCTGTCAATCTCATGAGATATAAATCTTTACCCAATGCATTGGAGGGAATATAGGTATCACCCATCTCATAATGAAATCATTCTTACTTATTCCACAAAAACCTAAATCATTCATCATATCATAACCCATGAAATAAAATGGGATTCTTAAACATCATTTCATCATAACATAATCTATATAAGATAAATGAACTTCATAAAAAAAATTCCATCATAAAAAAAATCAAATCAAAGTAATAATGGGGATAGAAACATAACCATATGTCATCGTATATGGGAAATAATTTTGATAAAACACTTGAATTTAATTCTTGAGGAAAATATCTTTTCTTCTTCAAAACTATTTTCTTTTCTCAAAATGTCGTGTAATTTTAAAAGAAAATAATTTAGTTGAAAATGAAATTGAAATAGTGTAGAGAAAGCTTCGTGGAAATAAGGCATCATGAAACCAGAAAAATCCATTCATGTTGTATAAGTTAAAAAAACATTCTCCTCGTACTTTTTCCAAAAAAGTCAAAAAGTTTCTTATATGGTAAAAAAAGAAATATTTCTTCCATACCACGTAGTAAAAATCAAAAAGGGGTAAAAATAACTTTAAATATACATAGAATAATATTAAACAATTTATGAAAACATTTTTAGAAAACATGGACATGGATGATAAATATATCTCCAGTAAATATTTACGAATAAACAATCTCAGATAAAAACGAGATTGGCAAAGTTATATCTTGCATTAGGTCTGATATGATTAGTATATATTTGAACCTCTTGCATAATGATTTAAATAATGTTACTGATTTATTCCATAATCATAATCATTTTTATGATCATATTTTTATCTTTTTGTTAGTAACATTTCATTGTTACTCGTTATTCAGGTATTAACTACTTTATGTTCTTATGTATGTTTTGTCAGATAAGTTATTATTCCTCTTTTTAGATAGTGATTATATCATTTACAGCATGGTATTAGTATAATATATATCATATTTATTCATTCAATTCATTTATATAATCATGGTTTAATGAAGATTATGTAGAACGAATCACATTGCACCGACGAGATGATAAGTCGTACGTACGCACGAGCGATGATATTGTTCCCATAATTGTTGAACGGTATTGAAGTGGATGGTGTATAGTATCTCAGAATTAGTATCATGTTATAATAATCATATATAGTTATTATTTACACCATTATACACATCCAAGTAAGGTGGTGGTGAAAAATAGATTACACCGCGGTATGGAGACGGTAAGGTGTACGTACGCACGCGCGGTGATTTCATTTTTTGTAGGATGGATAGAAGGTGAAATATGGTTGTTTCATATTTAAAATAACATATTAGAATATGAGTGATACTAATGTTATTACTTTGTAATGAAACAACTAAATAAGTGGAAGTAAAAGAAGCAAGAAATTTGAAATAATTGGTAGAAGAGATTACCTCTTCCTCGACATGCTTTCTATAAATTTCCTCTTAGGGCACTAGAGTTGGTCTTTTGAGAATACCAAAACCTCTAGAATGTAATTAGGAAATTTTAGAAGAGTAATGGGTAGGTTTGGATGAGATTGAAGGATCAAAATGGAATGAAGAGGAAAGGGAGGAGGTGCCCTTTTATAAGAGAGCAGATGGGCACTTTTGGAAACTCTAGAAATATTAATTTATTATAAATTCAATTTCGATTAAAAATGGTCCAAATATTATTTAATTCTAAGATAAGATGATTTTGGTTCGAATACCCATCATCCAATAATTTTAAGACAAGTTTTGAATATATTTTTTATCCTTATCTTTTTTGTTTTAACCCTTATTTTACTCTTTTTAATCTTAGAGTGATATCATATTATTTACACATTGTAGGTTAATGTAATTACCATATCATTTCAAACGACACAAAAAAATAATTTATGACATATTTGGACTTATATTAACCATTTGGAAAAATCTTAGATTTTTAAGAATTTAATATCATTTGATAAACTATTATATGTTTTAAGTTATGAATTATATCAATTTTGGACACTATTCATACATACCTTTTTAAAAAAATCATAACCTGATTCCTTCGAACTTTAGGAATTAACTCAAATCTAATATGTCAATATCATCCAGAGAATTCATGGATGCCATAAAAATAACCAAATTAAATTTATTTTAACATTTATAATATCATTTATTTGAATTCTTTATTAATGAAGCAATCAATGCATCATCATCGTGTCATTATTAAATTTATTAATTTAATTTTTTAAAATTATGAATAAGATACCATGATGTAGGAAATATTTTTAGATTTCTAATGACTATTTATAGACATAGATATATGTTATATAACCCTATATTAAAATCGATTTAGTAAAAGATATATGTTTAGATTATAATTATCTTTACTTTAAATTAATTCTTATAAAATGTCATTTTCACATCCAAGTGAATCCATGGGGTCCCGAAATCAACCCAAGGATTCCCATGGTTGAAAATATCTCATCCAATAGGATTATTACATGTGTTAGGGTAGTTTAATATTATTATAATATTATTTTTTACCTTTATTTACTAGATTTACCCTTTAACAAAATAAAATAATTATTGAAGTTACTATTCATAATGTCCAAAAATAAAAGGTACTTATTGAAATAATTTGAACCTTCTGATTCCAAATATAGAATCCATTTTTCCAAATTTAAAACACATAAGTTTCAGTAATTAATTTAAAATTAATTCTCGTTGTCAAAACCAAAAAGAGGGTTTTAAAGAAATAATAACTATCAAAAGATTGATGTGTATTTATGTCCAATTTAAAAGTGAAATTACATCCAATAACCAAAATTAGGTTAAATGATAAAAATATAATCCAATTATACTTTAAAACCAATTAAAAGTACAATCCAACAATATAAATAAATTAGATAAAACTGCAGTTTTACTTAAAATGCAGTATTTTTCACTATTCATTAAAATTTGAATTTTATGAGAAAAATATAAAAATTTCAATAAAAGTAAATTTTTATGTCCTATTTCAAAAGAAGAAGCTTATTTTGACAAATATAACTTATAAAAGTTTCAAAACTAGATTTAAAATGGGTACGTCATCAAAAGGCAATAAAACTGCATTTTTTTAAAAATACTTATTTTATTCGAAAAAATGTTTTTATTCTCATACCATGTTCTAGAAAATGTTTAAGACTAACGCTAATGTTATAAAATTCAAATTTTGGTTAATACAATTCATAACATCTAGTTTATATCTCATTAAATAATAATAGTTTAATAATATATTGTTGTTTAATGAAACTTGGTATCGCGTACAACACAAGCTATTGAGGAAGGTCGCTCTTGCGTGTAACGCAAGCCAATTAGGTGTTGCGTGTAGTGAAAGATTCATTTGGTGTTGCGTATAACATAATCCAAACTTAGTTCATTTTTACATTGAACAAAATCTATACTCAGTGTTGAATTCTATCAAAAGGACTTGAAATTGTGTGCAACACAAGCCAAGAATAGTGTTGCATATACTGCAAGATAATATGGTGTTGCGTGTAGCGCAAGTTAATTTTGGTGTAGCGTACAACACAAGATATTGAAGAAATTAAAAATAATCCATCTCATAAATTCTTGAGGTGTTACATATAACCTTATAATATGTTGTCTATAAAATACCACTCCCAAAACAATTTTAATCTCCATGACCTCAAACCATTGTGAGATTACATATTCCTCCAATAATTATCTATATCTTTAACCATTAATTATATTAATCACTAGTTCATAAACGCATAGACTAATATATATCATAATCCAAAAAACAAGATAAAAATCAAAAAAAATATCATGGATTAAATTTTCTTTGATTCAATAATAAATTCTAAGTTTATCAGTACTATCTAACTCACGTTTGTAACAATCAATCGAAACTTTATTACCTTGATGTTAAAAAGATAATAAATATACGAGTTATCCATACCTCAATCGTGTTTTCTATAATAGTTATCCCTGATAATATTAACTTTTCATAAATCACTTGTCAATGTTTTTGATAAAATTTGAGACATGTTTCCATAACATTAAAGAATAATTAATAAAGAAAAATCCTTTGATGTTTCACATGATCCTCATAACTTTATGAATATATCTGAATATCGTCGATAAATATCAATCACTAATGAAAAAATATCTAAGAGTATCAAGATTTAATTTCTATTAAGATATTAACCTCACTACCATAGGTAAGATGCTGAAAATGACATTTCCCATCATGATAACCATATACTAAAATTCTGAAAACATTATGTATTCTCCCTCATTTAGTTATAAGGAATGGTGACTTCTGGATACAAACTTTTCATAGATACATTTTTTGATCGTGTTTTAACAAAATAATAATACTTAAATATTAATGATAATATCCAATAAAATTAGGGTAAATGTTCATATGAATATTAAATATAAATCCCAAGATTTCATACCCAATGAGACATTAATTTTAACCTATGATACATTAATTTTAACTACGTCAAACTTGGTTCATCCTATAACTCCCTTGGTTCTACCTAAGTTAATGTATGATGTGTTTTCTTGAATTCAAATTAAATTTTTATTGGAGAAAAGCGGAGAACATGATAAAGAGGCCCAAAAATGGTGAAGCCTGAGAGAATCACCCATCACAATGTCAAGAAAACCAATAGGAAGAGAGCCAAAGCTAGTAAAGTACATCTCTCCGATCTTACCCGAGAACTCAAAAAATCTACATCATAGTTCCCTTCATGCCAAGTGTGAATTAGGGTATTACAATAATTAATAAGAGTCTTGCATCTTCAAATTAGATAAAAAAATAGACCCATGAACGGTGATATGTCCTTGCAGTGAGTGAATAATTGTCATTGAGTCAGTCTCCACATATTATAATAAGATTTTCCAATTGCTACAAATTTCTAGTACATCCCACATTGTGCAAGCCTCCCCCATAAGGGAACCACCTGGACCATAGGAAGTATTGAAAGGAAATAAGACAGTCCCACATAGATCCTAGACATTACCACCTCTATGCACATACTCTGACCAAAAAGACCCATCCACATTTAGTGTGAGTATACTTGAGAGGAGATCCAACGTATCCCATAACCCTGAGATGATGTGAACTTCCTGGGTAAGGATGAGAACCAACATGCATGATACTTCTAATGGATGGGGCATACTCCTATCGCTTAAGAAGAGGCATTAGATCTATCATGAGGCATCTTGTTCTGGCCACAAGGAACTGTCTAGAAGCAGCAACCCTATTCTAATGATCTTTTTTCCTTGCATCCCATATGTCCTAACATTGATCCACCAGGAGAAGAGCCCTAACCTTCCTTTTCGAACTGTGACTCGTAACACCATTAAACCAAAGATAGAGGAAGTCACTTCCATTATGATCAAGATGGGAAAGATCGGTAAATTCCCAAAATGTATGCTAAAATAACAACCCCCAATCACCTTCAAAAAAGAGGTGATAAACTGATTCCTCGCAAGGGTTTCCACAATAGGTGCACTTCACGATGAAATAAACACCCTTGCATTTGTTCTGGTCATCCGTGGGAAGAGCATGGTTCCTAACCCACCAAACCAGAAAGTTATACATGGGAGTAATATCATTACACCATTTGATCTGGTCATCCGTGGGAAGAGCATGGTTCCTAACCTGCACAGTGTTATGATATGCCTTAAATGAAAAGACACCAATAAAAGATCTCGTGAATAAATAGATATTGGGGTCCTCATTTCTTTGGATGCTTTAAAAAATTATTTGTTGCTGGTGGTTTAAAACTGCATTGATGAAGGAAGGGCAGCATCTAACTTTCCTAAAAAGAAGCATCTTGAATCAAACACTTCGAAAAACAAAGTGAGACACCAACCAAATTATGACTCTAGAAACCGATCTCGCCACATCTAATGATCCCACAAGAATTAACCAAGATAAAAAAGAATATAGACCTAAATGGAATTCCAAAAGCCATAGACCTTGTACTTCAGGTGCCTCAAATCCATCCAGAATTACTTATTGATGAAGCTACCCTAAAGACTCTTCCATTCAACTGATTCCCATGATATCTTTACTTGCATAATGTGCATCATAACCGAAACATTCCTGAGGTTAATACCACCTTTGTCCCAGGACCTCGCCAACCTTCCCTGTGAGGCCCAATGGCACTTATCATCAAATTGAGCATCCCGGATAAAAAACATAATATTTTCAACATCCTTGATCACCACTTTGGGCACCTTGAATTACATGAGAACATTAATAGGAATGGAAGACAAAAATAGTTAACCAAGGTCATCCTACCACAAATGGAAAGAAAGTGATTCTTACAATTAATAATGTGATTAGAAATTTTATTTACTAACTCCCCAAAGCGGTGGATGAAAATCCACCTAGGGTAGATAGGGGATCCAACATACTTCATGGGAAAAAGATCTCTCATGGATACAAAATCTATCTTCATTCAAGGTAGCATGTTTTGGGAAGTAAAAAAGTTAGGAAGTAGACACTACTTTTAACATGGTTGATCCCCTATCTAGTCCATTTGCAGTACTCCTGCTTTACTCTTTTGATGCCTTTAAGAGGACACTTATATCCATTAAAAAAACATCATATCATAAAAAAATAGTAGATGTAAATGCTAGTATACACACCCCTAGTATGAAAAGTGATAATAATACCTTTATGGATGCTCTAGTTTAAGTACCAGCTGAAGGAGTCCTCAACCAAAATAAAAATGTTTGGGGAGAGATGCCCCCTACCTCAACTCCTAACCATCGTCATGAAACCATATTACCTACCCATGAAATAGACAACCATCCATGTAGAGATGAATCATCTAAAGAGGATATCAAAACCCCAATTAGAGAAACCCATGTTGTTCGTGACATTAAAAATGAATTTCCATATGAGCAATTTGTACACTTTATCCATATCAAATTTTATGATAACTAGTACTCCACCCGTGCATTCGCACGACAATATAAATTAATTGTTATTATAAATAATAGAATACCATTTATCAAAAATAATATTTCATAATAATGTTGAAAATTTTTGAAAAAAAATAACATACATAATGAAGAAAAAAATGACATCCATAATCAAGGAAAAAATGACATACATAATCAAGGAATAAAACTGATATGCTATTATTTTAAGAAATAAATGTTTGGATAGTGTTGTGAGTTTGTAGTATCAATCAAGCATTTTATATAGTCCAAAATTGGGCACTTCGCCTTAGCAAATAACACTGCTCAGTGCTGGATCCCACACATTATAAAGCAGCTAAAAAATCTGGTGGAGGTGGGGCATTATTATAGAGCTTGGATAATGAAACCGTAGAAATTACACAACTCCCAACACTAAAAAGGTAATTCCCTGCACATGTAATATGCATTGATGTCAACATATCAGTAGCCAACCGGTAGACAGTTATTTTGATCCTTGCAATAAAATGTCTTGTTAAAATTGAAAGTGAGTAAAAGACAGATATTATGAAAAAACAACCGAAGAAATGAAACAGAACTACTTAATAGCACGGAAAATCAGAATAATGTTAGTTAATGATTGTACCGGTTAGGGTCACCAACGTCATGTGAAAGTCTTTCCAGGAACATGTTAATGGAAGAAAAATGAATACAGTAAAGCTGAAACTATTAAACTGGTAATTCTGTTAGTGGAAAAAAAATGACCCTAACATCAATGAATATTCCAGCACTGGTTAATTGACCAGATTTGACTGTACTGGTTAGAATCCCAGTACTGGTAAATCTGTTTGGTTGTAGATAAATGTGTTTCGCTGCAAAACATAAAAAATAATGTCAATTCCATGAAATGTAAATCTATTGAACTTGGATCGCATAACTTTTAATCCACATCTATGTTAGGGTCACCCACATAACGTCAGAGTCTTTCTAAGATCATGTTAATGGAATGAAAATGAATACAGTAAAGCTAAAACTATTAAACTGTTAATTCTGTTATAATGGAGAAAAATGACCCTAACAATAGTGAATATTCCAGTACTGGTAAATTGACCACATTTTACAGTACTGTTAAATATTCTAGTATTGGTTAATCTGTTCAGTTGTAGATAAATTTGTTTCAATGCAAAACATAAAAAACAGAGGCAATTCCATGAAATGTAAATCTGTTCAACTAGGATCACATAACTTGTAATCCCCATCTATGTTAGGGTCTCCACATCATGTCAGAGTCTTTCCAGGATCATGTTAATGGAATGAAAATGAATACAATAAATCTAAAACTATTAAAATGTTGATTTTGTTATACTAGAAAACAAAAATGACCCTAACATTCGATTTTAAACTAAAAGATTATAGAATGTGTGTTCCCAAATCGGAGTGCTTCAAGTTTGTCTGTTTTTATCTTTACGTTATCCTTTATATGAATACAAATATCAGCGGCATTAATTGATGGTGTTGTTGAGTCAACAGTCAATGAAACATTGTGTGTGACCGCAACATCATCATCAAAGTCAGTAAAAATATTTCTCTACAATTGAAAGAAACTATTAACTACATCAAAATAAGACGACCCAGTGGTCAATTGATAACCTTTATAATGATAATTCAAATCCTAAACATAAGGTATGGAAGATAACATATATTTACTTGAACAGTTGATAAAACTGAAGTTGATGTTGCAAATGATGAGTCAACGTTTGTACTGAGTTGAAAAGATTCAACACTTTGATGATCCTACGATGGAATTATAAAAGCAATAGTCCAGTACTTTATTATTTACTGGAAAGGAAAAAGAATTTAGATAATTGAAAATAGTTTACCTAAATCTGTTCAATTTCAGTACATACTCTTGTAAATTCAATGCTCTGATGATCCTTAAAAAAATAGAATAGGACAAATGCTTTGCAGGCTATGAAAATAAATGAAGTTTGGAATATATATTTTGTAGTACCTGATTGTTTGTGAAGGAATCATTGAAATTCCTGATGTAGTTTTCATTGTCGCTAATGAAAATTACCTTGTATGTGTTCTGTTCTGTTGAACGGTGCTGATTTTGAATATTGAAATTTGATACTTCAATTGATAGGAGCACTTTCATTGATTTGAAAATGTTAATTTGAGGAGGAAAACCATATGTGTCATCATCCTGATTATCAAACAACAACCAATGTTAGGAATAATAATTATAAAATATAGTGACACGATAGAAAAAAGTTGGTTTTACCTTGTATCAAAGCAGCTCTCAACTCTACAGTTGTCTTGTGTATGAAATGCATGACTTGTTTGTCAAATAAAACTACTGAGAATGAGTTTATGTCATCAGTAACCTTTAGTTTCACTCTATATCTGTTGAATTTAAAATGATGACTGCAATGTCAGTGGTAATCAAAATTTTTATTTATTATTTGGAAAGTAAGAAAGTGATAATAATCAATTTATGATTGTTAAAGAAGATAACCTGGGAGTACTGATATAAGGAGATAATTTACAGTTATGGCACCAAATTTTGTCATCTAAAAGGTGGAATTTCTTCATTCAAAAATTTCATGACTCATAAAACCAACTGTGGATGCTTTGAATTTTTTGTATGTTTGCTGCAATTAAGCACTGTGTAGGCTACAATAAATTAAGTACATAATATTATAGTCATTAATTCAGGACATAACTGAACAATTGATAAGACAACATAATGAATTTCCTAAATTAATGATAGATTAGTTACCTCTTTACAGCTTTTGACATCTAAAATTTTTTTCTTGTTATTCCAATACAATACATCTGCAGAAGGGTTGTCGGTTGTTGGTGGTGTAGTATTGAAGTGTGATGCACTTGACAACCCAAACCTGGAAAATATAGAATAATAGAATAGTAAATAAATATTGACAACATTATGGGTTATTAGAGAGATGTAAAGTGCGAATAATTTAAAGATACAGAAGCTATAAAAGTTCAAAGGTCACCTGCTTTTAATGTTTACTTCTGGAATATCAAGGTTGTACAGAATTTTTGTAGAATTAATAGTAGTTTGAAAACATAGATGTCATTTGTAGAAAATATACATTCAAATAAACATATTCAAAGAACAATTATTTATGAAGAGCATAAAAGGATCAATGGAGATAGAAACCATACTGCTCGGTCACTTCACACGGATAAGTTGTAATATAAGAATGGTTGGTGAGTCTGTTATTTTTCAAATAACTGGTCATTTCGTTCACAAACTCTCCCCATAATCTGAAGGTAAGTTGCATACCTCTATAGGGAAATAAAGGAACAGTAGGGATTAAATATATTTGTTGTAGTGAAATATAGCAAGAGAATGAAAATAATGACATGTCATCCTCTAGAACAATATGCATCCTGAGGTTGGAATGACCCATAGATTGCACTGAATGAGTGTATCATAGACGTCCAATTATATCTATACATAGATGATCGAAATAAAGTTAATGTGAAGAATTTATGAATGATACAGAAAACATTTCAATCATAATATTATTAAAGTCAAGTACGCATAAAAGTAACATAAAAAAGTAAGTGAAATGTACCTATTAAATGTTCCTTAGGAATCGTTCTTTGAACTATGGAATCATATGAAGTAAACCTGAAACTAAAAAAGGGAATTTCTGCATCACATGGTCGAATAAATTTCATGGTTGTGAACATGATTTTTCAGGCATGTCCACTTACCAAGTGCCTTGGTTTGAAGCAATCTGGAAGTTTTGTATGATATAACACATTCCTTCACGCAGAAGATGTTTGTACTTAGAGATAAGCTGTCGATTTTTTATCATACAATGAATTTTGGTTCCCTAAATAAACTATGCTGAAATTCAGGTTAATATTTCAAGAAAAATGATGACATAGGACATACAGATATAATATATGTATATATTAAAAGATGTACACAACAGAACAGATCACCATGGAAAGAAATTTTTTTTTCATGTAAAGTATACTTACCTCTTTATCACAAAGTAATATATCCACCGCAAAGACATCATTAGAATATTTGGGAGACGAAGTGCACCACATGTTCAACACACGAACTACAATCCGTAGTGTCTCATCATCTTATGGTGTAATCTCATTCAACAGGGTAATTGATCGGGAAATTTTGTTTACGCAGTACAGTGACATATAATGTTGAAAATATAAACACAGTAAGCAGGTAAAGAATTCATAGAAGTACCCATACTGCATTGGCAAATAACAATAAAATACCAACGGTTTAATTTAATTGATACCTAAGAAAGGTTATCATATATTTCTTTGTACATAATATTTTGTGTGTACTTAGAAGACGTGTTAGTGTTATCATGAAGTAATATTTTTAAACCATCTAGAGATGTAACCCTAGAAACCGCAACATATAATTGACCATGAGAGAACACAGACTTGCGAAGATATAATCCAACAGAAGACAATGGTTGCCCTTGACTTTTATTAATAGTCATTGCATAAGAAATTGCCAAAGGATATTGTATTCTTTGTAATTTGAAAGGCCATCTAACATCAGAGTGGGTCATAGTTAGTCTTGGAATGAATTCAAAAAACCCTGAATTACACCCACTCAAATTTTTTGCTCCAATCACATGATCACCTAAATGTGTAACAATCATACGGGTGTCGTTTCATAAACCAGCTGATTGATCTACATTTCTTAGTAAGATAATGGGGACACTGATATTTAGTGTAATTTTGTGGGCAGCCAACCCAGAGACATTGATACCATTTAACATTTCAGAGGTGTATATGTTTTCTGCCCTATCAGTATCAAAGCTGGCATTGCAAACTGAATCAGAGCTAAAGTAATCTTTCTTCTCAGAGTCTATGAGAGACAACATATGTAATCATTTACTTGTTGAACAACATCACGAGTTGGAGCTAAAATTGCACGCTCTTTCAAGTAGGACACATCACAATTTCTGTCATAGAAAAGAGGATATATATGGTCGACAATTGCAACGATTGCATTTTCATAGTTGGTAAGAATATATTTAGAAGGAATTTGAATAAGTGCTTCACAATCATTGGGTTCTCCATGTCTACCTTAGCCAATATCCAAGGTCCATTTTGCAAACTCATTGACCGTATTTGAATCATCAATGGAAGAAGTTGAATGCAATCTCATGTTCGTTGTTAGAGTTAATACCTGACAGATGATGACTTAATACTTGAAAAGACAATGTCGTTTCTATTACCACCAGGTATTACCGGTAGTATTTGCCTGAAATCTCCCCCCAATACAACTGTTGGACCACCAAAAGGTAAATTCGGAACATTGTCATTTTTTTACTGACAATATATCTCTTAGAGTATGATGTAGTGCTTAAAAGCAGTACTTATGAACCACAGACGCCTCATCCCAAATAATAAGTTTTGTCAACTATAGAAGTTCTGCAAGATCACTTCCCTACTGAATATTGCAGACTGACTGCTCAGTAATAGATATTGGAATACGAAATTTAGAATGTGCTGTTCGTCCCCCTGGAAGCAGTAATGATGTTATTCTGCTTGAAGAAACAACAAGAACAATAGAGCCCTCTGTCCTCAGCAAAGTTGTTAGTATTTTCCAAATGAATGTTTTACCTATGCCTCCATATCCATGTAAGAAGATCAAACCCCCGTAATCAGAAGACAATGAAGACAAAATGGCATCCACCACATATTGTTCATCAGTAAGCATACACTATGAAGTTCTATATTCATTTTGAAGAATCTCTATTGTAATTTAGTTCTTCTGTAACTAAACAATTAGAATGACTATAAATTAAAGACTTTGGAACTGGCATTGGAGGATAGAACTGAAGATAACTACCATTGCTCTGTAAAATCTAGTCAATTTCAAGGAGAGCATGCATATGTCTCTAATGATCTCTGAGTGTCAAATCTAGAGAAATGATGAATAAATTTTTAGATGACTATAAAAGAAACTATATGAAATCATTACAGTAATGAAGAGTATTTAAAAGACAACATCTACGACAGAGAATGAAATGATTCGAGAGAATAAGGAAACCAAAATTTAATTATGTTCTACAAAAGTGAGTCTCTAAATTTTGAACATAGGTTTTGTAATAAGTATAAATAAAAACTACAATGTAGAATGAACTAAGTAGTTTGAATCCACTAAGAAGTATGTAAATAGGTAATAATGAAGACTATCAATAACCAGATGACTATACCATTGTACATTAGCAAAATGAGATGAGTGGATTATACATAACAACTTCTAAAAGAGGAATAATAACATATGTCAACAATAGATTCAATTTTTGTTAAATAATAATCTAGAATAATATTGTTGAAATAATATTTATTCATCAGAGAATATAAATAAACTATAGTAATTTCTATAAAATGTAATGACCAACATACAGAAGTACCTAGCATTTGCAGCCTTCGTTTTTGGGTATATAAAATATCTTCAGCAAGGATGTCACAGGTTTACTGCCATACAAAGTTTGGGTGAGACAAGTTATTTGAAATTAACATGCTTGCAAAAAGCCTGCATAAACAATGTCACATTCCCCAACTGGACACCTCCTTTAGAGCTTCAATAAATTCTTTGTCATCTGCTAGTAGTCCCAAAGCATAACAAGCCTCCCAAAATGTTTCATGAGTAATACCATTCACTGTTTTCATATCATCATATAAAGTTGCTCCTATAATTTTTGTAAGAAGCAACCGCACGTAATACAGCTCTCCAATTGTTGGAGGGACATAGTAAAGTCTACCAATACTAAATCCTTACTTTCGTGGATTCCATTTTCTCTCATTTGAGTGGTAGACAAATCTAGTTGGGAATTCTGCCTACTTGAGACCTATACCTTCTGGGAAGGTTTTATTTTCTTGAAACCAAGAGGTGAGCATTGAATCAGAAATATTGTTGATAGTCAAGACATCTTCAATATTATCATTGTCACTGTAAGTCACTGAATTGTTTCCTGGTAAATGGAAACTTAACCTCTAAACTGGTGGAAATCTGTAATAGATATCATAAAAAAATATCTTCCAAGAAGCCTCATAAGAAGTTATGTATCGACAGTCATAGTACATCTTTATCTCATCTACAATGTTGCATGGGGATTCACTGGTTTTTCTCTCATAAAGTGCTGCTGTAACACGATCATTTCCATTGCTAATATATTTGAAGAGGTATTTGATAGAAGATGATTGATTGCAAGCCTCAATATTCAGATGAGCTTGATAGTTTAAAAGTAGAACAGGATTGAATGGAACGACAAACCGGTTATCCAAAGGGACACCATTTCTAACAAATATCCTTTCATGCAGCAAAGTATGTTGTGTAATCAAACCCATGGGCTACCTTTCATGGGATGATTCCATGAAAACCTATCTTTAGGAAGTAATCTAGGATTGACATTCCAATGGTTGGAGAAGAAGAATCATAGACACACACTATTTTGAGCTTCCATGAAGATGTAGAGAATATTTAAAAAGAGCTCAAACTAGATTATAAATATAGGCATTTGTAAAAGTAAAAAAATATAGTTAATGTTAGAAATAACCCTGTCTAGGAGACAACAGACTTTCCTCTTCCCCTTATGACTATTACACCAGGTGAAGGGATCACCCATGTAGACCAAGCCCACAAAGCATTATTGATAGACAAAACTGGCAATGTCTAACCTAGTATTCCATGAATACATGTCACCCCTCTTTTACAAGACATCAAAAATAATATTGAAAACTCCTCCTATGAACCAAAGAGAGGAACCCACATTGAAGGAGCCATGATCGTGCCACAACCTCTCCATTTCCAACGCCTCTCACTTGGTATAAACAAAATATAAAAGACTAGATGAGGAAACATGACTAACCTTGATTGTAAGAAACTAATCTGAATCCCCAAACAAAATCGAAAAGATAAAATTCTTCCAAAAAACCCAAACATGAAGATTTAATGAGGCCCCATACATGCAATTCCAAACTCCCATACTATTGGAAAATTATTTGATTATGGCATGATCTTATTTTGGTTCCAAAACAACAAAATGTGAAGTGTGACTTCGTCGAAACTCATAAGCAAGAAAATCCATGTTCACCCAATCTCTTAATCCGTAGATGTTCCATATATGGACCAAAATCATTGGAGAAGATGACACCAAAAAAAGAGATCTGACACCAAGGAACCACGAATCAAGGACTGAAGGCCAGCCATCCTTTTCCGGGATTGTGAACAAGTAAAAAACCCTCTAGGTGGAAAACCACTTGAAATGGATGGTACATAAGGATCCCATGAATCCTCTTCTTGGGGATGGATATTAGATAACATCTCAAAATCATTGGGAGAGTGAGGGGAGGGCTATAAGAGGAACCTCGTTCCAAAGGATCAAATCCTAAGAAAGGAAATAATGAAAAAACCACCCCTGCCACGCCTAAAAGAGGGACCACAAGGAAAGGAAGCTAGATGAGGAGAATCCACAGGCACTGGGAGCTCAGAATCCCGCCGCAATTTGAACACCACCAAATCCATGCATGAAGATCCATTCAACAAGGAGGATGGTGGTAGGACCAGAGGACAAAGCGAAGGAAGAGAATGGAGACCCACCTAGGGAGAAATATGAGGTGAATAAAACCAACAATATGGAACAATAAGGAGGAAAAGAAATCATACTCGAGGAAACCTATAAGCCCTCCTCAAAATCTGACGATACTGGGGCAGGTACAGATAAGAACCCCATAGATGAAGCCTTGAATCCAAATCGAGACCTCCTACAAACTAAGAGGGTGTGCCGTTATAGGTGGAACATTGTGAAAAAGATATCCATAGAGAGTAGAAAATACATTTCCACCAGGAGAATGAGACACCATCACTGAGGAAGATCTGCGATGAAAGGGGCTTGGAAAAATCCATATCTACACAGATCCGTTAATGCGAGGAATCTAGCCGACTGAGAGAACCTTTATCAACACACAAGAAAGAGAAGATCACGTCACTGATAACACGTATAAAGGACCGGTTGAGCAACAAAAGTGGGAGCTTTGAGAGAGAAAATCAGACCTCCTCCCGAGGAGAGTCCCTTCCATAGTGCATATCCAACATCCTCTTGAAGAGGGAGAAGTGATGATTTCCAAGCACAAGGGGACCGGGACCAAGTATGCACAAAATTGACCCTGGAACCAAGAACCGCACAAAGGGCCTTCCGTTGGAGGATGGACACCCAAGCCTGAGAAGATAATCCCCAGGAGCTGATGAATGCCTGAAATTCCAGTATATAAGGTAGATCCAACCCAAATAGAGCTACCACTGTCCATTAGTGGAAGTCGACCACCACTTTGAAAGCATCATAAGGAAAGGAAATCACGGTAGGGATTTCCAAAGAGAATGGTCGCAGATCCGACATAGGTGATTTCAGGGATCTCCGAATGGAGCGACGCCTGGGGAATGCCAAGGTGGATGTCTTTCATCGAGGGGCCAATGGTGGAGTAGGATCCGCCGAAGCTAGGTGTACGCTTTCCAACGGGCGGGAGATTTTGAAAAAACAGGGTGCGTGGGGCGCCCGGTGTACGCTTTCCAACGGGCGGGAGAATTTGAAAAAATGGGGTGCGTGGGGCGCCCGGTGTATGCATTCCAATGGGCGAGAGATTTTGAAAAAACAAGGGTGTGTGGGGTGCATTATGTGGGTTTTAGAATACTTCTTAGCCTAATCCATTAAAATAATTAATAAATAAAACATTTATAATCTACTATCTCTACTAATCTTGCCTTTTATCCATGTCACGTGTCTTCATTACATTTCTCCACGTCAGTTTTTCCTAACGTGTCATTCCTCCGCTTAGCCACACCGCCTTATTTTCCATTCTAATTCCCGTTTTTATTCCCCTCATACCCCCTCCCGCTCGGGTTTCATCTCCAAACCTATGCAGCCCTCTTTTTTCCGTTCTCTTCCCCTCAAATCCTCTCCTGCTCTGCAGTTCCTCCTTGCTGTCGTGCCGACTCGCCATATATCGTTGAATTCATTCCACCATCTTCTCCACCAATGTCCCTCTCGCATATTCTACAAACGATTGCATCATTCTGCGGTGCCCAACAAATTTGGCGTCCTTCCTCGTTGCAGTCTAGGGTTACCCGGAAACCTTCGGCCATGTTCACATCCTAGTCCTAATACGAATTGCTCGCGGTCGATGTAACAAATAGCGTCCCTGCAGCCTTCCTCATCAGAGTCTTCATCTCCGTGAGGGTATAACTGGTTCCCGATTTGGGTTTCACCCGGTCAATCGCTGGGTTGAGGTAACCATTCAAATTATATCTGTTGCTTCCCTTCCACTAATGTCTGCAACTACATCAAAATCATCCATAAGATTTTCTGTCTCAAATAGCGGCTCGCAATATCTTCTGCCAGCATCCATCCCTACTTCTGGGTGTCAGACGCTCAATCGCTGGGTTGAGGCTTCAGCCTGCTCGCAATTTGGGTCACACCCACTCACGCACGGTTTAGGTATCCTTTTACACTCCTCCTTCATACTGATTGTTGTGCACTATTTCCCATCATAGTCAATTCATTCCACTGTCTATCCATTCCACTGACCAACAACTGCCTGCGATTACAGTGGATTGTTACTGAGTTTCTTTGGTTTCAAAACCTGGTTTCTAGTAGGCTCTACCCTCCGGCATCTGCTTCGCAGCTCAGGTATGATGCAATTTACCTTTTCATTAACCTATATTCATGAATCTGCAATATTCATATGATCTTACATCTATATTATTCATGGTTCATATTACAGTGTGAGTTCCAACCTGTTACGTTTCAAACAGCTTTCAAATTTTGTTGTTATATTTTGCTGGTATGAGATTAATTACATATTGAGTACAGTACATCATAACATACATATGGATATGGTTGCCTTATTGTACTGAACATTTATAATACAGTGTTTAAATGATCAAAATAACATGCATTAGTAATAATAACTATTGCGAACCTGTCATTTGCATCTTCAGTAATCTATATATGTACATACCTGTGCTACAACATCGCGAACCACTTTAGCGAACCACTTTGTGGTTTGCCTTCACCATGTATATTACATTCAATTTACTGTGAACTGTGCTTTTTATGGTTTCATTGCACACCTTGACAAACTAATATAAAGAAACAAAACCCAAATATGAATTTCCCAACAAACTCTAGAGATGCAAGGTTACAACGAAGAATACTTATGAAGGAACGACAAACATTTTGTGAGTTCTTTATTATTTACACTAAGAAATGTTCTACTTAGTATTCGTCTTTCAGTATTTATATTCATCATACCTTCCCCACTAATAGTGACAGCTACTGCTGGAAACTCTGCAATGACACCTACTAACCATTCTGGTACTCCGACAACTTATTCACTTCCAACAGCTGACATCACAAATGGCTGCACACGCGTGCAGTTATCACCTATCTGTAACAATGGTTAGTTTTGTAAGTTCTTTATTATTTACACTTGGAAATGTTCTACTTATTACCCGTCTTTCTTTATTTATATTCATCATACCTGAGCCAATAACAGTGGCGTCTACTGCTGGAAACACTGCACTGACATCTACCAACCATTCTGGTACTCCGACAACTTATTCACTTCCAACGGCTAACATCACACATGGGTTCACACGCATGCCATTATCACCTCTATATAACAATTGTTAATTCTGTTTGTATTTAGCTATACAATCTTTATAATATTTCACAATGAAATTCATACTAACCCAAATTGAACGTATTAAACTACGACTTCTACGACAGTGCCCGAACAGTTCGCAGCTCGGTCAAATACAAACATGTATTTCCCATCAACCTCTAGAGATGCAAGGGTACAACGCAAGCTACTGATGAAGGAACGACAGAAAGATTGTGCATTTTTAATTGCACTTACACCGAACTGATCACGTAATTATTATTGTATTTGTATCCATATTAATTACAATTTCCACAATATCAGTGGCAACAACCGTTGGAACTTCTTTAGTGGCATCTAGCAGTATGTTTGGTACTCCGTTTACTGGACCTCTAACAACAAGTAGAGGCACAAATGGAGTCACGCGAGTGCCATTATCACCTTTGTGTTGAAACAGTTAGTTCTGTTAAACTTTTCCTATATAAACCATTGGGTTTGAAATTATATTTCAAATTGGCACATATTAAAGTTATTTAACTGCTTCTTTGAAAACAGTGTCATAACTGTCTGCTCCTCAGTCAACGTTGTCTTATGGAACAAACAAACGAAAACAGCGACCGGGTGACATTAAACATTCACCTATACCGTTCTACAAGTAAGATAACTATGTTGTTTCATTAACATAATGTCAATCACACGTCCTTTCTACTCACCGTATAACAACATGATGGTTATTTTCTATAGCTCTAATGACTACTGAAAATAGTCTACCGAAGTCATCAGCTTCCGCCTCGACGTAGTAAGCATGACTCCTATTACAAAAAAAATCCATGCATGTTTTTACGGTTTTATTTCTTATGATTCCCTGTACCAACAGACACGTGGTAACTCCTACTGATGTTTCAGACTTCGATACATTATCATATCCAGGTATGTTGTAAAATAATACCAAAATACAAAACTTGATCCACGCAAATATATATGTATAAATGTTTCTACATTCTGTGAAATTGTGAATTGTTTTCTACAACTACTATCAGGTTATAGCGAGCAATCGTTTCTTCAGCAAGCAATTCCAACAGAGACTTCCGAAACACAGGCAAACATAGCTTCTGACAAAAATCCAACAGAACACTATAGAGGTATTTTGATGATTGCGTTTTTGTAGAAACACTATTAATTTTATTCTTATTCAACTGACTCAACTCTTACATAAAGATTCATGTTGCAGGAGAGTCACTAGAAAAACATATTGCCGAGCACACAGGTTAGTTATGTTACCAAAAATGCATTACTGAATCTTTAATACAAAGGAATCTTCCATGCTACTATTGGTTGTCTGTTAGTAATATAATATGTTAACATTTATTATTCTTTCAGGTTATTCTTATATTGGAGAGCTCTCTAATGTCTGTCAATATTTTCAGTCTTTTTTCTAGTTCGATGAGAGAAATAAGAAATTCAGTAATAGACATTACCAGCATTTCTCTTTTTGCTGCTCCATGGGAAATGTAGCTTTGGACTTACTACCGTCATGTCCAGAATACCTACGGATGGTGGTGCTCAATAAAACTTCCGTCGAGGCACGATTATTCCAAAACCACATCCATATTTATAATGCAATGTTTGCATTCACATCAATGGGTGGAAAGGTAGATAGGTCGTTCAACAATGGTCGAGCTCCATGTATATTCAGATTACATGGACAAAACTACCATCGCATAGGTAGTTTGTGTCCACCTGATGGACAACCACCAAGGTTCCCACAATTTTACGTGTATGATACTACACATGAGTGTGAGAACAGAGTTCACGGGCTTAGGTATCATTTATATTCAGTTCTTTGGACTAAGTGGACTAACCATTCATCGATTTATATTCACATAACTACTTTTTACAGCTTTGATGGCAGAAATCTACAATCTAAAGTTGACTACAATATTGTTGCAAACCTACAACAACTCCTTCATGAGAACAACGCTTTGGCATGAAAATTTATAAGTGCAAGGTATGTTATTAACCATCAAGAGGTTATTACTTTACACTTGTGGCTTCTTCAAAGAAGATAAACATATCCCACGGCATATAACCTCCTAAAGAATTCAGAAATTGCAATGCTGATTGTCGGTGATATTTAAGATCTGAACCAACAATGAGATATAATAATTCAAACCAAAACTGGTGATCTACAACGAATTGATGAGCTTCACCCATTGTATCTTCCATTGCAATATCCCTTGATTTTCACAGGTGGTCAGGATTGATACTGCGACAACGTATTGCATCACGATAATCCTTTCACAACGGGTATTACACTCAGGAAGGTAACAATGAGAGAGTACTTCTCTTTTCATTTGCAGTACTGTGAAAATGATACATCACTCTTACTTCATTCAAGAAGATTATTACAACAGTTTATTGTTGATGATTACACAATTATTGAGTCTCAGAGACTATCGTTCATTCGGTTCAATAAAAATAAACTGAGGGTAGAGCTATACAATGGGTTACAAGATGCTTTGCTTCGAGGTGACCGTGAAGGGTCATCATGCGGCAAGCGAATCATCTTACCTTCAACATTTATGGGTGGTCCAAGGTATATGATCCAGAATTACCAAGATTCCATGTCGATTTGCAATTGGGAAGGGTATCTATAGTTGTTCTTAACGTTTACCTATATCCCAATGTGGCCTGAAATAACAAGGTTTCTTGGAAAAATGAATCTTCATCCATCAGACTGCCCTCAAATATTATCTCGAGTTTTTAATATGAAGCTTCATCGTTTAATGAAAGATTTAAGGGAAGGATGTTTCGTTGGAAAATCAAGGGTAGGTAATGCTCTTCATAGTTACGTTTCTGTATGTTTAGTTCTTTCTTATATATTTTGTCATACTTTATTAATGACATAAAGCTGTACTCTTTTCATGTAGTTGTTCAGACCGTGGAATTTCAAAAACATGGCTTGCCTCATGTGCACATATTATTGTTTCTTTGTCAAGAACACAAAATTCACACTCCAACAGATGTAAATAAGATTGTCTGTGCAGAAATTCCAAATAATTGTGCCTACCCAAGACTACACAAAGCTGTTAAAAATTTTATGATCCACGGGCCATGCGGTGATGCCAACCGTACCTTGCCTTGTATGAAAAATGGAAAGTGTACAAAATTTTATCCAAAATTTTTTTTTGGGCATACAACAGTTGATGATGATGGTTATGTTATCTACCGTAGAATGGATGATGGCAGAACGGTTCAAAAAAATGGTGTCCCATTGGATAATCGGTTTATCGTACCATACAATTCTGTTCTTCTCCAAAAGTATCAAGCTTATCTCAATATTGAAGTTTGCAATTAGTCATCTTCTATCAAATATCTCTTCAAGTATATTAGCAAATGAAATGATCGAGTAACAGCAGCATTGTATGAGAGCAACAACAGAGACTTCCAAGACAAAATGTGGATGAGATAAAAATGTATTATTATTGTCGGTACATATCTCCTTGTGAGGCTTCTTGGAGGATCTTTTCTTATGATATCCATTACAGATATCCACCGGTTGAGAGATTACATTTTCATTTACCAGGACTAAATTTTGTGACCTACAATGACACTGATAACATTGGAGATGTCTTGAATCAGGGAAATGTTTCTGAATCAATGTTTACGTCATGGTTCTTAGAAAATAAAAATTACCCGGATGGTAGACCTCTAACATTTGCAGAATACCCAACCAGATTTTTTTACCACTCCAATGAAAAGAAATGGCATCCTAGAAGGTAGGGGTTCATTATTGGCAGAATTTACAATGTTCCTCCAACTACTGGAGAGTTGTTTTACTTGTAGATACTTCTCACAAAAGTCAAAGGCGCAACCTCATTTGAAGATCTAAAAAGAGTTAACAACATTACCCATGGAACATTTAGAGAGGCCTGTTACGCTTTGGGACTACTTGCTGATGATAGAGAATTTATTGAATCTATAAAGGAGGTTTCCTCTTGGGGAATGAGACATTGTCTAAGCAGGCTGTTCGCAAGCATGTTAATTTCCAACAACATTTCTCGCCCAGACATTGTTTGGAATCAAACATGTGACATTATTTCTGAATATATTTTATATGATCAAAGACAGAGGCTGCAAATTCAAGGTAAGAAATATATTAATCAGTTTATTCTGTGAAAACAAGTAACTACTTCCATCTGTTCTATCATATTTCTTACCTATTTAACAAAAATAAATTTAGGTGCAATTTGTTTAATATTTCATTTGAAAACATAGAAACCGTATTACTTAGATACATGCAGTGAATTTTAATCTTTAAAATAACTAGACTATGAAAAATATTTATGATCATTCCACGTTACTGCCATTACATTATGTAAAAAATGATGAATAATTTAAGAAGAACAATTCAGTAATAGATTCTTACATGGCGCAGTAAAGTCTAATGACTCAAAATTTTCCCACATGATAACATAAACGTGATTTCTAAACTTCAGTGTTGCTGTTTTAAATTTACTATATGTTAAATTTGCTTAAAGTAATTTATATATTCCAGTCAACGGATATATTGACTTTCTTTCCAACAATAATGTGCACTGGTGAATGTCAGTGTAAATACTCACAAATAACATAATGAAAAATACAATCTATATAACTATGAACGTTCCACCATAGTTTCTATTTTTCACTTATTATTACTTACTTTAATCATTTCATGCATTTTATTTGATACTACTTTGACTTAAGTAATTTTAAACTTTGTAGATTTAACACTCACTGAACATCAAAAACAAATGTATGCTCTGCTTGAAATAGAAGACATTTTACGAAGAAATGGAAAAACTCTTCAGTTTTATCCTCTTATGCCAGTCATATTCTGTAGTTGATACTATTTTGATTCTTTTAGTTGCAGAAGAACTAAATTACAACAGATAATCACTTCGAAATGAGTACAGAACTTTACAGATTACACTTACAGTTGAACATAAAGAGGTGGTGCGTGTCATCTTGTCTTCGGTATCTTCAAATTCTAGGGGTTTCTTCTTATTGCATGGTTATGGAGGCATAAGTAAAACATTCATTAGGAATATACTGACATCATTTCTGTGGTCATAGGTCTCTATTGCGCTTGAGATTGCTTCCAGTGGAATAGCATCATTACTTTTTCCTGGTGGACAAACAACACATTCTAAATTTTGTATTCCTATCTCCATCAATGAGCAATCTGTTATCAATATTCAGCAAGGGAGTTACATTGCAGAACTACTATATCTTACAAAGATGATTATTTGGGATGAGGCTTCTATGGTTCATAAGTACTGCTTTGAGGCTCTTGACCGTACTCTCATGGATATAATGTGATTAAAAAATGTCAACGCACCAAATTTACCATTCGGTGGTCTACCAGTTTTATTGGGTGGGGATTTCAGGAAAATACTACCTGTAATACTAGGTTGTAATAGAAATGATATTGTTTTTGCAAGTATTAAGTCATCATACCTTTGAAAACATTGTCATGTATTAACTCTAACAAAGAACATGATATTGAATTCATCTACATCAACCATTGATTCAACTAAGGTCGATGCTTTCGCTAAATGGACTCTGGATATTGGTGAAGGTCGAGTTGGGGAACCTAATGACAGTGAAGTTCTCATTCAAATTCCATCATCATATCTTCTTACCTTCACTGAAAATGATATGGCTGCAATTATGGCGCATACTTATCCCGATTTCAGTGAAAAATATTGTGACGTCTCTTATCTGAAAGACCGTGCAATCTTAGCTCCAACACGTGATATTGTTCAATAAGTAAATGATTACATGTTGTCTCTCAGAAACTGTGATATAAAAGATTACTTCAACTCTGATTCAGTTTGTGATGCCAGTTTTGATACAGATAGATAAGAAAACATATACACCCCTGAGATGTTAAATGGAATCAATGTATCTGGGATGACTCCCCATAAAATTACTCTACAGATTGGTGTAGGCATTATGATACTTAGAAATGTAGATCAATATGTTGGTTTATGTAATGGAACCCATATAATTGTTACACACATGGGTGATCATGTCATTGGAGCAAAATATTTGACTGGCTATCATTCGAGATATAATGCGTTCATTCCACGACTAACTATGACACACTCTGATGTTAGGTGGCCATTCAAATTACAAAGAAGACAATATTCTTTGACAGTTTCTTATGCAATGACTATTAATAAAAGTCGAGGACAATCTTTGTGTTTTGTTGGGTTATATCTTCGCAAACCCATGTTCTCTCATGGTCAATTATATGTTGCGATTTCTAGAGTCACAAAATCAAGTGGTTTGAAAATAGTTCTTGATGATAACAATAAAACATCTTCTTATTTCACACAAAATATTGTTTATAAGGAAATTTTTGATAACATGCCATAGGTATCATCTAAAATAACATGTTCATATGTAAATACAGTTTGGATATTCGGTGTGTTATTCAAGAAATGTTTACATGTGTAATAATTTCTATTTTCATTACTGTTGAAAATTTACAGAGTACAAACAAAATGTCCCACTCAATTACCCCATTGAATCAGATTACCTATGAGGATGATGAAACACTTAGGATATCAGTTCGTGTTTTTAACATGTGGTGAAATTCATCACCGAGATACTCCAATGTTGTGGTTTCTATTGATCCATTTTTTGGTGATAAAGAAGTTAGTTTACATTACTTGGCTTAAATTTGAATTTTACTCCTTTTATCTATATTATTGTGTTTATCTGTCAATACATATTTAATTTGTCTATCCTCTGTCATTTGTATTTCTTAGCTAATCACATAAAATTTTACATGTTATCTCAAGGGAACCAGAATTCAATATACTATCACTAGCCTTCAACTAATCTCCATGTACCAACACCTCCTACGTAAAGGACTTTTCTATATGATTCAAAATTTCCAAATAGCTTCAAACCATGGCAGTTACATGGAAAGTAGACATGCCTACAGAATAATGTTCATATCCACGGAGTTTGTTCATTCATACGATGTAGGTATTCCACTATTCAATTTTGATTTCACATCCTTTGATGACATTATTCAACTAAAAGTGGCAGAGGAAAATTTAATAGGTACATTTCATTACTGAGTTTTATAATTCATCTTTATTGTGGAAAATTTAGTTTCATGGTGTCATTTATATAATAGAAATAATTGGACTTCTACGTTACACCACTCCGATGAAATCTATGGATCTTTCCAACCGTAGGATGTAGATTACTCTAGAGGACAACAGGTCATTAATTATTCTCTCTAACATTAAATTGCTAAAAAATAAGATATTTATCCATACTGATTTTGTCTTTTCCTATAGAGGTTTTAAACTTACCTGTATTTAATGGGGTGAGTATGTAAATGAAATGAAGCATTACTAACAACAATTCATATACAATTATCATATTACAACTCGTCTGAGTGAAGCGGTTGGGCGGTATGGTTTTTATCTACTATGATTTATTGTATTGATTATTATTTTTGTTCCTTTTAATATGAGTCCTCCACACTGTACTCACTAACTATGTTTTCTTCTACTTGAAACTCCTTTTAGCCTCAGTTATTGTAACAACTTCTATGAATGCAACGAAACTTCTTTACAATCTTCATATCCCAGAAGTAGATAATTACAGAAGCAGGTGATATTATAACTACTTTTATTTTTTATCATTAAAAGTATATACTCCCTACATCAAAATTGTAATACCCAATTGTTCTTATTATTTTTTTAAGTATGTTATAATTTATTTTCCAGGATTGGGTTGATATTAACATCACAGTAAAATAGCCCACTTCCAACATCTGTCAACCCCTCTACAGTAGTATTGTATTGGAATAACAAAAAAACAATTTCTGATGTGAAAAGCTATGAAGAGGTAACTAAGGCATCCATAAGTTTGAAAAATCATTATAAATTACAGTGCACTGTTCGCTCCTATCCCGTATTAAAAAGTATATTATTATGTACTCATTCTATTTCAGCCAACAAGGTGCTTAATAGCAGTTACAATTCAAAAAATTCAAAGCACCCATAGTTGGTTTTATGATTCATGCAACTTTTGCATGAAGAAAGTGCATGTATTAGAAGAAAAAATTTGGTGCCATAATTGTAACATGTCTCCAAACAGCACTACTCCCAGGTTATGGTTTTTAAAGTTTATAATATTTCAATTTTATAGTTTAATACTAGCTAACTATTAAAGCAACATACTAAATATAACTGACCATGTAATCATAATATTTAATCCAACAAATTTAGAGTGCAACTACTGGTTACTGATAAAAAAGACTCATTTTTAGTTGTTTTATTTGATAAACAAGTCATGCATTTCTTACATAAAACAACTGCAGAGTTGAGAGCTGCTTTGATACAGGTATATCTAACCTCTTGTATCATTTCGAAATATTTTCAAACCATTCTTTCTAACAATTCTTATCGTTTGATAATTAGGACGATGACGAGTATGGTTTTCCTCAAGAATTGATCATTTTCAAATCAAAGAATGTCCTATTATCTATTGATGTATCGGCTTATAATATTCAAAACCGTCATCTTCCTAATGAACAAAACATCTATAATGTACTATTTATCAGTGATAATTACGAGTACTTTAGAAGCTTTACTGTCATCTTCGAATATATTCAGGTAATAAATTTAAGGTATTTCTAAATTCCTTACAATAATTAAAGTACACTTCATTTATTTTTATTATTAAATAACTGTACAGGGACATCAAAGCAGTGGGTCATCAGAAGTCCGTAGTGGCATAGAATATATCCAGGATCAATCTTCTTACAGTTTTCTAATATGATTTTCTAAGACATGAAAATCACCTTACTTTATCATTCCTTCCAACCTTTTATAATTACAACATCTAAGTGTTAAGTCTTTACCATCAACTTCAAACATTGGTATAATATTTGGATGTTCTTCCTTAGATATGTTAGCTACTCGGGTATATAGCATTTAAATTTGTTTGTTTCTATACATATACATGAATGAATTACATTGAGTTTCATTTTTTTTCCTGTCGTACATTTATTTAAATCTAGAATTGTATACCGTTAACTATCTGATAATTGCTTCATTTTTTTCACCTGCCACAAGTAGTTTTAAATTAATGTAACTTTATTATCTATGTAGAAAAATATTTAAGATGTATTTGATACTGAGGTTGAGGTGCAACATAATTGTTTGATATATGGAGAAAATTTCAGTACAAAAAATCATTGTAATCAACCATACAATGGAACTAAGGGTACTTAGAACAAGAACAATACCAATTTTGCGTGAACTACTCTGCTGAACCTGCAAGGTAATAATTTATTATGGCTCTTAAATTGTTTTCCATTTTTTGTTTTATGAAATCTTATGTTTGTAAAATAGTGTTATTGAGTCTGAATAGTACACAAAAATTATTAGAAACTATACTACTCATTGACAAGTTTTTTCTAAGCTGTAGATACTTCATAATAATGACCAGATTAGAAAATGTATACTGCTCATTGAAAATGTATACTGCGGATTGAGAGAATTTGATTTGTTCTTTCTTATAACAATGAACAGATTAGTTTTTTCTTATAACAATAACCATATTACATTTATTAACAATGACCATATTAGTACTGTAAACACTGTACAAATTTTAAAAATTGTACAAAAAACAATGACCAGATTATTTGTTTCTTATAAAAACTACCAGATTAGTTCTTTCTTATAGATTTAAGTTCTTTCTTATAGCATTGGGTCACACCAACTCAACATACTATAATTTGAAAAAATTTACCAGATTACCAGATTTGAAAAATTACCAGATTTGAAAAATAATTACCAGATAACTACTAGATTTGAAAAAAAAGATTACCAGATTTGAAAAAAAATTACCAGATTTGAAAAAATTACTAGATTTGAAAAAATACCAGATTTTATAAATTACCAGATTTGAAAAAAAGTTACCTCATTTGAAAAAAAAATTATCATATTTGAAAAAAAATTAGCACATTTGAAAAAAAATACCAGATTTAAAAAAAATACCAGATTTCAAAAAACGTTACCAGATTAGAAAACAAAATTACCAGACCAAATATTTTTTTGAAAATATATTTATGATTTTTTTTTTAAAAATGCAGTGGAGTGGAGTCATCTGTATGTTATCTACATTATTTATACATAAATGTATTTGCAGTGGAGTTACCAGATTACCAGATTACCAGTTATCTACATGTTATATGCATTATTTTTATCTGCAGTGGAGTGGAGTTACCAGATTACCAGATTTGAAATATATTTATGAAAAATGTAGAAAAAATGAGTCTGTAGTGGAGTTATCTGCATGTTGTTCAACATTTTTTATACATGTTCAAATCTGTACATGTACCTATCCAACTACACTATTCTTTGTTTGATTTTACATTTACTATTTGAAAACATATAACTCCACTGCATGTTTTCTACAGGTTCTAATTTTTACATGTTGTTCACCCTTTTTTACACATGTTATAAGTTTCTGCATTCATTCTTAGTACTAAATATGCATGTTCTTCAGCATTATTTCTACTGTGGTCTGTTCTAAAGACTAATGTATTTGGGATTTTTCATGATGGAAATTTTAGTATGAGTTTTCTACATGTTTATTATCATTTTTTTATACTGGATGTTTTTCTTGCAGACTGTTTATTCATGCTGGACAGTTTTCTTCTCATGCTGGCCAATTTTCATGGTGGATGATTTTGTATCAGTTTTCCATGCTGAAATTTTATCATCATGCTAGAAGTTACTCATCGTGGAGGAGGATAATGTTGAACGTTTTTTTGTTATGCTATAGGTTCTCGATGGTGGAATTTTATGTTGGAAGTTTACTTAACTTGGATTTTTCATGTTGGACATTGTTTCATGCTGCAAAGTTTGTTGTATTTGATGTTCTCCATGTACCTAGCAGGTTTTCATCAATTTTTGATTACTTGGTTTTCTCATGTTGTCATATTTAATTCAATCATTTTCACATTTCTCAGTTTTATTATTACAATCTGTCTTATGTTTGACTTATCTTTCACTTTTTATTCAAAATTATTGTTTGGTCTAACTTTTATAAATACTATCTATTATTAAAATAAATACCAGCAATCGAATACGTAGTGCAATAGCACGAGCGAGTACTAGTAGTTTATAAATAGAATGTGATTGATTAAATATTATCCCCTATGAGGGTCTAGATAGGTGTGCAATCTCAGTCTCACTCCTTATGCACTAGTTGGAATATCATGTCAATTCTTAACAAACTTTTTTCTATTTGATTACCCCTAAGTGCATCTATGACACATCCACATCCAAATTACATTATCTAGACAAAAATATTATTGCTAGTAGAACCACACAATCTCTACCTTAATAATACTCCAATATTTTATCCTATACTTAGATTTATCCCTTACTTATCACTGTGGTTTTCTATAAAATTAGCTTATCTTGATCTCTATAATATTACCACAACCAACCTAATGTTTTATCTATACCATTGAAATTATAATAAACCTTATCTTATAACCCTTTGATGATATTTCTAACTCCTAATTTAAAATTATCAGATATCGTCATAATCTTCAAATTTATATAAAATCTTCTATGATACCAACTATATTACCATGTAGATAAGACCATCTAAATTACAAAGCATAAATAAAATATTTCATTTCTATACATTCCCATTACCTTTTATGTTTAACATTTTATAAAATTAGGACGAAACAATAACTAAAAACAGTCTTGTATTATTCAATTAAAATATTTTTTCTACTATATAAAAAAAACTTTTTAATAAACAAAAAATCAGTTACCTCTCCCTTAAATTCCTCACATGTTATAGTCTTATAGACACAACTTATGTAAATATTTTCTTAATAACCTCAGGAAAAAAGAAACACAATGAAGGGGTGAGCTCAAATGATCAGTAAAGGTAAATATAATTGATAAAAATCAAAGATGATAACTGTGTATAAGATAAGCATATCATTATAATTTGGATATATAATAAAGTTATACCCAATAAATAATATATTATAAATCATGGCATAAAATAGTAATAAATTAAGAAAATTACTTATATCACTGAAATAAAGCATACTTTTTTATTTTTGGCACATCCGTAAGCATATAAAACATAACATAGTGGATCAAGATTTAGTAACATATTTCCCTTAGTGGATTAAGAATCACTCACCTATTTTCTATAGTAGATCATAAATCAAAACATTTTTTCCATTTTTCATTGAGCATTATTTCTCCATTCACCATTATCTCATGATATTTTAGGCTTTATTCATTGCATTGGAGGGATATATATCTCCCACCTATCAAATAACGATTAACCATACACATATGTTCTTGAAGAAAACATGTAATCATCACATAATTAAAACCTATTAATAAGATTTTATTTTATTAAACATTCCAATGAAAATAATTAATGTCTTATAGAATAAAGAATTCATGGAGAGAAAATTGGTTCCATTTAACCCATCACAAAGAAACCAATGAAATAAAATTGATTTTATATCCTCTTAAAATGGATTCACATAAGGAAATCATTCACAATTCCATCATCAATCATAAAATAATAAACCCATGGAAAATGAATTGGTATCCAATGACATCATGTAACATTCTAGATAAATATCATTCAACCATAATAATAAATCATATGATATTTACATCATATAGATAAAGGGTATATGATTAAGAAAATAATTTTTCTCGATCAATTGATGTATGGAGTCTTGGTGAACATCCGTCAATCAATGGAGTCAAAAATAGTGTATTCATAGAGGTAAGACATTGGAAAAAATAATTATTATAATACACTGAGAATTATTAGAAAATACAACAGAAGAGATGAATCATTTCTTTAAAAATAACAAAAATTAATTAATCCTTATAGAGAATGATGATACGTGGTTATATTTGAAAATCCACCTCAATCAAACATAAGATATGTCAAAGAATAATAAATTAGATGAAAAATATGTTGAAATGGATTTTGAAAAACTAATTTCAAAATAATAAATATCCTTGATCTTTTAAAATCATTTTATATTGGATAATTTGTAAATATGGGAGAAAAATAATTTTCTTCTAGAAACCTTGAAAAAATTCATTCTCAAACAAGATCAAAGGGAGATTGAAGGTGGTAAAGTAGGCATACATAGAAAGAGATCTTATAAGTTAAAAGGAGATTTAGAGGAAGCACAATAGACTCTTTAGTAGAGATTGGTTTTCTTATTCTAACACCTTTCTGCTTTATTGTTCCCCATTTTAATGAATTCTTTATTGAAAATTACTATTTCAAACATGTGACTTTACAAAATTCAACTAGGAAAAATTTAATTTTTGATTCATTATCTTTTAATTCATTTGCATTTATTTTCTTCTAGGTTTATGATCTTCTTTTCTTAACATAAATCAATTTATAAAACATTAAAGATCAATTTTTTTTAATCAAAGATAGTTAAACTTTTAATGATATATTTTTTTCCAAATAAATTGACAAAGAGGTTATCAAATCATAGAAGTGTATCCCAAAAAATTAATCAATAAATTTATTTTTAAGGATATCACACTCCCTTTTTTAACTGAGTTATGTTATGTAAGCTGAAATACTAAAGAACATATTTAGATACTTTTTAACCTCTTCGATAGAGGTGGGTTGACACAATTGTTTAGAAATTTGTCTTAGATTGAACCCATTTTTAAAAATAAAACGAAGTAAAGTCCATTCAATATCAGACAATTTATATTTACCCTAGTTAATTTCCTATATGTTACTACTAATAATATTTCTACTTGTAGTCCTTATTTTACTCAATACTTGTTAACCCATTTCATACTATTTCAAACATGATCACATATCAAACTGCACCTCATCATTGTACTTCCATTATCTCTTTCCATTAAGGTTTGACGTATTTATTTTATTTTGAGTTGTGTTTTCTTAGTTCAAACATTTTTTACCTTTTACATGGGATCAATCTTCCTCACCATATACAAGTTTTAGTATGAAAAATAAATAAATACTTTGGTATTCTAATGACATACCTTCCATCCACCGCTGCCCACCTATCCTCATTTGAAAGAATCTGACACTCTATTCAGGTTATGATGTGCATCATAGAAACCTGAAAAAATGACCAGTGTTTCACTTATGATCATGGTCAATTTGTTCTACACCAAGGAGGGTTAGTTAATACCTACTCAATGGTTTGAGGAAGAATCCATTTTAGGGATTGTGTGAGGCAGTCATAATCTAACTAGAAGGGCCATGTTGCATAAGATAGAAATAAGAACCAGTGGGAGGTAGATTACTGTGTTATTATAGAGAACCTCTAGTGGCATGCTAGAGCACATGGTGGGATTTCATGTATGAATGGTGAGTGTCTATATCGATGAAAACACTTAAATTAATAGTGTATGAATCTATACACAAGGTACATAACTGGTTGTTTCCCAAAGGAGTAGGCTCACATTTTGACCAAGCCATGTAAATCCTTGTATTTTCTACCATTTTATTAACTCATAATTCACATTTTGACCAATACATGTAAATAATAAAGTTTTTTTATAAGAATAATCCAAAGAAAATGCATTTGTTAGGATTTATATATTATTTTATTTTTTATAGTACTTTTATATTATAGTATTTGAAATTCTGTATGTATTATAGTTTTTGTATAAGCATGGATATAAACATAATCATAGGAATTCACACTATTAATTTGATAATGTGATAGTATTATAGAAAGAGTTTAATAATAAGCATAAACATATTCACTATCAACTTCAAAATTTTTGCATTTAAGTAATTGTATAAGTATTAACATGAGCATAGGCATAAGCATGGGCATAATCATAATCATATGTATGTATGTATTCAATATTTGTATAGGCATGAACATAAGAAAAATAAAAATTACTTTCTTGGAAATATATATTATAGTATTCTTATATTGAAATTGAAGCATAAGCATGAGCACTATAAAAATGTGCATTTTTAATATCTTTTGGGATGTATAAATTATAGTATTTTAAAAAATGTGTATCTTTTAGTATTTGTGTAAGAATAAGTTGGATCATAAGGAGAGGAAATTTAAGAATAAAAATAATGTTTGTATGACAGTATTTGTGTTAGTATCAAATTAAGTATTTGAATAAACATAAGAATATGTATAAGGATATATATCTGTTAGTTTTTAGTAGTTATGTATTACAATCCTTCTATATTTCAGAATTTTAAAATGTATATGTATTGAGGGTTTTTTATATTAAAATTACCATCTTATTTGTTATGATTTATATCATTCTAATGTGTAACTTTTTCTTATCAATTTTCTATTTATGCATGAATGTTATTGAAGGTTGATAAAATTTACATTCATGTATGTGAATGTAGAAGAAATTACATAGAGTGGAATCAAAATATATGAGAATTAAAATAAAAAAAGAGATAATATTTTTGAAAAATACATTGCATATATTGATGTAAACATGTTCTGAATTTTTTTTGAAATAAATGAATAAACTATAAAGTCCAAGTGCCTACCACAAGGGTTCCATTCAGTCCAGATAACTGAACTCATGAATTCAACAACTCCACTATTGTAACATGATGTTCAAATAACATCATGCACCCGGTAATAATTAAAATATAACATAAAACTAATTAGTATGGTTAAAAAATGAAAAATATATAGGAAAATATGATTATAAATAACAATACTACAAGGAAATAGTCAAAATATTTCTAGAAGTCCATGAACATACCTTCAAGACTTGTACATGATTACAAAATTTCAAAGTACTTCCATATTGTGTGTTGCCAATAGACATAGTTAATGATATTGATTACATATTTAGTAAAGGATATTGTATGTATCTGCAAAAAACAGAATGTATATTAAGTAAATGAAATTTCATTCATATTGAATATAAACAACACTTTCGGTATATGATAATTCATAAATAATGTTTGCTTCAACACTAGAAATCCAAAAGTATATTAATATAAACTGTAACATATACTACTATGTAAACAATGAAGTAATTTCAATATTAGTACATGATAATGAAATTTAATCTTCAATATAAACCATGGTAAAAAGTGTTATTTAGATGGTGATATAACCAGGAATGTAAACATGCAATTTCAGAAAAATATGAAATGTAATATAAATTGTAATATAAACTGTGATATAAACTGTAATATAAACTGTGATATAAATGAAAATATAATAGATATTTTAGATCATGATGAAGCAGGAAAAAAGAAATTGTGTTCTGCACTATGAAATGACATGTATATGAATATAAACTGCAATATTAATGACATGTGCATGATACCGTTAATGATAATGAAGAAACATCATGTATATTAAGTGATTGAAATTTCATTCATAATGATTATAAATTACAAATTCAGGAATAAATTGTATGTATAAGTAGAAAATGAGACTCTATGTATATTAAATAAATGAAACTACAAGAATATTCAATGTAAGAAAAATTAATATATGAATTTAAAAAAATTATTAAATTTAAAATGAATTATACATGTATAGAATCTTAAAAGTTCATTTAATTGAAAGTCCATTGTATATTTATAGAAGCTCAGTATACTTCAAGGAAGGCATTATATGCAATGATCAATATGCAGATACAAAACATCAAGTTAGATATAAATGAAGAATAAATAATATATTAATACAAAATTATTAAACTTAAATTGCATTAAGAATGTATTGTAAAAACCTTATATTGAATTGGAAGTACAAACCAACCACAGTGAGGAAAGAAGAAGAACCATGAGGGTTAGGGTTAATTGGAATTGTAGTAAAAGATAAAAAATAATGTAATTGAAGTTGTCATGGTGAGGAAAAACTAGAAATGATAGAGAAGTCACTTCCTGATTTTGGAATTTGGTCTACCAAGAGATTAAGGTATTGGGAAGAAGGAATTTTTTTTGCAATAGTGGGTTCCTGCAAAAGAGGAATTAAAAATTAGTAAGAAAAAATGGATGGAATAAGTGACTAATTCAAAACTTACCATGACTTAAATTTCTTTTAGAAATCCTGATGTTGTGAGAAGGTTTTGGAATCAGCTAATGGAAAGATGAGGTATTGCGAGATAACAGATATGAGAGGTACATAAAACCCTAGTTGTACGAGGGGTTAGAATTGTGATTGAGGTAAGGCAGAGGTTTGGGGGAGGTAGGGTGGTCGCGTCGGAGTAGCGTCAGGGGAGGAGGATCATGGAGAGGTGGGGAGGCCGCGTCGAAGTGGCATCTCTAGGGAGGTTGGGAGGCCAGGTCGAAGCCACATCGGCAGGGAGGTGGAATGGCTACGCTGGATCCACATTGGAGAAGGATGATCGTTGGGAGAAGATATGAGGAGGCTGAGAATCATTGGCTAGGAGCATCCGAGGATAATGTGAATCGTTGGGTGCATCTACAGAGGAGGAGGTGGTCTCAATCGCGAGGAATAGGGAGGAGGGTCGACCCAATGTAGAAGTATCACTGCGATTAAAAATATATCGTGATAATAGATATAATGTTTCCACGGTTTTAATAAACTGTGGCAATAAATGTGTGGCAATAGAGTGATTTTCTAGTTGTGTGTGAAGATTTTAATAAAAAGAGGCATTCTCCCAAAAAAGATGAAATATAGCATCATATAAAATTTTAAATCAATTATTAGAGAGAATAATAAATTTTTATGTTCAAAAGAGACCATATAACTTAATGAAAGAGATTTGAGTTATCAGATTACTTTATGGAGCACATTGTTCATAAAGTAAGAAACTTATAAAATTTGGGTTTTGTGGTAAAAATGTAAATCCAAAAAATTTAATAAATAAATCACATAATAGAATCATATGGTATAACGTACCAAATTTTATCCAATACGTTAAATAATAACAATTATAAGTCAATAAATAATAATTGAGTTAACAAGAAACCATACAACTTGAGGATCATCTAAATAAAAACCTCTCAAAATAAATATATTCAAATAAAACATAATTTTACATAAATAAAATATATTTCATTATATAATAACTCAATTATCATAATATACAAAAAAATGAAATAAATTAGATGCATAATACAAAACATGTCTCAATGAGATGAATTTGAGACAAAAAACCTTACATTGGATTATCATTTAATAATATTAATTAAGATATAAATATTATAATTATATATTAAATTCCATTTTTGTACCATCCATGTTAGGTGGTGAATAAAACCAAATACGATACTTCATGGAGCTAATAGTCCACATGTACACACAATTCACTTTTTCCTTTTTCTTAATGGTAATGAAAATTATGATTGATTACTGTAAAATATTTATAATATCATATAATTATAATAATAAAACTGATCATATATTTTTGAGATGGTGTAATGAAATTTAGAGAATAACAATAGATCAAAAAAATTAAAAATGAGGAGTGATTAAGAACTTATACCTTTATTCTAGGATCATCCCATTTTTGAAAGTGGGTTATGTATTTAAGGGGTGGTCTTTTTAAGACCAAAATATAATTAAGGTGTTTAAGAATATTTAATAGAGGTTTTAAAATATTTTATATCCAAACATATGGGGTTTTTCTATGATGGAAATTGAGGTGAGAAATCCCCTTTTATAAGTGAAAAGGGAGGGTATTTTTGTAAATACCCAAAACTTTTTAATAATGGGAAATCAATATAAAATAAAGTGGCTAAAAAACTGATAAATAATGGAGGGTATAATTGATAAGATATATAAAATCTAAAAACACACATTACCATAGATTTTTTTGAACATGTTTGAGGTCACTTACTCTTATATTTTTAATTTTACCATTTTAGATTTTACAATAGTAACTAATTTTTTCCATAGTTAACATAATATTTATACAAAAAATAAAGTGGTACCAATTATATAATTTTCATCCAATGATTCTTAATTTAAAATATGTTTTTTCTAATTCAATTTGTAAATTGTATAAACATTAATTTTAAAATACCAAATGTATAATTTATTAAAAGTAATTAATTGAAAAATTTAACTTCAATAAAAAAATATATAATATGTGTTTATAAATTAAAACCCACAATATTATAATTATAAATTCAATTATAAAATAATTTTTTGTTCTTATAAATTCTTTCAATGAATTTTAAATTCATACTTATATATAAATAAAGTCATAAAATTAGTTTTATTTATAAAAATGGTATTTTGCAGAATTCTCCTAAAATTAAATACTTTTATAAAAAAATAATAAAATATTAAACTAATATTGGATTTATAAATTTATAAAATGATGATTATGTTATAAAATTAAAATTCTAGAATTATCAATTTTATATTTTAAATAAAATAATAAAATACGATGGGAAATTATTTTTATAGGAAAATAACATTTAAAACAATATAATTATTATCATTATTAATTTCTATAAAATATTAATAAAGCTATAATTGATCAATAAATATTATTTTTTACTATCATCATCATTTAATAATATACTTAGTTTTCTTTTATAAAACGTGTGGCATATAAAAATATAGATTCTTAAACATAGTAATGAATTAAGTAAATGTGTATCAAATAACCTTTATATAGAAATATATATTAATATATTTCATTAATTGGTAAATATTATTCGTTAATTATAATTAAAAGTATAATTTTAGGATCAATATTTAAAATTTATTATATACATATAAGTATATATGTATCATGGTTTCATTTTAGTTTTGTTTTGTGTATATAGAAAGATATCGAAAATATTTGGATTAATTAGAGAAAACCATTTTTAAAACATTTGGATGTTATAGTGATAATTAGTATAAATTAAATTTATTTGATAATTTACTTAATATAATACATTAAATAATTTTTTAGGAAGAAAAATCACTTGGAGGAGAATGATTCCCAATAAAAAAAATAAGGCTGGTTATTTTAAAACACATTTGAAGCACTTTTGTGTACCAAAGAGAGGAAAATGGAACTAATACATGAAAATATAAAAAATAAATAGAGTGGAAGAAAATAAATGAATATTTAATAAATAGAATATAATTTATGATAATTTCAATTTAAATATAAACAATCCCAATAAAAATGAGATTGCGACATAATACCTAAACTCAGGTCCTGAATTTCTTTACAGGTCCTCTAAACCTCATATATAATAAAATTAGATTTATTGTATATTTATAATAGAACTATATTCATACTTATCATACCAGATATGACTGTTTTATAATATCCATTTACTCATTTCTTAAATATTATATCTCAAAATCATCATTTTGGGTGTTCATTGTTCTATTTTTAATACATGTTTTGGTATGATAGTTGTAACAGACCAACCTAGGTCAACCGAACCATACAACCGAGCTAGCCATCACATGGTGAGGTGAAACCAAAACAACTTAAAAATGTCTTCAATATATTCAAAACAAGACATACAACTTGAGTAAAATGCATAATAAATGAGATACAACCAAAAAACCATACAATCCAAGCTAAAATATGATAAACCAGTAAGAATGAAACAAAATCTATGTGACCAACATTCACCTCAAAACCACCATGCTATGAAGGAAAAGAGACCAAAGGAGAAGCCAACATAGTATAAGATTCCCTTCCCTTTACCTGTACCCTATAATAAAAAATCTACAACCACCCAAAGAAAAAATTATGGTGTGAGCACAATGCCTAGTAGGATACCAGCACATAGTCTATACAAGTTCTAATATAAATAATGAAAGAGTTCATATGTTTAAAACAAAATTTCTTCACAAATAATTTTCATAAATCCCAAATCCATTTATAAATCATTTTTCCTTTGGTTTTCCATAAAATTCTTTTGCATTCTCAAAAAAGAAATATAGAAAGTATAAGTGATAAAATAGGAATGCATATCCATGTATCAAAATGTAAGCAAGTTAAAACATTTCCATGAAATACCATCATGTTATTTCATGTGATACAACCACATATAAAAACCTGTGATAAAAAATCCATGATAAAATCCATCACTTGAAACAAAAATTTAAATGAACAAATACACTATAATTTGGTCTCTATCCTATGGGATAAATATGTATTATACATAAAATATGCTGAAATAGGCCACACGTTTGATCAAACTGACATTGATTTCTATGAAAATTTGGTGATATCACCAAAAAAATCACTAGGTGATCCATAATCACAATGGTTTCCTATGTCTATATCATGATTCACCAAATATTCCCAAAGCGAAAAGTTTGAAAAATTATATTTCGAAAACCATGTTCACAATTTATAAAACATTTTTCAAAGACAATCCAAACCACATCAATGTTTGAAAAACCTATTTCCAAAATACAACAAATCTGTTTTTAAAGAAACACCCTTTAAAAACATTTATATTTACAAGAAATCCTTTGAAACCAAAAATAACTTCAATTAAATGAACAACCTAAGAGAATTGATCAAGAATGATAAAAAATTTATCAAATCAAACCATTGTATAGAAACACTTACATCATTTTGGTATAAACCTAGAAACTTTCAACAACAATTATTAGAATCCATAAGATCAACCTTTGAAGGAAAAATCATGACAATGAATTGCGAAGGATCAATAAAAACACTATACGATCATGAATTAAAAAAAACCACTTCTAGAACCACATTCGCAACCAAATCCAAAGAAAAACTATAAGGGACATTTACCCAAAGAGTCAAACAGTAAGAATCCTAATGAGTGATTATCAAACAGATGATTCAAATGGAGTAGAGATATATAAGATCACTTAGAGTGAGAACTAGTTTGAGAGAGGGAGGATGTAGGAGGAATGAATGAATAAATTCCCACACATAACCCTAAAAACCCAAGCTGTGTGACTTACATAGAATGTAGTCCCATTACAAATTGTGAATTTCATGAAGGCTAAAAGAACTGAAAATGCATTGGATTTTTAATAAAACCCAAATTTTTCCATTACATTACATGATCAAATAGATGGAATGAAATGATTTTACACCCTGAAACTACTTCATAGCATCTTCCTAGAGATCATAACATGGTGTTTAATCCTATTACACGACATGTAATCCCCCAAAAAACACAAAAAACCTAGTTTCCAGTAAAAAAACTCCAAAGCACCTGATATATTATCTAAATTTGGGGTGATCCGTTCATATCCATTAAAAAATTTATACCCGGACTCCATTAATTCAAAAAAAAAATACATCCTTTATGTTTAGAACATTTTCCCTAGAAAAGGATCTCCATACCTAAGAATCCCACAAACACACCCAAATATAGACGATAGAAAAATCATGAAGAAATAAGTACCTAAAATCATAATAAGGTGTTACAATATCCCTACCATAAATTTTTTGTTCCCCCCAAAACCCCTCGAGACTCATGGACTCAAAAAAAGTGAATTTCATTGTTTCCTCATATACAATTACATATCCCAAGCCTCATTAATATTCCTTCTTCACTACCACAGTACCCGAACTAGAGGAATTGTTTTACTACACAATACCATCCCTCGATGATCCATAATCTATGTTTGATACTCAACCAATGTGGTATTGATCTCAAGATCAACATCATCCCATTCAATCACATGGGGAGGATTCGTTATATACCTCCTATGTAGTTAAACATGAAACACGTCATGGATAAAAGTCAAAATAGATGGAAAGTACAACTGATAGGCTACCTTCACCAATCATCCCATGATCTCAAAGGGGAACACAAACCTCAGTTCCATCATACCGTACTCACATAATTGATGACATCCCAAAAGAGGTGAAACTCTAAGAAAAACCATATCACCACCCTCAAACTTTAGTGAATGATGATGATGGTCCGTATAAGATTTATGATGACTCTTTTTCATGATTAATATCACCCAAATCAACTATACCCCCTCCATAATCTCCTGAAAAAGAATCATCCCCCTAAGGACTGCTCTACAAACCCTTCCCAGCACAAGGGAGATCTACATGGAATCCCATACAAAGCCTCATAGGGCACCATCTTAATCAAGGAATAATAACTATTTTTATAGGAAAACATGACCAGAGAAAAATTCATTTCCCAAAATTCTCCAAAATAATGCACACAAGACCAAACCATATCCTCAAGGAACTAGATATCCATCTCTATTTTCCCTTTTGTATGCAAATGATATGTCATTCTTAATCTAATATTGGAACCCATCACCTCCACTAAACCATTCCAAAACCTAGATGTGGAGCTCAGTTACCTATCCAAAACAATCACATAATGATCCCAATGATGTATCATAATCTATCAGACATAAAAGTCCCCAAGTTGATCGACATTCATCATCTCCATGATAGGTAGGGAATGCACCAATTTCATGAGTTGATCAATGAACAACCAAATCGCATCCTTCCCACTAGAATTCTATAGAAACACAATGATGAAATAACTGGAAGTCTAATCCCACTTCCATACCGTAATGGGTAAGGGATAAAAAACCACAGGTATCTGGTGTTCCAATTAATTATATGAAAAATAAGACATTATGATACAAAAAACACAATTGGCAATGTCATTTACTACCACCAATATCGATGTCTCATATCATGATACATCTTTGTAGCCCCTGGGTGCATGGACCGACAAGTCTGGTGTCCACTATCCATCAACTCCAACCTTAGGGAAAATAGGTCATACATCCTAATATATAATCAAAAAGAACCATTAGGATACCAAAACCACTTTCTTGAGGTCTCCCAACCATAAAATATTTTACCAAAGCATTGTCACTCATTTCATGTTAGCTGCTCGAGCCGAACCCTCTCATCAAAAAACATGTCAGCTTTCATTGAAGGCAAGAACAGCTCTACACCAGCCACTTTTACTCCCAAAATCATCTCAGTAAAAAACTCATTAGGGACTAAAATAGATCTATCATGGGTGCCCTCAAATGATTAATGGTTTTTGGGGTACTTAGGTGCAATAGAGTGGCTAACCAAGGTCGTTTCTCAAAGGAGGAAGTAAATTAAAACAACTTATTAAAGGTAAAAAATAAAATAGAATATAATTAAAACACTACTTGAAAGTATGGGGGTTGTTTATAATTTATAAATCTAGAATAATTTTGTTGGAAGAAGATTGTATATATTTTTTTGTTTTTAATTTTGAAATGTAAGTTGATTAACAAAGCACAACAAGAAGATGTTTTTTTTAGAAAACTATTTTTAGAAAGTGTAATCAATCTAACACTAACTATTCATTTACTTATTAATAATTATAATTTAAATCAATATACAATTAATTATTATCCCCTAATTTTATAACCCTCTAACCCTACAAGATTTAACTTAACCACAAAGATGAAATTACTTAAACCATAGGCTAGCTTCGGAACACGCAATCTCAACACCCTTATTTGATTGTTGTTCTAAGGTTAGCTTATAGTCAGTGGTTAATTAGAGCACATATCCATTCTATAAATGAGGATGAATTGTGTTTAGATATTATATTATAACTCTACAAATTTATCTCGTGTGGTCTTGTATTACCGATTAAGGTCACGCTCTCACAATTAACACAAAATCTCGACCTCGCATGTTTTTGTGTTAAAGGTTCAATTGCTTGATTAATTTCTTATAATTAAAAAAAAATTAATGGATCATATTAAGTGAATTATATTATATCAATGATTCAAAATAATTAAACTAAGAGGGTAGAAGATAGATCGATCACTAAGAAAATTACTCTTCCATTGACGGTGTGGTCATCGTGGAGACGTTTTGCATGAGAAAAGGATTGAAAGGGTAGAACCCAATATCGTATCCACTATTGATTCAAACCCATTTAGAAATATTAATAGAATAATAAAAGGGAATAATACATAAGATTTATTGAATAAAAATTCAAGATACAAATATGAAAGAAAAGAAATACAAAGAAGAGGTGGGAGAGGAGAGCCTTTTTGGAAGAGAGGATTTCAAAAAGCCTTACTTCTTCCAAGATTTGTGAGGGGATCCCAAGAGAAAGTTTTTTGTAAAAACCTTACCAAATCGTTTAAAATCCTTCTCAAAGTGTGAAAACTCCCTTTAAATAGATTTTGTGAGGGCTAGGGTTACATAACTTTTTTCATTGTGAAATGAAAACTCGTCCAAATATTTTATTCCAAGTTGAAACGAATAGTTGACCTCCAAAACGCATGAATTGGCCGGACTTATAAAAGGATTATTTGTTTATAATTATGTCCCCGAGCTTCCCTCAAAATTTGGTCTCAATAAAATCCTGTATAAAGATGATATGGTCCAAATGGTGATGTAATTTCCAATCTAGATGGTTCTGTCCAGCTTTGTCTTCATGGCCCATTTAATCGCCTCAAATGCACAATACTTCTCTCATGTCCTAAATAGAATTTTTATCCCATTATGTCAGGAACACAGTTATAAAATTTTAAGTGAATATATTTTACATAACAATATTTATACCCGAAATACTACAATGAGTTTTAAAAGGGTAAAACTGGATTTTTCATCAAATTTGAAAATGAATGATCTAATCCCAAATATTTCATAATTGAACATATTTAGCACAATTTGAGGAAATAATGTAATTTATTATCAATAAAATATTAAAAAAAATAGTGTTTTAGTAACTCCCCCACACTTAACCTTTTGCACTCCTGGGAAAAACCTCATATCAAGAAAAGATCAATATTATATCAAAACAATTTGAAAACACATATCATTGAGATCCATCAATTACACACCAAGAATAAAAAGGGTAAGTATGGGGGAGTAAGGCCATCACATCTCTTAAGTAGCAAACACATCTCTTAAGACATAAGATATTTAACATACCTCATGGGATGAGCATAAAAGGGTAAGTGTGGGGGAGTAAAATCATTATTGTTTTGATATAATATTGAAATCTGTGTCTTTCTAGAGCTTTCAATATAATGATTTTCTTTACCAGCAAACACATCTCTTAAGACATAATATATTTAACATACCTCATGGGATGAGCATAAAAATCTCAATAAGGGTTAAAATATAAGGAAAGAAAACATTAGTCCAGAAATACATACAAATCAATTAAATCATACTTATCACTCATAAAAAATAAGATATTCAACATACCTCAGGAAATCATAAGATTTTTTAATAGCTCATATAAATCCTAAATCATAAAGGTAACTTTTGGAATTTGTAATATACATACATTATAGATTTCACAGCTACATAGGGAGTAACCTTCATGGTTATGTTTGGAATACTCATCACAGTATATTACCTAAATCTATTACGATAAACCTTAATGTTTTCCTCCATCACCTTACCCAATGTATTGGGGAGATATCATGGGCTAACCCTCCCTAGGTTTATCACTAAACCACATGTATACATAAGTAATTCCTAATAACCATAACATAATCACAACACATGAACAAGCATAAAAGAAAAATAACATTTCCACATTACAATCATAAGACATCATTTCAAGAAATTTATATAATAAATCCAATCTAAAAACTATTTTCAAAACCAAAATACCAAAATATGGTAATTACTTTTCTTTAGAAAACATTATGACTTATAGAGGAATCCAAATATCAAATAATGGTTGCGGTGGCAGAAAGGTCGTTGTCACCGTGTAAATTAAAAAGAAACATTTCTTTTGTAATTCAGTAAAACACTTCTTAAAAAAATATTACCTTTTAAAACATTTTGAATGAAATTAAATTTCAATGGGTTTGATTATATGTTGTATAAAATAAGGTCATGTATAAATCAAAATATGCCTCATTGAAAGGAGATTGAGAAGAAGTCTATTACCTTGAGTCCGACTTGTCTTATTCATTATTTATCTTCCTAAATAATAAACTTAGGTTAATTTATACTATCTTTAGAACATTTTTCATGTTTATTATTCCCATTGCATCACTTATGACCATGTTATTATAATTAGTTAATTATTTGAGTTCATGTTGAATGTTTTGTCGATGATCGATTCTTGAGTTGAAAGTGAACATGGTATGATGTCACTAGTCCATGTGGTCATAAGTCCATCATCTCAATAATAGTATTCATGACATATTAATCACTTTTACACATAACTCATATTGATTAATTTAAACCATTAAATATGGTTATGAAAAATGATCAACATTATAATCATGGAGACAGTAGGCTATTCGTATGCAAGAGTAACATTTCTATTTTTCATTGATCATTATAGAAATAAGGTAATTATCATTTTATCCTTACAGAATTATAATTAAATTATTAAAATCATAAAAATAATTTACATATACTTATATATATCATACAAGTGATATAGTGAATAAAAATGAGTCACACCGCTTCGTGGAGGTGATAGTTCACAAGTACGCACAAACGGCGTTATCATTTTTATGCACATGGAAGTAAGAATGTAATTGATGTATTATTATCTTATAATGATTAATATTTCATAAATATCACATATGAAGATTAATTATATAATTATAAAAAATCGTAATAGGCGGTATTGGAAAACGAAATAAATCGGTTCTTGTAGGTGATAATTCACACGTACGCACAAAAGATTAATTCCTTTCCTATTTGATGGATGTAGAGATAGATTTAGGGTATGATATTAATTTAATACCATATCAGTATATTGAAGATATTATATTTATTATCTCATCATGTTTGTATGATATTTGAGTAAGTGGAAGAAGAAACAAAATAGAAACACTTAAAAAATGATACATCTTCTTCGGTTGATGGCCTTTGAAGAACACATAAACACCATTATGAAGGGTATTATGCCTAAAATATGGCTTCAATAATGCATTGATGGATTTTAGAAAGATACTTGGATAGCGCTTGGATGAATTGAAATGCTTTGGAATTGTGAGTAAAAGAGAGGGATGGGTGCCTTTTTATAGGAGAGCTGAGGGGAACCTTTGGAAAGTATTAAAATATTAAATTAATAGGAGTTATTTTTTAATACAATTGGCTCTAACGTTATATATGGAGAAGATAAAGTGTTTAAATATCTTAATCCTCTCATAAAATATTTTTTTGACATGTATTGAGTTTATTTTAAACCTTATCTCTTCTGTTTATCCTTTATTAGTCTCTTATAATTTTAAAAGTGGTAAAAACTTTTAATTTTTAAGAAGTTATTAATTTTACTTATATGGGGTATAAATCTCATAATTGGACACTTAATGAACTTTTAGACCATATAATAATCACTTAGTGATTTTAAAATATTTTTAGTATTTTTAAATATTTTAAAAAATTATTATTTTTATAAAACATCAATTATGTCAATTTTTACACTATTCACATTATTGAATTTAAATAAAATCCAAAAATAAAGATAAATTTAAAAAAAACAATTAATAGTCTAATAACATGTCATATTAATATATAAAATTTAGTTATAACATAAATTATGTCAAATGTTATTTATTTTAATATTTATAATATCATTTATTTGAATCCTTTATTGACGAAGCAATCACAACATCATCATTATCTCATAATTAAATTTATTTATTTTATCTCTAAAAATTAAAAATAAAATACCTTGATGTAGGCAATATTTTTATATTTCTAATGACTATTTATAGTATAATATATCACTTATATAAGTCCACCTTAAAATTGTTTAAGTAAAAAGATACATGTTTACGTTATATTTCCCTTTACTTTAAATTAATTATTATAACATGTCATTTTCATACCCAAGTGGCTCCCAAATGCCAAAAGTTTGGCCTAAGGATTACTTTGGCCGCCCATGACCCATCCAATTAAATTAGGACATGTGTAGGGTAATTTTACATTATTATAATATTATTTTTATCCTTATTTACCTAATTTACCATTTAACTATGATAAATAAAAATAATTACTTCAGTTACTATTCATAATATCAAAAAATAAAAGGTACAAATTTAAATAATTTGGAATTTATTATTCCAAATATGAAATCAATTTTTCCAAATTCAAAACACATAATTTTCATTAATTAATTTAATATTAATTCCTGTTGTCAAAACCAAAAAACAGGTTTTTAAGAAATAAAAAATATCAAAAGATTGACATGTGTTTATATCTAATTTAAAAGTGAAATTACTTCCAATGACCAAAATTGGATTAAATTATAAAAACATAATATAATTACACTTTAATACTAATAAAAAGATAATCTAACTATATAAATAAATTATATGAAAATGCATATTTGACTTAAAATGCGGTATTTTTCACTATTCATTAAAAATGAACTTTATCAAAAAATTATCAAAAATTCATCCAAAGTAAATTTTTATTGTCTTATTTTATATAAAAAGTTTATTTTGTCAAATAGAACATATAAAATTTAAAAAAATTATTTTTAAAAAGGGTTCGCCATCAAAAGGTTGTAAACGACCTTTTAAAAATATTAGAGTATTTTATGCTTAAAATTGGATCCCTTCTCATTTTAAGCCTATAAATTTCATTGGATAAATGTATAAATATTTGAAAAATATGTGAAATAATAATAGAGTGAATTCTGTTCATTTCCTCCAATACAATGGCTAGGCATTAACTACAATTTAAAATAATAATATTATAGTCGTATTATTTTTTGGAATGACTCAATGTTGTGTGTAATGTAAGATTTTGGAGAAACCAGTTGTTTCATATTGAGTATGCTATCATACATAGTGTCCCCTTTAAAATAAAATTAATATTATATACAAAAATATTAATAAATATGAAAATGTACTATTCTATAAATACCTGGGATTTTACATCACTCCCCCATTGTGTAAATTGCGTCTATTCAATTTTAAAATTGGGCTTGGAAACATCATTAAAAATCTCACACTAGAAAAAGGGTTAATAAAACTACCACTTTAAAAGAAATAAAGAGTAGAACCAAGGTCACCCGAGATAACACATACTAAGATTCTATGTAGGAAAATATGATTATGGAAGAGAAACTAACCATCCTGTTCTAATGAAGAGTGATAGAAAACATGATTAGAAGAAAGTTAAAAACCAGAAAACCAAAAACATGTTATGGGTTAAACGGTATTTGATTTCTCAGTATAAAAAGTAAAAGGAAAATGTTTTTTTTAAGTTCCTTTTCATAAAGTTTAGGAATTTATTTAGAATCTTAACTAATAATATAAGGAAACATACTTACTTGTCAAGTAGAATTTCATCCTTTAATAAATTTCTACCAAAAACTCATCTTTTCTCTAAAAAAAGGTATTTAAGATGACTTGTTCACACCTAAATCACTAGAATCAACTTCTATAGAATCAAATAATCCACAAAAAATTAATTATCTATTCATCCTATCTTGAAACATTAACCAGAACCAAAATGGTTAGAATAAAATAAGATATTTCCCCAAAAAGAATAATCATTTATAATAAAAAAAGACTACTTTTAATCTACAAAATTCAATAGTAATACCCAAAGTCCAACATATACCATTCAAAAAATAATTTTCCACAAAATTCCTCAAAATAATACAATCAAGGATTGAAATAAAAAATCAGAAATATATAATCACATAAACTTACAAGATAAATTTTAACAGTCATCTAAAAATAACATAAATCACTCCTAATGTCTCGTACCAAAAGTTAATTAACCTAATCACATATTTTACAAGATAGTTTAATAAAATCCTTAAATACTCTAATTCCCCATAATCCCAAAATTAAAATCATATATTATTCCCAAAATATAACTCAACCATTATTCCATAATTAAATCCCATATTATTCTATTTACCTGAATCATATAAAGTTCCTAAAATAAAGAATGTATTCCAAAATAACATTAATCACTTAGTCCCCAAATCATTTTTCCAATACCAATTATATCTATTTGATAAAATATAAGTTCCCTAAATTAACTTATTATTATTCCATAAACTCGTTAAAATAAAAATTAAAAGTTATACTAACCAAGGACTTCACGTAGGCTAGTGGTAGGTGATAAAGCTTTTTTAAACTTCAGTTGTAGGTTCGATTCCCAGGAACTTGTCTGACATGATAGGTTGTCAACCTTCCTATGGTTTTTTCTTTTTATAAAACTATATAATTCATAAAACATTTTAAAATGAGATAAAATCTTCAAAAATAGCCATAATATAATTTAACCTCGAGTTTATCTCATGCCTTTCATTTTGCATATCAAAATGTAATAAACCATAATTACCTCAAAATAAAGGATCATATAAACCCTAAGATTATTTATAATTATATCCACAAAGGTAAATGTAATTATTCCTCAAACAGAATTTTCACATACCAAACTTTAGGGTTACACATACTAGAGAAAAGTCTTCCAAAGTAATCCCATCATTCTTTCCTATAAACAAAACCATTAATTTTGTATTAATATTCAATAATGTCAAAACAAGATCTAAGAAATAATACATACCTTTTATAGGTCATTTTAAATTTCCTCATCCTCAATTAGAATGGAATTAGGTATTGGAAAACATATATGTGTAAGGTCTTACTAATACCATTCCAGAACCTTCTCTGTAGGATATCTATTTGCGTAATAACCATGCACACCACATTTAAAAAATTCAATTGATCCTTTAGAAAGAAAATATTTCCCTTTCCTGGAGTCAACTGAACACTTCCTTTTTCCATGGAAGGTTATTACTTTATGACCATAATTTTCACATCTATAAGACCTTCGGGTCATGTAATATTTCTAGCCTACAGGCCATGTAATCTTTGATCCTACAGGCCTTGTAAGGGTTCCCCCTCATCCCTTGAAAGGGGGGTTATCAAAAAATCAATAAAAATGAAGGCCTTCAGGCCATTCAGGTCTATAACATCTTCTCATCCCTTTAAAACATTTCCCTAGGTGTTTTTTTCTACATCCTTGATACATAGGTTTTTGAATATACTTACCTTTATGATTATTACCCGAACTTCCATATCGATTCGTTTCTTGCATATTTGGTGACTTAGAAAAATCACCAAGGTTCAAGTGGTCAACCATGACTCTGAATAGTTGGTTTAAAATAACCATAATATTTCTCATGGAATCTATCATTTCATTTGGTTGCTTATTTATAAAACCACCATAGTTTCCTTTACATCCATTGTTACATTGGTGCCTACTAGATCTATCCATTTACTAAAACCAAAAATGTCAGTTTGAGTATATCAGTAAAATCATCATATACTATCTTATGAGGAGGGTAAACACTAAGATATTATTATTCATTTTATCTTAAACTCATTAAATTAATCTAAAATAACTATGACTCTTTCTAATATTCTAACCATTGTTCTTACAAAAAACTTGTCACTTATGCTTAAATAGCACCCTAACCTCTAAAGTTATCGAAACTGACCACTGATACCAACTGTATGGCCCCAGCCTTAAACATTACATAATCTTGAGTTTTGATAAATAATTTACTTTATTTTACATTGAATATCATTTTTAGGTTTTGAGCTTTATAGAATTATTCCATAACTATTAGTAAATTACATCTCAATTATTACAAAGTAGACACTTCTACTCTATCCAATTTTTTCACAATAATAAAACTCCTTAAATAAAACAATAATTATTTTCTTGATAAAAATATCCTTGAATTCTTCCTTTCTATTACCCTTCCTTATACCCTGTGAAAAACATTTCAAAAACATGAGATGAGCATAAAAAACTCACTAAGGGTTAAAAAATAATGAAAGAAAACATTTCTCCATGAATACATAAAAATCATTGAAATCATACTTATCACTCATAAAATATAATCTCTTTAACATACCTTATGAAATCATAAGATTTTTAAATAAATCATAGAAATCATAAATCATAAAGGTAACTTGTGTAATCTGTAACATACTTACATTGTAGATTTCACAGCTATATAGGAAGTAACCTTCATGGTTAACTTTGGAATACCCATCACAATATATTCAGTAAATCTCTTAGGATAAACCTTAAAGATTACCTCTGTTATGTTAACCAATGAATTGGAGAGCTATCATGGGCTCACCCTCCCTCATTTTATCACATAACCACCCATATAAATAAGAAATTCCCAAGAACCATAACAAAATCACAACACATGAACAAACATAATGGAATAATAACATTACCACATTACAATCTTAAAACATCATTTCAAGAAATTGATATAATCAATACACTCTAAAAACCATTTTAAAAACAAAAATACCTAAGTATGGTATTTAATTTTTTTTAAAACATTACGACTTATAGAGGAAGCCAGATATCAAATAATGCTCGTGGTGGTGAAAAGGTAATTGTCGTTGTGTATGTTAAAAAGAAAAATTCATTTTTTCATTTAGTAAAATGATTCTTAAAAAAATATTCCATTTTAAAACCCTTGGAATTAAATTAAAATTCAAATGGTTTGATTATGCACCGTATAAAATAAGGTCCTGTATAAACCAAAATATGCCTCAATGAAAGGAGATTGATTCGAAGTCCCTTACCTTGAGTATGAATTTTCTTATTCATTATTTATATTCCTGAATAATAAAATTTGGTTAATTTATACTATTTTAAGAATATTTTTCATGTTTATTATTCCCATTGTATCACTTATGACCATGTGATTATAATTAGTTAATTATTTGAGTTCCTATCAGATGTTTTGTTGATCATCGGTTCTTGAGTCGAAAATGAACATGGTATGAGTTCACTAGTCCATGTAGTCATAATTCAATTATATCCAAAATAGTATTCATCACTTTTACACATAAATAATATTTTTTAATTCAAACCATTAAATACGGTTAAGAAAAATGAACGACGTAATAATCATGTAGATGGTAGGTTGTACATACGCAAGAGTAACGTTTCCATTTTCATTGATCATTATGGAAATAATGTAATTATAATTTTATATTTATAGAATTATCATGATATTATTAAAATAAAAAAAATAATTTTCATATAATTATATATATCATACAAGTGATATAATGAATAAAAATGATTCACACCGCTTCGTAGAGGTGATAGTTCACATGTACGCATGAACGACGTTACCATTTTTATACACATGGAAGTAAGAATATAATTGATATATTATTATATTATAATGATTAATATGTCATTAATATCACATATTAATATTAATTCTATCATTATAACCAATATTAATAGATGTTAATGGAGAACGAACATAATCAGTTTGTGGAGGTGATAATTCACACGTACGCACGAACAATTAATTCCATTATCATTTGATGGAAGTAGAAATGGATTTAGGGGGTGATATTAATTTAATAAAATGTCAGTATATTTTGGATACTATATTTATTATCTCATCATGTTTGTAAGAAATTTGAGTAAGTGGAATAAGAAACAAAATAAAATCACTGAAATAAAATGATACCTCTTCTTCAGTTGATCACCTCTGAAGAACACTTAAACACCTCTATGATGGGTATTATGCCTAAACTAAGGCTTCAAGAATGTGGGTAGGGACTCTAGTAATAATATTGGATAGATCTTGGATGACCTAAACGGATTTTTAAGTGTCTGTAATAGGGAGGGATGGGTGAATGTTTATAGGAGTGGGGAGGGGCACCCTTGGAATGTATTAAAATATTAAATTAATATAAATTATTTTTTTATCTAGGTTGATACAGCTTTAGATATGGTGAATATAAGATGAGTATAGATCTAAACCATCTAATCCAATATTTTTTTGACATGTATTGAGTTTATTTTAAACCTTTCTTTTCGGTTTACCCTTAATTATTCTCTTTTAATTTTAAAAGTTGTTACAAAATTTTAATTCCTATGAAGATATTAATTTTACTTATATGGTGTCAATTTACTATAATTGTACACTTAATGAACTTATATACCATATAGTAATATCTTTGTGTTTTTAAAATATTTTTAGTATTTTTAAATATTTTAATAAGTTATTATTTTTATAAAACATCAATTATGTCAATTGTTACACTATTAAATTTATTTAATTTAAGTAAAATCCAAACATAGAGATAACCTATAACCAAACCATTGAATAGTTTAATAACATGTCATATTAATATATAAAATTCTTGTATGACATAAATTGTGTAAAATGATATTTATTTTAATATTTATAATATCATTTATTTGAATCCTTTATTGATGAAGCAATAATTGCATCATCATTTTTTCATAATTAAATTTATTTACTTAATATCTAAAAATTATAAATTAAATAATATGATGTAGGAAATATTTTTATATTTCTAATGAATATTTATAGTTGAAGATATCTCTTATATAACCCCACATTAAAATTTTTAAGTAAAAATATACATGTTTATGTTATATTTCCCTTTACTTTAAATTAATTATTATAACATGTCATTTTCACATCCAAGTGGCTCCCAAATGCCAAAAGTTAGGCCTAAGTATTTTTTTGGTCTCCTATGACTCATCCAATAATATTAGAACACATGTTATGGTAGATTTATATAATTATAATTTTTTTACCCTTATTTAGCTAATTTACCCATTAACTGTTGAATCCATTTTTCTAAATTTAAAACATATAATTTTAATTAATTAATTTAAATTTAATTCACATTGTCAAAACTAGAAATCAGGGTTTTTAAGAAATAAAAACTATCAAAATATTGACATGTTTTTATGTTACATTTAAATGTAAAAATATTGTGTATGACCAACATTGGATTAAATTATAATAATATAATACAAATAAACTTTAAAACAAAGAAAAAAAATTTAATCTAACTATCTAAATAAATTAGATGAAAACGTAGTTTTAAGTTAAAATGTGGTATTTTCACTATTCATTAAAAATGAACTTTATCAGAAAATTAACAAAATTTTATCCAATGTAAATTTGGATTTCCCACTTCTATATAAGAAGTTTATTTTGTCAAATATAAGATATAAAAGTGAAAAACTATTTCTAAAAAGGGTTCTCCATTAAAAGGTAGTAAAAAAACCTTTTAAAAATATTAGAGTATTCTATGCTTAAAATTGGATTCATTCTCATTTTAAGCCTCTAAAATTCACTGGATAAATGTATTAACATTTTACAAATATGTGAAATCATAATATAGTCAATTATGTTCATTCCTTTCAATACAATGACTATGAGTTTACTTCCATTTAAAATAATAATATTATTACTGTATTATTTTTCAGTATAACTCAATGTTGTATGCAACATAAGATTTCAGAGAAACCAGTTGTTGCATGTAGAGTATGCTACTATAAATAGTGTCCACTTTAAACTAAAATTAATATTAAATTTAAAAATATTAATATATATGAAAATTTATTATTCTATAAATACCTGGGATGTTACACTTGGAACCATCATGGTTTGATTTTGGGCATGCGTTGTCATTATGTCATGGATTTGAGGTAGATTTCTTTTTGAAAATGCCTTTATAATTTAATATTCATTAGCGTCATACTTTTCAAACCTCCGTTTTATTTTAAATAATGTTATGTGACCTTTGAAAAAAATTAGTGTGTGAAGTGGTGATTTATTCCTTGTTATGTGATAAATGGAATCATTTTGTTAAATATTTCATGCCTAGTGTTTGATATAATGCTCGATTGTCTTTTTCATGTGCTCTGTGATATTATAAATATTTTTTTTCTTTTTTAATATATTTATAATGTGTGAAATGATTATTTGTGTTCATTAAATGGGATTTCAAATTGGTTTTGTATTTAAGGGGGTGGTGTATTTGGTTTTTAAGAATGGGTTGGCATATGGTAGTGGTTAATGTCCCATTCATCATTTTAATAAAAATGTATTGACTTAAAAATTTGACTTGAATGTTGAAAATGGGGGTTTTATGAAATTATTTTTAAAGGGGAAATATTTTATTTCCATATTTTTTCGAAAGGTGGTTTTCTTCTTTGAAAAATGATAGTTTCTTAAAGAATGTTTAAGGCCCATTTAGAACTTTTTTGAAAGTGTTGAAAATGGTTGGTATGAAAACTCTTCTTAGAAAATCATATTTCCTTGTGATATAAATATTTAATGGGTGTTATTTCTTCACTATGGTATACTTAAGGCCCATTTACTTTTTTTGGAATGGGAGATCCTCAGTATGGAATTCTTTGTAACCTATGAGTTATATGGAAAATGGCTGGTCCTTAGGGTGACTCGGGTGATGCCTGTTGTTTGAGTTAATATATGTGTGCATGTGATTTGATGCTTAGTAGGCATCAGTTGGATTACACTCTTCTTTATACATCTTAACATGGGAACCTGATAAAGTGATCGAATTTTCTGAGAAAAATTACTCCACAAGTTAGATTACACACTATCTAGTGTCCCAATGCAATGGGATATATTTTTTTATTATTATTATGTGATTTTACCCCTCGATATGTACTAGGTAGTTTGTGGTTAGGTGTGTGAGCATTATTCATGTCATCTAGTGAGGCATGATTTCTAAGATGAGTCAACATGTATAATATGTTATGTATTATTCATGAGCCCCTAGGTTTCACCCATGTCTATTTTCACATAGTTTCTTATAGTGAAATATTATTTTACATTGTTGGTTGGTCACTCTTGTATGTTTATTTCCATTTCCCTTATTGTATGATTGTGATGATCCCTCTTGAGTAGTCTGGATTTATTCCAAAAATTTTAAAATATTTAAAAGTGCTTTGTAGAAAAAGGGTTTTGGAAATTCTTTTCAATGCGTCTCTCTTGCATAAAGAAAATTTCCACTTTCTCTTTTGAAATGTCCATGGTTCCTCCTTAGAGAAAAGTGTGGTTTAAAATGGTACAAAGGACAATGGACAATGTTTTTCCATAAAATTGTTAATGTGTTCAAAAGTGTAATTTTAAATATTGTATTTCAATATTGAAATTTATGGATCTTTTATTTTAAAGGAAGTTCATTAGGAATAGATTGTTCGTGCATGGCTACTAAGTTTTAATACTCACACCTATAGTTCTGTTCTTTATTGTTTTTAGATTATGGTGTAGGTTCTTCTTGGTATCAATTTCAATGGGCAATGGTTTTTCTTGGTATCAAAGAGTTACCCTCGGGGTCACATGGAGATGGTTAGTGTCAGGTTTAAGTTGGGTCTTGTGTATAGTTTTTTTGTATTCTTCAGATCTTATGTAAATAATCTTCAGTTTGGATATTAATATTTATAATCACATTAGGATTCTTTGTTTGTCTTTATATTGTTTAGTTTATTTATTTATATTGGTAGAAATTGTTCCCTTTTTCTTCTCTATGGATGATCGACACTAGTTTCCAGTCTGTGGGGATCAGGAATGCCCTTTCGGCCTTGCCATAGATTGACTTAGGTGACCAGTTCAGGGTCGACCCAAGTTGGATCGTGAAAAAAAGATATCAGAGGAGGATAGTCTTTGGAGGGCCTTAAATTCAGAGTACCCCTTGTTATTTTTGGATGTCAAGGTAATTTTAGTAGGATTTTCAGATCCTTAGGGGTGTTGGTATGAGGTATTGTTTTTCAAAAACATTCTAAATTATTTCTTGGGTTTCCATGGGAAGTCTAGTTTTATTTGGTCTCTTTGTATCTTGTTGATTGTTTATGTTTGGGATATGAAATGGGAGCTGTTTTTGTGGTCTACATGAGATTGTCGGTCCTGAAAATCCATTTCGAGCCAGATACATAGTCCTAGAAGACACTCTATGATGGTGGAGTGATTGGTGTATGGCTGATAACTATATAACCTAGTCACCCACCGATACTAGTTCCCCTTGTGAGTTGCTTTTGGTTCCTCATGATTTTGGAATTTATTTTGGGATCACTTGTTTTGGAATTGAGAAAACTAGATTTTGAAAAGGAATGGTTTTTGTTTTAGGAAGATAAAAAATGATTTTTTTGTTTCGTTTTGAGGGAAGTCTCAAAAATGTGGATTTTTTTTAAAAAAAATGGGATTTATCAAAATTGGTTTTTTGGAAAGCAGAAACTTGTTTTGAAAAAGGGGTATTTGGAAATTTTCTTTAAACAAGGATAATTTTGATTTGGTAAAAAAATTGAATAAGATTAAATTGATTTTTTTTGGATGTTCATGAGATATAATTTTTGAGCATGATAAAATGGATTGAAGCATGGAATTAGAAAATTGGTTTTTGACTTGGTGGTTGGTGGTATTTCAAAAGGATTTATTAATTTTAAAATGATAATTATTTGTTTTGACCATTGGTATTTCCATGGGTGCTCACATGAATGGATATGTATGGAAATGTAGATGAATGCATGGAATGGAATGGGATGATTGGTGCCTAGGGTGGCATGGGAATGTGCATGTGAGTGAGACTCTAATGAATACCATTGGTGATTGTAAAACCCACCATGTTTGTTTTCATTCAAAAAAATTTTTAATAATAATTTGTGATTTTTTGAAAACCAATGGTTGTGTGGTAATTATCTTATGATTTGGAAGTGTTTTTTGTGCGGTGTTTGAGTTTGAGGGCTCTGGTTGATAAGCTTGTTTTTATAGAGCTCTTGGTCTTCTTATTTCTTTGTGTTTGGCCCCATAGTAATTTGATGTTTGACCATGGGTGGTTCACCATAGACAACCCATCTAGTTGATCAACCTAATTATTTCATTCATTAGTTTGGAAGTTAAATCCACCTCTCTTTTATAGTCAAGAAGATCCCCTCAAAGTGGAAGAGTGGATATAGAAAATTGAAATGAAATTCAGACTCATTGAGTTACCTGAGTCAATAAATTTAATGTTTTATACCTTTATGCTTAAAGTTCTGATGTAGAAGTGGTGGAAGTCGGTGTCTTGGAACAACCATTGGGAAGATATTTCTTGGGATTCCTTCAAGGGTTTGTTCTTCAGAAAATATTTCTCTAAGATGATGAAAGTGAGGAAAGTAATAGTGAAGTATTGTTTAGTGTAGGGTGATGGGTCAATTATGGATTTCTATCATTACTTTTTATAGATAGTTCCATATGATCTAGTGTATGTTTCGGATGATTCCTTGAAGGCTAGGTATTTCAAGTGTGGGCTTCATCCTGACCTACTGTCAAGGGTGTTGGAGTTCAATCTCACCTCATTTTCTAATGTGGTGAGGAAAGAAGTTTGTGTTGAATTTGTGTTTGAAGGAATGTTTTAGGTATTCTGTACTTCTCTAGTACTTAGAAGTGGTGAAGGGAATTCCATTAAAGGAGTGGGTAAGAGGCCAGAAGCTGTTAGAGATGGCTATGAAATTTAAAGTCCTTGAGATATTTCATCTTATTCTTATAGGTGTGGAATAATGGTGTTTCACTAGTGTGGAAAGCCAGATCACAAAAATTCATCTTGTATGAGTTCACTAAAGAGATTTCATGCTTGTCGTTGCTTAGGTCAATTATAGATAATCTATTATGGTACTTCCAAGAAGATTTTTGGAGCCAGATTGTAGGAATAAAATGAAATTTTGGGCTCAATTTAAAGTTTCATTTTTTTGTATGTGCCCTTCCAATTATAATGTTTTTTTCTATTGTACGAGTTGTTACCAGTGGTGTTCTATTTGTTTTAAATGTAAGAGTATGTTTTGGATCTTTTTAGAAATACTTTTTTAATAAAATTGATTTTCATTCATTAGTTCCTAACTATGGTGTATAAAATGCTCCAAACATTAGGGTTCCAACAATATGTCCCAGATTGAAGCTTTCCACATGGTTAAGAAACTATTGGGAAGGTGGGATCCTTGTTCACGTTTTTTGTTCTCCATTGGGAAGAAGGAAGAATAAATTCTCATATTATGGTTTTCCTTATCCCTTTTTCATTCCCGTTTGGTTCAAGTTTCTTTTTACAAGGTTCCCTTGTGTGGTGAGGCCAGTTTTCATATGTGGAAAAGTTCTCGTGTTGAACTATATTGACAGTTTGGGATGGATGGTTCTTAATGTTAGGGATTCCCACCATGGATCTTGTTGAGTTTTATTAAAATTATAATCTATTTTAGTTTTCTTCTAATGGTGGTGAGTCTATTCCGGCCACTGACACTAAGAATTTGGTCTTTCTCAGGTGTTAGTAGGTATGAGGTAGCTTCCTTTTGGAACCATTTGATTTTAAATTTTCCTTTCATCTTGGGTGATCATTGGGTGTTGAAGTATTCTAGTTGTCATTTTTTGAGGCATGGTTTTGGATGTTGTGGCTCGATTTTTCATGTTGTTCCTTGGTAAGTGGTTTCGAATTTGTTTTTCAGAAAAAAGGCAAATGTTCTGTTTGTATGGGGTTGAAAAAATTATGGTATAAGAGGTAAGATCAAGAATTTTTTGAAATTATTATACATTTATCAATAAACTAGAAAATTTTGGGGCGTTCTAGGGGTGGAAAGCGTTATAGTGGGTAGAATTTTTACACCCATGTTTCTTTTTTTCACCCTTTGTTATGGTTCATTGTTGGATATCAGTTTTCCTCTCAAGTTTTTGGTGTGACGAGGTTTCAAATTTGTGGTTTATATTTGTCTATTTTTTATCTTGGGGTTATTACATAGGTTTTTTGGGATTGCATGGTAAAAATATTAGTTTTTGGGCTTGGTAGTAGCATGCACATAGTTGGTGCACAGTTTATTAAATCGTGCAGATCATCCCAAGTAACCATGTGGCCAGGTGAAATTTTGGGATAGTTGAATTTTGTATAGTTGGAAAATGGTTTAAAAATCATGAGTAAAAACCATATAGGTTCCATGGTGTGTCCAGTAAGGGGCACACATTTTCAATACGGTTTGTTAAACTATGCGTCCAATCCGTGTGAGTTTCCTAGATCTAAAAATTATTCAAATTTCAGATTTTTCCTCTCCATATTTCTAAAGAAAAATTCCTCCTCATACCCTCACCTGGTTAATGTAAACAATAGGGATCCCCTCCCTTGATCTCTAAGACTCTCCTACTCTTCCATGGTGTGTATTTAGGTTTTCTTCAAGATGTTGGGATTGATCTTCAAGGTAATACTCCTCCTTTATTCTCCCTCTACCTCTTTCTTCTATAGTTTTTTGGATATAGGGCTTGTGTTTAACATCATTTATGTAATGCGTTTTGTGTTTTTATGGTTCCTCTTCATAAATCTTGGCTCTTGGAACCTCATGGTATGATTTTAGGTGTGTATTTTTGTTACTTCATGGATTTGGGGTAGGTTTCCCATTGAACATGCCTTTAAAATTTAAGAATCATTGGTTTCTTTCTTTTCACACCTCCATTTTATGATAAATAATTATATGCGACCTTTGAAACATTTTTTTGGTTTGATAAGTGGTGATTTATTCTGTTTTACATGATAAATGGAATTTTTTTTTAAATATTTCATGTCTAGTGTTTTCTATAATGCCCAAATGGGTTTTCATGTGCTTTGTGATATTATAAAGAATTTTTTGGCTTTTTGAATATATTTATGATGTATTAAATGACTATTTGGGTTCATTTAATGGGTTTTCACAGTGTTTTTGGATTTAAAGGAATTGTGTATTTGGTTTTCAAGATTGGGTTGGCATGTGGTGGGGGTTAATGGCATGATTGTCATTTTAATAAAAATGTATTGAATTTAAAATGTGACTTGAATATTGAAAATGGAATTTTAGGAAATGATTATGAAATGGTAAATTGGTTATTTTTATCTTTTTGGAAAGGTGACGTGGTTCTTTAAAAAATGACGGTCTCTTAAATAATGTTTGAGGCCCATTTGAAACTTTTTGTGAAAGTGGTGAAAATGGTTGATATAAAAACTCTCCATAGAAAATATTTTTTCCTTGTTATATAAATATTTAATGGGTGGGATGTAATCACTATGGAATCCTTGTGACCCCTTTAAATTTTGTGGAATGGGAGATCCTTGGTATGGATTCCTCTATAACCTATGAGTTATATGGAAAGAGGTTGTTCATTGGGGTGACATGAGTGATTCCTGTTTTTTGGGTTAATATATGTGTGCATGTGATTTCATTCTCAGTTGGCTCACCCTATTCCTTATAAATAATGAAATGGGGACCTGGTATAGTGAGAAAAGTTTCTAAGAAAGATTATTGAACTAGTTAGATTACGCGCTAGCTAGTGGCCCATAACAGGGTGATGTATTTTGTTATTATTGTTTTGGGATTCTGACCATTGGTCTATACTAGGTAAGGTGTGGTCAGGTGTGTGGGAATTATTGATTTTATCAAGTGAAGCATTATTTTCAGGATGAATCTACATGTATAGAATGTTATAGATTATTCACATACTCCTAGGTTTCACCCATGTCTATTGGCACTTGGTTTCTTACAGTGAATAATTGTGTTACATTGTTTGTTAGCTACCATTGTATTTTTATTTCCATTTCACTTTTTGTATGGTTTTGATTATCCCTCTTGAGTGGTGTGGATTTATGCTAAAAAATTTAAAATTATTAAAAGTATTTTATAGAAAAAGGGTTTTGGAAATGCTTTAAACACTTTCTTTCTTTTATAAATGAAATGTTCCCTTTCTCTTTTGAAATTTCCATGGTTCCTCCTTGGATAAAAGTGTGTTTTTAAATAATGGAAATGGAAGTGGACCATTTTTTGATTTAAAATGGTTAATGTGTGGAAAATCTTACTCTTATATATTTTATTTAAAAATTAAAATTGATGTTTATTTTATTTTAAAGAAAGTGCATTGGGAATAGATTGTTCGGGCACACCTGTTGAGTTTTAATAATCATGCCTATAGTTCTTTATTGATTCTACCTTATAGTGAATATTTATCTTGGTATCTATCACCATGGAAAAAAATTCTTTGTATTGGGGAGTGACCCCTAGGGTCACATGAAGATAGTGGTTGTCCGATTTCAGTTGGGTTTGTGTGTAGTTTTGTTCTATTCTTCAGCTCTTGTGTAAATAAAGTTCAGATTGGATATTGATATTTATAGTTGAGTTGGGATGATTTTTTTTATCTTTATATTTTTTTGTTTATTTATTTATATTGGGATAAACCGTTCCCTTGTTGTTCTCTATTGATGATTAGCACTAGTTGTCAACCCATGGAGATAGGGAATGACCTTCAGGCCTTACCACAAATTGACTCGGCTGATCGGTTTGAGCTTGACCCAAGTTGGTTCATGACATATCATGATGTATGATATCATGAATTCCAGTATTAATAGTTTATTTCATTGATAATTTAGTAATTATTGTCTATGATATTATATCATGTGATATTATCCTTGGATGCATTTTTTCTCAAATTATTGATTAAATTTTATGTGTTTTTAGTTTTTTACCTTCCATATTGATTATTCCTTTTTGATTTATGACAGATCTCATTATATATAACCCTTACTAAGAATATGAGATCACCCTTATTTTTTTCTTTCCTAGGCAATGAATAATGAATATTGAAATGTGTTGAAGGATGTAGAATATTTACATTTACCATGCTGTAGTTATAGTTTTCAAAAGTAATGACATACTCATGTATGTATAGAGTTTACCTAGAATACTAAACTATTTAGTTCTTTGGGATGTGATATCATTTATCTTAAACCATTGTAATAAATTAATCAGTGATTCTAGGCTTATGGTTTTGGGGTCTTTACAGTTGGTATTAGAGAAAGTATAACAGGAACATAGGGAACATGAATAAGGAAAATATATAATTGGGAATATAAACATATGAATTAATTTGAGGATAATTCTATGTATAGGATAAGATATGAATGTTTGGGTAAGAATTAGATTATGTGGTTTTCTGAGAAATAAACCCCTAAATGGATACTACATGTGGAAGTAGTTTTGGGATAGTTGCATCTAGGGTTAATAACCTTGAAAAGAGTTTTTAGAGTATATCTTGGACATAATTTATATGAAAAATGATTTTTACCCTATTTTACACCTATTTTTACCCTCTCGAGGGACATAATTTGGTTAATTCACATATTCTCTTTAAACAATTATGATGAATTAAATAATAGAAACCATAGAAACCCATTATATACTATAGTAATATGGGATAAACCTAAAGTGAATTGGGTTTATGTGTCTAAGATTGGTCATAATTTTAAATTTATGGATACTCCTTTTGAGGTTTTAGGTGATGGAAGTTTTCCAGGGTTAAGGATATTTTGGGAGTTATTTATGATAAAACAAACCCTGGGTTTATTATGTGATTTAATGAAAATTTTATATGTGGAATGATGCTTTAATATTCTGTGGGAATAAATTTAATATCATTGATAATGATTAAGGTTATTATGATCAATGATGTAAAATTAATAATGTTCAACTAAGATTATTTTATATTACGGAAAAACAGCTACGTTGAAACCCCTAAAGGTAAAAAATTTATTTTATGATTAGTTTTATTTTTAGCATCTGAGCATATTTTTTGGAATGTTATTGAAATTATATAAATATAGTTTTAGAAAAATGATAACCTACATACCAAGAGACAACTCATCGCATCTGGAAAGGACATGGGTCTTGAACCCACAACCGAAGGGAGAAAAGTGTGTAGCTCCTAGCCCTAGCCTATGTGTTTTATTTGTTCATATGACATTGTTTTTACTTAATGATTTGATAGATAAATACTTATGTAATGAATCAAGTTAATGTTTGGTTATTACTTTTTAGGTTTTAGATATTAATTCCATATATTGGATAACTTGTTCCAACAATTTTGGTATTATTAAATTTTTAGACATATAAGGAAGAACTTTTAATACATTTTAGATCTAATGATCCAATAAAATTTTATATATTTTCTTCATAAAAAAAATCATCATGGATATTAATTTCATTGAGTAATAAAAGAAGTGGAAATTGATCGGATCACAACTAATGTATAAAATAATGCATATGAAATAAAAATATATCAGGTGTGTAACTTTTATGGTGTTCTATATTTTGATATTAAAAGAATCAATAATCTTTAGGAAAAGTATCTTGAAATAAAAATGGTATAAATATACCTTAATATGCATTAAATCAATGGTATTTTTTTAAACTCATTGGTTTATGGTTTTTTGGCCATTAATTTAGCTTGATCATTATCTTTCTTATGATACATGATTTATACGACTCCCCATAATTATTTGGGAATTAATATTTTCTTCCATGTATAAATTTTTTCCACCCAATAATGTATTCCTACATGGAAAACAATTATTGAGTTATTATTGATGAACTTTCAATTTCCCGTTACCACTTATTTAGAGGAAGGTTTATTGTCCTATTTATGATGTAGGTTTTCCATAGAGGAATTTTCAAATTTGAGACCGTTGATTTTAGAGAGGAATTTAAAATTTTGAGGAAGTAATTTATTAAATGTGGGGAGAACGTAAAACCCTAATATTTTTAAATAACATTATATTTGATATCATATAGGAAACACATCATCAGATTTAAAAAACCCACAAAATATATTATTTAAACGTGATAATTATAACCTAGCCCTTAAATTGGATTGGAAAAATTGGATTAATTGATTAATGAAATATATATATATATAAATTTAATACTCAATATAAATTAATGTATAAATTCTTAGTTATTAATGACACATATTTTAGTAATGTTATTTTATTCTTTTAAAACGCCTTTTCATCAAAAATGGTTTTATTAATTTCCGTAACACAATTTTATAAGTAGTTCTTAGAACATTTAGAAATGTAATTTTATTAAATTAATATTATTTTGAAATAATCATATCGAAACTCGCATAGATAAAAGGTTTTAGATTTATCTAAAAAGTTTGATTTTGTAATGAATAGTGAAAATTACTGATTTTCAAAATATTATCATTTCATTCCATTAAATCAAGTAATTTAAAATTCCAATTTTATTTTGGATTTATAATTGAGGATAAATATAAACTATTTTTTATAATAATGAAATTAATTTCATTTGAATCAACAATTTTCATGATTTTGATATAATTTTATTTTTTTGATTCAAAATATAGATTTCTGAATACAGTTTTTAATGTGCATGAAGTTTATCTATTTTATTTAATTGAAATAACCCATAATGAGAAATTATTTAAGTTAAATTTATATATTATATATTTTTTATATGAAATTAAATTCATATAATGATGATTTTAAATCATAGAGTTACTGTAAAATCATTATTTTCATGAAAAATGTATATTTTGATAAGTGACTTTTAGTCACTATTGTTGGATTTATTTTAAATTGAATTTTACCACATATATGAATTTAATTTTATAAAATTAATTCCATATTTTCAAAAAATATAATTATTATTAGGTAATAAATTCAACATAATTATTGGTCACCTTAAATAGTAAAAACAGTAGAAATCGGTTACCACAGTTACGTATAAAACAGGTTTACTAGGGTATAAACATAAATGTTAAGGGATAAAATAACATAAAACTGGTCTAATTTAAAATTTTGAGACATATATTGACACTATATCATCTATTTTTTGGAACATTCCCATTTTGGGGCCATATATCCATGATTAAGAAATTTATAACAATTTAAATAAAGAAAAGGACAAAATGTCAGTCACATGCTTTTAAAAATATCTTATGTGTTCACATAAGATCAAAAGAAAACTGTGATTGAATATTAATTTTTATTTTCATCATAATATATTTATTTTAATTATTTTAATTTATTTATAATTTTAAATAAATTTATAATACCTAAAATTCTTATGCAACATAGATGCTGTAATTATATAAATAGAAGTAAAATAAAATAAATGATTCTAAAAATATTAAAATTAATATAATTTGAATAAATTATTTTGTTACCCAATTATTTTTTATAATTATAACATATTATATAAGTGTAAATTATATAAATTCAAATTCCATATTTTTCGTGATGTTTTTAATGACTAGATAATTAAATAGTTCCAAAATAGACATTATGATATTTTATGATAATAAAGTTTTATTAAATTATTTAAAATTTATAAAAACATATATTTAGAGAATTTAATAGTAAATTGTTGATAATATAATCCAATTTCCAAATATGTGTCATTTTTTATAGTGTTTTTCTTGTCCCCAAAAGAGTAAAAACCTTGTTACCGTGATAATTTTCAAAAAGGCTTAAAGTGGGATAAGACAAAAAATATAAAGGTAAAAACAAAATATGAACATTTATAAATTTTATTATATGATGGGATTTAGATTGAAACTCATTTTTCATATAATGTTATAAATTTTGATCCATTTTAAAATGATTATTAATGTAAATTAATTTAATACATTAAAAAACTATAAAAGTGCCCCTCCCCTCACATAAAAAAGGGAACCTCCTCTCCACATTTTATCACACATCAATATCCTTTTGGATTTTACAATAATTTTCGAAATCCCTTATTTAATTCCCTTTACATTTATTGTTTTCCTTTTTTATTATAAAACTCTCCTATGAATACTTTTGGGTAAATACTAAATAGGTTGTCCAAAGAAAAGGTGAAGTTCTTAACCAAGTGTTTTCTTTTAATTTCTTCCACCTACCTGAAATATTATTAAAACATCATGATATAATAAAATATGTATATCCAATATACTAATATGTTTTTATGTTAATTTAATACCCTATATCCATATTTTCTTCGATCAAATGTGAAATAAAAATGTCATTCATGTGGGCGGCAGACTACCACATCGTGAATCGAGGTCATTTTATTTTCATCACCATCACACATAGATGGTTTTAATTACTAATTTAATATATATATATATATATATTATATTCATGGAATATTTTTCATTCTAAACATATATTATATCATTTTATTTCTTACCTTTCCATTCACTAAAAAATGATAATTTCATTTAAGCATATGTGTGGATTACCGCATCCCCAAAGTGATGTGATTCATTGTTCATATCCACATCACATGGATGATATACATAACTATATTTAAAGAAATAAAATAGTATTCATGATACGATTTTCATTATATAAAGTTAAAATAATACTTACCTTCTTTCAAATATGATCATTGAAAAATGGAAATGTTACTCATCTGTACATATGACCAACCATCTCCATGAATGTAACTTAGTTCATTTTTTATTATGATACCTCATGGTGGGTTTAAAAATTATAATTTATGCATAAAAATTATAATTATTTAATTATTATTATTATTGAGAAGATGGAACAAGGACCAATTTTACCATTATCAAACTAATGAAGTCATTTTGGGCATATGAATCGAATATCAACAATACGATTGATGTAAACTTAGTTGATTAAATAATTAAATATAACATGGTACTAAATAAAATAAAAGGATTAAAAAACATGAAAAAATTAATTAAATAATTAAATAATTAATATATATTTATTATTTAGTAAGATAAAGAATGTACATGAAGAGTTAGACGTGAGGTTATAGATTCCATCTCAACATTCCTTCATTGAGAAATATTTTATAGCTATAAAAATAATTTTATTTATTTTTTGTATATACAACACTATTATATGTTATATATTTAATCCTTTTTAATTCATTTTATTTTATGTTTCAATTCAAATTATTTTATTCAAAGGGATTTGGCTTGAATGATACTATGTGGTAATTGTTTCATCACTCATTTTATTTTAAATGGGTTGAAATACTTCTTCATTGTCTTTGATATTCTAATATTATGCATGTAATGAATATTTATTATTTTATATTTTGTTTCCATTTTTTATATGGTTTTACATTTGGTACACATAATCAATTATTTGATTAACTCTCACAAGAATGGTGAGATTTTTTGTAAGAGATTAAATCTCAATTTTTACGCCATTGAGACATATTTGGTGTTATATACCAATTCATTTTTATATAGTGTATATACCACCCATTTAAATTTTATATAATTTATCCTCCAAAAATCATGCTATTTTTATTTTCAATTAACATTATTTCAGCCAATGTGATTTGACTTGAATGTTACTAAGTTTTATGTTTTTCATAACTAAATTAACTTTCATGATGTTATAATACTTCTTAATTTTATTTGATATTCTATGATTATGTTTGTATTAAAATTTGATTATTTTAGTATTTATATCCACTTGTTTTATGTGGATATAAATTTGATACACATAATCACTTCATTTATTTATTATCACTTTAATGGTATGATCTTTTTAATATATTTCGTCTCAATTTACACTCCATTGAGATATATTTAGTTTTATGAACCTATCTATTTTAATTTAGATTATATACTACCCCATTGAATTATTTAACATGAATATAAATTTGTTCATGATGATTAATGTTTCAATACATATTACTCTTTCAAGTAGAATGTTTAATTGAAAAGAATATCTTATTTCTATTTATGATCAGGTATATTTTCCTTCCATATCCATATTTTCCAAAATTATTTTCAAAAATGGCATTTTATTTATCAAATTATATATCCAAAAAAAATTCTCCCATGAATTTTTAAATAATTTTTTAAAATGAATCTTATTTTTTTCTGAACAAGGTACTTTTTGAATTTCTTACAAAAATGTAAAAGGAACCATTGTTTTAATCTACTCGACATGAACATTCAATTACCAATATCATCACCACTCATTTATTTGAATCTTCTATTATAATTTTATGAGGTTATTTTCAATGAAACATTCTCTCCTAATATTCTATAAATTTTTAATTTTTAAAAGAGATTTTTGAAGTAAAAATGGTTACTTTCCCCATGGTTCTTTTTGGTGATCTTTCTATAGTATTTCTATTTATCATTGACATCAGCCATTTATTTTTATAATACTCCAATGGGAATGTTTTGTAATTATACTCTTCTTATACACTCTAGAAATTGATTATGATCAATTTTTCTAGGTAAAGTATTGACATTAACTTTATTGATTACTTTTTTATTAATTTACATTCTACTGAAACATTCACTTTCTTCTGATTAGTGGACATTAAATTTCCCTTAAATATCCATATTCATTATCATGGATATTATTATTTCTTAAAACATATATCATATCTACATATGGTGTTTTATTATGAATTTATTTGATTCACTAGATGGTCTGTCAGGGTAAACATGATAGATATCAACTTTAAGTGATCATAAGATGATCATAAGGGTATTATAACACAATAAAGTGCATATTCTCAATGAAAAAAATCCATACCCAGAAAATATTAGATCATAACACAAAAATCAGAACATATTCAGAAGCATGATTAATAAGGGTGTGATAGAAAAAATCCTCACTCAAAAATCTAACATAAGAATATGGAACCATAGGAATAAGAAATCATATTCATGTAAATATAGCTAATCTCAATGTGATAATAGCTAGCAGAAATCATACTCATGCATTAAGATGTGATCAGAACTATTCAAAATCATGTTCATACTTATCATCCTCATCTCATGAGATATTTATATCACATTACCCAATCCATTTAATGGTAATAATAACCCTAAAATATCATAATGATAGTGCATACATATTCTTTCCAAAAGATCATAAAAAATGTCATCATTTCATGAGAGCATAACCTGCAGAAACTAAATGGGTTTCATAAAAACTTAATGATCAAATAATCATAAAACATATATGAAAAGTGAATTATATAATTGGAGAATATCCTTAGTAATGCATCAGAATCCTTAAAATATGTTAACATAGATGAAAAATATATTTTAGAAAATAATTTAAAATACAATTTCATAGTTAAGAGAAAACATCCATTTTTTTGTAATATTCAAAAATTAAATTTATAGAAAACAAAGAATATATTTGTCTTTGTAAACCTTTGAATCTTTTATATTAGGATTCATAATGAAGGAATCATGTTATTGAGGGAATTCATTTTCATACTGTATATGTTAAAAGAGAAAATTATATTCACACTTTTGTAAAATGTCAAAAGTTAGTCAAATGAAAACCTTTGAAATGACTTTGTTTAATGTTTTGAAATGAATTTAAATATAATAGAACACAAACATTTATATCTAAATTACATTATATAAATAAAATATTCATTGTTAATATATTCTAATGACCTTTATGTTTATACATTAAGGGAATTATTTAAAAAAATTTAACTAAATAACTCATGTATTTTTCAACTAATGGAAATTTTCTCGCTTCATAAGAAAATTTTTAATCCATAATAATTTTTCAACTTATCCCATAAATTCTTTACTTAAAATAACCTTCTTGATACATCTTATGTAATAAATTTCTTCATAACCTAGGAAAAATGAAAAATATGAATGGGGTGAGCTCAAATTCTTCATAAGGGTGAACATAATTGATAAAAATAAAAGATCACAAGTGATAATTAATTAATAAAATGAGTATATTTAGAATATAAATATATTTTTATTCCCAATAAACTATATTTCATAAGTCATGGAATAATATGAGATTACATCATAACAATTCTACATATTATAGAAATATGTAACACATGAGATTTGTGACACGTCCATAAGAATAGTTATCATAAAAAAACGGATCTAGAATCAATCAAATGTTTAAATTAAGGGATCAAGAATCACTCACCTATTTCCTATAGTGGATTAAGAATCACAAAATATTACCCATTTTTTTATCGAACATCTCTACTATTTTCAACATTATCTCATGAGATGTAAATATTTACCTAATGCATTAGAGGTCTATATCGGGCCCACCCATTACATAATGATTAACCACACACATGTGTGAGGCTAGAAGATATCTAACTATTACATCATTAAAACCCATGAATAATAATGGGCCTCATGAATAATTCAACTGAAAACCATTAACTTTTTATAGTATAAAATACCCATGTAAAGAAAATGGGTTTCATTTAACACATATAAATAATCCATGGAAATAAAATTGGGTTCATATGCTTTTCAAATTCATTCAAAAGAATAAATCATTCATAATTCCATTAATAATTATAAGATGATAAATTATTGGAAAATAAATTAGTATGCAGTTATATCAAGTTGCATTACTGATAAATATCATTGAATCAAGATTAAAAATCCTATGGTATTTACAAATTATAGATAATGGGTATACAATTAGTATAGTAATTTTCCCCAATCAAATGATTTATGTCATCAATGTGAACACCCTTCAATCAAATGAATAAAAAATAGGGTATTCGTAGATGAAAGACAACTGAAGAAAAATTATAGTCATACGTCAAAAATGATTATGAAAGAAAAAGGAATTGATGGGTAATTTATATAACATATAATTAAATTAAATAACTGATTTAGATAAATAATTTGGATGCTTACATTTGAAAAAAATCCTAATTCAAGAATAAGATATATCAGTGGACAACGAATTAGATAATAAATATTTTGAGGATTTTTTGAAATCTAACATTAGATATAAGTAATATCCTTGATGTTTTGATGTAATTTTAAAAGTTATATTTTTTTAAATCTATGAGAAACATAGTATACTATTTTAAAATATGAAAATTTAGAGATAAGGTTTGAAATAAAATGAAAAAATTGGTGGAAAGATGTGTTCTCATGGAAAAAGTTAAAAAATATCACTTTCATAGTAATTGTAAAATGGTGATGTTACAGGTCACCTAAAAATGATTATTTCAAAAAGTATATTTGAAAACATAGAAAAAATTTATCTTTAAAATAGAAACATTAAAAATTATTCATTTAAAAATTGGAAATATAATAAAAAAATTGGGGTGGAAAATATTTTGAAATATTTTTTCGGAGAATCCACATCGTAAAACAATTATTCTATTTTCATTTTCAAGGGTTTAAAGAGATTTATTAGAATCATATAAAATTTTACATATTAGATTTCCCAAAATTATAGTATACCATTTAATTAAAGGAAAATATAGACATAAAATAAATATCCAATTAAGAGGTGGAGGTTCATTCTTGATAACATTATTCTTTTAGGTGAGAGAACAATCAAGTAATAATCTTTGAATTAAAAGGATAATTCTCCATATAAACATGAATGAGAACCCAATATAAAATTATAATTATATTAATAAGTAGAATATTGATGGTTAATGTTCAAAAGAAACCATATATCTCAGGGAAAGAGATTTGAGTTACCAAAGTCCCTTACGGATAACATAGTTTATGATGAAATGAAAATCTTGAAAAAGGGGTTTTATTTGGTAAAAATGCACATATAAATAATAAAAATGAATAAACCATGTAATAAAATAATATTTAATAATTTATCTACTTATATTAAATATATTAAAAAATAATAATTATAACTCAATGGATAGGAATTGAGTTACCAAAAATCCTTACAAGTTATGAAGAATTTAAATTAATACCGATGATAGCATTAAATTGGACTTAAATTACAATTAATAAATGTTTTTTAAATATATAATAATTAAATTAGGTATAATATTCCCCACATAAATGATATTATGTGCATAATATAAAACAAGTCTTAAAGAGTGGAATTTGATATGAAAACTCTTAGCTTGGTCCGGAAACATTCAGGATGTAAACTGAACAGGATGAGTAATTAAATTAAGATTATTAAATACATAAATAATAGACTTATTTTTAACTTTAAATATTTTAACTCATTATTTATAATCATTCTATATATTTTTTTATTATTTGTTTTTACCTATTTTTAATATATGGTGTAAGTCAACTTGATCGTTTCTAAATAGTTTTAGTGTTACCATTCATTCTTCATCCAAATTTTTGTATTATGATATCATTAAAGTTACTAAAATTGTTTAATTTTAATGACTTATGATGTTTTAAATTCTATTCATGACTGTTTCATTCATTATCATTGAAGATGAAAACAACAAGGGGGTTATTTTAGTGATTCTTAACTAATAAAGGGTTTCTTAATAATTAATATGTTAAATATTGATATAACATGTCAATAGAAAAATAAATATTTAAAAAAATTAATCATATTATATCATTTATTACTTTCACATAGTCATATATTATATAAATTCATATCATTGATCAAGTTGGTAGTGAAACCGACCCAAACATGAGTATATATTTATTAAAGGGTTATTATTAGATAGTCTAGTGGAAATATCTTTATAAAAGTAGTATAATAATATTATTTATTGTTTATTATTGTGATATATCTTAATTATAAATAATATAGATAATAAGTGTTGGATATGAAACAATTACATATACAAATAAAATGATTTTACTTTTTAGTTAAATTGTTTATGATTTTTATTTTTATAATGATTTCTTATCATTTTTATAATTAATAAGTAATTTAGTATGTATTAGAAAATTATATTAATATAAAGAATATTATATTTATCCTTTAAAATCACTCTTAGAGTCGTCCATAAATGGAAGTAATGAAATGATACATAGTATTCCATAGAGGCGGTAGTCCACACCTATGCATGGATGATGATTTTCATTTTTTACTTTGAACTAGAGAGACAAGTAATATAATGTACCATTTAGAAATCCAAAATAAGTAATATATATCATAATTATGTATTAAATTATAATTTTATACTATCTATGTTATGTGGTGAAGTTAAAAAACACATTACTTCATGGAGTTGTTAATCCACATGTATGAAAAATTATTGTTTTTTTAATAGAAAAGTAAAAGGTGGGTAATTCCTATAAAATATTTATAATAACAATGTAGTAAACTGAGGATAATGATGTTATCATTTTAAGATTGTGTAATGAAATTTTATGGAGTGTACAAAAATATATATAAATGAGATAAAGAGGTTAAGAAATTATACCTCACTTCTTCGATTATTTCCTTTATGAAGGGGATTAATCCATTGAGGGATGGTCTTTTGAGATGACAAAAATATTAAAAATGTTTCTAAGAAAGTTTATGGGAGGTTTCGTCAGAGTTTTTTCTAAACATATGGGGTCGTTGTTTGAGGGTAAATGAGGAGATAATAGCCTTATTTTTAAGTTAAATGCGATTGCATTTTTGTAAATTAAAAAAAACAGTAATACAAATTCCCTTTTAAGTAAAGTGGTTCTGAAATAGAGTAATAATAAAGAATAGAAGTAATAAGTTCGATAAATGACTCAAAAACAAATTACCAAACATGTTCTAAACAAGTTTTAGTTCACTTACTCTTACATTGTTACCTTTAACATTTTATCTTATACCAAAGGTAACATAATCTTTTAGCCTAGTAATAATTTTTTCCTTATTATACAATATATAAATAATGATTGTAAATTTAAAATCCATTTTTTCTTAATCAATTTCTAAAAGTGATAAAATTTATATTTAAAATACTAAATCTATAATTTAATAAAAAAAAATGTCCAAAAAATATAACTTTAGATATAAAATGTCAAATGGGGGTTTGTAATATAAAACAAAAAAATTAAAATTTATTATCACACCTAAAATATATACTGGGTCAAAGAAAAAGGTTTCATGAATTTATAATTCATTCTTATACACTAATAATGTCATAAAAGTAATGTTTGTATAAAAATAGTACTTTTGATTATTCAACTACAAATCAATATTTTTAGAAAAAAAATTATCATAAACTAATATAGACATTAAATATCCAAAAATTAAATTAAATAATTTTATATTTCAACTTGGAAATAAAATCATAATGTAAAAATAGAAAATATTTTTTTATGAAAATAACATTTTAAAATAATAATTTTTATTATTCTTAGTATTTATAAAAATCAACAAATCTCACATTAACCAATAAATATTATATTCTTTTATCATCAAAATTTAATAATATACTCATTTTTATTTCATAGCATATGTAGCACATAAAAATATGGATTCTTAAATAGAATAAAGAATGAGAAAAGGTGTTTTAAAATCCATTATATATAAGTATATGTTAATATATATCCTATTTCAGTTACTCCTATTCATACCTACTAATTCAATGGATAGTTTAAGTATCCATATTTAATATTTTTAATTTGTGTGTGTGTGTGTGTCATGGTTTCATTTTAGGTCGATGTTGCGTATAGAGCAAGCTATGGAACATATTTGAGTTTGTTAGAGGAAATCGTATATTAAAATATTGGGTCATTACATTCTCCCCTAACCCTATAAATAAATTACATTGTCACAATTTAAATAATTCCTTACTAAATGATGTTTTTGAGGGTTTTCTTAACAAACTCATCATTAAGGGCATTAATACTAATAAGAAACATGCCTTACTCTATTAGTCTATATAAATTTACTTATCTTTCCTCAAACCACATTATCAATTCATATTATCATGTATCACATTATATATATAATGTAGAGACCCAATCGTGATGTACATGGACATTAAATTTATTCTATTAAATACTTAATACATGACACAAACAGACACCCAAAGACCATATTAGTTTGGTGTCTTTGGAAACTCAGAACATAATCTTCTAATCATGGTGAAAGATCTTCAACATCTCTCATAAAGATCTTCCCTTTTTGTTTTCCTAAATAAAACCTTTCTTTATATCCTAGGGAAAAGAAAACATAAAAAGGGTGATCTCAAATACTCAGTAAGGGTAAAAATGGAGAACATAAAATAAACCATAAACATTTGAACATAAAAACATGAACATAAAGTTTAAACATAAAAATCTTGAGTCATGAAATAAATCTTGGTAGTACATAAGGAATGGATCATAAAGGAAAATTAACTATGATAGAATATCATTGTCATAAAACATGTAATTTTTACAAACTAATAATCACATAATATGATTTCTATTGTACCCAATACATTGTTGTTATGACCATCATAGTGGACGTAGTCCATTACTAAACCGGGTTTACTTGTTTTTCCTGCCATGCATTACTGAACCGAATTTACTTGTCATTTCATTCATGTTTATTCATGAGATATAAATCTTTACCCAATGAATTGGAGGTAGATATAGGTCACACCCATCTTATAATGAAATCATTCATACTTGTGCCACAAAAACATAAATCATTCATCATAGCATAACCCATGAAATAAAATGGGATTCTTAAACATTATTTCATCAAAACATAATTCATATAAGATAAATGGACTTCATAAAAATAATTCCATCATAAACAAAATTAAATCAAAGTAATAATAGGGATAGAAATATAACCCTATGTCATCTTATATGGGAAATAATTTTGATAAAACATTGAATTTAATTCTTGAGGAAAATATCCTTTCTTCTTCAAAAATGCTTTCTTTTCTCAAAATGTTGTGAAATTTTAAAAGAAAACAATTTAGTTGAAAATGAACTTGAAATAGTGTAGATGAAGGTTCATGGAAATATGGTGTCATGAATCCGTAGAAATCCATTCATGTTGTAAAAGTAAAAAAAACATTCTCCTCGTACTTTTTCTAGAAAAGTCAAAAAGTTTTTCGTATAGTAAACAAAAAAAGATTCCTTTAATACCATGTAGTAAAACTCAAAAAGGGGTAAAAATGATTCTAAATATACATAGAATAATATTAAATATTTTATGAAAATATTTTTAGAAAACATGGATATGGATGATAAATATATCCCCAGTAAATACTTACGAATAAAAAAACTCGAATAAAAACGAGATTGGATAAGTTATCCCGTACCATAGATCCGATATGATTTGTATATATATGAACCTCCTGTATAATAATTAAAATAATGTTAATGATTTATTTCAGAATCATAATCATTTTTATTATAACATTTATGATCATATTTTCATCTGTTTGTTAGTAACATTTCATTGTTACTCGTTATTCGGGTATTAACTGCTTTATGTTCTTATGTGTGTTTTGTCAAATAAGTTCTTATTCCTCTTTTTAGGTCATAGTTATATCATTTAAATAATTGTATTAGTATAATATATATCATATTTATTCATTCAATTCATTTATATAATAATGGTTTAATGAATATTATGTAGAACGAATCACATCGCACCGTGGAGACGGTAAGCCGTACGTACGCACGAGCGACGATGTCGTCTCATGATTGTTGAATGGTATTGAAATGGATGGTGTATAGTATCTAAGAATTAGTATCATGTTATAATAATCATATATAGTTATTATTTACACCATTATACCCATCCAAGTAAGGTGGTGGTAAAAAACATATTACACTGCGGCGTGGAGACGGTAAGTCGTACCTACGCACACACGGTGATTTCATTTTTTTTATAGGATGGGTAGATGATGAAATAGGTTTGTTTCATATTAATAATAACATATCAGTATATGAGTGATACTGATTTTATTACTTTATATTTAAAAAACTACAGAAGAGGAAGTAAAAGAATAAAAAATTTGAAAAAATCCGTAGAAGAGATTACCCCTTCCTCAACGTGCCTCCTTTAAATTTCCTCTTAGGGAACTAGAGTTGGTCTTTTGAGAAGACCAAAACCTCTATAATGTAACTAGGGAATCTTAGAAGAGTAATGGGTAGGTTTGTTTCGAGATTTAAAGCTCAAAATGGAGTGAAGAGGAAAGGGAGGAGGTGCCCTTTTATAAGAGAGAAGAGGTACACTTTAGGAAACTCTTGAAATATTAATTTATTATAAATTAAATTTCGATTAAAAATGGTCAAAAACTTATTTAATTCTAAGATTATATGATTTTGGTTCGAATACCCATAATCCAATAATTTTAATACAAGTTCTGAATATATTTTTTATCCTTATCTTTTTTGTTTAACCCTTATTTTACACTTTTTAATCTTACCGTGATATCATGTTATTTACACATTGTGTGTTAATGTAATTACCATATCATGTCAAACGACCCACAAAATGTTATTTATGACATATTTAGACTTATATTAACCATTTGGATAAATCTTATAATTTCAGGAATTTAATATCATTTGATAAACTATTTTATGTTTTAAGTTATGAATTATGTCAATTTTGGACACTATTCATACTTGAATTTTTTAAAAATTCATAAAAACCTGATTCCTTCGAACCTAAGGAATTAACTCAAATATAATATGTCAATATCATCCAAAAAATTCATTTATGACATAAAAATAACCAAATTACATTTATTTGAACATTTATAATATCATTTATTTGAATCCTTTGTTAATGAAGCAATCACCGCCTCATCATTGTGTCATTATTAAATTTATTAAAATAATTTCTAAAAACTATGAATAAAATATCATGATGTAGGAAATATGTTTATATTTCTAATGAATATTCATAGACATAGATATCAATTAGATAGCCCTATATTAAAATCGATTTAGTAAAAGATATATGTTTAGATTATAATTATTTTTACTTTAAATTAATTCTTATAAAAGGTCATTTTCACATCCAAGTGAATCCATGGGGTCTCAAAATAGACCCTAGGATGCCCATGGTCAAAAATATTTCATCTAATATGAATAAGACATGTTTTAGGATAGTTTAATATTATTATAATATTATTTTTTACCCTTATTTACCTTATTTACCCTTTAACCATGGTAAATAAAATATTTATTAAAGTTACTATTCATAATGTCCAAAAATAAGTTGCCTATTTACACAATTTGAACCTTATGATTCCAAATATGGAATCCATTTTCCCAAATTCAAAAAACATCAGTTATAGTAATTAATTAAAAATTAATTCTCGTTGTCAAAACCAAAAAGCAGGTTTTTAAGAAGTAATAACTATCAAATGATTGACATGTGTTTATGTCCAATTTAAAAGTGAAATTACTTTCAATGACAAAAATTAGATTAAATGATAAAAATATAATTCAATTATATTTTAAAACCAATTAAAATTACAATCTAACAATATAAATAAATTAGATGAAAAGGCAGTTTTGACTTAAAATGCGGTATTTTTCACTATTCATTAAAATTTGAATTTTATCAGAAAAATAACAAAATTTAAAAAAAAAATTATGTCCCACTTCCAAATAAGAAGTTTATTATGATAAATATAACTTATAAAAGTTTCAAAAACTAGATTTAAAATAGGTGTGCCATCAAAAGGCGGTAAAACTGTATTTTTTGAAAAATACTTCCTTTATCCGAAAAATTGACTTTGTTCTCATACCATGTTCTAGAAAATGTGTAAGATGAATTCTAATGTTATAAATTTCAAATTTTGGTTAATAAAATTCATAACAGCTAGTTTATATCCCATTAAATAATAATATTTTAATAATATATCGTTTTTTAGTGAAACTTGGTATCGCGTACAATGCAAGCTATCGAGGAAGATCGCTCTTGCGTGTAACACAAGCCAATTCAATGTTGCGTGTTGTGAAAGCTTCCTTTGATATTGCATGTAAAATAATCCAAACTTAGTTCATTTTTACATTGAACAAAATCTATACTCACTGTTGAATTCTATCAAAAGAACTTGAAATTGTGTACAACACAAGCCAAGAATAGTGTTGCGTATACTGTAGGATAATACGGTGTTGTGTATAGCACAAGCTAATCCTGGTGTAGTGTACAACACAAGACATCGAATAAAATTAAAAAGAATCCATCTCATTAATTCTCAGGGTGTTTCATTCTACCCCCCTTAAAATGAATTTCTCCCTCAAAATTCACCGGGGTTATAAATGGTTTACTACTTGAAAGTTTCTTTCATAGAAACCTACATCTTAAAAAGGAATATTAAAACTTAATTTCAAAAAGGAAAGTTAGAAACATAACGTTTACCCAAAGTAACTATTCACTGGGTTTCCACATAAGAGAACATAGGTAGGAAGTGAAAACATGGATATAGAAGAGAAATCTAACCATCAAGTTCGGATGGATAGTGATAGAGAATAAGGTTTGAAGAAAGTTAACTACCAGAAAGCCATAAATTTGCAATGATTTAAGGGAACATCTGATTCATTGGATAAGAAGGTACTTGGATAACATTTTTGGTTTTCCAAATCATTTTCCTAAAGTTGAAATTTTTTCATGAGAATAAATACTTACTTGATTTTGATATAATCTCACTATTGTTTGTGCCTTGAACAATTTCCACTTCATCTCTTAAAGAAATGAAGTTGAATTTGTCATTCGTGAAGTGTTAGCAGATCATGTGATAGAATGATTGGTCATTCCATCTATCCCAACAAAAAGGTTAGAACAGGTTATCAAATGAGCATGAGTCCAACTATAGTGAGATAATACATTAATCTAACAAACATAAAATGGAAAATAACTTATATTATCCATAAATTGAAAACATTAAAATCCTTCTAAAAACTAAAAATATAAAACTTTAGAAGGATGTGAACTAAATCTACTTAACATTTGTCTCCCATATCTCATAAGGTAGTTCTTGGTTGTCACATTCCAAACATGTGAATACCTTAATCATGTATTCTCTTGAAACATGAATCATCATATAACCCTAGTGAAAACATAAATTCTACCAATAGTTAACTCATTACACATACCAAAATACCAAAAATTCTATATTCTCAAACCATTATATCACTTTGTCCTTATATCAGTCATGAGCTCATTAATACTATCAAACATCTCATTATCTCTTTATCCCTTCTTCAGGTGCATATCACGTGCTTTCCAAAAATATCTGAATAACCTTTCATGGCTACTTGTATCATTAAACATATACTTTCAAATACATAAGAAAAAATAATAGTGTAACAATCCTTAGATGTTTCTTTATTCCATATTACCATTAAACTACTTATACAACATTACTCTTGAAAAACATGCAATCATTCCACTACCTTCTTAAACCATTGGTTGAAGTTCATTGTTTTATTCCTCAACACTTCTTTCATCTCATAAATCATTAGTAGTCTCTTCATCATCAACAACATAAATACTACCCATACGACCATGCTGATTCTCTTCGTGAGATTTTCCCTTAGGGCATCGATTTACATAATGCTTATACATTCCACATTTAAAACATTTAATCATTATTGATGTCTTAGTAATACCTTTATCCTTGTCCATTGTATTAACAAAACCTTTTCCTTTGCAATTACTGGATTTGTGTCCTTTTCGACACCCAAAGAATCTTCCAGTTCCTTTGAAACATTCTCCTTGATGTCTCTTCCCACATGATTTATATGAGGAAAATTGAACTTTATTTCCTCTATGATCACCATGAAACTCTATCTTTCTCTTATTAGTTGCTTCAGGAAACACACCAAAGTTGAGATCATTGATCATATTATGAGATTGCTGATTAGGCATAATAATGATGTTTATCTTTCCAACTCCCATTTCATTTGGTTGTTCGTGAAGAATATCGTCCCATTATCCATCATATTCTCCATTAACATTATTCCTCCTATTTCCATCCATTTTCTAAAACCCAAAAAGAATAGTGTGAGAGGCAAAAAAATATACTAGGAAAACAACATAATCAAGGTGAGGTATTTTCAATCTCTAACATCTTAGGTTTAATCCTAGGTTATTCATGATCATTACCATAATTATAGGACTGTAATATATAGTTAGACTTACCCTTAGGGACATCCCTATATATACCTTTGAAATATATTTAGGGATCTCACTAAAGTTCTCACATTCTAGTTTCCAAAGTTTGACTAAATCTTTACTATGATACAAACTGTAGAGACCCAAGCTTAAAGTACATGGAAATTATATTTATTTTGTGAAATACTTAATACATGACACAAACAGACACCCAATGACCATATTGGTTTAGTGTCTTTGGAAACTCGGAACATAATCTTCTAATCATGGTGAAAGATCTTCAAAATCTCCCATAAAGATCTTCCCCTTTTGTTTTCTTACATAAAACCTTTCTTTATATCCTGGGGAAAAGAAAACATAAAAAGGGTGAGCCCAAATGTCAGTAAGGGTAAACATGGAGAATATAAATCAAACCATAAACATTTGCACGTAAAAACATGAACATAAAGTTTAAACATCAAAATCATGAGTCATGAAAATAATCTCAGTGGTACGTAAAGCATGGATCATAATGCAAAATTAACCATGATATAGTAGCATTGGAATAAAACATGTAATTGTTGAAAAATAGTATTATGATTTCCATATTAACCAAGGAATTTCTACCAAGGCCATCATAACGGACATAGTCTATTATTGAATTGGGTTTACTTGATGTTACATCCATGCATTACTGAATCGGATTTATTTGTCGTTTCAGTCATGTCAATCTCATGAGATATAAATCTTTACCCAATGCATTGGAGGGAATATAGGTCTCACCCATCTCATAATGAAAGAATTCTTACTTATTCCACAAAATCATAAATCATTCATCATATCATAACCCATGAAATAAAATGGGATTCTTAAATATCATTTAATCATAACATAATCTATATAAGATAAATGAACTTCATAAAAATAATTCCATCATAAAAAAAATAAAATCAAATTAATAATAGGGATAGAAACATAACCATATGTCATCGTATATGGGAAATAATTTTGCTAAAACACTTGAATTTAATTCTTGAGGAAAATATCTTTTCTTCTTCAAAAAAATTTTCTTTTCTCAAAATGTCGTGTAATTTTAAAAGAAAATAATTTAGTTGAAAATGAAATTGAAATAGTTTAGAGAAAGCTTCGTGGAAATAAGGCATCATGAAACCATAAAAATCCATTCATGTCGTATAAGTTAAAAAAACATTCTCCTCGTACTTTTTCCAAAAAAGTGAAAAAGTTTCTTATATGGTAAAAAATGAAAGATTTCTTCCATACCACGTAATAAAAATCCAAAAGGGGTAAAAATAACTTTAAATATACATAGAATAATATTAAACAATTTATGAAAACATATTTAGAAAACATGGACATGGATGATAAATATATCTCCAGTAAATATTTACGAATAAACAATCTCAGATAAAAACGAGATTGGCAAAGTTATCTCTTGCGTTAGGTCTGATATGATTCGTATATATTTGAAACTCTTGTATAATGATTTAAATAATGTTACTGATTTATTCCACAATCATAATCATTTTTATGATCATATTTTTATCTTTTTGTTAGTAACATTTCATTGTTACTCGTTATTCAGGTATTAACTACTTTATGTTCTTATGTATGTTTTGTCAGATAAGTTATTATTCCTCTTTTTAGATCGTGATTATATCATTTAAAGCATGGTATTATTATAATATATATCATATTTATTCATTCAATTCATTTATATAATCATGGTTTAATGAAGATTATGTAGAACAAATCACATTGCACCGACAAGATGATAAGTCGTACGTACGCACGAGCGATGATATTGTTCCGATAATTGTTGAACGGTATTGAAGTGGATGGTGTATAGTATCTCAGAATTAGTATCATGTTATAATAATCATATATAGTTATTATTTACACCATTATACACATCCATGTAAGGTGGTAGTGAAAAATAGATTACACCGCGGTATGGAGACGGTAAGGTGTACGTACGCACGCGCGGTGATTTCATTTTTTGTAGGATGGATAGAAGGTGAAATATGGTTGTTTCATATTTATAATAACATATTATCATATGAGTGATACTAATGTTATTACTTTATAATGAAACAACTAAAGAAGAGAAATTAAAAGAAGCAATAAATTTGAAATAATTGGTAGAAGAGATTACCTCTTCCTCGACGTGCTTTCTTTAAATTTCCTCTTAGGGCACTAGAGTTGGTCTTTTGAGAAGACCAAAACCTCTAGAATGTAATTAGAAAATTTGAGAAGAGTAATGGGTAGGGTTGGATGAGATTGAAGGCTCAAAATGGAATGAAGAGGAAAGGGAGGAGGTGCCCTTTTATAAGAGAGCAGATGGGCACTTTTGGAAACTCTAGAAATATTAATTTATTATAAATTCAATTTCGATTAAAAATGGTCCAAATATTATTTAATTCTAAGATAATATGATTTTGGTTCGAATACCCATCATCCAATAATTTTATGACATGTTTTGAATATATTTTTTATCCTTATCTTTTTTGTTTTAACCCTTATTTTACTCTTTTTAATAATTGAGTGATATCAGATTATTTACACATTATAGGTTAATGTAATTACAATATCATGTCAAACAACACAAAAAAATAATTTATGACATATTTGGACTTATATTAACCATTTGGACAAATCTTATATTTTTAGTAATTTAATATCATTTGATAAACTATTATATGTTTTAAGTTATGAATTATATCAATTTTGGACACTGTTCATACATACCTTTTTAAAAAAATCATAACCTGATTCCTTCGAACTTTAGGAATTAACTCAAATCTAATATGTCAATATCATCCATAAAATTCATGGATGGAATTAAAATAACCAAATTAAATTTATTTTCACATTTATAATATCATTTATTTGAATTCTTTATTAATGAAGCAATCAATGCATCATCATTGTGTCATTATTAAATTTATTAATTTAATTTTTTAAAATTATGAATAAGATACCATGATATAGGAAATATTTTTAGATTTCTAATGACTATTTATAGACATAGATATATGTTATATAACCCTATATTAAAATCGATTTAAAAAAAGATATATGTTTAGATTATAATTATCTTTACTTTAAATTAATTCTTATAAAATGTCATTTTCACATCCAAGTGAATCCATGGGGTCCCAAAATCAACCCAAGGATTCCCATGGTTGAAAATATCTCATCCAATAGGATTAGGACATGTGTTAGGGTAGTTTAATATTATTTTAATATTATTTTTTACCTTTATTTACTAGATTTACCCTTTAACCAAATAAAATAATTATTGAAGTTACTATTCATAATGTCCAAAAATAAAAGGTACTTATTGACATAATTTGAACCTTATGATTCCAAATATAGAATCCATTTTTCCAAATTTAAAACACAGAATTTGCAGTAATTAATTTAAAATTAATTCTCGTTGTCAAATCCAAAAAGCGGGTTTTTAAGAAATAATTACTATCAAAAGATTGACGTGTATTTATGTCCATTTTAAAAGTGAAATTACTTCCAATAACCAAAATTAGGTTAAATGATAAAAATATAATCCAATTATACTTTAAAACCAATTAAAAGTACAATCCAACAATATAAATAAATTAGATGAAACTGCAGTTTTACTTAAAATGCGGTATTTTTCACTATTCATTAAAATTTGAATTTTATCAGAAAAATATCAAAATTTCAATAAAAGTAAATTTTTATGTCCTGTTTCGAAAGAAGAAGCTTATTTTGACAAATATAACTTATAAAAGTTTCAAAACTAGATTTAAAATGGGTACGTCATCAAAAGGCGATAAAACTGCATTTTTTTAAAAATACTTCTTTTATTCGAAAAAATGTTTTTATTCTCATACCATGTTCTAGAAAATGTTTAAGACTAACGCTAATGTTATAAAATTCAAATTTTGGTTAATAAAATTCATAACAGCTAGTTTATATCTCATTAAATAATAATAGTTTAATAATATATTGTTGTTAAATGAAACTTGGTATCACGTACAACACAAGTTATCGAGGAAGGTCGCTCTTGCGTGTAACGCAATACAATTCAGTGTTGCGTGTAGTGAAAGATTCATTTGGTGTTGCATATAACATAATCCAAACTTAGTTCATTTTTACATTGAACAAAATCTATACTCAGTGTTGAATTCTATCAAAAGGACTTGAAATTGTGTGTAACACAAGCCAAGAATAGTGTTGCATATACTGCAAGATAATATGGTGTTGCGTGTAGCGCAAGTTAATTTTGGTGTAGCGTACAACACAAGATATTGAAGAAATTAAAAATAATCCATCTCATAAATTCTTGAGGTGTTACATATAACCTTATAATATGTTCTCCATAAAATACCTCTCCCAAAACAATTTTAATCTCCATGACCTCTAACCATTGTGAGATTACATATTCCTTCAATAATTATCTATATCATTAACCCTTAATTATATTAATCACTAGTTCATAAACGCATAGACTAATATATATCATAATCCAAAAAACAAGATAAAAATCAAAAAAAATATCATGGATTTATTTTTCTTTGATTCAATAATAAATTCTAAGGTTATCAGTACTATCTAACTCACGTTTGTAACAATCAATCGAAACATTATTACCTTGACGTTAAAAAGATATTAAATATACGAGTTATCCATACCTTAATCGTGTTTTCTATAATAGTTATCTCTGATAATATTAACTTTTCATAAATCACTTTTCAATGTTTTTGATAAAATTTGAGACATGTTTCCATAACATTAAAGAATAGTTTATAAAGAAAAATCCTTTGATGTTTCACATGATCCTCATAACTTTATGAATATATCTGAATATCATCGATAAATATCAATCACTAATGAAAAGATATCTAAGAGTATCAAGATTTAATTTCTATTAAGATATTAACCTCACTACCATAGGTAAGATGCTGAAAATGACATTTCCCATCATAATAACCATATACTAAAATTCTAAAAACATTATGTATTCTCCCTCATTTAGTTATAAGGAATGGTTACTTCTGGATACAAACTTTTCATAGATACATTTTTTGATCGTGTTTTAACAAAATAATAATACTTAAATATTAATGATAATATCCAATAAAATTAGGGTAAATGTTCATATGAATATGAAATATAAATCCCAAGATTTCATACCCAATAAGACATTAATTTTAACCTATGATACATTAATTTTAACTACGTCAAACTTGGTTCATCCTATAACTCCCTTTGTTCTACCTAAGCTAATGTATGATGGGTTTTCTTGAATTCAAATTAAATTTTTATTGGAGAAAAGCGGAGAACGTGATAAAGAGGCCCAAAAATGGTGAAGCCTGAGAGAATCACCCATCACAATGTCAAGAAAACCAATAGGAAGGGAGCCAAAGCTAGTAAAGTACATCACTCTGACCTTACCTGAGAAGTCAAAAAAATCTACATCATAGTTCCCTTCATGCCAAGTGTGAATTAGGGTATTAAAATAATTAATAAGAGTCTTGCATATTCAAATTAGATAAAAAAAATAGACCCATGAATGGTGATATGTCCTTGAAGTGAGTGAATAATTGTCATTGATTCAGTCTCCACATATTATAATAAGATTTTCCTATTGCTACAAATTTCTAGTACATCCCACATTGTGCAAGCCTCCCCCATAAGGGAACCACCTGGACCATAAGAAGTATTGAAAGGAAATAAGACAGTCCCACATAGATCCTAGACATTACCACCTCTATGCACATACTCAGTGCAGAAAGACCCATCCACATTTAGTTTGAGTATACTTGAGAGGAGATCCAACGTATCCCATAAACCTGAGATGATGTGCACTTCCTCGGTAAGGATGAGAACCAACATGCATGATACTTCTAATGGATGGGGCATACTCCTATAGCTTAAGAAGAGGCATTAGATCTATCATGAGGCATCTTGTTCTGGACACAAGGAACTGTCTAGAAGCAACAACCCTATTCTAATGATCTTTTTTCCTTGCATCCCATATGTCCTAACATTGATCCACCAGGAGAAGAGCCCTAACCTTCCTTTTCGAACTGTGACTCGTAACACCATTTAACCAAAGATAGAGGAAGTCACTTCCATTAAGATCAAGATGGGAAAGATCGGTAAATGCCCAAAATGTATGCTAAACTAACAACACCCAATCACCTTAAAAAAAGAGGTGATAAACTGATTCCTCACAAGGGTTTCTACAATAGGTGCACTTCACGATGAAATAAACACCCTTTCATTTGTTCTGGTCATCTGTGGGAAGAGCATGGTTCCTAACCCACCAAACCAGAAAGTTATACATGGGAGTAATATCTCTACACCATTTGATCTAGTCATCCATGGGAAGAGCATGGTTCCTAACCTGCACAGTGATATGATATGCCTTAAATGAAAATAAACCAATAAAAGATCTCGTGAATAAATAGATATTGGGGTCCTCATTTCTGTGGATGCTTTAAAAAATTATTTGTTGTGGTGGTGGTATAAAACTGCATTGATGAAGGAAGGGTAGCTTCTAACTTTCCTAAAAAGAAGCATCTTGAATCAAACACCTCGAAAAACAAAGTGAGACACCAACCAAATTATGACTCTAGAAACCGATCTCACCACATCAAATGATCCAACAAGAATTAACCAAGATAAAAAAGAATATAGACCTAAATAGAATTCCAAAAGCCAAAAACCTTGCACTTCAGGTGCCTCAAATCCATCCAGAATTACTTATTGATGAAGCTACCCTAAAGAATCTTCCATTCAACTGATTCCCATGATAAATTTACTTGCATAATGTGCATCATAACCGAAACATTCCTGAGGTTAATACCACCTTTGTCCCAGGACCTCGCCAACCTTCCCTATGAGGCCCAATGGCACTTATCATCAAATTGAGCATCCCGAATAAAAAACATAATATTTTCAACATCCTTGATCACCACTTTGGGAACCTTGAATTCCATTAGAACATTCTTAGGAATGGAAGACAAAAATAGTTAACCAAGGTCATCCTACCACAAATGGAAAGAAAGTGATTCTTACAATTAATAATGTGATTAGAAATTTTATTTACTAACTCCTCAAAGCGGTGGATGAAAATCCACCTAGGGTAGATAGGGGATCCAACATACTTCATGGGAAAAAGATCTCTCATGGATACAAAATCTATCTTCATTCAAGGTAGCATGTTTTGGGAAGTAAAAAAGTTAGTAAGTAGACACTACTTTTAACATGGTTGATCCCCTATCTAGTCCATTTACAGTACTCCTGCTTTACTCTTTTGATGCCTTGAAGAGGACACTTATATCCATTAAAAAAACATCATATCATAAAAAAATAGTAGATGTAAAATGCTAGTATACACACCCCTAGTCTGAAAAGTGATAATAATACCTTTATGGATGCTCTAATTTAAGTACCAGCTGAAGGAGTCCTCAACCAAAATAAAAATGTTTGGGGAGAGATGCCCCCTACCTCAACCCCTAACCATAGTCATGAAACCATATTACCTACCCATGTAATAGACAACCATCCATGTGGAGATGAAGCATCTAAATAGGATATCAAAACCCCAATTAGAGAAACCCATGTTGTTCATGACATTAAAAATGAATTTCCATACGAGCAATTTGTACACTTTATCCATATCAATTTTTATGATAACTAGTACTCCACCCGTTCATTCGCACGACAATATAAATTAATTGTTATTATAAATAATAGAATACCATTTATCAAACATAATATTTCATAATAATATTGAAAATATTTGAAAAAAAATAACATACATAATGAAGAAAAAAATGACATCCATAATCAAGGAAAAATGACATACATAATCAAGGAATAAAACTGATATGTTATTGTTTTTAGAAATAAAGGTTTGGATAGTGTTGTGAGTTTGTAGTATCAATCAAGCATTTCGTATAGTCCAAAATTGGGAACTTTGCCTTAGCAAATAACACTGCTCAGAGCTGGATCCCACGCATGATGAAGCAGCCAACAAATCTGGTGGAGGTGGGGCATTATTATAGAGCTTGGATGATGAAACCGTAGAAATTACACAACTCCCAACACTAAAAAGGTAATTCCCTGCACATGTAATATGCATTGAAGTCAACATATCAGTAGCCAACCGGTAGACAGTTATTTTGATCCCTGCAATAAAATGTCCTGTTAAAATTGAAAGTGAGTAAATGACAGATATTATGAAAAAACAACCGAAGACAAGAAACAGAACTACTTAATAGCACGGACAATCAGAATAATGTTAGTTAATGATTGTACCGGTTAGGGTCACAAACGTCATGTAAGAGTCTTTCCAGGAACATGTTAATAGAAGCAAAATGAATACAGTAAAGCTAAAACTATTAAACTAGTAATTCTGTTAGTGGAAAAAAAATGACCCTAACATCAATGAATATTCCAGCACTGGTTAATTGACCAGATTTGACTATACTGGTAAGAATCCCAGTACTAGTAAATCTGTTCAGTTGTAGATAAATGTGTTTCACTGCAAAACATAAAAAATAGTGTCAATTCCATGAAATATAAATCTATTGAACTTGGATCGCATAACTTTTAATCCACATCTATGTTAGGGTCACCCACATAACGTCAGAGTCTTTCTAAGATCATGTTAATGGAAAGAAAATAAATACAGTAAAGCTAAAACTATTAAACTGTTAATTCTGTTATAATGGAAAAAATGACCCTAACAAAAGTGAATATTCCAGTACTGGTAAATTGACCACATTTTACAGTACTGTTAAATATTCTACTATTGGTTAATCTGTTCAGTTGTAGATAAATGTGTTTCACTGCAAAACATAAAAAACAGAGGCAATTACATGAAATGTAAATCTGTTCAACTGGGATCACATAACTTGTAATCCCCATCTATGTTAGGGTCGCCACATCATTTCAGAGTCTTTCTAGGATCATGTTAATGGAAAGAAAATGAATACAGTAAATCTAAAACTATTAAAATGTTGATTCTGTTATACTAGAAAACAAAAATGACCCTAACATTCGATTTTAAACTAAAAGATTGTAGAATGTGTGTTCCCAAATCGGAGTGCTTCAAGTTTGTCTGTTTTTCTCTTTAAGTTATCCCTTATATGAATACAAATATCAGCGGCATCAATTGATGGTGGTGTTGAGTCACCAGTCAATGAAACATTGTGTGTGACCGCATCATCATCATCAAAGTCAGTAAAAAGATTTCTCTACAATTGAAAGAAACTATTAACTACTTCAAAATAAGACAACCTAGTGGTCAATTGATAACCTTTATAATGATAATTCAAATCCTAAACATAATGTATGGAAGATAACATATATTTACTTAAACAGTTGATAAAACTGAAGTTGATGTTACAAATGACGAGTCAACGTTTTACTGAGTTGAAAAGATTCAACACTTTGATGATCCTACGATGGAATGATAAAAGCAATAGTCCAGTACTTTATTATTTACTGGCAAGGAAAATGAATTAAGAGAATTAAAAATAGTTTACCTAAATTTGTTCAATTTCAGTACATACTCTTGTAAATTCAATGCTCTGATGATCCTCAAAAAAATAGAATAGGACAAATGCTTTGCAGGTTATGAAAATAAATGAAGTTTGGAATATATATTTTGTAGTACCTGATTGTTTGCAAAGGAATCATTGAAATTCCTGATGTAGTTTTCATTGTCGCTAATGAAAATTACCTTGTATGTGTTCTGTTCTGTTGAACGGTGCTGATTTTGAATATTGAAAATTGATACTTCAATTGATAGGATCACTTTATTTGATTTGAAAATGTTAATTTGAGGAGGAAAACCATATGTGTCATTGTACTGATTATCAAACAACAACCAATGTTAGGAATAATAATTATAAAATATAGTGACACGATAGAAAAAAGTTGGTTTACCTTGTATCAAAGCAGCTCTCAACTCTGCAGTTGTCTTGTGTATGAAATGGATGACTTCTTTGTCAAATAAAACCACTGAGAATGAGTTTATGTCATCAGTAACCTTTAGTTGCACTCTATATCTGTTGAATTTAAAATGATGACTGCAATGTCAGTGGTAATCACTATTTTTATTTATTATTTGGAAAGTAAGAAAGTGATAATAAGCAATTTAAGATTGTTAAAGAAGATAACCTGGGAGTACTGATATAAAGAGATAATTTACAGTTTTGGCACCAAATTTTGTCATCTAAAAGGTGGAATTTCTTCATTTAAAAATTGCATGACTCATAAAACCAACTATGGATGCTTTGAATTTTTTGTATGTTTGCTGCAATTAAGCATCGTGTAGGATACAATAAATTAAGTACATAATATTATAGTCATTAGTTCAGGACATAACTGAACAATTGATCAGACTACATAATTAATTTCCTAAATTAATGATAGATTAGTTACCTCTTTACAGCTTTTGACATCTAAAATTGTTTTCTTGTTATTCCAATACAGTACATCTGCAGAAGGGTTGTCGGTTGTTGGTGGTGTAGTATTGAACTGTGATGCACTTGCCAACCCAAACCTGGAAAATATAGAATAAGAGAATAGTAAATAAATATTGACAACATTATGGGTTATTAGAGAGATGTAAAGTGCGATTACTGTAAAGATACAGAAGCTATAACAGTTCAAAGGCCACCTGCTTTTAAAGTTTACTTCTTGAATATCAAGGTTGTACAGAATTTTTGTAGAATTAATAGTAGTTTGAAAACATAGATGTCATTTGTAGAAAATATACTTTCAAAGAAACATATTCAACAAACAATGATTTATGAAGAGCATAAAAGGGTCAATGGAGATAGAAACCATACTGCTCGGTCACTTCACACGGACAAGTTGTAATATAAGAATGGTTGATGAGTCTGTTATTTTTCAAATAACTTGTCATTTCATTCACAAACTCTCCCCGTAAACTGCAGGTAAGTTTCATACCTCTATAGGGAAATAAAGGAACAGTAGGGCTTAAATATATTTGTTGTAGTGAAATATAGCAAGAGAAGGAAAATAATGACATGTCATCCTCTAGAACAATATGCATCCTGAGGTTGGAATGACCCATAGATTGCACCGAATGAGTGTATCATAGACGTCCAATTATATCTATACATAGATGATCGAAATAAAGTTAATGTGAAGAATTTATGAATGATACAGAAAACAATGCAATCATAATATTATTAAAGTCAAGTACGCCTAAAAGTAACATAAAAAAGTAAGTGAAATGTACCTATTAAATGTTCCTTAGGAATCGTTCTTTGAACTATGACATCATATGAAGTAAACCTGAAACTAAAAAAGGGAATTTCTGCATCACATGGTCGAATAAATGTCATGGTTGTGAAGATGATTTTGCAGGCATGTCTACTTACCATGTGCCTTGGTTTGAAGCAATCTGGATGTTTTGTATGATATAGCACATTCCTTCACGCAGAAGATGTTTTTACTTAGAGATAAGCTGTCGATTTGTTATCATACAATGAATTTTGGTTCCCTAAATAAAGTATGCTGAAATTCAGGTTAATATTTCAAGAAAACTGATGACATAGGACATACAGATATAATATATGTATATATTAAAAGATGTACACAACACAACAGATCACCATGGAAAGAAAACAAAATTTGTTCATGTAATGTATACTTACCTCTTTATCGCAAAGTAATACATCCACTGCAAAGACATCATTAGAATATTTGGGAGACGAAGTGCACCACATGTTCAACACACGAACTACAATCCGTAGTGTCTCATCATCTTATGGTGTAATCTCATTCAACAGGGTAATTGATCGGGACATTTTGTTTACGCAGTACAGTGACATATAATGTTGAAAATATTAACATAGTAAGCAGGTAAAGAAGTCATAAAAGTACCCATAATGCATTGGAAAATAACAATAAAATACCAACAGTTTAATTTAATTGATACCTAAGAAAGGTTATCAAATATTTCTTTGTACATAATATTTTGTGTGTACTTAGAAGACATGTTAGTGTTATCATGAAGTAATATTTTCAAACCATCTAGAGATGTAACCCTAGAAACCGCAACATATAATTGACCATGAGAGAACACAGACTTGCGAAGATATAACCCAAAAGAAGACAATGGTTGCCCTTGACTTTTATTAATAGTCATTGCATAAGAAATTTCTAAAGGATATTGTCTTCTTTGTAATTTGAAAGGCCATCTAACATCTGAGTGGGTCATAGTTAGTCTTGGAATGAATGCAGAAAACCCTGAATTACACCCACTCAATGTTTTTGTTCCAATCACATGATCACCTAAATGTGTAACAATCATACGAGTGTCGTTTCATAAACCAACTGATTGATCTACATTTCTTAGTAAGATAATGGGGACACTGATCTTTAGTGTAATTTTGTGGGCAGCCAACCCAGATACATTGATAACATTTATCATTTCAGAGGTGTATATGTTTTCTGCCCTATCAGTATCAAAGCTGGCATTGCAAACTGAATCAGAGCTGAAGTAATCATTCTTCTTAGAGTCTGTGAGAGAAAACATATGTAATCATTTACTTGTTGAACAACATCACGAGTTGGAGCTAAAATTTCACTCTCTTTCAAGTAGGACACATCACAATTTCTGTCACAGAAAAGAGGATATATATGGTCGACAATTGCAACGATTGCATTTTCATAGTTGGTAAGAAGATATTTAGAAGGAATTTGAATAAGTTCTTCACAATCATTGGGTTCTCCATGTCTACCTTCGCCAATATCCAAGGTCCATTTTGCAAACTCATTGACCGTATTTGAATCATCAATGGAAGAAGGTGAATGCAATCTCATGTTCCTTGTTAGAGTTAATACCTGACAGATGATGACTTCATACTTGCAAAGACAATGTCGTTTCTGTTACCACCAGGTATTACCGGTAGTATTTGCCTGAAATCTCCCCCCAATACAACTGTTAGACCACCAAAAGGTAAATTCGGAACATTGTCATTTTTTTACTGACAATATATCTCTTAGAGTGTGATCTAGTGCTTCAAAGCAGTACTTATGAACCACAGACGCCTCATCCCAAATAATAAGTTTTGTCAACTATAGAAGTTCTGCAAGATCACTTCCCTGCTGAATATTGCAGACTGACTGCTCAGTAATAGATATTGGAATACGAAATTTAGAATGTGCAGTTCGTCCCCCTGGAAGCAGTAATGATGTTATTCTGCTCGAAGAAACAACAAGAACAATAGAGCCCTCTGACCTCAGCAAAGCTGTTAGTATTTTCCAAATGAATGTTTTACCTGTGCCTCCATATCCATGTAAGAAGAACAAACCCCTGTAATTAGAAGACAATGAAGACAAAATGGCATCCACCACATGTTGTTCATCAGTAAGAATACACTATGAAGTTCTATATTCATTTTGAAGAATCACTATTGTAATTTAGTTCTTCTGCAACTAAAAAATTAGAATGACTATAAATTAAAGACTTTGGAACTGGCATTGGAGGATAGAACTGAAGAGAACTACCATTGCTCTGTAAAATCTGGTCAATTTCAAGGAGAGCATGCATATGTCTCTAATGATCTCTGAGTGTCAAATATAGAGAAATGATGAATAAATTTTTAGATGACTATAAAAGAAACTATATGCAATCATTACAGTAATGAAGAGTATTTAAAAGACAGCATCTACGACAGAGAATGAAATGATTCGAGAGAATAAGGAAATCAAAATTTAATTATGTTCTACAAATGTGACTCTCTAAATTCTGAACATAGGTTTTTTAATTAGTATAAATAAAAACTACAATGTAGAATTAACTAAGTAGTTTGAATCCACTAAGCATTATGTAAATCGGTAATAATGAAGACTATCAATAACCAGATGACTATACCATTGTACAGTAGCAAAATTAGATGAGTGGATTATACATAACAACTTCTAAAAGAGGAATAATAGCATATGTCAACAATAGATTCAATTTTTGTTAAATATTAATCTAGAATAATATTATTGAAAGAATATTGATTCATCAGAGAATATAAATAAACTATAGTAATTTCTATAAAATGTAATGAACAACATACAGAAGTACCTAGAATTTGCAACCTTCATCTTTGGGTATATAAAATATCTTCAGCAAGGATGTCATAGGTTTACTGCCATACAAAGTTTGGGCGAGACAAGTTATTTGAAAATAACATGTTTGCAAAAAGCCTGCATAAACAATGTCACATTCCCCAACTGGACACCTCCTTTAGAGCTTCAATAAATTCTTTGTCATCTGCTAGTAGTCCCAAAGCATAACAAGCCTCTCAAAATGTTCCATGAGTAATACCATTCACTGTTTTCATATCATCATATAAAGTTTCTCCTATAATTTTTGTAAGAATCAACCGCAAGTAATACAGATCTCCAATTGTTGGAGGGACATAGTAAAGTCTACCAATACTGAATCCTTACTTTCGTGGATTCTATTTTTTCTCATTTGAGTGGTAGACAAATCTAGTTGGGAATTCTGCCTACTTGAGACCTCTACCTTCTGGGAAGGTTTGATTTTCTTGAAACCAAGAGGTGAGCATTGAATCAGAAATATTGTTGAGAGTCAAGACATCTTCAATATTATCATTGTCACTGTAAGTCACTGAATTTTTTCCTGGTAAATGGAAACTTAACCTCCAACCGGTGGAAATATGTAATAGATATCATAAAAAAATATCTTCCAAGAAGCCTCATAAGGAGTTATGTATCGACATTCATAGTACATCTTTATCTCATCTACATTGTTGCATGGGGATTCACTGGTTTTGCTCTCATAAAGTGCTGCTGTAACACGATCATTTCCTTTGCTAATATATTTGAAGAGGTATTTGATAGAAGATGATTGATTGCAAACCTCAATATTCAGATGATCTTGATACTTTAAAAGTATAACGGGATTGAATGGAACGACAAACCGGTTATCCAAAGGGACACCATTTCTAACAACTTTTTTGTCCATCATCCCTTCTGCGATAGACAACATACCCATCTTCATTAACGGTAGTGTGTCTGTCAAATTTTTTTGGAAAAAAATTTGTACATTTTCCATTTCTCATACAAGGTGTAGAAGGGTTGGCAACACCACAAGGGACGTGCATCATGAAATTTTTAACAGCTTCATGCAATTTTGGAGATGTAGATTTATTTGGAATTTCAGTACAAACTATTTTGTTAACATATGCAAGAGTGTTAACTTTGTTTTCATGACAGATAAACAACATGATGTGGACATGAGGCAAGCCACGTTTTTGAAACTCAACAGTTCGAACAACTACATGGGGAAAAAGATTAAGAGGAAATTATTACAAGACGGAAGAATATAAAAGAGGAATAAAAATATAATGAATTATAAATATATAGATTGTTACTTTCCTATGAATTTCCAAATAAACAACCCTCTCTTAAATCTTTTATTAGACGATCGACCTTAATTTTGAAAATTCGAGATAATATTTGAGGGCAGTCAGCTGAATGAAGATTGTGATTTCTAACAAATCGAGTAATTTCAATCCACTTTAGGTTACATGTGAATGTTAGAAAAAGATCTGGATATCCTGCCCCATTAAAAATAGACATAGCATCTTGGTAATTCTGAATCATATACCTGGGTCCACCGACAAACGTAAAAGGTAAAACGATACGCTTCCCACAAGATGACCCTTCACGATCACCTTGTAGAAAAGCATCTTGCAACCCATGGTATAATTTGACCCTCAGTTTTTTTATTGAATCGAACAAAAGATAGTCTTTGAGAATCAATCACTGTATAAGCATCAACAATAAATTGTTGCAGTAACCTTCTAGAATGTAGTAAGGGTGACGTATCATTTTCATGGTATTGCAAGTGAAAGTAGAAGTACTCTCTCATTGTAACCTTCCTTAGTGTAGTACTTGTTGTGAAAGGAGTAGATCAATGCAGCACATTGTCAACATAGCCATCTTGACCTCCTATAAAAATCAAGGGATATTATAGTGAAAGATATAACAAGTGAAGCTCATCTATTCTTTGTAAGTCACCGCTTTTCCTTTGAATGATGATATCTCGTTCTTGGTTGAGATCCTCAATATCACCAACAATTAGCATTACAATTTTAAAAGTCTTTGGCAGGTTATATGTGCCTTCATTTGTACGTCTTCTTTTTAGTAGTCGTAGGTTTAATGTTGGAACTTGATTTTATGATTAAGAACATCCCTTGCACTTATGAATTCTCAAGCCAAAGCGTTGTGCTCATGTAGCATTTGTTGTAGGTTATATACAATATCATAGTCAACAATGGAATGTTGATTACTATCATCAAAGCTGTTGCAATCACAACAGTAGTTAATATTATATGATGAACAGATAGACAATATAGTACATACTCAATAAATAAGAACGATACCTAATTATATGAACCATGTTTTGACATTCATGTGCAGTATCATACACGTATAATTGTGCGAACCTAGGTGGTTGTCCATCCGGTGGACATAAACTACCAATGCGATGGTAGTTTTGTCCATGTAATTTGAATATACATGGAGCTCGACAATTGTTAAATGATCTATCTACTTTACCACCCATGGAAATAAAATCAAACATTGAGTTGTAAGTATGCATGTGGTCTTGGAATACTCGAGCCTCGGTAGTAGTTTGATTGAATACCAACATCCTTAGGTATTCAGGACATGATGGTAGCAAGTCCAAAGATATTTTTCCCATCGAACAGCATAGCAAGAATCGTGGGTTTTGTCTACTGTTTTAGTTCTTATTTCTCTCATCAAACCACAAAGTAAAAAAATTGGCAAACGTTAGTAGGGTCTCCATGATCCGAATAATCTGATAAAAAAGTAGTAGAATGTAGAAGATAATAATCAAAAAGCATAATGATAATCTGATAAGTCGATGGTTGATTATAGAACCAGTAATGCAGGTTTACTACTCATACTAACATGTGGTCTCCTCCCCTAGTTGTTGTGGTGAGTAATCTGCAACAGAAAACGTTAGGTTAATGGGCATGCATAAACAACCATAAATTGAGTTCTGATTTAATTGAATTGTGTAAATCGGCATACCTCTGTTGTAGTCATAATGAAAACAACCGTTAACAAATAATCAGTTAATTTAGGTAAAAGTTACAAAGGAAAACTTAATTATGAGGGATAAGAATTTGTAGAGATATTTGATGTGCTTACTGCATGGAGGAGGCAGTTGATATATATGACTGGATATTTTCATCAGTCAATAATGCTATAAAAAGTATTGAGAAAACTATTAGATGGTGAATCAAAGGGTTATTCAACCGACATTGTGGTCATCAAAAACAATAGACAGCATGTATACAGAATGGTAGTGGAGATAGTGTCATGTCTTGTGGTCTTTGTTTTCGTTTGGTTGTTCGTGAACACATTGTTGAACGATGAGCAGATGGTTCAGGCACTGTGTTCAAATTAGTAGTATAATATTAATAAATAACGTTAATCATAAATGCACCGTGAAGAATAAAGAATGACAGCGGTAAATTTTAAAACTACTAACCATCAGTACATATTAGGGATAACGGAATATGTGCGACTCCATCTATGTAGCCAATTGTTGGTAGAGGTGCAGTTATCATAGAAGATGATTGAATGGAAAACGCCAATGAAGAATATTCAATAGGTGCTGGAGGAGCTGACTGTTTAGGAACTGTTGTCAAAGAAGTAGTTAACGGAGGAGCTGACTGTTCGGAAACTATTGTCAAAGAAGTTGATGATTAGAAATGATAAAGGCATGCATGTGAGTCCTGTGATGTCATATCTTGTTATTGGTTCATTTATTTTAGTAGCAGATTCATCAGACGATGAAATAGAAGAATTTTCAATAAATTTAGACGTTGTTACCGTGTTAGTGGTAAGGGAATAAAATAATGAAACATTGATAATATGTTGGACAATTTATTGTGAAAGAAAAATAGTACTTACAAACTTTAACTCATTCCCTGATAAATTTCCTCCACTGTAACCTTACAGATATGGATCTGGAAGTTGATGGGTCATACATGTTTGTCATCGATTGAGGAGTATCTCTTGCAAGAACTGTCGTCAAAAAAGAAGTTACTGATCAGTCAGTTCAGTTAATCTAGAAGGCAGTTGCAATTTTGGTGATTTATTTTTGTAAAGATAATCAGAAATAATTGTTGATAGAGATAGGAGACAGTGGCATTCGTCTGAGTCCATTTGTGATGCTATCAGTTGATAATGGTCCAATGAACACAGTAGTAGTCATATTGGTAGATGGCATTGAAGAATATGTAGTAGACGTACGCACTGTTAAGTTGGTAGTTGTAATGAACATTAATATTAAGACAATGACATGAAGTATCACAATTTCAAGCGAACATATTAATGTAGAGAGAAACATTGTATTTATTTTTCTTAAATAGTGGGCCAATTAGAACTGAACAAAACTGAATACTTAAAAACTTTAGGTCGCTCCTTCAGAAGTTGTCTCCGCTTTAACCTTGCATCTCTTGAGGTTGATGGGGTAGAAATGTTTGTATATGGTCGAGCAGATATTTCAGGCACTGTCATAAAATAATATGTTTAGGACCAATAATATGAGTTGGAATGAAAAACTGTTGGTACAGTAGTGTTTAATTTTTTTTAATTAAAAAAGAACTAACCATTAACAAACAACGATGATAGTGGCATTCGTGTTACGGCATTTGTGATTTCGTCAGTTGATGAAGGTTCAGTTGTTGGAGTACCTGACATTTCAGTAGTTGTCATCAATGAAGTCCCATTTGGTGTCGATGTTGTTATTTTGGTAGTCGTTATGAATACATATATTGGAACATAGACTTCAATTATAAAATACTATACTACACACAACATAGAACATACAAACTTTTTGTCGATTAGTCAGAAGATGCATATGTTGTAACTTATAATATTCTGAGTTTGAAGGCAAAGACATGTTTGTTTTCGCAGGAGGAACCGAATTCATAGGCACTGCTATCAAAGTAGAAGTTAAAGACTATTAATATTTGGTAGTATGGAAAACAGTTTAATGTGTAGTGTTATATTGTGCTAAATAAAATCAGAACTAACCATTGGTAGACTGAGAGGGCAACGGCATGCGTGTGACTCCATGTGTGATGCCAGTAGTTGATACGTGTTCTGCTGATACAGTACCAAATATATTGGTAGAATACATTAAAGAATTTCCAGTACATACATGCACTGTTGAATTGCAAGTAATAATGAATAATACTACATAAACTATGGCAGTAAGGACTTTGTGAAATGAATGTAATCGGGAACTCGTAGAAGTTTTCTTGTTCGTGCATTACTTCCATCCAAGGTAACATTGCATTGGTAGAGCTTGAAGGGGCAGACATGTGTGTATTTATTTTTTTTATATATAATTGTCATGGTGTGAAATCAAGGAAAAATATGCACAGTTGAACGTACTGTTATTGTAATCCACATTGCATTGGCAAACATGAAATTCTCTAAATGTTTAATTGCAAAGAAGTAGATTATTAGTAATGAAAAAGAAATGAACCGTGGAAAAACAATAAAATGAAAAATATATACCGAAATGTAAAATATAACCATACCCCAGTTAGACAATATTATGCTTTGAAGAAGGAAGTTGTAGATCCTGCTATTAAGAGAGGTTGTAGAAATTTAAAAGTGGCTAATATAATGGTGTTTTCTTAGCAACTGCACTGCAAATAGAGTAGTATGTCAGAAGAGAAGCAACAGCCTGGAAGAACTAGAAGCAGTTTAAAATAGCAGATACATTTTATTCATGGAAAAAAATATTAGAATGAAAAATTTAGAAATATGAAATATTAATCATGAAACAAATGCATAGAATGTAAAATATATCAACAAAGTACTGCAAAATTATTCAATAAAGAGATGGAAAATGATACAAGAAACTAATGCTAATTTTTTCTGAAAGCAATAGTTGTTGCTTTAAAAATACAGCAACAGCTCAAATTACAACTGTGTAAAATATATGAAGAAAGTACTGCACAATATTACAGAAATCAACAGTGGCAATTATCAAAGTGTTCCAAAATCAATTAATTGGGAAACCACTACGTGGGTGTGATGAAAGAACACCTTAAATGAACAAACAATAAACAGCCTATGTTATATGCAGGAAAATCAGCTAATAGCATCAGAAGAGTTTTATGCAGTTGCTAATGCATTACGGTTACCTCAAATGTGAAGCTGGATTGCTTGAGGAAATGGAAACGAAGGTGAGGAAGGTTGGTTGGCTTGTTGCAGGAGGACAAGGAGACAGCGGTCCTCGTAAGTGAGGAAGTTCGGCTAAACGAAACTGACCACTACCGGAGAAAATTAGTCGGTGCGAGAAGGCAAATGGAAAGCAGGAGCGGACGGAGAAAGGGAGGGCGGAGTCAACGCTAAACGAAACTGACCACTACCGGAGAAAGGGATAGAAGAATCGCCGCCAAATGGAGCTGAGCACGAAATCAGATGGAGAACCCTAGATGGAAAGCAGATGCGGACGAAGATAGGGCGTGCAAAGTCATTGCGATACCAATTCGAGGGAGAGTAAGAGATTTCGGAGGGGTGTCGTGGAGGACGTCTAGTGTGGCAACGTGGAGGATTGTTTGAAGGACACATAAGAGGGATGGAAATCCTAAGATTATTATAATTAGTAGATGTTGGAACCCATATTCTTCACGTTCATGTCCCCAATAATTTCTTTAGAAATTCCAATAAAACCCTATATGAAACAACCCATAATAAAACCATGCTTCTCTCCAGAGATCCAGAAGGGAAGAAGAGCAGAAAACCTTTTGTTGATAATTTTGGTCATGATTTTGTAAGTGAAATTGCTCATACTGATGGCCAAAAACTAATTGAGAGTCAAAGGATCCTTAACCATAATTATAATAACAAAGGCGGTGGTGAAGGAAATGTTGGAAAGATCTCCATGAAAAAAATCTTTGGATGGCCTCGATGAGGTCCTCCTTTTCTAGATTCCACATAGCCACATAAAAGTCACTCGAGAATCCGTCCAACCCAAGGTATCTGGGATAAGTGACTTGATTACATCCCATACCCCACTTTCAAGAGGAACACCACTAAGCATTATCATAATTGATATCGAACACCAAACATGGGATGACATCAAAATTATCAAAATGGCCACTCAAATAACCATTCATCATATATTGGTTAATATCATTAGGAAGGGAATGAAAATAGTCCATTTCCATACAGCCAACAATTGAAGAAACAATAGTATGTGATCCATCCTCAAAGAGGATATTTAGGCTACTGTTGCAACGCTTCTCCTAGATGCAGGCTTGGAAATACATCATATTTTAATCTCCCTCTATGATCTTATTTTGATCTCCTTTTCTTGATCCAACAATAACTTCGAATGTTTAGTTTTTTTTCAACAAATATTCCACATGGACATCATCCCAGCATTTCTCAAATCAAGAATCAAGAAGAGAAGTGTCACCCGAGATCAACTCCAAGTCATTCCAATAAGAGGGTTTCCCATTATTCCATGTCTGCAAATATCCTTTCATGCAGCAAAGTATGTTGTGTAATCAAACCCATGGGCTACCTTTCATGGGATGATTCCATGAAAACCTATCTTTAGGAAGGAATCTCGGATTGACATTCCAATGGTTGGAGAAGAAGAAGAATAGACACACATTATTTTGAGCTTCCATGAAGATGTAGAGAATAGTTAAAAAGAGATAAAACTAGATTATAAATATAGGCATTTGTAAAAGTAAAAAAATATAGTTAATGTTAGCAATACCCCTGTCTAGGAGACAACACACTTTCCTCTTCCCCCTATGACTGTTACACCAGGTGAAGGGATCACCCATGTAGACCAAGCCCACAAAGCATTATTGAGAGACAAAACTGGAAATGTCTAACCTAGTCTTCCATGAATACATGTCACCCCTCTTTTACAAGACAGCAAAAATAGTATTGAAAACTCCTCCTATGAACCAAAGAGAAGAACCCACATTGAAGGAGCCATGATCGTGCCACAACCTCTCCATTTCCAATGCCTCTCACTTGGTATAAACAAAATAGAAAAGACTAGATGAGGAAACAGGACTAACCTTGATTGTAAGAAACTAATCTGAATCCCCAACCAAAATCAAAAAGATAAAATTCTTCCAAAAAACCCAAACATGATGATTTAATGAGGCCCCATGCAAGCAATTCCAAACTCCCATACTATTGGAAAATTATTTGATTATGGAATGATCTTATTTTGTTTCCAAAACAACAAAATGTGAAGTGTGACTTCGACGAAACTCATAAGTAAGAAAATCCATATTCACCCAATCTCTTAATCCCGAGATGTTCCATATAAGGACCAAAATCATTGGAGAAGATTACACCAAAAAAAGTGATCTGACACCAAGGAACCACGAATCAAGGACTGAAGGCCAGTCATCCTTTTCCGGCATTGTGAACAAGTAAAAAACCCTCTAGGTGGAAAACCACTTGAAATGGATGGTACATAAGGATCCCATGAATCCTCTTCTTGGGAATGGATATTAGATAACATCTCAAAATCATTGGGAGAGTGAGGGGAGGGCTATGAGAGGAACCTCGTTCTAAAGGATAAAATCCTAAGAAAGGAAATAATGAAAAAACCACCCCTGCCACGCCTAAAAGAGGGACCATAAGGAAAGGAAGCTAGATGAGGAGAATCCACAGGCACTAGGAGCTCAGAATCCCACCGCGATTTGAACACCACCAATTCCATGCATGAAGATCCATTCAACAAGGAGGATGGAGGTAGGACCAAAGGACGAAGCGAAGGAAGAGAAGGGAGACCCACCTGGGGAGAAATATGAGGTGAATAAAACCAACAATCTGGAACAATAAGGAGGCAAAGAAACCATACTCGAGGAAACCTATAAGCCCTCCTCAAAATCTGACGATTCTGGGGCAGGTACAGATAAGAACCCCATAGAAGAAGCCTTGAATCCAAATCGAGACCTCCTACAAACTGAGAGGGTGTGCCATTATAGGTGGAACATTGTGAAAAAGATATCCATAGAGAGTAGAAAATACATTTCCACCAGGAGAATGAGACACCATCACTGAGGAAGATATGCGATGAAAGGGGCTTGGAAAAATACATATCTACAAATATCCGTTAATGCAAGGAATATAGCTGACTGAGAGAACCTTTATCAACACACAAGAAAGAGAAGATCACGTCACTGATAACACGTATAAAGGACCGGTTGAGCAACAAAAGTGGGAGCTCTGAGAGAGAAAACCAGACCTCCTCCCGAGGAGAGTCCCTTCCATAGTGCATATCCAACAACCTCTTGAAGAGGGAGAAGTGATGATTTCCAAGCACAAGGGGACCGGGACCAAGTATGCACAAAATTGACCCTGGAACCAAGAACCGCACAAAGGGCCTTCTGTTGGAGGATGGACACCCAAGCCCGAGAAGATAATCCCCAGGAGCTGATGAAAGCCTGAAATTCCAGTATATAAGGTAGATCCAACCCAAATAGAGCTACCACTGTCCATTAGTGGAAGTCGACTGACACTTTGAAAGCATCATAAGGAAAGGAAATCACGGTAGGGATTTCCAAAGAGAATGGTCGCAGATCCGACATAGGGGATTTCAGGGATCTCCGAAAGGAGCGACGCCTGGGGAATGCCAAGGTGGATGTCTTTCATCGAGGGGCCAATGGTGGAGTAGGATCCGCCGAAGCTAGGTGTACGCTTTCCAACGGGCGGGAGATTTTGAAAAAACAGGGTGTGTGGGGCGCCCGGTGTACGCTTTCCAACGGGCGGGAGATTTTGAAAAAATGGGGTGCGTGGGGCGCCCGGTGTATGCTTTCCAACGGGCAGGAGATTTAAAAAAAAACAGGGGTGTGTGGGGCGCATTATGTGGGTTTTAGAATACTTCTTAGCCTAATCCATTAAAATAAATAATAAATAAAACATTTATAATCTACTATCTCTACTAATATTGCCTTTTATCCATGTCACGTGTCTTCATTACATTTCTCCACGTCAGTTTTTCCTAACGTGTCATTCCTTCGCTTAGCCACACCACCTTATTTTCCATTCTAATTCCCGTTTTTATTCCCCTCATACCCCCTCCCACTCGGGTTTCATCTCCCAACCTATGCAGCCCTCTTTTTTCCATTCTCTTCCCCTCAAATCCTCTCCTGCTCTGCAATTCCTCCTTGCTGTCGTGCCGACTCGCCATCTATCGTTGAATTCATTCCCCCATCTTCTCCACCAATGGCCCTCTCGCATATTCTACAGACGATTGCATCATTCTTCGGTGCCCAAAAAATTTGGTGTCCTTCCTCGTCGCAGTCTAGGGTTACCCGGAAACCTCCGGCCATGTCTGCATCCTAGTCCTACTACGAATTGCTCGCGGTCGATGTAACAAATGGCTTCCCTGCAGCCTTCCTCATCCGAGTCTTCATCTCCGTGAGGGTATAACCGGTTCCCGATTTGGGTGTCACCCGGTAAATCTCTAGTTTGAGGTAACCTTTCAAATTATATCCGCTGCTTCCCTTCCACTAATGTCTGCAACTACATCAAACTCATCCATAATATTTTCTGTCTCAAATAGCGGCTCGCAATATCTTCTGCCAGCATCCATCCCTGCTTCTGGGTGTCAGACGCTCAATCGCTGGGTTGAGGCTTCAGCCTGCTCGCAATTTGGGTCACACCCACTCACGCACGGTTTAGGTATCCTTTTACACTCCTCTTTCATACTGATTATTGTGCACTGTTTCCCATCATAGTCGCTTCATTCCACTGTCTATCCAATCCACTGACCACCAACTGCCTGCGATTACAGTGGACTGTTACTGAGTTTCTTTGGTTTCAAAACCTGGTTTCCAGTAGGCTCTACCCTCCGGCATCTGCTTCGCAGCACAGGTATGATGCAATTTACCTTTTCATTAACCTATATTCATGAATCTGCAATATTCATATGATCTTACATCTATATTATTCATGGTTCATATTACAGTGTGAGTTCCAACCTGTTACGTTTCAAACAGCTTTCAAATTTTGTTGTTAGAATTTGCTGGTATGAGATTAATTACATATTGAGTACAGTACATCATATCATACATATGGATATGGTTGCCTTATTGTACTGAAAATTTATATTACAGTGTTTAAATGATCAAAATAACATGCATTAGTCATAATAACTATTGTGAACCTGTCATTTTCATCTTCAGTAATCTATATATGTACATACCTATGCTACTACATCGCGAACCACTTTAGCGAACCACTTTTTGGTTTGCCTTCACCATGTATATTACATTCACTTTACTGTGAACTGTGCTTTTTATGGTTTCATTGCACACCTTGACAAACAAATATAAAGAAACAAAACCCAAAGATGAATTTCCCAACAAACTCTAGAGATGAAAGGTTACAACGAAGAAGACTTATGAAGGAACGACAAACATTTTGTGAGTTCTTTATTATTTACACTAAGAAATGTTCTACTTAGTATTCGTCCCTCAGTATTTATATTCATCATACCTGCCCCACTAATAGTGACGGCTAATGCTGGAAACTCTGCAATGACACCTACTAACCATTATGGTACTCCGACAACTTATTCACTTCCAACGGTTGCCATAAAAAATGGCTGCACACGCGTGCAGTTATCACCTATCTCTAACAATGGTTAGTTCTGTAAGTTCTTTATTATTTACACTTGGAAATGTTCTACTTATTACCCGTCTATCATTATTTATATTCATCATACCTGAGCCAATAACAGTGGCGTCTACTGCTGGAAACACTGCACTGACATCTACCAACCATTCTGGTACTCTGACAACTTATTCACTTCCAACGGCTAACATCACACATGGGTTCACATGCGTGCCATTATCACCTCTATATAACAATAGTTAATTCTGTTTGTATTTAGATATACAATCTTTATAATATTTCAAAATGAAATTCATACTAACCCAAATTGAACATATTTAACTACGACTTCTACGACAGTGCCCGAACAGTTCACAGCTCGGTCAAATACAAACATGTATTGCCCATCAACCTCTAGAGATGCAAGGGTACAATGCAAGCTACTGATGAAGGAACGATAGAAAGATTGTGCATTTTTAATTGCACTTACACCGAACTGATCACGTACTTATTATTGTATTAGTATCCGTATTAATTACAATTTCCACAATATCAGTGCAAAAAACCGTTGGAACTTCTTTAGTAACATCTAGCAGTATGTTTGGTACTCCGTTTACTGGACCTCTAACAACAAGTAGAGGCACAAATGGAGTCACGCGAGTGCCATTATCACCTTTGTGTTGCAACAGTTAGTTCTGTTAAACTTTTCATATATAAACCATTGGGTTTGACATTATATTTCAAATTGGCACATATTAAAATTATTTAACTGCTTCTTTGAAAACAGTTCCAGAACCGTCTGCTCCTCAGTCAATGTTGTCTTATGGAACAAACAAACGAAAACAGCGACCAGGTGACATTACACATTCACCTATTCGATCTACAAGTAAGATTACTATGTTGTTTCATTAACATAATGTCAATCACACATCCTTTCTACTCACCGTATAACAACATGATGGTTATTTTCCATAGCTCTAATGACTGCTGAAAATAGTCTGCCGGAGTCATCAGCTTCCGCCTCGACGTAGTAAGCATGACTCCTATTACAAAAAAAATCCATGCATGTTTTTACGGTTTTATTTCTTATGATTCCCTGTACCAACAGAGACGTGGTAACTCCTACTGATGTTGCGGACTTCGATACATTATCATATCCAGGTATGTTGTAAAATAAAACCAAAATACAAAACGTGATCCACGTAAATATATATGTATAAATGTTTCTACATTCTATGAAATTGTGAATTGTTTTCTACAACTACTATCAGGTTATAGCGAGCAATCGTTTCTTCAGCAAGCAATTCCAACAGAGACTTCTGAAACACAAGCAAACATAGTTTCTGAAAAAAAATCCAACAGAACACTATAGAGGTATTTTGACGATTGCGTTTTTGTAGAAACACTATTAAGTTTATTCTTATTCAACTGACTCAAATCTTACATAAAGATTCATGCTGCAGGAGAGTCACTAGAACAACATACTGCCAGCAGATAGGTTAGTGATGTTACCAAAAATGCATTACTGAATCTTTAATACAAAGGAATCTTCCATGCTACTATTGGTTGTCTGTTAGTAATATAATATGTTAACATTTATTATTCTTTCAGGTTATTCTTATATTGGGGAGCTCTCTAATGTCTGTCAATATTTTCAGTATTTTTTCTAGTTCGATGAGAGAAATAAGAAATTCAGTAATAGATATTACCAGCGTTTCTCTTTGTGCTGCTCCATGGGAAAGGTAGCTTTGGACTTACTACCGTCATGTCCAGAATACCTACGGATGGTGGTGCTCAATAAAACTTCCGCCGAGGCACGGTTATTCCAAAACCACATCCATATTTATAATTCAATGTTCACATTCACATAAATGGGTGGAAAGGTAGATAGGTCGTTCAACAATGGTCGAGCTCCATGTATATTCAGATTACATGGACAAAACTACCATCGCATAGGTAGTTTGTGTCCACCTGACGGACAACCACCAAGGTTCGCACAATTGTACGTGTATGATACTGCACATGAGTGTGAGAACAAAGTTCACGGGCTTAGGTATCATTTATATTCTGTTCTTTGTACTAAGTGAACTAACCATTCATCGATTAATATTCACATAACTACTTTTTACAGCTTTGATGGCAGAAATCTACAATCTAAAGTTGACTACAATATTGTTGCAAACTACAACAACTCCTTCATGAGAACAACGCTTTGGCACGACAATTTATAAGTGCAAGGGATATTATTAACCATTAAGTGGTTCTTACTTAAAACTTGTGGCTTTTTAAAAGAAGATAAACATATCCCATGACATATAACCTCTCGAAGAATTCATAAATTGCAATTCTGATTGTCGGTGATATTGAAGATCTGAACCAACAATGAGATATAATAATTCAAATCAAAACTGGTGATCTACAACGAATTGATGAGCTTCACCCATTGTATCTTCCATTTCAATATCCCTTGATTTTCACAGGTGGTCAGGATAGATACTGCGACAACATATTGCATCGCGCTACTCCTTTCACAACGGGTATTACACTCATGAAGGTAACAATAAGAGAGTACTTCTCTTATCATTTGCAGTACCGTGAAAATGATGCATCAGTCTTACTTCATTCAAGAAGATTATTACAACAGTTTATTGTTGATTCTTACATAATTATTGAGTCTCAGAGACTATCGTTCATTCGGTTTAATAAAAATAAACTGAGGGTAGAGCTATACAATGGGTTACAAGATGCTTTGCTTCGAGGTGACCGTGAAGGGTCATCCTGCGGCAAGCGAATCATCTTAAATTCAACATTTATGGGTGGTCCAAGGTATATGATCCAGAATTACCAACATTCCATGTCGATTTGAAATTGGGCAGGGTATCTATATTTGTTCCTAACGTTTACCTATAACCCAATGTGGCCTGAAATAACATGGTTTCTTGGAAAAATGAATCTTCGTCCATCAGACTTCCCTCAAATATTATCTCTAGTTTTTAATATTAAGCTTCATCATTTAATGAAACATTTAAGGGAAGGATGTATCTTTGGAAAATCAAGGGTAGGTAATGCTCTTCATAGTTACGTTTCTGTATGTTTAGTTCTTTCTTATATATTTTGTCATATTTTATTAACGACATAAAGCTGTACTCTATTCATGTAGTTGTTCAGACCGTGGAATTTCAAAAACATGGCTTGCCTCATGTGCACATATTATTGTTTCTTTGTCAAGAACACAAAATTCACACTCCAACAGATGTAAATAAGATTGTCTCTACAGAAATTCCAAATAATTGTGCCTACCCAAGACTACACAAAGCTGTTAAAAATTGTATGATCCACAGGCCATGCGGTGATTCCAACCGTACCTTGCCTTGTATGACAAATGGAAAGTGTACAAAATTTTATCCAAAAAAAATTGTTGGGCATACAACAGTTGATGATGATGGTTATGTTATCTACAGTAGAAGGGATGATGGTAGAACGGTTCAAAAAATGGTGTCCCATTGGATAATCGGTTTGTCGTACCATACAATCATGTTCTTCTCCTAAAGTATCAAGCTTATCTCAATATTGAAGTTTGCAATTAGTCATTTTCTATCAAATATCACTTCAATTATATTAGCAAAAGAAATGATCGAGTAACAGCAGTATTGTATGAGAGCAACAACAGAGACTTCCAAGACAAAAATGTGGATGAGATAAAAATGTATTATGATTGTCGGTACACATATCCTTGTGAGGATTCTTGGAGGATCTTTTCTTATGACATCCATTACAGATATCCACCGGTTGAGAGATTACATTTTCATTTACCAGGTCTAAATTTTGTGACCTACAATGACACTGATAACATTGGAGATGTCTTGAATCAGGGAAACATTTCTGAATCAATGTTTACGTCATGGTTCTTAGAAAATAAAAATTACCCGGTTGGTAGACCTATAACATTTTCAGAATACCCAACCAGATTTGTTTACCTCTCCAATGAAAAGAAATGGAATCCTAGAAGTTAGGGGTTCAGTATTGGTAGAATTTACAATGTTCCTCCAACTACTGGAGAGTTGTTTTACTTGCAGATACTTATCACAAAAGTCAAAGGCGCAACCTCATTTGAAGATCTAAAAACAGTTAACAACATTACCCATGGAACATTTAGAGAGTCCTGTTATGCTTTGGGACTACTTGCTGATGATAGAGAATTTATTGAAGCTATAAAGGAGGTTTCCTCTTGGGAAATGAGACACTGTCTACGCAGTCTATTCGCAAGCATGTTAATTTGCAACAACATTTCTCGCCCAGACATTGTTTGGAATCAAACATGTGACATTATTTCTGAAGATATTTTATATGCTCAAAGACAGAGGCTGAAAATTCAAGGTAAGAAATATATTAATCAGTTTATTCTGTGAAAACAAGTAACTACTTCAATCTATTCTGTCATATTTCTTACCTGTTTAACAAAAATAATTTTAGGTGCAATTTATTTAATATTGCATTTGAAAACATAGAAACTGTTTTACTTAGTTACATGCAGTGAATTTTAAACATTACAATAACTATACTATGAAAAATATTTATGATCATTCCACGCTAATGACATTACATTATGTAAAAAATGATGAATAATTTAAGCAGAACAATTCAGTAATAGATTCTTACATGGCGCAGTAAAGTCTAATGACTCAACATTTTCCCACATGATAACATAAACGTGATTTCTAAACTTCAGTGTTGCTGTTTTAAATTTACTATATGTTAAATTTGTTTAATGTAATATATATATTCCAGTCAACGGATATATTGACATTCTTTCCAACAATAATGTGCACTGGTGAATGTCGGTGTAAATACTCACAAATAACATAATGAAAACTACAATCTATATAACTATGAACGTTCCACCATAGTTTCTATTTTTCACTTAGTCTTACGTAATTTAATCATTTCATACATTTTATTTGATACTACATTGACTTAAGTAGTTTTAAACTTTGTAGATTTAACACTCGCTGAACATCAAAAACAAATGTATGCTCTGCTCGAAATAGAAGACATTTTACGAAGCAATGGAAAAAATCTTCAGTTTTATCCTCCTATGCCAGTTCCAGATTCTGTAGTTGATACTATTTTGAATCATTTAGTTGTAGAAGAACTAAATTACAATAGATACTCACTTCTAAATGAGTACAGAACTTTACAGATTACACTTACAGTTGAACATAATGAGGTGATGCGTGTCATCTTGTCTTCGGTATCTTCAAATTCTGGGGGTTTCTTCTTATTGCATGGTTATGGAGGCATAGGTAAAACATTCATTGGGAATATATTGACATCATTTATGTGGTCAGAGGGCTCTATTGTGCTTGCGGTTGCTTCCAGTGGAATAGCATCATTACTTCTTCATGGTGGACAAACAACACATTCTAAATTTTGTATTCCTATCTCCATTAATGAGAAATTTGTTATCAATATTCAGCAAGGGAGTGACATTGCAGAACTACTATAGCTTACAAAGATGATTATTTGGGATGAGGCTTCTATGGTTCATAAGTACTGCTTTGAGGCTCTTGACCGTACTCTCAGGGATATAATGCGATTAAAAAATCTCAACGCACCAAATTTACCGTTCGGTGGTCTACCAGTTTTATTGGGTGGGGATTTTAGGAAAATACTAAATGTAATACTAGGTGGTAAAAGAAATGATATTGTTTTTGCAAGTATTAAGTCATCATAAATTTGACAACACTGTCATGTATTAACTCTAACAAAGAACATGATATTGAATTCATCTACATTAACCATTGATTCAACTAAGGTCGATGCTTTCGCTAAATGGACTCTGGATATTGGTGAAGGGCGAGTTGGGGAACCTAATGACGATGAATTTCTCATTCAAATTCCATCATCATATCTTCTTACCTTCACTAAAAATTCTATGGCTACAATTGTGGCGCATACTTATCCGGATTTCAGTGAAAAATATGGTGACGTCTCCTATCTGAAAGACCGTGCAATCTTAGCTCCAACACATGATATTGTTCAAGAAGTAAATGATTACATGTTGTCTCTCAGAAACTGTGATATAAAAGATTACTTCATCTCTGATTCAGTTTGCGATGCCAATTTTGATACAGATAGATAAGAAAACATATACACCTCTGAGATGTTAAATGGAATCAATGTATTTGGGATGACTCCCCACAAAATTACTCTACAGATTGGTGTACCCATTATGATACTTAGAAATTTAGATCAATATGTTGGTTTATGTAATGGAACCCGTATGATTGTTACACACATGGGTGATCATGTCATTGGAGAAAAAAATTTGACTGGATGTCATTCGGGATATAATGCATTCATTCCACGACTAACTATGACACACTCTGATGTTAGGTGGCCATTCAAATTACAAAGAAGACAATATCCTTTGACAGTTTCTTATGCAATGACTATTAATAAAAGTCAAGGATAATCATTGTGTTTTGTTGGGTTATATCTTCGCAAACCCATGTTCTCTCATGGTCAATTATATGTTGCGATTTCTAGAGTCACAACATCAAGTGGTTTGAAAATAGTTCTTCATGATAACTATAAAACATCTTCTTATTTCACGCAAAATATTGTTTATAAGGAATTTTTTGATAACATGCCATAGGTATCATCTAAAATAACATGTTCATATGTAAATACAGTTTGGATATTCGGTGTGTTATTCAAGAAATGTTTACATGTGTAATAATTTCTATTTTCATCACTGTTTGAAAATTTACAGAGTACAAACAAAATGTCCCACTCAATTACCCCGTTGAATCAGATTACCTCTGAGGACGATGAAACACTTAGGATATCAGTTCGTGTTTTTTACATTTGGTGAAATTCATCACTGAGATACTCCAATGTTGTGGTTTCTATTGATCCATTGCTTGGTGATAAAGAGGTCAGTTTACATTACTTGGCTTAAATTTGAATTTTACCCCTTTTCCCTATATTATTCTGTTTATCTGTCAATACATATTTAATTTGTCTATCCTCTGTCATTTGTATTTCTTACCTAATCACGTAAAATTTTACATGTTATCTCAAGGGAACCAAAATTCCATGTACTATCACTAGCCTTCAACTAATCTCCAAGTACCAACACCTCATACGTAAAGGACTTTGCTATATGATTCAAAATTTCCAAATAGCTTCAAACTGTGGCAGTTACATGGCAAGTAGACATGCCTACAGAATAATGTTCATATCCACGGAGTTTTTTTGTCCATACGATGTAGATATTCCACTATTCAGTTTTGATTTCACATCCTTTGATGACATTATTCAACTAAAAGTTGCAGAGGAAAATTTAATAGGTACATTTCATTACTGAGTTTTATAATTCATCCTTATTGTGGAGAATTTAGTGTCATGGTGTCATTTATATAATAGAAATAATTGGACTTCTAAGTTACACCACTCCGATGCTATCTATGGATCTTTCCAACCGTAGGATGTAGATTACTCTAGATGACAACAGGTCATTAATTATTTTCTCTAACATTAAATTGCTATAAAATAAGATATTTATCCATACCGATTTTTTCTTTTCCTACAGAGGTTTTCAACTTACCTGTAGTTTATGGGGTGAGTATGTAAATGAAATGAAGCATTACTAACAACAATTCATCTACCATTATCATATTACAACTTGTCTGAGTGAAGCGGTTGGGCGGTATGGTTTCTATCTACTATGATTTATTGTATTGTTTGTTATTTTTGTTCCTTTAAATATTAGTCCTCCACACTGTACTCACTAACTATGCTTTCTTCTACTTAAAACTCCTTTTAGCCTCAGTTATTGTAACAACTTCTATGAATGCAACGAAACTTCTTTACAACCTTCATATCCTAGAAGTAGATAATTATAGAAGCAGGTGATATTATAACTACTTTTATTTTTTTTCTTTACAAGTATCTACTCCCTACATAAAAATTGTAATACCCAAATGTTCTTATTATTTGTTTTTAAGTATGTTATAATTTATTTTCCAGGATTGGGTTGATATTAACATCATAGTTAAAAAGCCCACTTCCAACATCTGTCAACCCCTCTACAGTAGTATTGTATTGGAATAACAAAAAAACAATTTCTGATGTGAAAAGCTATGAAGAGGTAACTAAGGAATCCATAAGTTTGAAAATTCATTATAAATTACAGTGCAATGTTCCCTCCTGTCCCGTATTAAAAAGTATATTATTATGTACTCATTCTATTTCAGCCAACAAGGTGCTTAATAACAGTTACAATTCAAAAAATTCAAAGCACCCACATTTGGTTTTATGATTCATGCTACTTTTGCATGAAGAAAGTGCATGTTTTAGAAGAAAAAATTTCGTGCCACAATTGTAACATGTCTCCAAACAGCACTACTCCCAGGTTATGGTTTTTAAAGTTTATAATATTTCAATTTTATAGTTTTATACTAGCTAACTATTAAAGCAACATACTAAATATAACTGACCGTGTCATCATAATATTTAATCCAACAGATTTAGAGTGCAATTGCTGGTTACTGATTAAAAAGACTCATTTTTAGTTCTTTTATTTGATAAACAAGTCATGCATTTCTTACATAAAACAACTGCAGAGTTGACAGCTGCTTTGATACAGGTATAACTAACCTCTTGTATCATTTCAAAATATTTTCAAACCATTCTTCCTAACAATGCTTATCGTTTGATAATTAGGACGATGACGAGTATGGTTTTCCTCAAGAATTGAACATTTTAAAATCAAAGAAAGTTCTATTATCTATTGATGTATCGACTTATAATATTCAAAACCATCATCGTCCTAATGAACAAAACATCTATAAAGTACTATTTATCAGTGATAATTACGAGTACTTTAGATTCTTTACTGATAGCTTCAAATATATTCAGGTAATAATTTTAAGGTATTCCTAAATTCCTTACAATAATTAAAGTACACTTCATTTATTTTTATTATTAAATAACTGTACAGGGACATCAAAGCAGTGGGTCATCAGAAGTCCGTAGTGGCATAGAATATATCCAGGTTCAATCTTCTTAAGGTTTTATAATATGATTTTCTAAGACATGAAAATCACCTTACTTTATCATTTCTTCCAACCTTTTATAATTACAGCATCTAAGTGTTAAGTCTTCACCACCAACTTCAAACATTGGTACAAGATTTGGATGTTCTGCCTCAGATATGTCAGCTACTCGGGTATATATCATTTAAATTTGTTTTTTCCTATACATATACATGCATGAATTACATCGAGTTTCATTTGTTTTTTCCTGTCATACATTTATTTAAATCTAGAATTTTATACTGTTAACTATCTGATAATTGCTTCATTTTTTTCACCTACCACAAGTAGTTTTAAATTAATGTAACTTTATTCTCTATGTAGAAAAATCTTTAAGATGTATTTGATACTGAGGTTGAGGTGCAACATAATTGTTTGATATATGGAGAAAATTTTAGTACAACAAGTCATTGTAATCAACCATACAACGGAACTAAGGGTACTTAGAACAAGAACAATACCAATTCTGCGTGAACTACTCTGCTGCACCTGCAAGGTAATAATTCATTATGGCTCTTAAATTGTTTTCCATTTTTGTTTTATGAAATCTTATGTTTGTAAAATAGTGTTATTGAGTCTGAAGAGTACACCAAAATTATTAGAAACTATACTGCTCATTGACAAGTTTTTTCTAAGCTGCAGATACTTCATAATAATGACCAGATTAGAAAATGTATACTGCTCATTGAAAATGTATACTGCTGATTGAGAGAATTTTATTTGTTCTTTCTTATAACAATGAACTGATTAGTTTTTTATTATAAAAATAACCATATTACATCTATTAACAATGACCATATTAGTACTGTAAACACTGTACAAATTTTAAAAATTGTACAAAAAACAATGACCAGATTAGTTGTTTCTTATAACAACTACCAGATTAGTTATTTCTTATAGATTTAAGTTCTTTCTTATAGAATTGGGTCACACCAACTCAACATACTGTAATTTGAAAAAATTTACCAGATTACTAGATTTGAAAAATTACCAGATTTGAAAAATAATTACCAGATTTCAAAAAATTACTAGATTTGAAAAAATTACCAGAATTGTAAAAAAAATTACCATATTTGATAAAAAATTACCAGATTTGAAAAAATACCAGATTTTATAAATTACGTTATTTGAAAAAAAAATACCACATTTGAAAAAAAATTACCAGATTTTTAAAAAAATACCATATTTCAAAAAAAGTTACCAGATTTGAAAACAAAATTACCAGACCAAATATTTTTTTGAAAATATATTTATGATTTTTTTTTAAAAATGAAGTGGAGTGGAGTTATCTGCATGTTATATGCATTATTTATACATAAATATATTTGCAGTGGAGTTACCAGATTACCAGTTATCTACATGTTATATGAATTATTTTTATCTGCAGTGGAGTGGAGTTACCAGATTACCAGATTTGAAATATATTTATGAAAAATGCAGAAAAAATGAGTCTGTAGTGGAGTTATCTGCATGTTGTTCAACATTGTTTATACATGTTCAAATCTGTACATGTACCTATCCAACTACAATATTCTTTGTTTGATTTTACATTTACTATTTGAAAACATATAACTCCACTGCATTTTTTATACATGTTCTAATTTTTACAAATTGTTCACCCTTTTTTACACATGTTATAAGTTTCTGCATTCATTCTTAGTTCTAAATCTGCATGTTCTTCAGCATTATTTCTACTGTGGTCTGTTCTAAAGACTAATGTATTTGGGATTTTTCATGATGGAAATTTTAGTATGAGTTTTCTACATGTTGATTATCAGTTTTTTATACGGGATGTTTTTCTTGCAGACTGTTTATTCATGCTAGATAGTTTTCTTCTCATGCTGGCCAATTTTCATGGTGGATGATTTTGTATCAGTTTTCCATGCTGAAATTTTATCATCATGCTAGAAGTTACTCATCGTGGAGGAGGATAATGTTGAACGTTTTTTTGTTATGCTATGGGTTCTTGATGGTGGAATTTTATGTTGGAAGTTTACTTAACTTGGATTTTTCATGTTGGACATTGTTTCATGCTGCACAGTTTTTTGTATTTGATGTTCTCCATGTACCTAGCAGGTTTTCATCAATTTTTGATTACATGGTTTTCTCATGTTGTCATATTTAATTCAATCATTTTCACATTTCTCAGTTTTATTATTAAAATCTGTCTTATGTTTGACTTATCTTTCACTTTTTATTCAACATTATTGTTTGGTATAACGTTTATAAATACTATCTCTTATTAAAATAAATACCAGTAATCGAATACATAGTGCAATAGCACGAGCGAGAAATAGTAATTTATAAATAGAATGTGATTGATTAAATATTATCTCCTATGAGGGTCTAGATAGGTGTGAAATCTCAGTCTCACTCATTATGCACTAGTTGGAATATCATGTCAATTCTTAACAAACTTTTTTCTATTTGATTACCCCTAAGTGCATCTATGACACATCCACATCAAAATTACATTATCTAGACAGAAATATTATTGCTAGTAGAACCACACAGTCTCTACCTTAATAATACTCCAATATTTCATCTTATACTTAGATTTATCCCTTACTTATCACTGTGGTTTTCTATAAAATTAGCTTATCTTGATCTCCATAATATTACCACAACCAACATAATGTTTTATCTATACCATTGAAATTATAATAAACCTTATCTTATAACCCTTTGATGATATTTCTAACTCCTAATTTAAAATTATCAGATATCGTCATAATCTTCAAATTTATATAAACTCTTCTATGATACCAACTATATTACCATATAGATAAGACCATCTAAATTACAAATCATAAATAAAATATTTCATTTCTATACATTTCCATTAACTTTTATGTTTAACATTTTATAAAATTAGGATGAAACAATAACTAAAAACAATCTTGTATTATTCAATTAAAATAAGTTTTACTACTATATAAAAAAAACTTTTTAATCAACAAAAAATCAGTTACTTCTCCCTTAAATTCGTCAGATGGTATAGTCTTATAGACACATCTTATGTAAATATTTTCTTAATAACCTGAGGAAAAAAGAAACACAATGAAGGGGTGAGCTCAAATGATCAGAAAAGGTAAATATAATTGATAAAAATCAAAGATGATAACTGCGTATAAGATAAGAATATCATTATAATTTGGATATATAATAAAGTTATACCCAATAAATAAAATATTTTAAATCATGGCATAAAATAGTAATAAATTAATAAAATTACTTATATCACCGAAATAAAGCATACTTTTTTATTTTTGGGACATCCGTAAGCATATAAAACATAACATAGTGGATCAAGATTTTGTAACATATTTCCCTTAGTGGATTAAGAATCACTCACCTATTTTCTATAGTAGATCATAAATCAAAACATTTTTTCCATTTTTCATTGAGCATCATTTCTCCATTCACTATTATCTCATGATATTTTAGGCTTTATCCATTGCATTGGAGGGATATATATCTCCCACCTATCAAATAAAGATTAACCATACACATATGTTCTAGAAGAAAACATGTAACCATCACATAATTAAAACCTATTAATAAGATTTTAGTTTATTAAACATTCCAATGAAAATAATTAATGTCTTATAGAATAAAGAATTCAAGGAGAGAAAATTGGTTCCATTTAACCCATCACAAAGAAACCAATGAAATAAAATTGATTTTATATCCTCTTAAAATGGATTCACATAAGGAAATCATTCACAATTCCATCATTAATCATAACATAATAAACCCATGGAAAATGAATTTGTATCCAATGACATCATGTAACATTCTAGATAAATATCATTCAACCATAGTAATAAATCATATGATATTTACATCATATAGATAAAGGGTATTTGATTAAGAAAATAATTTTTCTCGATCAATTGATGTATGGAGTCTTGGTGAACATCCTTCAATCAATGGAGTCAACAAAAATGTATTCATAGAGGTAAGACATTGGAAAAAATAATTATTATAATACACTAAGAATTATTAGATAATACAACAGAAGAGATGAATCATTTCTCTGAAAATAAATAACATTAATTAATCCTTATAGAGAATGATGATACGTGGTTATATTTGAAAATCCCCTTGGACACCCCCACTGGACACCCTATGGACACCCCCACTAGACACCCCCTGGACACCCCCTCCCCTAGATACCCCCCTGGACCCCCCCAGGACCCCCTTGAACACCTCCACCCCCTATACACCCCCTAGAAACCCCCTAGACACACCCTGGACACCCCTTGGACACCCCCATGAATGAATATACGTGAAAACATGCATATTAAGAGAAGGTAAGAAGAAAAAGCAAAAAGGAAAACTGTAAACTGAGAGAATGTATAAAATATTTTTTCTAAAAAAATATAAAGGTACAGGATTCAACAGTGCATACCTGGGGATCAACTATCCAACCATGATACAGAGCAATGTCCAGAAGATCGAATATTGCACACTCAGGAGTAAACTTGAAATCACCAATTCTGCAAGCATGGTGTATGCCAAGTAAATTTGATTAAAAACACAACGAATAGATAGTAATGTCTTGAAAAAAATGGTATAAAATAACTATTAACTCCTGAATTTTATATTCACCTCAATCTTGGTTGCAAGTTGTGGAAGCAAATCAATTGCATCAGTTATGTTTTGTCGATGTTTCTCTGCATAGCATGCATCCCTATCCTGTATACCAATACAAGTAATCAAAATCAACAAATGATCGAAAAGGAAAATCCATTAGGAAGCCAAAAATAAGAATCTAAACTTTATTTTAAGCTCTTTCACCTGCATATATTCACATCCCCCCTGACCCCCTCCTGGACAGCCCCCTTTGCACCCCCTATACACTGCCCCCAGTCCCCTAGACACCCCCCCCCCTGGACAAACCCCTCCCCCTGCACTCGCACACCCCCTACCCCCTTCACCCAAACTTCTTCCAACCTTTACCCCCACTGCTCCCCAACCTGCACCCCCACTACCCCTTTACCTGTACCCCCACTGCCCCCTCCCCCCTCGTGGACACCCCCTCCCCCTGCACCCCACACCCCCTGCACACTGCCCCCTGCCCCCTTCACCCCCACTACCCCTGCACACTGCCCCCCGCCCCCCTTCACCCCCCTTCCCCCCCACCTACACCCCCACCCCCACCTATTGGACACCCCCTGGACCCCCCATCCCTGCACCCCACACACCTACTCACTCCCGACCCCCACACACTACCCCCTGACCCCTTCAACCCCACTACCCCCTACACACAGCCCCACCCCCTTCACCCCATGCACACTGCCCCCCCAACCTTCACCCCCACCACCCCTGCACACTACCCCCCCAACGCCCCCTTCACCACAACTACCCCCAACCTTCACCCCCACCTCCCCCACCTACACCCCCACTTCCCCCACCTACACCCCCACTTCCCCCCTCCCCCTACACCTACAACCCCCTACCCCTCCCTGCCCCCTGCGCACTGACCCCCCCCCCTCCACCCCCACTACCCCTGCACACTTCCCCCCTGCGCCTCTTTCACCCCCTGCACACTACCCCCAAACCTTCACCCCCTTCACACTGCCCCTGCCCCCTTCACCCTCACTACCCCCTGTACACTACCCCCCCTCACCCCGACTACCCCCAACCTTCCCCCCACTACCCCCACCTGTACCCCCACTGCCCACATCCCCCCTCCCCACCTGCACCCCACTTCCCCTCCCCCTGCCCCCTGCACACTTCCCTGACATTGGTGACAACTATGTACTATCAAAGGGGGTAGAATATTCAATCTTATGTTTGGGGATCAATGCATTGCATAAATTTTTACTTTTTCAATCTTGGATTATCTTATACATAGATCAACATCCATATAAGTTGAAATATAAATATTATTTTGAAAATGGTTTTAATAAAAATTAATATCTAAAGGTTTCATGTTTAAATTTTTAGTATCCATTGTTGGAACAAGTTTTATTCTTCTATTAAGGTTTATAATTTACTGAATTTTAATTTTGTTATTTTGAATTGATAAATTTTAGTGTTGGTTTTAGTTATATATAGTTCACTTAATATGGTTCTTTTTGATAGTTGGTAAAGATGACAAGAAATATTTCATAAGGTTATTTAAAAGTTTATAAGGTTGAGAAGAAGGTTGACCATCCTAATTTCATAAAATTGAATGAATAGATCATAAGGATCATCATTCATGTTGTAAGGATATGTCCAAAGGTTCTGCCTATTGTCGTACAGTTGATTCACAAATCTTTGTATGGTTCCTAATGCTGATTGGTTTCCCAGATAACTATAAGGTCTCTTTTCACCTTCATACGATTCTTCCAAATAATCAAAGGTTTATTTCCACCCACCTTTCCAAATGAGATCAACCTATGTTTTTTACCAAGGAATACAAGGTTGAAATTGATCAACTCAAGGTGGTTGATGAACCAATACTGAAGCATTGATGAGTTATGGTTTGATGTAAAGAAATGATTCAAACAATTTTAATTAGGGATGAACTGTAGATTTTGAGTTTCTTTCATTTCAAGGTTGGTAAATTCCAATGAAGTTATAATAGAGAAAGATATTAATGGTTTCAAATGAGTCGATGGAAAACTTCATAAGAAGATGAGTTTTCTGGAAGATGAATCAAAGGGAAGATTTGATTCAATTACATGAACATTTTCAATGAACTATCAACTGATATTGAGTTATAAAGTAATAGTGTTGAGTCAAGGTGATGAACCACTTTTAATAATATGATCTATTGACTGGGATCAATGAATAGGTAGTGCATAAACTAAATTTACGATAAAGACTCACTTGAGATTGAGTTGAAGGGTCTGTGTTCTCCAGTTTTTCTCTCTCACTAGTCTAAATTGAAGAATACATAGGGGACCTCATTAATCTCAAACATTTAAACTATGTATACACATATGAATGCATGAAATATGTATAATTTAATATTGTGGAGTCTGGGTTTTTAGTAGAAATAAGACCACAATGTGGGATTTTTGTCACTGATATCAACACTTCTGATTACTAGATTTGTATCCCTAGTGGATTAAGACACACCTATTATTGAATTTATCTATTAAACCAAGTGGAGTTTGATCATGCATCATCATTAAACCTTCTCATACATGGATGGGAATTTGGAAATGATGAAGATCATGCAAGCGTGTCATTATATAATATTGAAAACCCAGTCTGGGTATATTAATTTTCCAGAATTGATATGGGCCTCATCAAAGGTTTGAGGGTTTGGGATTTCGATAAAGTTTCATTCACTAACCATTTTGGTGAATTTATATGTATGAATTTAGGAGGGGTTATGCTCACTAATTGTAGGTTCATGATAATGGGATAAAAGTAATTCTAGATGAGGATAAGAAGGGTTTATATATTCTTATTTAACATGAGATTAATTAGACACAAGAGTAAGTTTCAGAGTTTGTTGATGGGATTTGAAATAGATACAACAACAGTTAGAACAAAGAAAAATAATTCTCCCCCATTAATCAATAACAAAATTAGGGTGGGAGAAATATAAATTAAGGTGGTTGAAATTATTTAAATATAAAAAAATACCCTAGAAATTTTGAGTGGGAAGAAAAAATTCATTCTCAAACAAGATCAAAGGGAGATTGAAGGTGGTAAGTAGGCATACATAGAAAGAGATCTTAGAAGATAAAAGGAGATTTAGAGGAAGCACAATCGACTCTTTAGTAGATATTGGTTTTCTTATTCTAACACATTTCTGCTTTATTGTTCCCCATTTTAATGAATTCTTTTTTGAAAATTACTATTTCAAACATGTCACTTTACAAAATTCAACTAGGAAAAATTTAATTTTTGATTCATTATCTTTTAATTCATTTACATTTATTTTCTTCTAGGTTTATGATCTTCTTTTCTTAACATAAATCAATTTATAAAACATTCAAGATCAAAATTTTTTTAATCAAAGATAGTTAAACTTTTCATGATATATTTTTTTCCAAATAAATTGACAAAGAGGTTATCCAATCATAGAAGTTTATCCCAACAAATTAATCAATAAATTTATTTTTAAGGATTTCACACTCCCTTTTGTAACTGAGTTATGTTATGTAAGCTGAAATACTAAAGAACATATTTAGATACTTTTTAACCTCTTCGATAGAGGTGGGTAGACACAATTGTTTAGAAATTTGTCTTAGATTGCACCCATTTTAAAAAATAAAACGAAGTAAAGTTAATTCAATATCGGACAATTGATATTTACCCTAGTTAATTTCCTATATGTTCCTACTAATAATATTTCTACTTGTGGTCCTTATTTTACTCAATACTTTTTAACCCATTTCATACTATTCCAAACATGATCACATATCAAACTCCACCTCATCATTGTACTTCCATTATCTCTTTCCATTAAGGTTTTATGTATTTATTTTATTTTGAGTTGTGTTTTCTTAGTTCAAACATTTTTTACCTTTTCCATGGGATCAATCTTACTCACCATATACTAGGGTTAATATGAAAAATAAATAAATACTTTGGTATTCTAATGACATACCTTCCATACACCACTGCCTACCTATCCTCATTTGAAAGAATCTTACACTCTATTCCGGTTATGATGTGCATCATAGAAACCTGAAAAAAATGACCAGTGTTTCATCTATGATCATGGTCAATGTGTTCCACACCAAGGAGGGTTAGTTAAGACTTACTCAATAGTTTGAGGAAGAATCAATTTTAGGGATTGTGTGAGGCAGTCATACTCTAATTAGAAGGGCCATGTTGCACGAGATAGAAATAAGAACCAGTGGGAGGTAGATTACTGTGTCATTATAGAGAACCTCTAGTGGCATGCTAGAGCACATGGTGGGATTTCATGTATGAATGGTGAGTTACTATATCGATGAAACCACTTAAATTAATAGTGTATGAATCTATACACAAGGTGCATAACTGGTTGTTTCCCTAAGGAGTAGGCTCACATTTTGACCAAGCCATGTAAATCCTTGTATTTTCTGCCATTTTATTATCTCATAATTCACATTTTGACCAATACATGTAAATAATAATGTTTTTTTATAAGAATAAGCCAAATAAAATGCATTTGTTAGGATTTATATATTATTTTATTTTTTATAGTAATTTTATATTATAGTATTTGAAATTCTGTATGTATTATAGTATTTGTATAAGCATGGCTATAAACATAATCATAGGAATTCACACTATTAATTTGATAATGTGATATTATTATAGAAAGAGTTTAATAATAAGAATAAACATATTCACTATCAACTTCAAAATGTTTGCATTTAAGTAATTTTATAAGTATTAACATGAGCATAGGAATAAGCATGGGCATAATCATAATCATATGTATGTATGTATTCAATATTTGTATAAGCATGAACATAAGAAAATGAAAAATTACTTTCTTGGAAATATATATTATAGTATTCTTATATTGAAATTGAAGCATAAGCATGAGCACTATAAAAATGTGCATTTTTAATATCTGTTGGGATGTATAAATTACAGTATTTTAAAAAATGTGTATCTTTTAGTATTTGTGTAAGAATAAGTTGGATCATAAGGAGAGGAAATTTAAGAATAAAAATAATGTTTGTATGACAGTATTTCTGTTAGTATCAAATTAAGTATTTGAATAAACATAAGAATATGTATAAGGATATATATCTGTTAGTTTTTAGTAGTTATGTATTAAAGTCCTTCTATATTTCATAATTTTAAAATGTATATGTATTGAGGGTTTTTTATATTAAAATTACCATCTTATTTTTTATGCTTTATATCATTCTAATGTGTAACTTTTTCTTATCAATTTTCTGTTTATGCATGAATGTTATTGAAGGTTGATAAAATTTATATTCATGTATGTGAATGTAGTAGAAATTACATAGAGTGGAATCAAAATATATGAGAATTAAAATACAAAAAAGAGATAGTATTTTTTAAAAAGACATTGCATATATTTATGTAAACATGTTCTGAACAATTTTTGAAATAAATGAATAAACTATAAAGCCCAAGTGCATACCACAAGGGTTCCATTCAGTCCAGATAACTGAACTCATGAATTCAAAAACTCCACTATTGTAACATGATGTTCAAATAACAACATGCACCCGGTAACAATTAAAATATACCATAAAACTAATTAGTATGGTTAAAAAAATGAAAAATATATAGGAAAATATGATTATAAATAACAATACTACCTGGAAATAGTCAAAATATTTCTAGAAGTCCATGAACATACCTTCAAGACTTGTACATGATTACAAAATTTCAAAGTACTTCCATATTGTGTGTTGCCAATAGACATAGTTAATGATATTGATTACATATTTAGTAAAGGATATTGTATGTATCTGCAAAAAATAGAATGTATATTAAGTAAATGAAATTTCATTCATATTGAATATAAACAACACTTTCAGTATATGATAATTCATAAATAAAGTTTGCTTCAACACTAGAAATCCACAAGTATATTAATATAAACTGTAAGATATTCTACTATGTAAACAACGAAGTAATTGCAACATTAGTACATGATAATTCAATTTAATCTTCAATATAAACCATGGTAAAAAGTGTTATTTAGATGGTGATACAATCAGGAATGTAAAAATGCAATTTCAGAAAAATATGAAATGTAATATAAATTATAATAAAAACTGTAATATAAACTGTAATATAAACTGTAATATAAATGACAATATAAATAGCTATTTTAGATCATGATAAAGCAGGAAAAAGGAAATTGTGTTCTGCACTATGAAATGACATGTATATAAATATAAACTGCAATATAAATGACATGTTCATGATGCAGTTAATGATAATGAAGAAACATCATGTATATTAAGTGATTGAAATTTCATTCATAATGATTATAAACTACAAATTCAGGAATAAATTGTATGTATAAGTAGAAAATGAGACTCTATGTATATTAAATAAATGAAACTACAAGAATATTCAATGTAAGAAAAATTAATATATGAATTTAAAAAAATTATTAAATTTAAAATAAATTATACATGTATAGAATATTAAAAGTTTATTTAATTGAAAGTGCCTTTTATATTTATAGAAGCTCTGTATACTTCAAGGAAGGCATGATATGCAATGATCAATATCCAGATACAAAACATCAAGTTGGATATAAATGAAGAATAAATAATATATTAATACAAAATTATTAAACATAAATTGCATTAAGCATGTATTGGAAAAACCTTATATTGAAGTGGCAGCACAAACCAACCACAGTGAGGAAAGAAGAAGACCCATGAGGGTTAGGGTTAATTGGAATTGTAGTAAAAGATAAAAAAAATAAAGTAATTGAAGTTGTCATGGTGATGAAAAACTAGAATTGATAGAGAAGTCACTTCCTGATTTTGGAATTTGGTCTACCAAGAGATTTAGGTATTGGGAAGAAGGAATTTTTTTTGCAATAGTGGGTTCCTGCAAAAGATGAATTCAAAAGTAGTAAGAAAAAATGGAAGGAATAAGTGACTTATTCAAAACTTACCATGACTTAAATTTATTTCAGAAATCCTGATGTTGTGAGAAGGTTCTGGAATCAGCTATTGGGAAGCTGAGGTACTGCGAGATAGCAGATATGATAGGTACATAAAACCCTAGTTGTACGGGGGGTCAGAATCGTGATTGAGGTAAGGCAGAGGTTTGGGGGAGGTAGGGTGGTCGTGTCGGAGCAGCGTCAGGGGAGGAGGATCATGGAGAGGTGGGAAGGCCACGTCGAAGTGGCATCTCTAGGGAGGTTGGTAGGCCACGTCGAAGCCACATCGGCAAGGAGGTGGAATGGCTACGCTGGATCCACATCGGATAAGGATGATCATTAGGAGAAGATCTGAGGAGGCCGAGAATCACTGGCCAGGAGCATCCGAGGATAATGTGAATCGTTGGGTGCATCTATAGAGGAGGAGGTGGTCTCAATCGCGAGGAATAGGGAGGAGGGTCGACCCAATGTAGGAGTATCACTGTGATTAAAAATATATCGTGATAATAGATATAATGTTTCCATGGTTTTAATAAACCGCGGCAATAAATGTGTGGCAATAGAGTGATTTTCTAGTTGTGTATGAAGATTTTAATAAAAAGAGGCATTCTCCCAAAAAAGATGAAATATAGCATCATATAAAATTTTAAATAAATTATTAGAGAAAATAATAAAGTTTTATGTCCAAAAGAGACCATATAACTTAATGAAAGAGATTTGAGTTATCAAATTCCTTTATGGAGCACATTGTTCATAAAGTAAGAAACTTATAAAATTTGGGTTTTGTGGTAAAAATGTAAATCCAAAAAATTTAATAAATAAATCACATAATAGAATCATAGGTTATAACGTACCAAATTTTATCCAATACGTTAAATAATAACAATTATAGGTCAATAAATGATAATTGAGTTAACAAGAAACCATACAACTTGAGGATCATCTAAATAAAAACCTCTCAAAAGAAATATATTTAAATAAAACATAATTTTCCATAAATAAAATATATTTCATTATATAATAACTCAATTATCATAATATACAAAAAAATGAAATAAACTAGACGCATAATACAAAACATATCTCAATGAGATGAATTTGATACAAAACCCCTTACCTTGGTTTATCATTGAATAATATTTATTAAGATATAGATATTATAATTATATATTAAATTCCATTTTTGTACCATCCATGTTAGGTGGTGAATAAAACCAAATACGATACTTCATGGAGCTAATAGTCCACATGTACACACAATTCACCTTTTCCTTTTTCTTAATGGTAATGAAAATTATGATTGATTACTGTAAAATAATTATAATATCATATAATTATAATAATAAAACTGATCATATATTTTTGAGATGGTGCAATGAAATTTAGAGAATAACAATAGATCAAAAAAATTAAAAATGAGGAGTGATTAAGAACTTATACCTTTATTCTTGGATCATCCCATTTTTGAAAGTGGGTTATGTATTTAAGGGGTGGTATTTTTAAGAAAAAAATATAATTAAGGTGTTTAAGAATATTTAATATAGGTTTTAAAATATTTTATATCCAAACATATGGGGTTTTTCTATGATTGAAACTGAGGTGAGAAATCCCCTTTTATAAGTGAAAAGGGAGGGTATTTTTGTAAATACCCAAAACTTTTCAATAATGGAAAATCAATATAAAATAAAGTGGCTAAAAAACTGATAAATAATGGAGGGTATAATTGATAAGATAGATAAAATCTACAAACACACATTACCACAGATTTTTTTAAACATGTTTGAGGTCACTTACTCTTATATTTTTAATTTTAGCTTTTACAATGGTAACTAATTTTTTCCATAGTTAACATAATATTTATACAAAAAATAAAGTGGTACCTATTATATAATTTTCATCCAATGATTCTTAATTTAAAATATATTTTTTTAATTCAATTTGTAAATTGAATAAACATTAATTTTAAAATACCAAATGTATAATTTATTAAAAGTAATTAATTGAAAAATATAACTTCAATAAAAAAAATATAATATGTGTTTATAAATTAAAACCAACAATATTATAATTATAAATTCAATTATAAAATAATTTTTTGTTCTTATAAATTCTTTCAATGAATTTTAAATTCATACTTATATATAAACAATGTCATAAAATTAGTTTTATTTATAAAAATGGTATTTTGCACAATTCTCCTAAAAATAAATACTTTTATAAAAAAATAATAAAATATTAAACTAATATTGGATTTATAAATTTATAAAATGATGATTATTTTATAAAATTAAAATTCTAGAATTATATATTTTAGATTTTAAATAAAATAATAAAATATGATGGGAAATTATTTTATAGGAAAATAACATTTAAAACAATCAAATTATTATCATTATTAATTTCTATAAAATATTAATAAAGCTATAATTGATCAATAAATATTATTTTTTACTATCATCATCATTTAATAATATACTTAGTTTTCTTTTATAAAATGTGTGGCATATAAAAATACAGATTCTTAAACATAGTAATGAATTAAGTAAATGTGTATCAAATAACCTTTATATAGAAATATATATTAATATATTTCATTAATTGGTAAATCTTATTCATTAATTATAATTAAAATTATCATTTTAGGATCAATATTTAAAATTTATTATATATATATATAAGTATATATGTATCATGGTTTCATTTTAGTTTTGTTTTGTGTATATAGAAATATATCGAAAATATTTTGATTAATTAGAGAAAACCATTTTTTAAAACATTTGGTTGTTATAGTGAGAATTAGTATAAATTAAATTTATCTGATAATTTACTGAATATAATAAATTAAATAATTTTATAGGAAGAAAAATCACTTGGAGGAGAATGATTCCCAATAAAAAAAATAAGGCTGGTTATTTTAAAACACATTTGAAGCACTTTTGTGTACCAAAGAGAGGAAAATGGAACTAATACATGAAAATATAAAAAATAAATAGAGTGGAAGAAAATAAATGAATATTTAATAAATAGAATATAATTTATGATAATTTCAATTTAAATATAAACAATCCCAATAAAAATGAGATTGTGACATAATCCCTAACCTCAGGTCCTGAATTTCTTTACAGGTCCTCTAAACCTCATATATAATAAATTTAGATTTATTGTATATTTATAATAGAACTATATTCATACTTATCATACCAGATATGATTGGCTTATAATATCCATTTACTCATTTCTTAAATATTATATCTCAAAATCATCATTTTGGGTGTTCATTGTTCTATTTTTAATACATGTTTTGGTATGATAGTTGTAACAGACCAACCTAGGTCAACTGAACCATACAACCAAGCTAGCCATCACATGGTGTGGTGAAACCAAAAAAACTTAAAAAAGTCTTCAATATATTCAAAACAAGACATACAACTTGAGTAAAATTCATAATAAATGAGATACAACCAAAAAAACATAAAATCCAAGCTAAAATAGGATAAACCAGTAAGAATGAAACAAAATCTATGTGACCAACAGTCACCTCAAAACCACAATGCTATGAAGGAAAAGATACCAAAGGAGAATCCAACATAGTATAAGATTCCCTTCCATTTACCTGTACCCTATAATAAAAAATCTACAACCACCCAAAGAAAAAACTATGGTGTGAGCACAATGCCTAGTAGGATACCAACACATAGTCTATACAAGTTCTAATATAAATAATGAAAGAGTTCATACCATTAAAACAAAATTTCTTCACAAATAATTTTCATAAATCCCAAATCCAATTATAAATCAATATTCCTTTGGTTTTCCATAAAATTCTTTTGGATTCTCAAAAAATAAATATAGAATGTAGAAGTGATAAAATAGTAAATCATATACATCCATTAAAATGTAAGAAAGTTAAAACATTTCCATGAAATACCATCATGTTATTTCATGTGATACAACCACATATAAAAACCTGTGATCAAAAATCCATGATAAAATCCATCACATGAAACAAAAATTTAAATGAACAAATACACTATAATTTGGTCTCTATCCTATGGGATAAATATGTACTATACATAAAATATGCTGAAATAGGACACACGTTGGATCAAAATGACATTGATTTCTATGACAATCTGGTGATATCACCAAAAAAATCACTAGGTGATCCATACTCACAATGGTTTCCTATGTCTATATCATGATGCACCAAATATTCCCAAAGTGAAAAGTTTGAAAAATTATATTTCAAAAACCATGTTCACAATTTATAAAACATTTTTCAAAGACAATCCAAACCACATAAATGTTTGAGAAACCTATTTCCAAAATACAACAAATCTGTTTTTAAAGAAAAACCCTTTAAAAACATTTATATTTACAAGAAATCCTTTGAAACCAAAAATAACTTCAATTAAATGAACAACCTCAGAGAATTGATCAAGAATGATAAAAAATTTATCAAATCAAACCATTGTATAGAAACACTTACTTCATGTTGGTATAAACCTAGAAACTTTCAACAACAATGATTAGATTCCATAAGATCAACCTTTGAAGGAAAAATCAAGACAATGAATTGCGAAGGATCAATAAAAACACTATACAATCATGAATTTGTAAAAAACCACATCCAGAACCACAGTCGCAACCAAATCCAAAGAAAAACTATAAGGGACATTTACCCAAAGAGGCAAACAGTAAGAATCCAAATGAGTGATTATCAAATAGATGATTCAAATGGAGTAGAGATATATAAGATCACTTAGAGTGAGCACTAGGTTGAGAGAGGGAGGATGTAGGAGTAATGAATAAATAAATTCCCACACATAACCCTAAAAACCCAAGCCGTGTGACTTACATAGAATGTAGTACCATTACACATCGTGAATTCCATGAAGGCTAAAAGAACTGAAAAATGCATTGGATTTTTAAGAAAACCCAAATTTATCCATTACATGACATGATCAAATAGATGGAATGAAGTGATTTCACACCCTAAAACTACTTCATAGGATCTTCCTAGAGATCATAACATGGTGTTTAATCCTATTACACGACATGTAATCTCCCAAAACACACAAAAAAACCTAGTTTCCTGTAAAAAAACTCCAAAGCACCTGAGATGTTATCTAAATTTGGGGTAATCCCTTCATATCCATTAAAAAATTTATACCCAGACTCCATTAATTCAAAAAAATACATCCTTGATGTTTAGAACATTTTTCCTAGAAAAGGATATCCATACCTAAGAATCCCACAAAAACACCCAAATATAGACGATAGAAAAATCATGAAGAAAGAAGTGCCTAAAATCATAATAAGGTGTTACAATATCCCGACCATAAATGTTTTGTTCCCCCCCAAACCCCTCGAGACTCATGGACTTAAAAAAGTGAATTTCATTGTTTCCTCATATACAATTACCTATCCCAAGCCTCATTAATATTCCTTATGCACTACCACAGTACCCGAACTAGAGGAATTGTTTTACTACACAATACCATCTCTCGATGATCCATAATCTAAGTTTGATACTCAACCAATGTGGTTTTGATCTCAAGATCAACATCATCCCATTCAATCACATGGGGAGGATTCGGTATATACCTCCTATGTAGGTAAACATGAAACATGTCATGGATAAAAGTCAAAATAGATGGAAAGTACAACTAATAGGCTACCTTCACCAATCATCCCATGATCTCAAAGGGGAACACAAACCCCAGTTCCAACATACCCTACTCACATAATTGATGACATCCCAAAAGAGGTTAAACTCTAAGAAAAACCATATCACCAACCTCAAACTTTAGTGAATGATGATGATGGTCCATATAAGATTTATGATGACTCTTTTTCATGATTAATATCACCCAAATCAAATATACCCCCTCCATAATCTCCTGAAAAAGACTCATCCCCCTAAGTACTTCTCTACCAACCCTTCCCAGCACAAGGTAAATCTACATGGAATCCCATACAAAGCCTCAAAGGGCACCATCTTAATCAAGGAATAATAACTATTTTTATAGGAAAACATGACCAGAGAAAAATTAATTTCCCAAAATTCTCCAAAATAATGCACACAAGACCAAACCATATCCTCTAGGAACTATATATCCGTCTCTGTTTTCCCTTTTGTATGAAAATGATATTTCATTCTTAATCTAATCTTGGAACCCATCACCTCCGCTAAACCATTCCAATACCTATATGTGGAGCTCAGTTACCTATCCAAAACAATCATATAGTGATCCCCATGATGTATCATAATCTATCAGACATAAAAGTCCCCATGTTGATCGACATTCATCATCTCCGTGATAGGTAGGGAATGCACCAATTTCATGAGTTGATCAATGAACAACGAAATCGCATCCTTCCCACTAGAATTCTATAGAAACACAATGATGAAATAACTGGAAGTCTAATCCCACTTCCATACCGTAATGGGTAAGGGCTAAAAAAACCCACAGGTATCTGGTGTTCCAATTAATTATATGAAAAATAAGACATTATGATACAAAAAACACAATTGCCATTTTCATTTACTACCACCAATATCGATGTCTCATATCATGATACATCTTTGTAGCCCCTTGGTGCATGGACCGACAAGTCTGGTGTCCACTATCCACCAACTCCAACCTTAGGGAAAATAGGTCATACATCCTAATATATAATCAAAAAGAACCATTAGGATACCAAAACCACTTTCTTGAGGTCTCCCAACCATAAAATATTTTACCAAAGCATTGTCACTCATTGCATGTTAGCTGCTCGAGCCGAACCCTCTCATCAAAAAACATGTCAGCTTTCATTGAAGGCAAGAACACCTATACACCAGACACTTTTACTCCCAAGATCATCTCATTAAAAAACTCATTAGGGACTGAAAGATCTCTATCGTGGGTGCCCTTAAATGATTAGTGGTTTTTGGGGTACTTAGGTGAAATAGAGTGGCTAACCAAGGTCGTTTCTCAAAGGAGGAAGTAAATTAAAACAACTTATTAAAGGTAAAAAATAAAATAGAATAGAATTAAAACACTACTTGAAAGTATGGGGGTTGTTTATAGTTTATAAATCTAGAATAATTTTTTTGGAAGAAGATTGTATATATTTTTTTGTTTTTAATTTTGAAATGTTTGTTGATTAACAAAGCACAACGAGAAGATGTTTTTTTAGAAAACCATTTTTAGAAAGTGTAATCAATCTAACTATACCTATTAATTTACTTATTAATAATTATCATTTAAATACATATCAAATTAATTATTATCCCATAATTTTATAACCCTCTAACTCTACAAGATTTAACTTAACCACAAAGATGAAATTACTTAAACCACAGGCTAGCTTCGGAACACGCAATCGCAGCACCCAGCTTTGATTGTTGTTATAAGGTTAGCTTATGGTCGGTGGTTAATTAGAGCACATATACATTCTATAAATGAGAATGAATTGTGTTTAGTTATTATGTTTGAACTCTAAAAATTTATCTCCTGTGGTCTTGTATTACCGATTAAGGTCGCGCTCTCACAATTTACACAAAATCTCGACTTCGCGTGATTTTCTGTTAATTGTTCAATTTCTTGATTAATTTATTATAATTTAAAAAAAATTTAATGGATAATATTAAGTGAATTATATTAGATCAATGATTCAAAATAATTAAATGAATATGGTAGAAGATAGATCAATCACTAAGAAAATTACTTTTCCATTGGCGGTGTGGTCATCGTGGAGATGTTTTACATGAGCAAAGGATTGAAAGGGTAGAACCCAATATCGTATCCACTATTGATTCAAACCCAATTAGAAATATTAATATAATAATAAAAGGGAATAACACATAAGATTAATTGAAGAAAAATTCAAGATACAAATATGAAAGAAAAGAAATACAAAGAAGAGGTGGGAGAGGAGAGCCTTTTTGGAAGAGAGGATTTCAGAAACCCTTACTTCTTCCAAGAGTTGTGAGGGGATACCAAGAGAATTTTTTTTGTAAAAAACTTTCCAAATCGTTTTAAATCCTTCTAAAAGTGTGAAAAATCCCTTTAAATAGATTTTGTGAGGGCTAGGGTTACATAACTTTTTTAAGTGTGAAATGAAAACTCGGCCAAATATTTTATTCCAAGTTGAAACGAATAGTTGACCTCCATAATGCGTGAATTGGCCGGACTTATATAAGGATGATTTGTTTATAATTATGTCCCCGAGCGTCCCTAAATATTTGGTCTCAATAAAATCCTGTATAAAGAAGATATGTCCCAAATGGTGAAGTAATTTCCAATCTAGATGGTTCTGTCCAGCTTTGTCTTCATGGCCCATTTACTCCCCTCAAATGCACAATAAAGCTCACATGTCCTAAATAGAATTTTTATCCCATTAAGTCAAGAACACAGTTATAAAATTTTAAGTCAAGATATTTTACATAACAATATTTATACCCGAAATACTATAATGAATTTTAAAAGGGTAAAACTGGATTTTTCATCAAATTTTCAAATGAATGATCTAATCCCAAATATTTTATAATTGAACATATTTAGCACAATTTGAGGAAATAATGTAATTTATTATCAATAAAATATTAAAAAAATATTGTTTTATTAACTCCCCCACACTTACCCTTTTGCACTCCTGGGAAAAACTTCATATCAAGAAAAGATCAATATTATATCAAAACAATTTTAAAACACATATCACTGAGATCCATCAATTACACACCAAGAATAAAAAGATATCATACCTGATAAAAAAACTTATTTCAAGTTCTTAATTTATATCATTCAATATATTTACACTTCATTTATCCTCCCATGCACAAAACACTTACCTTGCTTGAATTTTCTCTTATCACACAAATGTCATTTTTTTAGCAATGTATTTCTCATCCAAACTCATACAAGGGTCACTATAGGATTGATGAATTTATACATATCCAACCGATGTGAGTCAAGGACATATGTTTATCATGAGGACTTTTTAGGTTTGTTCTGTGGATTTCGTTTGGTAGGATTTATATGTGAAAAATTATGAGGTTGAATGAGGAGGGCTTGACTCTTTTTGAAGAAAAATTGCATTAATCTAATTTTCACTTAAATATGGTCTCCTCCTCAATCGAAATAGCATCGATTCATGTTCATCATCATGAAAAATAAAGGAGTGTGTACACCATTCAACATTTTATCAGTAAAAATGTCAATCTTCTCGAACATTATTTTCCTAAAAGCTCCAGATAGGCACAACTTTCCCCCTCTATTAGAAGATCCAAAAAGGCACAACTTCTTTTATCATGAAAGCTCTAGAAAGACACAGATTTAAATATAATGATTTTCTTTAGCAGCAAACACATCTCTTAAGAATTTATTTTATCACCTGAAGTATCAAAAAATGCGGTATCACAACACAAGATAGCATCCCCCACACTTAAGTTCAACTAGATTATGAAATTTCACTTCAAGAGTTGGTTGGATATCGAAAATTGGCTTGTAATGTGGCTAACCTAATAGGTTGTGCATGGATTCTAAGGGATAAAAAGATTAAATATTCAATGTAGGCCATTATAATGAAGGATTATTTTAAATATGGGATTTAATACCAAACAAATGCCTCAATCATTTAAACATAAGTACCTCAAACCCTCATGTTTTGATTGGAATAAATCAAATTCTGGTTAAATCAAGAATAGTTTGGTTATCTAAAGAAGTGAGGTGAATGTAAAGAATATGAAAATAATGGTTTAGAAGCCTCATAGGAAAGTGATTTCAAATATAAAGACAGTGAGATGTTGCATGAGATTCAAAATTCAGGGTACTTTTCATGAAATTACTAAATATTTGAACTTGAAACAAAGTCATTTCAGCATTCATTTAAGCTTAGTTTCAAGGGATAAATTGTTTCACTTATTGATATGAATTTAAAATGGTTATGAGAATAATTTCAGCTCAAAAGTTTCAAAAACACATAGATAATTGAAAAATAAACACACAAAATTTGAAAAACACACAATTTTTTTTATTTTGTTTTTTTAAATAGAAAATCAATTGAAATTACTAAACTAAAAGGTTCCCTCCCCCACACTTAAAATATTTCATTGTCCTCAATGTGAACCCATGAGATGATATATGCACATGAAATGTATAATTTTAAATATGAAAAAGAATAAAAAAGTTAAAGGGTTAGGAACAGCCTGATATGCTTAAGTGATGATGGGGTCATGCAGTGTGATAAAATCCACTGCATCAGTATGAAGTCCCTCAATGTATCTCTTCAAACATTGCCCATTAACTGTAAAGATCCTTCCCGTGTCCTCCTGTGTGATCTCCACTGCACCATAAGGTAAAAAATTAGTCACAACATAAGGACCTAACCATCTGGAATGCAACTTACCATGCATCAGCTTTAGTCGTGAACTATAGAGAAGGACTTTCTCTCCAACATGAATCTCACTTTGTTGGATCATTTTGTCATGAGATGCTTTAGATCTTTCCTTGTAGATCCTTGAGTTCTCATATGAAGACAATCGAATCTCCTCAAGCTCTTGAATTTGCAACTTCCTTTGGATTCTAACTTGGGACAAATCCATGTTGCATTTCTTTATAGCCCAATAAGCCCGATGTTCAACTTCCCTGGGTATATGACACACTTTCCCAAAAAAAATCTGAAATGGGGACATACAAATGGATGTCTTGTATGATGTCCTATAAGCCCACAATGCATCATCCAAGTGCTTGCTCTAATCCTTCCTATTTGGCTAAACAGTTTTCTCTAAAATCTGTTTCAACTCACGATTTGAAACCTCAGCCTGGCCATTTGTTTGGGGGTGGTATGGTGTTGATGTTTTGTGTGTCACCCCATACTTCCTAAGGAGGGAAGCCAAATTCCAATTGTAGAAGTGTGTCCCTTGGTCACTGATGATGGCCTTCGGTACTCCAAACCTACAAAAAATTTGCGCTTCGATAAATTTCACAACAACATGAGAATCATCAGTCCTGGTGGATTTAGCCTCCACCCATTTACTCACATAATCAATAGAAACCAAAATATACAAAAACCCAAAGGAACTTGGAAAAGGACCCATAAAATCGATGCCCCAGACATAAAAAATCTCACAGAATAGTATGAGTTGTTGGGGCATCTCATGTATCCTAGAAATGTTCCCAGTGTGTTGGCAATGAGAGCATGACTTACAAAACACATGTGCATCATGGAATAAGCTAGGAAAATATAGTCCAGAGTCTAAAACATTCCTAGCTATCCGTTGGGGTCCAAATTGTCCACCACAATCAAGTCTATGATAGAATTGTAGAACAGACTCAAAATCATGATTAGGAACACACCTCCTAATAACTTGGTCACTACACATGCGACATAAGTAGAGATCATCCCACACATAAAATCTTGACTCACTCTTTATTTTTTTGACTTGATGTTTCTTTAAATTTGTAGGGATTTTAGAGTTAACAAGGTAGTTAACTAAATCTACATACCAAGGATGTGTACTTGAGATGAAATAAAGATTCTCATCGGGAAAAGTGTCCTGAAGTGGTACCTGGTCCAAGGTTTCATCCTCTAGTTTGTAAGTAAGCCTACTCATGTGGTATGCCACCATGTTTTTAAACCCCCTTTGGCCTTTATATCAATGTAAAATTCTTAAAGAAGGAGCATCCATCAGATTATCCTGGGATTTGCGTCTGGCTTCTTCAAGAGGTACCTCAGAGCTGCATGGTCAGATAAAACAACTACTTTAGATCCCAATAAATATGAATGTAATTTATCTTAATAGAATATAACATCAAGAAACTCCTTTTATGTGGTTGTGTAGTTTGATTGGGCTGAATCCAGTGTCCTTGATGCATAGGCAATCACATGTAAACGTCCCTCCACCCCCTGAGATAAGACAACTCCAACCGCGAAGTTGGAGGTGTCACACATAAGCTCAAAAGGAATCTCCCACCATGGGGGATGTATGATCGGTGGAGTGGTCATACACTTATTTAACTCATCAAAGGAAGTCCTACAAGAATCATCAAACATAAAATCAGAATTCTTTTGAAGTAATCATGACATAGGAAGAGCAATCTTACTAAAATCTTTGATGAAGCACTGATAAAATCTTGCATGCCCTAGGAAAGATCTAACATCACACACACATGAAGGATATGGTAAGGATAAAATAATATCTACCTTAGATATATCAAACTCTATCCCATGTTTTGACACTACATGACCTAAGACAATGCCATGATCTACCATGAAATGGCACTTTTCAAAGTTCAAAAATAGATTCTTCTCAATACAATGATTTAACACCTTTCCCAAACTACTTAGAAATTCATAAAATTAAGACACATACACTGTAAAATCATACATAAATATCTCCATGCTTGTATCAATAAAATTAGAAAAAATACTCACCATGCATCTCTAGAAGGTACCCGGGGCATTGCAAAGTCTAAATGGAATCCTTCGGTAGGAAAACATGCCAAAGGGATAGGTCAATGTAGTCTTCTCATGATCCCCCGGAGATATAAGAACATGAAAATATCCAGAAAATCTATCCAAGAAACAATAGTGTGTCTTCCCAACTAGTCTCTCAAGTATCTGATCAATAAATTGGAGGGAGAAATGGTCCTTGTGAGTAGATTGATTTAGTTTCCTATAATCAATACACACACGCCAACTATTTTGTACCCTCATTGGAACTAACCCCTCTTTATCATTTTTTACAACTGTAACACCACTTTTCTTAGGCATAACCGAATAGGACTCACCCACTGGGAATATAAAATAGGATAGATTATACCTTCCTCGAGCAATTTTTAAACCTCTTTTTTAAAAACTTCAAAAAGTGTAAGATTGAGTCTTCTTTGTGGATGCCTCACCGGTTTAGCCCCATACTCCAAAAGAATCCTATGTATGCAAATGGAGGGTATAATACCTGATATGTCAGCCAAGTTCCACCCAATTTCCCTAATATTCTCCCTCAAAAGATTCAAAAGTTTTTCTTCATGTTCAAAAGGGAGATTGTTAGCAATTCTAACAGGTAATTTCTCTCCACTCAAAAAGTATGAGTATTTGAGATTTGGTGGAAATGGCTTGAGTTATAGTGTAAGGGGGTGGTTTATGGATGAAGACATAGAAGGAACTGAAATATGTGCACAAATAGCATTAGTATCAGAATATACATCATCAAAATCGGAGAATAAAGCATCAAATCCATCAGCATACTCAACAGCCATGTCATAATCAGAGTTCACATGATCAAAATCAGAATATGATTCCATTTCAAAATCAAATATAAGATATTATTTTGCATTATAAATAGGTGTGGAAGTACTCTTAGACATCAAACTAGAACCAATACTCATAATCTTCCTAAGCATAGAACAATCAAATTCTATGGAGTTTTTATTTGGTGGTTCAAAATGAGAGATAAAAAATGCAGAATGATCCTATGAGGGGTACTTCATGGAATACATAACATTAAATATCACAACTTCATCCCCAAATTCCATGGAAAGTTTACCCTCATTGACATTTATGATAGTTTTTTCTATTTTGAGGAAGTGTCTACCTAAGATAATGGGAGAATGAAAACTTACTTGATCGTCCTCCATGTTAAGCACATAGAAATATACTAGGAAGATCATGTCTCTTACTCAGACAAGTACATCCTCAAGGACTCCCGCTGGATTTGTTGTATCTCTATTTTCCAACTACACCACTACTATCGTCGGTTTTAGCTCACCAACCTGAAAAGAAGAGAATACAGAGTGAGGAATCACATTTATGGAAGCTCCCAAATCACAAAGTGCATCAGAAAAGTGCAACTCCCCTATGGTGGATGGGATGGTGACTGTCCTTGGATCCTTTCACTTTGTCGGCATTGTTAGAGTTGGTGTAATGAGTGTTGGAACATTCCTTACAATATTGATCCTCTCATTTCCCTTAATTCCTCTTCGATTGGTACAAAGTTCTTTTAAGAATTTTGCATACCTTGGAATTTTCTTTAATGGATTCAAGTAGAGGAATGTTGATCTCCACACGCTTGAATGTGTCCAAAACCTCCTTTTTCATTGCTTCTTCAGCCATCTTCTTGGTTTGAACAACCCTGTTTAGAAAAGGAAGGGGTTTAGGAGAAACATCATCAATCTTTTTCTTACCTTTATATTTCTCTTTGGTTTGCTCATCAGTTGGTATGGAATGCGTCTTCTCTAGATTTGAGGTGAATCCAGGTGGAACAATAGTTGCATATTTATCAGTTGTTTGCTTCCCACTTCTCAATGTGATGGCCCTGACATTCCCCTTGGGATTTGGAGTAGGTCGGGATGGTAGATTTCCATAATTCTTACTTACTAGTTCATAGAGGGAAGTGGCAATCTGGATCATTTGGGTATTCAACTCTCTCAGCTCCAAACCTTGACTCTTCAACTCATTCTGTTGATTAAGAACAATTTGATTCAAAAGGTTATTAGTGTTAGAATCTACCTTTTGTGGGGGATTCCCTTGTTGCTGGCTTGTTGATGCTTGGCCTTCAAATATCCTTTGGGTTTGTTGGAAACCCTGATGGTAAGGCGGAGGCTGCTAGAATTTTAGTTGAAATGGGGCCTTTGTTGTTTTCCAGAGCCACACCTCATGTCCGATTGATCTTTCCACCCTTGGTTGTATGTTGGAGGAAATGAATCAAACTTCTTTTGGGGGTATGTCTGTTGTTGCTGCTAATATGGTCTCCCTGGGAATACTGCTGCACAATCCTTTGTCTCTTGTAGTTGTGGGAAACAGTCAATTGGGTGGCTTGTCTCAGTGAAAATGCCACAAGGCCTAGAAGGAGGGGGTTGGGATTTATTTTGTTCCAAAGTAATCTGCCTCACCATAGTTGTCAATTCTTATAATTTGGTATCAATCAAATGACATTCAAGAGAAGATGAACTTACCTGATGTACTCCCCTGACATGTGGTGTAGCTCGATCACCGAACTGTTGGGAGTTTTGGGCCATTTTGTCAATCAACACACGTGAAGCTACTGGTGTCTTGTCCACCAATGCTCCTCCATCCGTGGAATCCACCATGCCTTTATCTATAGGTGTGATTCCTTCATAGAAGTATTGGATGAGGAGTTGCTCCCTGATTTGATGATGTGGGGAGCTTGCACACAACTTCTTGAATCATTCCTAGTACTCATACATTGACTCCCCTTGGGATTGGTTGATCCCACAAATCTCTTTACGAATGGAACTGGTTCTTGATGTTGGAAAAAATCTCCACAAGAAAAGACATTTTAAATCATTCTAGAAAGTTACATCTTTAGATTGTAAATAATACATCCAATATTTTGCAGCTCCATCAAGTGAGAATGAGAATTATCTTAATTTGATTTGGTCTTCAGATACATTTATTGGTTTCAAGGGTGAGAAAAACACATTAAATTATTTAAGGTGTTTATTGGGATCCTCACCTGAGAGGCCATGAAATTTTGGAAGAAGATGAATTAATCCATATTTCAATTCAAAGTCTGATTTAAGATTTTGGTATGCAATACAATTTGGTTGATAGTTTATATCAGGTGAAATTAATTATAGAATGGTTCTATTAAGTTCATTTCCATTATTGTTAGCCATTGGTTCTTGTTTTATGGTTGAGTTTGAATTTATTCCAATTTCAATGTTCTGAAAGTGGAGGAATTCTCCAACTGGTTGAATATTGAATCTTCCCGTAGACTGAGAATGTCTGATTCGTTCCCTAAGGCGACGTTCAATCTCAGGGTCAAGATCTAAGAGATATTTGGGATTAGTTCGTGTCATAAATAAAATAAAAATTAAAAGAAATAAAGTGGACCATAGTAAAATAAAAATTAGAAGTTTGAGTTGATGGTCCAAAAAGAAGTAGAAGAAAATAAAAAAAAGAAAAAAAAAATCAGATTCGGTAAAGAAGGAAGAAAGAAGAGAATAAGAGAATAAAATGTAAAATAAAATAAATAACTCTAATTGGTTGAAATAATTACTTTCCTCCCCAATAAATATGTCAATTTTAAATAGCGTTTTCATGGGCACCCTCAAATGATTAGTGATTTTTGGGGTACTTAGGTGCAATAGAGTGGCTGATCAAGGTCGTTTCTCAAAGGAGGAAGTAAATTAATACAACTTCTTAAAGGTAAAAAAAAGAATAGAATTAAAACACTACATGAAAGGATGAGGGTTTTTTATAGTTTATAAATCTAGAAGATGTTTTCTGGAAGATGTTTGTATATATTTTTTTCGTTTTTAATTTTGAAATGTAAGTTGATTAACAAAGCGCAACGAGAAGATGTTTAAAAAAAACTATTTTTAGAAAGTGTAATCGATATAACTCTACCTCTTAATTTACTTATTAATAATTATCATTTAAATCAATATCCACTTAATTATGATCCCCTAATTTTCTAACCCTCGAACCCTACAAGAGTTAACTTAACCACAAAGATGAAATTACTTAAACCCTAGGCTAGCATTAGAACACGCAATCGCAACACCCTGCTTTGATTGTTGTTATAAGGTTAGATTATGGTCAATGGTTAATTATATAACATATACATTCCATAAATTAGGATGAATTGCTTTTATGGATTATATTTTAGCTCTACAGATTTATCCCGTGTGGTATTGTATTACCGATTAAGATCGCGCTCTCACAATTTACACAAAATCTCGACTTCGCGTGTTTTTGTGTTAATTTTTCAATTGTTTTCTTAGTTTCTTATAATTTAAAAACACAATTCATGAATCATATTAAGTTAATTATAGTATCTCAATTATTTAAAATAATTAAATGAAGAGGGTATAATGTATATTTATCACTAAGAAAATTACTCTTCCATGGGCAGTGTGGTCATCGTGGAGATGTTTTACATGAGAAAAAGATTGAAAGGGTAGAACCCAATATCATATTCACTCTTGATTCCAAACCAATTAGGAATATTAATATAAGAAAAAAATTTAAGAACACAGAAGATTAATTGAATAAAAATTCAAGATACGAACATGAAAGAAAAGAAATACAAAGAGGAGGTGGGAGAGGAGAGCCTTTTTAGAAGAGAGGATTTCACAAAGCCTTACATCTTACAAGAGTCGTGAGGGGCTCCCAAAAGACACCCTTTCGGAAACACCTTCCCAAATCCTCTACCAGACTTCCCAAATAGTGAAAACTCCATTTAAATAGAGTTTGTGAGGGCTAGGGTTACATAACATTTTTAAGTGTGAAATGAAAACTCGGCCAAATATTTTTTTTCCAAGTTACACCGAAATGTTGACCTACAAAACGCGTGAATTGGACAAGATTATAGAATGATTATTTGTTCATAATTATGTCCCCGATCTTCCCTCAAAATGTGGGATCAATCCAAGTCTGTATGAAGAATATATGGCCCAAATGGTGAAGTAATGTCCAATCTGGATGGTTCTGTCCAACTTTGTCTTCATGGCCCATTTACTCCCCTAAAATGCACGATCCAACTCCCATGTTCTAAATATAATTTGTATCCCATTAAGTTAGGAATATATTTACAAAATTTTAAGTCAAAATATTTTACATGTAAATATTTATTACCGAAATACTACAATGAATTTTAAAAGGGTAAAACTGGATTTTTCATCAAATTTGCAAATGAATGATCTAATCCCAAATATTTCATAATTGAACATATTAACATAATATGAGGAAATTATTTCATTTATTATCAATAAAATATTAAAAAAAAATTGTATTTTATCAGTCAATATTCCTTAACCTATTCCATCATGGATTGTGTGAGTAAATATATTCTCAATACATTGTTAACCAAATTTCCATTACTACAGTTTTAAACAATATCAAAATCAAAAGTCTAAAGGTATTCCACCCAGATTCCCTATCACAAGTTCATATACCTCATATTAAAAATATATTTCAGGTTCTTATGATCAAAATAAACATTAAACATCTCCCCAAAGAGATAGTTTCACCACATTTTGAGTGCATGAATAACCAAGACTAACCCAAGATCAAGGGTAAGGTATTTATTTTCATGAGGGTTCAAATGGCATGAGATATAGGTTGATACATGTTTCCACTACATTAAGAAACATCCCAAACCCATACCACAAGCATATTAGAAAGAATCATAACACAAAACTAGTTTTAGAATAATAAAACATGTGTTTAAGTCAACCTCACATTAATTTACTCAAAATATATATAAAAATTATTGTTCCTCTCAAAAATTACACCCTTATGAGTTAAAGTAGTCATAAAAGTTATGATATTAGAGAAATGATGAAAAAACCATATATAGTAACCATGCAAACCTATGAATCTTCAGATATCAAACTAATTTATAAGATTCTCATAGGACATGACATCCTATATAATTTTTTGATCCACTGATATTACCCTCACTTATATCACATGCCCCATAAATTTTACTTCTTGGATCCAAAACACACATTTGTAAAGCATACCATATAGTTGATGTTCTCTCAAGGTTAGAATAATGATATCCAAATGCTCCGTATGATACTCCTCTAACTTGGAGAACAATAAAATATCATCCATGAACAAAAAAATAATATTTTCCAAGAACCCATGAAATATATTATTTATAAACACCATAGAAACATAAAAAGCATTAGACAGACCAAATAACATATCTAGAAACTCAAAATTCCCATACCATATTCTAAATGATGTCTTTGGTATATCTTATTATTAAACACCCAAGTGGTGGCACCCTGAATTAAGGATAATATTTGAAAACCAAATTGACCCTCAAACTTATTCAAAAAGTTTTTTTAATCCTTAGAAAAGGATATTTTTTCTTAATAGTCACCCAATTTAACTTATAATATTCAATATAAAATTTGAGGATCTAGTCTGCGTTTTTAGAAATGAGTACAAGTGAAGCCCATGGGGAAATTCAATGAATAATAAATCCATTAGTGTATAGGTCCAAAAGCTAAACTATGATTTCTTCCAACTCAAGTAGATACATTCTATAAGATTACATAGAAATGAGCATCATACTAGGGAGTGTGCCAATAGTAATCTAAACATCTCTCTATGGTGGTAAACTAGAATATTCATCCGAAGATTTTAATTTCCTAGAACTTCCATGTATGTTTTTAATTATATGGAATTATTTCTTGACCAGATGCATTGACGACACGTGATTATAAGGCCCAATGAGACTGGAATGGAATTTTTGAACTTTTAAGTTCATTTAAGTGAACATGCAAGTGGGTTTTTCTAATTTTTATACCAGTGATCGAATCAGAAATATAAGGGCTCCATTGAACTCAGAATGCCGATAATATCATAGAAAGACCTAACTTTGACTGATAAGGGTTAGATGGAAAAGTTAGTTTTCAGACTTTTCAAAAAACAATAAAATAATTTAAAGAGTTATTTTATTTTTTTCTTCCCTCACTGTTGAGCGATGGACGACGATGTTGTAGTGCTGAGATGAGGTGCATTAAATGAAGCTCATTAATGGTTCGTTTTTGTGCAGCATAATGATGCATTAATTAAAGTGTAATAGATATGTTGTTTTATAAATGATACAACATAACAACGTGATGTCATAATGTAACATAAATGTTGTGACATGTTTTCTTTTTAATATACTGACAAATTAGATAAATGAGAATTAAATCATGGAAATTCTTATATGAACCGATGACAAGGATTCCCTCCAACAACAAATGACGAACACCAACAGGATCTCTAGCAATGTTGATGCTTTATGAAGAATGGGACTGGGAAGCGATGAATTCCAATAGAGGTTGAATCCTCGAGGGAAGAGTGCTTCAACAAAAAATGTCAATTGAGGTAGGTTTTTTTTGATTGAATTATTTTCCCCGTTCTTTTTTTTTAAAGCAACGAACATGGGTCAACCAATGAACAGGTTGACCCGTGGATCGTTCATCGATGCTGGAGGGTTCTCTTTTTCTTAGGGATTTTTATATCGGGGTTTAATTATTGTGTTTTATAGAACATCATCCCCAAAAATAACCCTATTTTAAAACTCTAACACGGAAGGTGTGGGACAATACGAACAAAGCCTGCGGCCCTCGGCATATGCATTCTTTGTGCCCGAGTTTTCGAAATGGAGGCAAGGCAGATTTGAGGCATTCACAAGGAAGGCAACACCCTATAGGGACCAGAGGAATAGAAAACACAAATAATGGACCACCGATGCAGACTTGATGGTCCGCTGAAGGGCTCGCTGGAAGTGGCCCATGACGCACCATGATGGTACATTGAAGGTGGCTGTCGCATCCAGCTCGGGCTGCGATGCAGTGGGAGGAGCCTCCCACTAGGCTAGTGGCTGACGGTAGGGACGCGGCCCCTTGGCTGCATTGGTTGAGCAGCCTATAGCCATGGACTGCGGTTCTTAGGGGAACACGGTCCATGACCGCATGTAAAAATCTGGTCATCCAGGTTAGCCGGCCGCATTGTGGAAAGCTATAGTCGCTTGACCACGGTGAAGAAGGCAGCCCCGCGGACAACCTACAGGATAAAGGGGAGTCAGACACGACTTCCAGCTGTATCACAACCAGGTGGAACCAGTCCACCTATGGTGGACTCGGCAGGGCGTAGGCTTCCCTAGTGGGCCGAACCCTAGCCAGGATGGGTCTGGGACAATTCAGTAGACCAAGGTCAGGTTGGTGGAGCCTGACCTGGGTCGGGTCGGGTGGTCTGACCGGGTCGGGCCGGGACTGAACCCAACTAGCCCCTTTTTGAAAAAAAAAACGCCAATAAACTACAAACTAGGAATCTGATTGATGAGAAAGTTTCAGCGTTGGAACCCTCACTATGAGACAGATATTTTGGTATACTCTATGGAGGTTTTCCTGGAAGTTGAATTATGATGAATGCCTTGGGGATCAGTTCTATCGAGATCAATCGTGTTATGTACAGAAACCGCAAGGTTAGCTGAGACCTAGAGACTGCTGACAAGTGACCCTGTATAGATCGACTACTATGGCCTAATGGGAAGTTACTTCTGTGTGACCTGGAAGGCCCATGGTGGGGAGCAACTTATGTATGACTCGACAGAACCACGATACTCGATAGGAGGAGTACCTCAGTACAACCAATGTGGGAAGGGACTTCTATGTGACCTGACATACCCACGGTGGGGAGTGACTTCTGTGTGACCCAACATACCAATGGTACTCATTAGGGATGAGTACCATAATAGTCCAAGGTTAGTGGGAAGCGTCTTCTATGTGACCCATCAGACCCACTATACTCATTGAGGAGTTCTCCAGCAGACCATGGGGTTTGATGATGTGACTAAGGGTCCTACTTTCCTACTCTAAATTATACCTGGTGTGAGTTATCTTACTTCATGATCAAGCTTCCTGATTTGTTTTGTGGATTGCATTGTGATATTTCCTTTTTTTGGGTCCCTACTGAGTATATTATTACTCACCCTTGAACGGGCTTCACCCGCATGTGTTGTGTCCGGTGCAGACGACCACCACCTTGACGAAAGACTTAGTGGCCCAGGACCTGGTGGTGCCTAGTGAGACCAAGTAGGCGATTAAGACTTATATGAATTCTAGTAGCTACTTTGTACTTACCCATTAGGTGGGTTTCCAGTAGACGAATTTCATAGTCCCCCTTGTGCTTTCTTATTTTCAGTTTATCTTTTGTTGGGTTTGTATTTTGGAATATTTGACCTACAGTCTGTACTTTTAGTCAGTGGTTGTTTAGTGGCATGCATGTTTACTTTTCCAGATTTGGGTCATGGTTTTGTGTGCATGAATACATGTACTTAGGAAAATACCTCCCACTTGCAGGTTGACGCCTTCGACGCTAGTCGTCAACCCTTGACCTTTGGGAGGCGGGTTTGGGACGGCATGGGCCCCAGGGGACGGTTCATGACCGAAATACCTCAGGGTAAGAACACACCACCACCAGATATCGAACATCCAAAAAAGGGTTAACTGCATCATGAAACATCTCTAAAAACTAGCAAGAGATTACACCAACATTAGGAGAAACATTCCCTTACCTTCCCGATCTAGAGTCCCAATCACCCTTAAATACACGAGTGACCCCATAAGTAGATAAAAAATCTACATGATAGTGATAATATTATTTTTAGGCCCTAACAATGATCATCCAATCCATGTAGTCAATCATGTTGAAGATGCGAATATAAATAACTAAAAAGTTCCATATCACCTCAAAGTCTACGATCATCACCCGATATATGGGACACTTGAAACCTTGTCCAAACCTCATTCCCAAAGGTGTAGAATGATCCAAAAAGAATGAAATAAGGTATTAGAACAATCCCAAAACATTAAATAACTTTGAAAATATATAATAATGAGTATAACTAGTATCAAAGAAATCTACCACCATATAAAAATAAATAAACAAGATACCTTTAACTATAGACGATGATACTTTAGATTTCATTAGTGAATACATCATTGCATAAATACGTTCACTCTCAGCTCCATCCTAAGATCTATTAGCCACATTAATAATCCCCTTAGCTTGAGGATAGAAAACACCACCCTTGGAAGTATTTGCATGAATTTGTGAACCCTTAGATAATGTCAACCCTAACATACTAACATGGGATGTACTGTTAGAAAATAATTTTAGATGGCTAGATCTTCCACAAAGATAAAAATTATTGGTAGCCTCCAAAAAAATTGTCTTGGTGGGACTAGGCCACCCACATTGATAACAAACAATCTTTTACTATCCTGATGAATCACTCAAGGCTATTCCTAATGAAAACAAACAACCTTGGTGCTTCCTTCTCGGGCTAGAAGATAGACCCTTTCTGATAACCGCACCACCAAAACTCCACTGAGACCTCTTTTTCCAACTATTTTTTCTTTATCCAAAACTACTTTTTCAACTAACACCAATAAATGATAACAAGAACATGAAAGTAAAAATCAAATAAATTTCATGCCTCAGTACCAACTCAGACCAACAAACCATTAGGCACTCATTAGAGACACACTCCTATCCCAAATGTTCCATCTTAGTAAAAAGGTGGAATACGCTAGAATGGTATGATCCACTTGTTCCAAGGTCAAAAAATCCCTGGTCTTTTCCACATGTAATGTATTATGGTAAAACTAATGATTAATAATTTTCTTAAAATAAGATAAGTTAAGCTCCTCATGTAACATAGAATTTAAAATGCAGTCCCACCATCTCCATCCCAGTCCCTTGAGCATGTAAATGGAAAAAACCACATTTTATTCCCTAAGAGACTTCATGAAATTTACGGTCCTATCATTCCAACCAAGCTATCCCTCATATTCCTATGCTTCATTGTCACTATAGAAGATGGGTGGATGAATCTTAGTGTAATCAAAGTCATAATCCACCATTCATCCTAGGTTCCTGACACCCACTTGACCTAGAGTTTAAATAGCAAAGATCACAGCTTATATCAAAGAAGGGTCCACTATGTTTTTGTCATATCTCATATATTATACTCTCATATTTGGAAGAGATACTCTCAGATTCATTTTCTAATAAAAAAATATAATAAAAAATTAAATCATGAGCACACTCCAAAATATTATGACCACTTTTAGTCTTCAAACCAATGCTTTAAAATAATAGAATTTAAATAGATCATGACTTATACTAATGAAAAAAAACATAAAGAAGGAACATGTATATTTAAATAAAATTATCATACAGTTCATTAAAATGTACATAAATACTATGTATACACTTGGTAAAAAAATTAATGATCGCCCATGGTAACTCAGATTTAGTCATGAGAGTGAGATGGCTAGGCCCATTTTCCACACAGACTATATAAATTATAATGGTCCTAACTCTGGTCTACCTAAGACATAGATCTAACTCTTGCTGTTTTAGCATACATCAATCTAATCAAACCTTTAATACCAAATTTTAATAGACCAACTAGGGTAAACCAAACCTACACCCAATCCAGCCGTCACATGGTGAGGTGAAACAAAAAAACTGAAACAATTCTTTAATATATCTAAAAAATACATACAACTAGATTTAAAAGTAGAAGAAAAGAGATACAATAAAAAACCATTCAATCAGAGCTGAAACATGCTAAAACAAAAAGTATAAAAAAACTCCATGTGACCAACAGTCGCCTATAAACCAACCCACTACGAAGGTAAAGACCACAAGATATGAAGACATGATACAAGAAACCCTTCCCTTTACCTGTATCCCATAATAAAACATCTACAAATTCCCAATGTAAAAAGTAGGGTGTGATAAAAAAACATATAGGATAAAAACATAGAGTCTATACAATGTATAATATCAATCAATCATGTAATTTTTTATTCAAGAAAAAGAGAGTACAACAAAGAACGTGTCTGCATAGACAGACCAAAAAAGAAAAGAAATCAAGGGGGGGATAAAATATTGGAGACCAAGGGAATATCCTCTAATGACGTTAACACCTTCTAAATTAAATCTGTTCAAATCATGAAAGAAAAAAATATCTAGACCAAGAATGCTAATCAAAGCTAAGTAGTATAATATCAAGAGTGAAAAAATTCTAGCTTTTATAACAAAATAGTCTCACAAATAATTTTCATAAATAAAAAAATCCATTTATAAATAATTTTCCATTACGTTTTCCTTAAATTTTTATCATATTATAAAAATAGAAATATAATAAGTAGAAGTTGTAAAATATTAAAACATATCAATTTATCATTTTTTTAATAATTTAAACACATATCCATGAAATACCATCATGTTTTGTCATGTGATATGACCACGGATAACAACCAGTGAGAAAAAAATCAATGATAAAAACCATCATGTGATAAAAATTCATAAGTGACCAAGAAAAATATCATTTGGGATCTAGACTATGTGAAAAATATGTACTATAAAAAAAATATCCTAAACCAGGAAAATGGATAGATCCAACAGATATTGAGTCCCCTCACAATATGTTGATATCACCAAAACAACCACTTGTGCTGCCACACACACTATAGTTTCCTATGACTATTTTATAATGCACCCAAGGTTCCCAATGTTCAAATATTGTAAAATTACATTTCAAAAACCATGTTCAATATTTATAAAACAATTTTCAAAGACGATACTATCCACTATGGTTTTTAAAAAACCCATTTTCAAATCATAACAAATTTACTTTTAATTAAAACCCCTTTTAAAAAATTTATATTTATAAAAAATCCTTTGAAACCAAAAATAACTTCTATTAAATAAATAAACCAAATAAATTTATCAATAATGATAATAAATTCTATAAAATTAACCCATTGAATAGAAACAACTACCTCAAAATGGTATTAACCTTGCCTCCTTCGACAACGGTGATTGAAAACCACAAGATTAGCCTTAAAAATAACATATGATCATGAATATTAACAAAACTTTATAAAAACTACTGAAAAAACCAAATCCAAAGAAAAAAATTGAAGGAACGCTTACCCAAATAGGTGAAATGCAGTAAACCTAATGACTGATTGCCGAATGGATGATCTGGAAGGGTGGAGATCTCCAAAATTTCCTAGGGTGATCTCTAGGTTGATAGAGGGAGTCTGTAGGAGGAATAAAAGAGTAAACACCCATCAATAACCCTAAAAACCATGTTTCATGACTAACATGGTGTGTAATCCCATCACACATTGTCAATTCCATGAAGTCCTAGAATGATGAAAAACACATTACCTTTTTAATAAAACCCCAATTTTTTCCATTAGATTATATAAATCAAATACACGGAGTGAAATACATTCATTCCATGTTTTTTTCATAGAATCTCCTTGAAGACCATTACATGGTGTCTAATCCCTTTAAATAGTGTGTAATTACCTAGCAGATAGAAAACATCCCAGTTTCTAGTAGAAAAACACCAAAGCACCTGGGGCATTCTCTAAACATGGGGAGAACCCATCAAAGACATTAAAAAACTTATAACCAAACTTGATTAACTAAAATAAAGATATATTCCTAAAAATTACATAATTTCCACCATAAAAGGATCTCTATCCCTAAGAAGTCTAAAAACACACCCAAAAAAGAAAGATAAACAAGGCATGAAAAAAGGAATACCTAAAAATCCTAACGGGGTGTTATAGTAGTTATGGTGCATGAACCTTGGTCATGGTTTCATCATATATAAGATATTAATCATGAAATATATATCATTTTTTCCATAATATACACATTTATAACAATCCATGAAAGGTGGTGATAGGAAAAATGAAACACACTATTCATAGTAACGGAAACCCATACATACGCATGGTCACTGCTTTCTTTTTTCTAATAGAAAAAAATAAAATAATGGTAAAAATATATTATCATTAAAAAATCATAATAATATTTTAAATATTATATATATTCATTAAATATATCCTTAAGACCATCCACATAAAGAAAAAAAGAAAAACAAATCACATCACTTCTTGGTGGTGGTCGTCCACACGTATACATGAGAGAAATTATTGATATCCAATGTATTGGTGGGTTAGAAGGTAGATAATATTTTATATTTAAATAATAAAAAAATCATAAAAAACATATATAATCATTAATTGCATCAATATGACCATCCATGAGAAATAGTGATGAAAAAATAATTGCATTGTTTTGTGGAGGCGGTGGTATGTATGTATGCATGATTTACCCTTAGGGTGGATGATAAATATATAATGGTTATTAAATTAACAAAATGAAATTTCAGTAATATAAGGATACTAATTTCATAATGATCATATGGATAAATAAGAATTGGATTATGTATAAGAATAAGTAAACTTAAAAGGTTTTGGTGGAGACAATTACATTGGGCGTAGGTACTGTAGCAGTAGCAAGACTGTAGCAACTGTGGGCACTGTAGTGGTGGTAGGTCACTATAGCGGCGACAGGGGAATTATAGCAGTGACGAGAACTGTGTGGTACTGTAGCAGGTGGGTACTGTAGCAATATTATTCATAGAATGGGCCTTGTGCCAAAAATTTGGTCCTACGGGCCATGTAATGGGCTAAATGCCCTCTGGGCCTTTGGGCTATGTAATGGGTCTACCTCTACCCAGTTAAAAAGAGGTATTTTCTTTTCTTTAATAATAAATGAGGCTTCAACCCCAACCTTTTAAAAAAATTACATCTTCTTTGAAAATCCTTATTTTGATATCTTCTTAATAATCCTTGGGATGATATTATAAGAAAACATGAACCTATAAAACATTTATGAGGATGTTTATAAGAGATTTAGGTAGAATTTGGTTGAGTTAAGTAGCTCATGATGGTGTGCAGAATAGAGGAAACACTGTAGGTTCAATGGAATTTAGGGGCAGTTTTTGAAAGATTCCAAAAAAAGTGGTGTCATGAAATTCTTCACATAAGTTTTCTAAGTCACCATGAAAATATTTACTGGAGATTTTTAAAACCAATACGAAAAGTATATCAGCTATTTTGTAAAAAAAAATTAAATTTTTAATTTTTAAATATTTTTTGTATTATTTATTTATTTAGACAATTATTTTGATATTATTATTTACTAATTATATATTTAATATATAATTCATGCACATTCCATGCATGAAATGCATAAATTGAGCATATATATGTGTTGGGTGAGATTTGAACCTCTTACCCCTTTGTTATTCTGTAAAGACTTTATCACTCCAACAAACATTTCATGTAGCCAGCAAAAAACATTTAAGACACATATAAATATGTATGAATAAATACATTTAAATATGAATAAATTATTAATATTATTAAATAATTATGATAAATAATAAATAATAATAAATAAATAATACTAAATAAATAAATAATAAATAAATAATTAATGAGTAATAAATAATGAATAAAAATTGAAAAATAAGAATTAAATGAACAATAAATAACAAATAATAAATAATAAATAATAAATACTAAGTAATAAATAATAAATAATAAATAATCTATAATAATAATAAATAGTAATAAAAAAACAAAAACAATAAATAATAAGTAAAATTTAAATAATAAATCAATAAATAATTAATAAGTAGTAAATAAATAATAAATAAATAATAATAAATAATTAAATAATAAATAATAAATAAATAATAAATAATAAATAAATAGTAAATAAATAATAAATATTAAATAAATAATAAATAGGTAATAAAAAATAAAAAATAAAAAATATGTCACAATTTATAAAAAATAGTAAATAAATAAATATTATTTTAATAATAATTTAATAATAAATAATAAATCAATATATAATATAATTTAAGAATTAATTTATAATAAATAATAAATGAATATATGGTAAATAATAAATAATAAATAAGAAATAAGAAATTTGAAATAATAAATAATACATAGTATATAATAAATATTGAAAAGTAAATAAATATATAAAATTACATATGAATTAATTTAAATATAGTTATGTATATGTTATAAAAATATATAAAAATATATAAAAATATATAAATTTATGAAAATATAGATAAATACAAACACAAAGACAAACACACAACACCTAATATAATGCATATATATAAATGCACAATCATCATATATATAAATATAAATTAATGTAAATTAATATAAATTAATGTATATAAATATATATACACTAATATGAAGAAATTCATATAAATATCTATTCATATATGTAATTATATATATGTTTAAAATACCTATTGATAAATATATATACATTTTAAATAAGTACACAGAAATTTATAGAAATACATATAGATATATACATATATATAGATAATAAATCATCAAAAGAGTGAAAAACATAATTATAAAAACAACATCAAATCAATAGGAATATAAATCCAAGGAATGAAATCATATACTACCCAATAAAGATACCAAGAATCACTTAAGCGAATCTAAAATCACATCAAATGTTCATAATTCAAGGTATCCTAACAAAAAAATAAGGTATGAAGGACATATAGGCCCTTTTTACCCCTAAAAACTTAATGAATGGGACCTCCCCATTCAACATGGCATAGATCTCACCATAGGCTTTGATTTGATATGTCGTAGATCCCGAATTGACACTCAGAGTAATTTTTTTTGTGCTTGATGTGGAATATTTATTTCCAACTTCTCATGGAAAATTAATAAATTTTATTCAAGTTATTATAGAAATTTTTTAATTTGATTTCATTGCAGTTCATTTCAAAATCTTTTATTTGGCTGGTGGTAAAGTAAAAAATGGACACCCAGATCAAAAGGTATGGTCATTTGATGCAGAAGTTTTATGTTTAACTTATCCTAGAATTAATTTGAGTCCCAAATAATTACTGACACATAATTATAATTAATTAATTATTAATGCTTAAAAATTAAATAATATTATAAATACTGAATAAAAAAACATTTTAAATAATAACTAATAATAATTACTAATAATTAATAATTAATTATTATTAATTATTAATTATTAATTATTTAATATCCTTTTCATTATATTTAATGGTGATTTCCTATAAACACTGCTAATAATAAATTTTAAGAATAATTTTTTAAAAAAAATTATATTTAGCGGGGGGGAATGGGGTTAAAAACCACTGATAAAAAAATTGACTAAATATTTTTCATTAGTTCTAAAAACTATCATATATTTCAACTTCTCTTGTAGTGAACAATATTTTCTAACCTTCTTTGTAACCTTAACTGGCCAACCATAAGGTCCCAAGTAGGTTCCTGATCTTTATAGGCTGACAAAAAGCACTAAGGGTGTTAAGTATACCCATTAGGAAATATTTTTTCCCTCAATATCCCATTAAAACATCCTGATATTCACCTAGGAATCCAATATGATGAATCTATACCATGGACTACCATACACATTAATAAATACATTCAATAATAACAACCAACCAAACATTTCTTACCATAATGGAAGTAACCAATTTCTAAACATCACATTACAAACCAAATGTAATATGATACACAAAATCATATATACATGGCTCCAAAATAAAGATAAGGTTACAGTGGATGAAACCTAATCAACCTAAAAATATATGTCCATGTAATTTAAAAAAAAAACTCAAATTGATCCATCTCCTCATGACCCACGGTCATCATCTATTTTCTTACCACAAAGGATGAAGAGGCATCTAGATCTTTTAGAAAAAAATATGTATCATTTTAAATTTTTTTATCAGACATAACCAATTCAACATACATAAAATAGATGTACATAGTGCATGAGATAAAATCCTAGCTATATACAACTATGAAAAAATATAATATCTTTCATTATGAAAACTATAGGAACTCATTTAAAAATTCAATTATATGAAATAAACTTTCTGGAAAACACCTTCGCGTTTAAAAAAAATTGATATCCATTTCACATCCCTTTAGATTTAATAAAACAATCAAAATGTATGATGTAAAAGACAATATAGAAAGTATACAACATAAACAAATTCAATTTAATATAAACATAAAATTATCAACATGAATAAAGGCATATTTCAACAAAGAATCACATGGGATATAAAATTTGGGACACCTAAATAAAATAAAGGGGTAAATCAAGGACCACTCTCAGAGGACACTGGGTTTATCTATGTAAACCTAATAGAATCCAAACCTTGAAAAAGTTATTATCCTACCTAGATGATATCCCTTCTCTAGTTATTGATCCTTAATAAGGGCACTAGTCAGTGACATAATATAAACTCGTATAGAAACCATCCAAAGTACCAAACTATATACCCAAGGTTACCATATGGAACTTATAAATAATCATTTCTCCTAATGTATCTAACATTATGTAATCCTCTGAATGATCATACCAAAAATGTAAGACCTCGAATTCTCAAAAAGGTATGTTCCTGTTTATGTTTTAGTTTTAGTCTCTTATTTTGGGATAAATAAGTGTTTCCAAGTTCATGTGAAGACTCAGGGGTGTTTCAGGAGTTCGGGACATGAAGCAGGATGAAAAAGGAGTTTCTATTAATGTTTCACAGTATGCACACAGTTTGTGAAAACCGTGTGAAGCATCCCAGATAACCATACATCCTTGGACAAAGGATTTTTCATGGTTATCGCACAGTTAGACAAACCATGCGGAAATCCCAGGTAACCATGTGAATTGGGTGTTTTCGGAAAATTCATTCCACATGATTTGCGCACGGTTTGACAAACCGTGCGGGTAAACCGTGCGGCCCAGAAAAGTTAGAAAATTTACAAAATTGCCATTACGGTATTTTAAACCCCATCTTAGGATTTTCCTCTATTCCTCTCATCTCAACCCTAGTGACAAACCAATACCTTCAATAGATCCCATGGATCAATCACCCTTGTTTCTAGGCTGTTTTGGACGTCATTGGTTGCAGATCGAAGCTCCGAGTAAGTCTAATCCTCTCCTTCCTTTTCTTTTTCTGATTAGGGTTTGTATTTTGGGAGATCTCTATACAAATCCATAAAAACATTTTTTAGGGTGAGATTTAGGTTGAAGCTTTAAGGGTTGTTTGAATCTGGATCCAAGTCCATGATTAAGAGTGCTTTCATTATCAGACTTGAGGTAGGTGGTCTACAAGTTATATCCCATGGCTTTTAAGTAGATTTATGCATATGAGTGTGTGTTCTTGCTTCCTCTTGTTGTGATTTAGATAAATTTGGTGGGATTTGGTAGAATGATTATCTAAATAATAATTTGAAACCCTCACGATCCCCGTGGGATGTGTTGAGGATGATTTGACCAATCTGGGGCCACCCATGGGGTGTGTTGACCTTTCCTAACCTATAAATTGACAAGGTCATGTGTGGAATTGATGCGTAATAACATATATCCCATGTTGAACATGTTAGTATAGTTAGTTGGATTGAATATGGAATGTCCATGTTTTTACTAGGTTTAATAATGTCTTAAGGGATTGTTTAGAATGACTTAGTAATGGGTTAAACGGGTTAAATGGGATTGTATCGAATGGTATATGATTTATGTTGAAATGCCAAATAGGACTAGTTCATATGAAATTATGAGCATGTTAAATTGGAAATGACTTGTGAATTAAGAACATGTAAAGTGTTACATTAGGGAATTGATAAATATGGAATGAGTTAATACATGATAAATGTACTTGAAATGATAAATGGGTTAAATGGGTTAAAGTATGGAAATTGGTGAATATTTACTAAGGCATAGGGGTTTTTAAATAAAATTTAAGGGTTAAGACATGAGAATGGTAATTTTGATAAATGACTATGAATTTTAATCAATAAATGTGTTAATGGGTTATGTCATATTATTAATTCCCATGTTGTTTTTTATGCTTTATGATTGATGATTTCCAATGGCATTGGTTATGTTATGTTGTGTTGTGGTATGGTTGTGATGATTTGATAAATAAACATGTGCACATGGATTTGTAGAGTGGGGTATTGACTTGAGGTTCTATGCCCACAGGTTGAGTTATATTGGAGATCTAAACTTTACCGCATAAATACATGGGTTAGGGAAGGGGACAGAGGCTCTATTCCCCTAACGGTTGAATTCCACCCGAACCGAGGCTTTGAGGTGAGGATAATGTGATGATGTGATATGTGTATCCCTAGTGAGATAAGGAATTTATGTATTTCCTCTATGCATTGTTATTTACTTTCTTATACCCTTGTGTAGATGATATTTATGCCTAACCCATGGAACATGTGATCAAAATGGATTAAGGAATGAAGATTGTATAATAAATGAAATTGGGATAAATTATATGATTTAATTAAGTGAACTTTGGATATCTAATGGCACCAGAGTTGTAATTTGTTTAATTACCATTTATTTTTTACTTGCATGCACTATATATTATACTGGATATTTTTTAGACACTTTTGGTGGTGGCCTACTGAGTTTTGTACTCACACCCTGCTCGGGCCGTCGTTGGGTACCTGAGTGGATTTCTTCATTGTAGGTTAGGACAAGGGAAAAGGCACTGCCCTAGAGTGTTGAGTTGGGATTGGAATGTATATAGAGAAGGATCCGGACTTGGAGTTGGGACCTGTTTTGTAATTTTACCGTTTGTCTTATTTTGAGTTTTTTTTCACTTTGCACTACTAGTAAGTCATGACATTATTAATGTTAAATTATGGTTTGTACCCAATTTGGAGATGTTTGACTTGTATGTTCATTATTTCATATTATTCCGCTATTTATATTGTTTTATATTATGAATTACTCTGGTAAAGAGGGTATAGTCTCTCCACATGTCTTATTATACCCTCGTTTTTAGTCAACAACCTCTAGCGTATGGGGAGGCATGCTTGAGGTCATGTGACCACTTGGCTTGGGGCACCAGTTTAGTGGATTCTGGGCCAGGGATGTTACAAAGTGGTATTAGAGGAGTTATTTTATCTTTCTTACTATTTGGGGATGGTATAAAGGAGATTAGGATGTGTTGGGCCTTAGTAATGAGCTCGTGCTTGGGAGTAGTTAACCCATGTATGAGGGAAAACCCAAGTCACCCTGGGTGGGAATTATTGTTCTTGATGTGTTTTGTTACAGTTGAATGACATTTCACCATTAGGTGATGCACATGTTGTGTTATTTGACTGATTTATGATATTATTCTCATTGTCATAATGGCATGGGGTTGTGTTTTCATGCATCATTTTAGTCACCTAAGTACATAGGTGGCATGGATCATTATAGGAACGCACAATGGATGGGTGTGTGGGAAATAGAGAGTAGAATTCATTTTACTTCCTTAATAAATCTAAAAAAAAGAAAAAAAAATTATTCCTAATAATGGTAATGTAAGCGTGTGAATGAAAAGAATGAAAATAAATAATTAAGGAATATCATGTATAAAGAAATGTTATGAATGGGTTAACATTTTGGGTTTTGATAAATTGTAAAGGTTGATTTAGTTCCTAAAAGAAAAATGATTGCATAATGATGATAAAATTGTTAATGAATTTTTCCTAATGAAAGGTGTAAATTAGTTAAAATGATGTTTGTAATAAGTTGTGAAATGGGAAATGTGCCTAATAGGGATGGATCGTGTTGTAAAAGAAGAATTGCCTTGAAGAGGTGTTAACGAAAGAATTGTGATTAAGTAAATTGGTTACCCCATGTTGACCATGACCTGTAGTAGGTATGGTAGAGGGTGGTGTTCAATGTGTGATGATGACCGTTGGGATAGAGTATAAATATTGGTTTGTTTAAGGTTGATAGCGTGAGATCTTTTACATCTATTGTTAAATCATATCGGCCATTCTTTAAAGCATCGGGTGAATGATAAGTTTTTAATGAGAATAATTGATTTCAAAAGTGGGTATCCTTTGTGTTGTTGCATTGATCCACATATGTGTGGTTTGGGAAATGAGATTATCCTAGTTAGAGACTTTGGATTTGGATTTTGAGTAATTTCTAGTTATGATGTGTCCTAGGTGGTGTGTTTAGGGAACCCATGGTAGGGTTTTGGCCTTTGGGTTGCGAGGCGTTGTTCAGTAATGTGAGTGAAGAAACTCCTGTGGTTCGTGACCGTACGGAGTAAATGATGGACCCTAAGGATGGTGCCTAGGTCTTAGTGACCTAGTGAGTAGAGACCTGGCGAGTTGTAATTTTAATCCTGGAGAGGATGTTTTAATCGTAGTGCTTATGAATGTGTACACCTTTACGAAACCTAGAGTAAATGATTTCTTGGTGTGTTAGGTACAATGTGCATCATAATGGGGGTGAGAGTGCCATTTCTGAGCATTTATTTGTTCATGTCATGATATGTATGGTTCATAGAGAGGAAAAATGGATATTCTTGGGTGTGAATCTAGTTTAGGGAGTCGGTAACGTTTAAAATTCAAGGTGAAATATTAGAGAGGTCAGATGAGGTTTCTAGTGCTTTTGGGTTTGTGTCGCACATGTGGATGTTTTGGAATTTGATAGTGTAACTCAGAATGTTTCATGGTGTGGGTTTGAATTAGAAGGATAAGTGGTAATGTTGATGGCTGGTGGTGCAACTTGACTTGTGGTTATGTGTTGATAGTTCTGAAAAAGAAAGTGTGACCTCACATAAGGTTATCCCAAAAGTGTAGGTACTTGGAATGTGAGCATGGGAGATGCTCCATAGGTGGTGTCAATGTATACCGAGAACCACTGAGTTTAGTAAATGGTATAGTGGTGCCTCAGTTATTTCATAAGGGAACCCTAGTGCTTCTGATAATATGTAAGGTTTGTTTCAAAGGGTTGTATCTTATGAATTTATGACTCTCTTGTTTGGATGATGATTAATGGGGGTCTTAACTTTGTTTTTGAGAAGAAAAGAAAAGGGTGGTTGGAGTGTGGTTATATGATTTCGCTTGATGGTGGCACCCTAGGTGAGGGTGGTCACATGGATGAACTTGTTGGTATAAATAGTTTGGTTGTTGGGTGAGATGTAGAGGCCTCCTCAGGGCTGATGAGACTTAATAACCAAGAGACATGGTTAGGTAAGTAAACAGGCGATGGGCTATACCCAAGTTAATGTTTATTTGTGAGAGACTATTGGTTTGATTGGTGTGGTAGACCATTTTGATTCGGTTGTTAGCTGGTAGGGACACATTGGAATGACTTTAGTGGTGTGGTGGAAGTAGTTCCATATGAAACTTTGGTTCACAACTGCTTGGTGGTGGTTGTGGAGCAATGGTTGAACTTGGTTGAAAATCACACCTGAGTGGTGGTGGTTAAGTGTTGATAATATGCATTTGGTAGGGAAGCCCAAAATCCTTGGTAGGTCATGATGTTCCATAGTTTGACATCATAAATGGATAATTTAGTGGTGGTGTTATTTGACAACTTCTTAGCATACCTCAGCTAGTGATGATCCTACCCAATATCTTGATATTGTCCCAGGTACATTGAGAAGCTCTGAATTTACACCCAGATACATGAAGGTGTTTTGTTGGGTGAGGGACATAACAAATTTTACACTCATGGAAATGCTATATGTGGAGCTTGATGGTGAAATGTAAACCCTGATGGCTCAGGGTGATATCCTCATGATGGATCGAGTGTCGACGAACGCCAGGGGTGTGGTTCAAGGAAACCAAGAACAAGAATTGAGTGTCGTTTGTTTGCATGTTTTCGGAAAAAATCTAGATTTCCATGTCTATGTTTGGGGTTTGGATTGTGATTGAGTATAATATGCATTGGTTGGAATCCCTCATGGTGAGAAAAGGTTCTGAAACTCATAAGGTGGAGAGTGATAAGTCGGTCCTAGATGTGGAGAGGAGAACATCGAGTTGGTGTAGTGGCACCAGGATTCCAATGAGGAACCTGTAAGGTTCTTGTTAGGTCCCTCAGAGAGGCAATGTGGGATTTGGATGTGGTGAATGATGAGACAATTGTTAGATTTGGGCTCAGGGTGGTTCCATGTGATTTTTCTGATGTCTGTGCTGAGGTTGTAGAAGGGTGTGGTTGTATATGACAATAGGTCATTGAAAGAGAGGTTAGGTTCTATAACTCTAATTAAGATTAGGTTATACTTGGGTAATTTCTCCTTTTGTGTTTTTATAACATCACAAAGTTGAGTTAACCCTGGACATGTGTTGCGGTGTCATGTCAAGGGTGAAGCTGATGATGGTATGGAGGGTGACAACACCATGGTGATGGAATTCTACTAGAATTTATGGAGCGACCTCAGTGGGTTCGTAGTATGTTAATGATTGGATTCATATTAATAAGCACCTTGGGAAGGTGAGAAGGGGGTAGCATACCATCAATGGAGAGTGGGTTCTCCTGGACAAGCTAGTTGGGGGTGGTCGGGCATGAAATGGTAAACTTGAATGGGTGTGGTGAGAGTGACCCACCTCTGAGTTGATGTTGTGGCGGAAAGTACCTTCTTGGAAATGAAGTGTACATGAGTGAGGTCAAGTTGATCTTAGTACTCGAATGGATAGTGTAGGAATGTCCTTCTAAATGGTTTTGATGGTGTAGTTGGATTCCAAAGCAGATTAATGATCCCATGGATGTTGGGACATAGTTAGTTGGAACATGTTAGGTGATGTGAAAGTCAAGTTGAAGTTCGAGTGGTCTTTCGTTAAAAGTGGAGGTGCCAAGTAACTGAAGATGGTGGAGAGAACCATATTGGATAAATGGTTGGTTGATGATATGAACAGAGTTTCAGGTTTGAATGACTTGATTGGTCACCGTTCAGGTGAGTTATCCCTGATAGAGAACTTTGAAAAAAGTTTAATTAGTTGAGTACTTGAGCATTTTGGGATGCGTTTGGTTGTACATTTGTGGAGTTGTTTCTGATTCTTTCACTGGGGAGCGTGCATCCGTCACATAGAGGACGCGCAGCTGTTACCCCGCATTCCCGCTTTCCAATGGCGAGCAGCATCCACTCCTTATTCAGGGATGTCTGCTCCTTGATCGAAACAGGATGATGGGATGTTAGTTCCTCCATTCTTGGATTCCTCCTCAGAACTCGTCACCTAGTCTGGGTCTCCCTTATAGACTTAAGATGTTGTTCGTGAAACTCTTCCTGATACCATATCTTCATAGACACCAGTTAATTACACTGCTTCTATCAGGACATTCCAAGCGGTCTAGTCAGGGCAGCAACCTTCGGTTAGGAGAGTAGTCATGTTGGGCATCACTAGCGTGTCTAGACACTGGGGGATTGACGTTTCTGTCTTATGTACCTTATTATAGGGCTTCTTGAGGGTGTAGAAGCCTGAGGAATCCCACATCAAACATGAGGAACCATATTCCATGGGCATGTATCTGAGGTTATCCTCAGCTTCCCATGTATAACACAAGGTATGCTGCAAGTTTAACATCCAGCAGAGATGGATCAGACTGATCAGAACACTAATTAGAGTGGAGCAGATGGAGGAAACCCCTTGAGGGAACGCCGATATTGGGGCCAAACACGTGGGTGGATTCCCGAATGCTGTTAGTTGGAGCAGGGAATGGGGTGGCATGATCCCACTGGGATGTGGCGGCCCGAGTGAGGATTAGGATGGGTGATGAAGTGAAGGGGGATGAAATATGGCCATCTCAAGAGTTACGGTAAAGTTGGGATTGAGCCTCGCAGCGACCTCCTACGTATCCCCGTGGTAGGGAATCAAAGTCCGCATAGTTCTATGAGATGATGAGATATAGTTTAACGTCATGCAGAACGGGGAGAACCTGACACAAAGGTGGTCAGAATGACCGGGTGGTGGGCTTGAACCACATGGAGGCTTCCTAAGTACCATGCCTTTACATGGATCAAAGTCCTCGTAGTTTAGGAATGGGTTGGAGTTAGTGAACCGATGTGAATAGGGACCTGGGGTCCAGGTGGATGGTGGGCATGACCATCATGGAGGCTTCCTACATACCATGCCTTGACATGGATCAAATTCCCCATAGTTCATGTCGAAAGGGGCTTGGAACACCGACACAGAGACAGTCGGGGCCAATGGTTGGTGGGCTTGAACCTCGTAGAGGCATCCTACATACCTTGCTTTATCAAAGATCAAAGTACTCGTAGTTCGGGATGATGTTTGGGGCTTACAATTTGAGTCAGCCCAGGTGGTGGGTTGTTGGGATTGAACCTCGTGGAGTCTTCCTATGTACCATGCCTTGAAATGGATCAAAGTCCTCATAGTTCAGGATATGGGGTAGGGCTTACACTCTGAAGCGACCCAGGTGGTTGGTTGTTGGTCTTGAACCTCGTGGAGGCTTCCTACGTACCATGCCTTGACATGGATCAAAGTCCTCGTAGTTTGGGATATGGGGTGGGTCTTACACTCCGAGGCGGCCCAGGTGGTTGGTTGTTGGGATTGAACCTCGTGATGTCTTCCTATGTACCATGCCTTGATAGGGATCAAAGTCCTCGTAGTTTGGGATATGGGTTGGGGCTTATACTCTGAGGTGGCCTAGGTGGCTGGTTATTGGGCTTGAACCTCGTAGAGGCTTCCTACGTACCATACCTTGACATGGATCAATGTCCTCATAGTTCGGGATGATCATTTGGGGCTTACGCTCTAAGGCAACCGAGGTGGTTGGTTATTGGGCTTGAACCTCATGGAGGCTTCCTAAATACCATGCCTTTACATGGATCAAAGTCCTTGTAGTTTGGGATATGGGGTGAGGATTACACTCTGAGGCAGCCCAGGTGGTTGGTTGTTGGGCTTGAACTTTGTGGATGCTTCCTACGTACCATGCCTTGACATGGATCAAAGTCCTCATAGTTTGGGATATGAGGTGGGGATTACACTCTGAGGTGGCCCATGTGGTTTTTCATGGTCGTTGCTTGTTCAAAGCTCACATGAGTCATGCTCAGTGTGAGAAACAAGAGATAGCAGAGACCTGACGATCACGTCAAGAAAGGTGCGTCCGTGGGAAATGGAGTGTGGCTTATGCATGATTAACATCCCAAAGAGGAAATAGGGGATTATGCGTGGTTAGAAGCTCGAGAAGTCGGGACTTACTCAAGGATAGAGGCCCGATGACGAAAAAGCGCAGTGGGAGAGGGATTTGGTACCGAAGAAAGGAGAAGCACCGTTTCCCACCAAGACCTTCACTGGCCCTGGGGACCGAAGATGAAAGGAGAAGCAGGGATGTTTCCTCCTACAAGGAAAGGCAGGGCTTACATGAAGGTGGCTGCCCCTTCTCGCGGACAAATGCCACTCCAATAAGGAGGATATCATCCCCTGTGAGGGGTGATCCCATCCCCATGGAGACGAGTGGGCATGGAGAATATCCAAGGTGGGAGACCCTACATGAGAAGCACAGGGAGAGGTCACAGTTTAACATCATGTGCTAAGGACGATAGTGCTTGACAGTTTAATGTCCTATAGCTCGGATGAAGTGGGTTCACTCCGCACCCCTAAGACTTACATAACCGGTACCCTCCACTCCTTGTGGAAGGGAAGGCATCGACAACGCCGTAGCGAGGGGGTGTCATGGAGCGAACTATCGAGGGGTCCATGTTATCATGGATATGCAAAGAAGCAATAGCCGTTAGCATGCCTATGCGAAGAAGCATGAGGTGAAGCAACACTACGGGAAGAATCGTCAAAGGGAATTTGAAGTTACTTCGTACGAGCCTAGAAGGTTATACGGGAAAACGATGTATGATGTGGATGTCGGGGGCGTGAGAGGCACTTGCGAATAGAATCCATAAGAAGAGTATTGGGCACTCGCGCAAGGGTACGCCCGAGGAGTACAGGGAACACAAGTGAAGAGGTAGTCGGGGAGCACCAGAGTGAGGGGACCTGGAGAGTTTCGCGCAACCTTTGAGGCTTGCGCATGAAATAAGTATCTCTACATGAAGAACGCCAGGATGGCACAAAATCAGTGAGGATTGCGCATAAATGGAGCCGAGGCTTTGCGCACAAATAGAAGGAATTGTGCGCAAGGAGTACGAATTGTGCAAAATTGGGAGAGACTGTACGAAATGACTGGGGTGCACGCACATGAAGGGGATTGCGCGCAATGACTGGGGTGGGCGCAATTGAAGGGGATTGCGCGCAATTGGTTGGGGTGTGCACAATTGAAGGGGATTGTGCGCAATGACCGGGGTGCGCACAATTGAAGGGGATTGCGTGCGATTGGTCGGCCTATGTGCAAGTGGATGGGATTGCACGCAAGGGGCGGACACCGAAGGGATTTGAATTCAGTCTTAAACCAAGAGGATCTCACGCGAAGGCGGACCCCGGGGTGACTTGGTGAGAAAATAACCATACCTGAAGGCCATATTTGCGCGCACGAAAGGAGAATTTAACGCACGAGAGCCGGTTCAGATTCTTCAGCCCAGAATTCAAAGGGGTCCAATTTCTATTTATAGGCGTTCGGGGCACGGAAAATAGGTCGGTGTGAAATAATTGTGCGCCGAGGTCGGCGTCGCAAAATTTCAACTGCACGGGGCAGGGGTGTGAAATATTTCGTGCCCATGTTGAAGAACTCTCGCAAATCCCAGAACTTTCCACGTGGGGCATAATTTTTCACGCACTTATGAATTTTTTTCACGCAACCCCTCTGGGCCCCCCGGATTGGGTCCCCAGATCCGAATATGACTTTTCTTTGTGGTTTTGAAACCTTCTTCAGCCCTTGATCATTTTTCGGCATCTACAAAGGTCCCCCCTCGGAATTGGATCGGCAAGGGGTCGCAACGGTCAGATTCTGAGGGAAACGTCGAAATGCAGAACTCCGTGGGATCCATGCTCGCTAAAAAACTAGAGTGGCGTGCCAAACCCAAGGAGGCGCGGAATCTGCTTTTAATGCACGTGAATAAACTAGGATTTACCTATAAAAGCCTCCACGGGTCCCATGGTCAGTACAAATTTCCTCGTACGACAAGCTCCAAGCTCTCGTGCGCGAAAATTCCTCCGGCCCTGCGCAAAAAAACTGCTCTAGATGCATGAAATTCCACCGAGATCAGGAATCATTTTACACGAAAACCTAGGGTTTTTTACACCACATTCTGATATTTCGCGATGACCACTAATTTTTCACACCACCCTCTCATATTCCGCGCCAGCTACTCGAGCACTTGTCGGAAGAAGATTGCCGCAAACCAGGCTGATGAGGGAGAAGCCGCAGCTCGAAGGGCTGAAATGGTCACCAACCCTGAGGTTTATGGAACCCCAAGGATTGTCTCCAATAACCATACCCTTGTCAATATTCTAACCCTTTCCCAAAGGAGTACACCCTGTACAACAATCTTCCATTATGGGACTTCAGTATTTTGAAGGAGTTTCCTTTGCCGGGTTTTGAAGTTGATACACCACAGTCATTGGTGACCTGTGTGGATGATCTCCCCCGATACAACATCACCAACAATGATCATAATTCTAGATAAACCAGGAATATGTACGTTTACGTCCTGAATCCCAGGACTAGGACCATTTTAGGGAGTGGAGAGTTCCCCGCCCCTCTACACAAGCACCTTCCGTCAGAGAACCACTGATGAGGCTAAAGGCTGGATATAGGACTGGGACCTGCGGTCTGGAGGCAACTTCACCAGTGAATGGGCCTGAGCATACTGGGTTTGCCATACATGTGACCAATTTGGGGTCTAACTATGACATATTAGCTTGTTCGAGGCGGTGTGGATGTCCTAATTTCACTTTTTCCACCAGCACGAGCTTTGGTCAGAGTCATTCACTCGGTGGTCCCTCGATACCAATACCTTTCATCTTCATCATGGGGAAGTTGGTATCATTCTCTGGGACATTGACTGCATCGAGGGTATCCCTTTGTAGGGCCACTAATACAATGAATTCCTTCCGCCAATGAGCACCTGGGGAGACGGATCAAGAACCCCCATGCTTACAAGGCACTTATTGGAGCTAGCTAAGGAGAGGCTAGGGGGTCAAGTATATCCTGAAGGAAATCGCTTACAAGGACTGGTTTAGCTTGTTTCTGGAAAGGGATCCGACAGTCAAGAAGCAAGGGAGAGGGATACAGTGTCCAACCGTATCACAGATGAGCAAGATCGGATCATACTAGAGGATCCTGGAGGTGGGGAACTATCAGTCATGGGGATACATCATAAATGAGATTCGGGACTCGAATGTTCAGTACATCGGATTCCTCACCACATTCCTGAGTTGGTGGATCTTACTGGTGAGGGACGCAAGGATGGGAGTCCATCTAGCGACCCTGGTGATGGTTGACATCATGGCTGCTATTAAAAGATTCAATCTGGGGGTCCCTGTGATGGATCGTCTGCATGCCATTTTGGGACGCATTTCGAGAGGGGTCACCTAGGAGAATCTGTTCCCCCTTCCAGATCTTATATGGTTGGGTTGCGGCTCATTGTGGTGGATATAACTTCCCAGATGCCATCCGTCCTCCAGGTAATGGCATGTGACCTTCCCTGCTGAACATTCTCAGGGCCATGCCGCTGATGCCCAATGAGGAGGGAGTAAGGATCATAATTGGTAATCATGCCAAATTTTCTTTCATCCCATTCCACACCCCAACTGGTTAGGTGATAGACAATGATAAATGCTCACTAGAGAAGAGGGAGTACTTACATAGCATCAGAGGTGGGGTGCTTGTGGCCTAGATTGATGGGAAGATATTATGCGAGCCTTACATGCCGTCTAGGTTCGCCAGGCAGTTTGGGTGCCTCCAGCGGATGCCGAAAAAAGTATACACAGATGTCCGGGAAGAAAGTAATCCCTGTTTTCTTCATCAACTGTGGCTGATGTTCATGACCTATGGCTCCGGCGACGTCATCACCTTTCCTCCCATTGGCATTGATGATGGCCTCTCAACCGAGTATGCCGAACATTGGGCCATAGCATACCCTGAGGGGATTTTGCGGAAGTAAGTTCGGAAACTCAAGGTCCCCAGTGTGGAACCCAAACTGCGATAGAGCAGGAAGAGTACCGTTAGAGGGGGAATTCTAGAAGCACATCGGTCAATGGGGCCCACACAGGGCAGGACTTCAGCAGCGGGGATGTCGCATGGCATGGCCACGCCCTCATCGCCTAGAGGAGGAGGGTCCCACAAAGTGACCAGAGAACATATAGGGAAGAAAATAAGATATCTTCTTCAACCTTATCACGACGCAATATTCCCAGTGCTATGGTCGACCTGGCTAACCCTACGGCAGTCAATGAGTATTGAATCCCTCTGGCAGAAGATAGTGCGAGATGGGATCCAGCTGCCATAAATCGGGCTTGTTCGGATTGTTGACAGAGTGAACTTCCATAATTGGAACGTGTATCTGATAGTCATGGACATGTACTCATGATAATGGGTTCGGTGTGAGGAGCCATATTTTTTGGTGAAACTGATGCTTGACTAGGAGCATAATTCAGAAAAGATGCTTTCGAAGGATGATGACAGAAATGATGAACTGGAGGGCGGCGAGATAGAAGAGGAGGAGGTAGAAGGAGAAGGTGAAGGAGAAGAGGATCCTGAAGGTGAAGTGTCTCAAGGGGCATCCCACCAAGGGAGTCTCCAAGAGAGTGGTGAGATCATCGGCTCTGATATAGATGTGACTGATCTACTCGAGTTATTCTTCAACCCTTATCTATCCAGCTCCTTTATCTGCTCTCCTTTTAAATCCTTAATCCACCCTCTTTATCTTACTCGGGAGCATATTGGTGCTGATAAAGAGTCTCTAGTCAAAGGAGGGTGGGGGGGAAGCATCAATGGAACAAAGTGGGGCACCGCCGCCCATTATTGAACTGACGATCACTGAGGGATCCCCCAATATGATAGCTCCTGTAGCGGCCATAACACTGGAGGCTGGCGCCTTGGGTTCCTGTAAGTTCCTTACTTTGATACCGGTACTTACTGTCAGAGGACTCAATTGATTAAGGTTCTCCTTGTCTGTACAGTGATCACGACATTGGAGGGTCTTCGGGCTACTGAGCCCGGACCATCCGTGAGCGAGTCAATGGAAAATGCACCGCCCTATCCAGGACATGCCTCCCAAACCGAGATGGCCCCGGTACTTGGTAAGCAGAGAGAGGTGTACATCAGTGGCATTGCCATCGAGGTAGGGCCGGAAGTTGACGAAGGTTCCACCAGGGTTGAGGTGAGAGAGTAAGGTCACTCAGATGCTGAAGAGCCCAACTCCCTGGGAGGAATATCTGAGGAAGACCCTTCTACTAGCTTGTTGGCTGTTTTTCCTGTCTATTAGCTTGCTGATCCTGAGGAGATTGATGATTCAGACTCAGAAGCAACTGAGGGAAGATGGATGACACGACACAATGGGTGGAAGTGCATCAATATTTTTCTCATCCAGCCTCAGATGGAATGGATAAAGCAGATGGGATCACTCCATACATGGCTATGTTTTCTGTGTGCTGGAGGGGAAGATGCTCAACGCCTTCACTCGACGGTCCATGATTACATAGCTGAGAAGATGCGTGAGAGTAGTCGGCGCTCCGATGTCACCCAGTGTCGGGAGGAGTATGGGAGTACCTGAGCATTTATGAATGCGGATCAGGAGGTCTGACACCTCTAAGAACAGGAGAAAGAAAAAGAGATATTCATTGCAATCTATTCTGAGCTCATGGAGCAGTTGAGGGACCAACTGACAGATGGCCAAGAACAACTAGTGGAAGCGAGTCATCAGATGACTGAACTTATAACTGAACAAGCGTGAGTACGGGATAGGGTTAGCGAACTGTGCTTCATGTTCGCTGATGAAGAGAGGGTCCTCAGGGGGCAGGAAGCAGTCTTGGAGGCCACCAGCCAAAAGGTAGCGGAGTTGGAATGATCCATCCAAGAAGCTGACCCCTAAGGCCCCGGTTTTGGCCGAACGCATAAACATATTTCGGCTTAATACTTCTTATTTTGAACTGTATGTATGTACAAATTTATTTACTTTTCCACTTGGTTTAACATGCTCAACCATAATCCTGAAATAAATAGCAATCCATTCTTAAGCTCACGTGGGCCTTACCCGATGTGAGAAACAAGGGATGTTTGTACTATCACTTTGTTTGATCGTGAGAGCGTCAACCAAGATTCGAGCATTCGAGATTCAAATATAGATTTCTTGAGGAGAATAGGGAGGCCCAGTCAAAGGAAGATGACCTCAGACCGATCGATGTATCATCTTCTGAATGTGCTCTGGCGCACTAGCGAGGCAATTCCAGGGGCATTAGAATTAGTCCAAACATAGGGGAATGAAAAATGTGAATCACATTATCCCAAAATCAGAACACTGTGGGAGGGGTGTGGCAATAAAGGAAAACTGTTGACCGTGTTCGAAAAATAGCATCCCTATTGTGTTAGACTCAAATGGGGACAACAAATGAGGGTCGACCACTGACCATGTTCGAAACACAGGACCTAACTCAAAATATCATCCATCAGTCTTCCGGAACGTTGGCCCAGGACAACAGGCAGACCATAAGCTGAGAATCCATACTTTTAGGGGGTACCTTTAGACGTGAAAGAGGATGAGGGTCCGAATAAAGAGACCACACAAAGTATGGATGGTGAAGTGGTGGTTTGTTCGAACAGAATCCAACACTCATGAAATTATACCACCATGGTGGAAGCACATTAGGTGGGCGCATCAATCTGATCATGGATCATTCGCACTTTGATATAGGACCTCTCTGGTGTGGTAACATTCACTTCCTAATGTCATTATGGGGAATCCCGAACTTGTTTAGGGCAAATGCTGCAGTTACAAAACTCCCCGAGGGGTCAGGCCAAGGGGCCGATGGTGAGAAAGGATGGGATTTGTGATTCCTAGGGCTAGACCTGAGACGAAATGTCTGGGCATTCCTACATACCCCATAAGGATGGGAATCAATCCATACATAGATCTGGAAAGGGTATTAGTTTAAGGTCTTAGAACTCGGACCATGGACAGGTAAGGAATGTAGGGGACACATATTAAAGTGATTATGAAACCCGACGTGAATGAGGACATAAGTCCAGATTACCATGTGTTCCTTGGGGAAGTGTTTAGGTCAAGGGAACGAACATGAAAGTTAGGCTGGGCCCATGGGGAAGTTCCCGAGCATTCCTATGTATCCTATAAGGATGGGAATCAAGCCATACGTAGTTCTGAGTGGTGGCACGATAAGGTACTAGTGCAAAGGATGAAAGGGGCGTGCGGGTCTGGTCCTCACACCAAAAGAAGCAGTATTTGATGTATCTTTTTTGTCCTTTAAGGTGAATGGTTTTTCTTTTTGTGAAGCGACAGACCTAGGGTAGAAATTTCTGTCATCGCCATAAGAATCAAGCCATATACAGGTACTAAAAAATGGTATGGTGGATGACCGATACCCAACGTGATGTCCCCTATGATGAGGTCATCACAATTCATTGCCGTTTTTTGTCGTGAGTCCGGGACGATATTATCACAGTTTAGGGTCATATGATAGGAAAAGATAGCACAGTTTAAATTCATATGGCTTGGACATGAAGTAATGCACACGACGCAATAAAGCATTCCTGACGAGAATGAGCACGAGGTCCACATCCGCAACTCCAAGAAAGGAGCCTCGGGCTGAGAGGCTAGTAAGGGTCAGAGGATAAGGGGCAGGAGAACCTAGCTTCTAGTTGAGATGGACCCAGAAAGGCGATGTTCGGGTGATCCCACATATCCCATGATGATAAGGATCAAGCTACACATAGATCTTAGAGAATATCTTAGTTAATGGTCTTAGAGCTCGGACTGTGGGAGCCCCGAAGGATGCCATATTACAGCTTTGTCCCCCTGGTGTGTGGAGGTGCACTGAGGGATAGTTCCAAGAGTGTCTAAATTCTACCTGGACATGATGGGGTGGAACATAATGTGAATCATGTAACCAACATTCAAGGACTGAATGGTCTAGTGTGGTGACAGAGGATTACTGCTGACCATGTTCGCAACACAGCATCCATGTCGCATTAGCCTAAAATGAAGAAAAACAAATGAGCATCGACCACTGACCATATTAACAACGTGGGACTTGTATCTATTTGTTGTTCGAAGCCCTCAGGGATGTTGTCCCGTAATGGTAGGAGAGCCCTTAGTCCCATCATCCATGCCATTTTGGGGGTCACTTCGGGTGTGAATGATAATGGAATACCAAATGAAGGGGAACACAAAGCCTGAAAAGTGAATGAAACTTTCCCTAGTTGAATCTGACACTCTAGGTCCTAGACCAGAGTACTCTTGGACACATTGGCGAACCACTGCAATGGGTTGAGGGGATCAAATTGAGAGCGACCAATTCACACAGACGAGTATAGAACAAATAGATGGCAAACTCTCATAAGAAGGGGGGGGGCATGGCACGGTTGCCAAAAACCCAACACAAAGGAGGGAATAACCCTGTACCACACCCATATATCCCTCTCATAGAGAGGAATAGGCCAAGGGGCCTAGGTGACCGAGAGATCTCTAAGAGATGGGGCTGGACCCGAAATCTAAATGTTCGGGCGGTCCTACATATCCCATAAAGATGGGAATCAAGTGACACATAGTTCTTGAAGGTGTAGTTTAACGTCATGCAGGACTGACGTGCAGTTTATGGTCATGCGAGACCGTCCAGTTTAAGGTCGTGCATGACCATAAGGTTCAGGAAAAGTATTGCTTGAGGAACTTGGCATTGGTGCGAGGAGTTATACGATCACCATCCATGGTCACCAGGGAGTATGCTCATTGGGGTAAACCTTATGAATAATGAAAGGTACTTCCCATTTGGGCTCCAACTTGGGTGGTTTTCTACCAGGTATCATTGGTGTTCTCAGAGCCAACACCAAGTTGCCTTGCAGGAAAGAGCAGAGGAGAACCTTCTTGTTGAAGGCTTGAGCCATACTGCTCTGATGCCTTTCTAGATTGTGCAGGGCACGAAGCCTATTCTCGTCAAGTGCTACCAATTCAGCTAGACATATTTCAGCCACTCTATCCGGTGCTTTCTGTTCATAGACCGCTGTGTGAAATGAGGGAAATTGAATCTCGATGGGCAGGACAACCTCAGTTCCGTACACCAGGGAATATGGGGTCACCTGGGTGGAATTATGAGTCGTCATCCGATAAGCCCAGAGGGCGTTGGAAAGCTTATCCGTCCAACTCTGCTTGTTCTGACCAACCATTTTCTGCAGTATTTTATAGAGGGTTTTATTGAACACATCAATTTTCCCATTCACTTGCAGGTGATAGCGGGAGGTATAGTTAGAGTGGATGTTGTACTTGGCGTAAAACTTTTTCAAATCGACTGCTTTGAAGTTGGTGTCGTTATCGGGGTGGACAACATGAGGAACTCCAAACCGATGGATGGTATTGGAACTCACAAAGTCAATGATAGAACATGTTTTGACTTCCTTGAGCGGAATTGCCTATGCCCACTTGGAAAAGAAATCTGTCGTGGTCAGAATGAACTGGCATTGGCGAGCTATTGCTGGCGGATATGGTCCTACGACATATAATCCCCATACTACAAAGGGCTAAGAGTACTTGGTAGTGTGGAGAGGCTTCGATGGACGATGCAAAAAGTTAGCATGAACTTGGAATGCATGGAACCTCTTGGAGAACTCGATGCAGTTGTGGATCATAGAGGGCCAAAAATACCCTAATCTCTGGATCTGGTGAGACAGTTTTGGCTTAGCCTAATGGGCACTGCATGAACCGGTGTGAAACACTTGCATGACCTATGGAATCTCAACCCCTTGAATCTAATGGAGAAGAACACCATCGAACCCACACTTATAAGGGATTGGCTCAAGACTGGGACTACTCTGGAGGGTAAACTGTAGCGCGCAACGTCAGATTCGCTCATGCTCATCCCGGTCTGACGGTAGATTACCGTGTTGGAGGTATTCAACCAAGGGTGTCCTCCAATCGGTAATCATTCCGATCATTGCATCCAAACGACCCGAGGGTCCTGACGCAGAGGTGCCAATGGTAAGATGGATTAACTGTGGGATGTCACCGCCATGAGGGGTAGTAGGAGCTATGACTCTCCGATGTGCCACATGGATAATCAGATCATCCTGTTCGGGCTCTACAAGTGATGCAGCTAAGCTGGCCAAAGCATCTGCTTGACCGTTTTATGGCTTAGGGACATGGGTAACCTTTAGATGAGAATGGAACTGGGCCATTAGCTAGAGGGTGCGTTCCAACAATGGTATGAGCTCTGGATTCCTGATAACATAGTCATCGTTGATCTGCTTAATGACTAGCTCGGAGCCCCATTTCACATGAAAATGGGGCACATAGATCTTGAGGGAAAGCATGAGGATATTAATGAGGGCCTGATACTCCTCCTCATTGTTAGTGCAACCTTCTGACAGCAGGAACAAATATGGTAGAATGGATTATGCCGGGGTAATAAAAATTATACCTAGGCCTACTCTGTTGAGTCGAGGATCATTGAGCCTCCTACCGATGGGGCTCTGGGAGGCACCATCAAAGTGAATCTACCATCATGGGATGGATTGATCGACTGAGAGGATTTCCTCATCAGGAAAATCTCAGTCCAAGGACCAGTCATTGGGGGTTGGATGAGCAACAAGAAAATCGGCCAATGCCTATCCCTTGATATCCTTCTGAGACACTAACATGATGTCAAACTACTAGAGGATAACTGCCCACCGTGCTAGTCATCCAGTCAATATGGGAAGACTTAGGATGTACTTCAAAAGGTCTACTCGAGACACCAGCTGCACCTTGTGGTGCTGCAGGTAATGTCGCATTTTTTGTATGGAAAACACGAGCACTAGACAACTCTTCTCTATGGGGGAGTATCTGGTCTCCATATCAAGGAGAATGCGACTGAGGTAGTAGAGGCTATTCTCTGTCCCCTCATTGTTCTTCTGGGTGAGAGGGGCGTTGAGGGACCATTCTAGGGTGGTGACATATAGGACTAGCGGATTTTCGGAGACGAGTGGCATCAAGACTGGAGGATGGAGAAAATAATTCTTGATTTCCTCAAAGGCGGTCTGGCACTCCTCATCCCACTCATAATCGGTGCATTTATTCATGAGACGAGAGAAGGGCTTACACTTTCCATCCAAATTCGCAATGAATCGACGTGTATAGGCCAAGTGGACTTGGAAACCTTGAAGCTCCCAAGGAGGCATCTGGCTGATGGCCTTGATCTTATCTAGGTCGATCTCAATGCCTCAGTACCTAACAACAAATACAAGAAACTTCTCGGAGGTGACCCCGAAGGCACATTTCAGTGGGTTCATCTTCAGGTGGTGAGAATAGAAGAAGCCAAACACTTTCTGAAGGTCTTTAAAATGGTCCTGGCGCTGGCGATATTTTACCACCAGATCGTACACATTGCATTCCACCAATGTCCCGAGGATTGGATTGAATACGCGATGCATGGCCCGCTGATAGGTGGAACCTTCATTCTTTAGGCCGAAGGGCATAACTGAGTAAAAAAAAGTACCTTGGGGTTCCCTAAAATCTATGGAATCCTCGTCCTCGGGGGACATCCGGATCTGATTATATCCAGAGTAAAAATCCATGAAGGAAAGGGCTTGGAACCCAGCCGTAGCATCGATCAACAATTCTATCTTTGGAAGGGGAAAATCATCCTTCGGATAATGGCGGTTGAGATTGCGGAAGTCGATACAGACTCTAATATGTCCATTATTCTTCCTGAATGGCACAATGTTGGCCAGCCATTTGGGGTACTGGACCTCCTTAACAAAGTTGGCCCTGATGAGTTTTTCAACTTCAGCCTCGACCATGGCACCGTGAAACGGATTCATCTTTCTAGGAGGTTGTTTGAACCCGTGATGATTTTCCAAAAGACTGGGGCGATGTATGGGTACCTGAGGATCTAGTCCTGGAATCTCATCATAACTCCAAGAAAACATGTCACAGTGCTGTTTAAGGAAGTTTACGTACCGCTGCTGCTCCTCGAGGGGCATGGCGGTGCTAATCAATGTGGATCTTGAGTCTACCTCTCTTTCGAGGTTCACCTGTACCAACTCTTCGACTGTGGAGAAGACACCTTCTTCAAAAGAAGGGGGCACATTCTATATCCTCTTATTCACTTATGGAGGGATCTTCCATGGGGGAAGTTAGTCCTAAGTTACCAGACCCCGATGGAAGGATGGTACCCGCTTGAGCGGCAGTGGTTATTGCATCGGGGAACTCTGGTGCTGTCGAGACTATAACAATTAAGGCTGTCGAATCAATCCCATCTGGTCTCTGGCCTAAGTTTCCATGCTTGATAATATCAAAGTAGTGGTGAAACGTTGGCTAGAGCTATCTTATTCCAGCCCAGTGAAATAGACAAGTATGACGTACTTTTGTTTCCATGATCCGGACGCCCCGATACCTGATGGGAGTGGGAGGCTCCGGGATCACTAAGGCCTGATTTGTATAAAAATACGAAGTGATCTTCCGAATCTGTTTGGATTTGGGAGCATGGTTCCCTCTTATCTCAGAAGTGAAAAAAATGCCCTATATTGGGGGTCGTGGCATCCAAACAATGTATCAGGAAGACGTAGGTGTCATTTAGGCCTGCCTAAGGGTCGGTCGTAGCAGTGACGGGCTCAACTTCACTTGCTTGGACTTGTTTATCCTTTCTATTGTAATAGTTAGCATCTGGGTAGCAGGCTTCACAAGAGATGAAAGGAGATACATCACCTTGGAGTACACCCACTCGACCATTAAGAGAGTACTTGAGGCATTGGTGATACGATGAAGGGACCACCGCGTGCAGGTAGAGCCATGGACTGCCCATCAATTCATTATATGTGGTGTCCTGGGAGACAACCATGAACTCGATGTTGGAAACTAGGCTGCCGAACTGGGTCTTCAAACGGATCTTGCCGACTGGGGTTTTCTCTTTCCTGTCATATCCCTGGATTCTTAAATTAGAGGGAGTCAAGTCATCTTCGGATAACCCTATCTTCCGCAGCATCCATGTCGGGATAAGGTTGATCCCGACACTATTGTCAACGAGAAAATGACGAACCTACATGCCATTAAGTTGTCATGTGATGTACAATGGTCAGATGTTCCCCTGTATGAGAGATCCTTATTCTTCTCCCGAGAATGAAATGACGGCCTAAAATTCAGCGTTCTCAAACACTTTAGTGTGGAAAGCCTTTGTCGCTGCTACCTCTGTCTCAAACTGGAGGGGGCTTCTTAAAGCCTCGATGAGTGATTCACGCATATCTGGCGATAGGCGAAGGGATTCAAGAATGGAAATCCTCACTGGGATGCTGGCTAGGTGCTTGAGAGCATCATACTTCTGTGCCAGGCGTGAACTTCTGCTTGCAGGGAGCCGCTCTGTGATAGAAGGCATGGCGTGCCCTACGGGATGGACCGACGGCTAACTGGTACTGGGTATATCCCACTGCTCACTAGTCGAAGCCTGGAGAGTAGATTCCAGATGAGGACCAGATGACTGAGATCAGCTTGTAGTAGGGAGAAACTGGTCATGGCACGTCCGATGTGGTTATGCCTGATCCAGTAGCACAAATGGTGGTAGAGGCGGGCATGTCGACACCGGATGAAGGGGATGTGCATGCTGAGTTCTGCACTGGGCATGCTGTCTGGTCTCAGTGGAATACATGGCCTAGCTAGAGGTTCCAACTGACGTGACCTGACAACCCATATGGCTATGGCTCCACCTACGTTGGCGTTGGCTGGGGACGCTGGGGAGGTTTTCCAGGCGCTCCCCTTCGTCGGGAGTCGTATAAGGGTTTACCAACTCGACGGTGTTAACTGAAGCACACCCTTGAATATCACTTGATGAATTATCCACTACCATGCAGATTCTGGGAGGGATCCCCATCTTCAGAGGCATAAAGTCACAGAGAGTGTGGGACGACGATGGAATTGGTAGGGCGCATTGATTTTTCTTGTGCCGTCGATGCTTGCTCTTCTGAGAAGAGGCCAGCTGAGATGATGATACAGAAGTGGTTGATGCAGCATATAAGGGATCCATATGATTTAGGCATGCATAGATAATTCCATGGGCACGGGCGACCACTTTTTGGGCCATCCAGTCATTATGCTTCTGAGACCTGCGGTCAGAAACCTGCTGCCACTCGCCTTCGCTGTCGCTACTGCCGTCTGGCCTTACAAAGACACCTTCCACTTGTGCCGAGGCTAGACCTAACCTGAATATGTTGTTTTCAATATAGTATTGGATCCATTCCTTGAACACATAGCATTACTTGAGGGTGTTCCCCAGGATCTGGTGATAAGGGCAGTAGTTGGGGCGATTAGTGAGATTTTCCTCCTCGGGCTTTTTGCACTCAGGCAAGCATATAATTACCTGCTCTAAGGAGCTGCAGAAGTAACCAAGAACCTAAGACTTGTTGAATAAGTAGGTCTTATTTCATCTCTCTATAAAGGGGGATCTAGGAGCCTGGCCCTTACGAGGGGCCGGAGGAGCCTGCCGAGGAGGCGGAACTTGATTATATCGTCTAGGTGGTGGCAGCGCATTCTGTGGGGGCGTCTGCCGATTCTAAGGATGCTGCTAGGCTAGAAGATATGTAAATAGTGGAGGACCTCTACGGGGATGTGGAGTTGGCTCCAATGATTGAAATTATAGCTTCCTGGGGGCCTCTATCTGGGCCACTGCGGTAGGCTCGGCTCTGATGGCCCTCCTTGCTGGGATTACAGGGGGAAACGGACGTGCCTGGTTGGCCTATTGCAAGGCTTCTTCGAGGCGCTGGGCCTTATTTGAGAAATCTAGGAACTCTCCGGGATAGTTCTGAGTGATCAGAGAGGGAACCAGCTCCTTCTTGACATTCCCCACACACATCATTAGTAATTGCTTCTGAGTCAGCGGTATGTCAAGGGAGTATGTGAGATCCTTCCACCAGGCGATAAAGTCTGCGAATCTCTCATCAGGACTTTGTTTTCACTTGAAGAGGTCTTCGATGCTTTTTTTTCGGTTAGTTCAACTAAACTATAAAAGGAATTTCTTACGGAGGTCCTCCCAATTGGTCACAGATCCGATGGGGAGCTGGCTGTACCAGACGAATGTCGGCCCCTCTAGTGTCTGAACAAAATAGTGGAGATTGGTGGACTCCTGCTGTGCTGGAGTCCCTAACATAGGCCCACACCTTGATTTGAAGTGGGCTAGGTGCTGTGGCGGGTCCCCCATCCCATTAAAGGGGGAGAAGGATGGGTTTCTGAATTTGAGGGATGCTGGCATACCATCCACCCATGCCGGATATGGCTTTCCATCAGGTGGGATGGCCACCTGTCGCGTTTCCAATGCCTCTAGGTGGGCGATGAGTGACGTCATTAGATCATATAGATGGGGGTACCTGTCTTGATGGGGGTCCCTAATCACGAGCGCATTGCCGGGTTCTTCAATGCGGTAGACAAGCTCAGCAGCTGGTGGAGCAACCCTTGGGGCGACTGGGGGAGCCTGAGCGGGTTTCCTTGGATTGTCACACCGTTCAAGAGGGTTTGGTGAGACATACTGCGCCCTCTTTCCGTGAGCTCCGGCTTTCACCCTATCCGTGGGAGCAGCGTGATCAGGGTTGCCTGGGGGCAGCTCACCAAGGGGAAGCTATTCCTACCCCCGATGCCCCGACCTAGGATCACTGTAGTCAGAACGTCTCTTTGAAACGCATTTAGCCATGAGTTCTTTGACCAAATTCCTCTGCCCAGCAACCTTCTGGTGCAATGTGGCCTTCTTGGGTTCCTCCTCCGTCTTCTTCACTAAAGCTTATGGGTCGGAGTTCTTGACAGCTCTGATGTGCTCTTTTCCCTTACCAGAATTCTGGCAGAGTACCAATGCCTCGGTGGGTCTAGAGAGACCTAGGAGGTTCCTCTGCTAATGATTAATTCTCCCTGATGGGTCCAGTAGTGGTGACATGTCCTCATGGATGACTTTCCCATCAAGTATTTCCAGCTTGTTTTCCCCTCCCGACAGATCAGTCATGTTGACCGTAACTCTTCTCGGGGGCATGTCCTCAATGTCGCCTAGTGAGTCAGGCTACCAGCGAATAGCACTGAAGAGGAGGGAAGCGTACTTCCCCCACCCATGGACTTGCTCGTGGGGGGTAGCCTCCTTAATAACCTTTCAGAGTACTTGGAAACTCTGAACGCATTGGTGTTGGAGGGCCCTGTGGTGACCAGGTGACTCGGGGTACTGGACCACGGGGATTTTGTCCAGGTCAACCAGACGACATTGTATGACAATGTCTTCAAGGTTCACTAGTCTCCTAGGATAAGACAATCACTGGTGGTGGAGGTGGAAGTGCGTCTCCCAGAGGGTCTGGCGGAAACATTCAAACTCCTCCGGGGTGAGAGATTCCGGCGCATGAAAATTTGGTCCTGCGACCGGCCAAAACATCTCAGCGAAGTGGTCAACTGCGAGGATGGTCCAGAAGCTCCTCAGCTCAGATTCAGGGTCTGGCCCTTGATTTCCCTACTCATAACTGGGGGTGGCTAAGGAACTGGAAGCGGCAATGAGGAAGACCGCTAGGACGGTGGGCTGGCTGACGGAGAATACGGCGAGTGGGATGACTAGCCACCGAATCTTGGGCTATCATATGAGGATTGTAGCGACCTGGCCGCTATATCACAATAGGATGGAACAGAGACCAAATCTCCTAAAACAACATCAGCATCTGCTGAGGGTGAGCTATGTTGTGACTCTTCCTCCATTGTCCCCACAAATAGCTCTCCATAGTCTCTAGCCGAGGCAGCGGGCGCTTCCGGAGATGACGGTGGAGACTACGTGGTCGGTCCCTCGGGACATGCCAGGTTCTCTTCCTCCTAGATATACCGTCAGAGGGTGACAAGGATCCAATATAACTCTCATTCTGAGAGTAAGAGGCTTATGTGCCTCATTCCTACCCCAACCCTTGACTCGGAGGACTGAGGGGAGGGCTCTAGCACCGAGTCATACTCCTCCTCAAAGTCTGAGAAGAAGACTAGTATGATTCCTATTTGGCCCTCCCAATAATTCCTCTTGTGATGGTTACCACCTCCTCTCTTTCCCCCGGGTGGATCTTTGGGGCAAGGCCTACTTTCGGCACAAGGTGGTCCTTCGGCCATACTGGTGTTGGGGCGGAGAGAGCTCCCACCAGGGTGGGCCGCGGTGCGAGGACCACCCGGGAAAATGTCGAAAGGGACATAGGTAGGACCTTCGTGGGAAGCGCTGGAGTGGGAAGGGCCTCCAATGGAGCTGACGGAAGCATATATAGGAGTGGTAGGAGCATGGGTAGGAACTTCATGCTCACTTTCCCTGACTACATCAGTGTGAGGAAGGTCCTCATACTAGTAAAGCCGAGCACAAGTAGGACCTCTATGCTGGGCGTTAGTGAAGTGATGTTGCTCTCCACCCCTTCAATCATTGGGGTGAGGAGGACCTTTACCGGCTTTTATGAGGACATGGGGAGGGCCTTCATGTTGGTGAGTGACCAGACATGCAATATCTTAATACCTGCAGTCTATGGTAGAGGGAGTGACCCCATACCTAGTTTAGTGAGCACGGAAGAGACCCCAATATGGAGTGTTGCTGTCACGAGGGAGATCCTCACTTGGGTTGAGGGTGGCACGGGGCAGACCTCCAAGTCGAGGTTGGAAGTAGGGAGGACTCGCACCTTCCATAGTGGCGGTACATCGTGGGCCTCTGCACTGAGTGGCATTGCTGAAGATTGGTTCACAGTGGCCATCGCCTATTCCGGTGACCGAGAGAGTCGACCCAGCCTTCCTGTGGGGCGGTTGGGGCCTTGATCCAGGTCGGGAGTATAAATTTCCCTGCTCAACATATGCAGGGAGTTGGGGATATGAGTTAGCGGTGGCTTGGGCCACAGTATTCGTTGACTTTGATGCCCCATGGTGGGCGTCCTCTTCCATTTGCACCCGAAACTGGTGCCGGGTCAGTTGAACCGGAGTCGGTGGTGTAGGCGCGTGGCTTACCTGCTCCTTGGATCAGGGAACCGGGCGGGGGCACTAACACATCCTAGTGGGAGCCCTCACTAGGAGCCCTTGGAGCGAGACTCTGATCAGGCCGACCCAGACATCCCCTACCTCGTCGGCGTAGGGCAGGGAGTTGTCAAGGAGTTCTAGGGACAAGCACCCGAAACGATTGAATGTTGGGGTGGGGAGCAACAGCTCCCTACGCGGCCCTCAGGGGCGAAGTTGATGGCGAGGTGCAACTACCTCGAGATCTAGGTGGGAAATATCCCTGGTGGGGATGATCCCCTCCTCATCGTACATGCGTATAAGTTCATTACTTACCCTTTGCTGGATAATTTCTGATGGGGAGAGGGGGCGTGGGCGCCCATCAGTTGTGGCGGTTGAGGTCATCGTGGAAGAGGCGGAACCACATGGGATGGCCGTGTTGGTATTTCCCCTGCCCCTGTGCCAGTGGGTAGGTGGTGATCGAGTTCCGAATGCAACAACTTGGTTTCTGAAAGTAGGGAGATGAACTCATTAATAATTATAGTAAAACAAATCGACAACCAGTTCCCCAACACCGTTCCATATTCCATGGCCGGTAAGAGGGATCCTCGTTGACAACGTCGCAGAATGGAATGCTCAACGTCCTGATTGTCCCAACTTCTGGTGAGTTTCACGTCAGGCTTACTATTTTCTTGGTGGGACCTGGTGCCAGATGATAGGGTCTGATGACATGTTAATCCACCGATGCCTCGAATTCTACTAGTCTCCATTCTGAGGAGAATATGCTTCACGTCGGGTTCACCATTTCTATTTCTGACGCTTTCTTCGGGGCGCGCACATCCGTCACATAGAGGATGCACAACTATTACCCCACATTCCTGCTTTCCAATGGAGGGCAGCATCTGCTCCTTATTCAAGGATGTCTACTCCTTGATCGAAACGGGATAATGGGATGTCGGTTACTCCTTCCATGGATTCCTCCTCAAAGCTCTTCACCTAGTCCGAGTCTCCCTTATAAACTTCAGACGTTGTTCATGAAACTCTTCCTGGCACTATATCATCATGGACACCAGTTAATTACACTGCTTTTGTTAGGACAATCCATGGGGTCCAGTGAGGGAAACAACCTTCGGTTAGGAGAGAAGTCATGTTGGGATCACTGGCATGTCTGGACGCTGGGGGATTGGCGTGTCTGTCTTCTGTCCCATATTATAGGGCTTCTCGAGGGCGTAGAATCCCAAGGCATCCCACATTGAATGCAGGGAATCATATTCTATGGTCATGTATATAAGGTTTTCCTCATCTTCCCATGTTTAACACAAGGTATTCTGCAAGTTTAACGTCCATCTAAGACGGATCAGACTAATTGGAACACTAATTAGAATGGATCAAATGGAGGAACCCCCTAGAGGGAACACCGATATTGGGGCCAAACACATGGGTGGCTTCCAGAATTCAATTAGTGGGAGTGGGGAATGGGGTGGCATGATCCCACCAGGATGTGGTGGCCTGGGTGAGGATCATGATGGGTGATGAAGTGAAGGGGAATGAAATATTTCCATCGTAAGAGCGACGATGAAGTTGGGCTTGAGCCTCGTAGGGACCTCCTACATATCCCTGTGGCAGGGAACCAAAGTCCACATAGTTCGATGAGATGATGGGATACAGTTTAACGTTTTGTGGGATGGGGCAAACCTAACACAAAGGTGGTTAGAACGATCAGGTGGTGGGCTTGAACCTTATGGAGGATTCCTACGTACCATGCCTTGACATGGATCAAAGTCCTCGTAGTTCGGGAATGGGTTGGAGTTGATGAACCGACATGAATAGGGACCTAAGGTCTAGGTGGATGGTGCGATTGGACCTCATGGTGGCTTCCTATGTACCATGCCTTGACATAGATCAAAGTCCCCATAGTTCATGTGGAAAGGGGCTTGACACACTGACACGGAGACGGTCGGGGCCAATGGTTGGTGGGCTTGAACCTCGTAGAGGCTTCCTACATACCTTTCCTTGGAAAAGATCAAATTCATCATAGTTCAAGAAGATGTTTGGGGCATACACTCTGAGGCGGCCTAGGTGGTGGGTTGTTGGGCTTGAACCTTGTGGAGGCTTCCTACGTACCATTCCTTGACATGGATCAAAGTCTTCGTAGTTTGGGATATAGGGTGGGGCTTACACTCTGAGTCTGACCAGGTGGTTGGTTGTTGGGCTTGAACCTCATGGAGGCTTCCTACATACCATGCCTTGACATGGATCAAATTCCTCGTATTTCGGGATATGGGGTGGGGCTTACACTCTAAGGCGGCCCAGGTGGTTGGTTTTTAGGCTTGAACCTCGTGGTGGCTTCCTATGTACCATGCCTGGACATGGATCAAAGTCCTCATAGTTCGGGATATGGGGTGGGGCTTACACTATGAGGAATCCTAGGTGTTTGGTTGTTAGCCTTGAACCTCATGGAGGCTTCCTACGTACCATGCCTTGACATGGATCAAAGTCATCATAGTTCGGGATGGTCATTTGGGGCTTATGATCTAAGGCAGCCCAGGTGGTTGGTTATTGGGCTTGAACCTCGTGGAGGCTTCCTACGTACCATGCCTTGACATGGATCAAAGTCCTCATAGTTCGGGATATGGGGTGGGGCTTACACTCCGAGGTGGCCCAGGTGGTTTGTTGTTGGGCTTGAACCTCGTGGAGGCTTCCTACGTACCATGCCTTGACATGGATCAAATTCCTCATAGTTCGGGATATGGGGTGGGGCTTACACCCCGAGGTGGCCCAGGTGGTTTGTCATGGTCGGTGCTTACTCTAAGCTCACGTGAGTCATGCTCAGTGTGATAAACAAGAGATAGCAGAGACCTGACGACCACGTCGTGAAAGGTGCATCCGTGGGAAATGGAGAGAGGCTTACGCGTGATTAATGACCCAAAGAGGAAATAGGGGCTTATTCGTGGTTAGTAGCCTGAGAATTCGGGAATTAATCCAAGATAGAGGCCCGATGGATACAAAGCGCAGTGGGAGAGAGATTTGGTACCGAAGAAAGGAGAAGCACCGTTTCCCACCACGCCCTTCACTGGCCCTGGGGTCTGAAGAAGAAAGGAGGAGCAGGGATGCTGCCTCCTGCAAGGAAAGCTAGGCTCTTACACCATGGTGGCTTCCCTTTACCACGGACAAACACCAGTCCAATAAGGATGATATTATCCCTTGTGAGGGGTGATCCCATCCCTATGGAGACGATTGGGCATAGAGAATGTCCAAGGCGGGAGACCCTGCGTGTGAAGCACGGGGCGAGGTCACAGTTTAACATCATGTGATGAGGAAGATGTTGCTTGGAAGTTTAACATCCTGCAGCTCAGATGAAGTGGGTTCACTCCACACCCCAAGGACTTACATAACCAGTACCCTCCACTCCTTGTAGAAGGGAAGGCATCGGAAATGCCGTAGCAAGGGGGTGTCATGGAGCGAACCATCGAGGGGTCCATATTAGCATGACTATGTGAAGAAGCAATATCCGTTAGCATGTCTATGAGAAGAAGCATGAGGCGAAGCAACGCAATAGGAAGAATCGTCCAAGGGAATTTGAAGTTAATTCGTACGAGCCTAGAAGGTCGTACGAGAAAACTGTGTATGATATGGATGCTCGGGGCGTGAGAGACACCCGCGAATTGCATCCATAAGAAGAGCATCAGGCACTCGCGCAAGGGTACACCCAAGGAGTATGAGGAATGAAAGTGAAGAGGTAGCCGGGAGCCCCGGAATGAGGGGTCCTGGAGAGTTGCGTACAAACCTTTGATACTTGCGCGCGAAATAAGTATCCCTGCGCGAATAACACTGGTCTGACACGAAATCAGTGAGGGTTGCGCGTAAATGGAGCCGGGGATTTGCATGAAAATATAAAGGATTGCACGCAAGGAGTACGAATTGCGTGCAATTGGGAGAGACTATGTGCAATGACTAGGGTGCACGCAATTGAAGGGGATTTCATGCAATGAATGGGGTGTGCAAAATTGAAGGGGATTGTGCGCAATTGGCTGGGGTTCTCACAATTGAAGGGGATTTCACACAATGACTGGGGTGCATGAAATTAAAGGGGATTTCACACGATTGGACGACCTGTGCACAAGTGGAAGGGATTGCGCGCAAGGGGAGGACCCCGAAGGGATTGAAATTCAGTCTTAAACCAAGGGGATATCGCGCGAAGGCGGATCCCGGGGCAACTTGGCACGAACATAACCATACCTAAAGGATATCTTTGTGTGCACGAAAGGATAATTTCACACATAAGAGCTGGTTGAGATTATTCATCCCAGAAGTCTAAGGAGGTCACCTTCTATTTATAGGCATTCGGGGCGCGGAAAACAGGTCGGTGTGAAATAATTACGCGTCAAGGTCGGCGGTGCGAAATGTCAATCGCGCAGGGCAGGGGCGCGAAATATTTTTCACCCATTCTGAATAACTATCGTAAATCCTAGAACATTCCACACGAGGCATAATTTTTTCATGCACTTATGAATTTTTTTCATGCGACCCCTTCGCCCCCCCCCCCGGACTGGGTCCCCAGATCTGAATATGACTTCGCTTTGTGGTTTTTAAACCTTCTTCATCGCTTGAGCATTTTTTGGTGTCTACAGGAGTGAAATCATTTGGAAATGTGGTTGGATGGATCGTGTGTTTTCCTTCGGGTGATAACAGGTTTGGTCACCATTAGAGTTGGGAGAACGGGAAAATGATGGCAAGTTATTTGGGTCATGAGTTGTATAGTGGATCGGGCCGATGAGGTGCAGATTGGTTCCTCTATGACAATGTGATGTTGTGTGTTAATATTACATGTGTTGTGAGTTAGGTGTTATCGCCTACGTTTCCCCCATTAAGTTCTCGTGGTGGGAATTGTTGAAGTGGATGCATCCTTGAGAAGTTTTCTGGTTCGTGTTGTGGGATGTGGTGACGAATTCTTGAGGGGAATGTTTGTTCCCCTGATCCTTGTTTGGTGGCATTGTGATGTGAAACCATAAACATGGTAATTGGGAATGGATAGGGAGTCCTTGTGTCATGATCTCTTGTTATGGAAGTTTGGTGATGCTCGAAAGAGCAGCTCGAGGACGAGCCATTATAAGGTGGGGAGGTTGTAAGATCCCGGATTCTCCAAAAGGTATGTTCTTATTTATATTTCAGTTTTAATCCCTTATTTTGGAAAAAAGTATGTGTTTTCAAGTTCATATGAGGACTCAGGGGTGTTATGGGAGTTCAAGACATGAAGCAGGATGAAAAAGGATTTTATAGGAATGTTTCACGGTTTGTGCACAATTAGTACAAATGGTGCGGAGCATCCCAGGTAACCGTGAAACCTTGGACAGAGGTTTACACATAGTTATACAAACCATGTAGAAATCCCAGGTAACCATTCTAATTTGGTGTTTTCAGATAGTAGATTCCAAATAGTTTGTGCACGGTTTGGCAAATCGTGCGGATAAACCGTGTGGCCTAGAAAAGTTGGAAAATTTACAAAATTTCCATTATGGGATTTTAAACCTCAACTCATGATTTTCCTCTATTCCTCCCCTATCAACCCTAGTGATTAACCAAGACCTTAAATAGATCCCATGGATCAATATCCATTGTTTCTAGGCCGTTTTTGACGCCATTGGTTGTGGATTGAAGCTTTGGGTAAGTCTAATCCTCTCTCTCCTTCTCTTTTCTGGATTAGGGTTTGTATTTTGGGCGATCTCCATCCAAATCCCTAAAACACTATTTTAGGGTGAGATTTAGGATGAGGATTCAAGGGCTGTATGAATCTGTATCCATTCCATGATTAAGAGTGTTTTAATCATCGGATTCGAGTTAGGTGGTCTACAAGTTACATTCCATAGTTTTTGAGTAGATTTGTGCATATGAGTATGTGTTATTTCTTCCTCTTATTGTGATTTAGATTCATTTGGTGGGATTTAGTAGAATGATCATCTAAATAATTATTTGAAACCCTCATGATCCTTGTGGGATGCATTGAGGATGATTTGACCAATTTGGGGCCACCCATGGGGCGTTCCGACCTTTCCAAACCTAGAAATTGACAAGGTCACGTGTGTAATTTATGAGTAATAACATAAATTCTATTTTTAACATGTTAGTATGGTTAGTTATATTGAATATGGAATTTCCATGTTTTTCCTAGGTTTAATAACGACTTAAGGGGTTGTTTGGAATGTATTATTAATGAGTTAAATGGGTTAAATGGGATTATGTTGAATGATATATGATTTATGTTGAAATTCCAAATAGAAATAGTACATATAAAATTATGATCATGTTAAATTGGAAATAACTTGTGAATTTAGAACATATAAAGTGTTGCATGATGAAACTGATAAATATGGAATGAGTTAATACATGATAAATGTACTTGAAATGATAAATGGGCTAAATGGGTTAAAGTATGGCCATTGATGAATATTGACTGAGGCATGGGGGTTGTTGAATAAACTTAAAGGTTTAAGGCATGAGAATGGGAATTTGGCTAAATGACTATGAATTGTAATTGGTAAATGTGTTAATGGGTTATGGCATTGTATTAATTCCCATGTTGTTTGTTATTCTTTGTCATTGATGATTTATAATGGAATTGGTTATTTAATGTTGTGTTATGGTATGATTATGGTGATTTGATAAATAAGAATGTGCACATGAATTTATAGAGTGGGGTATTTAATTGAGGTTCTAAGCCTACAGGTTGAGTTAGACTGAGGCTCTAAACTCTACCTCATAAATGCACAGGTTAGGGAAGGGGATAGAGGTTCTATTCTCTTAATGGTTGCATTCCACCAGGACCGAGGCTTTGAGGTGAGGATAATGTGTTTATGTGATACGTGTATCCCTAGTGATATAGGGACTTGATTTATTTCCCCTATGCATTTTGATTGATTTCTTTATACCCTTATGTAGATGATAATTATGCCTAACCCATATAACTTGTGATCAAAATGGATTAAGGAATGAATATGAAATAATAAATGAAATTGGGATAAATACTATGAGTTAATTGAGTTGGGCTTGGAATGTACATAGAGTAGGATCCAGACGTGGAGTCGGGAACCATTTGGGAATTCGACTGTTTATCTTATTCTGAGTTCTGTTCACTTTGCACTACTAGTATGTCATGAAATTGTTAATGTTGAATTATGGTTTGTACCTAGTTTAGATATGTTTGACTTGTATGTTCATTAGTTCATATTATTCCTCTATTTATATTGTGTTCTACTCTGGATTACTCTGGTAAAGAGGGTATAGTCTCCCGACATGGCTCATTAGACTCTTGCTGCTAGTTGGCAACCTCTAGCATAAGGGGAGGTGCGCTTGAGGTCATGTGATGACTCGGCTCAGGGCACCGGTTTAGTGGATTCCGGGCCAGGGACGTTACAAATAATACTAAAAAAGTTCTTAATAAGATATTAAATCATCAACATAAAGTAACCCCTTATCCAAACAAGCCATTATATAGAACCCACATTTATAAGAAATCCTTTGAAACTAAAAATCACTTCTATTCAATGAACAACCCAAATAAATTTATCAAAAATGATAATAAATTCATCAAATTAAACCATTGAATATAAATAACTACCCCAAAATGGTATTAACCAAGCCTCCTTCGACAATGGTGATTGGAAACCACAAGATTAGCCTTCAATAGAAAAGTAATGACAAGAAACTTTAAAGGATCGATAGAAATCACTATCTGGTCATGAATCTGAACACAACTGTAGAAAAACTACTAACAAAACCAAATACAAAGAAAAAAATTGAAGGAACTCTTACCCAAAGAGGTGTAATGCAATAAACATAATGACTGATTTCCAAATGGATGACTCGGAAGGAGCGTAGATCTCTAAAATTTCATAGGGAGATCTCTAGGTCTATAGAGGGAGTATTTAGGAGGAATAAAAGAGTAAACACACATAAATAACCCTAAAAACCCATGTTGTGTAACTTAAATGGCATGTAATCCCATCACACATTTTCAATTTCATGAAGGGTGATAATGCTGAAAAACACATTTCCTTTTTAAGAAAACCCCAATTTTTTCCATTAGATGATATAAATAAAATACACGAAGTGAAATACATTAATTCCATGAAATTGATTCATAGAATCTTCCTAAATACCATTGAATAGTGTCTTATCCCTTTAAACATCATGTAATTACCTAACAGATAGCAAACACCCCATTTTCTAGTAGAAAAACACCAAATCACCCAGGGAATTCTTCAAACATGGGGAGAACGCCTCAAAGACATTAAAATACTTATAACCATACTTTATTAACTAAAATAAATATATATCCCTAAAAATTATTCAATTTCCCCGAGAAAAGGATCTCCATCCCTAAGAAGTCCACAAACACACCCAAACAAGGAAGATAAACAAGGCATGAAGAAAGGAATACTTGAAAAGCCTAATTGGGTGTTATAGTAGTTCTGGTGCGTGAAACTTGGTCATGGTTTCATCATATATAGAGTTTTAATCATGAAATATATAAATTTTTTTCCATTAAATACACCTTTATAACCATCCATGAAAGGCGGTGATAGGAAAAATGAAATACACTATTCATAGTGATGGAAACCCATATATACGCATGAACACTGCTTTCTTTTTTATAATAGAAAAAAAACCATGGTAAAAATATATTATCATTATAAAATAATAATAATATTTTAAATATCATATATATTCATTAAATATATCCTTAATACCATCCACATAAAGAAAAAAAGAAAAACAAATCACATCACTTCCTGATGGTGGTTGTCCACACGTATGCATGAGAGACATAATCGTTATCCAATGTATTTGTGTATTAGAAGGTAGATAATATTTTATATTTAAATAATCAAAAAAATTCATAAACAACATATATAATCATTAATTCCATCAACATGACCATCTATGAGAAATAACGATGAAAAAAGAATTGCATTGTTTTGTGGAGCCGACGGTCTGCATGTACGCATGATAATGTTTTCATTTACCCTTGGGGTGGATGATAAATATATAATGGTTATTCAATTAACATAATGAATTTTCTGTAATATAATTATACTAATTTTATAATTCTCATATGGTTAAATAAAAATTAGAGTATATAGAAGAATAAGTAAACTTAAATGGTTTTGGTGGAGACAATACATCTTCATTGAAAATACTCCTTGGATATCTTCTTAATAATATTTGGGATGATCTTATAAGAAAACATGAACCTATAAAAAATTTATGAGGATGTTTATATGATATTCAGGTAGAATTTGGTTAAGCTAAGTAGCTCATAAAGGTGTGTAGAATAGTGGAAACACTACAAGTTCAATGGAATTTAGGGGTAGTTTTTGAAAGCCGCCAAAAAAAGTGGTGTCATGAAACTATTCACATAAGTTTTCAAATATCATCATGAAATTATTTACTAGTGGTTTTTGAAACCAATATGAAAATTATAGCAGTTATTTTTGTAAACACATTTTTTTATTTTTTTATTTTTTAAATATTTTGTATTATTTATTAATTTATTCAATTAATTTAATATTATTATTTATTAATTATATATTTAATATATCATGCATGCACATGCCATGCATGAAATGAATAAATTGATCATATATATGTGTTGGGTAAGATTTGAACCTCTTACCCCTTTGTTATTCTGCAAAGACATTACCACTCCAATAAACTTCTCATGTAGTCAACAAATTTTTTTTAACACATATAAATATGTATGGATAAATACATATAAATATGAATAAATTAATAATAATATTAAATAATTATGAAAAATAATAAATAATAATAATCAAATAATACTAAAAAAAATAAATAATTAATGAGTAATAAATAATTAATAAAAAATGAAAAATAAGAATCAAATGAATAATAAATAACAAATAACCAATGATAAATGAAAAATAATAAATAATAAATAATAAATAATGAAAAATATATAATAATAATAAAACAAAAATAATATATAATATATAAATGTTAAATAATAAATCAATAAATAATTAATAAGTAGTAAATAAATAATAAATAATAAATAGATAATAAATAATAAATAAATAAATAGTAACTAAATAATAAATAGGTAATAAAAAATAAAAAATAAAAAATATGTCACAATATATAGAAAATACTAAATAAATAAATAATATTCTAATAATAAATAAAAAATTAATATATAATATAAATTAATAATTAATTTATAATAAATAATAAATCAATATATAGTAAATAATAAATAATAAATAAAAAATAGAAAGTTATAAATAATAAATAATACGTAGTATATAATAAATACTAAATAGTAAATAAATATATAAAATGACATATGAATTAATTTAAATATAGTTATGTATATGTTATAAAAATATAAAAATATAAATAAATTTATGAAAATCTTTATAAATAAAAGCACAAACACACACACACAACAACCAATAGAATGCATATAAATAAATGCACAATCATCATATATATAAATATAAATTAATGTAAATTAATATACATTAATGTATATAAATATATATATATACACTATATGACGAAATTCATATAAATATATATTCATATATTTAATTATATATATTTTTAAAATACCTATTGATAAATATATATAAATTTTAAATAAGTACACATAAATGTATAGAAATACGTACAAATAGATACATATATTTAGATAATAAATCAACAACAGAGTAAAAGACATAACTATAGAAACACCATCAAATCAATAGGGGTGTAAATCCAAGGAATGAACTCATATATAACCCAATAATAATATGAATAATCACTTAAATGAAGCTAAAACCACATCGAACGTTCATAATTCAAGGTATCCTAACAAAAAAATAAGGTTTGAAGGACATATAAGCCCTTTTTACCCCTAAAAACTTAATGAATGGGACCTCCCCATTCAACACAATATAGAGCTCACCATACGATTTGATTTGATATATCATAGATCTTGAATTGACACTCAGAGTAAAAAATTTTCCTTTTTGACGTGGAAGATTTATTTCCAACTTCTCATGGAAAATTAATAAATTTTATTCAATTTATTATAGATTTTTTTAATCTAATTTCATTGAAATTCATTTCACAAGCTTTGATTTGGCAGGTGGTGAAGCAAAAATAGAAACCCGAATCAAAAGGTATGGTCATTTGATGTAGAAGTTTGATTTTTAACTTATCCTAGAATTAATTTGAGTCTCAAATAATTACCAACACATAATTATAATTAATTAATTATTAATTCTTAATAATTAAATAATATTATAAATAATGAATAAAAAATCATTATAAATAATAAATAATAATTATTATTAATAATAAATAATTATTAATTATTTAATATATTTTTCATTGTATTTAGTGGTGGTTTTCTATAAACAGTACTAAAAATAAATTTAAGAATTTTTTTTAAAAATAATTGATTTAGCGGGGGGTTTGCAAAAACCACTGATAAAAAAACATGACTAAATATTTTTTAGTAGTTTTAAAAACTATCACAGATTTCAACTTCTCTTATAGTGAACAATATTGGATAACCTTCTTCATAACCTTAACTGTCCAACCATAAGGTCCCATGTAGGTTCTTGATCTTTATAGGCTAACAAAAAGCACCGAGGGTGTCAAGTATAGTCATTAGGAAACATTTTGCCCTCAATATCCCATAAAAACATCATGACATTCACTTAGGAATCCAATATGATGAATCCATACCATGGGTTTAGATAGAAAGGATACCCACACAACTTAAAAATCATTATATTCAACATTTCACACCACCCTTATTCATAATGATGGCCACTATGGTTAGTTATGAAGTGTCCTGGACCATTCATAACCATTGCATTATTGGTTCTTGTTATTGGAGGTGCTGGGAATAGGTTGGAGGAAGGGAAGTGGAGTGAGATATAAAAATTTTGTTGGGAAATATGTGTAACTATGTGTTCATGGACATCATAGTATAGAGGCATGTTAATTATAGAGGGAGGTTATGGACTTTGGTTTGTCACACTATGATTGTCTGAGTCATACTGCGATGTTTTGTGTCACAAAACCGGGGGTGTAGGCCATAATAATTATGAATCATTTTATTTTGGGTATATAAGTTTTTCCATGCTATGATAACCCTCATAAATCAGTGATGTTTTTAGTGTTTTTTTATATAAAATACTATACATTTAGAATATTTAATCTTAAATATAGAATTTTTACTCTCATGTGGTGCCTTAATTTATTTTCTAGTTACAGTGTAAAGTTATTAAATAGTTTAATGAATGTTTTAGGTAGTTTTCATTATTTTTTATATATAGATATCATTTAATGGTATCAACTTTTTTGGTTTGGAATTCTAGGTGTTTGATTTTATGGTTCTTCCATTTTTTTGCACAGTCACATCATAGAGAAATTGTTTCACCATGACATGGTTCAGGAATAGATCATGTATTTCAAAGGTCCATTCATCACGAATGAATAACCTTGGTCATGGAGTTACCTCTATTAGATATTTTAAATTATGTTCAGTAGATTGAGTTTTAAATGAGGGATATATAGCGTATTTGTTGTGTTATTTTCAGAGTTTAGTTTGATATTTCATGTCATGGAATAATTGATGCTTCTCATGTCATGAAACCTTGTGTTTAAAAATTTAATTTCAATGTGAAATCCCCTTTAGATTCTTCAAGATTCCTTTGATTTCTATTATACCCTAGGTGACGAGATATGTTTCTTTGTATAACTTTAACCTTTTATACTTACTTTTGATTTTGGATTTGTGAGGTAAAAAATCATCCATTTGAGGTGAGTTATTTTATATTCATTTGTGATTTTATTCATTTCCTTCTTCATGGGGGTGTTTTAATAGAAAATTAGTGTTAGTATTATTGAACTTGATTCATGGTTTTTATGTTTTATAATTATGATCTAGTTTATCATGCCTTTCCATGAGTGATTTTGGGTTATTGAATCAAATTCCTCACCTCATTCTTATAAAAATTTGTAATGATCCAGTAATTATATGGGATTTGAGAATTCTCCCTCATATTTTTTTTATAAATTATGGATGTTTCATGATTTTTCATTCTATATGTGGATATAAATGATTAAAAAAACAAAGATAATAAAATGGAAAAATATTTAATTTATCAGAAATTCTGATTTTCACATATCATATGTTTTCTTAACAACATTTACAATTGCTAGTTGTTCATTGATATTGATAAAGATCTTATTATTTCTATGATATATTTATATGTTTTATTTTTGTGGATTAATTAAATTTATCCCCTTACATTAGATATTAATCATGAAAATATAGAAATAAACTAGTTTTTTGGTATCTGATATTGATGTAATGTTTCTTGTGAGTGAGATGAATATTGAATGCGAAAGAATGTTTTAAAATGGAACTATATTTTTTTTATTTCTAAAATATGGCATTGTTTCCTACTAGTAATCATTTTTTAGTTAATATGACATTTTTGGTTGATGATTTGTTTTTTTGGATGATTTTTTTATGATGGAATGTGTTTGGTGGTTGATGATATTGTAATGGCCCACCAATTTCACGTATCACTATTTTAATGGAAAATTGAAATTTTGTTAATAGAGTATGATAAATTTTGATAATTATGAATTATATTGATATTTTTAGAGTTATAAAATCTTTATAATATTTTTTAGACCTGTATTGAGGTTGGATATATGTTTCGACTATATTGGTGAATTTTGGAGCAAGGCCAGGTGCCTAGCTGAAATTCTACCATGTTTAGCATGTCACTTCATGATTCTTCAATAATGTCATAATGTGATGATTCATTGGATATTCATGGATGAAGTATGAGGGAACCACACCATGGTTCACTATGGTGTTGTGGTAGTAAGAGTTCTTAAGAAACTTTTCATACTTTGACCCCTTGGTCACGTTAAGATAGTGTTGTGGTAGGGGATGTACCCTCATCCTAGTGAAAGTTATGCCACATCCTAGTAGTACAAAGACCCAGACCTTCCAACCCATTACATTGAGGGAATTTTGGTTTTATAGGTATTTAGTTGATATTATTAGGGAGTTGGAGAGGAAAAGGAGGAGTTGGCTGGAAAATACAACTAAAATTGGATCTATGACATAGAGTTAGGTGCAACACTATAATGGTGGATGTTGTAGTGTAGAGGATCTAGAAAGGGTTTAGGTATACTAGAAGTGGTGTTGTTAAGGCACTTCCAATTTGGGGGTAGTAGTACTATGGAGCCTTAGATATGGTGTAGCCACTTCTTAGATGTTATGGGCTACATTATGAAGATTTTTTCATTAGCACAGAGTCCATCAAGAGGGGTTTTGACAGTTCTATTGTTTTTTGTGTAGTTTTTTCCTATAGTAGGTGCATGACACAACATTCTTCTTGTCAGAAAAGGGTTGTTTGGTCTACACCATGTTTTCAACCATGTTTTATATGATCTTTTTAATGTAAATAACTATGGATTTCTGAGACACTTTGAACAACAATGATTCAAAATGGTGAGAGGTCATATACCATATCAACTTTGGCATTTAGTAGTTATGTGGCATGGTTACATTGGCTATGCTGTGGTTATTTATTTTGAAGACTATGGATAAATTCCTAGATCCCTTCAAACCCCATAAATTTTCGATTTTTCTATCATTCCTTGGGAAAACCAAGTGCATCCTAAGAAGATACTTCATCACTAAATTAGTGGTTTTTTAACTTAACCCTAGAATATAAATTTTGTTGGTTTAGTTGAGTTCCCCTCATTATTTTTTCTTATTTTCACTTATTTTATTTTTTAGGGAGGTTATGGTCAATAGAAATCTCATGTTGGGTCTTATTGTGGTGGGATAATGATGTGGTTATTTTTTTTATTGGATAGTAAGGATGTTCTCCATTGTTTTGGTACTCAGTGGTGGACTTCCACTTTCATCAACCATGTACAACGTTTCAGAAAACACTATTTGAGTTTGGGTATCCTTTATTTATCATTTAGTTGCATCATTCTGGAATGCTATATTCTTGTTCATCATTGGGAAGATAATATATTATATATAATAAATAAAAAGAATACATTTTATTTTAATTTAAATGGGAAGGGGAATTAAATCACATAATTTATAGACTTTGATATTTTGATTTTGGAATTAGACAGGTTTGATGCCTTTCTGAAAATTATTGTCATTGGGAGATTTTTTTTGCACTGTGAAGTTTCAATTATTGAAATAAAATTGTTTGATTATTTTTTATCACATTCAATGAAAATAGTTTACCAATTATATTAAGTGATCGAATTGGTTGAAAATGTAAAATATGGATTTTTTGAGAATTCTCCAAAAACAAAGAAGTGTAAATGATGAAAATACCATTAATAAATATTTTTATTTGTGAATGTGATGTGAGAAATGTTGTGGTGTGTGGTTATGGTATGTTCTAGTTATTTGTGGTTGTGATATAAGGTTGTGATGTGGTAAAAATTGGATGTGGTATGTGGTTGTAGTAATGAGGGAATTATCATGATGAGAAGGTGGTTGTGGTAATACAATGTTGGTAGTGTGGGGATTGTTGTAATATAAAGTTTATGATGATATTATTATATTGGTTTGTTTTGGTTTGTGTTATTCTAAATTCTTAGGTACTGATGGAATAATTTTTTAACAATAAAAGTGAATGATAATGGGTTCAAATTAGTAATTAATGTTAAATTAAAATGGAATATGTGTCTTAAATAATTGTTAATTAATGTGAGTAAAATAATTTGAAATAATAAAATGAATGGACTTTTAAATCAATGGTATTAATGAAATAAATTGGTTGGGAATTTGAAATATAGAAAATGGATCGAATTGAAAATAATTGTTGTTAGGTATTTAGGTGTGGGATTCTTGTATGGTGTTATGAATTTAGTGGTGGTAGAGAAAATTTGGATATTGTGAGGTTATATGGGGATGTTGATAATTGGGATGACTTACTTTTTTTGAACTACCTTTTGGTATTTTCTACTATGATACTATATATACCATTGTATTTCTTTATTATTTATATATAAACCCCACCCATGGTGAGAACCTCATGCCAACAACTAAATGTTTTGAGGGTGTTATTTCAAATATCTAGGTGGTGAGGATGGATGGATGGTTACCCATAGTTGACCACTCTTTCTTTTATAAATTTCACATGCATGGGATGTGATGGAAAAAAAATTCAAAATTCCATTATGATGATGTGTCATAAGATGATGGGGTGGCCAATGGTGGGGTTTGATCATGGTATGGGGAGGGGATGAGGTTGATTTTATTCTATTTTAAGTTAACATACAAATCTAGTTAAGTGATGTGACGTGATAGGATAGGTGTCTTTAAGAGAGTTATGATGTGATGTGATGGTCTATGTGTGTTTGGGAGAGATTTTATGTGATGTGTGGGGAAAAGTGTCTTCAGGTGAGATGTAATGTGATGTGGTATCATTGGTGTCCATAGTACGGTTATTATATAGAAGAGGTGGGTGTTCTAGGATGTACAAAATTGGGGTGTGAGAGTGGAATATCAGTGGTAATGAGGTGTTGGGTAACCTTGACCGATATACTTCATATTATGTGATTATCCATGGATGTGTTATTTGGTGATCATGCCTTGGTAAAGATGAGATTAGATAATTGACCTGTTTAGGTGTTGTAGGTTTAGTTATTTCCTCATAGATTCATTAGTATTCTCTTTTCACATGTTCAAGGGAGTCTTTGTTATGTTACTACAATGTATACTTGTATGCTCTCCCAATATATACACAAAATATTTTCATGTTTCCTAAGGATCTTTGTGTACCATTATAGACATTTATATATCTTGATTTATATCTATTAGTATGTCAATACATTAATTTTTTTCCTTTAAATTATTATTTGGATACTTTTATCTATATATTTTTAATTTATACATTAATTATGGAATGCTTTTGGTTTTCTATTTTATGTTATTTCATTTAGTTTCTTGTGGTTTATTTATCCAATCTGTCGATCCTATTATTTTAGAGGGAAATGCCTCCCATTTTTCATATTTTTATACCCTTAGTGTTATTCTCCAACCCAGTGTCTATTAGAGGTTGGAATTAGGTGGCCATCATCTCTCTTTCATCATTTTCAGTTCAGGTGGACTACCTTTATAAGGAGGGATCATAAATGAGTAGCATCATAGGTGATAGTTGAGGGATATGATATATTTCAATGTTAGGGATAATGAGAATTTCATAGGTTGGTAAGGTGAAAGTGTCAGTTGATCTTGGTGTGTGAAATAGGCCTGGGAAGGCTGGTTATGACATATAAATTTTCACCCCCTATGATTTTATGCAAGGAATATACACCTAATGATAAAAAAGTTAGGTGATACCACTTGTAGGGTAGTATCCTAGGATAGGTACATGAACTATGATTAAACTGTATTATTATTTGAATTTGTTAGTTATTTTCCATGGAAGTTAAAATTAATTTAATAAATTTTTTAAAAATTTCATATTATCAGGATTAAGAAATCCTTGTTTTTATTTCATCTATGAATCCTAGTCATCGTCTTAATGTTGTTTAGGAACTACATGTTTAGCCATTTGATATGGTTCATCATTAGAGGGTATTTCTGGTTGAGGAGGATGATTAGTGCCAAAAAATATTAGATTATTTTTAGTAGCTGTATTAGTGAAGGTATGGAATTTTTTATTCTAATTTGGAGATATAGAGTTGGTAGGACAATCTTGAGATCATCATCATTTTGATTCAAGATGTGATAGACTATTGCATCCCATTGGAAGTCAGTCAAATATGGGGAGTTGTGTGTTTCTGGTGGACACTGTATCATTTTGAGTGGAAAGCGGAAGATGTTTCATGGGTTGAATTCCAAAAGGATTTTGAGAGGAGTTACACTTATCAAACAAGATGCTAGTAAATATGTATGATATTTTATCTCTTTATCAAAATATTTTTTATATGTTTGATCATGTGATAAATTTCAAGGACTTGTTATTTTTTCATTATAACATTTTTTTGGATGTGGAGTCCTGAGTGTGATGTCTTGAGGAGTAACCTTGTACTTCTATCTAGTATGAAATCATTCCATTTATGTTGTAGAAGTTTTTACTGGTTCTGAAGAAGGAAAAGGTGATCAATCATATTCTCTCACAATGATATTTACTATTAGAGGGGAACCATATAGGTTCCTCAAGGATAATATTTGTTAGTGGATGGTCTCAGGTGGTAGGGCCTTAGAGCTTTTTATCTACAGGGAGAAGACCTCAATAGTTTCCCCTATGAACTTTTGGGGATACTGTTTTCTTTGATTTCCCTTGAATAATCGGACAATGTTTTTTGTCTGTGGGGCTCATGGATATCATTAGCATATATTCATATTTGTTCTTAAAGATCATTTTGGTGGGGTATATAGGTTGAGCTTCATCTGTATTATAAGCTTCTAATGAGACCATTTCAACAATGAAGATATTAAGCATATTCTGTACTAAGAGAAGATGGGGTTGGAAGAGGTTAACCATAGTATATTCCACATGACCAGTGACCTTTTATGGAGCGTGGATATGGAGGTATCCATTAGAAATGAGGTATAGAAGATGGGTATGGTCATTTTCATGAAGTGGAAGTGGAAGCACAATAGGGGTCATAGATTTATTGAGGAATTATTATATTATTATCTAACCTTATTAGTTCTTCGTTTGATTTATGAGCTTCACACTCATTTTGCATACCCGCTCTAGTACATTCTCTTGGATAAGTTGTAGGGAGTATTATTTTTCCTTTTGGGTTTAATAAACTATTTGGAGGCCATAAAATATTTTTTGATGTGTTTTTAGGGGTGTGGACTAATGATGGGTAAACATAAGTCGCATGGGATATTTCATTAATAATATGTTTCATACAATGTTTTTGTCAGCATCAACTAGTTTTATTATATGCATACTATTATTGATTACATTTTAAGGAGAGTTGTGTCCTAGGATTTGTATGGTCATTATGCAGTTTCTGTTGGAAAGAATAATTTCCATTTGGTAAGTTGATGTGTGGAGCCCATTATTTCCTTGATGGATTTAATTTCTATGGAATTAGTGGATTTTGGGATAGAGTAGGCTCCTAGAGATTTCATGGTGTTTTTGGATGTTTTACTAGAGTAGGTTGTAATGCTACCTCCTAAAAATAATGTTAGGTTTGGGATATTCTTATAGCCTAGTGCTTCACCAATTTCAATTCACCCATATCATATAAAACCCTCTTAGTTATGATATTTAAATATTCCAAAAGATAATTTTATGTAGAAGGGTTTCATTCATCTTAGTGTGTTGTTTTGAGGTGATATAGTGTTATTCACCATGTAGGTCGATCACAATTTGAGTTTTTTATAGAATACTAGTGGTCGAATTTAGTAAAAATCAAGAATGGTTACCCTCTTCCAAGGATAGATGATATTTACAAATAGTTTAGGTGATATAATAGGTTTTCAATGATAGATCTACTATATATGCATAACCAGTTAAGGTTAAAGGATGTTGATATCTCTAAGACTATCTTCAGATACTGGTATGTGAACTTCAAGTAGTGTTCAAGCTATTTTGATTCATGAATACACCACCTGTCTTCATGGGGAACATGAAATCTAGTATATTTTAATTCATAGACTAGTTTATCTTTGTTTTCAACAATGAAAAATTGATCTATTAAATGTTATAAGAGAAGTATGTCAATCAAGTAAGATATTACCTGCATGTTCTTTGACATAACCAATTCTATGAAACATTTTACAAGGGTATGATTTGGATCCGAGAGGTGATATTATATGGGAATGTGGTTTCCTAGAAGCCTATTATAGTGGACCCGTTGAAGGTCGAGGAATTTGTTTCATAGGTATTACCAAATAATGTGGCATAGGCTTGTATATTTCTATGTTTTTAGGCTATTATCATAGTATTTTATTAAATTTCTCATTTATTAAGGCCTCAATGAATTCTTTGACCAAGTTTGATTAGGATTTTATTTAGACAGATCAGTTTCATGAAGTGTAAGTCTACCTGAAGGGGAGATTGATTTTTTCTCCAGTGATTTGGCTTCCAAACGAAGATAATTTGTGTTGCATGGCTTGTGATTCTTCCCATACAAGATTGGGATATGTCTTGATTGATTATAAAGTGGTTATCACATATAGTTCTTCCCCAAGATCATAACTATACCTCCCATGATCTAGTGCTAATTAAATGTATATTTATGCTAACAATTTTCCAACATTACCTCATGGGAAACTGCTTTATGGTCTTCACAGATCAAATGATCTTGAGTTATATCTTTTCTCTATATGATATGAATATGTGGAAATGGAGGTGGATGGATTTCCTTCAGGAATTTGAATTTTAGATCTCACAAACCTCTATAATGGGGAATATGGTGGCTGATGCATTTATAATAAATTCTCTGATGGATGTTGATCTAGAATCTAGAGATTCTTAGAGGGTAAGGGAGGAGTTTTCATCCCTACACCTATATTAAATGTTGGTAAATGGTGTATGTTTCTTGTTTCATATGAAAGTGAATTCATACATGATTAATCTACTGGAGGAGTCTCAATAGGGAGACTCAGAGGTAGAGGTGATACCTGATTTTCTTTACCATGGTGATGCTTTGAGGGGAGGTTCATGGATGGTTGTAATCAGATTTTGTTTCAAGGGAGGAGGTTTTTTATAGTAGTGATGTTTGAGGGAGTCCATATTGATATTCATAACTCATCATTGGTGATAAAACCAAGGGTATCTAATTTTTACGATGTATTAAGTTTGCATTTTTTGTTGGCTTGAGATAAAATAGGAGACAATAGATTTTGTAGCTCTGTGTTTGGTTGGCTATAAGTTAATGAAATAATATCATGTTCCTCAAAAAAATTTATTCTATGAATATTACTATGTAAAAATGGGATGAAATCCTGATGGAGTTCATCATCAGATTACCCTATCGTCAAGGAGGCTCTAATCCTCTATGATTAATCATGAATCAGTTGATTAATTTGGCGCAATTTATAGTGACCCAGGATTCAATATACATGGATGTTTTATCTAAGATGTATATGTATGATGTGGTTTGACTTCATATTGTTTCGAGGTCAGTTGTCTTAGATCAGGGTGGATATTTTATCTCATGAGCCTAGAGGGTATTTCACTTTGATTTAGGTACTTAGTTATGCCTCAACACTATTTTCAACCCTCAAATGTTTGAGAAAATGGATTGTACTATCTAGAAACTAGAGGATAGTTACGAGTGTGAATCTTGGATTTAGAGGATATTGAGAAAATAACATTCCCTTGGTTGTATTTTCTTATAATAACATCAACCAATCATCCATTTTGATAGAACCATTTCGGTATTTATATGAGAGGCCATATAATTCTATTCTGTGCTTTTTTTAGGTTTGGGAGTATAGAGACCCACGCTTTACAAACATTTAGATTACATAAATTTTGTAAAATACTTAAAAATTATACAAATAGATTCCAGAAGAGCATACTAGTCTAGTGCCTTTGGAAACATGGAATACATAAACACTGATACATAAGTGAGCTATATTATCTCCCACTAGGTTCTTCTTGACTAACACCCTTCTTAGACACATCAAACATAAAACATATCTTCACAACCTGGTAAGGAAACATAAAAATGGGTGAGCTAAAAGGCTCAGTAAGGGTAAAAAAGGGATACATGTAAGTATAAACATGATCATAAGGGTATGAGAATGTGATCATGAAAATAAAATATTATACCCTATATATCAAAGATCATACACTTGAATCATGGAAAAAAGATTAGAAGTTTAGAAGACATGAATAAAAAGGAAGTAAAGGACATAATCCATGAATGCATAACATAGGAGTCAGACACAGAATTGGGAGAATACATAATCATATAATGATTTCGATAGTAGTCAAGGAATCATTTCTAAGTCCATTTTAGTAGTCATGGTTCATTTCCATAAACATCATAGTAGCATGATTTCACTCCTCATACCATCATAGTAGTCATGGTTCACTCCCATGGACATATTAGTATTCAAGGTTCACTCCGAAGATCATATTAGTTCCATGAGTTCACTCCTCATACCATCATAGTCTATCTCATGAGATATAAAACTTAACCCAATTCATTGGAGGGAGATATACGTCCCACCCGTCACATAATGAAATCATACATAAATGTGCCACAAGATCATAAATAAAAATATCATAACCCATTAAATGAAATGGGTATCATAAAAATGTAAACATATCATAACCTATGAAAAGATACAGGTTTCATAATTATTTCATCGTAAACATAACCCGTGAAAAGAAGCGGGTTTCAAAAACTTATAACCCGTGAAAGAGAAATGGGTTTCATAACATTAGGACATCAAAACATAACCCATTCAGAGAAAGAATATGAATGTAAACATTGAATAATTTCCCCATAAAGGCATGAGTAAAACAAATTAATGTTATCTTATATGGGAAATAATTTTGAAATATCTTTTAAAACGTTTCTTGAGGAAAATACCATTTCTTCTTTGAACAATGATTTTATTACATAAAAACTTTTTAAAAAATATTTCTTTGAAAATAGATTTGAAAACATATGAAAGAAACATTTTAAACAATAAAAAACTGTTAAAATCCATTTTACTTGATAATAATCTTCAATGATCTTTTGAAAACATTTTTGAAAACATTTTTTTTGAATACAATAGATTTCTGACCAAAGAGAGAGTTGGTCAGATTTTACTAAAAACATTATATTAAGTACCAAAGAGTGGAAAATGGTACTAAAAAATGTGTATATCTTGAATAAACATAGGATAATAAAACTCAGGAATATTCTAGAATGATGGATCCTAATATATCATCAATGGAATCATAAACATAAACAATCTCAAAAAAATGTGGAGATTGTCTCAATGAACTCTAATAACTTGGTGACTTGGGATCATACTCTCCAGGTAAGGAAATTAAATTAAATGAAGCTTAATATATCATGAAAATAATTAGATTCACGATATAACATGTAACATGGAAATATATACACCTTGAATAAGAATTTAGGTGCATAACAAAATAGGCGTCTCAAATAAGGCAAATTGAGACAGAACTGTTTTACCAATTTGGAAACTTTTGAAAGTTAAAACCCATGAAAGAAGGATCATAGAATGGATATCTGAATACCCATAAATTTAATTATAGGATACATATAATACAATCATGGGCAGTACATACACCACAAAAAAGGAAAGAGTGGCGAACATAGATTGTATCTCACAGAAATTAATATATAGTGAGATGAAAATCTGCTTACCTTGTGTCTTGACTCTCTCCATACTCGTACCAGATTCCTGTATAATAAATATAAGTTTAGTATAAATTTTTAAATAATCATATTATTATAAATAATACCATATATTTTAGGATTATGAATTTATATTACCTAATTTTTAACAATCCTACGTTAAAGTTTTACTTTGGGTAATATTCGCTTTGTTCTTCACATGTGTCTTAATTTGTTATATTGTTGATCATTATACTTATATCATGATTCCAAAATATAGAAAATTATATAAATATCAAGTATATATATTATAAGTATGTTATAATATTTTATATCATAATTTAGTATGAAATGGAATACAATATTCATGGAGACGGTAAGCCGTTTGTACGCATGAACATCGTTTCTGTTTTTATTATCATATTGAAAGAAAGTATGTAAATGAAATATGTATATATATATATGTGTGTGCATATATATATATATATATATCATTTTTATAGTATCATTATAATATTATATATATCATATAAGTTCATTAATCCCATTCTATGAGGTGTTTGAATGAATCATATCACTTTGGGGGTAGGTAGTCTACACTTCCTCAAATGAGATTATCATATTAACACCAAATGGAAGGTAGAAAGATGCATGTTGTAAAAGGGATAAATAAGCTTAAAGAAATTATAAATACAATATATTAGATATATAAAAAATGTTTCCATCATAATATCCACCATGTGTCATAACCCAGTCCTTCTTTTCAGGTATGTTTTCCTTTTTTGGTGGTTTTTGAGAAAAAGAGGAATTTATAGAAATTTCCAAAGTACACGCTGTGTACTTTATGGTTACATGACATGTAATAGGTTACCACAGGTAGCAATGTGTTGGCTATGTAGTGGCCACACACATGGCCATGTGGGGGTGACTTGGAGGCCGCCTAAAGCAGAGTACAGAAACAGAAAGTACACGCCGTGTACTTCAAAAGTACAAGCCATGTATTTTTTTTTCATTAAATGCACTGGGGTCGCGTCTAATGGTCGAAAACACCTTCTTCTAGGTTTCATTCGGCCGAGAGATCCTGTACGACCGTGATCTTCCTTTGAGCCTCTAATCGAGCATCTGAACTCCGATTCGACCGCCGTCGATTGCGTTGGGATCGCCTTGGTAAGCATTATCTTCTACTTGAGCTTTGTTTCATGATTCCACCTCTTTACAAGTTATCCTCTATTGAACGTTTTAGACGTTTTTATAGATCTTCGGCGTTCTAGGGTGATTCAAGCTTCGAGGTTCACATATATCATCCCTACAACACCGAGGTAGGTGGTTTGTGCCTTTCCGTTGAATGTCTTTGAGTATTATGTGCAATTTTAACCAATACCCTTGAACGAGGTATTTTTTATTTACCATTTTACCCCTATTGATTACCTTCCATGATTGTATGCTTGTGTAAAGGTTAATTGGATATGAATAGGGTTGTTTTCTATGCTTTGGATGTGTTCGCCCGTGCATGCTCTGTTTACGACCATTTGGTCCTATTTAGCCTATTAGGCTTCCTTGATGTTCTTCCCATGCCTAGAAATATAGGATGGATTGATTATTTTTATTTGACATGATTTATATGTTGTAGACTAATTAACCATGTAGTTCTGTAGTTTTACTTTGGCCGTATTACTTTGCTATGCTCATTGATCTACATAGGACCGTGAGAACCTGGTGTAGTAGACTATAAGGGGAATTGACCGAGCGAGCTTCCTCAGAGAGTCTTTGAACCACTTGAGGCTATAAGGGGAATTGATCGAGTGAGCTTCCTCATAGAGTATTTTAACCACTTGGGGATATAAGGGTAATTGACCGAGTGAGCTTCCTCAGAGAGTCCTTGACCTTGAGACTATAAAGGGGAATTGACTGTGTGAGCTTCCTCAAAGAGTCCTTGACTTTTTTTAGAAGATGAGTTCTACTCAAAAGACCGGAACCCTCAAATTTATTCAAAATAAAAGAAGTATAAAAATTACATGAGACGAAATGAGGGTAATTTTCTAGAGTCTCTAATAAAAAAGGAATCAAATCCTGAGGGAGATCATTCCTCCAAGTGATCTCATGAGAGACACTTATGTTAGCGAGGCCGTCAGTGATCCTGTTAGCTTCACAGAAGGTGTGTGTAGCAATGAAATTGAGACTGTTGAGCGAGATGAGGCAGTTAATCCATCGGGGGGGGGGGGGGGGGTGAGAGACCATGCTAGGTGAGTCTCACCCTTCCAGATGGCTTGAACAATGGTAGATGAGTTGATCTCAATACAAATGTTGCTTCAGTTGAAAAGTTTTGCAAAAGAGATGGTATGGATGAGACCAAACATTTCGGCCTCCAGAGCAGAAGAAATGCCGCCACTTCCAAAGAAACACCCGAGAATCTGATCAGGATGGTCTTTGAAAACACCTCCCCATCCCGAAGGTCCCAGGTTTCCTTTTGAGGCTCCATCAATGTTTACTTTAATCCAGATGGGAGGAGGAACCTTCCAGAAGACTTCAATAGTGTATTTCGGTTTTGGAAATATTCCACTCACTCCAATCCGTTAGAGGGTTTCAAAATCAATGATATAATTTTCACAATGATCTTTTTGGATCATGGAAGCCTCCTTGATAGAAATAAGAATCCTCATTTTACTTACATTTTAGTTTAAAAGAGATATTGTTGAAAATGAAATCATTTCTACCATAATAGAGAATATGAAGAATCTCTGCAATGGTAGCGAGAAAAAAGTTTCTAATTTGTGGAGACCTCAGGAGCTCAATTGTCCTTTTCAACTGCAAGAAAATAAAGCTATCCAAAAGCCATATGCACAAAAAAAGATCAAAAGTATAGTACCATAGAGTAGTAGCAGTCCCACAAGATAAAAAGAGGTGGTTTATGTCCTCCCGATGTTGATTTCACAAACAATATTTAGAGAAAAGATTAAAACCATAAGACTGAAGACAACCGTCGATAGGAATTTTTTGGTGATAAATTCTCTAAATGTGGGTAAGACATGAAGGTTTTATCCAAGCTTTATTGAAATTGGATATCCAACTGAGATTATCATCAATTTTAGAGAGATGGTGATTATAATATTTTTTTGAGTCTAACAAACCATTATTAGCGGGTTCCCAGACCAGAAAGTCATCATTGGAAGTGAAGTAATAATTTTCAATGATCTCTTTAATGGGGTATAGAAGGTGTGAACCAGATGGGATAGACTGCGTGTACTTCCCAGAGGGTTACCTTGCTTTATTAGCTGCTTATTTGATATGTGGAACTGTTTATTACTAAGTACTTCCTTCTTCACTGCATATTTGATTATTACCTGCCTTATATATTCACTGGCTGTTAGGCATAGATCTTTGGGTTGTTTGATACTGGTATTTAGTCTCACACCCTATTTGGGTCATGCTTTTGGGCCCAAACAGATTATATTGCTACAGGTATAGACAATGGAAAGTGCCCTTCTACTTCAGGTTCTTGATTGACTATGGAGCTGGAGAGCATGGGTCCATGTTATGGCTTGCGATGTTGAGGAGTTTTTTACTTGATTTCTTTTGTATTTGATTTAGTACTATTTCATTCCATCATTGTGATTTGTTTGGATTATTTCCTAGACATATGGATCATTCATATATATATATATATATGTGTGTGTGTGTGTGTGTACTCGAGTTTATTATTTTCCAGTCTTCCGCTGTTTACTTTTGTATGGATTATTACTGCTTCCACTAGTGATATTGTTTTTCTTCCGCTGTGTTACTATGAAAATGAGGGCATAGTTTCCCTACTATCATACCCAAGGTACTCACTACTAGTTGGCCGCCTCTGGCATTCGGGGAAATGCACTTAAGGCCATGTGACCAACCAGGTACGGGGTGCCTCTGGGTGGATTCTGAAACTGAGACCTTACAAAGTTGTATCAGAGGTGGTGTCCATTTGATGTGCTAGTGAGGACACTGGGCCCTTCTAGGGGGGTGGGTTATGGAAATCCCACATCGAAGGAGGAGGATCACGAAGCACCTCTTTATAAGGTGGTGTGGATACCTCTCCCATCATGAGGCCTTTTCATGGGGGTGCCTGAGGACCAGAACCCAGGAAAAAAAAGCGTGCGGGCTAGGCCCAAAGCAGACAATATCATGATCGTGGGCTGGACTGGGCCGTTACACCATGATTGGTGGTAAAGGATAAATGAACAATCATTGTTTCATGAGGCAATTGTTCACCGTACACAGAAACAACATATTCAACATCCATTAGATGGAGGTGTGTGTAAGTGTAGGTCAGAACCTTTGTGTAAAAACATCCTAGTTTTTGGAGGATACTAGTTTTTTCATAGAATAAGGGAATAAAGAGAGTGTAGGGGGTGGAGAAGGAAAATAAATGGAAGGATCTTGAGAGAAGACATTACCTCTAAATCGGGTAACTCCTTTTGGTTTATGCCAAAAAGGATTCTTTGAGAGGGTTTCTGCCTAAAGGGAGGATTCATGGTATAAGGGAGTATTTTTGGGATTCTACTTGGGAATATATTAGGCAAAATTAAAAGGTTTGAGAGGTGTAAGGAATGCACAAGGGTGGTGGCCTTTTATAGGGAAGGAAAAGGACTCACATGTAATTTTCAGAAACAAATTATGTGTACACATGTTATTACCTAAAAAAAGTCTTGAAAAACCAAAAAAACTAAATAATGGAAGGTTATGGACGAAATATAGATAAAAAATGGGTGTTGGACAAGTTTCAAGGTAATTGGGCCCTTAATTTTAACGTTTAATCCCTAATTAAGCTTAATTTGTCCTTAATTACTATGATTAATTTTAATCACTTTTACTAATCATTTTGGTCAAAAATTAAAACGGTCTTATTAGAATAAAAATATTAGACTGAATAAAATTTTTTGTGTCAGATTTTTTAAATTCATTTTGTTGAAGTGGAAAAATTAAGATTAGTGCTAATCTTGTAGATGGAACTAAATAACGGGGTTTTAAGGTAGGGAAATGTTCAAAAGTTTGTTAAGATTTTATATTCAGTTTCAAAGTGAAATTGATTATAATGAATGAAATTGTATTAATAGATGTAATATTAATATAATGTGACCTTAAAAAATATTTATAATATCATTTATCATTAATAATTAATTAGAAAAAAGGCAGTTTTTAACTAAAAAGCAGTATTTTTCACTATTCATCAAAAAATGAAGTTTCTTAGAAAAGTCCAAAAAATTCACCCTAGGATAATTTCAATGTTCTAAATTAAAAAATTAATTTCTAAATGTTTTTAAAAATAATTTCATTATTATAAGCAGTTTATTTCACAAAAAGATGTTTTTAAACATAAAAATAACTTTACCAAAAATCATATCTTTTATTATCAATATGTTTTATTTATATAAAAAAATTATAAAAAATATTTTAAAATTAGTTATCACAATTAATATTACTATGTTTAATGGATAGGTTATAATTATCTTATTTCAATACGTAAAATAATAAAAGATATTTTTTATAGAAACTCTATGTTTCGTGTATCGTACGCCAAGTCAGTGTTGTCTGAATTGTACGCAAAGTCAGTGTTGCATGTGAATGGAATATTTGACTTATAAAATTGTAATATATAAATGAAAATTTAAATTTATTTGAAAAAATAAGCCTGTAAAAACTTAGGGTGTTACATTCTACCCCACTTAAAATGAACTTCACCCTCAAAATTCTTCATTCAGGTAAAAAAATGAGGATACTTCTGCTTCATCATATCCTGAAGTTCCCAATAGCTTCCTCTAACTACTGATTTCTCCACAAAACTTTGAACATGAGAGTGGTGTTGTTTCATATAACTTTCTCACATCGGTCTAGAATTCTAACAGGTTTCTCATCATAAGAAAGATCGTGCTTCAACAGTATGACCTCTAAGTCTATTACATGTGAAGGGTCATGTATGTACTTCCTTAGGAGTGATACATTGAACACATCATGGAATTGAGAGAGATTTGGAATAAGTTCCAAGTGATAGGATACTATCTCGATACGATCAATAATTTCAAAGGGGATGATATACCTAGAGATTAGTTTCCCTTTCTTCCCGAATCTCATAAATTTTTTCCAGGGTGAGATTCATAGAGAAACCTTTTCACCAACTTCAAATTATATATCACACTAATATTTATTAGTATAATTTTTCTACCAACTTTGAGCAACCTTGATATGATTCTGAATAGTTCTAACATTCTTGACCATTTCTTTAGTGATCTTAGGTCCCAATAGATTTCTTTCTCCAACCTCATCCCTATATGTTAGAACATTACATTTCTTCTCATATAGAGATTTATAAGGTGTCATCTGAATTATTGAGTGAAAGATATTGTTGTAAGAAAACTCAACTAGAGTAAGGTGTTGATCCCAACCACCTTTGAACTCCTAATAACAAGGTCTCACCATATCATCTAGGGTATGAATTGTTATTTCAGATTGACCATCTGTTTGAGGATGATAAGAAGTACTAAAACTAAATTCTATATCAAGTGATTTCTGAAGACATTTCTAGAACTTTTAGGTAAAACTCAGATCCCGATCTGATACAATGGAACTTGACACTCCATGAAACCTTACCACTTCCTTAATGTATATCATGGAAAGATGAACAAGAGAGAAATATTCTTTGATATTAATGAAGTATTTTGACTTGATAAGGTGATCAACTAACACCCATACATCATTAAACCCTTTATAGGTTTTGGATAGTACAATGACAAAATCCATAGTGATGTTATCCCATTTCCATTCTGGTATGGGTAATGGATAGAACATACCTTTATACTTTTTTCTTTTATCCTTAACTTGATTTCATAATAAACACTGAGATACAAACTTCGCAATATCTCCCTTCATACCATCCCACCATAAGTATTATTTCATGTCCCTATACATATTTTTACTTCTAGGACGAATAGATAATGAAGAACTATGAGATTCCTCTAATATACCCATCTTTAAATATGGCATGTAAGGAACACATACATGGTTCCTAAACCCTATCATTCCATATTGATTGAGGTTAAACTCAGGAACATTTCTAACCTTCTTTTTCAGATCTTCATATTCCTTATGTGCCTCATTAATCTTCACTTGGATAGAGGGTTGAACAATCATTTGAGAAAGAAAAGATTTCTCCCCTTCCTTCAGGATTTATAGATCCATACTTTGAAAATCTAGAAATATTGGATCTTTTTTGATCCTCATCATTGATAAGATAGCATGATCTTTTCTACTCAAAGCATCATCCACCTTGTTTGCTTTCCTAGGATGTTAATGTATTGAGAAAGCATAATCTTTTATCAAGTATAACCATCTTCTCTTTTGAATGTTAAACTCCTTCTATGTGAATATATATTTTATACTTTTATAATTAGTATATATATCACACTTTTCCCCATAATGATAATTCCTCTATATATTTAAGTAAAAAATTATCGATGCTAACTCCAAATCATGAGTTGGATAATTTTTCTCATGAATATTCAATTGTCATGAGGCATAGGATATAACAATATTATTTTTCATAAAAACACTTCCCAATATATTCTTAGACACATGGATATAGATTACAAACCCTTATCCCATACAGGGTAGTGTAAGCACAGGTGCACTGACCAACCTTCTCTTCAGTTCCTTGAAATTTTACTCATATTCATATGTCTAGATGAGCTTAACACCCTTCAGAGTTAACTTGGTCAGAGGATTAGATAGTCATGAAAAATTCTCCACAAACCATCGATAATATCCAACTAAACCAAGAAAAATATAGATCTTAGTCATTGTGATTAGTCTATGACATCTTTTAATAGCCTCTAACTTTGAGGGATCTAATACTATACCATCTAATGAGATTATGTGACCCAAAAATGAAACCTTTTGTAGCCAAAATTCGGAATTTGTAAATTTTTCATAAAAATTATCCTTTATTAGGTTCTTCAGTACAATTATTAAGTGATCTTCATGCTCTTCCTTTCTCTTTTAATAGATAATAATATCATCTATAAAGACTACCAGAAAATGGTTAAGGTAATCTATAAATACTATATTCATTAAATCCTTGTAGATAACGGGGGAATTAGTAAGGCCAAAAGGCATCACTATATATTTATATGGACCATACTTTGTACAAAATGATGTCTTTAGTATATCCTCCTTCTTGACCCTTAATTGATGATATCCAGCATGAAGTTCAATCTTGGAAAAGTATTGAGCTCCATACAGTTGATCAAAGAAGTCATCAATACGGGGAAGGGGATACTTATTCTTGATTTTGATCTTGTTCAACTCCTGATAATCAATGTAGAGTCACATTGATCCATCTATATTTTTCAAAAAAAGAACCAATGCACCCCAAGGTGACACACTTGGCCAAATGAAACCCTTATCAATGTTTTCATAGAGTTTCTTCTTCAATTCCTATAACTTAATCAGGTCCATTCTATAAGGTGTCTTTAAAATTGGTGGGAACTAGGTACAAGTTCTATTGAGAACTCAACTTCACGTTTTGGTGTAATACTATGAAACTCTTCCAAAAAGACATCCCCAAAATTATGAACAATAAGAATATCATCGATGTCGATCTTCCCCCCCAACAATTTGATATAAAAAACCATTTTGAATGTGAATTAAGACCCATACACTAGATTTAATCTCTAAAGGAAGTTCAAAATAATTATCACATTAATGTGGGATTTAAGTTGAGAAAGAAAATCCAGGCCTAGGATGACATCAAACTCGACCAAAGGAAGAAAAACAAGATTTGAAAGAAGCACATTCCCACAAACTTCTACTGAAGATGAATCATATACTTGAGATGAAATCATCATACCCTTAGGGATTTGCACTGAAACATCCACCTCTAATTGTTTTGAAGGAATATTAACACCCTTAAAAATTATTTAGATATGAAAGAGTGGGTGGATCCTAAATTAAATATGAAATTTTTTGTTATAGAGTGGGTGGTAAGTGTACATTTCATGACGTCATTATCACAACCCTCATCAGAAATAGAAATTTCATGGGATTTACCCGTATACCTTGTCTTAAGAGGTTTCTGATGTCGATCATCATCACCAACCCTTGGGTTTGGGCAGTAGTTTGAAAAATTCCCATTCTACTTACAGTTGAAGCACTGAATCCTGGGAGGTGCATTTTCTACAGATTTTTCTCCATTGGCATTTTGAGCTAACTTCTTCTCATCACTTTGGCAATCAATTTCCTAGTGACCTTCCTTTCCACACTTAAAACATTTATTAGTCCCTTTAAGGAAATTTCCTCCATGATTCTTCCCAAACTTAGAGCATAAATTAAAGTTCATTTTCTTTTCACCATGTTTCTTAGAGTTTCCTTTAAATTTCATCTTCTTCTTCTTGTGAAATCCATGAGATTGATACACGAATCAAAACTCCATTTCAAACTTGATTTCACAACGCACAATCTCTTTGTAGAGGAAAAAGTCTCTTATGTCCAACACCCTTTTGATACTTGGATTTAATCTATTAAAGAACCTATCAACTTTACTTTTAGGTTGGATGATAATTCCTGAGTCGTACTATGAAAGTCTCATAAAATTAGCCTCGTATGTACCAATAAACTCAATATCACTTTTATTCAACTCAAGGAACTCTTTCTCCATCTTGGTATGAAGAATTTGAGGAAAGTAATTATTGAAAAATAAGTTCTTGAACTCACCCCAAACCATGGATTTAGTCTCATCATGTTGCCTCATATTCTGGATTAGAGTCCACCACTGATCAGCTTCACCTTTTAAGTGATAAACAACCCGAATGAATTTCTCATGCTCTGAACACTAAAGAATATTGAATATATTTTCAGTGGTGCTAATACATTATACATCAAAAAGTGGATCATAATACCCTATGAAATAAGGTGGGTGTTTCCACATGAAAGACTCAATATAATTTTATTCCCTCCTTTTCTCATTTGGATGTCCAGCATGATTCATAGCTTGATAAAGCTGTGTGGGCATAATAATTAGGTTTTTCATTCTATCTCCCATATCATTCAGTTTCTTAGGAGTATAATCATTTCATTTTCCATCAAAATTTCCATTAATACAATTCCTTTGGGTTCCATACATTGACTAAAACCAAAAGCATAGAGTAAGAAATAGTTATCATAATGAGGAACTACATAATCATGAAAAATAACTTATAGGATGTCTTACTTATGACAACTTACTTAATATCTTACACCTCTAGTTTATAATAGGTTATTCATATCCAACCTATATATACATCTTTTATAATGGTTCATGAAGATTTTGTGAATTCCAAAAGAATATACCATATGAGTGTTAAACCAGGTGTGTAGTAAGGCCCATTGTCATGTACCAGATTACCCCGAGTCAAGCCCGAAACATCTTGTTAGAGTAGTTCCTCCTAGGTAAATATGTTCCAAATCCACATCCACTTTTATTATCTAGAAAAGGATGTATTTATTAGAAACCACTCACTCTATCCTTCACGAAAATTATAGGATATTTTCTTAAACATTAAGTCATCCTTATACTTATCCTTAGAGACATCCCTAGACATATCATTATAAATAAACCTAGGGATCTCACTATGGTTTTCTCATCTTAGTTTCTAAATGTTAACTAAAATTTTCCTTTGATACCAACTATAGTGAACCATTATTTAAAAACATTAACATTAAATAATTTTTTCATAATACTAAAACATTATACAAATAGATTCCAGAAGAGCGTACTAGTATAATGCCTTTAGAAATATGGAATACATAAACACTGATACATAAGTGAGCTACATTATCTCCCACTAGGTTCTTCTTAACTATCACTCTTATTAGACACCTCAAAAATAAAACATATCTTCACAACCTGGGGAAGGAAACATAAAAAGGGGTGAGCTAAAATGCTCAGTAATGGTAAACAAGTTAGTCATGTAAGTATAAACATGAGCATAAGGGTATGATACTATGGCCATGAAAATAGAAGATCATACCCTGCATATCAAAGATCATACACATAAATCATGGAAAAAATCTCGGAAGTTCATAAGACATGAATCAAAAGGAAGTAAAAGACATAATCCATGAAATAATAACATAGTAGTAAGACATAGAATTGTGGAAACACATAAACATATAATTATTTATATAGTATACAAGGCATCACTTCCAAGACCATCTTAGTAGTCACAGTTCATTTCCATGGACATCGTATTAGCATGAGTTCACTCCTCATACCATCATAGTAGTCATAGTTCAATCCCATGACCATCTTAGCAGTCAAGGTTCTATCATAAGAACATTTGAGTATCATTATTTCACTCCCCATACCATCATAGTATATCTCATGAGATATAAAACTTTACCCAATGCATTGGAGTGAGATATAGGTCTTATCAATCATGTAATGAAATTATACATACATGTGCCACAGGATCATAAAAAATCATATCATAACCCATGAAATGAAATTGGTATCATAAACATGTAAACATATCACAACCTAAGAAAAAATATAGGTTTAATAATCATTTCATTGTAAACATAACCTGTGAAAAGAATTGGGTTTCAAAATCATATAACTCGTCAAATAGAAACACGTTTCATAACATTATTCCATCAAAACATAACCCATTCAGAGAAATAATATTAATGGAAACATTGAATAATTTCCCCATAAAGGAATTAGTAACTCCAATGTATATTATCTTATGTGGGAAATAATTTTAAATGATCTTTTAAAACATATCTTGAAGAAAATATCCTTTCTTCTTTGAAAAATTATTTTTATTACATAAAACATTTTGAAAAACATTTTCATTGAAAATATATTTGAAAACTTATGAATAAAGATTTTAAAACAATAATTTTTTTAAAAAAATACATTTTTCCTTGATAATTATCTTCAAGGATCTTTTGAAAATATTTTTGAAAACATTGTTGTTGAATAAAATAGAATTCCAACAAAAGAGAGAGTTGGTCAGATTTTACTGAAACCATTATATTAAGTACCAATGAGTGGAAAAATGGTAATAAAAAATGATTATATCTTGAATAAATAGATTATAATTAAATTTATGAATATTCTTTAATTACTGATCATAAAACTTCATCAAAGGAAGCATAAACATAAACAATCTTGAAAAAAATGAGGAGATTGTCTCAATGGACTATTAGAACTTGGTGACTTGGGATCATACTATCCATGTAAGAAAAGTAAATTAAATGAAGCTTAATATATCATTAAAATAAGGATATTCATGATATAACATGTAAAATGGAAGCATATACACCTTGAATAAGAGTTTAGGTACATAACAAAATAGGAGTCTCAAAGAAGGTAAATTGAGACAAAACTGGTTTACTGATTTGGTAACTTTTGAAAGTTAAACCCCATGAAGGAAAGATCATAGAATTTATATATGAATAAACTTAAATTTAATTAAAATATACATATAATACAATAATTTTAAGTATATACACCACACAAATGTAAATATTTGTGAACATAGATTGTATCTCACAGAAATTAATAATGCTATGAAAACCCCCTTAACTTGTCACTTGAATCTCTCCATAATCGTACAATATTACTATATAATAAATATAATTATATAATAAATATTTTATAGTATAATATTCTTATACATAATACCATATATTTTTTTATTATGACCTTATATTACCCTCTTGTTAATGATCCTATGTTAAAGTTTTACTTTGGGTAATATTCACTTTGTTCTTCACATGTGTCTTAATTTGTAATATCATTGATCCTTATACTTATATCATGATTAAAAAATGTATAACATGATATAAATATCAGTTATATCCAGTATAAGTTTATTATAATATTTTATATCATAATTAAGTATGAAATGGAATACACCATTCATGGAGACGGTAAGCCGTTCGTACACATGAACGCTATTTCTGTTTTTATTATCGTATTGAAAGAAAGTATGTAAATGACATATGTATATATATTTATATATATATAATTATTAAATTATCATTATTATATTATTTATATCGTATAAGTTCATTAATACCATTCCATATGGTGTGTGAACGAATCACATCGCTTTGAGGGGTGGTAGTCGACACTTCCTCAGACAAGATTATCATATTAACACCAAATGGAAGGTAAAAAAATGGTTTTTGTAAAAGGAATAAATAATATTAAATAAATTATAGATATAATATATTACATATATAGATTAATTTTCCATTATAATGGCCACCATGATTGGTGGTAAAGGGGAAATGAACAATCATCGTTTTGTGAGACAATGGTTCTCCGTACATAGAAACAATATGTTTAACATCCATTAGATGAAGGTGTGTGTAAGTTTAGGTCATAAACATTGTATAAAAACATCATAGTATAGTTAGGATACTGGTTTTTTCACACAATAAGGGAATAAAGATAGTGGAGGGGTGGAGAAGGTAAATAAATGGAAGGAGCTTGAGAGAAGATGTTACCTCTAAATCGGGTAACTCCTTTTGGTTTGTGCCAAAAGGTTTCCTTGGGTGGGATTCTTACAAGAGTGAGAATTCAAGGTAGAAGGTATGATTTTTGGGAGGATAATTGTCCAGATATTGGATGAACTTAAAATTTTATATAGGTGTGAGGAATGGGTAGAAGTGGTGGCCTTTATAGGGAAGGAAAATAACTCACATAGAATTTTTAGAAACAAATTAGCTGTTTACATGTTATTAGATAATAAAAGTCTTACCAAACCAACCAAACTAAATAATTTAAGGTTTATGGCCTAAATATGGGCATTAAATGGGTTTTTTACAAGTTTCTAGGTCATTTTTGCCCTTAATTTTAAGGTTTATTCCCTAATTAAGATTAATTTGGCCTTAACTACTGTGATAATATTAGTCACTTTTACTAAACATTTTGGTAAAAAATTAACATGGTATTATTAGAATATAAATATTAGATTTAATACAATGGTGTATTTATGATTTTTTAAATTCACTTCATAGAAGCGGAAAAATTAAGATTAGTTCTAATCCTGTAGACGGAATGAAATAACAAGGTTTAAAAGTAAGAAAAAGATCAAAAGTTTGTTAATATTTTATATTCAGTTTCAAAGTATAATTGATTATAATGAATTTAATTATATTAATATATGTAATATTAATCTAATGTGACCTTAAAACATATTTATAATATCATTTATCATTAATAATTAAATATACAAAAATGCAATTTTTAACATAAAAGCAGTATTTTTCACTATTCATCAAAAAATGAATTTTCTCAGATAAATCCCTAAAATTCACTCTTTTCTAATTTAAAAATTCTGAATTAAAAAATTAATTTTATTTTATAAAAATCAATTTATAATCATTTTTAAAATTACTTTCATTATTAGAAGCAGTTCATTCGAGAAAATGATGTTTTAAACATAAAAAGGGATTTACTGAAAATCATATATTTTATTATCAATATGTTTTATTTATATAAAAATGTATAAAAAGTATTTTAAAATTAGTTATTAAAATTCTTATTACTTAATTTAATTACTATTTTATAATTATATTATTTCAATAATTAATATAATAAAAGGATATGTTTTGTAGAAACTGAGTGTTGCAAGTATCGTTTTCCAAGTCTGTGTTGTGTGCATTGTATGCCAAGTCAGTGTTGCGTGTGAAAGGAATCATTGAATTAGTTCATTTCAAGATATAAATTAAAATTAAAATTTATTCTAAAAAAAAAATTCATAAAAAACATGGGGTGTTATAGGGAGTTGTTAGTTATATGCCCCAATGTGGTGAATAACATGACATAGAAGGTATAAGTTGTTTAGGAGGGGATGAAAGTGGAGTAGAAATGGAATAATTCATATGCTGATTATGGGAGGAGTAACTTAGACTTTGTGGGTGGAGACTATATATTATATAAGGTTTTCCTTTAGTATGGGAAGTGGTGGTTTGATAGGGGGAGTTATCCCACACCCCAGTTTATTGGGACTTTTGAGGTATCAGGGAACATTGATGTAGTGGATTATCTGTTGGTACTCCGACCATGGCTAGACAAAATTCACAACATCTTCTACATATATTACATCTTCTAGTATCTTCACATTGACTTCTATGTCATTTACTAGGGACATTTGGATATAGAGGATGAAATGACATTCATGTAATGACTAGTATATACCTATAATTATTGGGAGAAGTTGTTGTTAGGATGTAAAATTCCTTTATTTAGTGTGTTGTGGAAGCATGGTGGCATGGAAGAGAGTATATGGGAGAGTGGTGGGTATATTTATGTATATTACCCTAAGTTTCATTGATCATGTATTATTTCTCCTTGTTTTTTTCTTAATGATGTGATATTTTAAATATTTTTAGTTATGACATTTTCTTTTCATTTATGTGATGTGTGTTTTAAAAAATCAAGAATACGATGAAGGGAAAACCTAATTCCTAATCGATATGAATTATACCATGATAGAATTAAAACCATGTGTGTGATTCAGTGAAACACAAAAAGGATGATATCATGAAATAGAAGACTAAATTACTCAATTTGTGTGCTTGGGGACTTGATTGTGAGTTGGTTATTATAGTTGTTGGTTTGAGGTTTGTGGAGATTGGAATAGTTGTGAAAGTGGTCATGTGTAATGAAGTTGGTTTGTGCCTGGTGGGGTGAATGGTAAATTGGTCTGGTGGTGTGGTTATTTAGAATATGTGGTGAATTGTTTTGACAAGTATTTGTGTGTTTGGTTGGTAGAAGTGTTCAGATGTAATGGGATCATTGAGAGGTATCTCATGGGATTGTTGTTTAGAAAACCATTCTATTTCTTTTTTAGGATGGTTTATATTCTCAAGGGAGAGAATAGTTTGAGAGTTATATGATATAACAAATTGGAACTTCCATCCCATTACATTTCATGAATTCTTATGGTTGGTGCTTCTGGAGGATATTCTAAAGGAGTTGTAGAGAAAAGGAGTATTTGGCTAAAAATTCCATCGAAGAAGTTTTTTATAGAATATACCTCAGTGTTGCATTATAATGGTAGTCACTTTGGCATAGAGGAGTATTCTATGGAGTAGAGATCACAAATGATTTTTTCAAGCTACTATCAATTTGGGTGAATTAGTGTCATGAATCATTAGCTATGGTGTATCCCCTTCTTGGTATTTGTGTGATGTGGCAGGGAGGTGTTGGTTCTGATGTAGAGTCTATATGGAGTAGTTTAAATGGTTCTATGGTTTTTTGGGCAGCCATCGAACAACCTTATTTTTAGTTGTAAGGGATCTTCATCACAATGTTATTGGCTATGTTATGGTCTCTCAAATTTTTTATAGGATCAACGATGTGAAGATCGTCCTCGATCTCATATATTATTTGACTAGTAGGTTTGTGCCTTGGTGAGGGGTCCTGTACCATTATACCTTTAGTTTTTAGTAGTTATGTGGCATGGTCACATAGGTCATGTCATGATCTTCTATTTTATAGACTAGGAATAAATTCCTAGATCTGTTTAAAACCCAACACTTTTACAACCTTTTCTCTCATTCCACAGGTGACCTAATTGCATCCAAAGAATATATTTTCCCCCTTTTTTTTAATTTGAACTCAATGATGGAGGATCGATAAGAGGTGGTTTAGGTGAGTTAACCTATTACTTTTTCTATTTTCTCTTTAATTTTCTTATCTATTTAGGTATTTATCTAGATAAATATTAGGTTTTGCTGTTGTTTTAATTGAAAATGATGATTTTTTGTGCTATAGGATGGTAAGGGTCTTATCATTCATTATAGTTCTCAGTGGTGGCTTTCTTCATTTATCAACATTGTGTAGAAAATCAAAAATATTTTATTGATGTAATGTATTTATTATTTCTCAATTAGTTTCATCATGCATTAGGGAATATGTCTTAGTTTATCATTGGGAAGATAATATATCCACCCTAATGAAGATAATGAATTGGTTTAATTTAAATTGAATGGGGAAGGTAAATGAAATATCATGCTTTAGAACTTTTTATATTTTGATATTTTTGTTGAATGGTCCTAACACCATTCTAAAAATTATGGTCATTGAGGGATTTGTTTTTGATGGGACATTGTGATTATGGAGATATAATTTTTTTCTTTTTTTATCACCTTGAATGGAAATTTCAATCCACTTATTTCCCACTAATAAATTTATTTCACATGTAAAATATGGTTTTTGTGAGAGTTACCCTAAAATAATGAAGCTGAGGTGACGAAAATCATCTTACTAAACTTGAAAATTAATGTTTGAATGTGATGTGGAATGTTTTATGATGTGTCATTATTGTATGGGGTGGGTAATTTTGTTTTGAAATAGGGAGGTGATGTTTTGATAAGTGGATATGGTACGTGGAAGTTGTGATGTGGGATTTTTTTGATGAGTATGCAGTTTTGGCTATAGAATGGTGGTAGTGTGGGGATTGTTATCTTAGAAAGGGGATGTGGATGATGGGTTATTTTTTTATGTTTCTAATTTTGTGCTATATAATTGGTTAGTGGTGGTATAAGTTGATAAAAATTTAATTAAAATGGATTGTTTTGAAATGTATAATTAATATTAAATTAAAATGTTAAGCGTGGATTTGATGGTTGATGATTAATATAAATTAAACGGGCTAAAATAATGAAATTAATAGACTAAAAAATGAATGTGAATAAATTAAATTGGTTGTTAATATAAAATATAGAAAATTTATTAACATGAAAAGAAATTTGGTTATCACTTGAAGTGTTGTTTTCTTGTGTGGTTCTATGAATTTATCTGTGGTGATGAATGTAGTGGAGGTTCTAGGGTGAGTTGGTGATGTTGTGAGTTAAAATGACATTCTTGTGGTAAACTATTTATTGGGATTAGGTTCTGTCATCATTATAATTTCAATTTTTATTCAAGAAACGTTTACCAAAAAAAATAACAGCATTAAGGGGGCTGAAAATAGTGCAGGACAAGGGCATCACCCCAGATGAAATTCACCCCCTTAGGTTTCAGTTGAGAAACATTAGAAAAACAATTGACCGAGACGTCATCACTCTCAAGAGACGCAAGATGATATGACACTTTGTTGCCCTCTCTCCAAGTATGTGTAACGCTAGTGTTCCTGGTCATTAGGGATTTTCATTCCCTAATCATATAGATTATTGGCCAGAGGCAATTACCTTCACTTTGAAGCACAGCATGGGTAACCCAGGAGTCCGTCTCCACCTGCGATAGGCTGATGCCTCTCTGTCTGCACAAGGTGAGGCCTGTAAGTACTGCTCTCGCCTCCTCCTGAATAGAGTTACCAGTACCAAAGTTCACAGAGAATTCCAGGATCATGCTCCCCGACGCATCCCGGACAGCCCCTCCCCCCCCCCGTATCACCCCCTGTCGGCATGATCCATCGACATTCAACTTCAATCCCACCTCCAGTGGATACCACTGCTCCCACTTCCCCTGGCCCCCGATACCTGATGCCTGGGTCATCCTGTGAGCTCCGAACAACACCCACATTGCCGGTACATCCTTCCATCTACCTGCGAGGGAAAGCCAGTCCTCTAGAGTGAAGCATATCCTAGAGATGATCGCCCTTTCCATTGATGGTGTCTCCTCAAACCTCGCCCGGTTTCTGGCTTGCCACAGCCCCCAGTAGCCAGCGCTCAAGATGATAGCCCACACACCCTTCTCCTTACCAGTTGCATCCACTCCCTGGAACCATCTAGATGGGAATCCCTCCATTCTCACTGCATGTAAGGACATCCCGAAGAAACCACCAAGATAATCCCACACCGATTGGGCCCAATCCCCTGCTACGAAGATGTGAGATAACGTCTCCTCACGGAAATCTGCACAACAACAGCAATGAGAGTACATACTAATCCTCAAGAGCTTGATGTTATCATCAGAATGCAGCGCACAATTATGTATCCTTCACGTGAGAAAGTTAAACTTAGTTGGAAGGTAATTACCAAAGACAGCCACTCCACCCTTCCTACTATCCCTGGGGAGAACTGCTCCTACAGATTTCTTTCGAAGAAAACTTCCCCGTGGGCGACGAAGTGAAGACACAACGATCCCGTTCCGTGCTTACGAGGATAGAATAAAAAATACCTTTAGTGTGGGTAAATGGATAGATATCCTCTCTTCCCCAGTCCCACTTCCAAGAGATGACACATGTAAGGGTTGTGGTTGATAGAAGTAAAAAAGTGAATTATGATGATGTGTGATGAGATGATGAGATGTATTATGGTGGGGGTCATAAATGGTAGGATGAGGGAGCAAGGATTATTTCCTTCACGTTCAGGATACCCTATTACTTTAGTTATGTGATGTGATGTGATGGTCTGAGTGTCTTCGGGTGAGATGTGATGTGATGTGATGACTCAGTTCCGGTTGTGTGAGATGTATTTTGATACGATGACCCATGTATCTTTGAGTGATATTTGATGTTATTTGATAGCCTAGGTGTTTTCTTATGATTTTTTATATGTAATATTTTTTAGTTCCCTGATGTACGTTGTTGGGGTGTGAGAGTGTAATTATAGTGTGAAAATGGTGCAGGGTACCCTTTATCGATATAATCTATATAATTTTATTATTCATGGTTTACTTATTATGTTGAACATTCATTGGTGATGATTTTATTAGATAATTGGATTTTTAGGTGAATTTGGTTCTCTTGTTTGCTGACGTGTTCATTAGTATGTATTTTCACATGTGTACAAGAGACTTTTCTATGATCTTTATGAGTATAATTGTATGCTCACCCTTCCTATATACAAACTATTTTTAGGTTTCCATGGGGTTTTTTTGATCAACTTTGGCCTCAAAAATTTAATTCCATGCTCTTTTCTTCATAAACCATTATATTATCCTCACATAAACAATAAATTCCATGTTATAGTAGAAATGTCAATCTATGCAGATAGAAGAACAAAATTGGATTTTCATACATTAGAAGAATTATCACACACCGAGGGATAGAAATTACTTAGAAATGTGGCCTGACCTGGTGACATAGTGGTGAGACCATCCCACCAGGAGTTGAACATGGATTTTATAAATTGATGAAAAGAAGGTGTCCATACCTTAAAACCAAATTTTGAGGGTTTTTCATGCACTATTTTTTATCTAAAAACATACATAATGGGTGTATACACCATAGAATTATGGAATAACTTGCTTCAAAAGCTTCAATTTTACTACTCATAGAGCCCCAATGGACTTAAGGAACATAATTTATGACCACTCTAAGTCATGTTTCATTTTTTCCTTAATTTTTTTACAAATTATAAAATCTTATAGAGACATTGTCTCTGAAAACATATCACTTCAATCGGTTCTTAGATCCAAAATCATTTGCATCATGGAGGTGGCTATTTTTTCCACCAAAAATCACTTTTATCCAACCACACATCAGATCAATATTTCTTTAGATCCAATGTGATTTATGTCCTAGAGGAGGTGGTTTTTTCCTCTATATATTTCTTTAATTAGACTTCATAGCACATCAATTAGTTCATTTCACCATTTATTTATAATTAAGAGGAGGTTATTTTTTCCTCCGCATAGTGATTTAATCTGACTTCATAGCACATCAATCAGTTGGTTGCTCCATTTTTTACAGATGATATGAGGTTATTTTTTCAACTACATAACACTTTTATATAACCATGTAGTGTTATATATACTTCATGAAATAGTTATCCAAAAAATTGATTTTTTTTGTGATCTATGGAGGTAAATTTTTTCTTTTGGAATAGAGTAACAAAATTTTATATGACCACCTATGTCTATGTGGATGTATATTTCAATGTGTCTATTACTATGAAACATGATATCTCAAGAAATTAGTTATTCACCATTACTTATATACACATACACCAACATCAGGACTGAGAGAGGAGAAGACACACTGAGGAATTTTTTATAGGCGCGAACATGAATCACTATCCAAGAACAAATCGAGTAAAATTATTGAGTTTTAAACACTTGATGGAATTTTTAATGTAATCTTGTGAAGGCCCTATATAAGTAAAATCAACCACAATGCAATCCCTTTGTAAGAAAACTTTATTAAATTCTATGTGGCCATCCCTAAAGAGAACCCCCTTATGAGGACCCTATATGGCCAATTCTAAGTGGAAACCCTAATGATGAGCTACATTGGATACCCCCTTTATGACGAACATATTCAAACACAACTATTTGAAGCTCTTATATGGACCCCCTTCACAAGGCACTATGTGGACACCACTATGAAGAGCTTCTTTGAGTATGACCCCATGTGAATTCCCCTAAAAAAATTCCTATAAATATTCCCTATCATGAATAACCATGTGGAAACTCCTAGTATACCATTTTATCCTTTAATGATTTCTCTATACAATGGATAACCTCCTAGGTGTAATCCATGAACACAAAAATATCCCTTTATCATCCTGTTACCAAGAGATGTTGGTATGGGGAGAAGAAACTATTAATTCCCCCCACAATGTTTAAGTCATATCGATACCCCATTGATGTACTAATAATTGTAATCCCTAACCAAATATTCAATTAACATTGAATTGAGATACTCATCATGGTGATCATTATTCACCATGAGTTGTGATACTCCTCTTGGTTTGGGATACATGGGAATCCTCCTAGGTGTAATCCATGACCAAAAATTAGTAGTAGTTTATTTTTATATTTTTTTTATTCAAAAAGAAAAGGACAAGGGATACAAGACTCCTCAAGGGGGTCGGAAATGGTGGAGCCCCAAAGAATCCCCCAGCACAAAAGAGGCACATTCTGGAGGAAGGGAAAGGAGAGAGTCATAAATGATGAGAGGCTCGTCCTGCCTACCCAAGCGAGCAAGGGAATACGCCACGAAATTAGCCTCCCTCCAACTGTGATGGATAAGTTTCCCATGTGAGGTTCTGATCTTGCACCTTCTGATAATGTAAGTGAGCTCCCAAGGAACCCCACTCGTCCCTTTCATGATCTTCACAAGAGTATCTGAGTCCGTCTCGATTTTGGATGCTGTCAACTTCCTCCTTCTACACACCGACAGACCCGAATCCATTGCATGGACCTCCACACTCAGAGACTTTCTTGGACCATAAAAGGAACTAAAGGTGATGAGAACCGAGCCTGAGGAATCTCGCAGCACGCCCCCCCCCCCTCATGATCCCCCCCATGCATGATCCATCAACGTTTAGTTTGAGTCCCATGACCGGCGGGTGCCACTTAATCCACTGACCAGTCCCCTTTCACCATGATTTTATATATTCCTCTTGGTTATATATACATGTTAATTCACCTTTATGTAAACCCCAACCAAATCTTCAATTACCATTGAGTTCAGACACTCCTCATGGTGATCATTGTTCACCATTATTCAAGATACTCATCTTGGTTCTGGATCCAATGGAATCCACCAAGATGTAATCACCAAACAAATTATCAATTACCATTGAGTTGAGATACTCATCATGGTTATCATTATTCTCCTTGAGTTAAGATACTCTTATTGGTTTTAAATACATGGTCCCCTTCTAAGGTGTAATCCCCAACCATCCTTCAATTACAATTGAGTTCAGATACACCTCTTGGTTTAAAATACATGGGAATACTACTATGTGTAATCCCCAACCAAATTATCAATTTCCATTGAGTCGAGGTACTATCCATGTTTATCTATTCACCATTAGTCAAGATACTCCTATTGGTTCCAGATCCATGGGAATACTCCTGGTTTTAATCCCCAAAAAAATTATCAATAAACATTGAGTTGAGATTCTTCTCATGGATATCATTATTCACTTTTATTTGAGATACTCCACTTAGTTTCAAATAAATTGACCTCCACCGAGGTATAATCCCCAACTAATCCTTATATTACCATTGAGTTAAGATACTCATCTTGCTTTGAAATACATGGGAATCCTCCTATATGTAGGCCCCAACTAAACCTTTAATTACTATTGAGTCAAGACACTCTTCATGGTTATTAATTCTCCATGGGTTGAGATACTCATCTTGGTTCTAGATTCATTGGAATGCTCCTAAGTGTTATCCCTAAAACATTCCATCACCCGACCCACCTACTAGGTCAAGTATCTCATGGTAGCATAATCATAATACCCTCCTTTTTAATGTTGTTTTCCCTTTCATGGAATATTAATCTTCTTTATATAGATTCATTCCATAATACCTCCTTTGAAATAAAATTTTAAACTCTCAGGAAACGTGATTGATATTCTATTTTCTCTTGTTCCTCACACTGAGAATGAATCATATGGGCTGAGAGATATGTGATGATAATCCCATTATCATGGTAGATGTTCCTCCATTGCGTGACTCCTTTTGAGGTATATTCCCTAACCATTCAACCAAAATATGTGTGTTTTTATTCCTGTTCACAGTGGTATACATATGATTCCTCATTGAGGTTCAGACCTAGTATTATTTCTCCCTTACCCATTTAATAAACTATGTGGGTTTTGATTCTAGTTTTCATTTGATATAGAGGAATCCTCCTTGAGGTTGAATCCCAACTCATACATGCCAAAATACTACCTAAAAGGAAATAATGTCTAGATATCCCAACTAGTAGGCTTTATATAAAAGCATCAGGAATTAATAAGAGATAGTTGGGAAACCCTTATTGTATATAGAGATTCATGTGAAATACATGGTCTCAATTAGATCATTGGAATAGGGGTATCCTATCCCACTCTGGGGTTTAATAAGGATACACAATTAAATCATAAATCTATAATAGATCCCCATGGTAGGTAATAATTCCCCCCAAATATGGCATGATGATCATGACCTCCCATTATCTCAACCAACATGAGTCCCTAAGAATCATTAAAAAATGCATAGTGATCACATGACTTTTGAAGAAAAGTATGTATCATATATTCAATAACCATTGGTTGTTTTCGGTTCCATGAATAAAACCTAATGAAAACCACCCTAAAAAGAGTGTGAAAAAATAGTGAGCATAACATGAATACATTAACATTGTTAAGCCTCTGAAATATAAAAAGGACAATGTTTACATCCTTTCACTATGAAGGCGATTGATCAAATATTCACTCTTATGTTTGATTATACATTGATGGGTTTCTTGTTTATTTTTCCTTTTATGGACCTCCAAGACTCCCTTCAATAAAAATGGAATATTTGAGTATGTAAATAAATTATAACCACATTATAAAAGTTTGTAACACCCATAGGACACATCAAGGGCTACACACAAATAGCTTACATGCCAATAATATACCTCAACTATCATGTAGAACACAGACTCATGGCCTCAAAATAAACTAACATCAACCAAAAACATATAGAACCAGGTATTTAATGTCCTATAATGGTTTTATAAATGAAATGTCTCCTTCCCAACACTGGAATAATATCATGATTATCTCTAGAGGATTAATCCCAATAGTTATTCCTATTAATTATGGGATGCACATATTCTTATGACATCCATCTTATTATCCAATAATTTATGTATCCTATCACTAGATGGTATAAACCCATTCCTTCCCTATTATTTAGTGGTGGTGTATGACATAAACTGCATCAAGGAATTCATCCAATATCTATCAAGGAGGGATCTTATCCACTATGGTCATCATCACTGACATAAAACACAAATTCTATGAGAAACATTAGAGTAAATAGTGTCTATCCCATCCATTTATATTCTAACATACAAAAGGAGATCCAACTAGGGGAATAAATTGATAGAAACTCTATAATAGGTCTATATAATGTCCACTTATAACACTTATGAGTCCCATATATGCATCCATAAATTGGATCTAGTGTTATTCTAAGTTACTTCTATCCAGACACTTGAAATGTCTTTTTAATAGGAAAAAACCCACATGGATGGGGATATTTTTGTCATTTATAAACATGAAATCTCCTCTAGTTTCATAAAGTAATCTAAAAGGATCCATGATTCCATATTATCCTCCAAGGTAATATATAATCCTATCACATGCATCACATCAATAAAGTCAACACTATTGGGACAAATGATGACTCAAACCACGAAACGATAAAAAAAGATAGGTGCTATCACATTCACTATTATTCGATCACATGAAGAAATTGAATTCATCTTAGAAAAAAATAATATTTCTTAGCTCAAATACATAATAGTAAGAATTCATCTTTTCAATGATATTTTTCTCAAGGGAACCAACTAATTTGAGTACACCCATCATATTAAGGATGTTATGCTTACTTCACCTAAAATATCTAATGCATGAATGTTTCTTGACCCATAATGAAAGAATCTATCCCCCCATTAAAATGATATTAAATAAATCATCATATTATAACACATAAATAATTGATTACCAAGTGTTCCCACCAATCTAAAATCATCAATTACCAGTTCAAGAAACTCATATGAGTTTAACATTCATAGTGGTCTCCCAGGAATTAATGGATTCCTACTTTTTATGGATATATTCTCTTTAAGGAATAAGTCCACTACTAAATCCAATGTGTATGATGTATCATGACTTTGTGGATTAAAATTCCTCCCTACCCAATAATGAGAACCCAATTTTTTTATTATATAGATTAAGAGATATCAAGTAGAAAATTTACCACTTTTCCTCCTAGTTTGGTCTAATGTTGGGAACCACAAACAAAAAAGACTTCCAAGCACAGATGAGTTCTTAAGACCTTGGAAGGTACCATATTTTCATGGTATTATAGCATTGAATATGGGTCCAACACATGTCGGGAAGATCTCAATCAACAATTCATTTTCCACTTCATCTATATAATGTGGAAAAAGGAAATAATTGAACACTTCAATTTAAATTATAGGGAAAATAATGGGTCATGGATTTTATTGTAGGATGGAATGGCATAACATATTCCATGGAAAAAAATTCATCTAGAATAGTTATTGGATATATTTTTGGGAAACCTATAGGATGACTTATAAACTACACTTATTCCTTTTAATTAACCTAGTGGTTTTATAGAGTTTGTGACTATATAAAAATGTACATAAGATATTATTTTTCAAACAAAGGAGCCTATTAGTAATCACCAAAATAGATGTGGAATCCAAGGAATTTTGACACTACTACTGTCTCCCTCATGATGGAAAGGATGAGGTGACATGTCCATGATAATAGGAAGGATGAAATTTATACCTTACTTATGATCATGTTCTTGGGTAATTCAACTTTACTCTAGAATAAAACCTATTCATGATTCAAGAAATCAATTTTCCATATGTGTATGTGTAGTATGAACATCCAAATTACTACACTTACCATTGTATGATGGGTCCCACAATCTATGAATTTATAGTCTTAAAAGATGAAAAAAAAATTATCAACGTGTTTTAAATTATAATGGAAAATTAAATGGAATAATTGTAATATTATTCAGCCATTATTTCAATCAATTAAGAAGAATAGTCATGGAAAATAACCCACAAAACAGTCCAATGGGTGTCGAACCACCAAACGGTCCAATGGGTACTGACCCACCAAATAATCCAATGGGAACTATCATATAAAATAGGTGAAGGGGAAACATCGCACCAAATGTAATAATGGGAACCATACCACAATATATTCAGATGGTAAAAAACCCACCAAATGATCTAACATGCACCATGATGAAAAATAAGAAAAATGTGAGCCACCCCACTAAATGGGATATTAAACTGAAGTGGAAAACAAGTTGTCTCATGTCTTCATCAACATGGTATCATATAGATTCTAATGATTTCTAATTTTTTCAAATATGAACATAATATATGAGGATGATTTTACATTCATAACGTTTTCTAAGCCCTAATAGGCTATCTTACCCTCTACTCGAGGCATTATTAATTGAGGGCTTAGTGATACCATGTCGACCTCTACAGAAGGCTTTATCGACCTTGTTCATGGTTTAGAGTTCAAGGTTTATGGAGAATATTCTTATATTTAGTGGAATATCTAAGCGTTGTGTACCATATTTTTATACCCATAATCATCCATCATGTCCAACCATTGAAAATTTAAAGGTCATGGACAATTATTTTTCATGTAACCCCTTTAAGGATAATAGAGCCTTCTTTTCCAAAGAATATTTTTCTCTGTTGAAGCATGAAAATGATGATATCTATGAAGAAATTTTTAATAAGTTTCCTTTATATTTTCCTTATATAATTATAAAATACTCTCAAAGAGTTCCTCCTTTTAGTGAAGTATCCCATCTAATAGGTCTATAATTATTTTCAAAAATTTCACCCCTTCATAGGGTGAATTTTGGACTCACTTTCACCTCACAGGGATGGGAGAAATTTCATATTTTAATTTCTCCCAGCCCACTATGAATGGGATTATCCACATCATTAAGAAAATTATTAATGTTTTTTGACCTCATTAGATTTAACAATGATTCCGAGTGATTCATGGTTCACCAATATTAGGGAGACATCATCGGTATCTTGGGACTCTGATGCTTCTAATTCTACTACTGAAATGATCAAGATTACATAATTTCCTTCTAGATACTAAATTCATCCACAATACCATACAAATAGGGAAATATATAAAATAATGGGTAATATGTTTTTTCTTCTATCTCTTGATGATAAGAAATGGAATGTGTATTCCACCAACAAGATTAAGTTCTTGAGTATTTTTCGAAATACATATAAAATTATTTGAATAATATCCCATGGATTAAGTGAATAAGAGAGGAATATTTTAATTAAAATAAAAAATAATATCCCTTTAATTGTTTTTTACATACAATCAAGTAGATCGTTATATTTGAGGACTAGCTTCAAAAGAAGATAGATGCAGAGATATTTGATCCAATGAAAATGAAGTTTCCACTCCATCTATATGCACATAATAAGAATAACACACATTTTTTTATCAAATAATATGGTCTATACATATCTTTATGATAGAATAATTATTGTATATTCCATTATGTTTATGAACATGGCTATATACTTTACATTTTCACTGGATCACAACCTTCTTGAGCTCCTGATGATCAAGAGACCCATAAAGGTAGTCATGAAATATAATCGAGATTATTGTCCTTAAAATTTCGCTATAGGGTATAAAATTATGTATTAATTAATATTTAATTATTGGCTCTTGAAAGTAAACTAGGTCCTGGTAGAGTAGGAGAATCTTGAGACTCATCCCACATGCATGCTAGTTATTCTCACTCCACTTGAGGATTGACATAAATGGTTTGATATGGAACCATAGGTCCTATTCGCATGACCATAAAATGAAAGACAACAAGGTCTATGTAGTATGAACCAATACTAAAAGACGCCACATTATGAGCTACATGTATTTAAACTACCTAGCAGTCGTCCTCATTTCACGACGTTAAACCACAAGACACTATCTTTTTCAAAATAAATTTAATTGTATAACACCCTTTTCTCATCATAATAAGTTAAAATATGTACCTAACATCATTTACATAAAACTTGAAACTGAATTCTTCACATACCTATCACATGATGTAAAAATGTGTAATTCTTTATCCCTCACCCAAGAGGACCTCTATCTGGAACTAATCTCCAACCACGTCCCTTCGTATCATTACATAAAACTTGATTCAATATTTAATGGTATCTATAGTAGAACTTTGACCATATATCATATGAAAAAATAAAAAAATTATTCAATATAGGTAAAAATTCCATACTAGAATTTGTCCCCAAGGCCTATGTTCACATTGGGTTCATTATAACTAGTTGTAGAATCTATCTCACCCTCAATACATGTCCTATTCATATGACCCTATTCTGTAAGACAATAAAGTTCTCTCTGTATCACTCTATACATAATATCATAATGTATTCGTTGTATTAAGTTAAACTATATAACCATCCAATACAATCCAACTGTATGATGTTATATTATATGGTAATAGTTGAGTCTTGAGTCCCCGATTCGTAACATTAAGCATCATGGAATTTGGTCCAAACCACATGTCCTTTAAACCGTGCGGTGTATGGTGTATCCCACATGACCATATAAAACTAAAATAGTTAGCCCAAAAATAATATTAATCAATAATTAAGATTCCCCACTAAATATTGAGTTCTAGATCAATTATTTGGGAGGTCTAAATGAACATTACTTTTAGTTAGGATCCATTCCTCCAACCAAAATATCGTATTGAGCATGTGGTAGTATAACCATGGAATTTTTCTAAACCCCTAGAACACCCATTAATCCACGCAACCAATATCATTCATTTTTATTTCTAAATCAACCAATTACTAGAGTATATATACTCTACTTGGAATCCCTTATTCACCAGTCAATTGGTCCTCTTGGTTTTCTCTTTCATAGAAAAATTGGCAATAATGATTGATTGATCTAAGGGGACCTTTCTAGGATTTGATGGTGAATAGTAATTTTAGCCCTTGGGATTTTGATGTAACCCCTAGGGTATATTTTGTTCCTATAGGAATAGTCCATGAGAAACCCATATGATATCCCTAGAATGTGTGTGGTAATATTCTACCTACACCCACTAGTCTCTATCACCAAAACATGGGATATGAATTCCTCCATTACTAATGGTTATTATACTCCTACTAGTCTACAATATCCAATTCTGATATGTAATGACATGATTTAAATTATCCATTTAACTATTTTTAATGGGAGTGAATTGTTTCCGTGTTTTATTCCATCATACTCGATAGTTGATATTAAGGATCCTTCATGGAACATGATAATATATTGTGTAATATTTGGTACACACTATATGACCATAAATTTCATAGAATGGTCTAGTCCATGAGGTCCACTTTCCTTATGTATGATTAATATATATATATTATCCCCCAACATAAGTTCATTTATCCACAAGATTATGTATGGATGAGAATTTCCCCTTCATGAAAACACCCAAACCAATATAAGGATTCTCTAAAGATTATTGGAAAAATATTTAGGTCAGTTAACCTTGACCTGGTCAAATGATGTAAAACTATACAAACCATTAATCTTTAATTCAATTTAATAAACTATATAGTTAACACCCTTAACCTATTATGTAAAATTATGAGTTTTTGTGTCCCTCATCTGAGAGAACCTCCACTATTGGTGGGAGTATCCTACTACACTAATTTTTAGAACAATGTGTGACCTGATTCTTATTATAAAGATATGTAGTAATTCACAAACCTCCTATATTGGTCCCATTCATGAACTTCCCCATCATTGGTGAGGTTCCTTATACTGGAATTGGATCCACATGGGTCCCTTGATTCACACTCGGTTTTCTTCCTTAGATAGTAGTCTCATACACACATGGATAAATATTTATAACCTTATATCTAATCAACCCATGGTTTTATATGTATGAAAAAAAACCACAGGGAACCTAATGTACTTGGATTAATGACCTAAAAATATATAACCATGGTTTAAATCTATGTGACCTTAAAATTCATCAATTATATGTATTCACAACAATATGTGAAACCATGTGGCCAATTCCATGGTCACATGACATTAAATTCTAGTACATTAATCCTAGATTAATTTCATTAAATTATGGAGTAGGGTCCTCATAGAATGACCCTAAACAGTAGTACATATGGGTAGTTTTAGTTTGACATTAAATTACTTGACACATGGGACATTCTATGTCACCCATTACCTACATGAGATCTAGATCTATGTAAATGTACATGTTATATGATCCAAGTTTGTTAACAAATAGTAGGATTGAATACACATTTCTAAGAAAAATTAGGTCTTCTATCTTGGGTACAAGCTATGGAGATTCACATTTTTCCATTCTAATATAATTATGAAATATGAAAATTCCCCTCCCCTATGTAATATCTTGTTTTATATAGGGGTATATTTTCTTTTCTTAGTAATTAAATAGTTATAGTTATACAATCTAACCATATTTTCATGGTATACCAAAACTATGAACAAATGTTTCCCATTTCCTTCTATATGAGTTAGATATTTGTAAGTAGATTTCAATAAGAACTTCAAGTAACTTGAATCTCATACAATGGGATGTATAGTGATACCTAGATCATATATTTTCATTCCTAGCCATGTATTTTCATATAAATATACCATGTAACTCCATTAGATCCAAATCCATGTAGAGGTTCTTCTATTAATTGAAATGAAAATTCCCTCACATGTTCTGTATCATGAACGATCATGTGGTTTAAATGATTTTCGAAGTTACCTATTGTCTCTCACACTGAGGATGAACCACTTAATCTTGGAGGTCATGGATATTATATCTATTTAAAGTATTTGTGATTGATTTTATTCAAAGATAGGGAGCATAGTAATCACCACATGTCATCAATCTATGATTTATAAGTATATCCTCTACAATTCGAAACAGCTCATGTGGTTCCATTTCATGTGGCTTATTTCTTCCCTATATGAGAGATCGATATATATAGAGGTATTTGAAAAAAAAACATTTATGACATAGATTATTAATTCCTTTCATCTTATGTATAAGATATATCTTTACAAGATATTATGATGCATGTTATCTCTTTTTGTGGACCCATGCTTGGAATATGATAACCCTTTATATCATAAGAACTATATATGTATTGATTATTATTCTAATGAGATACATAGTAATGATGGGATTTTTTCCTAGTATCAGATGCTAGATACTTTTCCAATATGTGTGACCTTAAGCCTAATAAAATATTATTGAAATCTAAATGGACTTAAATTTTGTCACTTCATGTTGCTAATTTCAAGACATTAATCAATAAATCAAAAGATTAACAATGTATTGTCTTGTAAAAAATTCATAAGGATAATACTAAGAAAAAATAATATGTTTTCTCTCAATATTCCATTCATTTTTTTGGTTTTAAAAAACTTTAGAGCATAAAAAACGATCAAATATCCTGGGGTTCAACACATGACCCTAGTAAAGTCCTATTTATGCTCTCTAGAACCATGGTTTAAATTTTTTTTAGTATTTTATTTCCTTTCAATACAAAAGTGAACCTAATTATTTCCATAGGTACCTTTAAATTCTTGTCAACATTACATCTTCATATTGACTATACTACATGTGTAACTGATTGTGTACTCCAAAATCCAAGGTTGTATCCCTTCATCCTGATAATGTGTTCAATATGTGGGGGAATAAATATTTTAGTTCTTGAAACCTTTTTTAATATTTATTTTTGACATGAAACCACTTTATATACCTTTGGACTGATTCAACATGAAAAAATTCCTTGATTCAAGACACTCCTCTTGGAATCCCTTATCCTTGAGTTGATCAATCCTCTTGGTTCTCTTTTTCATAAGCAAAATTGGTGACACAGATGGACTAGTTTTAATAATAGCCAGGCCACTCTAACCTATTTCTGTTGATTAATAATGGAATTAGTTTTCTACCAATATTAATGGTTAGTCTAATCCCCCTAGTCTCCACCATGACCCCATATGACATCCTCGTACAGAGTGTGTTAACGATCAGCCTACTCCCACTAGTTTTCATTGATAGATAATGGAATTATTTTTCTATAATTATAAATATAAATTATACTCATTCAAAATTTAATTACCAAATGACTTAAATATTCATAGGCTATGAATTACATACTCTATAACCCAAATATTCAATAAGATTCATGTTCCCTTAATTTTACACATTCAAGTATTTATCTAACATTATGAGAAAGATTTTGACATCATATTCTTGTTCACTCTCTTATATGGATGTCCCTCTCCAATGGAGACCCTACACCCTCAAGATTATTTTTGGAATAAGAATCACCCAAAGGTTCCAACATCCATGATATGGACATGTTTTCCAATTGTAGGCGATCAACAAAAAAAATTACAATGATTCTTAGAGACTCATGTTAGTTATGTGGATGGGAGGTAGGGCTCATCACAACATATTGGGTGGAATTATATCATAATCAAAGAACCTTTTATATATATAATATGTATTCATGAATCCTTTCCAAATCCTAGTGTGTGGAGGGCTACCCATTTTCTAATTATCTGACTGAGACTATGTATTTTATGTGATCCTCTATATACACTAGTGGATCCCTATTATTTGTATGTTATTTTATAATTATTTGGTTTAAATCCTACTAGTTATGATCTCTAGGGATTATTTCCATAAAGGGATGTGTTTTATATGTTAGAGTTGGTAATGAACCTTAGAGAGGTGTCCTACATATCATGTCAGAATATGAATGAAAGCACAAATAGTTTTATTGAATGGGTAAGGAAGAAATGAAAATGGGTTTGAACCTCAATGACGCATCCTACATATCATATATAGAATTGGAATCAGAGCCAATGTAGTTTAGTTGAATGGCCATGGATTATACCTCAAATGGAGTTTAATAATGGAATAATTTCTATCATGATTATGGGATGATCATAACATATCTCTAAGACCATTTGGGTTATTCTCGATGCTAGAAACATGACACAAAAGAAGATTAGTCACATTTCATAAGTGTACCATTAGTTTTGAAAGTATTTTTTAGGAAACAAGGATACCATGAGGTGAATAATATGACATGAAAGGGGATGAAAAAATAAATAAGTCATCTCCTACTCACAAGATACCCTGAGATGGCTAACCATATAGGTGGGTCAGGTGGGGGTATGTTTTAGGGATTTACACTAGGAGGATTCCATTGTATATGGAACCAAGTGGAGTATCTTAACTCATGGTTAATTGATAACCATGAGGAGTATCTTGACTAAATGGTAGTTTGATTTCTAATTGGGGCTTACACCTATGATGATGTCCATGTATTTAAAAAAAGGAGAGTATCTCATCTCAATGATAATTATAGTATTATTTGTGTCTTACACCTTGTAGGAGGCCCATGAATTTTAATAAAATAGGTGTATATAAACTCATAGAGAATAATGATAACCATGGGGAGTATCTCAACAAAATGGTAATTGATAAGTGGGTCAGGGATTACAACTAAGTGAATTACCCTGGATTTGGAACCTAGAGGAGTATCTCTAATCATGGTGAATAATGATCAATATGAGAAGTATATAAACTCAATGGTAATAAAATATTTGGTTGGTTGTTACACCAATTAGTATTCCCATGTATCTAGAACCAAGAGAAGTATCTCATGAGCTATATCTAAACTCAAGGGTAATTGAAGGCTTTTTGTCTTACACCTTGGTTGATTCCCATGAATCTATGACCTAGATGAGTATTTCGACTCAAGTTGAATAATCATCACTATTAGGAGTATCTCAACTCAATGGAAATTGATGATTTTGTTAGGGATTACACCTAGGATTACACCTTGGGAGTAGATTTGGGGCTTAAACCTAGTCGGAGGAAAAATAATAGTCCCCTCAAAATATATTGGTTATCAGATGAAGAAAAGAGATTATAAAAGTAGAGACCTAAACTTTGGAATATAATTATTTATGGAGAAGATCATGAAGGATCAAATTCTCTCCTAGGAGTGTCTGTATGGTGCCTCATGATGGGGCATCTATATAGGACATTTTGAAGGGGTTTCCACATGGGTTTGTTCTCATAGTAGATCTATATAGGGGAATATACCCAGTTCATCATGAATGGGGTCAACATATGAGTTCCTCATAGGGTTATCTTCACTGGAGTTTCATGAAGTGGGTCCACATAAAAGTTATGTATAGGAGAATATTCATTGAATTAGATATATAGGGACCTCAAAAAGGACTTCTGTATTAGGATGAATATATATCATTTCATGAATTTAGATTGTGGTTGTATTTATTTATAGAGGGATTTTTTTTGAGGTCCATTGAAGGATTACATCATAAAGGCCATCCCATATTTTAAAGACAAGATTTTTACATATGCAGTTCTTAGAGAGTGATACCAGATTGCACCTCTTAGAGATTCCTCTATGTGTTAGATTATCTCTCAATATTAAAGTGTGTGTTAATATTTATAGGTGGTAATGAATCAATGATTTTTGAAATTCTCTGGCTACATAGAAATATCCCCATAGCTATATGTGGTATTTTAGAAATAGTTGGATACATATAATTTTGTTTCTCCACATGGTAGGAAAAAATTACTTCCATGGATTGAAAACAGATTTAGTTTTTGGATGAGTGTTTCAAGGGCTATGTTTAGTGCTACATAGTTAGAGAAAAGTGTATGCAATGGAAAAAATCCCCTCCATTGATCCTCAAATGATAAGGGATATCTAAGTTAATTAATTCATTATGTGGTAGTAGAAAATAATTATGCAAAGAAAAAACACTACCTCGAGGATGAAAATTAAGGAGTATATATGAACATATTTTTGTGATAAACAGTGGGAGAAAATATCTATGTGGGATTTTAACCATTTAAAATTTTATTCATCATAAAATGAAACATGACATATAATGGTCATAATATTTGACCTGTAAGTGTATTTAGGCTCTGCTAGTAGTCAAATAGAAGAATGTAAAGTGAAATACAACCCCAGGATATGGTGTATAAACCATAGAATGATTATTTATAATAATAAAATTTCCTAGAAGAATATAAAAAATGGGGTTTAAGGATTCAACACCTTATTATCAGTAATTTTTGAAATCCATGACCTAATTTTGGAGGGAGGTTCTCCCCCACCCCACATCACCTGTTAATGCAATGTTTATGATGAATATGCATCTATAATCATGTGATAAGTCTTGTAGTGTATGAAAAAAAATCTTCTTATTCTTATAGCATGGATAAAATTTTATACTCAAACATTAAATGTGTTGTATAATTGAGGATAATATCATGGGTCATACAGAAAAGTGTATGGTGTAAATTTTTGAATACCAATAACTACAATAGACATTTATATCTAGACATTTGTATTTTTTTCTATGTTTTTAGATTAAATTATTCTATTGGATATTTATTTAGATACTTTTATCAATATCAATTTTATTTATAAATGCATTGTGGAATGGTTTTTTTATTTTTATATTATTTCATGAAGTTTATTGAGGTTGATTTATCCTATATCCTAATATTATTATTCTAAAGGGTAATACCTCTATTTTGTGATATTATTATACCCTCGGTGTAGTCACTAACATGGGGCCTTTGGGAGGTAGTTATCAGGAGGAATTATAACAATACCTTCATTTATATCCCATGAAAGGTACCTTTTTAGGGAGAGGTTCCAGAAAATAAGGATCCATTCTATGATGAAGACCAACCAAGGGTCTTCCAATTGCATGGTGAACATCATAGTATAATCCATATAGTCATTGCACGACTATGTCAGGTGACAGAAACATTATTCCCTGATCATGATGGGTTCACTATGACTGATGCCTTGGTTTTTTTTAATCAAGTAATCATATGTAATTTATGTATCAACCTATTGGTAATGGGGGGTGGGGATAGGTACATGGGGGTTCCATTCGTGGTCAAACATCCCCTATCGTCATATCATCAAACCCCATGATAACATGTGATTTTGGTGGAATTTTTTAGGTTTTTATAGGAATGTATACCGTCTCTTCCTTCCTTGTTTGATAATAACTATTTAACCCTAAAATTTTTTCCAATTTTTTATTAGGATTTTGGGTTATATAATACTAAATCATAATCGAATAAATTTTAAATGATGTGTAATTTTTTTATAGTGGCAAGAGGAGGTCCTAAAAGGATGATCATACATCATTTATCACTATTTCATTCAATGTATATCTCCTTATTAATTTATTTATGGTTTTTAATTTTTTTTGTGATATTTTTTATTAACCAGGTGTTAGTCTATAGGAGAATTCATTAGGATAGTGTTGGGGGTATTCCATGGATGTTTTTATTGATTTTGGTCATAGTTTCAATGATGTGGTTATGTATGGTGGGTTTTCTAATCATAATTCCTCCTTGGGATAAATTGAATAATTGATTACAAATTTTTAAAATTAATCATTTTCATATTGTGGTGTGATATAAAAACATAGGTTTAAGTAATATCTTGGAGAAGTTAAGGATGGACTTAGTCAATGGTTTATATACTATGGATTGGGTGGTAAATTATTTTGGTAGGTTGTTGGTACTTTTTATTAGAACCCATATACATTATTATGTAGGATTTTATGTGTGCATACATTGTGTATGGTATGGTTAAGATAAGGATAGATAACTCCTTTAAGAAAGGTAGAAGGTGTCCTTGAGACTAACCATGTTGTAATAAATTTCTTTTTAACTTGAGAAAATAGGGACCACCAAATCACTATGATACCAATGGGAGAGGGTTATGATTGAGTAAATAATAGGCCTCAGGTTGATATAGGAATGTGAGATGAGACATGGGTAGCCATGGTTGGTTTTCCAAGGGATAATAAGGCATATATGATAGGATTAGGACCAGTGTGGTGGGTGATATGACTGTACATATTGTTCTTAGTCCAGATAAGAACCCCAAATGTGGATGGTGATTTTTCATGTATAATGAGTGGGATGAGTTTCTTAGGATGATATAGGGTGGTACAAAGATGGTTTCCTTTTGGATTATGTGTTTCAATCTATCTGATGGGTGATATGAGATTAGATATTGGAATGGGTTGAGATAAATTTTTAGCTGAATTAACATGTAGTTGATAAGGGAATTATTATGAGTTAGGTCAAGATAGTCTTTGGTTAGAATAGATGGGGATGTGATACATGTTGGTGTGGGTGGGAAGAGATTGGGATGGGTATAGAGGACGATATTGGACGCCCCTATTGGTAGTTTGATAATTATGAGAGTGTTGATAGGTTTTTCTTATGGGATAAAGATAATATTGATTTGATTATCCCATAAGGACGAATGTACAATGATTTTTTTTCAAGGTATAGGGATACATATTGAGTGACTAATGTTGAAGTAATGTATTGTTGGTATTTAGGGATGGGATGCATGACCTACATATTGTTTCATTCATGTTTTTAGGATCAGTGATGAACTGTGTCTTGAGTGATGATATATATCAAGTCCTATAGTTACTTTGAGGGACATGGTATTGGTGGAACCCTACCTTGAGTGACATAGTATATGTTCTGATGTGATATATGACCTTAATTAAGTGATAAGGAAGAATATTATTATCAAACCATTATGAGTGATATGGTACTTGTTCAACCCTGACTTGTGTGAGAAGGTAGTGGTTGTGATGTGATGATGGACTATCGCTTGAGTGATAAGGTAATGACTATGAAAGGGACCTTTCCTTATGTTAGATAGTATGGAATTTCACATATTATGAGAGAATACATGGATTGGTGTATGAGTGATAGAGTAAGAGTATAAGTGCATTTCTAAAACTTGAGTGATAATGTAGTAGTCATTATTTTTATATGAGGCCCTACCTTGATCTATAAGGTAGGCATTGAAGATTTCTGGATGACCTCCATGGAGTGATATGGGGTAATTCAGGACATGGAAACAATAACACAATGAGTGAGAAGGTGAGTTTTTGATATATATATATTTGAACCTACCCAACACCATTAGGTTGTTTTTAGGACTCAGTGGATGTACTTCCTGGAGTCATCGAGTATGGGACAAGATGGGTGTGATAGAATGCTATGACTAGATTCCACTAGTATTCAATGCATGTATTATAGTGTGGGGTTGTGTCCTGGTTAGCACACAATGACAATATATGCATGGTTTCAGGGGGGAGGGGTCATGTTTAACACATGATATTACAATGTTCTTGTATATTAATGTTTGTTTTCACTACTGGAAATAAGATCTATACCAATGGTTTTGGGAAAACCGTTGGTATAGTTCACTTAAATGGACCTATACCAACGATTTAGACAAAACCGTTGGTATATGTCACTACTTTGGACATATACCAACGGTTTTGGACAAACCATTGGTATAGGGGGGGACCTATACCAACGGTTTGGATAAAACCTTTGGTATAGGTCACTTATATGGACCTATGCCAACGATTTTGGCCAAACTGTTGGTATAGGTCCATAATAGAGACCCTATACCAATGATTTTCCCCAAACTGTTGGTATAGGTCCTCCCTATACAAACGGTTTGTCCAAAACTGTTGGTATAGGTCCCAAAATCAAAGAATCTATACCAACGGTTCTCAAAACCGTTGGTATAGGTCTATACCAACAGTTTTGAGAACCGTTGGTATAGTTACATGTATTTTTTATAGAATCTTCTTACAGAGAACATTAAATAAATCAAAATTGAAAATTTATATGATAATAATTATATATATTTATGAAATTATGTTCAAAAAAGTCAATTTAGATTATTGGTTAGGTTGTTCAATCATAAAATCCAGGTACTGGGATCAAAACCCACCGAATGCTTCTTTTTTGAAATACATATACCAACAGTTTTATGGACCCGTTGGTATAGATTTTTCATATTACATATACCAACGGTTTTCAAAACCGTTGGTATAGGTCTATACCAATGGTTTGGAGGCCTATACCAACAGTTTGAAACCGTTGGTATAGGGTATTTTTCTACTAGTGTTTATGACATTTCATTTCATTATGAATACATGTATTTGATGACTTATATAAGGGAAATTTGGTGAGACCCAACTGAGAATAATTTATCACACCCTACACAGACCCCTCAGTGTATATGGAAACCATATTTTAGCTTTTAGGTTGGGCATTGAATGTGAAATGGATTCGGATGGGTAGAACAATAGACTATTATAGATGGAGATTGAGGTTAATCTTGAGGATGGTGGTATATCCTCTCATTTTTTATTCATTTATTCTTTCATAATTAATATGTGATCATACAAATGATTGATTAGTTAGGATATATGATTGTATGACTACATTATTTGTTTTATAACATGATTCTTATTTATTGATCATGTGTTCCATAATGTTTTATGTGGATGTTTTTTGGTTATATATATTATCTTACATATACTAATTAAATATAATAGTCTCATAATGTCTGATTTAGACCCCTGATGATATTAATCCGAATCTGGTGTATGGGGAGGCGCACTGGAGGCCATGTGGAACCACCAGTCCAGACACCGGTGAATAGTATTGGGTAGGAGAATTATAATGATGTACCAGAGTAACCTTTTTCTTTATTTTAATATTTCATATATAGAATAAAATGGTATAGTTTCATGATTTGAGCTTGTGATAGATCTGAAAATCATGAATCACAAACACCTTTCTGGTGTAAAGACTAGGATACTAGTGGTATGAGATTTATATTTATTATTTCCACTATTGTGGTTGAGATATTTTATTTATGTATGTTGTGCCTATAATTTACCATTAACTTACTTGTATGAATCATGGTGCATGGTGGTAAGATTCATCTTTATGATTCATTTTTTGTTGCATGAGTCACATGGAATACATGTTCATTTTTTGATCTATTTTAATACTAATAGGATCATCAATTTAGATGGTCAAAAACAACTTTTATGATGTTTTACCATACAAATAGATTATGGAATTTAAATCAGTTAAAATATGGAATTTTTATTATAATGATAGATGATGTGTGATGGGTTTTAAAATTTCATTATATGAACAATGGTAGAAGAGGAAAACCCAAATATTCTCGATGTATCCTTAATTGAATCAATGTGCCTGAAATAATTATAAAAACTGTAATTGCAAAATTTAAGAATTGGCCTCCATCTTGATGTATTTTTTTATGAAGATCATAAGTGTATAAAATATCATCTTCCCATCTTCTTAGGTAATTCAAAAACCTTTGGATCCTAGTTTGTAACTTGAGTAATCCCATACACCAAGAGGGGTGCTAGAGCCTTAATTACATATGATTATAAATGATATAAAACTAAATTAGTATAATTTAACTTAATAGTGGTTTCTAATGAACATCCCAAGATAAAAAAATGAATTCATCCCACCTCTATGGTAATCCATCTACCTTTGTATTCTATATCGCGACATAGGGATTCTCATGCATTACTTTTCATTTGTTAAATATACTAAACCCATTCAATATTTATACAATAAATATTTAAAAATTCATAATTAATTAGAAATATAATAAAACTATGTGGGATTGAGGTGGTAGAAATATTCACTAAGATGAAATTATGTCTCGTATAAGGTAGTCTCAAGTTTCATCCTATGCATCCAGATTATGTTGGAACCAATGTTAAGTTGGGATCTAGATTAATGATGCATTGGAACAACCATGTCCTTAATTAATATGTTTCATATACCTATGATTTTATTTTATAACAAAAAATATCTCACTTTCACTAGATATATATAATTAATCTTTTCATATTTTCTTAAATCTTTTTGAATGCATCCAAAACTCATTTTGGAAGCGGTTTCATCAAACTCACATTATTTTGGAACAAAAAATTTCCAAAAAATACCTTAATCCAAAGGACTAACTATGGGAATCTATGGGACTTAGTAGTATTGACGAAAAATTAAAATCCATATTTCAAAAATGTTACCAAAGAGTGACCTCTAGGATAAAATTAGAGAAGCCCTTCTACTATGGGGTCTATCATGCTATACATTAAACATACACTTATCCATAGACAAACATGTTCACCAAATGGTGTAATATATAAATAATATATATAAATATAAGACCACTTTTTATACCTTTATATATCTATTATAGTGTATTTGTGGTCAAAAATACTCATATTTTTTTTCTAATCATTTAATTTTTGTTTATTTTAGTGTTGAATTTTTTGAAACACATTAAGGAATCATATTTAACTTATTAGATTATATTATTGACTTGGAAGATCATTAATGAAATATGTTTATGTTTTAAAAGATGTGTTGATATTAGGGAGTGGTGTTTGTGGACCAATATAAGATATAAAATTGTGTGAGGATGTCATCCAAAACATTTTACATAATAAAGAATAATCGGATACCCAGTGGCACAACACTGACTACACAATGGTAAAGTAAAGAACCTCTAGCATGCCCAGAAGGCTAGTAGGTACCCGGTTGAAGGGAATAGGCTAGACAATAGTATTATCTATAACATGTATCTCTATTAGAAATCTACTATCCAAATATTGGATAATAGTGGTTAGGTGGTAAATAATTTCTATATGATCATGAGCCTTATTTTTCTAATAATGACTTGATGGAGACTACCAACGAAGTAGTGGCATCGAGATAGGGAATCTTGGGGATAATATAATATTTTTTTTAAAATTTTATAAATTTTTATTTGGTTTCTTCAATGGTCCTTGATTTATTCTAGAATATACCATGTACCATATAATGATATAAATATTAGTCTTTATAGGATTTAAAATCAACAGTGGTATGATAAAAATTAGAGTGTGAAAACATTGAATCAATGTGATCCTCTATATCAATAAAAAATTATTCTTGAAAGAGATAATTTAAATTCAAAATGTCTTAGTATATAATATAAATTTTCTCCCCATCTATCCTCTAAAATTGTACTATCCTTATTGAGAGATAGATGAGATGATTTGTAATGGATTTTTATCTAGAAAATATCTCTTTTTTCTCATATATACCTTAAAAAAGGGCGCTCACAACAAAAAATTGATGAATGATTACTTACTTATATATATAATAAGTAACATGAGGTTCCCATAACTATAATTGTGAGGGATAATAGTTTTCTTCTACTTTTATAAAAAAATAAACGTGGAATTGTTTCTTTATCTCCATTAAAATTAAGGGAGTATAGAAACCTCTCAAGATGAGGGGATGAGAAATAGGTGATAATGCTTAAATACAATAAAAATCTACTTTAATATATATCTCTATATAAATACTTTATTTATAATAATATTTCATATTCAACCTAAATTGAAAAATATCATAATTTTTAAATTCAATATTTTTTTACCCTTTTTCTCAATTAACTTTTCAATCATCTTTTTCTCATAATTTAAAAATTATCATGTTAATATATCATTAGCAGTATATTTAATTTTTAATCATACTCTCACACTCATTATGATCAAAAATTAATTATTGATGATATTATATAATTAAATTCAGTCATAATTTTATCTTTACATAATATTATATTTCGGCTACACATACATCTATATATTTTGTTATATTTTTATTTTATAATTTAAAACACTCATTGTGCTTTTATTTTTATAAATGAAATTCAAACCCATATAACTATTTTATCTTATAGTGAAATATATTTGTTATCTGAGGATATGGAATTTAATTTTTTTTACATTATGGTTTTCAACTTATTTGAAATAAATTTCTAAAAAAATTTATAGATTTTTCAAGAATTTTTATTTTTAAAATAGAATATAATTCTTATAACGATGGTGATCCCAAAGGAAAATACACGATTCCTATATATTATTTTGTTGGTTTCTCTATAGTTATTGAAATTAACTTATTTACACCTTTCAAGTATTTATTATCCCTTATAGGAATGATTTTAATGGTCATGTTTATACTAATGAAAAGGAAAAAATGGACTTGTGATAATATTACTACTCATGAATTAGATGTTAAAGATATGAACACATTTCATTAACCTCTTGACTAAAAACAATTTAATCATACATATACTTGAGAAAGGAATCAATAAATATTCAAACTCTTAGAAGATACACATCAAAGAACAAATAATGTTAATTAAAGTATAGATTATATTTATAGGAAATATTTTTACAGTTTTATCATGAATCCTAATGAATATATTAAAGAGATGTTTACAAGATTTACTAACATATGTAATGGTAGAAAATCTCTTGGTGATATTATTATTTCAGAAACATTATTCAAGAAAATTGACTGGTTTTACCAAGAAATTGGTCACCTAAAGTAACATCTATAAATAAATTGAAATACATATAAAATATTCCAGTCAAGGAGATTATAATATCTCACATGACTTATGAGATAACCATTATGTTTCAATATATAAAATATATAAATAATAAATGGAATAATTTTTTTCAAAATGAAAAATTACTTTTAATGCTATTAATGATAATTAATTATTCATTTTTTAAATTGATATTGAACACTTGACTGAGAAATTAAAAACAAAAATAAAGAAGAAAATAAAATCCTCCCATCACGATGAAAAATAAAAACAAAATTGTGATTTAGAAGTTATGTGATATGAAGTTAATCATAAGTGTCATATTTAGATGGATTTCCCCATTTAGAATAATTATGAAAAAGAAGAAATAATGCAATAATGATCTTAAGGTTTCGACTAAGAGTGAAGATGATGACCCTCTTAACTCCACTTCCTTGATATTATAAAAGTCCAAATCAATCGTGGATCATATATACATAAATAATAAGTTCAATTCAACAAATTCCTCTAAATCTATCACTTCCTCACCTTATTTTTGTTTTCTTCATAACACCCTTCTAATCAACTAAATTATGATGATTTTATATAATATTTCAATTAAATATTTTCCAAATAGGAGAACTCAAAAAAAATTGAAATTATCTCAATAAAGAAGATAAATATTTTTATAAAATTGATATACCCTCTATTGAAATAGAAGAGCTGGTTTTGTAATTAAAGGTGTCACGACCCGTCCCCCGGGGCCCATGCCGTGAGTAACCCAAGCCCGCCTTCCATAGGACAGTGGCTGGAGACTAGAACCAAAGGTGTAATTCCCTAAAAATGGAAAGGAATTGACTTTATAACCTATAAACACACAAAAAAGAGCACCCAACTAGATACAAAACACTAGGTATATTGTATAACAAAAGAGTGCTGAAAAATAAAAGGGGCCAGAAATACATTCCCTAACTGTAAAGTACAAGGAACTGGAAATACAAGTAAAACTGAAGAAAGGAAAAATAGAAGCTGGCTCATCCTCCGGGATCCCTACCTGAAGGGTAGGTACAGATAGACTCCTCAGTACTCCATGTATGTTAGTCTCTCCCATGTACCGACTCGTCGTAAGGTCCACCTCCAGATACCGTCCAGTCCTGGTACTCTCAGCCTCCGTCAGCGTTGTCTGTCGTCTGCATCCAACACAATGAAGTACGAGCATAGCTCGTGCAGGAGTGAGTATAACGATACTTAGTAGGGACCCTGAGACCCTCAAGGTATCACAAAATACAATAAGGATAAACCAAAAAGTTAAAAAAACAGATAACCCTACTTAGGTATATGCCCATACATATACCTAAGTTATTAAGTAATCCGTCTCAAACACGAGGAAAACAAAAAAGTACTGACTCAGCTCAACCGGGATTTTATTTTAGGGGTAGTATCAAGTAACATCCCTAGTCACATTATTGAAACCTCAGTTGCTGGAGAACTCCTACTCAATCGAGTACAGTGGGCCTGCTGTGACACCAAGGGCACTTCCCACTAACCTTGGACTACTGAGGCACTCCTCCTGTCGAGTACCATGGGTCTGCTGTGTCACACAGAGGCGCTCCCCACTGCGGGTCTGCCGCTACACCCATGTGCTCCCCCTCATAGCCTGCTGAGGTATTCCTCCTATCGAGTACCGTGGGTCTGTCGCATCACCAAGTGTGCTCCTCCACTGTGGGTCTTCCGCCACAACCAGGAACTCACCACTGGGCTAGTAGAGTCACTCCAATTCAAATGGTTAGTAGTCATCAGGTATCAGCCAGCTACTTGGTCTCCACACTCTGCTCGCTCGTCACTGGAAGGATCCACTCCACGAGCTTCTGGTCAAAACTCCAACTATCAAGAAGTCCCACAAATAAGTATCTCAATGGTCTGCCACGTCATAGGGGTCTCAACGCAATAGACGACTCGTCAATCGGACGCCCGGTCTGTGAGTTATTAGCCTTTTAGTCCCGGGGCCCCGGTTGAATTCGTGCACGATCCAACCTGGTCGTATCTCACCTATACCACCAAATCCAGTGGGGTATACTCAAAGGGATCATCATGCTCCAAGATTACCTGCGTCACTGATGGTTCGTCAAACGGACGTCTGGTGCCAAAGATATGGCCAAAAGAATGTAAAGGGTCATAGTGGGATCGGGTCCAATCCGACCCGGTCGGACCGACCTGGCCCGACCCAGCCTAGGATGACCCAGTTCAGGTTGACCTAGCTTGACCCTTTGGGTCTGGCCTGGCCCGTTGGGCGGGCCAGCCCGTTGGGTTCGGCCCGACCCACTGGGCCTAGCCCAGCAGGCCGCGAAGGGCCACGGAGGGCCGCGAGGGCGCGGTCCGGCCGTAGGTCAGCATGAGGGCGGTTCGACCCGGAGGGCACCGCATGGCCGGCTCAGTCCGGAGGGCGCGAGGTGTCTCGCCCCGGCCCGGGGGGAGTGGGACGGCTTGTCCCAGACCGAGGGGCGTAGGGAGGCTCGGCTCGGCCCGGGGTGCGCCGCGAGGCCGGTTAGGCTAGGAGGGAACCACGAGGCCGGTTCGGCCAGGAAGGTTCCAGGAGACTGATGTATCCGGGACATATTAGAGGGCTACGATGAGGCCGGTTTAGTCAGGGTGTGGGGCCGGTTTGGCCGGAGCGCCGCAAGGGGCGCGGGTGGCTTGGGAGGCCAGTGGCGGCATGGTGGGTTCACCCTACGTGTAGCACGGATGGGGGGCGACGGCTCGGGACGGCGCTTCATGGCGAGCGGCGGCTCGGGGCGGCGCGATGTGGCAAGGGAGAGCGGCTGGTTTGACCGGGAGTCCGGAGCACCGCGGGGGCGGTGCGGGTCGCGGTGGCCGCAGGTGGCGGTATCATTGCCTTCGTCGCCTTCATCGTGTTCCTTTATTCCAAAGAACACCACAAAGAAGAACGACAGAGAGGGTCAGGACATGTTAGTTTGGCCCACACCCTCCATATTTAGAGTGGTAGCAAAAGGTTCAACAAGAAAAGAATAATGTCAAGCTTATAACTTCCTACAATGTTTCATTCCCAAACCGCAAATGAAACCAAGGTAAGAGAAATGGGAAAAGTGTTATCACACAAAATAATCCCCCCACCTTGCTCGAAGTTGGTTGATGTTGGTGCGAGAAAGCGGACGTCGATTTGTTATAGACTAACACGTCATTCATCAGAGGAAGTCCCAAGGAAGAAGGTTGAAGGAGGTCATTCTTCATAGTCAAAGGCGTTCCTCGTCGGCATTCTTCGTCGGCGGAGCATTCTTCATTTGGAGAAATAGTTCTTCGTTGGTGAGAAATTTTCTCTCAAAAGACCTCTCCTCCATTGACAACAAATGAATAGCTATCCCAAGGATAATAGATTATAATATCTATTAAGTCGTTGGAATAACATTAGAAAAGGATAGATTAAACACTTTGTTGGAACATTTAATTGGTGCGTTGACACAATTAAAATTGTGGAGGTGTCAAGAGGATCTCCCTCATTAATGAGGGAGTTGATAGGTTTTCCTTTCAATTAAATGGGGGGTTTAGTCCCGGGTGGTCCCTAACACCATAACCTCTCATGGGAGGTTAGGTTTGGGTGGGCCCCACCACCATAACCTCCCATGAGAGGTTAAGGTCGGGTGGTCCCCACACTTCAACTCCCACATGGGTGGTTACAACAAAATAAAATAAAATATGAGCTTATTTTATTTTATTATTTCCACGTAAAACCCAAAAAAAATAACTTTCACACTCGACCAACTGCCATTGAGGTGAAAGTCTTCTTAAGATAATACCAGCGCTGCGTGTTCAATAGTGTCCTCAGATTTCAATTTCGAGCACCAGTTCAAAAGTTATAAAAACCTGCTCGAACTTTCACTGAACATACCCGAACAAAACTTCAGAAATTGATTCTGGGAACACGGGGCCTCGGAACCACACACCTCAATTTTCACAGCCTCATAAAATTTTCATTTAATTAAAAAAACATGGAAATCTTGGGTCTTTACATTCTCCCCACCTCAGTGCTTTGCATCCCTGTAAGCTAAAATTCAATCTAAGGGAACGAGTGAGAGTATTGAGCACGCATCTGAGCCTCCCACTCCCATGTTCTCTCCTGGAGGTTCCCGTGCTGCCAATGAATGCACACCAGAGGTATCAACCATCTATGAAAGACCCGCTCCTGTCGATCCTCAATCTCTACTTGAACCTCCATAAAATTCACCCCATCGTCGACATCTAGCTCACCATGGTCGATGATGTGAGAAGTGTCATTCACGTATCTCCTTAGCTAGGATACGTGGAAGTCGTCGTACAACCGGTGAAATTGAGGTGGAAGAGCTAAGCGGTATGACACCCCTCCAACTCTGGTCAGGACCTGAAAAGGTCTAATGAACCTTGGAGATAACTTGCCACCTTGGCCAAATCTCCGCAAACCTCATCGAGGTGAGGCCCGTAGAAAGACGTGGTCGCCATCCTTGAACTCTAGAGGTTTCTATATCCTATCATCATACGACTTATGTCTACTCTGTGCAGTCTTCATCTGCTCCTGGATGATTTGAACCTTCTATGTGGTAGTCTGTACTATCTCTAGTTCCACTAGTGCTGACTCCCCTAGGTCAGTCCAGCACAAAGGTGATCTGAAAAGTCGCCCGTATAACGCCTCGAAAGGTGTCATCCCAATGGTAGAGTGATAGATGTTGTTGTATTAAAACTCCACCAAATTTAAGTGATCCTTTCAGCTGCGACCGAAGTTGAGGACACAAGCATGCAACATGTCCTTGAGGGTCTAAATGGTCCGCTCAGTCTGACTATACATCTGAGGATGGAAGGCGGTGCTCAAACGAAGCTGCGTCCCGAAAGCCTCCGGCAACCCCTTCCATAGCCGGGAAGTAAAACGTGCATCACGATTGGAGAAAATTTCCGAAGGTACTCCATGTAGGCACACAATCTTCTGCACATAGAGGCATCCCAATCTCTCTACTGAACCCTGCTCTCTGATCAATAGGAAGTGAGCCGACTTGGTGAGTCGATCGACGATCACCCAAATAGATTCATGTCCCCTGGATGTACGTGGATGTCCTATTACAAAGTCCATGTATATCCCATCCCACTTCCACTCTGGGACCTCTAAAGGCTGAACCAAGCCTATTGGTACCTGGTGATCCGCCTTCACTTGCTGAAAAGTGAGGTACCGAGAGACAAACTCTACATCTGCCTTCTTCATTCCTGGCCACCAGTGCTATCGTCAGAGATCTTGGTACATCTTCACCACTCCTGGATGTACCGCTAGAGGGGATGTGAGGAAATCCCTCAAAACTTACTCATGAATTGACATTGGTACCATAGTACATCCTCTGAAGAGGATGAAATGCTCCCCACCTTCATAAAATCTATCAGCTGCCTGCCCTGTGGATATCTGAGCACGTCGTGTCTCGTAGTCAACAACCCCATGCGGAACCTCCCTGAATTGCTAAAGAAGTGGGGAAGTAACTGTATAAGACTGAAGAAAGGCTTCTCTATCTCTATCCACAAAGGATATCTGTAGAGCGGCCAACTGTTCCGTCGCCTCGCCTAGTAGCTGTATATCAGATCTCCAAGTGAGTGCATCTGCAACTACGTTCCCCTTCCCAGGGGTATAAACTATCTTGAAGTCATAGTCCCTGAGGAACTCAAGCCAACGTCGCTGTCTCAGGTTCAGGTCCTTCTGAGAGAAGATATACCTGAGACTCTTGTGATCAAAGTACACTGTAAAACATTCTCCCATCAGATAGTGTCGCCACATCTTCAAGGCGAAGACCACTGCTACTAAATCAAGGTCATGTGTAGCGTAGTTCTGCTCATGCTGTCTCAGCTTCCGAGAACCATATGTGATCACTACTCTCTCCTACATCAAGACACATCCGAGTCCAGTCCCTGATGCATTATAATAGACTACGTACCCTACGCCTTCCTCTGGAAGCCTCAAGATGGGGGCACTAGTCAACTTCTGCCTCAGCTCTTGAAAAATCCGTTGCCATATCTCCAACCACAGAAAGGGTTGCCTCTTCTTTGTCAAAGCTGATAGTGGTTATGTAACTCTAGAGAAATCTGGCACAAATCTCCAGTAGTATCCTTCCAAACCTAAGAAACTCCATACTTCCATCACACTTCTGGGTGGCTCCCAAGCAAGTACTGCCTCAATCTTAGCTGGATCCACTGCAACTCCAGCCTCCGGATATGACATGTCCTAGAAAGTGAACCTCTCGGATCCCGAACTGGAACATCAAGAGCTTACCATAAAGCTGATTCTCTCAGAGTGTGTCCAGTACTACTCGAAAATGGTAGGCATGCTACTCCTCAGTAGTCGAGTAGATCAGAATGTCGTCAATAAAGACCACTACAAAGTGATCAATGTATGAATGAAAGATCCTATTCATGAGTCCCATGAACACTGCCGGAGAGTTGGTTATGCCGAATGAAATAACCAAGAAATTATTGTGGCCGTACCGACATCTGAAAGTCGTCTTCTATACATCCTCATCTCGAACTTTGAGATGGTGATAGCCTGATCTGAGCTCTATCGTTGAGAACCACCGTGCTCCCTTCACCTGATCAAAGAGGTCGTCAATCCTTGGGATTGGGTAATTGTTCTTCACGATCACTTGGTTCAGGCACCAATAGTCAACAAAAATCCTCAAGCTCCCATCCGCCTTCTTGACGAACAAAATCGGGGCTGCCTAGGGAGAAACCCTGAGCCAAATGAATCCCTTCCCCTACAAGTCCTCTAGTTTACCCAGATCTCACGAAGCTCCACGGGATCCATATGATATGCTGGTGTAGATATCGATGTTGTCCCAGGGTATAAGTCAATATAAAAGTCCACCTCTATGTGAGGAGGTAGACCTGGGACATCATCAGGGAAAACATCTGCATATTGGTCCACCACTATAGGATAACTCGGACTCTCCACATCAACAGCTTCGTGGGTAAGGCTATCCTACTGATGTATAATTGGATGCACTCTTCTCCGAGCAAGTCCATCATGTGCTGCAAAGTATCACTTCTCACCAGTGAAGGTAAACCGGTCCCATTCATGTGGACACACCACACTTTTCACCTAATACAGTCAATTTGAGCATTGTCTATAGATAACTAGTCCATACCCAAGATGACATCGTAAGTCCTCGACGCTACTACTAGAAGATCCCAGCCGAAGCTCTCATTTCCTAGAGTAAACTTACACTACCTGCACCAGTGCATAATCATGGAATCTACTACCGTAGGAGTCTCTAGCTGTAAGGATCGAGCCAACGGATCCGTTATAATATTTGCGATCTGAACGAGGGCAGTGGAAATAAAAGAATGATTGGAACCTATGTCTATAAGAACTGAAACTAAGTTATAGTAGACACAGATTGTACATCGTATCATCTCCAGAGCACCATGATCATAAGCATCAGCTACCTGGAGCTGAGCTCTCCCCTGTCCACTCACTCCCTGTGGTCGGGGTGGACCTCTTGGTGGTGGGGGCGGTAATAACTCGAATCGTCGCCCACTACTAACTACACGACCAACTCTTCTGCCATGTCTGCCTGCTCCTTGCGGAATACCTCGATTGAATCTCTATATATGCATGGTAATTCCTTTGACTATCTAGTGATCATTCGAATAGAGGGTTGGAAAGTCACAATCCATTTGACCCTACCTACCGCAAGCGTAACACTACCCACTCCTGGCATGTCTATCTCCACTTCGGGTGCCCCACACAATCGATCCCGAGTCATGTAGTCGTCCACCTGTAGGTCTGGTCCTCTTAGACCTCTGCAACATCTATCTGCTGCCAGCTGCAGAAGACTCTCCTACATGTCGACTGGTGGTGGATCTCGCTGCTGGAGACTACTCATCAAAGAAACTCCCCACTAGGAGGGATCTCTCTAACACCCCCGCCTGTGTCGGGATGCTGAGTGAGATCACCAAAGCCTTGATCTCCCGCCCAAGTCCATAATCAATGGTTCGGGCCCTGATGAATGGGTCCCACACCATATCAGTGGAGTAGCGTGAGCGTTCTATGAAAATCACTGAGTACTGAGCTATAGTAATGCTTCTCTACTGTAGATGAAGTATCTCCTGTATGCGCACTGCGTGATGAGTTGTTGGGACAAACTCTACCCAAAATAGGCGCTCGAAGTCTGCCCAGAGAAGTGTCACCTCATCGTGAACCTGGAGAATCAAGCTCCACCATCTTCCTGCTACTGATTGTAGAAGTCTGGCAGCAAGTATCATCATGAGTTCTGCTGGTGTCCCTACTAGTCGAAAAACTCTCACCACAACCTCCAGCCAATCCTCAGTCGCCTGTGGGTCCGTCTCTCCCCTAAACCTGGGTGGCCTCTGGAGCTGGAACTCGTGTAACACGCTCAATTGGCATGCACCGTCTGTTGCTGGGGTTGGTGGCATCGGTAGCCCAATGGGGAAAGGTACTGCTGGTGCCTCCATTGGAAAAGGGCCCTACACCGAGGCCTCGTCGCTCGGTGGGATATCAGTGCGTACAACTCTTGGAACTCTAGTCGGATGTCTGTGTGGAGGAATCCTGAAAAGAAACAGGTGCACTAGGGTTAAAAGTTATATATGGTGAGCTGACTTGGTTGAGCTGACTTAAAGACAACTTTTGAAAACACACACACAATCAGTGTTTTCATGCACTGAGTCGGAAATCATAAGTCAGTGTCCTGGTGTATGGATACTTTGGCCGCCACAGCAACACTGGAATCCCTGAACTAAAAACCAAACTCACTACAATTAACAATATTTATTCACAGAAAAGATTAGAGTCTTAAGTTTTTCAGTAGAACCGACTCCTCTGATACCAATTTTTCATGAACTATACCCCGGGGCCCGTGTCGTGACTACCCCAAGCCCGCCTTCCATATACCAGGGGATGACGACTAGCACCAAAGGTGTAATTCCCTAAAACTGGGAATGCGTTTCCTTTATAAACTATAAAAACACACAACAAAGCACACAACTGGACACAAAATACTAGGTAGACTGTATAACAAAAGAGTACTAAAAAATAAAAGGGCCCATAAATACAAGCCCTAACTGTAAAGTACAAGGAACTGGAAGTACAAATACAACTGAAGAAAGGAAAAACAATTGTTGGGTCATCCTCTGGGATCCCTACCTAAAGGGTAGGTACAAATAGACTCCTCAGCACTCCATGTCTGTCAGTCTCCTCCGTGTACCGACTCATCGTAAGGTCCACCTCCAGGTACCATCCAGTCTTGGTACTCTCAGCCTCCGTCAGTGCTGTCCGTCGTTTTCATCTAACACAACGAAGTGCGGGAATAGCCCGTGCAGGGGGGAGTATAATGATACTCAATAGGGACCCCGAGACCCTCAAGGTCTCACAAAATCCAAGAAGGATAAACCACAAAGCAAGGAAAACAACAGATAACCATACTTAGGTATATTCCCATACATATGCCTAAGTTATTAAGTAATCTATCTCAAAAATGATGAAAACACAAAAGTACTGACTCTGCTCAACCAAGATTTTATTTTAGGGGTAGTATCAAGTAACATCTCCAGTCACATTATCGGAACCTCGACTTCTAGAGAACTCCTTCTCAATCGAGTACAATGGGCCTTCCGCGACACCAAGTGCTCTTTCCACTAACCTTTGACTACTGAGTTACTCCTCCTGTCGAGTACCATGGGTCTGATACGTCACATAGAGGTGCTCCCCACCGCGGGTCTGCCGCCACAGCTAGGTTCTCCCCCTCGTAGCTTGCTGAGGTACTCCTCCTATCGAGTACTGTGGGTCTGCCACATCACCAAGCGCGCTCCTCCACTGTGAGTCTGCCGCCACAACCAGGAGCTCCCCACTGGGCTAGTAGAGTCACTCCGAGTCAAACGATCAGTAGTCGTCAGGTCTCAGCCAGCTACTAGGTCTCCGCACTCTGCTCGCTCATCACTGGAAGGATCCACTCCACAAGCTACTGGTCAAAACTCCAACTATCATGAAGTCTCATGAAGAAGTATCTCAAATGTCTTCCACGTCATTGGGGTATCAACGCAACAGATGATGCATCAATCTGACGCCTGATTTGTGAGTTATTAGCCATTTAGTCCCAGGGGCCCAGTTGGATTCGTGAAAGATCCAACCTGGTAGTATCTCAACTATACCCCCAACTTCAGTAGGGTATACTCAAAGGGACCTTTATGCTTCAATATTACCAGCGCTGTTGACGGTTTGTCAAACAAACGTCCGGTTCTAAAGATATAGACAAAAGAAAGTAAATGGTCGTAGTGGGCCTCGGTCCGGTCCGACCCGGTCGGACCGACCTTGCCCAACCCATCCTAGGCCATCCTAGTTCGGGTTGACCTAGCCTATTGGGCGGGCCAACCCATTGGGTTCTGCCCGGACCATTGGGCCCAACCTAGCCGGCCACGAGGGGCCAGAGAGGGCCACGAGGGCGCGGTCCGACCGTGGGTCGACGCGAGGGCAGTTCCTCCCGGAGGGCTCCACGTGGGCAGCTCGACCCAGAGGGTGCGGGGTAGCTCGGTCTGGCCCGGGGGGCGCGGGGCACCTCGGCCTGACCCGAGGGGCACCGCGAGGATAGTTCGGCCGGGAGGGCGCTGCGAGGCTGGTTCGGCCGGGAGGGTGCCGCGAGGCCGGTTTGTTCGCGAGGGCATCGTGAGGCCGGTTTGGCCGTGAGGGCATCGTGAGGTCGAAGCAGCCTGGACAACTCAGATGGCCTTAGTGAGGCCGGTTTGGCTGGGGTGCGGGGATGGCTTGGCCGGAGCACCGCGAGGGGCACGCGAGGCTCAGGAGGCCAGCGGCAGCGCGACCGGTTCACCCAGCGGGTGGTGTGGCTGGTGGGCGGCTACTTGGGGTGGAACAGCGAGGCGAGCAGTGGCTCGGGGCGGTGAGGCATGGAAAGGGTGTGCGCCCGATTCGGACAGGAGGCCGGAGCACCGTGGGGGCGGCGCGGGTCGCGGTGGCCGCGGGTGGTGACACCGTTGCCTTCATTGCCTTCATCGTCTTCCTTTATTCCGAAGAACACCACAAAGAATAATGGTGAAGGGGGTCGGTCCTTTTTAGTTTAGCCCATAACCTCCGCATTTAGAGTGGTATGAAAAGGTTCAACAAGAAAAGAAGAACGTTAAGCTTATAACTTCCCGCAACGTTTTATTCCCAAACCGTAAATGAAACCAAGGTAGTAGAAATGGGAAAAGTTTTATCACGCAAAATAATCCCCCTACCTTGATCGAAGTTGGTTAAAGTTGGTGAGAAAAGGCGGACGTCGATTCGTTGTAGACAAACACATCCTTTGTCAGAGGAATTCTTGAGGAAGAAGGTCGAAGGAGGCCATTCTTCATAGTCGAAGGCGTTCCTCGACGGCATTCTGCATTGGTGGAGCATTCTTCGTTCGGAGAAATAGTTCTTCGTTGGAGAGAGATTTTATCCCAAAAGTTCCTTCCTCCTTTGCCAACAAATGAATAGCAATCCCAAAGATAGTAGATCATAATATCTATTATGTCATTGGAATAACATTCAAAAAGGATAGATTAAATGCTTGGTTGGCACATTTAATTGGTGCGTTGGCACAATTAAAATTATGGAGGTGTTAAGAGGCTCTCCCTTATTAATGAGGGAGTTGAGAGGTTTTCCTCTTAATTAAATGGGGGGTTTAGTGCCGGGGGGTCCCTACCACCATAACCTCTCATGGGTGGTTAGGTTTGGGTGGGCCCCACCCCCATAACCTCCCTTGGGAGGTTAAGGTCGGGTGGTCCCCACACTTCAACTCCCACATGGGTGGTTACAATAAAATAAAATAAAATATGAGCTTATTTTATTTTATTATTTCCACGTAAAACCCAAAAACCAACTTCCACCCTCGACCAACTGCCATCGAGGTGAAAGTCTTCTTAAGAGAATATCGGCACTGCGAGTTCAACGACGTCCTCAGAATCACGTGCCCTCAATTTTCGCAGACTCCTAAAATTCCATTTAAATTAAAAAAAATCACATGGAAATTCCAGGTCATTACAAAAGGGTCAATCCAATGTTTAGGATATAGAATCTTAAACTGAAGAGGTTAAAAACACAATTTCTCTGTAATGGCCCAGACCTCTCCAGTCTATTACTTTGTAAAAATATGGTGTTTGAGGTGTTTTGGGAGGTCAAGGGGACTTATCCCCAGCACTTTGCGAATTTTTTTCTAGTTCAATGAACAGTTCCAATGGCAGACAATTGTGAACAGTGAAACGGTAACCTTATGTGAACGGTGTATTGGTGACCTTAGGTGAACAGTTTCATCAGTTACCTTCTATGAACAGTGCATCGGTGACCTTAGGTGAACAGTGTCATCAGTAACCTTCTGTGAATAGTGTCATCAGTAACCTTCTGTGAATAGTACATCGATGACCTTAGGTGAACAATTCTATCGGTAACCTCTAACGGTAATCTCTCTTTCCTTTTCCAAATTTCCAATTCTATAAATAGTTCCATCGGTGAACAATTCTATCGGTAACCTCTAACGGTAACCTCTCTTTGCTTTGCCAAATTTCCAATTCTATGAACAGTTCAATCAGTGAACAGTTCTATCGGTAACCTCTAACTATAACCCCTTTTTCCTTTGCCAAATTTCTAATTCTGTGAACAGTTCCATCAGGGAACAGTCTATCGGTATCCTCTAATGGTAACCTCTCTTTCCTTTGCCAAATTTCCATTTCTATGAATAGTTCCATCACTGAACAGTTCTATCGGTAACCTCTAATGGTAACCACTATTTACTTTGCCAAATTTTGAGTTCATGAACATTGTTTCTAGAATGGTGAGGTCTATCGGTAACCTCTATTTCCTTTTCCAAATTTCGAGTTCATGAATAGTGTTTCCAGAACGGTGAGGTCTATCAGTAACCTCTATTTCCTTTGCCAAATTTTGAGTTCTGTGAATAGTGTTTCCATAATGGTAGGTGTACAGTGTTTTAATAATGGTAGGTGTACAATGATTCTATAATGGTAGGTGTACAATGTTTCCAGTACAGTAGGTGTACAATGTTCTATCGGTGAGGTTCATGAACAGGTTCTAACGGTGAGGTTCATGAACAATGTTCTATCGGTGAGGTTCTAACGGTGAGGTTCATGAACAGTGATCTATCGGTGAGGTTCATGAATAGTGTTCTATCAGTGAGGTTCATGAATAGTGTTCTATCGGTGAGGTTCTAATGGTGAGGTTCATGAATAGTTTTTTTCCTTTTCCAAATTTTGAGTTCATGAACAGTGTTTCCAGCTTCCTATAATTTCACCCCTTTAACGTTTCCTTTGATGTAAAATACATTTAAAGCACCATTTTAGGGACTTTAAGGCCGATTCAAAGTCTATAACTCCTATATTAATTATTCCTAAGGCTCGAGATGTTTTTTACTTGGTCAAACCACGTGGTTTAATGCGAACTATTTTTAATGGGAAATTAAACATATCTTAAATCGTCGCTCCATTAAATCTTAAAAAGGGAAAAAATATCTTCCTCTCTTGTTCTTCTTCCTTGTTCTCAGGTGTGAGATGCTCGAACATCCCATTCCTTCTCATAGGAGTTGCACAATAAAACTTTCATCCTCAGATTGGTTCCACTCTGTTTTGATGCAACCAAGCTGTATCGATCAATCTTTGATATAAGGTATGTTTTATCATCATTCTTTTAGGGCTCATCTTCTCATGTTTATCCTTTCCATTTTATAGCATGTAATCTCCATGCTTCTAATGGAGTTTTCTTGGGGTTCAATTGGTGCGGTCGTATCGTGGCATCCTCAAGTGGATGCAGTTGTCATGAGAGGAGGATCGTGACCTGTTGTGTGGATAAATAATGTCAAGAACTATTTGAGGTAGGGGATTTGTTGATTCTGTTTTCTTTTACGTGCAACTGTATTGTTACCATGTTTTATCCCAATAGGCCAAAATGGAATTGAAATAATAAATATTTGAAATGGATAAATAAATTGATATCGGTCGTATGTTGTTTCCCTTGTTTTCTAGATAGTGTGATATCCATGCTTGATTCATTTAGCTATTCGTTCTTGATGAAAATTGGTAAAGAACGTAAACCAGAATTAATTGATAACTGTTAGCTCTGGATAAAGAGTAATGTAAATGAATCTGGTTCTTCTTGTTTTAATTTTATGTTAATCAAATTGGTGCAGTAAAAATGTTTAATTATTTTTGATAGTTTACTGATTAGGTTTCCTGAATTTGGAACCTATGAATAATGAATCGGTTAATTCAAGATGGATTATAGAATTTATTATTTGATAATTACTTGAAGGGTTCTGAGTTACCCTCTTGATTGTTAAAGGGACCAGAGCCCAATTATTAAGATGTTCTTTTTCATGCTGCTTGTATTGTGATGTGAGCATGGAGGGCTGTTGTGATATGTGGGGGCATGGAGGCCTTTTGGTTGTGGAAGAAAATGACTGCTAGGGTGGAGAGATTTATCAGTTTATGCATGTGGGTGTCAGGTAGGACACCAGGGATGAGGGAATGGGATGGATGTGTTTGTTGGATTCTTTTTGTTTCTTTTTGGTTGATTATCTTTTTTAATTTTACCCACTACCTAAGGCAACTGGTCTTACTTACCCTTCTTCCGAAATAGGTGAAGATGTGTGGGGTATGCCACGTGATTTCGGTGTTTATCTTCTCAAGGGAGGATGGGTCTACGCTCTTGCTATAGGTGGCAAAGACTCGACGGGTAGTACATCTACTCACCGTGTTGAGACCCTTGTGTTTAGTAGCATAGAATGTTTTTCTAGAATTCCTGGGAATGTGGGAAAGTAATTCTGTAATGAATAATTGAATAAATGGTGTTAACCCATGGGGATAGAGTTTGCTGGAACATAATGATGAGGTTGTAATTTTGAAGGAACAGTTGACTTTGGGTGTGATGCTAATGAAATTTAATGTGGAATTGTTCATGGTTAATGTTTAAAGAATTAAATAACATAATGTGGAACTGATAAAAATGGAATGAAGTAATCTAATAAAGCTCTTTAAATGGTTGTGTGCTTATAGGATACCTAGTCTTAGAAGTGGTAGCCCGGAGTCTGAGAGTCATTAGCTATAGTTGAGTCTAAGACTAGGTTATACCCATAGCGTGGTTGTGAGATAAATTATATTCTGTACGTTTTGTGTTTCTATATGCTACTCCACCCTATCAGTAAGGGAAACTGACACCCCATGAATTCTGAGCCTTGGGGGTGTTTTCACAAACATTTCGGTGGGAGGGTGAATGGATGACTACCCCATTTTCCCCCACTCTCTTCTATTGGTAGTTACTTGTGCAGGTAGGCACAGTGGTTAGTTTTCCCATATATGTGTATAGAGGGTTATAATGGCTAGTGGTTATTCACACACATATATTCTGGATATAGTTTCCTATGGACTACTATAGGTGTAATGTGTATAGGATGTGATGGCTTGAGGATCCTTACTCGGTGTATGGGATATAATGGCTTGAGGTATAATACCCGATGTATGATACATGTTATGTGAGCTATGGTGGATCTCAGAAACTACCTAGTTACTTTGCTTACGTGGATGTGGTGGTTTTGTTGCATGAGGTGCATGTTGTGGTGCTTTGCCTTGGTGTCTGTGGGGAAGCCTTTTTGGAGAGATATGATCAGGACGTGCGACGTTGGGGAAAAGCGGAAAACCAGTGGGGAAGTAGTAGTAGGGTACCCTTGATATTCTTTATTATATGATACATTCTTGTATGTGTTACTTAGTGAGAGTAGCCATGGTGAGGTTGGGAACTTAGTATACCTGTTTAGGCGATGAGCTGGTTTCACTTGTTGTTCACTGTGCTTTAGCATACTTTATTTACTTTTGCACAAGAGACTTTGGGGAGGATCCTACTGAGTATAAATTTATACTCACCCTATGTATATATAAACTATTTTTCCGATCAAATGTAGTAGGCTGGAGATCAGGCTGGTTACTACTAGCTTGTGGTTGCAGGAGTTGTTCAGGATTGTGGTTGCTGCTGTTTTACTTTCTTTTGGGTACTTACAGTTTTTCCCCTTTTAGTTGTAGTAGTTTTTCATGACATTTCATATGTGTACCTGAGATTTCATTTATCTTACTGGTTGATTTGGAGTTGGTTGGTGTCTATCTTATCTCTCTCTTCTGTATATGTTCTCTTAGAGGGTAATGCCTCCCATTTGTGTGTTTTCTATACCCTCGGTGCTAGTTTCCAACCAGGGGCCTACTTGAGGCGGGACTCGGGGGTCATTATCTCCCTTCTCACATTGCCGGCCTAGGAGGGGTAAACTTTGTGGGGAGGGGGTCGAGACAGAGTGGTATCAGAGGTCTAGTTGAGGGATATGATGGAGTTTGGAGTTATCCACAGGTGATGTTGCATGGGTTGGTAGGGAAACAATGTCATTCATATTTATCAAGTGATGTAAACACTGGATACCGGCTGAGACATAGGCATTTAGGGCCCCCTATGATCTAATGTACGAACCTTTAAGTTTACAATGGCTACTAAATGAGGTGATAATAGTTGAAGGGTAGAGACCTAGGAAAGGATCATGCATCACTATTCTTTGTGCCTGTGTTTGCATGGGTAGACCTTGGGATAAGTTAAGCTAAATTAAATTAAAGAAAACAATTAATTAATTAATGTTGAGTCTTCCATATTCCAGGTTTAGGAGCTCTAAAATTTTGTTATTTTACAGGTATGGCTCCAGGTTTACGTCCTCATTAGGTTTGCGCAGAAAATGTCCAGCAGTTTGTTCCAGAAGATCGCTGCAGGGTAGAGGTTGACGACGATGAAACTTAGAGGAAGTCACTCCAAGAGTTTCAGCACCAGAGTCTGTAGAAGTATGAGGGATCCGTTTTAGATGCAGTCACAGAAGACTAGTTGGAGGAGATCGAGAGAAGCTTCAGTTCGATCCGTGCTCAGAAGGAGCATTGGGGGTCCTTGGTTGTGACGATGATGCGTGGAGCAGCGAGGTAGTGGTAGTTCTTGTTCCTCGGGGATCGTGAGGAGTTAACGATCTCATGGGAGGAGTTCCGAGACAAGTTTAGAGTCGAGTTTATTTCTTAGACTATGAAGGCGTCCAGTTTCCAGGATATTCTTACCCTTCTATAGGGGATCTCCAGTGTGCGAGAGTTTGGAATCCATTTCAGGAACCTTTTACGATATGATTCAGAAATGTTTCTAGATGAGGTGGCCAGGGTGAGGCATTTCGAGGAGGCTTTGCATCTATAGATCCAGCACCAGGTCACCCCATTTATGCTAAAGACATATCTTGAGGTGATGGTGAGGGAATAGGTTGTAGAGATGACTTTTTCTAGGACTGGATCATCATGAGAGGGGAATCATCATGATTCCTCACGAAGCAGAGCTGTGGTCCGGAGTTCCCAGTTCTCAGGGCAGAAGAGTTTCCGTTCAGCCGGGGGTAGGTCTCAGCCCTTCACATCTCATTTCTCCAGAGGCATCAAATCTCAGGCCTATGCCAAGGGATCAGGCGCTTGTTTTTCTTGTGGTGTTCATGGTCATCAGTAGCAGGAGTGCCTGACCTTTCAGGGCAGTCATCGTGCACCAGGTGCTATGCTCCAGGGTCCTCTGTTGAGGTAGTTCCAGCCAAGGAAGCAGTAATAGGTTACACCAGCTTTAGATCATCAGAGGGTAGATGGGTCATGCAGAGGACAACCCCATGATGCTCCCCATCCTCAGAGAGAAGAGCGCGACCATGGTGGTGGTCGTCATCAGGGTCAAAGAGGCTGTAGAGGAGGTCGTGGTCAGCTTCATGCTCTAGCGTTGCCAACTCTAGGTGAGCCAGACATCGTTCGAGGTACCCTTTGCTTGTTTTATACCTTGGTGTATACCTTGTTTGATTCAGGAGAAACACACTCCTTCATATCACCTACCCTTTTCCATGCTTTGGGACTTTAGGTAGAGAGGCTTCCAGTTCCCTTGGTGGTGACTATGCCAGTTGGAGGTCGAGATGACTTGTTTAAAGTATGTAGAGACTGTGATCTAGTGTTGGGGAAACACCTCTTTTGGGGAGATTTCCCGTGTTTACGAATATAACCATATGATGTCATCCTTGGTATGGATTGGTTGTATTCGGTGCATGCTATCGTGGATTACTTCAGGAAGAAGGTTATTTTCTTTGGTATAGATGGAGATCCTGTGGTGTTTATTGGTGAGCGAGATCCTTGGATGGGTCATAGGCACATTCCATCCTTATCATCCTTAATGGAAGAGATGATGTTGAGTTCTTCAGAGGTTCAATAGTTGGAGTTTCTTAGGGTTGTAGAAGAGTACCCCGATGTCTTTCCAGAAGAGGTTGTAGCATTAACCCCTCGATGAGAGATCGAGTTTGGGATTGAGCTACAACTAGGAGAGTTTCCTATCTCTATGTCTCCATATAGGATTGCCCCTTCTGAGTTATGAGCGCTACATATACAGCTTGATGGTCTGTTACAGTGCGGTTTTGTTCGGCCAAGTGTGTCACCATGGGGTGCACCAGTTTTGTTTGTGAAGAAGGCTGTCGACAATTTGCAAATGTGTGTCGATTATCGTCGCTTAAACAAAGTGAAAATAAAGAATATATATCCTCTTCAATGGATTTATGATTTATTTGATCAACTGAAGGGTACAAGTTGGTTCTCAAAGATCGACTTGCGGTCAGGATATCATCAGATGCGTGTGAAGGATGAGGATATCCTGAAGACTGCTTTTCGTTGTCTTCATAGGCTTTATGAGTTCGTTGTAATGCTTTTCAGTGTGACAAATGCTCTAGCTATGTTCATGGGATTGATGAATGATGTGTTTCGTGAGTTCCTGGACAAGTTCATGGTGGTTTTCATCGATTAAATCCTTATATACTCCATGTCTGAAGAGGATCATGTAGAGCATCTACACGCCGTTTTGAGAGTTCTTCGTCAACATCATCTATTTGGGAAGTTGTCAAAGTGTGGGTTTGGGGCTCGAAAAGTCCGTTTCTTGGGGCATGTTGTGTCTCAACAGGGAGTAGCTGTGGATCCATCGAAGATAGAGGTAATTGTGTCTTGGGTAGCCCCCAAGACAATGTTAGAGGTGCAAAGTTTCCTTGGTCTCGCCGGATACTACAGAAGGATCGTAGTCATTTTATCACAAGCTGCGACTCCTCTGACAGCTTTGACTAGGAAGGACCAGTCATTCATATGGACTGATCAGTGTTAGGCAGCTTTCAAGTATCTAAAAGGGAAGTTAGTAAGTGCTCTAGTTCTTTGTCTTCCAGCTGAGAGAGTTCAGTTTGATGTTTTCTGCGATGCTTCGCATCTGGGGTTAGGCTATGTTATGATTCAATAGAGATTAGTTGTTTCATATGGGTCTTAGCAGTTTCATCCCCATGAGTGTAACTATGCCACCCATGATCTTGAGTTGGCAGCCGTATTTTTTTCTCTGAAGTTGTGGAGACATTACCTCATTGGCGAGCGCTTTGTGGTTTTCACCGATCATAAGAGTTTGAGGTATGTTTTCTCCTAGCGTAACTTGAACTTACAATAGCGTCAGTGGATGGAGTTCTTATAGGAACATGAATTCGAGATATCATATAACCCTGGAAAGGGTAATGTTGTAGCTGATGCGCTGAGTCAAAAGTAACATAGTGATGCTGTGCGTGAATCCAGTGATTCTTGGAGAGTAATGGAAGAACTGTTAGCATTACATTTTGACATGGGAGAAGTTGGGGATAGAGGTTGTCTTTTTTTAGATTACATTGCAATCCTATCTTGTGCAGTAGGTGGAAGAGTCCCAGTTGGGGGATCTTGAGGTGGAGGTCTGGAGAGAGCAAGTTGTTTGTGGTGAGGCCCCTGATGGTTGGTCGGAGGATGAACAACACCGAGTGTTGTATCATGGAAGGATTTTTGTTTCTTTAACGATGCGCAGGATAGTTCTTAGAGAGTTCTGTAGTTCTCCTTTAGCGGTGAATCCTGGTGTGACAATGATGTACCGATCCTTGAGGAGTCAGTTTTGGTGGCCTGGGATAAAGCGTGCGGTAGCAGAGTTTGTGTCTCGATGTTTGGTCTGCCAGAAGGTGAAGGCCGAACACCATATTCCTGGTGGTCTTCTATAGCCATTAGTGATTCTTCATTAGAAGTGGGAGGAAATCTCAATGGTCATTGTTTCTGGTTTACCTTAAGCTCCAGAAGGACATGATGCTATTTGGGTGGTAGTGGATCATTTAACAAAATCAACCCACTTCATACTGATCAAGGAGTCGATCTTAGTGGAAGTTTTGTCGAGGTAGTATCTAGAGGAGGTGGTGAGACTTCATGGAGTCCCAAAGTTGATCATTTCTGATCAAGATCCTCATTTTATCTCCAAGGTGTAGATAGGTCTCCAACATGCTTTTGGTTCTCAACTATGCCTTAACACTGCTTTTCATCCTCAAACGGATGGTCAGACAGAGTGAACCATCCAAACTCTTGAAGAAATGTTACACTCTTGTGTTCTTGATTTTGGAGGTTCATGGATGAGGCATTTAACCTTGGTGTAGTTCTCTTACAATAATAGTTTTCACTCCACCATCGGTATTAAACCATTTGAAGCCTTGTATGGTCAGCCTTGTCGTTCTCCATTTTGTTGGACTGGGGTCGGAGAGTCATCAATTCTCGGACCGAAACTAGTGCAGAATACAACAGAGATGGTTCAAGTGATTTGTGAGAGGATGAAGACAACACAAGATCGTCAGAAATCATATGTTGATCAAAGAAGTATACCCTTAGAGTTTAATGTTGGGGATCATGTGTTTCTAAAGGTGACTCCTCGTCGTGGGCAGTGAAGGTTTGGTCATGGGAGTAATCTTTCTCCCCGGTTTGTTGGGACTTTCAAGGTGTTATATAGTGTTGGAGTTGTGGCGTATCATGTAGCACTTCCCTCGAATATGAGTCGGATACATTATGTTTTCCATGTATCACATCTCTGTCGTTATCTTCATGATGACTCTCATGTCATCGATTGGGGAGAGATCAATGTTGATGATGATGCAACCTTTGAGGAGTGACCTGTGGAGATCCAAGACAGCAAGGAGAAGGTGTTGCGTAGGCATTCTATCCCCTGGTTCGTGCCTTTTGGTGACATAGTGGCATGGAGGAGAGAACCTAGGAATGTGAGTCAAAGATACATGCTCAGTACCTAGAGTTGTTTGATTTTTAACTCTTTTCATGTATCAATGTAGCCTTTGTGGTTATGAACCTTTCATGTTTATGAGATGGATCCCTTTGGTGCTTTGTGGCTTACTCTCTTTTGATAGGTATCTCGATGGGTGGTTGTTCAGACTCGTTTCTTTATTTTCCTTTTATCCCTTTAGGTGGGTTTTGAATTCTTGAGGACGAGAATGTTTTGAGAGGTATCTAATGGAATGGAACAGACCTCTCCGGTGCATTCCTTTGTGAAAATATAGTGTTTGAGGTGTTCCGATAGATCAAGGGGACTTATCCCTAACACTTGGCCAATTTTTTGTCTAGTTCGGTGAACAGTTCCAACGGTAGACAGTTGTGAACAGTACAACGGTAACCTTCTGTGAACAGTGCATCAGTGAACTTAGGTGAACAATGTCATCAGTAACCTTCTATGAACAGTGCATCGGTGACCTTAGGTGAAAAGTGTCATTGGTAACCTTCTGTGAACTGTGTCATCGGTAACCTTCTGTGAACAGTGCATCGGTGACCTTAGGTGTACAGTTATATCGGTAACCTCTCTTTCCTTTTCCAAATTTCCAATTCTATGAATAGTTCCATCAGTGAACAGTTCTATCAGTAACCTCCAATGCTAACATCTCTTTCCTTTTCCAAATTTCCAATTCTATGAACAATTCCATTAGTGAACAGTTCTATCGGTAAACTCTAACGGTAACATCTATTTCCTTTTCCAAATTTCTAATTCTATGAACAGTTCCATCGGTGAATAGTTTTATCGGTAACCTTTAATAGTAACCTCTCTCTGCTTTTCTAAATTTCCAATTCTATGAATAGTTCCATCGGTAAACAGTTATATCGGTAACCTCTATTTCCTTTTCCAAATTTTGAGTTCATGAATTGTGTTTCCAGAATGGTGAGGTCTATCGGTAACCTCTATTTCCTTTGCCAAATATTTAGTTCATGAATAGTGTTTCCAGATCAATGAGGTCTATCAGTAACCTCTATTTCTTTTTCCAAATTTTGATTTCATAAACAGTGTTTCTAGAATGGTGAGGTCTATCGGTAACCTCTATTTTTTTTGCTAAATTTTGAGTTATCTGAACAGTGTTTCTAGAATGGTAGGTTTATAGTGTTTCCATAACGGTTGGTGTAAAATGTTTCCATAACGGTAGGTGTACAATGTTTCTTTAACGGTAGGTGTACAGTGTTTCCAGAATGGTAGGTATACAGTGTTTTATCGGTGAGGTTCATGAACAGGTTCTAATGGTGAGGTTTATAATCAGTGTTCTATCGGTGTGGTTCTAACGGTGAGGTTCATGAACAGTGTTCTATCGGTGAGGTTTTGATAGTGAGGTTCATGAACAATGTTTTCCTTTTCCAAATTTCAAGTTCGTGAACATTGTTTCCAGCTTCCTACAGTTTCACCCCTTTAACATTTCCTTTGACTTAAAATAAATTTAAAGCCTCATTTTAAGGACTTTAAAGACGATTCAAAGGCCATAACTCCTATATTAATTATTCCTAAGTCTTGGTATGTTTTTTACTTGGTCAAACCACATGGTTTAATGTGGTCTCTTTTTAATGGCAAATTAAACGCATCTTAAACTGTCGCTCCATTAAATCTTCAAAAGGGACAAAATATCTTCCTCTCTTGTTCTTCCTCCTTGTTCTTGGGTATGAGATGCTTGAACATCCCATTTCTTCTCATAGGAGTTTCACAATCAAACTTTCCCCCTCGGATTGGTTCCGCTCCTTTTTGATGCAACCAAGCTGTATCGATCAATCTTTGATATAATGTATGTTTTTTCGTCGTTATTTTAGGGTTCATCATCTCCTGTTTCTCCTTTCCATTTTATAGCATGTAATCTCCATGCTTATAATGAATGTTTTTTTGGGGTTCGGTTGGTACGGTCATACCGTGGCATCCTCAGATAGATGTAGTTTTCGCGAGAGGAGGATCGTGACCCGTTGTGTGGATAAATAATGCCAAGAAATATTTGAGGTAGGGGATTCATTGCTTCTATTTTCTTTTACGTGCAACTATATTATTAGCATGTTTTAACCCACTGGACCACAATGGAATTGACATAATAAATATTTTAACTGGATAAATAAATTGATATCGGTCGTATGTTATTTCCACTTGTTTTCTAGATAGTGTGATATCCATGCTTGATTAGTTTAGCTATTCATTATTGATGAAAATTGTTAAAGAAAGTAAATCGGAATTAATTGTAAACTATTGGATATGGATAAAGAGGCATGTAAATGAATCTGGTTCTTCTTGTTTTAATTTGATGTTAATCAAATTGGTGAAATAAGAATGTTTAATTATTTGTCATAGCTTACTGATTAGGTTTCCCAAATTTGAAACCTATGAATAATGAATCGGTTAATTCAAGATGGATTAAAGAACTGATTGTTTGATAATTCCTTGAAGGGTTCCGAGTTACCCTCTTGATTGTTAAAGGGCCCAGAGCCCAATTGTTAAGATGTTTGTTTTCATGCTGCTTGGGTTGTGATGTGAGCATAGAGGGCTATTGTGATATGTGGGGGAATGGAGGTCTTTTGGTTGTGGCAGAAAATGACACCTAGGGTGGCAAGATGCATCAGTTTATGCATGTGGGTGTTAGGGAGGACACCAAGGAGGATGGAATGGGATGGATGTGTTTGTTGGGTGCATGCTATTTCTTTTTGGTTGATTATCTATTTTACTTTTCCCCACTTCCAAATGTAGTTTTTCTTGCTTACCCTTCTTCCGAAAGAGGCGAAGACATGTGGGGTATGCCACATGCTTTTTGTGTTTAGCTTCTCAAGGGAGTATGGGTATACTCTCTTGCTATAGGCAGAAAAGACTCGACATGTAGTAAATAGAATCACCCTGTTGATCCCCTTGTGTTTAGTAGAATAGAATGTTTTTCTAGAATGCCTGGGAATGTGGGAAAGTAATTCTGTAATGAATAATTGAATAAATGGTGTTAACCCATGGGGTTGGAGTTTTCTAGAACATAATGATGAGGTTGTAATTTTGAAGGAACAATGGACTTTGGGTGTGATGCTAATGAAATTTATTGTGGAATTGTTCATGGTTAATTAATGTTTAAAGAATTAATTAATGTAAAGTGGAACTGATAAAAAGGGAATGAAGTAATATAATAAATCTCTTTAAATGGTTGTGTGCTTATAGGATACCTAGTCTTAGAAGTGGAAGCCCGGAGTCTGAGAGACATTAGCTGCAGTTGAGTCTAAAACTAGGTTATGCCCATAGTGTGGTTGTGAGATATAGTATATTCTGTACTTTTTGGGTTTCTATACGCTACTCCACCATGTCAGTAAGGGAAGATGACACCCCAGGGATTCTGAGCCCTGGGAGAGTGTTTTCCCTAACATTCCAATGGGAGGGTGAATGGATGACTACCCCCTTTGGCCTCGCTCTCTTCTCTTGGTAGTTACTTATGTTGGTAGGAACAACAGTTATTTTTCCCATATATGTTTGTAGAGGGCTGTAATGGCTTGTGGTTATTCACACACATATATTCTGGATATATTTTCCTATGGACTACTATAGGTGTAACATGTATAGGCTGTGATGGCTTAAGGATCCTTACTCGGTGTATGGGTTGTAATGGCTTGAGGTATAATACCCGATGTATGATACATGATATGTGAGCTATGGTGGATCTCAGAAACTACATGGTTACTTTACTTACATGGATGTGGTGTTTTTGTTGCACGAGGTGTATGTTGTCGTGCTTTTCCCAGGTGTCTGTGTGGAAGCCTTTTTGGAGAGATATGCTCAGGACGTGCGCCGTTGGGGAAAAGCAGCAAACTAGTTGAGAAGTATTTGAGGGGCACCCTTGATATTATTTATTATATGGTATATTCTTGTATGCATTACTTGGTGAGAGTATCCATGGTGAGGTTGGGAACTTAGTATACCTGTTTAGGTGACGAGTTGGTTTTACTTGTTGTTCACTGTACTTTAACATACTTTCTTTACTTTTGCATGAGAGGCTTTGGGGAGGATCCTACTGATTATTCTGCTATACTCACCCAATGTATATATAAACTGTTTTCAGGTCACTTGGAGCAAGTTGGAGATTAGGCTGGTTACTACTAGCTTGTGGTTTCAGGAGCTGTTCGGGCTTGTGGTTACTGCTGTTTTACATTGTTTTTGGTACTTTCAGTTTTTCCCCTGTCAGTTTTAGTAGTTTTTCATGACATTTCATATGTGTACTTGGGATTTATTTTATATTACTGGTTGAGTTGGAGTTGGTTGGTGTCTATCTTATTTGCCTCTTCTGTATGTTTTCTCTTAGAAGGTAATGCCTCCCATTTGTGTGTTTTCTATACCCTCAGTGCTAGTCTTCAACTCAGGGCCTTCTGGAGGTAGGACTCAGGGGTCATTATCTCCCTTCTCACATTACCGGCCCAAGAGGGGTACAGTTTATGGGGAGGGGGTCGTGACATTCTCAATTCAACCATAGTGATAAATATCAAAATATGATTATGGTTTCCCAAAATTATACTAAAGGTAATTTTGGAATTGATTTTTTACAAAAAAAAAATATTTTTTCCAATGTTCTAAAAAAACTACATTAGTAATGGTATTCCATCATAACAAATTTTATTATTATTGTAGAAATTTTTTGAAGCTCATTTATGAATTTGATATTAAGAATTAATGATATGGAATACCTAAAATAGTACTCTTTATTTGAAAATTTTTAATAGAAAATATCATAGTAATCATCTCTGGGTTTCTATATCCTTATAAACCTTTATTGGTGGACCCAATTTTGTTTCATAATCAAAATGTTTATTAGCTAGCATTTCCAGAATTAATATCACATGGATACCAATAGTAACATGAATTTAATATGGTATATTACATTAAATATCATTAAAATATAATATATTTTATTCTCATTAATTAGATTAATGAACTATAAATTATTTTATAGATGATCAATCAATCTTAAATTTATTTCATTAATATTTTCATTTTTAAAATATGATTAAGAGTATTAAATATTTCATGTAGTGGGGGTAACCTAAATGATTTTGTTTCTTATCCCTATTTATTACTTATTCTACATTTTATATTTTTATCAATTAATTTTTTTATTTTTATTTTTCGATAGTAGAAAATATCTTGTATCTTATTTTAATATAATTTTTTTCTATTTTAATTAACCACATAACATGAACATGAATATATTAACTAATTACATGGTTAAAATTCATTATTATTGGAAGTCCCATTTTAAATATTTCATGACTCATTTCTTTAAATATTTTACTTAGGGGTTTATCGTTTCAATTTTTCAACTTGTTGGTTTTAAATTCAGTTTTTTAAATGAATTTTTACTCTTGAAGTTATTGATATTTATTTAAATGGATGCTCCTAAAATCATTGATAAATATTTTACTAATACTCTCTCTTATTGAGATGTCTTATTTTCAACATATTTTTCATTGATTGATGACGATCTATAAATTCTGAATATTGAATAGATCAACTATAGCGAACCAACCTTAACATACATGTATATTACATCATTTTTATGAATATTGTCACACCTGAGTTTTATTTAAAAGTGTACATTCCTTAAATAATCCCTCTTAAAATATTTTTTCATTTTGAAGATGCATCTCTTTGAAATTGGTTACAAACATTTCCTATTTATGAAAAATTGAAAGCATTTTATTTTATAATGTTCATAGCATGGAACCTTCTTTGGAATACATAATTTTATATATAGTATTTCAAACTGGAAATTGATGTTTCTTTTATTTTAATGGAAGTGAATTGGGAATAGAATATCAGGATAAACTATTGAGTTTTAATACTTATGCCTATAGTCTTATTCTATTTTTATCCCTTGTGAAAATTTCAACTTGAGTTCCATCACCTTAGGCGACGTGTGATCTTTGTGTTGGAGAGCGACCAGTGAGGTCACATGGAGTTACTTTGGATTATGGGTTCAGTTAGTTAGTTGTGTTGTTCAATTGTATCATTCATTTTGTTTTATAAATGATTTTCAACTCAATTTTTATATGAATTTATATTGGGCTGTTCGTTTCTTTCCAATGTTTGTTTAATTTTTTACATTTATGAGAAATTGATCCCTTGTCACTCTTCTGATTCCCTCGACACTTGTCTCCATCCTGGGAGGATAGAGAACACCTCTCGTGACATTTCACAGAGCGGTCCAGGTGACCGGTTCAGGGTTGACCTGGGATGGTTCATGAAAAAATGGTATAAGAGCAGGTCAGATCTTTAGTGGACCTTGTTTTTTGGAGTTCCCATTGATATTTGGTGATATCAAGGTAGAAGGAGTAGGATTTTCTAGATTCAATGTGTAATAACGAGAAGGACGTCATGAACCCTTTCTCGTTTTGAACCTTAGGTTAACTTGGGATGTACAGTCTTGTTGGTGTCCTTTGATTCTTGTGAATTGGTTTATATCGATAAATAAAAAGGTAGTTGGGAATGTAGCCTCTGTAAGTTTGCAGGTCCTGGTAGGCCATGAAGATCTGGGGACACTTCCCTAGAATTCTCTCTATGATGGTCACCTGACTGAAATATGGCCACCAACCATGTGTTCGATTAACCCACCAACACTAGTTTCCCCCTTGTGGATCGTTTTAGATTTATCTAATTCTGAAAGTTGTCATGAAACGCTTTTTTTGTCTAATGGACCAATTTGGTTGAGTCCCTAGTTTCTTCTCATTGGCTAGAGTGTGCCCCCATGAAGAATTAACACTTGTTCGGAATGTGTTCATGGGTGACCTCCCCAATGTTGAACCCTCTAGTTGATTAATTAAAGGTCTTGAATTATGGAATTTGGAACTTGAATCTACCTATTTCCTTTTTTATATTGAGAGGATCCTCTCACAATAGAAGCGTAGGGTTGAGTTTGGTTGTAAGAGGCTGTTATGGTCATTTGGAAGAATCGTTTGCTTGATGGGACCTAGCACCGAAGAACAAGTTTTGTTCAAGGATTTCTAAATCCTGACTATGAGGCAAGAGATGCTTCAGACATTAGAGCTCCAACCATAGGTCCCTGAGTAAAGCTGGCGCACAGTCAGGAACCCCCCAATGGTGTAATGGATCTTAGTTTAACGTCTATCTTCTGTTTGGTTTGGAGTTTTTCTAATTGGGTCCCTCGTAGTGGGGGATTTGGTGTATGAGAAGCCCCTAAGATTTCTATAATGATTTGTGATAATAAGTACAGCTAGTCAATTATTATGATGGGGATACCCACAATGGGTCTCGCAGAGTTACCACTGAAGTAGTCCTAATTTAGCCTATTTCTTGTGGTGGGGATTCCATTTGGGCCTCCTTGTGACAATATCTTAGTTCCATCCTTGGTATCAGTCGGTAGTGGATGGTCTTACCCAGAACCTCCTAATTCCATGTTCTCCTTTTGAGTAAAAGGTTGGGATGTGATGGTTCTAGTGTTGGTTAGTGTAAGTATTTAAGAGGTACTCATTGGATGTGGTTTAAGCTTGTTTTTTGGTTTTGAGAGGATATTGTGTTCTAAGGCTGAATTTATAGTGGAGAAAATGGTTGAGTTATGTTTGATGGAGTTTAAGATGCGCACATGTTAAAACTGGATTTAGCATCATGAAAGTTATGTATCTTTATGTATCAATCAACTGAAGATGTTTAAACATTTTGGGGGTGGGCGTCCCTTAGTGGGGAGTCCATTTCGGTCTCTTGAGTCCTTCTTGTTAGCCTTTCTCTCACTGGTGATGTTTTTGTGATCTCTTCGTTTATCTCTCTTTGGGGAATTCCTTTAACTTTAAAGGAGTATCAATTTTTACCTTGGGGTCTGGCCTTGTTATGGATTTCTGGGGATAAAAAGCGTTATGGTGGGGAGAATCGTCACACCTGGGTTTTATTTCTGCCTTGGTTTCAGCTGAGGTTGGGGTTTCGATACGTTCTTGTTTAAATTTTTTAATTTTTATTTAAAGATCATAATTTTGGGCTTAGTGGAATTGGGAGCATGGGCAGGGCATGGTTCAGTGACTGTGCGGCCTGCTCGGTTTTCAAAATAAATTAAAAATTTAAGAGAGTTATGAAGCATCAACCGCACAACTAGTAGAAGCCGTGCATTCATCCCGGGCACCCACCAGTCGTGGTATTTAAATCAATAAAATTAAATTAAAACTAAGGAAGTGTTTAAACCATAATAATAAAAATATTTTTATCATTTTATATAATAATATTATTATTATTAGAAATGATGATGATGATTATTATTATTATTAGAAATGATAATTATTATAATTAATATTATTAAGAGTACGTTTTTAATTAATTTATTATTATGATGATGATGATGATTATGATTATTAATAATAATATTATTACTATTATTATAAACAAAAATGAGAGGAGAAACCCTAGGGGGTGTCGTCCCCCCTCTCCTTCTCCCACGACGCAGTGCACCCCCTCCATGGTTGCTCTCTTCTGCACGGCCAAGCCCACCCCAACGGTCCATCCAACCTGCTCCAGCAGTGACAGAACCTTTCTCTATCTCCCTTCCCAGTGGCAACCCTCCCTTGACCCTACCTCCCTTCCCAGCGGCCGACCTCCCTGCCCCGACGTGCAACCCCCACCCCCCTCCCCCCAACCGGCCCGACTCCCCCTTCGCGCCCCAGCCTACAGTCCTACTTTCCGCCGCACCTCCAGCTGGCTTTGCCTCGCCGTCTCAACCCTGTCTAAATACCATGCACCCTCCCAGCCAATCCATGCCCTTTTCTGGTGGTCCTCTCTTAGCTGGTGCACCCCCTATCCGACTTGCAACCTGCACCCTTCCCCATCTCCAGTGTGATTCCTTTGCCGACACGACCTCATTCGACAGCGAACATCCCCTCTGGTATTCTTAGGTCTCTTATCCCTTGGTTTAGAGTTCCCTAGGTTAAAATCCTTGTTTTGGACAAAACCTAATCGTTTGGATATGGTTTTTGGGGTTAAATCTTAATTTTTTGAGATCATTCTTGTTTTGTTGGGTTGGTTTTATCCTTCCGAAGGTGTGGTTGAGGTGAATCAGAGACTTCACACCATATTCTGGGTTTCCATCATCAATTGAGGTAGTTTCTCCCCTCTCACTAGCCCTTTTAGTTTAAGAAACTACAATTTCATGCTTTTCGCACTGTGTATACATGCTAAATATTTTTGTACAACCTTATGATTAGTTTTTTGGAATATGGTTGATGCTTGAAGTCTTGTTTGATGTGGTATTGTTGTGAAATTAATTTTAAAGTAGTATTTTTGGTGTTAGATTGAGTGTGTTTTAATGTATAACTTATTATGCCTCTTGTTGATGTTTTACCAATTGATTAAAACATTTATTAAATTGTTTGGGTAGTGAGAAATATGAAAATGAGTGTTTATGGGATGCGTTTTATTTTAAAAATAGATTTTTATCAGTGGTTTTCTTTGTCAAGTTGTGAACACAGGGTGTTTGATGCACATTTTCAATAATGTTAAAACATGATTTAGCAATTTAAATAACCTTTAGCATGAAAATTGGTGTTCATACTTTGTTTAATGTGAAATTGAAATTGTTTTATTAAACTTTGTATGCCCCATGCATGGTTAGTTCCCTGTTTGTCTTTTAGAAGTTAAATGTGATATTAAATGAATTTTTGGGGTTTTCAAATGTTTCACTATCATGTGAAAAAATGTTTTGGATTCATTTAATAGTCTCCCAAGTGGTTTTATTTTACAAAAAATGTGTATTGGGATTTGGCATGTTTTTTTCAAGGTGTAATGAAAATTTAATGAGTTTTGTGAAATGTTCGAAATGGAAAATATCATGTTCTCACCTCTTTATGAATAGTAGAGTTTGTGGTTTTGATAAATGTTGGTTTGGTAAAATGAATAAAGTCCCATTTGGTATTTTTCTTGTAAAAATAGAATTATCTTATACTAAGTGTATTTGATATCATGTGGAACTTTATTGAGCACTAAACAGAAACCCAAGTATCTAGGTGGGAAGACGTGTACTAGTATTCTAGTGATCTGGAGTGGTGTATCCCTTGTTTCACATAGTAATTTTGATGATTAAAACACTAAATAAACTATTAATATGATGTTGGGTACCACTAGGTTATGTGTATGTTCCCTACTAGTGGCTCGTGCATGAGAACAAATATTTTTTATTGTTACTTTTCACTAAGATATGAGGTACCTGTGGTCCATAGCTAGCTAGTTCCTAGGGGTATTCCAGTGACTTGTTCTCAATGAATATTTTATACTCACTATCGGCATATGGTGTGTTTGGATGGTAAATTCAGCTGCATGTGTATTTTATTTAAAAGTGTACATTCTTTAAATAAGACCTCTTGAAAACCATTTTCATTTTAAAGTTGAATCTCTTTGAAATTGGTTACAAGCATTTCTTATTTATGAAAACTTTCAATAATTTTATTTTATAATGTTTATAGAATGGAACCTTGTTTGGAAAAAATTCTTCTATATATATAATTTCAAACTTGAAATTGATATTTCTTTTATTTTAATGGAAGTGCATTGGGAATAGAATATCAGGCTAACCTACTGAGTTTTAATACTCATGCCTATAGTTTTCTTATGTTTTTAGCCATTGTGCAGGTTTTATCTTGAGTTCGATCGCCTTGGGAGATGTTTTATATTTGTGTTGGAGAGTGACTAGTGGGGTCACATGGAGTTAGTTTGGATGATAGGTTCAGTTGGTTAGTTGTTTTATTAAATTATATCATTCAGTTTGTTGTAAAAATGATGTTCAACTCAATTTTTATATGAATGTATATTGGGCTGTCTATTTCGTTGCGCTGTTTGTTTAATTTTTTATATTTGGGAAAATTGTTCCCTTGTCTCTCTTCTGATTCCCTAGACACTTTTTTCTATCGTGGGAGTATTGGGAACTCCTCTTGGGACTTGTCGCAGATTAGTCTCGGTGACCTATTTAGTGTCGACCTAGGCTGGTTCATGACAAATATTCAGCACATTACAAACAGTAAATTCCCAAGGATTGTAATAGTTCAGTGTCTTTGGAAACAATGAAAAAATATAATAACATGGTGAAAGATATTAGATGTTTCCCAGAAATATCTTCCCCTTTAGTACTTATAATTAAAACCTTTCTTTATAACCCAAGGAAAGGAAACTTAAGAAAAGGTGAGATTAGATGCTCAGTAAGGGTAAATAAAGGAGATACATAAGAATAACATGAGCATTAGGGTATGAGAACATGAGAACAACATTTAAATGTCATACTTTGTGTATAAATGATCATATACATGATTCATGGTGTACATATTTTCATTTAATAAGACATGAATCATAAGGGAATCAATAACATCTTCCATGTGAGCATAACATAGGAATATGCTATAGAATTTGTGACATACACATAAGCATATAAAATAATTCCCTATAAGTCTAGTATTTTTTCCAAAGCCTATTAGGGAACTTCATGGGGGATACAAATACTAGGCAGGACACACCACCATCCCCAGTCACATTCCATTCCTTGTAGTGGAATGGATTTACTCCCCAAACCATCTTAGTAGCCAAGGTTACCTCCAAATCCCATATTAGTAGTTATGGTTTACTCCCAAGGCTATCTTAATATACAATGTATGTTACTAAACTGAGTTCACTCCCCATTCCATCCATGTCTATCTCATGAGATATAAATCTTTAAAAAATGCAATATATGTAGATATAGGTCCCACCCACCACATATTAAAATCATACATATGTATTCCACAATGTATAAAATAATTCTTCATATCATAACTAATAAAAATAGATGGGTTTCAAAAACATCATAACATAACCCATGAAATGAAATGGGTATCATAAACATGTCATCATATCATAACCTATGTACAATAGACTGTGTTCATAATCATTTCATCAAAGCATAACCCATGAAATGTAGTAGGTTTCATAAATATATAATCCATGGATGAGAAATGAGTTTCATTAACATATAACCCATGAAAGAGAAATGGGTTTCATAAATGTATACCCCTAAAAGAGAAACTAGTTTCATAAACATCATGCCATCAAGAAATAAACCATTCAATGAAAGAATATGAATGGAACCCTTGGATCATATCCCCATAAAGGCATGAGTAACACCAACAAATATCATCTTAGATTGAACATAATTATTTATAAATCATAAAAAATTATTTCTTAAGGAAAATATCATTTATTATTTTATAAAAATAATTTTTAAAAAGTAAAAAATTCTGATTTTTTTTCTTTTAAATAACATTGAAAACATATAAAGTAAGCCTAATTTTTTTTGAGATCATTTTTCCTTTAAATCTTATAAAAGAATATTTCAAAAAAATTGAAAACTTTTTTCCTTTAAAACCAATTAATTAAGATTGAATTTTTTTAAAACCTTATTACAATAAAAATTATAAAATAATCATGGAAATATTCTAAATACTTTTTTCAACTAAAACATATAATTTTTTTGGAAAACATTTTTAAAGACTTTTTTCCTTTAAAACTTATAAAATAAGCTTGAGAAAAATTTAAATACTTCTTAAAAAGAATTTTTTGAGTACTCTTTTATTTGAAAATAGTTTTGATAACATTTAAAGGAATAATTTAAAATAATTTAAAAAACTTATTGAACATGAAAAATTTTTCAAAACCTTTTTCTTTTAAATTATCTTTAAATTTATATAAATGATTCTTTGAAAACCATTTAAAGCACTTCCTGAACATAAAATGTCATTAAAAACATTTTTCTTTGATTTTTTTTCAAAAACAATTAATTTCAAAATATTTGGAATTTTTTTTCTTAAAAAAATAATATTTTGAACTTTCAAAGGAATTTTCAAAGGAATTACGATCATGACGGCAGATAAATCGGTACATGCCAAAAATTCTTTTATCATCGTAAAAAGTTTAGAAAAGTGAATCGATTGAAAAATTTTATTAAGATTAATTAAAAAAATTGTTTTAAAGGTAAAATATGGGTAAAAATTTATTTTTAAGAAATTAAGATAATCATATAAAATATATTTAAAACATTTTTATGAAAAATGTTTTTGAAAAATAACATATTTATGACTAAAGATAGAGAATGTCAGATTTTCATAGAAACACTATCTTAATTATCTTAAGTATCAAAGAGTATAAAAATAGTACCATTAAATGAATATATTATTAATATATATATGAGAATATAATTCATGATATATCTTGAGATATGGATAAAAATATTTCATCAAAGGAAACATAATCATAAACAATCTCGATAAATGATGAGATAGTAGTAATAAACTGTTACAACTTTGGTGACTTTGAATTATAATACTCATGAGTGAATAAAAATAAATTAATCTTAAAATTTTATTTAAATAAGGATATTTATTATAAAACATTTAAAATGGTAGTATATACACCCCATAAAAAAATATAGGTGCATAACATGGCATGTATCTCAAAGAAGACAAATTGAGACAAAATGCTCATTACCGATTTGGTAACTTTTGAATCATAAAAACCATTAAATAAATATCATAAAATTGATATGTAAATACCTATATATTTAAGTATAATAATAATAGAATACATTCATGGGTTGTATATAAACTACACAAATAAAATGAATGGAAAATAAGGAATAAGTCTCGCCAAAATAAAAGTGAAATTAGAAATCCACGTACCTTATGTCTTGACTCTCATCGTACTCATTCAAACCTCATGTATACTAAATATAAGTTTGTTATAAATAAAAAATAAAAACATATTATTATATATTATGCCATATATGATTTTATTATGATATTATATTACTTATTTATTAACAATTCCATGTTAATGTAATTTTTCAGGTAATTTCCTCTTTGTTTTCCATATATTTTTTGACTTATTATTCTTGATCCTATGTCATAGATCATGGTTTAATTATTTAAAGAATTTAAAACATTATATAAATATCATATATATTTATTATATTAATATTTATAATAATCTATATAATTTATAAATAGAAAATGAAATACATCATTCATGGAGACGGTATGTCGTACGTACGCATGAATGTTATTTCCATTTTGAAGGAAGGAAAGTAAATGACATGTGTATATATCTATTAAAATTAAATTATAATTATTATGTCATATTTATCATATAACTTTACTAAACCCATTCTTAATATATTCTAAGTAAAGTGTGAATGAATCACATCACTTTGAGGCGGTAGTCCACATGTCCACAAATGAATTTATTATATTTTAAAAAATTGAAACCATGAAGGTATGTGTTATATTATAATTATAGAAAAATAAATAAATAAAAAATAATATATATATATATATAATATAAAAATATAATTTCCATTATAATTACCAACCATTATAGGTGGTAAAGAAAAATTGAATGACATTGTTTCGTGAGTCGGTAGTCCGCCGTACACACGAATGGTAAGTTCATTAACCATTTGATAGAAGTGTGTGTAGGTGTAGGTAGAACCCTGAGAATAAAAAAATAGAAGTATACTTATGATATCGAGGTTATTATATAAGCATGCAAAAAGAATAGTTAAGGGGGGTGTGATAGTATGGTATGGAGTATGATATTCTTATCTATACTAATATTAGGATCACAATAGTATTAATATGCACAAAATACAAGAGGGGGGGGGGGGGTGAATTATATACTTAAAACTTTCTAAATGAAATTTTTTTTAAACAAAATTCACAACACCTCTAATGAGAAATCACCTTTTTTAGAAAATATAAAGTTATTAAGTCTAAATCTTAAGAAACCTTTCTTAAAGAGATTCTACCACAAGGCATATAAAAATTCTTATAATCAGAGATACAAGTTAGAAAGTTTATAAAAAAGGAAAACTTTCTAACTTTTAAAAAGCATCGAGAAATTACAATCTTCTTTTAACCCAAAGAGGAGGGTATCCAACAACCTTGGATAAAGGTCCCTTGTTTTATACTTACAAGAAAGTCTGTCTTACCCAATCCTGGGTAAGCCCTCAATCCTAAGATCAGTATCTCTCTTGCTTTCCCTACAAGACCTTGATTTGTAAAGAAATCAGCACCTCTAACTTCTTAACCCGAAGTCTCTGATTTTAAATAAATAACACCTCTGCATGAAACAAAGTTTGAACAAGCCGTTCACACTTTCTACACAATGCCTGAGAGTTTATAAGAGCCTCTCACACTAGAGAAATTCACTTTTAGAGATATGAACTCTAAAATGCAAGTGTGTGAACTCGTGAACTTCTATCATGTTAACTCTTATGGATCTTATCATCTGAGGTCCTATTTATATCTTTCAAAAATCTACCAGTTGGTTCCACTCCAACAGTCATATTTCCTTAAATTTCGGAGGGACCTGGACACGTGGAATAAATAAAACAGTTAGTTTATAACAGGAACAATGAAATAGTTTTATATAACTAACCATGAATATAAAGATCTTACACCTTAAGTGTAAGGAACTGGGAATCCGATAAAATTGAAATGATATGGAAAAAATTATAAGATCCAGAATTATAAGGAAATAAAGATTTGAATAATAAATTCCGGAATTATAAATTTCAGAATGGATTTTCATAAAATTGATATGAGTAAAGTATAAGGATATGAAAACTTGGTTTTACAAATTTCAGTAGCGGTATCATGATTTACGTCATGACAGAAAAATAACCAGTATCAGATTATAGAAGATAGTGCGTAAGGGAAAACTCGGTACCTGTTTCTTATTCTCCGGTATCGGTATCATAAGAAATGGTTTCACTATCTCTAATATAAACAAAGTTATGAAAATAATATTTAGAAATGTGTAATGGAATTTCCGGTATAGAAATTATGGCTTTGAAAATGTCGGAATTTAAAGATGTATGAAAATAAAATTTCTAGTATAGAAAATCTTGGTATAAGAAATTCGATATAGGAATTTTTGGTATTACATAAAACGGTATGAAAAATATATCTTAAGGAAATTTCAGTATCGATAACCTGGAAGTCAGAGTTTAAGAAATCTTAGAAAATAGAAATACTAGAAATCTAAGTACAAGGAAAATATGATACCGAATTTCATTCTAGATGGAAATCGGTATCGTAGTGAAAACAGAGAATGTGAAAATATTTTGTTAAGGAATTATGGTATAATATAACAATGAATCAAAATTTGGAACCTTAAACACTTTTTTGGTATGGTAAAACAGATTTATAAAAACCTTAAAAATTATATTTAACTCAAAAGTATAAGTAAATTTTGGTTATAAGGAAATTTAAGTAAGTGTAAAGAAAATATTTTTACGAAGAAGGTGGTTGTGATTTTCAAAACAAAAGCTTAAATAATGGAGAAATCTTATAGACCTAACAATCTCCCCCTTTTTGGAAAGCATAAACAACTTAGAAAAGAGAAAAAAAATTTAACAAAGGAAAGAAATAAATTTTAAGAGTTAGAAATAATTATCTCCCCCTTAAGTGTATGAATTAGGGTAAATTAATCTTCTTAAGTAGAAGTTATTAGAATACAGAAATCTTACCCTCAAATATATATTCTTCTATTTAGAGAGACTCCCCCTTAGATGTATAACTTTTCCTTATAGATGAAATTTAGGAAATTTATTTTTCCTTTATAAATTTTATTCCTTTAACTTCTCCATCAATTGATAGAATTCTCCCCCATTGTGATTTTCAAAAAGAAATGGAGAGGGACCTGTAAGATTAGAAATAAATATATATGAGACAAAATATATAAAATATTTTCGAGTAATTTTTCATTAAGATTCTTATGAAATAAAATACAACAAAAAATTCAGCATGAAAACAAAATGTATCAACCCACCTTCTCTGAAAGAATATTTTTCACCATAGACTTAATCTTTTTCACCTCCTTATGATCTTCTTGAAACTTTTTTATCAAGGAATCTTTCTCAGCTACCTTCTTTATCCAAAGCCTGAATCCGAAATTCTTGAGACTGATTCTTATCTTCAAAAACTTTTATCACTTCTTATTGTGAATCTGATTTCTTCACAAGACCAGCAGATATTACTTTCTAATAATTGACAACTTCAACTATGATATTCAATTGATCAAGAAGATTTTTTCCTTCATTCTTCCTTGTATCTAACTCACCTAATATTTTTTCTAAGAAATAAGTCCAAACATTGGACAAATCATTTTCTACATCATTACCTTTGTTGATTCCATAAAGTCTGAGAATTTTAGAGCTTTATCTGATAAGGTTCGGGCCTAGCTCATCACTTTATAACATGAAACTTTTTGATATGTGTAATCATTGAGAAGATTATTATAACCGGTTTCTAATTTCAGAACCATGTACATCAGCATAGCTGTTGAATCCATCTTTTGATTTAAGGTTTCCTGCATCATTTGGCTCTGGTAATCTATGTTAGCAAGTACCGGAATGGTACTTACTAATTTCCTCAATAAACATTTTACAAAGTCATCACCCATAGATGATGAGGATTCAGAGTCAGATTCTTCTTTATTGACCTTGAAAGTATAGGTTTCCAGTTTCTCAAGGTTTTGAGGAGAGTCGGCATCAGAAGGGGAAACCATAATGGCCTTCCCTTAATCAACATTCAACACCACAAAGGGTTTAGAATCCTGAGGGACTTCCTCATTTTCTATAGTCTTATCATTTCAAGATTCTTCTTGAACTCCTTCTTCTTCTTCTTATTCCTCACTTCAAAAATCACTATTTTTGGATTGATGGATTTCATCTTCATTTCCAATTACATCAATCTCTTCTTCTACCTATTCTACTACTTCAACTTCGGTCTCAACTTCTTCTTATTCTTTGGTAGAAACTCCTGGAGTTGAAACATAATCATCAACTTGTCTAATAACATCATATTCTTCTTCTTTAATGATTTCATCCTATTCCTATAGTTCTTATGGTTCGTGAATGGGTTAGTTTATTACTAGAAGTTTCTTTGCCTTCTTAGGTTCTGGAGTGACATCCGGTACAGGTAGCTTCTCAGAAGACTTTTCTACATCCTTCAGCAAGGATTTTATAATCTTTGTCTTAGTTCTATTTCTTTTCTTCTTCTTCTCCTTATATTGTTTCTCTAAAACATACGTAGTTTGAATATTTAAAGCGTTTTCCTTTACTGGATTCAACCCAAAGATTGGATCCCCTTCCTTTCTGAATTCAGTTAATTTCCTCTAGCTAGCAACAATATCATCAGAGTAAGCCTTCAGTTTCCTTATCACTGGTGGAGCTGAAGCCTGACCTACTGAGATTGGATCGGCATGAGAGGCTTCATTCGACTTTTTCTTCTTCTGAACACTTTTTGAAGATTATGGTACTAACTTTGTCTAAGATTCTTTGGATGATTCTGGAATGGATTCTTTCAATACCAGATTCTGAACTTATTGTGTTAAGACTTCTTAAAATTTCTTATAGTCCAGATTGTAAGAAAGCTTCATTCTCTTTAGTGTATCTTCACTTAGAAACATAATCTTATAGGATTTCAAAGTAGACTTGCATGCAATTTTCATTTCAACTAAAAACATAACAACTATCCTTTAGATAATGGCTGGGTACATGAGAATTTGAGATTTTATGGTAGCGACTTTCACAACATTAATCATAAGGAAGATATAATTTACAAAATTAACCTTCCTAAGGTTGATGAGAAAGTATAACAAAAGAATATCACACATATTTAAGGAATATTTGTCCACTTTTCTTGGGATAAAGAACCCCTGCATCCATAATGCTACCAATCTATGGTCTACTGATAAATGTACAAGTTTTTGAGTGTTAACTCCCTTGATGCTGAGACTTTCTAAAGCTGGATTCTTCTCGAAAGAACCTTACTTATCTGGAATTTTTCAAGAACCTATGAGGGATTCTCTTTCATAGTGAATCTTCAAGAAGTTGGCCACTTTTTGGCATAGAACGGTGTAAGAATTTCCATAAGACTTAAATCTGAAATATTCCTTACCGCCCTTTTCAAAGAAATTGACAGAGTCATAAAACTGTATGACTAGTTCCGGATATACAGGATCTTGAACCTTGTCTGTTGCAATTCAAATACTCTCCCAATTATTACATTTAATAATATGAGAGACGAGGGAGTCATACCAATTAAAATATTCTGAACATACAATTCTCTCCTGAAATATCATCTTGTATTTATTTTCTTTAACTACCATATGGTCGGAACAGCCTGACATTCGAATTTGTAAGAAATCTTTAAAGAATTCCGGAATGACAAACTCTGAAGCAGCAGAACTTCGACTTGAAGGATTAAGAAACCGGTGGGGTCCTTATGAAGTGGGTTAGATCTTATATAGAAAAACTAAGACCTATTATCTTCCATAGGGAAATAAAACGGCTGTGATTTTCCCAAAAATATCTAACGATTGAGGATGGTTGAAAAAATATATCCATACCGAAATTTTGAGGTTTTAGAAAATTTAAAGTCAAATCTTAAGGAAATATGAATTCAAAGAAACATTTCTTAAAAGAATGAAATACCAAAAAATATAACTATATGAAAAATAAACCGGGTTAAGAAAATTTACCTTTAAGGAATCTCTGAAGAAATTATCGGTATCGAAGAAAAAAAATTTCTTGGGGTTAATAACTAGACACAAGAAATTTAATTCCAATAATTTCAATTTCGGAAATATGGATTCTGAGAATTTCAATTCTGGGATTTAAAAGAGATACTGGGGGAAAACAACTCAATTCCAAAATTCACTAATTCCGAAAAAATCAAAGTTTTTAAATAAAACCAAAATTTTAAAACTTTCAAATATATGTACTCCCTCTAAATTTAAAAGTAATTTAATGTTAGGAGATGATTAAACAAGAAGTAGATATGAATTATTATCTTAAATATATCATTCCTAGCTTCTCTTTAATATATTCAAATCTATCACAAGGTAATGGTTTGGTAAATATATCAGCAAGTTGTTCTTGCATTCCGATGATTTAAAGAATTATATCTCCTTTGATTGTGTAATCCCTAAGAAAGTGATACCTAATATCTATGTACTTAGCACATGAGTGATGTGCTAAGTTTTTTCTTAGATTTATGGAACTAGAGTTATCACACAAGATTTGAGTTTTTAAAAAACTCATTCCATAATATGTGAGTGTGTGTTGCATCCACAACACTAGAGCACAACAACTTTCAACTGCTACATATTCTGCTTCAGTAGTGGAAAGTGATACAGAATGTTGTTTCTTACTGGACTAGGAAACTAAGGAATCTCCTCGGAAATGAAAAGTTCCAGATGTACTCTTTCTATCCATTTTACAACAAGAAAAATCAGTATCCGAAAAACTTCTTAGTTCAAAAACATTTCCAGAAGAGTAAAAATTGCCTAAATCCAAGGTTCCTTTTAAGTACCAGAAAATTCTTTTCACAGCCTTAAGATGGGATTCCTTAGGATTTTCTTGATATCTTGCACATAATCAAATAGAAAACATTAAGTTGGGTCAACTTGATGTTAAGTACAGTAAACCTCCTATCATCCCTCTATAAGATGTTTGATCTACAGGTTTCCCTACTTCATCAATATCATGAGTATTAGAAGTTCTGATAGGAGTACTTATACTCGTAGTATTATCATACCCAAACTTTTTAAGAAGATATTTGATATACTTATGTTGAGATATATAAGTTCCTTCTGGTTTTTGAGAAATTTGAAAACCAAGAAATAATGTTAACTCACCCATAATACTCATCTCAAACTCATACTTCATGAGATTCGCAAAGGAATTTGTTAAGGATTTTTGAGTTAATCCGAATATAATGTCATCAACATATATTTGTAAAATTAAAATGTCTTTATTATCTTTTTTTATAAAAAGTGTTGGATCTGAGGTTCCCTTAGAATAGTTGTTTTGAAGTAAAAATCCTGTAAGTCTATCATACCAAACTCTAGGGGCTTTTGTTAAGGCCATATAAAGCTTTGGTAAGTTTATATACATGATCATGATGTTTTGAATCTTCAAAACCAGGAGGTTGGTCTACATAGACTTCTTCCTATACATATCCATTAAGGAAATCACACTTCACATCCATTTGATAAAGTTTAAAATTATAGAATGCTGAAAATGCTATAATAATCTGGATAGATTAAAGTCTTGCTACCAGTGCATAAGTTTCTTCATAGTATACGCCTTCTTGTTAGTTATAGCCTTTAGAAACTAATATTTATTTATTTATTAACTATAATCCCATTTTAATCACATTTATTTCTTAAGACCCATTTTACACCAATAACAGATGTATTCTTAGGTCTCTTAGCCAAGGTCCAGACTTGATTCCTTACAAGATCATTGAGTTCATCATACATAGCCTTTATCCAATCTTTTCACCTAGGGCTTCCTCAGGAGTCCTTGGCTCGAATTGGGAAAGAAAAGCAACATGTTAAATTTCATTTCTTAAGGAACTTCAAGTCCTTAAAGGTTGATTGACATATCCTATGACATTATCAGTAGGATTATTTCTAATTAACAACTGATTAGAGTTTTGTAAAGCTTGATCATCAACATAAGGTAGAAAATCTTCAGGGACAAATGTTTTAGGAGTATTTTTGTGAACATTTTCCTTAGAATAATATTCAACTATAGGTTGTTGATCATTTTTAGAAAATATATTCGAAGGACTTAAAATAGGTTGTTTAAAAACAAAAGTATCAGTTTCATCAAATTTAACATGTAATTTTTCCTCCATAGTACAAGTGTTTTTATTAAAAACTCTATAAGCCTTAGAGTTAGTGGAATAGCTTAATAAAATTCCTTCATCGGATTTTGGTGAAAATTTGTGTAATTTATCCTTAGTATTAAGAAAAAATACTTTACAACCAAAAACCTTGATGTAAGAAACTTCTGGTTTTCAACCAGTCTATATCTCATAAAGAGTTTTATTAAGAAAAGGTCTTATAAAAACTCGATTTATAGTATAACAGGCAGTACTAACAGCTTCAGCCCAAAAGTGTTTTGCTATAGAATATTCACTCAACAAGGTTCTAATTATTTATTGAAGGATTCAGTTCCTTCTTTCAAAAAAAACATTTTGTTGAGGGGTTCTAGGAGCTGATAAATTGTGAGTAATACCTTTCTTACTAAAAAAAGTTTCAAAATACGAATTTACAAACTCACCACTATGATCACTATGAATAGTTATCAACAATAGGTTTTTCTAATTTTTTACTTGATCTTGAGAAGGTTTAAAATAAGAAATGGCTTTAGATTTTCTTGCTAGAAAATAGACCCAAGTATATCTAGTGTAGTCATTGATGAGAAAAAATACATAATATTTGCCTCCAAAACTTCCAGTTTGTGTAGGACCAAATAGATTCATATGCACTAACTGTAGGGAATTAGATGTTGAAACTTCACTAATAGATTTAAATCTAGATTTGTGTAGCTTGCCAAACTGACAAGGGTCACAAAATTTTGAAGAATCAAAACTTAGAACTAGTAGATCCTTAACTAATCCTTTCTTTGAGATATTACTAAGGTTCTTATGGTTGTAGTGTCCTAACATTCTATGCCAAAGCCAAGATTGATCTTCAATTTCACCTATGTAAGGAAGATCTTGACTTCTTAAGTATTCTATGTTTAAAGTGTAAACATTCTCATGCCTATGGACAATAAGAATATATTCATCCTTAGAATTGTGAACTAAACACTTATCATTCCTAAAATTCACAAGGTAAACTTCATCACATAATTGACTCATGCTTATAAGGTTATTCTTAAGACCTTTAATAAATAAAACATTAGAAATTAAAAATTTTCCAAGAAGAATGATATTACCTATACCGACAATCTCTCCTTGATAATTATCCCCAAAGTTTACTTTTCCACCTTTCGTTTTGAAAATCTTATGGAAATAAATTTTGTTACCAATCATATGACAAGAACATTTTCTATCCATATACTATATATTTTTGGTACATTCATCATTTTCCTGTAAATACAAAAGTTATATTTTTAGAATCCAAATGGGTCTGGATCCGGGGTTAGACAATAAAATTTTAGGAACCCACATTTTTTTTGAAAAAATAAGCCTTGTGGAAACCTAGAGATTTAATTATGTTTAAGGAACAGGTTTTCCTCCAATGTCCTCCACTTTGTAATTTTGTACAGAAGGGGGATTTGGATGGAATAAAATAGTTATTTTTGAAAATAGGTTTTCTGTGAGTATAACCTACTCTAGAAGTATTTCCGTGAGGTCTGATTGGAGAATAAATCTTGTCAAAGTTTTCTTTACCAGAAGTAAAATTGGCAAGAATTTTCTTAAGGGAAAATATTTCAGATTTTAGTCTTATGAATAAATTTCTATCCTCAAGAATTTTTTCCTTAGAGTTAGATTTTTTTTCAAAAACATTTATTCTTGAAATAACATTATTAAGATCTTTAGAAGGTTTTTCCATTTCAGAATTTACTTCCTTAAGGTATTTAAAAAGTTTTTCTATGAGCTCATCCTTATCTTCAAGATCTCTAGTGTGGTCTGAAATCTGTTTTGTAAGAACTTATTCTCTAGTATTTTCCTTGTCTAGTTTCTTAGAAATTTTAAAATTTTTTGCTTCTAACAACTTGGAAAATCTAGATACTTGTTCATAAGAAAGTATTTATTCATTATCTTAAGATGAAGTATCTTCATAAGAATTAATATCTTTAGGATAATAATTATTATCAAGAGATAAATTTGTTAAAGCCTCAGAAGAGCGTACCTTGGACATAAAAAAAGTATTTGAGAAAGAAGTAGTAGCAATAAATCCAATATTTTTATGTGATGATGAATCATATTCAGAAGATTCAATTTCAGAAGAGTCTCCACAACTATCACTCCAAGTGTAATTTTCATTAAGACTTTTCTTGTGCTTAGAATGGTAGAACATATTCTTTTTTCTCTATGAATTCATTTCCTTCTTATCTTTCTTTTTCAAAAAAGGGAAATCAGGTCTGATATGACCTGTTATTCTGTATTCATAGCAAGTAACTTCCCTATATTTCATTTCTCTATAGTCCCTCTTCTTAAACATATTTTGATAGTTCTTCTGAGCTACTATCTTGTTCATTCTCAGAGAAAGATTAGCTAACTCATTCTCAGATTTTTCTGTATCACTAAATTTTGACTAAATAGTAACTTTCTTTGACTTTGATCTTGTCTCCCTTTCTGGAGTTTTGGATTTCATATGGTTAGGATTCATTGTGAAAGAAACACTTCAATTTCCTTTATTTTTCTTAATATTATCTGCATCTCTCTTCATTCTAGTCTCGTGCTGAAGAAGAGTTCCAAAAATCCCATCTAAGGAAATCTGGTTGACTTTCATGTTCTCATCTATTGCTGTCCTCTTGGACTCCTATTCATTAGTCATGATATCTATGATCTTGTCAACACGTATTTCATCATCAAGACATTTTTCTCCCATATACTGTAAACTATTCACAATGGTCATGAATGTTTTCTGAACTTTTCTTATAAGGTCTCCATAAGGAAAGATAAATCCATGATATTCAGCTCTCAATATAGCTCTTCTTGTTTCTAAAACATTAGAAGTTCCAGAATGTGTAACTTCTAATTTCTTCCAGATACTATTTTCAGCTTCACAAGAAGATATTTGACTATAGATGTTCCTAGTCATGGAACATAACAATATATTTCTGACTCTGAAATTAGTTTTATATTCTGCTCTCTCCAAATTAGTAAAAGTCATCAACTCCTTACCAGGAATCTTATAATCTCCTATCAGCATCAGGTAATTTTTAAATCCATTATTAATAACGAGTGTATTCATCCTATATCTCCAGTACTCATAATTGTTTCCATAAAAAATAAAAGGTATGGTAGGATTTAAATTGTCCAAAGAACCAATATGCATGGATCCTACCATAAAGAAAATATACCTTTCTTCGACAAAAAGATTAGTAGTAGTTCTTGAAGAAAATATAAAGTTCTTAAAGAAAAAAATTAAGAAAAATATAAAGTCTGAGAAAAATAATAACTAGAGTATCTCTAATAAAAATATGATTCTGGACTTGTGAGTCTGAAATTCTGATTTTGAAAATATAAAAAAGAATATGATTTCTCTTATGAATCTAATCATGAGATTAATTCAGATTGAACCTTACCTTCTGATAACAATTGATAGTAATGTATGAAGTATGATATTATTATCTATAAAAATATTAGGATCGCAATAGTACTAAATATGCACAACATACAAGAGGGGGAGGTGGTGAATTGTATACTTAAAAATTTCTAATGGAAATTTTGTATAAAAAAAATTCATAACACCTCTAATGAGAAATCACATTTTTAGGGAAATATAAAGTTTTTAAGCATAAATCTTAAGAAAATTTTCTTAAAGAGATTCTACCACATGGCGTATAGAATTTATTACAATCAGAGATAATGTTTAGAAAGTTTATGAAAAAATAAAAATAACTAACTTTTACAAAGCAGTAGAAAATTACAATCTTCTTTTAACCAAAAGAGGATGGTATCCAACAACCTTGGATAAAGGTCACTTGTTTTATAATTTTATGAAAGTCTGACTTACCCAATCCCGGGTAAGCCCTCAATCTTAAGATCGGCATATCTCTTTCTAACCCCGCAATCCCTTGATTTGTAAGGAAATCGGCACCTCTGACTTCACAACCCAAAGTCTCCAATTTTTAGGAAATCACACCTCTTCATGAAGCAATTATGCAAGAAGCGAAGTTTGAACAAGCCGTTCAAACTTTCTGCATGAATCCTGAGAGTTTATAAGAGCCTATCACTCTAGAGCAATTCACTTTTAGAGAGATGAACTCTAAAATGCAAGAATGTGAACTCGTGAACTTCTATCATGTTAACTCTTCTGGATCTCATCATCTGAGGTCCTATTTATAGCTTTCAAAAATCTTCTAGTTAGTTCCACTCCAATGGTCATATTTCCTTAAATTTCGGAGGGACCTAGACATGTGGAAAACATATAATGGTTAGTTTATAATAAAAATAATGAAATCATTTTATATAACTAACTATGAATGTAAATATCCTACACCTAAAGTTTAAGTAACATGGAATCCGATAAAATTGAAATGATATAGAAAAAATCATAAGATTTAGAATTCTAAGGAAATAAAGCTATGAATAATAAATTCAAGAATTATAAATTTCATAATGGATTTTCATAAAATTAATATGAGTAAAGTATAAGGAAATATTTTATGAAAACTTGGTTTTAAAAATTTCGGTACCGGTATCATGATTTACGGCATGACAGAAAAATAATCGGTATCAGATTATAAAAGATAGTGCGTAAAGAAAAACTTGGTACCTGTTTATTATTCTCCAGTATCGGTATCATAAGAAATGGTATCATTGTCTCTAATATAAACGAAGTTAAGAAAATATTCTTTAGAAATGCGTAATGGAATTTTCGGTATAGAAATTCTAGATTTGAAAATGTCGGCATTTAAAGATGTATGAAAATAAAATTTTTGGTATAGAAAATCATGGTATAAGAAATTTGATATAGGAAGTTTTTGTATGGAATAAAATGCTATGACAAATATTTCTTAAGGAAATTTTAGTACTTATAACCAGGAAGTCGGTTTTTAAGAACTCTTAGAAAACCGAAATACTGGAAATCTAAGTATATGGAAAATATGATACCAGATTTCATTCTAGATGGAAATCGGTATCGCAGTGAAAACAGAGAACGGGAAGATAATGTATTAAAGAATTCCGGTATGGTATAACCATGCATCAAAATTAGGAACCTTAAGCACTTTTCCAGTATGGTAAACGACATTTATAAAAACCATAAAAATATATTTAACTCAAAAGTCTAAGGAAATTTTGGTTATAAGGAAATTTCAGTGTAAGGAAAATATTTTTATGAAGCAGGTGTTTGTGATTTTCAAAACAAAAGCTTAAGGAATGGAGAAATCTTATAGACCTAATATGGTGGTGAATGATAATAAAACAAAATAGCTTACGGAAGGATGATACCTCTTCTTTGTGTAACTCCTTTGAGTTTGCACCAAAGGGATACCTTGGTTGGGTTTCTACCCAAAGGGATGCTTATATGATTAATAAAGGGAATTTTGGGAAAATATTTGGGCATATTATTTTCATATACAAAGGTCTTGAGATGTGTTAAGAAGTGAGGGTGCTGAATAGCCTTTTATTATGAAGGAGTAGTGATATTCTTGTAAATATAAAAAGATAAACACTATTGAGAGCTATATGTTACATAATGTGCCACTAATAATTATCCATATTCGATAAAATAGGGTAATTTTTCAAAATATGTCTATAAAATGGATTTTTTACATGTTTCTATGTTATTTGGACCCTTAAATTAATGTTTAACCAAAAATCAATCTTGTTTTTACGTTAATCACTATAATTAATTTTAATTACTTTCACTAGTATTTTTGGTAAAAAACCAAGTTTAACTTATTAAAAATTATAAATCATTCTTATTCTAAATATGTAATACATTTTTCCATATTCTAACCATATAACTGGCATAAATTAATTTAAAATTAGTCCTAAATATGGGACGAGATGACTAGTTTTTAAAGCGAAAGGGTCCAAAAGTTCGAAATGTTTTTATAACCCATTTCCAAGTGAAATTGGTTAAAATAACCTAGATTGAAGTTATGTATAATTTATCTAATTATTATTTTAAAAAAATTAAATATATTTAAACTATATAAATAAATTAGATGACTTTTTTTTTGAATTAAAATTAAGTGTTTTTTTACTATTCATCAAAAAATGAAACTTCTCATAAAAATACCAAAAAATTCACCCAAATTAAATATTGATATAAGGATTTAAAAAATTAAGTTTATTCTTTAAAATAAAAATTATAAAATTATCATCAATTATATTTAAAATAGGTTCACCCTTAAAAGGATGTAAAATTTCCGTTTAGAAAAATACCTCTTTTTATTCATATAATTGAATTTATTTTTATCTTATGATTATAAAATATATTAGATGAGTATAAAAAATATTTATTTAATATATTATATATAAATTTTATTAAAAAAATTTATAAATAGTGGTGTGTTTAATTTATTTAGATAAGATGGTGTTTGTACATAGAAAAATATTTTCCTTAGAAAAAGATTTTTTTATTCTCGAATAAAACTTACATTCATTTATACTAATTGAAAACCAAAAGATTAATTTTTTATACACTTATAAACCATAGATTCATAATTTAGTCAGTATTAATAATATTTTCCATTATAGTGTCTCAGTGAGAATTATTTTAATAACAATTTTAATAGTATATTGTAGTTCTGTAAAACTCAGCCTTGCGTGTAAGACTACCTATCGAAAGAACTTGGAATTTTCTATAACAAAATCCAAACATAGTATTGCATGTACCAAAATCTAATCTATATGTTACATATAGTGAAAGATTAAAATATTATTGTGTATAATAAAATCAAAACCTATTTCTTTCGTATAACAAAAGCTAAATTCAGTGTTGCATGAAATGAAAGTATTGAAAATATTAAATTAATTCAAATTATTTTCATAAAAAATATTAGGGTGTTACATTCTACCCCAATTTTAATGAATATTACCATTGAAATTTTTGTGGGATGTCGAAGGTTTAATACTTGAAATTTCATTTCATAGAAACCCACACAGTAAAAATGAATACTAAAAATTCCCTCAAAAAGGAAAATTTGGAAACATAACGGTTACCCAAAGTAACTCATAACTAGGATTATACATTATAGAAAATAGGTCAAAAGTAAAAAAATGGACATATAAGTGAATTATATCTATCAATATATGATGGAGAGTGATAGAGAATATTTTTGGAGAATGTGAATGATTATACATCCGTAATCCAAAGAGGCTGGAAAAATTCATTGATATCATAAAAAATGATGATAATAGGAGAATAATTTATTTCAAGACCCTAAAGTTGAATAATTATCATGAAAAGATATACTTACATGATTTTAGTAAAAACTCACCCATTTTTGTGCATTGATAAATTTCTACTTCATCTCTTAATCTAAGAAATGAAGGTGAAATTTTCATTCTTGAAGTACCAACAAATTATGATTTAGAATGATAAGTCATTGTATCTATCTTTAGTTAGAATCATAGAAAAAATGTTAGCACAAGTTATACAATATTATTAAATCATCATATGGTGAGATAGTAATTGAATCTCTAAACCCTCATCTGAAGTTTAACTTAAACCATTCCAAAAATGGTTAACATGATAAACCTTGTGAAAGTTTAAAGTTAAAATTTTTGGAAACAAGGTCACTAAATTTCAATAAATATCTTATCACTGATCACCCATATATCATAAAGTATATCTTGTATGTATCATAAAAAATATCATAATACCTTCATTATGCATTCTCTTAAAACATTATAATCACCTAAATTACCAAAAATACTTATTGAAAACATATGTTCTTATTAACTCTTAACATAAAAAAATATTGGATATATTTATTCAATCAAAAAATGTTGTAAACTCCATACATGATAACATAAACCACTTATAAAAAAAATTCTTAATTAGTTCTAAGGTAATCAACACCATACAATTTAATTTATAAAAACACCATTATCTTAACATCAATAACATATTAAGGGTTATCTTTCCCTTAAGTAGGTGTTTCCAATGAATATTACCTCACTATTAAATAATTTCTTCTAGTCCATCAAAACCATTAAACATATTCTTGTAAATAAATAGGGAAAACATAATCTATACAGTCCTTATATATAATTCTTGAATCTAAATACATAAAAACATTGATTATTCCACTTCCTCCTTAAGAGATTTTCATGGATACCTCATCATATTACTTATTACATTTTTTAGTTTCACATTTCACCTAGAGTCTCATCGTCATAAAAAATTTAACCATTACTCATACAACCCAATTTATTCTCTTTGTGAGCTTCCCACTTAGTGCATCAATTTTTATAATGACCATTCATTACACACTTATGCCATTTAACCATCAATTATTTATTAGGTAGTCTAATATTCTCATCCATTGCATTAACCAAACTATTCATATTCACATTGCAGTTAATTTCTTTGTGTGATTCATTTCTAAAATAAAAACATTTTACTATTCCTATAAGACATTCCATTGGGTTCTTTATTCCACATTATTTAAACAAAGGAAACAAAATCTTCTTTCCTCGATGGTCTATATTACCCAAAATCTCATTGAACTCTTTCATTATATTATTTGATGATTCTAAGAGTTGGTTAAGGTACACATTGTTAATCATGTTTCGTGAATATTTATTAGGCATGATCACAACATCCTTAACTCCAGTTATCATCCCATTTAACTACTCATTAAAAAAATTTCCTGTCACATTCAATGTTAACATAATTCTTTCTAGTTCCCACCATTGAGTAAAACCATAAACCATAGTGTGATAAGAACATATCATAGAGGAAAACCAAAAAAATCATAAAAAATAAGTTTTATTATGTCTACATTATAAAAAATTATTTTAAATCTATGAAACCATAGGCTTATACAAAGATACGTCCCTAGACATATCATTAGAAATAAATCTAGGGATCTCACTAAGGTTTTATCATCCTAGTTTCTAAAGGATTACTAAATAATTCATTTGATACCAACTATAGATACCTAGGATTAACATACATGGATACTAAATAATTTTTTATTAATAATCATCACACCACAAAAGTACATACCCAAGGACTATAATAGTTTAGTTTCATTAGAAACTTAGAACAAAATATTCGAACTTGGTGAAAGATCTTTAAACCATTATTCATTACCTAGTCAAAGGAAATATAATAAAGGGTGATATAATAGGTTTATTAACTGTGAATAATGTATATACATAAGAATAACATGATCATAAGTGTAAGAGAACACGAGAATAACATTTGAAGATAATACCATGCATAAAAAAGATTATATATATGAGTCATGGCATAAATATTAGTAGTACATAAAACATAAAATATACGGTAATCAAGATCATAATCCATGAGATCATAACATAGTAATAAGACATATAATTTGAGTCATACATTATAGAATATAAAACCATTACCTAAAAGTCAAGTATTATTTCCAAAAAAATATCAGGACACTTTATGTGGGATACACCTACTAGGCGGGACACACTGCCATCCCCAGTCACATCCCATTCCAAGTAGTATAATGGGTTCACTCCCCAAACCATATTAATAGTAAATTCTTACTTCCACGACTGTAGTAGTAGTCAAGGTTCACTTACAATACCATATTAGTGGACAAAGTCCTTTACTGCATCGAGTTTACTCCTCATTCCATCATTTTCTTTCTCATGAGAAATAAATATTTATCCAATGAATTGAAGGGAGATATAGGTTCCACACATCAAATAATAAAATAATACATATGTGTTACATAATATAATAAAACATTATCCATATTATGAACCATGAAAATAGATGAGTTTCATAAATATCATAACATAACAAATGAAATTAATTGACTATCATTAAAATGTCATCATATCATAATCTTTGGAAAATAGACACAGTTCATAATCATTTCATGAAAGAATAAACTATGAAATGAAGTAGGTTTCATGACCATATAACCCATTTAATAGAAATATGTTTCATAAACATACAACCCATAAAAGAGAAATAGGTTTCATAAACATATAACTTGTGAATGAGAAGCATGTTTCATAAATATCATTTCATAAATAAATAAACCATTCAGGTAAATAATTTTGTTGGAACACTTAGATTATATCCCCATTAAGTTATGAGTGACAATAAAATATGTCACATTAGATAGAACATAATATTTTAGAAATCATTAGAATTCATTTCTTGAGAAAAATATCCTTTATTCTTTGAAAGAAATACTTTTTGAAATATAAAAAAATTTGATTTTTTTTCTTTGAAATAACCATGAAAAATAATAAAGGAATACTAAAAAAATTATTAAAAACTTTTTTATTTAAAACATAAAAAATAAGCTTGAATTTTTTTTAAATATTTTTTCCTTTAGAACATATAATAGAAGCTTGAAGACTTTTTGAAAAACTTTTTCCATTAAAACTTATAAATGAAGCTTGAAAAATTTTTGAAAACCATTTTAATTTAAAAATTATAAAAGAAGCTTCAAAAAAATTTAAAAATATTTTTCAATTAAAATATTAAAGTTTCTTGAACAATTTTTGAATCATTTTTCCTTTAAAACTTATAAAATAAGGTTAAAACATTTTAAAAAACTATTTAAAGAGAAAACATTTTTATTTGAACATAGTTTTGAAAACATTTAAAGGAATACATGAAAATAATTTAAAAAAATTATTGAACATAAATTTATTTGAAAACCTTTTTCTTTGAAAATATATTTGAAAAAATTTAATGGAAGCTTTTAAAATGATTTAAAACAGTTCATGAACATGATTTTTTTGAGAACTTTTTCATTTGAAAATAATATTAAAAAAATGAATGTTCAAAACATTATGGAATTTTTATTTCTTTAAAAAAATATTTTAAACATTCAAAGTAATCTTCAAATAAATCATGGTTATGATAGTAGATAAATCTATACATGCTGAACATTTCATTTTCACTGAAAAAAGTTTAGAAATGTGCCTCTATTGAAAAAAAACAAGAAGATTCATTTTTAAAAACCCTTTTGTTTAAAATTTAAAAATGAGAAAAATGTATTTTAAAGATAATAGGATAATATTATAATATGTTTTAAAACATTTATAGAAAACATGGTTTTGAAAGAACATATACTTCTAACCGAATAGAGGTAAACACATGTTTTCTTAAAAACACATTCTTATTTAACTTAAGTAACAAAAAGTGGAATAAATAGAACCATTACATTAATACATCATCAATAAAAATAGTATAATAAAATTATTGGGATATATTTAGAGGTTGATCATAATATTTCATAAATGGAAGTATAATTAGAAACAATATTGATAAACAACGAGATTATTACAATTACTATTACCACTTTGGTAACTTTTAATCATAATAAACATGGGATAATAACACTAAATGAAGCTAAAAATATCATTAAAATAAGTATATTCCTGATAAAACATATAAAAGTGCAGTATATTCACTCGATAAAATAATATAGGTTTATAACATAGAATGTGTCTCAAAGAAGAAAAATTGACACAAAAATTACTTTACCAATTTGGTAACTTTTGAACCGTAAACCCCAAGAAAAAAAGATCAACAAATGGGTATTTAAATAACCATAAATTTAAGGATAATAATCATATATTAAATTCATGGGTAGTATATACACCACACAAATGAAATATGTTTTGAATAAGACATAAGTCTCACAAAAATAAAATTGATAATGGAAATCCCCTTACTCTATGTCTTGAATGTAATACCTGAATGTTTTTATGAAATATTTTATTTAAATAATTTTAATTCTTCAATAGCTTGCATTGAATGGAATTTAATGTTTTAAAAAACCAAAATATGCCCTTAGTATAAAATGATCATTATAACCTAGATATTAGGTTAGAAGGAATAAACATAACTAACTTATGAAAATATATGGTAAATTCATTAGCTTCCCATTATTTATGAAAAATATAAATCAATTATATATTTTTATTTCTGTATGAATAAATTTAGTGAATTGATATTAATAAATTAAATTAATGAAATATATATTATATACTTAATAAAATATTTTTGATTTTCATCCAATAGATATTTTTGTTATTGGGTATGAATAAACCCTATTTTATGTATAAAAATCTATATTTGTCAATATGACAATTTTACCTCCTTTTAATAGAGAAATATTTTTAAAGTAAAATTATGAAACATTAATAATTTTTATATAACAAAATAAAAATATTATTTGGAATTAGGATATAAAAATTTACTTTGGATGATTTTTTGATATTTTTCTGACAACTTTCATGTTTTGATGAATAGTAAAAATACATTAAATTTTAATTTATTTATTTTTTCATAAAAATAATTTATATAAATAAATAATAATATGGAATCATTTTAAAGAATAAATAAGATATATTTTTATCATTTAATATAATTTAGGTCATTTTCATTATTTTTACATTGAATTTAGATGTAAAAACATTTCAATATTTTGTAATGTTTTAACTTTTAAAACCTATTTTCTCATTTTGATAATAGGAATAATTTTAAATTAATTAATGAAAGTTATATATATTTAATTTTTAAAAATAGATTCTACATCTTGAATCAGTAGGTCAAAATCATGTAAATAGCTTTATTTAATTTTTGGGCTTTATGAATAGAAACATCGTTAGTTTTTATTAATACAGTAAACGGGTATATCAGGTAATTAAGGGTAAAAATAATCTTATAAAATCAAAATAACAATTTTACTATTATAATTTGATGGTTTTTTAGACCTAAATCATCATTGCATCAAAATGGTATCCTTTTGAAGCCACTTGGATGAGACTAGGATACTTAATTTATTTTATTTAAAGGAAAGTTAATTATGTCTCACTCAAATTTTAATAACTATATAATTTTTAATATAAGTTTATACAGAAGATAAATTCAATTATAAATAATCATTAAAAATATAAAATGTTTTTATTTATCATGGTAATTTATTCTTAATTTTTAGAAAATAAATAATTATCTTAATGGTTTATACATGGATGATGCAGAAATTATTTAATTGGTGAAACGTTAATAAACTAATTTTTATTCAAATGATAATAACCATTAAAAGACAAAAACACTTGAAAAAATATTATTTTTAGAGAATATATCGACCATAATCATTCAATTGTTGATTTATTGACCATTTTTAAGCTTATAGAAGATATTATAACGCTTATATTATTTTCTTTAAAGTGATTTTAAAGTTGTCACATTCATGTTTTAATTAGTATAACATTTTTAGTGTTGGATTTTCTAGAATATATATTCATATAAAAGTATTATTATAAAATATAGTAGATTTATATTCATCATAGTAATTTACGTTTAATTTTTATTCAAAAAATAAGTGTATTAAATAATTACACAAAACTGATGTCGTAATTATTTTATTAATGGAGATAATAAATAAATGCAATTAAAATATTAAAATAAATATAATTTGGGATAATTAATATGACCAATAAATTTTATACATTACATAGAACACTTATTAATTTAATAAAATATTTTTTTGAAGTTATATTGTTATTTTAATATTTTTAAAAATCAATGAATTGAATTGTGTTAAAATTTACACTATAGATTGTTTATCAAAATAATGTTTTATTAAATTATTTAAAATAATAATAATTTCTTTTTCTAAAAATATATAATAATTATGATATGGATAAAAAATTTATAAGGTATTTATTTTTGGTCTAATTGACATTAAATAAGTAAATATTTCACCCTTTTAATATTAAAATATTTGTTACCCTAGTTATAAATTAAATAGAATAACTAAGTGTTAATTAAAATGATAAGGTTTAAATTCATAGAAAAAATTGTCTAAAATTTATTTTTTGATGTTATTACAATCCTATCTCATATCATATTTGAAATTGGGAAATTTTGGATGTTTTGGATGTGGTTTGATTTTAGTATAAATTAATATTTCTTGGAGTTTCCAAAAGTACCCCTCACCTCAATTATAAAAGGGAAACTCAACTCTCATTTATTCACAAATAATTGAGCCTTAAAGCTTAGATTTACTATACTAATTTACATTTACATATTACCTAGTAACATTATATATGTTTTGGTCTTCTCCAAAGACCAACTCTAGTGCTTTAAGAAGAGATTTAGAGGGATCACGTCGAAGAAGAGGTAATCTCCTCTAACGATTCTTTAAAACTTCTTTCTTCTTCTAATTACTCTTTATGAGTTGTATAATTATAAAGTAATTACCCCAGTATAAATTATATAGTGATATGTTATTATGAGTATGAAACATCCATATTCCACCTTTAATCCATCCTATGAAAAATGAAATCACCACGTGTGCGTACATACGTCTTACCATCCCCACAAAGTGGTGTAATCCATTTTTTACCACCACATTAATTGGATGGGTATAATGATGTAAATAATAAATATATATGATTATTATAACATTATAATTAATATGAAATATTATACACCATCTAATTAATTCAATACCATTCAACAATTATGGTTATGATATTGTCACTCGGGCGTACGTAGGACCTACCATCTCCATGATGCGATGCAATTAATTATACATGATATTAATTAAAGAAAGATTATATAAATTAATTAAATGAATAAATATGATATATATTATACTAATAAAATTTTAAAATGATATAAATATAATCTAATAGTAGGAATAAGAACTTATTCAAAAAAACATGCATAAGAAAATAAAGAAGTTAATACTTGGTGGATGAGTAATAATGGTACTAAGAAATAGATGATAATATGATCATATATGATATCATAAAAATTAATATGATTCTGGAATAATCGAATTAAATTATTTAAATCATTATATTTGAGGATTGTATACATACAAAGGATATTAGACCTAAGTTAATGAATAATTTTACAATCTCATTATTATCTAAGATTATTTATACGTAAGTATTTACTGGGGTATATTTTTTATCCAGGTCCATATTTCCTAAATATTTAATAATATTTATATTATTATACAATTTTAAAGCCAATTTACCCTATTGTTGAATTTTATTAAACGATATAGAAAGAATATTTTATCGTTTTTCGATACGAGGTACTTTTTGAATTATCTAAAAAAAGTACAAGAATAATGTTTTCTTTTAACTTATAAAACATGATGGGTTTTTTCATTTTAAAAAAACCGTATTTCCATGAATATTCATTCAAAATATTTCAAGGTTATTTTCAAATAATTTTTTTTCTTTTAAAATTGTGTGGCATTTTGAGAAAAGAAAATGTTTTTGAAGAAGAAAGGATATTTTCCTCAAGAATTAATTTCAAATGATCAATCAAAATTATTTTCCATATAATATGGAATTATTTAGTAGGTTTATGTTTCAATTATACTATCCCTATTGTTATTATGGTTTTATTATGTTTTTTATGGAATGATTTTTATGAAATCCATTTGTTTTACATGGATTATGTTATAATGGAATAATGTTTACGAAACCCATTTTATTCCTTGGGTTAAATTATGATGAATGATTTATGATTTTTTGGCAAACATAAGAATTATTTAATTATGAAATGAATGGTACCTATATCTACCTATAATTAATTGGTTAAAGATTTATATCTCATGATATAAAAAGGGTTGGAACGAGAAATGATCTCAGTTCAGTAAAACAGGGCTAGAATGAGGAGTGAGCTCGGTTCAGTAATGGACTATGTCCACTATGATGGTATTGGAAATGATACTCGATTAATATGAAATGATTTTATATGCTTATGTGTATTACACAAAATCTCATGTCTTATGTTATGAATTTTGAGATTATGTTTATTGATTCTTAGGAACTTTTATGATTTATCCCATTACATGATATCATGATCTTTCATATACAGGATAAGATTTTCAAATGTTATGTTTTTATGTGTTATGATTATGATATGATTGATATGTCCCTGTTTATGCATACTTATCATACTATCTTACCCCTTTTTATGTATCTTTTCCCCAGGTCATTAACATGGGTATCAAGTAAGATATATCAAAAAGGGGTCTAGTTATGAAGGAATAAACATGCGATAAAGTAGATTTCTTATTAACTAGTTTTTTATGATTCCAAATTTCTAAATAAACTATCCCTATACGATATTGTCATGACTTTTTTATATTTTTTAATGATTATTCTTAAAATTTGAAGTAATATCTATGTATGTAATGTATGGGTCGCTATATTGAATCTCATAATACTCATTCAAACATCCTATATAATAAATATAAGTTTACTATAAATCTCCCATAGAACAATATTTTCATATCTAAAAAAATTTATGATTTTATTATGAAATTATATTACGTTTTTATTAAAAATTCCTTGGTAATTTTACATTTTTGGTAATACCCTCTTTGTTTTCTGTATATGTTTTGACTTATTATTCTTGATCCTATTAATTGGATCATGATTTACTTATTACCAGAATGTAAAAATGATATAAATACCATATATATTAATTATATAAATATTTATAATAATATATTAAATGTATAAATAGAAAATGAAATACACTGTTCATGGAGATAGTTGGTCATACGTATGTATGAACATTGTTTTCATTTTATTATTGTTTTAAATGAAAGTAAGTAAATTAAATATATGTATATATATATATTTAGAATATTTAAATTAAAATTATTATTTCATATTTATCATATATGTTTTCTAAACCCACACATAATACGTTCCATGTAAAGTGTGAGCGAATCACGTTTCTTTGAAGAGGCGGTAGTCTACACATCCACCAAAGAAGTTATCAAATTAAAAAAAATCAAAAATAATGAAGGTATGTGTTATATAATAATTCCAAAAGAATAAATAAATCATAAACATCATATATATATATCATATAAAAATATCATTTCCATCATAATTCTGAATCATGAGAGGTGGTAAAAGAAAAAATGAATGACATCGTTTTGCAAGGCAGTCGTATGCCATACACACAAACCATATGTTCATTACCAATTTGATGGAAGTGTATGTAGGTGAAGGTTGAAACATTATAATAAAAAAATATTAGTATAATCAGGGAACATTGGTTATTATATAATCATGGAAAAAATAATAGTTAATGGGTTGGAGAATGATAATAAAACAAAAGAGCTGGTAAAGAATGTTACATCTTCTTTGGGTAAATCCTCTTAGATTGAATCAAAGGGATTCCTTAGTTGAATTTATTCCAAAAGGGATGATTTTTGTATGAAGGGATAGAATTTGGAAGGATATTTGGTTAGATTTTATCTGATACAAAGGGCTTTATAGGCGTGAATAAGTGAGTGTGGTGAGTTCCCTTTTATAGTAAATGAGGGGTAGTATTCTTGTAAATTTGAAAAGTTGAAAACTATTGAGAGGTATCCCTTATATAATTTTCCTCCAATAATTTTTCATTTTATAACCAATAATGTAATTGGATGTAATATTTATATCCAATATATTTTTGACATTTTTCTAGGTCATTTGGGCCCTTAAATCAACGTTTAACCACTGAGTAATCTTGTTTGTACCTTAATCACTGTAATTAATCTTAATTACATTCACTAATATTTTTGGTAAAAAACATAGATGACTTTGGTAGAAATTAAAATTTATTATTATTCTAAATATGGAATTTATTTTTCTAAATTATAATCACAAATTGGAAAAAATTTATTTAAAATTAATCACACATATGAGATGAGACGACAAGTTTTTAAAATGAAATGGTCCGAAAGATTAAAATGTTTTTATGTAAAATATCAAATTGAAATTGGTTTAAATGAAATAAATTGGATTAATTTATGTACAATTTATATAATTATACCTTAAAAAAATTGATATATAATTTCAATATATAATTAAATTAGATGAAAAATAAATTTTGAATTAAAATTTGGTGTTTTTTACCATTCATAAAAAATAAAACTTCTTAGAAAAATTCCAAAAACTAAGGAAAAGTACATTTTTATATTAATATATCAAAAATGAATTTTATTTTTTCAAATAAAAATTATAAAACTATTAAAAATTGTATTTAAAATAGGTTCTCCATTAAATGGTTGTAAAATCACTTTTTAGAAAAATACCGCTTTTATATTCATATAATTTGATTTGATCTTATCTTATACTTATAAAATCTATTGGATGAGTATAAATTTTTTATTGTATATATTATTTATAAATTTTATTGAAAAAATTCATAAAAATTGGTATGCTAAATTTATTGAGAGAAAACAGTGTTTGTACATAAAAAATAATTTTCCTAGAAAAGGAATTTCTTTATTCTAAAATAGTTCTTACTTTCATTTCTAACTAATTGAAAACTAAAAGATTCATTTTTATACATGTTTAAACCATAGTTTCATATTTTAGTCAATAAAAATAATATATTCTATTATAACTATTAGGTGACATTTATTTTAATAATAAGTTAAAACATGACCTTATGTATAATAAAAGACATCGAAAGAACTTGAAAATGTGTGTAACACAAGACAAAAATAATGTCATGTATACCATTATATTATCTATCTCTTTCATGTAGTGAAATATGAACATATTGTTCTGTATAATGTATGAAGAAATTATCTCTTTCATATAAAAAAATCTATATTCATTGTTGTGTAAAATAAAAAATATCAAAACAATAATAATAAATTAAATCCAAAGAAAAAATATTTCGGAAAATCTCATGGTGTTACATGAAATTAATTGAAGAGGAAAAGCTATTCCTAGTTTCAAATTCACCAATCACACTTCTTAATTTATATTAAACTTATATTTATCATCTCTCTATCTATCTTAGAAACAATTCCTTGTTATTTGATGCTCTTTTTGGGAGAATATTAGAATGAAAGGTTCCACATTATTTTTCAAAGCATTATTTTTATTAAAGAGGATAATTTATTTTTTTAAATTTCTTTTAATTACTTATTTCCTTTCTCTTGAATTTTATATAAATATTTTTTTTATATTTTTCAAAAAAAAATCATATTTTTCTTTCAATTATCAATTCAAAATTTACTTTTCAGTTCACCTTTTCATAAATTTATATTTTGTCTTTTAGAAATACTGAGATTCATTATTATATATTTCTTTAAATTTTGTAAATTATTTTTGAATGTTAATATGAATATACTTGTGGAAAATGACCATTTAAACTCTATTTATGAGAGGATATGAACTTTAGTATTACATTCTTAATCCATTTCCTATGATAAATTATTTTAACTTTATGATTTTTTTGTTATATATATATTTTTTATTAAAGTATTTTTTTTATGTTAATAATTATGGAAAATGTAGAATTTCATATCTTTATTTTATTACTTATTGTGTAATTTTATCCTTAATATATTGAATATCTTGAAATTTAATACCTTGAATTACTTTTAATGCTAAGTTGATTCAATCTTGGTTTCAACTTGATATATCTTTTTATATTAAGTGTAACACCCCATGTTTTCATGAATTATTATTTTTTGAATAAATTAAATTTAGTTGATGGATTTCATTACACACAATACTATGTTTTGAATGTATTTCATACAATCCTGATTTTAGCTGCTGTTATATGCAACAATGAGTTTAAACGAAACATGACATTTAATTAAAATTTTAATATTTAACATGATAGTTATGAGCTAGCCATTGGAATTATGGGTATGAATAGGATTAAATAAATTATTAAAATAATGTTTTCATATATATATATAATTAATTCTTTTGTGACCAATAAATTATAAATGAAAATAAAACCCTTTTGAAAACATTCTCTGAAAAACTATTTTAATGCACACAAGTTTGTTTAATAATAATAAATTAACCAAATAACTTTTGGTTAATGATTATAATAAAATTTATATATTATTTATTCAATAAAATGTTAAATGTTAATTTTTTTATGTTTTATAGAGAATAAATAAGAATAATACAAACTTCATGCTTAAAAATATTTTTCTAAAAAGAATATTTGTCTCTTTTTTATGGCACACTTCTTTTAAAACTCAATTTTTCTAATTTTAAAAAATTTATATGATAAACTAATTTTTTTTTTCATTTTTTAAGACAAAAATTATTATAGGATTAATTTTTGGGTATTTTTTGAAAAGTATAATTTTTAGTTGAATAGTAAAAAATAATAGATTTTAATTGAAAACTGTCTTTTTATTTAAATAATTTATAATATAAAATTATATTTTTAATTTTTTTTAAAGTAAATTTTTTTATATTATTCATATAGTAATCCAATTTTTCTAATCAGAAAAATTTTCATGTTGGTTTTTGACATAAAAGCATTGTAAACTTTCAAAGTTTTTTACTTTGAAAACCAACTTTATCATCACATCTAAGATATTAATTTTAAATTAAATTCTAACACTTATGGGAATTAATTTTTGAAAAATGTTTTCAACATTTGGAATACAAATTATTTTTAATTTTTTATATGACCCACATAATTTTTCACAAAATTTATTAGTTAAAATATATAGAATTAATTATAGTGGTTAAAGTAAAAACAAGTTTACTTAATGGTTAAACTAAGAATATAAGGTGTAAAATGACATAACAACTTTTACAAAAACCATTTTCAGGTCCTATTTATACCCTTAACACATTATTATCTATTTCTATGTGTTATAGGATACAATTTCATGAAATTGACCAATATAATAATTTAACTAATGAAAAAGACAAAAAAGAACCTTCATTTCCTTTAATATCTATAATGCTTTGGGATAGGAAAAAATAACATTTTTTCAATTAGACATATTAATTTGAAAGATGAAAGATTTTTGTTTATAATAATAATTTATATTTAATTTTTATATATTTATTAGTTACTTAAAGTTCTTAAGAAAAATTAAACAAATAATTATTTAGTTAATAATTAACTAAAATAAATGTTAATAAAAAATATTAAAAGTCAGGTAAATTGAATAAATTTACACCTACCATTAATTTGTAAAATTAATATATCAATTTAAATAGGTTTTATTTAAATAAATTCAAATTAGATCGTTTTATTGATTTTTTTTAAATTCATATTAAATAAATAATGTAATCATTACTATTAATGTAATTTTATAAGAAATAATAATTTATTAAACTATTTAGAATTAATTAAAATCCCATAATCTTAAAATTAATTTTTAAATTTTATTAATTATAAAATATGGTCCATTAATGTACCAATTTATCTTTTATAATGAACATATCATCCCCAAAATAGTAAAAACATTGTTATCATGGTTAGAGTTAAAGCAATGTTTTTGCGCATTACATGTACTTCTATTAAAATAAATTTATAAAACAAATGAGATTTTATTTTATAAATTGGATATAAAAAATATATCATTAGGTATGAATTGTCTAATAAAACTCTATTTAATTTACTTTTAAAGGATAAATTACCTTGGATAGAAAACTAGTTACTGTAGTAAAAGGAAAATGGGTAAAATTGAGTAAAATTAAAGACTAAGGAACAAAATGAAAAAAATTATTTTCTTTTTATGTGGTGGAGGAGTTACATGACCAAATAAACCCTTAAATATATCATTCTACAAGACAAAATTTTGGCCGACTATGATTCTTGACATACCCTTTCACTATTCAAAGGGGTAAATTAATCTATAATGGAAAAGACCACATAGTTGAACCTCTCTAACAGAGTTATCCATTAGGTTGACCATTATATCAAAGAATTATGGTTGAAAAAACAACTCTAATTTATATAATATGATTGAAATATCCTTATTCATGATGGGAAACTTTTCCAGGTCTAAGAATTTACTGAATATTACTTTGAAAAAGAATCACAGTCTTGTTAATGTTTGTCGTACATTTTGAGGAAAAATTAAATACAAATAAATAGACATTAAATCTTGCATAAAAACATAAAGTTTGAGTGATTTTATTCCTTATAAATTCAAAGTAGTCATCGAAACAATATTCTTGATATTTTATGAATACCCCTATTGAACTTTTACACTAGTAAGGAAAAATAAAAATTTTAATTTTTCCTATATGGATTGAGTATAAGCTATAGGAGGAAGAAAAGTCCTCCTTTTACCCTTCACTAATGCCAACTCTTCCCTTATCCAAATTTTAATCATGTATAACCAAGTCTTGATTCCACATTTCATTTTTCTAGGAAAATTTAGTAATGTTCCAATTACACTATAAAATTCATTCTTCTACATGAATGACATCAAGAAAATATCTTACATACAAACAATTCCAATACGATAATTCAATGGAAATTGATCACTTCTTCCAACCAGACTGTGTAAGGTTTTTTTGAAAATGGTTTACTAAAAATAGTGTCAATATTTTTCACCTTTTTATAATGTTGATTTCCCATTACTGAAGATATTACCTTGTTCGATATTCCTATTAAATTCTGTGATCCAGGAATGGTATTTATGTCATCGAGGTAAAAATTTCTGATATCCTGAAATCACAGTCTTCGATGAATGTTTCAACTAAACTGAGTATGTGCGTTTTCACAAATGGGACACCCCAATATTCCTTTAATTATATAACTGACTAAATTTCCATAATAGGGGAAGTCATTTATCATTTCATACAACATGGACCTCAATTTGAATTCCTCACTTCTATGAGCATCATACATTGTTACACTTATATCCCACATTCAGATCTTTGATAAATGGATCCAAATAGACATCAATATCATTATGGGTTTCTTTTGTCTAGATATAAGCATATGAAACATAATGTATTTGTTCTTCATGCATAACCATGGAAACAAGTTATAATTTACCAACACGATGGGCCATGTACTTTGAGTACTAATCTGTGCACCAAAATGATTTATTCCATTTGAAGATAACGTAAGATGATAGTTTCTTGGCTTATATCCAAATTCAAGAAACTCATAATCAATTTTCTTCCACTGTGAAGAATCTACTATATGACGTAGGTTTCCATATTTAATTATTTTATCTTCATGCCTTGTTAATTGTCTAATAGTTTCCTGATATCTATATAGTATTTTAAACCAAATAATGATAAGAAAGTACCATATATTTTTTTAAGGACTTGATTAATTTTTATTGTATCTATATATTCCACAATTAGGGAATTTTATGAGAGATTAATGGTCCTTGAGAAACAATATACAATCATTTGGGAAGGCACACATTTTTTAGAGATCATTTCCATTGAATTTGACATTCATTTATCATCATATGTTCTACATGGTAGTTCATTTTATTATAGTAGTATATCATTCAGTAGACTGAGAAATTATATAATGACAGTGTCATTCCATTCATAGAAAACTTTTAAATTATATAACTTCAATACATCAAAAAATGTTGTGTATTTAGTACAACCAATATATAATAGTTTTTTGGAACAACTATTTAACTCCTCAAAAAACTTTGGAAAATCACAAAGGTCCTATTCAATTGTCATTGTCATTTCTTTCATGTGATATACATCATCATTTACAAAGGTAATCATATCAAATGATTCATAAACTGTAGTATCATCCCAATCTGTATCCACATTCAGTTTTACCCCATGATTAGTCCAACATTTATAGTTTTGATCTATTCCATGACAAATCAAATGTTCTTCCAACTATTCTAGACTAATTTTTCTTGAATAACAACAATGTAAACACGAAGAATGGATTTAATAAGTGTCATCTTCATGATCTCTCGTAAACTTGATGAACTCCTTAAGTCCATATTCATAATCATTTTTCAAACAATTAGCATGCATCCATTTTCAATTCATATCCATCCAATTGGGTCCATAAATAAGTTGGAATAAAGCAATAATACACATCAATAAGATATTTCACAAACAAGGGAGAAAAATACACCAACCATTGAAACATATACCCCATAAACACACACACATACACACACACACACATATATATAACATGGAATTTATAATACACATAATTGAAAAACAAATGCACATTTCAACATAATTTATAATGAAAATAAATATAATATATTTTTAATTTGGAAATAAATAACCACAATTTGTGTATAAATAATTATAAAATCACCCTCACATTATATGTTTTGGAAACACATATAAATAGATATAAATAGATATATTTACATATATATATATATGTATATATTTATAAAATAATATTAAATTACTAAAAATATATGTAACTCTTATAGAAGAATATCACAACATAGTAAGATAAATATAACCTATACTAATTTTTAAAATAGAGATCCATTGAAAGTAAATAAATATGGTATCACCCTTACTAAGGTTTCTCCTAAAATAAAACAAATAAAATTTTTAGAAAATAAATTTTTAAGGAAAAATACTTACACTAAAATATTAAAATAGAATTTAAATAAATAAATTACCTTACATGAACTGTATAAATTCGGCTTCTATTATTGTTTAGCACCATAATGAGGCTGAGAATTGGTCTCCTAAATCAATTTTCTCATTTATTTAAGGGTTTTATATACAAAATATCCACTATTTATATAGTGACATAAACATTTATTTAATTATTTTATCACTGTACCAGAGGTGATTATCTAGATTTCAAAATAGTGAAAAAATTATGCTTATGGAGCATGATGGGGTTCAAATGTAGACAACGAAGAAAATTTATTCAAAACAACAATTTAAAAAGGCCAAAACAAGATATCCAAATCGGTAGTCAATCAAACAATAGATCATAAATAAATCATTCTGTATAAAATATAAATGAAAAATTGTATACAAGGAACAGACCAAAAATAACTGATAACATCATCAAAGAAGAAATAAAAAATAAAATGAAAAATACAAAAATAAAATCAAAAGGAAAACCTCACTAAGTTGAAGAAAATACAAGACACTTTTCAGAAACCGTAACTACAACCAAACACCAGATGCCAAACGAGATGTTCGAGTAACTTGATGCTATTGAGTGGTATTATTAGAGCTTTGATTCACTGAGGAGGAGCACTAGGAGTGGGTGGCTTACACAAAAATCTCTTGATATAACGACAAGTTTGAAAATGGTTAGGGTTTTTAAATAGATCAGGACACTTTTATCTGCCCTTACAAATAAGCATTGATAAAGAGTCGTTTTATCAACACTTAAGTAATAAGCTCTGATAAAAGGAATATTTATGAGTTCTTTTTTAGCACTGATAAAGGTAGTTATTTATTAGCACTAAAAAAGCGTTGATAAAGCCTCATCATTATAATTACCAAAAAATGCTAATAAAGATGCTTTTATCAACATTTATTACTTAACCACTGATAACAGATTTATAATTATAATTTTATATAAAAAAACTGCAAATATATATATTGTTAATAAATATATATAAATATAAATATAGTAAATATTTTTATTTTTAAATATATTTATTATAGTTTTATAATTATTTATTTATAATTATAGAAATATTTTTAAAAAAATTATATTCATATCATTTTATATATTTATATAATTATACTCATATATATGTTTAATAAATATATATAAATAAAAATATAGTAAATATATTCATTATTTAATTAAAATAATTATAAATTTAATAATTGTTTATATATATATAATTATTTACTTATAATTATATAAATACTAGAAAAAAATATTTATTTACTTATAATTATAAATATATGATTGTATTAATACAATGAATGTACATTTATAAATATATTTATTTGTAAATATTTTTTTACAAATATATTTTTAAAATTATTATTGAATATCTAATTTTATGTCCATGCATATATGATAAAAATGAGTGAATTTGAATAAATAAAAAATTATTACAATTTAACAATATTGAAAAAATGGATACATTTTGTGCGTGTGAGTTGTATATAAAAATTCATTCATTAAATATATATTAAATCAATATAACACACATTTAATCTATTTTAAATTAAAAAATCAAATGGCATTCAATTATATGTACATTACATTATGCAATTAGTTAGTATTTTTAATTCATATTAATTTTTAATTATAAATAATTATTCAATAAATATATGAATGTTTAATGTAAAGTGAATCAATATTTTTTAATATATAAATCATATTTATATAAATTAATATATATATATATAATATAATTTAGTAACATTAATTATCAAAATTATTTAATTAATAATTTTTTAATATTTAATAATGTATAATCCATTTATTCATTTTTATCAATAATAATTTAATTAATAAAATTTGTAATATTTTTGAATAAAATCATTTATTTATTTATTTAGTTATATCATTTTATTTATTCAGACCTTTATCAGTGTTAAAACTAAATCACTAATAAAGGGTACCCTTTATCAGTGCTACAAATAAAGCATTGATAAAGGGTACCCTTTATTAGCACTAAATATAAAGCGCTGATAAAGGTTAAATTTATCATTGCATTCTTTAGCACTGATAAATATGTCATTCATCAGTGTTTTTTTCTAGCGCTGATAAACACCAGTGCTGTTAAAGGATTGTTTTATAGTAGTGAATTTAGGAAACTTGGTGTTTACCCCAAACATGGGTTGGCAACACCCAATAACGACTTTTGACCGAGTTCCAAGTGTTCCTAATCTTCTGTTTGTTGTCTCCAAATAGTAAAGAAGGAAAGGAAACCTCTAATAACATTGTGTGACGTCCTGAACTTGTATTCTACTGAAGGTGCCCCAGGCCTGGTTGGCCACATGGCCTCAAGCACATCTCCCCAAATGCAAGAGGTTACCGACTAGCAGTAAGGACCTTGGGTGTGTTTTTGTGGAAGTTATGCCCTCATTACTATAGTGTAACACAATGGATCAATAAGAAACATATGTAAATAGTGGAATCAATATAAAAATATGGAATGAAAGAAGATAACTAAAAAGTAATAATAATACAAGAGGTGAAACTCATATAAATATACAATACTTAAAAGATTATTATGATATGGAATATATCCATAAATATTGAAAACATGGATTCAAAGGTTCAAAAAAGAATACTATACAAAATTATCAAAAAAGGAACCAAAAACTATCCCAAGCATCCCATGTTCCAGCTCGATCATCTGCTTCCAACTCCATCCTAAAGCAAGAAACTAGTCAAGTGTCTCAAACGATACACTTCCCATTATTAGTAACTTCATATATATATTATTCCTAGGTACCAATGGATTCCTAGATAGGGTGTGAGGAAATATCAATAAGCCACTAATAATGGTGTCTATAACATTCTATCCTTGTAATATTAACTGAAATAGTGTGCATTCCTGCATATATAAATGTATAGAAGCACAATAATATAAATACCCAGGTTCCTACTTCAGCCCTTGGTTGGTGTCTCAACATGAAATCTGTTTATTAATTAATAAGTTTCAGTTTATATAAATAGGTCACATGAGGTTATACCATTACTAAATACTAATATGATAGTAATAATGATGATTGCAAGATGTAATAAGGAAACCATAATATTATTTTTAATAAAAATGTTCAAAGGTAATAACAAAAGAAAAATATACATCAAGTATTTCCAAATCAGTAGTATCTACATCCTAGAAATAGGGGTAAGAGTGTAATCCAAGGAGAGTTTACTAATGCATTCCACAATAATTTAATCTTACCGAGTCCATGGAATACATCCAAGGTAAAATGGGATAAGCAATGGCTAGGACCAAGGATGTAACCAAGGAACCTCATGTCCATAAAATCCATTCACAAACCATAGAGTGTTGATGTGGAATCTTATAATATTGAAGGAGGGATCCTTCAATGTTATATCAGAAATCCACTAATAGATGATAATCGGGTTCCAAGGTGGGTCTCAACCAAGGAAATCTGCATCCTTGATTTGGAATGGCATCTATAAGTTCTCAAGGAATTCCCTCAAGAATCCAAAGGCTAACTTTAGTATGAGAAATCCTATAAATATTTCAAGTTTTGTATTCATGGAACCTTAAAATCGATTCAATTATTCAACTAATCCATGTAATGGTCACGCCATTTATAAAATCAAGGTTCAAACAATTGCCTTTCAATAGTGTGATAAGGGGAAAGGGGAATGAAACAATTTAAGACATTTCATATTTAATCACATGGTACTCTCCTTTAATTTTTATAAAATGACAAGGGTGGGATAAGGACAAGCAACCACAACAAATACATTTAATAATAACTATTCCAAGTCATATTTATACTATATACTTTATAATTTTCCATTTTACATTGATTAAACAAGTTGAAGCACATACCTTAGGAAGATTAAGTGATAAGAATACATGGAACTTTTCATGTTCAATTCAAAATTTAAAATTCATTTAATTAAGGAAAGACTTAATATTATAAGTCTCAAGACAAAGAACACCCAAACAGTGGCATAGATGCACATAACAACATCAAAAGATATAAACTATGGAAACACCCTACATAGGGTGGATGTCGTTATAGATTAAACCTCAATCATTGAATGAAATATATGGAATGGGTCTCAGAATTTGGTTGTAATGACTATAATCATGACAAATAAATTAAACAAATGATGTCTGATGAAATCAGTGCACCCACAAGGTTATTTATAAAATGATGAATTCTGAGTAGTGAATTATAAACCACCTACCCCGTACTTGTAAAACTCTCATAATATAGTATCAATCTAAAATTCATACAATATTAGAAGATATATAAAGAAAGGACATATTCCCTGAAAATAGGTCATATGAGCCTGCATCTAAATAGCATCATTGATAGGAAGAAGAAATATTAAAGCCTAAAAAAAATCTAGATATTGTCGGTATGGATCCAATGAGATGAATAACAGTAGAATGAAACTCTAGATGGATGCTTGATTTAAAATCCTAGATTATCAATTAAAAAAACTGAAATGTGAGAAAATATCCACCGTTGTCCTCTAGAGATATAAATTTGAAGAAAGGTTTGATTTAAAATATCATTTAATGTTAAACTATAAATTCAACCAAAATAAGCCTTTCTATGGATTGGTAGCACGGTTAGCCAAAATGTGTGAAAACATTGCACAATTTTCTCTAAGAAGGGCCAGCCACATAAATAGGTGAAACAATTAGGTATATCATGTTCCAACCATGTGAAATGCCTATACAATTTTCCCGCATCTTTTTTCATGGTTTTGTGGTACAAATCACATGGTTTGGGAAAACCATGCGCCCCATATCACCCCACTGTCCATCCTCACACAATTAAAAATAATCATGTGGCCAACCTCACATGGTTTACTCTAACAATGTTAAATGCCATTTTCTCCCATTGGATGGGGTTCTGAGCTCTGAACAAGCTCCAAACACTCACAAAACCATCACTAACTCATAAGGTATCCACATTTGGTCCAAAATAATGATTTCATCCAAAATTAAAAAGGATACATAAATAAGTGAAAAAATGGTTCTTACAATATCCACGGATAACATTGATATTCATTTTTTGAATGGTTTATGTTTTGATGTAATGATGTTTATGAATATCATTTCTCTTCTTTGGGTTACACCATAATGGGTTATTATCTGATAAAATGTTTATGATACCCATTTTATTTAATGTCTTATGATATGATGAATTTTTATGATATTTTGGAACACATTTGTATGTTTTTTATTATGTGATGGGTGGGACCTATATCTCCATTCAATTAATTGGGTAATTATGAATAAATCATGAGTATATATGTTATGCGTGAACTTGATTACATGTTCAAAATGTTATATGTGAACCTTATTATGTGTTCACAATGTTATGTGTGAATCTAATTACATATTCAAAATTTTATACATTAACTTGATTACACATTCACAATGTTATGCATGAACCCGATTAAATGTCCACAATGTTATGTGAGAACCTGATTACATGTTCACAATGTTATGCATGGAGCTCTATTTGATGACTATAATGATTTGAGTTGACATGTTTTCATGTCCATATGATTATGATAGGGCCTTATTTCATGTTCATAACTTAATTAGTGAACCTTTTTCTATATATACATGCTGACAATGTTATTATATGATGTGTATGCCACAAATCAACGTCTTATGCCAATGTTATTATTTAATGGACCATGTTCTATGATTATATTATGATTTATGTTATATGAACTACCAATATTTATTTGATGAATTATGATTATGATATTTGATATATAGGGTATGGTCATCAAATGGTATGATCATGTTCTTATACACTTATCTCCATGTTAGGATTACAAAACTCCTTTGTTTACCCTTATTGAGCATCTTAGCTCACCATTTCTTATGTTTACTTTATCTAGGTTATGAGTAAAGTATTTATATAGGTAATATATATAAGGATTACTAAATGGGAATATCTTTTTGGGAAAAATTTAAGACCATTCACCATATTAGAAGACTGCGTTCCATGTTTCCAATGGCACTAAAATATTATAGTCCTTAGGCAAGTGTTTATATAATGTATTGAATATAAATCTAAAAAGATATAATATCCATGTATTTAAAGACTCTATCATTATAGTTTGTATAAAATTAATTTTTTAGTGATCCTTTTTAAACTAGGATGAGACAAATTTAGTGACATCCCTAGGGTTATTTCTAAGGATATTTCTAGGGATGTATTAATAATATTTCTAAGGGCGAGTAAGAGTGCATGAAAATATTCTTGAATTTTGGTAATGGATAATGTGAGTGGTTTACATGAAATAAATCATTTTCAAGATACTAAAAGTGGATGTGGATCTATAATTGATTAACCAAGGTGTAAAAAACTTGAAAACACTGTATTGAGTTGTTACCGATTGGGAACTGGTGCATGAAAACGAGCCTTACTGCACACCTGGTTTGACACTCCTAGGGGGGTATGCTTTGAAAATCCACAAATTCTTAACAAACCATCATGAAGGATTTAAATAGATGATTAAAATGATTAACGTTGGATGAACATACAATGTCATAACGTAAAAAGGAGGTGTTATGATTTAGACATCGTATTAGTGATTGATCATGATTATGTGGGATTTCACTATGTTTAGTGTTTCTCACACTATGTTTTGGTTTCAAAAAATGGTTGGAAGCAAAAGGAATATTTTTAACATTGAATATTTTGGAAAATTTAGTGACTATGAGAAACCAAATTAGATGATGACTGGAGAAAAATATATTGTGACTATGCTTAATCATATATCGTGATATATTATTTACAACATGAATTTCAATGAAATTCCTGACATATAGAATAAGAGGAAGATTGAGTTTTATAAATGTTCATGTGGAAATGTACATAGAGAAAAGAAGACTCATATTCCTATTTATTATGTATGTAGGAATACAAACATGAAGGAATATATCAAATGGATTAGAATATTTTATCTATGTGAAAAAATGGGTCATAGAGTGACAAATTAATGAAGAGTTCAATATCTTGTCTTTGGAGACCTTGGTCATTAACTAACTCAATTATCCAACCCAAGAATTTACTTCTTGATAAATTAAGGACCTATTCCATTCCAATCATTAAAGTGGAAGGATTTAAGTATTTATGCATTTGTATTCAGGAATTATGAATTCTGAAATTTATAAGGATTGATAAACATAAGTTTTTTGTTAAGTATTTTAATAAGTATTTTGAATGAATTTGATGGAGTGGAAAAGTGATTTAATGTAAAGGTGATATTTTGATTAATGGAAGGTACCCATAAATATTTTCTAGAAGTTGAGAAAATGGTGTTTAGTTTGGATAAATAGATGATTTATTTTCATAAAGTAAATTGGATTGTATTAATGATCTTAGAAGTGATAAAGGATTTTTTGACAAAGTGGTTTATGATATCATTGATATAGTATACAAAATTATCATATATATGGAATATATTTAGTAATTTGTGGTTTTATTCAAGCAATGAGGAAATTTTTTTTTTCATCAGGGTTCTATGGAAATTACTATTGTTACCATACTTGAAGATAATACATGATAAAGGTATTCACATATTTTGTATTTTACAATATAGATATGCCTTTTAATATATGAGGGATTAATGTTATGTTGTTTTTTAGAAATTTAGTCACCTTTTTTCTCAAGTTTTGGATTTTAATAATTCTTAAGGGTTATAATGATAACTATTTATGAAATGTTCAATGTTTAACTTTGAATTTAATTTTAGAGTTTAATGTATTATTTCTCCATATAAGGATTTATGAAAATGGTATAACCTATGATTTCCATTTTTCATTGACAATAATTGAAGACAGGTAGAATGAATTATCATCATATCTATAGATATTATGATCCTTTAGTGATTCAGTCATAAAAAAAGAGCCTTTATCTCCTAGAGTAAGAGATGTATTGGAAATTGATCAAGGCATAACAACATGGTGATATTGTTCTTCTGAAATTAAATGAGATCAATTAAGTATATCGTCTCTTGAAAATTCATCATCATTAGGTAAAGGATATTTAAAAAAAGTTATCCTAGTACCATCATTTCATATGAATTGAATTTTCCAATAGATTATCAAATATATTAGGTTTTGTGGTTGTAAACTTTATATGGATCACCAAATTTATTATGATCAGTGATCTTTATAACTCTATAATTATTTATGCTTTTATACCATGTTCAAATATTCACTTCCCACCCATGTTATCCTATGTGGAAACCTATTTATGAGTAACATTGGGTAACCATTATTTTTACAACTTTCTCTTTTTAAAATAAGTATTACTATTTATTTTTATGATGTGGGTTCTATGAAAGAAACTTTCAAGTATTTCACCTTTGATGAACCCGAAAAATTTCAAGGGTGAAATAAATTTTAAGGGGAGTAAAATATTACACCCCATGTTTTTATGAATTATTATTATTTGAATAAAATAAATTTATTTTATTGATTTATTTACACTCAACGCAATTTTTTTCTTATGTTACACACAATCTAGAGTTTATCTTTCATTACATCTAACAATGAGTTTAAACCAAACATAACATATGATTAATATATTTTTGTCTAATATGATAGTTATCACCTATACATTAGATTGAATGGTATGAATTGGTGTAAATAAATTATGAAAATACGGTTTATATATATATATATATATAATTAATTCTTCGGTGATCAATCAATTAGAAATGAAAATAAAACCCTTTTGAAAACATTCTCTGAAAAAACTATTTTTATATACACATCTGGGTTTTATATCAATAAATTAAACAAATAATTTTTTATTAATTATTTTAAAGAATTTTTTATATTATATATTCAATTTTTTTTATAATTCATCTTTTATGTTTTCTAAATATGAGATAATAATAAAACCAATTTATCCTTAAAACCATATATTTTTTCTAAAAAACGTTTTCCCACCTTTTTATTGAACACTATTTTAAAAATAATTTTTTTTCACTTTTATAAAATGAAATTTAATAATATGAACTTATTTTTTCAAATTGGAATATAATAATTTTCTTAGGATTATTTTTTTCTTTTTTTTTTTAATGTTTTACTTTTTTATGAATAGTGAAAATACTGGATTTTAATTGAAATCTGCCTTTTCATCTAAATAATTTAGAATTTTTAATGATATTATTAATTTGTTTTAAAGTATAAATAGTTAAATTAAACATTTATTAATATAATTTATGCTATTATTTTCATTTTTATATTGAATTTTGATATAAAAACATTTTTAACTTTTGAACATTTTCAATTTAAAAACCCTCTTTATCGTTATGTCTATAGGATTAAATTTAATTTAAATTACACGACTTATGTGAATTAAATTTGAAAAATGGATTCAATATATTGAATACTAATAATATATAATGTCTTATATTATGAACTTAATTTTTTACCAATGTGATCAGTGAAAGTAGTTAAAATTATTTATAGTGATTAAGGTAAAAACGAGTTTACTTAGTGGTTAAACATAGAATATAAGGTGTAAAATAACCTAAAAACATGTCCAAACCCCATTGGATGATCTTATTTAGACTATTAACACATTATAATCATTTTTTATGATTTATTTTGATACTATTGAATGAATTGTACATATATAATAATTTAAGTAAGGAAAAAGACAAAAAGGAACCTTCCTTGCCTTTAATATATATAATGATTTGGGATAGTGAAAAATTTACATTTTTTTGTTTATAGATTTTTTTTAATTATAAATGAGTTTTTTTATCATAATAATCTATATTTAATTTTTATATAGTAATTAGTTACTTAAAATTCTTAAGAATCACTAATGCCTTAATTATTTATTTAATAATTAACTAAAATAATTGATACTAAAAATAATAAAAGTGAGTTTAAATTAAATGAATTGTTTTCAAAAATTAATTACATAGATTAATATATAATTTTAAATAAGTTTTAACTAAATATATTAAAAATTACATCATTTTATTGATATTTTAAATAAGTAATGTCTAAATTGACATTAATTTTATTTTATAATTAATGATATTTTATTAAATGATTTAAAATTACAAAAAATCCTATCTTCTATGAATTTATTTTTAAATATTAAAAAAATAATATATTGTCTATTCATGGACCAAATTATCTTCTATAATGAATTTATTGACCCCTAAATAGTAAAAACATTGTTAGTACAGTTAGGGTTAAAGTAATGTTTTAGCGCGTTACATGCACTTGTATTATAATTAATTTCAACACAAATGGGTTTTTTATTTTATAAATTGTATATAAAATTTAGATAATTGGTATTAAATTTTAAATTATTTATCTCTTTAATTTATTGTTAATTTATAAATTACCTATGTTAGAAAACTAGTTATTGTGGTAAAACGAAAGGGTGAAATTTAATAAACTTAAAGACTAACGAACAAAATGATAAAATTATTTTCATTTTTATGTTTTAAAGTTTTTTATCAACTATATAAACCCTTAAATCCATTATTATTTATTTTTGGATCCACATGTGGTATTGTAGACAACCCAATGGTGAATTCTTTTGGGTATTTATAAGAATTCATCCTCTCCTCCATTATAAAAGGGCATGCACTCTCACCCTTATTTACACCAATAAAGAAATTTGGATAAAAAACCTTGAAAAAATCAATTTAAAAAATAAATAAACTCTTAATATATGACCTATTTTGGGAATCAATCCAACCTAGGAAGGATTTATTGCAAACCTAAAGATGATACCTGAATAAGATGTAATGTTCTTCAATGATCATCTTTATTTTATTTCTTTATCCACCTCTATTGATTCTTATTATGTCATGATTATATATTAAACTCAAAATATTCCATATAATGACATGTTTTTATGTTAATTTTAGGACATGTAACTTCATAAACTTCCATCAAATGGGCTATGAAATAATCGTTCATGTGTATTGTAGACTACCACCTCATGAACCAATGTTGTTTTTTTCCATTACCACCTTTAAAGGTTGGGAATAATGACGGATTTATAGTTTATTTATGGTATATATATGATATTTAGGATTTTATTATGTTTATTTAAAAATTATATCACACATACTTTCATGATTTCAATTTTGTGGATATACGATAACACCTTTCGTGTGTACAGCGGACTACCGTCTCATGAAGCGATATGATTCATTCACGCTTTGTATGAAATTTACTAAGGATGAGTATAATAAAAAACGTGACATATATAAAATAAAAATTATACTAAAATTAGAATATATATATATATATAATTTACTTTTCTTTCTATAAATATGATAAGAAAATGGAAACATCATTCATAAGTACGTACAACCCACTGTCTCTATGAATAATGTATTTCATTTCCTATCACTAAATATTATTAATTAATATAAATAAATATATAATAAATATATATGATATTTATATCATGATTTAATTTCATAATATTATGATACCCTGATCAAAGTTATAGGAAAAAAATAACAAATCAAACATATATGAAAAACAAAGCGGTTATTACCTGAAACGTAACATTAACATTGCATTCTTAATAAAGGGGTAATAAATGGAAAAAATAAAAAAATATGGTATGATATATATGAATATTGTTATTTAATATATTTATAATAAACTTACATGAAGTTTTACTGAGTATGGAAGAATTCAATGATTAAGTTAAGGGATTATAATCTCACATTTACTTTTTGTGAGAAAAAATTCATATTCACAACATATTTATTTTATGTGGTGTATATAATGAACATGAATTAATTTTATGATGATTATAATTACAATTATTGGTATTTACATATCCATTTTAGGATATACCTTTCATGGGGTTTACAATTCAAAAGATACCAAATCAGTAAGATATTTTTGTCTCAATTTTTCTTCTTTGTGATGTACGTTATGTTATGCACCTATATTATTTCATGAGGTGTATATGAAGACCCTTGGAAAAGTAATATATTGAATTTATTTATCTTAATTCTATTTTAAGTTTCATTTTATGTCATTTATTTATGGTTATTATTTTTTAAATTTCACCAAAGTGGTAAATATTTTATGTTAAAATATCATCATTCATCGGGATTGATTATGATTTAGTCATAAATGTTGAAGTATCATGATCCAAATCACAATAATTATCAAAAATTTTGTTCTCCTATGTTTATTAATGATATCATCATGTAATGGTACCATTTTTCACTCTTTTTTACTTAATATAATTAATTATTTTTTCAATAAAATACCACTTTATTTATCTATTCAGTCAGAAATTTGTTTTCTTCGAAAACCATGTTTTATAAAAAAAGTTCTAAAATGTTTTTAAATGATATTTGAAGATCATTTTCAAGGAAAATTATTTTTAATTTTCTAATGTTTAAAAAGGGGTTCATTTTTTTAAAGATTTATTTATAATATTTCAGATCTATTTTCAAAGAAAAAGGTTTTGAAAGAGTTTTTTTATTTTAAGAAGCATTTTTCAAAGAAGAAATGATATTTTCCTCATGATATGTTTCAAATGATCTTTAAAAATTATTTTCTATCAAACATGTCATATTTTGGTGTAAACTATTCTATACTATCTATATTATCCAATGATACCTTTCATATTAATTCTTTGAATGGTTTATTTTTTGATTTCATGATGTTTATAGACCTCGTTCTCTTCCACGTACCATGATGAAAATCTAATGAAACATGCTACTTTTTTAGGGTTTATTCTCTGATAAAATTTTTATGATAAAATTTTCATTTCAGTGGTTATTATAAGATAAAATTTTCGGATCTTATCATACACGTGTGTATGATTTTCATTATGTGATGGGTGGGACTTATATACACCACAAATGCATTGGGGAACGATGGATAAATCATGAATATATATGTTATGAATGAACCTAATTACATGTTAAAAATGTTACGCGTGAACCTTATTATGTGTTCAAAATGTTATTCATGAACCGTATTACCTATTCAAAATGTTATGTGTGAGCATTACTACATGTTCAAAATGTTATACATGAACATAATTACATGTTCATAGTATTATATATGAACCTGATCACATGTTCAAAATTTTTGGTCTAGAACTGTTTTTTATATCCATAAAATTATGTGTGGACCTGGTTTTATGTCCATATGTTTATTCAAGTGATGAAATTCATTTCATTAACATAATGTGTGACCCTTTTTCTATTTATACATGTTCACAGTGTTACAAGTTGATGTTTATGCCACAAATCTACATCTTATGCCAATGTTATTCTGTAATGGATCATTTTACTGATTATATTATGAGTAATGTATTATAAAATTAAAATATTTATTCTATTACTCAAGATAATGATCTTTGATAGGCATGGTATGGTTTTAATTTTTTTTTTCTCATGTTCCTATACACTTATGTACATGTTATGATTATGTATTTTCTTTGTTTACACATATTGAACATCTGAGCTTACCCTTTCTTTTGTTTCCATTCCTCATTTTATGAATAAAGGTTTTATGTAGGGTATGTATATGTTGTTTACTAAATAAGAAGATAATTTTGGGAAACATTGAAGTTCATTCCCTATATTTTAAGATCGTGTTCTATGTTTCGAAGGCACTAAACTGTTATTTTCCTTGGTCATGTGTTTGTGTAATGTTCTCAATATTTATCTAAAAATATGTAATATCCATATATTAGAAGCCTGGGCAATTATATTATGTTTTTATGATTGTAAAAATGGGGATATTATTCTACCTCTCTCCATATTATAGCATTTTCATGATCACAAACACTAAAATTTGAATCTAATCATTCAATTTAAGTACATTTTAGTGATTAAATTAATAAATTAAATAAAGGAATCATATTAAACTAGTTACATCATATTAAAGTATTGAAATATCATTAATGTACTATAATGATGTTTTAAAGGATGGTTTATGTCATGGAGTGAAGTTCTTAGACTTAACGAAGGCATCAAATGTATTGATGATGTCTTCAAAAATATCTAGCATTAGCAAGAATGACTGGATACCTAGTCACGTAACACTAGCTACTCGATGGTGAAGGAAAAAACCTAAAACATGCCTAAAAGTTAACCAACTTCTGGATGGAACAACATCGACCAACTGGTAGTATCAATCATAACCTTTAGTTCTGTCGGACACACACATGCTTACCGGTAGACTTCAATAGCTATCTGGTGGTGTCGATATAGGGAATCCTAGTGAGTATTTATTATTATAAAAATTACATAAATTTTTCTTATGTATATTAAATGAAATAAGATTGATTAAAGAATATTACATGGTCCTTTAGAGGTTAAAAATATGAAACCTCAGTGAACTGAAAATAATTGGTGGAATGAAAAATGAATTGGAGTTTAAAAATTATGAATCCAATTGAACATATCTATGAATCATGAAGCCACATTTCAAGAATAAATTTCAATTATTAATATATTAATATCTCATCTATATTTCCTCTCTATCCCTCCTCTAAAATTGTATTATTCATAATGATAGAAAATGGAGAGTCTTTATAACATATTTGTGTTAATAAAATCTATATTTTCTCAAATTTAATTATAAAAATAGTGATCATAACAAAAAATTGATGTATGGGTGCATACTACAATAGCTGTATGGGATTAAAGCACCACACATTTGAAAAAGTGTGAGATATTGGTTTCCTGATACTTCTAAAAAATATCAAGATATCCTTATTTATTATATCCACACAAATTAAGGGAGCAATATATAAACCTCTCAACCTGAGTGGTTGAGACATAGGGGATCACATTGAGCTATTTCCAATATCCTTTATAAAATCACTCTTGTTTTAAATTGTTAATTTTTTTATTTTATATTCATATCAAATTTAATAAGAATATAATTTAATTATATCTTATTCCACTATAATTCATTCCCAATTAACATTTTTTGTTATCATTTCCTTATTATATTAAAACTATCATGTTTACAAATCAATATTAATCTCTTTAATTAATAATCATATTTCCATGCTCATCATAGTATCGAAATATTTTTTTTTCAAATTAAATTACATCAATAGGTTTTATTTATATAATATTATATTTCCACTACATGTACCCCTATATCTTCATTATTTTATTTTTTTTAATTTCTACCACTCTCTGTGTTTTTTAAAGGAAATTTACCCCCACTATATTTCTATTTTCACCTACTTTAGTCTAAAACCATTTGTACATAAATTTGACTAACCACTAGTCATGGAATATGTCAATATAGTATAAAATAACTCAAAATTTATTTATTCTACAAAATAAACTAACTAAGTCAATCTATAAATCACATGTAATTCATCTTACATATTATCACATAACATTTACCTCATCTATGTTACAGGAAACATCATATGTAACACAATATGAATCTCAATGAATTTCCACAATTTAATTCAATCAAGGTCTAAAAGTCATTATTTTTCATTAAAGTGAAAAAGTTACATCAAGGTTTCACTCCAATGGATAAATTTATCAACAACATAAACAACCACCCCTGATTAGATAATTTTTTTAACATGCATAAGTAAATTATCCCTTTATAAAGGTTCTCATGCTAGGTATCTCACCAACCTCATGTATGAATGATTGGAATAAAAATATAATCCAACCTATATCTATACTTGTGTGATATTAAATAAGATATAAATTGTAAGGACAATCTAAGTAATACGTTTCTATATATTAATGCATAAATTAATTCATTATATATCCTATACAACTTGTTTTAAGGAGTCTATGATTCTGTTAATGATAATATTGACAAATCATCACAACCCATACAACTCATTGATCAACATTGATTAGGGAAAACTCATATTCATATATTTAGGGGATATTATAATTCAATCATTCATGTAAATAAAATTAAAACATACATTAACATATAATAAATTGAGATTAACATTATCAAATTTAGATGATATATTATTCAAAAATTAAATAAATTACTTATGTATTATATACCAAGAGACTCTATATGACTATCTTTAATCTTTTATGATAATGGGTTTATAATAGATCCACTACATTGTCATATATTTCCACCCTATAGATCATCAACTCACAACTCTCCATAATCACTCATATGATATGGAATTTATAAAGGACGATTTTGGTTATCTAGTGAGACTAAGGCACCTCATTCAGAGTAAAAGTTCTAATAGTTTGATAGTAAATATAGATATATCCTTTAAAGATAAGAAAAAACCATGTTTAGAGATTAACAACACAATCAAAATATATCCCTCTACATATTCTGATTCAATGATATCATCCACCTATATTACCAAATTTAAAATAGTGAAATTCTCATAACTCTTAGAATTAATATCCCCACCATTTAATAAAAATTAGAGTCCATATTGATATTTCATATAAATTATTTTATATTATAAAAAAGAATATGTTTGTCCCTTTACACAAATCTTATACTCTAATATAATGATCAAGATCATGTCTTTAGCCTTTCTTATGTACTTAATAATGTTCTTCACAAAAATATTGTGACTCTGAGTAGTATTGTATTGGTATATTTTAGTTATGGTAATATTATAAGTTATATAAGGTCAGTTGAAAAATATAAAATACATTATAGATCCTATAGGGGAAGCATGGGGAATTATATCAGTCAATTCTAACTCATTATAAGGGTTGTTTCTTATTCTATGATTCTTTCTAGGTAGGACTAATAATATCCCCTTTCTTGGAAATTTCCATGATAAAATAATTTAGCATATTACTAATATAAATTTCTAGATTGAGTCTAAGAATCCTTTATGATCTATCTATGTATATCTATATACCTAGTATGTAAAAAATCATCAAATTAGTTTTTTGAGAAACACTTACCCAACCACATATTAATAGAGTGAAGTGTTAGGATATCACTTCCAAAAAGTAGGACGTCATCAATATATAATATAAAAAACACTTTAATGCTCCCACTAATAATTTTTAATACACAAGAATAATCTTTTTCCTTAATGAAACCAATTTTTTTATTACATCGTCAAACAATATATTCCAACTATAAGAATCTTGCATAAATATATAAATTGAACACTATAATTTGAATACTCTAGAAGTCTCATTTTAGAATTTAAATCCTTTATTTTGTGTTATGTAGACATCTTCAATAAAATTTCCTTTAACAAAATTTATTTTTAAATTCATTAGATATATCACATAATCAAACTAAACTATTATAGACTGAAATATTGAAATATAATTCACCATAACTATAGGTTAAACGGCTTCTCCATATTTAATACCTTGATTTTTTAATAACCATTTTAAAAAAATAATTATTTATTCCTATAATCTATTCCATTCGAATATTTTTCTTATGGAAATCCCATTCCCACTCAATGTTCCTCACCAAATCTAGTGTACTAGCAATGTCCCAATTTTTTTTTAGTTTATATGGATTCAAATTCTGATTACCTATATTTTAACCATTTTCCAGAATCATAATTCTCAATGGCCTCTTGATAAAAAATAGGTATATTGTTAATGAACATTAATTAATCATCATTTTCAATGAAAAAAAAAAGTTTTCATTAGATCCAAATGAATCCTACCAAACCATCAAGGTTTTGGTGTAACATGATTTAATTATTCTTTAACAACAGTTTTTAGAACTAACACACAAATTATTTTAGGAATACCACTTATTTATTGGTATTTATCATGTTTGTGTTCAAATATTCTCATATTAACTCCATGATTCATGTGTTCCATTTCATGGAAGAAACATGTTTCAACTATAATCATGTTATTTTTAATAATATTAATGAAATAATATCACCTAGATTCTTTAGGGTTACTAATAAATACACATTTTTCATATTTAAATTATATCTTATCTATATCTAATTATCATATGATTGCTTCAGGTACTTAAATTATTATAAAATAAAAAATGGGGTGTTTCTTAGTCTATATATCATATGGTTTCTTTATCACTTGATTAATATGGATCATTATTTAGTATATATATAAGTAGTTTCTAGATAATAAACCTAGAATTATATAAGAAGGTAACATTGCCTCACCATCGATTAAAACATGAATAATACTATATGATTAATATCCTCAGAAAAATCATTTCATTATGGTGTTCTAGAAGGAGTTAGTTGTAAAATAATTCTATAATCCCTTATTTGATTAAATAATTCCTAGATTAATTATTCAGCACCCCGATCTAATAGGAGAATCATAATAATCTTACCTAGAATATATTGTGCTTTATTTTGAAACTCTTTGAACTCTTTAAAAAACATTTATACCTATGTTTCATGAGAAACACGTAAAATTACTAACTAAAATAATTGGTAAAGGTAACAAAGTACCTAAAACCAAAACATTGTTTTGTATCCATTTGTCCACATACATCAATATGTATGACATCCTTCAATCTACTAGAACTATAAAATTTGCTTCTAAATAGTTCCATCGTTATGTTTTCTAATAAATACGATTAAAATTTAACAAATGATTTAGAATATAATGATTCTAAGAATCCATCATTATAGAGTATTTGAATGTACAACTTAGAAATATTTTCAAGATGTCAATTAAAATGGCAGGTGGGACTAGAATCAACCCTACCATTTTTATTAATATTTATATATATAGGATTATATATATCTAGAATGTATTAACCATATACTATATTCCCAACCCATAAAATAGTTTATTCTTTTATATAGAAAAAATCAAGTTCTTAATAATTAATTTAAATCCCATTTTATACAAACATAATAAATAAATCAAATTCATATTTATAGAAGCAAAATAATAACTATTTTATAATTACATGATTAATCATCTTGGAAGAGTTATACCATAAGTTCCATCATTTAATACATTGAATATTGATCTATTAGCATCTTGATGATCTACTTCACATTTTATCAACTCCCTTCTATCTATATTTCACACCCATAGCTAATTTTCTATAATTCTATGTGTTATTTCATTATTTTTTTCTTATAATATTCATTTTCAATACTTTTTCATAAAAATGGTGAAATTTTCTAAATATAAGAGTAGTTGCATGGTTTTTTCAAAATTAGCATAAACTGTGTATAGAACCATTAAACACCTATGCTATTTTATTAGAGGAAAATTTTCACTGATTGAACATGATTAGTAATTAGTCTAGTATAACCATGAAGCTTCCAAGGTGATTTCAGAATGGAACAAACAGTTTGTGTGCATGGTTTGGAAAACCATGCGGCCTTCCCAGTAATAAATAATGGTAAATGTTCCATTTTTTCTCACATTTTTAACCCTCTTTCTCCCTTAACTCACCGCACTCAGTTTCTATCCCTTTCATACACCAAATACTCCCTCCCTCTCTCATAGACTCGATTCCACATTCCATTTATAATAAAAAGTGAAGGTTAAAACCTAAAAATGATCGCATTTCTTATCCTTTAGGTCTCACCTCTCCCATTTACTGGGTTTTTATTTTCTTGAAATCATTGGTATCATAGAGTTCTTTCTATATAATTTTTACGATAAAGGATTTTTTGTTTGGGAGTGGTTATTTTATTTACTGAATCCTATTTGGAATTTTACATGGTTTTTCATTAAAGGTGATCGGTTTCCACAGGTGTGTATTAATGTTAGTTTGTGGTTCTATATTTCTTCTACTTTTTATTTTGTCTAGAGATCGTTACCATTCCTAAAATGAGTTTTAGTAATATATTATGGTATTCTATGATGTTTTTTAAAATAAATTATAAATATTTTGTGATGAGTGTGTATTTTTTATGTTGATATATTAAATGTTCTTGTTTTATTTAAAAATTAATTTTTTATTAATGTTTGGTGAAAATGAATGGTGAACAGATAGTATGTCTTAAATAAAATTCATGGGAATATAAGAAACCGAGTATGAGAACCTAGGTCAGATGGCCCCAAAATCACTAGCATAAATAGTAAAGTATGTTATTTTATCCATTTTCTAATGATGTGTTGTTAATATTTTCCATTAGATTATAGATAATCATGTTCTATGTGACACTACCCTTCATAACCTTAGGGATATTTCCCATATTGTTTTTAATTTTTCTATAAAATTTCCCTCATTTTCTGAAAATTATTTAATAGATAATAAATTTTTACTTGTGATACTATAATGGAACATTGTTATTATCTATATTATGTTAAAAACAACATGTTTAGATTTTTATGACATAGGTTGGATATAGAACACCATGTGGGAGCATACTAGAAACATTTATCACACTTTATATACACCCGTGGGTGTATAAAAATATTTTTTTAGTTGCATGGATAAATAATACACCCATAGGATGTTGTGGGTTCTCTATCTAGTTTGATTGGGTTCACAGTGGTGTATAGTGGTTTGTTGATTCCCCATGTCACATGAAGATGGGTGGAAGTCCATTTTTTTGTCTTTCTGGGTATTTTATATAATATTTCCAAAAATATTACAGTGACCAAGTGACTCCTCTCTCATGTATTTTTCTTATTTTATTCATGTTTATAAACACACCATATTGGTTTCTATATTTATCTTCTAATGATATGATTTTTTTTCTTTGAATTACTTTCAAAGTAGTGTGATTATTCCACATTTCTAGAGAAAACCATTTCCAAGTGGTGTTTCTTGGAGTCCAAGGTACTTGTGCTAGCCCGTGTGAACTAGTAGCACCCTTCGACTCATCATGGCCCGACCCCAACACTCAATTCATTAGTGTATTAGATATTGTTCATAATCAATGGTGTCAGCGTATGGTCTTTATGGTTTATTTTAATTTGGGTGTCACTATAGTGTTGAGGAAGGATGGTTGGGATTCAAGGATGGTGGGTGGAATTTGGTTTCTAGAATACACTCTTAGTTCCACACCTCAAGTTAATAGCTTACTTTGGGAAATGAGGTTTTGGATTTGATTCAATCATTCTAGTGGGATAACCACATGAGATGTATACTATTCATTTTGGTAGAGTATAGAATGTATGCGAATATCTATTTCTTCACTTTTTATCTATTTATGATTTATATAATTTTTGAATAAATTTTTTGTATTTGGTTTATTCTTTGGTTATTTTATTTTTATGGTTTTTTTGATTTAATTTTGATTTTGGTTGTGTTATTGCTTCTCGATGACCTTCATTTTGATCAATTAATGATGGAATACTTAGTAAGGTATGTCAAATAATTGAACTATATAGTTGGTTTTGTCCCCACTCTAGTTAAGGAGTTTGGAAAACATATAGATAATGTGTAGGAGTTCATTTGGAACAAGAATCCTTTTTTATAAGGGGTAATTGATCCTCAAGAATCTGGGGAATGGTTGGAAAATAAAAATATAATATTTTAGTTCTCTGGAAGTCATGATTCCATGAAATTGAAATTTTACAAACTCAATATTTATGGTACTAATAGGTTATGGTAGTATTAAATTTTTTAATATAAACAATAAGATAATCATGAATTCCATGACTTAAAAGAAATATTCTGCCAATTTTTTAACCGTAATACTATGGAATTCAGAATATCTAGGGAGTTATTAAGCCTTTGTAAGGGAGATCATACTACCATGTATTATGTAAATACCTTTTCTAATATGGTATTTTTCTCCCTATTAGTAGTGTGTAATTTTACTATAAATTCTTGGAGTTTTGAAATGGGTGTTCATACAAACATTCATTCATAAGTGTTTCTCCTCATGATTACTATATATGAAAAGGAGGTGGAATGAGATATATAAAGTATGTATGTAGAGTATTTTGGGGAATTCTCCCCTACCATATAAGAGTGACACTAACCCACCTTAAAAATAAGTGTAAGTGGGAAGAATCGAGAAAAACGAGTTGTATGAACTTTCATCCCCCACCCCAGCTAACCTCTTTTGTCTCTCCTAGAAATAGAGGTCCTACTTATCACCACAATAGAAGTCTATGTATTCTAAAACATACATTTCTATAAGAATAAAGGTATTTTAACCAATTTTTAATTAAGGGGAACCTATAGAGGTTCTAAAGGGTTGATGTTTTGGAAAAAAGTGGAGCGACCACCTCAATGTATAGAGAAAATAATGTAAAATTTTGACAACCTATGATTGTTGGATCATAATATAAGAAGTGAAGATCCAAATTTAGGTCTTATAATGGGAAAATGTATCTTAAGGTGGAACCATAGACAAGTGGATAGACTCATAATTAGGTGGATATCCAATACCATCAGGTAGTGGGAAAAAAATGCAATCAAGTCTGAGGAAGGGCCAATTACACTGAGTGGTAAGATTCTTATAAAATTATCTATGAAAGTTTTAGTACTCAGTACTGAGGCCTCTCACATATTTGAAAATTCTAAAACTATTGATATTCTAATCATCCTAAAAGAACATATACTTTATGTTATATAAATCACAACTCTTGAAAAAAAGGAGTGTGGTTTGTGGAATCTCTCATACATCATCAATCTATCTGATATTGAGATATCTTGGGATTTCATAATCATATAAATGTGTAAATTTAATATTAATTTTGTAATGGATTAGTTTGTATCATTTAAAAATCATATAAACTACTATTATTGAAGTTTATCCTTCATAACCCAAGAAAATAAGACTTTTACATTCCAAGTAAATTTTTTCCAAGATTCACACTAGTTTGAACTCATTTTTGTATGTGAGAAGACTCTTATTCCAATTTTCTTATATGAAGTAGGAATTCAACAAGTTGAATAATTTGAGTATGTTACCATCCATTTTTGGTGATTTAATATATGTGTTTTTAGAGGAATTCTGAAGGTTTAAACTAAAGAAAGATTTTGATTTTTATATTTACATGGTTTTAAGAATAAAACCTATATCCCTTAAATCATAATATATTCACCTGAATGAATATTTATAGCATAAAATTCATCATAATGATCTAGAATACAAGGGGTTTATATGCCCAAGTATGTCTACTTGGGTTTTCTGGGTGTTTTTTACTTAAAAGTCTGATGGGATTCTCTAACTATGTGTTTATTATTGAATTGTAAACCATACCATGATGAAAATAGATATTCCATGCCCAAAATTGATGATATTTTTGATTAGTTGAATAGTGGAAGTGGTTATCTAAGATTGATATTTATACAAGGTCCACCTGTTCATGGTATGGACCCCTGAATGTTAGGATTTAGTTGATGAATTGAAGAATAATTTGACTTTGACACCAGTTTTGACACATCCTAGAGCCATTATATGTTATAAGGTTTATTATGATTCTTAAGGTCTAGGATTGGGATTATTTTAATTCAAGGATAAAACATTGTGGGTTATGGAACTCAGAATATCTTCCCACATGGTAAAAACTATCCCACACATAAAATTAGAGTTATTTGATGTCATGTATTCCTTGAAATGTTTTTATGTTTCCTATTTGGTGAGAATTTTATTGTGCTTACTGATCACAAGATTTTATGATATATTTTATCATAGAATGACATAAAACTATGGTGTAGGTGTAGGGTATAATACTTTCAAACTATTTAGTTTTATATTCTATACTAGATGGGTAAATGTTTGGTGGTTTCCAATTATTTGAGTACAAATATTCCATCTCAGACTGTTAGGAAATTCAGTGAGTAGTAGAAGATTATGATCCTTATGTAATAGATACATTTAGAGGTAAGGTAATGTGATAATTTATTTTTTTGGGACATCAAATGGTGGTGTTATTATGGCCCATAAGTTGCATGAGTAAGTTGAAATTATTTACAAACATGGGGATGTTCAGATATGGGCAATTGGAAGATATTAACCTGGATATGCTCAAGGCTAATTAAAAAGCTCCGATGGTAGTTGTGCACCAGATAGATAATGTAAATTATCTATATGTTCCAGAGGGGTAGGTGCCTATTCTTATTGAAAGAAGGCCGCTAAGTCCCAAAAAAGGTTCCAATATGAGGAAGCCTCTCATCAGTATCAATTTAAACAACCGATTCGAGGGTCTGAGCTCTGATGGAGGGGATGAAGGAAACTTCTTTTTCCCTCATAAATAGAGTCATATGGGGAAGGAAAAACCTTGGGTGACAATTTTATATTATGGATCAGAAAAGACCCTCACAACCCAATGAGGAAGAAGGGAAGTAAATAAAACAAGGACCTGGGGTGCTACATTGCTTCTTGGAAGAATAAACTAAATGGTAAAAATACTACTCATATCTCCCTAGGCCAATGGAGACACGATCAGCCAAAAAAGGTGGTAGATCCAAGGAATTCAAGGTTCATACAATTAAAGGAAAGGATGCCCATCAAGTCAGATACTCTGGGTCTCCAAATCATGACAAGGAGAATTCTATAGACAAGGATAGCTTGGAAGATTTGGTTAACCCTCTAGGGGATGCAACTGAGATGTTGGAGGTTCCACATGGAGAGATATGTGACGTTATCATCCATTCCGAGGAATATATGTTAGATAAATTTATTATATTCAATACCTCGAAAGAGGATTTTGATAAGATGTATGAGAGATCACTTTAGGTGGCCACTATCAGGGTCCAAACGGAGTGGATTGACAAGCAAGATCGTATTTTGGAAAGAGGATTTAATACCATGAAGGTAAGCATGGAATAGTTCATATAGATGTGGGATAATCTAGCTATTTGGTTAGAGAACCTCATCAAAGATGACCTAAATTTAGAAGTAAATGAACTTCTTTGGAAACTCCTTTGGAATAATGTGTCTAATAAACTCAAACTTGATTTCAATGGTTCTCTTGTATATTTTGTTGTGTGATTCTATGATTTTATATGGACCTGAGTTCTCACTTCCCCTTAAAAGTGTTTGAAAATAAAAAAGTAATTTTCAGATCAGGGAAACCTTTTATTGCAATGAGACCCCTAGTGATTGGTATCTTTCTAATGGTGTCTCTCTTTGTTTCAATGGAATTCTTATTATACCATCTTCAAATTGAAAATCTGTTACATAGGATTTTCATCATTCTCAGTAGTCAATCCACCCTATCACAATCAAAATGTACTATAATATAAAGCCACATTTTTGGGGGCTGATAATTGGTAAAGATATAACTGATTTCATATATTAGTGTTATAATTTTTAGCATATAAATCTTGAGCACTGACTCCTTATAGGACTTCATAACCCATTTATCATTATGACTAGGAAGTGTGACAAGGTTTCAATGAATTTTATTATTAGGTTTATTCATACCCTCTATTGGAGGACTACTATCTGGGTCCTGATCGACTAGTTAATAAAATGTACCAATATTATATAATTTTATGTGTCGATAATAATGGACGAACACGAATAATTTAATTTCCAAGATATTGTGAGGCTTTATTATGTGATGTCATATATTATCTAATATTTATACTCATGCTTTACTTCTTGGTTTTGAAAGGACATCAAAGAGGCATGGGCACCCATGTGAAGTTGAGTACAACATACCACCCCAAACAGATGGGTAGGTAGAGTGGGCTATTGTAACATTGGAATATATGCTCCAAGAATGTATCATTAACTCCAAAGGGTCTTAGTACTACCATCATAGATTGGTTTAGTTTTTTGACAAAAATAACTACTAGTTTTAGATTAGTATGTCCACATTCCAGTCTCATTATGGTTGACCATTCTATTCTACTATATACATGATAGAGGTTGGTGAAACCTCCCTGGTTAGACCTAGTCATTTCCATGTGATGTATAAAAAGATCTATATAATTCAGAAACCTCTTTTGATAGTCCATAATCACCATAAGTCTTATAATGATTATTTATTTCACCCTTTATAATTTTTAGTGGGAGATTGAGTGTTTCAAAGTGTATCTCCCATTTGGGACATAGGAGGATTGGAAATAAGGGGAAGCTCACCTTAATATATAATATTCATTTCAATATCACCAAATAGATGGTATAAGTGGAATACATGATGGATTTTTTTACATCTGTTAACAATAATCCATAATGTTTTCCATGTTTCACAACTAATGGAATTTTAACCTAAACCATTCCATGTTGTTAATTGGTAATATCTTGACATTGAGATGTATGACTATGTTATTGAGCTTCCCATTTGAAACATTGAATCCAAACATAGGGTAATCCATTGGTAATCCATTAGAATGATTTCTATTCCATCAAAAAATGTGTCAAATTCATATGAATCATGGGTGTGGAAAGCCCATGTGAGGGTGTAATGGAATTATTAGTTTGAAGATCAAGCTATTAGTTGACTATATGGGGCGATAAAGTCAAATATTTGGGATCTTGTTCACACCCAAACCTCATTTAAAGGAATTTTATGTGTTTTTTCATTTCAATTGTCCTCTAATTTCTATGTATTTTTCTAGAAAATTATGAAATTTGGAAAAAATAGGTGTCGTTATATGGTTGACATATTTATATCGCTAACCATACAGAAAACCACGTGAAAAATCTAATGTGTTAGTAAATTTATTTTTAATAGTTGGAAAATGATTTCTATAATATGTGGTCCAACTATGGAACTATTTTGGTGAATTTAGAATTACCTTAATGGTTTGTGCACAGTTTGGAAAACCATACAGAAAAACTATGCATCCAACCTTGGAATAAATAATGGTTAATTTTCAAAATTTCCCCTCAATTTTTTCTTTTCCAACTTATTTTTTACCCTATTTCTCCCCTTACACACCTCACATGATTTCCATCACCTTAAACACAACAAAGTATCTCTCTCTATCTTATTTAGACTTCATTACATGTGGATTTTATCCTAAATATTCATAGTAAAAACCTATAAATCATCTTATTTTCCCATTTAGGAGCCTCCTCCCATCTTTCTTATTATTCTATTTTCCCCAAAGTCATTATAGCCTAGGGTTCTTGAAATTTGATTTTTAGTGTATGTGTTTTGGTGTTTATGAGTTTTTCTTTCCCTTATAAGATCCCATTTGGTGTTGTATATGGGTTTTCATTGAAGGTTATTGGTTTCCACAGGTTTATCTCAATATTTATAAGTGGTTAAGTATTTATTCCATTATTAATTTGTCTAAAGATCCAATACATTTATAAAATCATTTTTTAGTATCTTATTCTGGAATTATATGATGTTTGGTAAATAAAATAATTATTATTTAAAGATGAGTGTGTCTCTATGGATTTATATATAAAATTTTATTTATTTATTTTCAAACATGTATTTTACTATGAATGGTTAATTAAAAGGCTTGGTGAATGGTTAGTTGGAATAAAACAAACTTATGGGAGCCTTGGAACCTAGGTAACATAACCTATGTTTGATGGGATCCCTTCTACTAGCATGGCCAATGAAGTATGTTTTTCTTTTATTGGCCACTAAGTGTTACTTTTCTTTTCATCAAGACTTTGGTGATGTATATCCTAGGTGGCACTAGCATTTGTAACCATAGGGTGATGTACATTAGGAATGATTAATCTTTTCATTAAAGGTTTACTAATTTTGAAAATGTACATTAAAAGTTTAAACATTTTTACAAGTTTTACTAAAATCACATGTGGTTATTTTAATTATTATGTTTAATCTAAAGTGCTCTGATTTTTTAACATATGTTGGATTTGGAACACTGGGTGGGATCCTAAAGGGAAATTTTCTCACACCTTAAAAACACATTTGGGTGTATTTAGATATTGTGTTCTCTAGTGAAGGTATAAATAAGATTTCATTAGGAGTTGTTAGTTTCCCCCTCTCTATTTTATAGGTTCATGGTAGTGGAATTGGGGTGGGTTTATGATACATGTCACAAGGAGATGGGAAGTAGTCCTTTTTTTTGTTTTTTGGCTATTTTCTGTAATTTTTTTTATACAATATAGTGACTTACTAGATCCTCTGCCATATTATTTTTTATCCTGTTAATATAAAAAATATTATATTACTTATTACTTTATTAATGTTTTAATGACATACATACTTATGTTTAATTTAATTATCATGTTTTTTGTTTCATTTTCATTTTATAGGAATGATATTATCATGTGGTGTGTCCCATATGCCTAGGTACTTGTACCAGCCCCTGGGGACCAAGAAATCCCTTCGAGTCATCCCAATCTATACCCGACACCTATTTTATGGGTTTCCCAATTTTGGTTCACAACACACTAACTCTATGTTTTTCATCACATATGTTTAATGCACACCTAATATCTAATACCCCTAAGTAATAGTTAGAGAAATTGATTATTACAACAATTAAATTCATGATCTCTGAATTATTATCCTAGAAAATACTTCTAAAATCAAGATACCAATATCTAAATTTTTTATTAGTCATACCTATATGTAATCTCAATTTTATTATCAATTTTTATTCCATCATATGCAATAATGAAATATTAATGGGTGAGTTTCATGTTTAAATCATTTCATCATGGAATTTTAATGAGTGTTCCCCGACTAAAATGATGACCTCATACATCATATTTTTATGATATATTATCTATATCACATTATGAAATTAGTCCCCATTGTAATTTATCTCACTAATTAGCTAATTATATAGGGAATCATCCTAATCACAATAGTTGTGACTCTTTGATATTTGAGTGGAGTTATTTTTATTCAGATCAGTAATATGAAAACACTCAACATTATTCCTCTAGTAGACAAAACATATTTGGGACTCTCATCTAGTGTAACCAAAAAAAATTATTTGAATAAGAAAAAATTAAAAATAAAGTGGAACCTATATTTTACGTGACCTACATAATAGGAAAAAATGATAGGTACTTTTTAATTTATTTAATTACACATGACAATGTAAGGGAACCTAAAATTTTCATGACCTATTCAGTTGGATGATTGTTATATTTAAAAGTTCCACTTTCAAATAAATCTCACAATAAATTTTTAACATGTTTCTGAAGTTTCAAAAATTTAATATACAATATAAGAATATTTAATTTATAACTATTTCATTGAATGAAATCATTATCTTATCCTGATTTATTCGTTTTTTATTAATTCGTTCTTCAAGTAATTCAAATTTTTAATTCCCATTCCATCTATAAAATTATTTTTCTCATACTACAATAATGTTTATCTTTTTACACCACGAATAGGTTTTTGATACTTACCCAAAAAAAATCCAATTGTATTCATACATATATAAATGAATCTAATGTACAAGGTATATAATCTTATTATGTATAGGTATCTATTTATAAGAGACTGGGAACCTTCACATTAGTAATCATAGAGTGATAGATAACTAATCCATTGGTTTTATATAACAAGTCATAAGAATCCATGATATTGGGTAGTCTTACCCCAGGTACCTCTCCCCAAAGAGACATTATTCAAAAGATAATTAAATTAATGATACATCTATCTCCCAATATATACATATTATATTCAAAAATAATTCTCAATCCTATATCTCAATCAAATAACCAATTTCATGGTAGATGTGAAACAAAATCCTATGAAATTTTACATATAATGTAATGTAAGGTCTTGTTTTTTAGAAGTGATTTATCACATAAATATAAAGTATACATATTATTCAGATTCTATAAAATATATATAATAATGAATAATATAATGGAAGAATAAATTTATTTAACATGAGGAATAAATATAAACATTTTAAATATAAATTTAGTCTCATAATGGAACATTTTATAAATTCAAAAAGATATCATGTATATAATTTTTAAACACTATTAAGGTAATTGATCAAAATTTAAAAATTAGTTTTTTAAACACTAATATCGACTATATGTTGATACTTTACATAATTTCATGATATAGAGATCTATTGTGGGTTGAAACTAGCTAGAGGAACATAAGGGGTATAAGTGATAGATCCACCATGTGGGGCAGAATGATAGTAGTGACTATGTAGTGGGGTGGATGCACAATAATTAATCGATAGATCTAGTGCATATAGAGGTTAATAAACATGAAACCCACTAGTTAATTCCACTATGAGATGAATTTGGTAAGGAATAATTTATCATTTAAACATTTTTGAGAAATCCCAGGATCAACATTTCATTGTTACACAACAAAATTTCAAGAATCCTACCGCATTACGTTGTCATTAAATTTAATCATTAGAAACCAAAAAATGATGCTCTCATTACCCATTATATGATGTAGACTATGTTATCTAGTTAAAATAGGCTTCACTTTCTACTCCACATTATATTAACATATTATCTTCTAGTCTCCTTTCACATCACACTATGTAACTTATTTAACATTACATTGAGTGTTGATTTTTTCATTATGTTATCAAATAATGTAATATCAATAGGTGAAAACCAATTGATATTTCATAAAACATGTTCTTTATTTAATAATTAATGAAAAAAAATTCATTCAATGGGGATAAATTATTTTACAAAACCAACTTGTTTTAGGTGATCATTATAAGAATGATGGTAGTGGAAGAAACCCAAAATATGGATGATATATCATCAGAAGAATCAATGTGAAAAAAATTATAAAATAAGAACATATATAAAATTGAATTAGTGGTCTCCATTTAAATGTATTTTTCTTGATAAGGATCATGGGTGTAACAGAAATAGGCTTCCTTCATTCATTGGTAATCCACCAACATTTTTATCCTTGTTCGCAACTTAAGGACTCGTTTTCACCATGAAGGGTTTCTAACACCTTCATTAATTATCATGAATGAAACTATAAAAAAATTTATAATCCCCGTATTGAATTATGTTTCATGATGAATATTATTTGAGTAGTAAACAAAGGTTTCCTACTTATATAGGTTATACACCAGTTTTAGGATAATATTTTCCAACATAATGATTCTTATACACTAGTAGAAGTTCTAAAACATTCACTATTAATGATAAACAATTAAATGAGAATAAAATTATATTTGGGAAGATTTAAAATAAACTAATGATATTTCATACTCCCAATAATCAAATGAAACTCAATTCCATTTACATAAGTAGTTATGAAATCTCTCCATTTAATAATTACATGCCATCTAAATGAAACGTATCAGGTGTCATCTCATGTGTTACATTTCATTGGTATAATACACTGATCCCACTCAATTATAATAAAATATATATTAAATCTATTCATAATTGATTATAAACTAATGGAAAACATTTGGGATCGATGTGTAATATATATTGAATGAGATTTCAGAAAGTTGTCTGAAATATTTTCTTAGGTTATATCATATAAAAAATATTATGTTGGAACCAATTTAATGTATACCTCTAAATTAAGTATACTTCTTCACCAAAGTATTGTCAATTCATATATTTAATATATATATGGTTTTACTACGTAGCCAAAAATGTTGATCTTTTAGTGACTTTTTCTCTGGTGGAGACTATGTAGACCCATTATATAAGGGATATATAGGCAACCACAATGGTTTAATAAAATAATTTAATGCAAGTGGGTTGATCTAAGAAATTGTATAAGGTTTCCATGAATATAATATTATGATAATTCATTTTGTTCAAAAAAATATAAATTATATTTTCCCATATGATTTTTTTATTGAAATATATAAATAAAAATTGGAGGTTATGTGGATACCCTTGTGTGGGTTGAAGATAGGAATGTGATGTGCTATGGTTTTTTTTGATATTTGAGGCACACAATGTGCTTATAGTATCAAGTTTGACTGATATGGTAGGATTGATTGGATTTTTGACCCTACTATTTTTGGATATGATTGTATTAGAGTGGTTTGATCATGGGTATATGCTTTTGGTTTTGGAATAATTCTTGGATGTTGGGTGATTGAATGATTAACCTTATAAAGAGAGAGATTTCATAGGTTATTAGATAAGTTGACACGAATTAGAGGATGGATAGTGGTTTATGACAATGAACCTATGTTTTTTGGGACCAAATTCATTAAATCCATAGTTGGGTTGTGATATTTGGCCACCCAAGAGAGTGTGCACATAAGGGTTTTTGAGATATCAAGTTGGATTGTGGGTAATAACCATGAGTGAGTTCTTTGAGGTTAACATTTCCTTAGGAAAAGGATAGTTAGGTTCAGCCTATATTATTAAGGAAATGTATTGTTGTGTTAGGGAAAGAATTTATTGGTTATGTATGATGGATATTGATTAGTGAATTAGTAAATTGATATGAATAATCCTTTAACTAGTTTAATTTGTGAGGTTTTTTATGTATGTTGGCATAAAGCTCTAGTGAGATCAGGAGGTTTCACTTAGTGAAAATATGGTAATATAATGGATGGATTGGTGTACCATGTTATTTTCAATTATACCTACTTCTTGAAGTGGGATTTAATGGATTTGTGAATTGAAGGAAAAGTGTTAGGGAATCCATATATTGGGGATCACACCATTGGATGTCGGATGTTGTGACAATCATTTTTGATGAAATGTGGAAAATGTAGAGGAATATATTCCTGGTGGGATGTTAATATGTGGTAATCATTGTTTCATATTGGAACCTAGGTATGAGATGGATGATCACCTCATGTTATTACATTTGGTAATAGAAATGGAATGTGAAATGTAGATTGGATGTTTTGTTTTTTGAGGGATTATCAAGATGATCCTATCATGGGGATGATTGGATCAGTCACGATTGAAAGAACCTCATATTAGAATGGTCATCGATATGGTGAGTATGGTTAAATAGATCATCTATGGGATACTAAGATTACTATATTAAAGTAAAACTAATAATATTTGGATCATTATAATAGTCCTAATTTACGATTTGTATATAGTGTTAGATGTTTCAATTTTTTATCATCCTTGGGATACAGTTTAAGTATTTTGGGAGTGGGAAGGAGTAGTGGGGTTATAGTACATGGGGTGAGATGATGGTAGTGGGTATATTTGTTGGTGATAAAAATATATAATTACATATCATTTTTGAGTTAGATATCAGTTTGGGTGTTTATATGTTCTCATGACACCTTTGGAAGTTACAGAATTATGATTGGGCTATGTAATAGTATGTTGGTTTTAGAGGTGGATAATTATTTGGAGATGTTTAATGATAGATGAATAACCAGTTATTTTTTATGGAATTGGATTCTACAAGGTTGAACCCACATTGAGCGTGTTGATAGGCTACTGGGAAGTGTATTTTCAATAGATGATTCATATGGATAGGAGAACCATTGATTATAATCAAAAACTGTGAGAAAAAATTATGGTGGGGATCGCTATAATCCTTCAGATGAATATGTTGTTAGAGATTTGGTGTATCAAGATAGATGGGTCTGGTCTATCATAGTGTTGGAATTGGTGAGTATATGGTGGCATGAAATTTTGTGAATAGTAATCTATGGTGTGTAGAGTTGTGTAATGGAAGGATGATCAACATTTTTTGGTAGCATGTGGGGAGTTGGAAGTGAATTAATGGATGAGGTAGGTTGGTTTTAATTTCATAGGTATAGAAAAACATCTCCATGATGAGAAGCATTATAGTTTAGAGTTTTTGATGAGTTTCATGTATTATGGGTTATTTTTCTAATGGAATTTTTTGGTTTTTCTAGCTATATGATATATTTTTAGAATTGAGACATGTATTGAAAATGTGAGGGTATGGATATTTTTCAAAAATATTTTTGGTTTTGGAGTGAGGCCAAAGATATATTTCAAGTGATCAAGTGAAAATTGGATAATGTTGGAGAAATTTTATAAATACTAAAATGTGTATCAACTTACACCATTATTCTTTTTTCATGTTGTGATTAAACATTCATGTTGTGATGACTTGGTCATATCATAACGCAATGGTTCCATCATGAAAAACTACTATGAGGTTTCATTATAGTTAGATTATGAGGGAACCATACCATGATGTACTAATGAGTTTTCAAGGATAGAGGAAATGAGTGATATATCACCCTGTAATCCTCAAGTTTCTTCATGATGTTGTTAAGGAAAGGGAATGGTCCCACTACCTGAGGGAAGTCATTACAATAATTATGATGGTGTTGGTATTTTGAGATTCATTTATTATGTGGAGTAAAATAGTATCACAATAAGGATATAGAATCATGTACACCTATGTATTATTATTGGATGGGTAATAGAGTAGAAATAGCTGGTATCAATTCAACACATATACATACTGATAACAACTGAAAGAGTGTAGTGGGATATAATACTAGATGTCAATATCACTAGATTATATGGTGTACTTTATATCTTATTAAATCATTAGATAGGGAACAACGCCTCAACATATCTGATTGAAGTAGTGGGAAACTCAATATTTAAATTGGAACATATGTTGAAATTTTTTAGGTGAAAATTTACCTAGAATGATCAAATAGTGTTGTAAACCTAAAGCATAGATTGATAATTACTATATATATTATGATGTGTTCACTTTGTGATAAATTTAATTGAGTGATTAATGTGATCAAAATTGTAATATTATTTTCCTCCATGAGTAACTGTAAATAAATATCTCCCCATATGATAGGGTGTAAGCCAGAACCATGTAATCCTTGTTGTTCTCCTATCATGTTTTATTTGGATCTTTTAATATATTGGCTTAATCTTACATAATCTTGTGGTTTCAAATGATGATGTAGTGGCTTTTTTTCTTTCTTCAGCGATGATTATGGAATCATATCATAGGGTTATTTTTAAATCCTTTTCTTCCACATGTTATTATCTAGTGGATTATCTTATGTTGATTTTTTTAAAAGGTGGTTATGGACCCCACAAGTAGTATTAGATACTATATTAGAATGTTTCCAATGGATTGGTCATGGGTGATGGTGTTTAGGAGCATGATTTAGTGACATCATTATTTTATTTACCTTATAGGAGAATTATAGTTTTTATTTCTTTTCCTCTCATATTATGATTACAAAAATGTATTGGGAATATCACAGGTTTTTGAGTAATGGAATCTGATGATACTAAGTTCTAGGTGGGGAAATTTAATTTAATGGATTTTCTGTTCTACGAGATTCATGTGGAGGATATAAATCTATATAAATTAATTGACCTGAAATTGAATGGATGAATCTTTTATGGTATTAAAATAGATGAATGGGTGAATCTAGACACAAAACCACACAATTTTAATTAGAGATCACTTGTTCAGAATTGTTTCTACACCATCTAGTAAGTGAATATATAATTAGAACTCATGAATAACTTCATTGATATATATTAAAAGTTTATTTAAATGAAAAAAATTCCTTCAATAAATATTATTTATTATAAAAATCTCAAAAATAAATCCTATTAATAATCATATAAATTATAAATGACTAAAATGTGATGTTTAGTCAGTTGGATTAAATAATGGTAGACATTGGAAACCCGGTTTAGGCACAATTGTTAGACTCCTCAGTCATAGAATCATGAGATTTGATAATATGATATGTGAGTTACTCTTGAGGAAAGGGAGATATAAAGTTTAAGGATGTTCATGACTTGATCATGAATGAGGATATTCATATAAAGGATATTCATGAATTTTGTAAAAACACATAAATTTTGGGGCGAAGAGGATATTCCATTATATAGAAATATCACTAGAAAGGTAAATGAAGTGGGAGATAGAGAAAGAGATTCTTGGAAGATCGTGTTCCGTTTTCTTACCATTGAGGGAGGAAAGAAAAACTCTAGAAAGATTAATATGAATGGATAGAAAACACTAGAATATATTCCTATTAATTTGGTTATGAATATACTATATTTAAATATGATAGGTATACTAATATGTTACACGGGTACATTGTTCTATTGGGTTATAAACTCTAGACATTTATTCCACGCTACAACTAATAAGAGAAGTACAATGAACTATAATTATGGTAGTTATTTGAAGGTTTATTTTATGAATGATAGGTATCATGATTTTATGGAATGGTGATGCTTATATTAATACTATAAACAAAAGAATGATGTAATTGAAGGATGTGTGACATATTTTTGGTCTACGTAAGTGAATAGTTTTAATTGGGAAACTTGATGATATGGGTTTCTATAAAGCATGCACATATGGTTCATAGAATAATTCATGAAAATAAATGGTCAATATAAGAGTAGTTTGGGGTGGGAAATTGTAAATGAGAATTTAAATTAAAGGAGTGAATAATTCCATAGAGGCTACTGTAGTGAAGTTATGAAAGAACCATGTTTTCCCCTTAGTGGCAAGGGGACAAAAATCATTCTGCCAATGGATTTATAATGGCCTTAATCAGTGAGTATGAAACATATAAGGACTATGTATTTGGAAAGTTTTAAATTACCATTCTTAATGAAAGGTAATATTCCAAAGCATAAAAAATTTAAGATTTAACACACAAATTTATGGGAACGAACCTGATTTTTTTATCATAGACCCAAATAGCCCGAATGCCTTCATTTTATTCATTTTTAATAATACCCCTCTTAAGAGTTCAAGGGGAACCGTTCCATGGATCATGGGATTTGTGACATTACATGACCTGAAGGTCTTAGAGGAATTCATCCATATAATAACTACTTGAGACTTCCCATCCCTAGTGTCTACATTGTGATGTTAGTTCTCCACTTTCACATGGTTGTTTGGCTAGGGTTCACGTGCATGCACAGGATGGTCCTGAGGGAAATTTCCATAACCTCTCATTCTTGCAAAATCTATTATCTATGCTCAGGTGAATTCACCTTCTCTAAATCTTCATCTGGAGCCTATTTCTTATAGAGTCTACTTATTCTATTTAAGCAAAATTTTCATGTGTCTCGAAGGCATTGAGGTGTCTTGAAGGACTTGAAGTGGCCCAAAGGCCCTGGGTGGCCCGAAGTCCTTGAATGACCGAGGACAAAACCGGTGACCCAAAATCCCAAGAAAATGAATAATTCTAGATGTATAGTATTGAACAGTACACACTACATTTCCTATTATAGTACTGATATAGTAAACAAGAAATTTGTATTGGCACATATTTGATCTCAGGTCTCTTGGATGCAATTGCTGAGTCCTCACCAACTAGGCTGAGGCACTTGTGATGATTTGTTATTATAGAGGTTTACTCTTTTATGAGAAATTAATAGGTGATTACACATGAAAATTATGTGGTAATTTTTTTATAAAAGAGTATAAATTGTTTTATACCTTCATCATATGGACTTATATTGTGATGAAATTAACTAAAAGTATGTTGGAGTGCTTATGGTCATACAATGGTGGAATGTACAAAAGCATAGATTTCTAGTCTCTCTATTTGTTAAAGGAGATTAATTTTGAGAATAAAATCCTTTGGACACCAGAAAAACATGAATATATTTAATGGATGAATAAGACTATTGTGGAGAAGTAAAGGAAAATGAGAATTCATGCAGGTTCCCCCAAGGCATTTTTATTAGGAGCTATGAATAGTTCCATGTAATTAATCAAACAGAATATATCATCTCTAATTAAACATTGAAATTCATTTTTTAATCCAAAATTATTAATAAATTTTCAGCCTAAATGTATTTAAGGCATCATCCTATGTTCATGTTTACACCATTGAAAAGGATAAGTTGATGGCTAAACCTAAAGAATATAACATTATTGGATATGTTGATGAAATTTTGTATTTTAAATCATTTAAAGTGACCCTATGAAAGTCATCAAAAGTAAAAATTTGATGTTCAATGAAGAGATACTACTGAAGGATTAGAATAATAAATTAAATTATAATGGGAGTAAAGTAACATCAGAAGATATAGATTAGCGATATGGGTCTCTAGAACTTGTTGAAGTTACACTAAATCCAAATTGAATTTATGGATTAGAACAACCAGGATATATATTGTAGATAATTTAATAAAGGGATCAAATTTCAATGGTTTGGACTAGAATAGATATACCAAATATTTCAATGATTGTTCAGTTGGTCCATGTAAATTTAGAAAGAGGGGGAGATAATGAATTTCCTTTTAATTTTTTTATAAATTAAAACTATATATTATTTAATGAATAAATGAAATTGGAAAACAAAAATTAAAAGAGTTATGATTAATAAAAATAATTGTAAAAAATCGCAAAAAAATATTAATGCAGCTCTATTATAATTTATATTGGGTCCATAAGTATAAGGATCATGCCTTATACATTACATAATCTTGAATTTTAGTCAAGAACTCACTTCCTTTCACATTGATGATATTTTCAAGTTGAGAGTTTTATTAGAATTTTGATATAATACATACATAGCATTACACATTTATAAAGAGCGGATACCATAAAAACAGAATCTATTTCCTCCAAAATATAAAACTTTTTAAATAAAACATGTTTTCATTGAAAAATCTTCCTAACATTTAAATTAGCTTCCTTCCTTTTCTTACATATCCTTATAACCTTTAAAAATCATTTAAAAACTTAGGATGAGAAAAAAAATCTTTATAAGGGATATAAAAATAAGGAAATAAAACATTAGTCCATGAATACTTATAAATATATGATATCATTTTCAAAAAGACATACTTGTCACCCACATATATTTACTTTGTGAAACTTGATATTTCCATGAGATTTATAAAAAAAGAACATAAATAGAACCATAATGGTATCTTGTGGAATTACTTACATAATATTGTAACCCTCTCGGCAACCTTATAATTTATAACCCTCACGGCTACCTTACAATGTAATCCTCACGACTACCTTATTGTGTAACTGACGAAGTTACACTTGGAATAACCATATGACAGCCCTCCAAATTACACATAAACAATGAATTAGAGGGAGATATAGGTACAACCCTTAATTATAAAAAATTCTCAAGAAACATAACATAATCATACAATATGAATAATTTTATAAAAATGTTACTTTTTGAATTTTGTAAAACAAAATTTTAAAAGAAGATTTTAAAATAAAAGCACCTTACAAATATCATATAATTGTAGTGAGACTGAAAAGACTAGATGTAATATTTATATACACTATAAATACACATAATTCAATATAATATAAACAAAATTCATCACACAAACAATTTTAATACCACCTAATTAATGAAGTAGAAGGTTAACCCAATGAATGGAAATTGCTTTAAGAATCCCCTTACCTCAAGTTTGAATTACTTCAGGTGTATTTAAACATTCTGTATAGTAGTTAAAAGAGTTTTATTAATATCTTATAGAAACATATTCATGTTTATAACACCTTATCTGATCATTTTATAACATCATTTCACCCTTTAACTATTAGTATTTTGTTCCTTCTATTTTTTTTAGTGCGTTCTTTACATGATTTCCATGGACGGTTTGTATTTTATTTTATTGTCGTATGGAAATAAAATTCCATAAGTGGAATAAAATGGTTTTCATATGTTTCCATAATATTTAATGATTCCATAAATCATTTTGGTTAAATGTTATGAGTATTAATCATTAGAAAAATCATTAGTGATATCCATTTAGATCATTTTGGCGGTTCTTTGAAAATCACAAACTTCTTTCAGTATATACCATTAATATTATGCATATAAGTAAATTATAGAACATAATAGAGGTTATATCATACAAATTTAAAATATGATTAAACCATTAAAATGTTTTTACAAGTATCTTGAAAGGAATTAAAGGAAATTTAAAACACATCATCCATGATTTTGGTAAATCAAAACATCACAGACGACGTTCTTAATTTTTGAATAAGAGGGTGGAAGGAGAAGAATTAAATTGACCAATTTTTCTATAAAAATTATAAAATTCAGAATATATAAGATTATAGAGCTTTTATTCCTCTTGGATAAGATAAGGATAATATAGTATAAGAAAAGAAAATAATTGAAAATAAATCACATGAAAATAAAATAGGATTTTAAGCACTTGATCTCTTCTCCTTGAGATCCCCCTTAAGGACCTTGGTTTTGGGATTTTGGTGAGACTAGTAGGTATTGGACATGGGGGAGGGAATTTTGAAGATTATTTGGTAGAACATAAACAAGGATCAAGGCTTTAGTGGCATGAGAGGAAGAGGGGGGTGAGGGTGGAATTTATAGTGGAGGGAGGAGAGGTTTTACTTTATTTTAATCATTAGTTGAATATTTTTTTTCAATACGATTAACAGTCTTGATTAATGTGACAAAAAAAGTAATAATTTCATGTGAGTTAAAAAAAATGGACATTTACATCTTCCATGACTCAATCATGATTCATAAATTCATTTATTTATCATATTTTGTAATTATCAAATTTCACTATTCATTAAAAAAATCAAATATTTGAGAAAAATATCAAAAATTCACCCTAACCATTTTTCGATGTTTATAATTCAAAAATGAACTCCATTTTTTAAAAAAATAATTTTCAAAATATGGTTAATGTAATTTTTAAATAAAATAATATTTTATTTCAAAAATTATAATTTTAAAACTATAATTGATTTTATATCACCTTGACAAAATTAATTGAGATCTCGTTATATTATAAACTTAAGAAAATAAAATAATAATATGGTTTATTATTCAAAAGGTTCATATTAATATTCATATTAATATTTGTAATGGTATGTTACTATTCAACAAAAAACATGTTCTTTCTATCAGACTCTAAATAACTTACTGATCACAATCATAGATGACAGTTTTTTGAAATTCAAATCACAGAAGTGGAAAAATTATTTTTGATGGCTAGTTTATAACTATCCACATAAAAAAAAGTGTCGTGTATTTCAATTTATTTTTAAAACCTTGTGGTGTTAGATTCTCCCTAACTTCTTGAAATTTCATCCTCACAATTTTTTTATTTACTTATTAAACCAGTGAGGGTACCTTTCCTTCATAGTATTTTCAGATTCAAATATTTCTTATTCAACTATATGGTTTCTCCACAAAACCTTTACCCAGTAGATTATCTTATTTCACAATACATCCTCTCTATGATATGGAATATGAACAGCTTCCTCTTCATAAGAAAAGTTCTCTTACACCTGAACTGCTTCTCGGATCAAGATATGAGATGAATATGGAATATACTTTCTCGACATCAGAACATAAAAAAATTATTTACCTGAGATAAAATCAGAGGAAAAGATACTCGGTAGGTTATTGGTCCAACTTTATCCAGGATTTCATAATGTTGAATACACAATGGACATAGATTTTATTTCATACAAAAATTAATAACAGTTTTCCATGGTGACATTCTAATAAATACATGATCACATACCTCAAAGAAAAGTCTGTAATCCTATTTTTTTCATAACTTTTACTTTTTCTCTAAGCTATCCTCTTGTGTTGCTACATCATGTTCTCTTTATCAGCCACTTCCTCTACAAATTTTGGTCCCATAAACTTCCTTTCCCCGACTTCATCCCAAAAATCTAGAGTTCAACACTACTTCCCATACAATTCCTCAAAAGGTTCCATCTGTATTTTGGAATTAAAGCTATTATTATAAGAAAACTCTACTAAAGAAAGATGTTGATTCCAAATTCCCTGGCAGTCTATTGAATAATATCGAATCATATCCTCAAAAGTATGAATCGTTCTTTCTAACTTTCCATCTAAATGAGGATGAAAGGCTCTACTGAAATTTAATACTATACCCAATGACATCTTAAGGCCCTTATAAAAACTAGAAATGAACCTAAGATCACATTCAGATACAATAGAAAGAGGCACTCCATGTAACCTGGAAATATCTTTGAGGTACAATCGATATTGAATATCCAAATACATTGTATCCAGAATATGAAGAAAATGAGTAGATTTAGTAAGTCGATCAACAATAACCCAGATTTCATTATTACCTCGAGAAGTCTTTGGAAGTCCAACAACAAAGTCCATTGATATTTTTTTCCATTTCCACTTTGGCATTGGTAAAGGATGAAGCATCCCCTTTGGTAACTTTTAATTCAGTATAACCTATTGAAATTTCAAAAATTTCATAGTAAATTCTTCAATTTCTCTTTTCATTCCATCCCACCAGTAATACTTTTGAAGGTCTCTATACATCTTTGAACTTTTAGGATGAACTGAAAATAGAGAACTATGAGCTTCACACAAAAATTATTTCTTCAGCTGAGAATTAAAAGGCACACACAATATTTTTCCAAATCACAAAACACAATATTTATCAAGGATAAATTATGTAAACTTACCCATTTTAACCAATTTTACCTTTTTCTATATCTCACGATATTCCTTTTGTGCTTTCTTAATTCTATTTGATAACGATGACTGCACTAAAAGCTAAAACAAAATAGAAGTATTTACTACACCTCAACTTCTAAGACAAAATTCATCAAATCATTAATGAAGATATCATGTTCCAAATATAACATGGTTAATGATGCATGATGTTTTTGAATCAATGAATCTTCTATTTTGTTTTCTTTTCCAGGATGGTAATTGATCATGCAATCATAATCATTTATTAGTTCAAGCCATCTTATCTACCTTATGTTTAATTCCATCTTAGTGAATATATACTTTAGACTTTTATGTTCAGTATATAATTTACATTTGGCTCTGAATAAATGATTACTCCAATTTTTTTTTAAAAAAAACCACAACTTCTCATTTCAAATCATGTATGGGATAATTTTATTCATGAGGTTTTATTTATCTTGAATCATAAGAAATTACCTAATCATTTTTCATCAGAACACAACCAAGTCCCTTCAAGGAAGAATCACTATAGACCATTTTTGGAAGGAAGAGCCAAAACTAGAGCATTCACTAATCTCTTCTTTAGTTCCTGGAAAAAAATTACATTATTATATACAAATAAATTTAACCCCTTTTCATGTTAACTTAGTTAGTGGGCAAGATAACCATGTAATTATTTTAACAAACCATCATTAATAACCTACTAATCTAAGAAAATAATTAATTTCTATAACATTTGTAGGTCTTGGGTATTCATTAACCACATTTTTTGGTAGGATCAACTGTTATTCGATCCTTATTTACAATACACACAAGGAAAGAAATATTTCACAACAAAAATTCACACTTCCTGAATTTTACATAAAACTAATTTTCATTTAAGGTTTGAAAAACAACCCTTATATGTTTTTCATTCTCTTATTTACTTTTAGAAAATACCAGAATGTCATTAATAAACACAAAAACAAACTTATCTAAGAACTCATGGAATATTCTATTAATAATATAAATGAATACAATAACTGTATTAGTTAACCCAAAAAACATAACAACAAATTAAAAATTCCCATATCTAGTATAGAATGCAGTCTTCGGGATATCTTCTTCTTTTTCTTTCAACTGATGGTACCCCGCCCTTAGTTAAACCTTCAAAAAATATTTTGATCCCTGGAGCCGATCAAACAAGTTATCAATATGAGGCAAATAATACTTGTTTTTAACAGTGATGTTATTCTAGGCTCTATAATAAATTAAAATTCTCATGGAACCATCGTTATTTTTAAAGAACAAAATAGGAGCACACCATTGTGAAGTTCAAGGAAGAATAATGTTTTTATCAAGAAACTACTGCAACTGATTTTTTGATTTAATAAGTTCTATTTGAGCCATTATATAAGGGGGTTTTAAAATTATCTTAGCATCAGAAACTAATTCAATAGTGAATTCAACTTCCTGACCAGGTATAACACCAGGTAACCCATTAGAAAAAATATCATGATATTCATTTACCATGAGAACATTATTAATATGAATAGTTACATTGTTTTCAACAATACGAGCAAGATAACATTAATTTCCATCTTTCAATATTTTCTTAGCTTCCTGATATGTTATCAATTTTATGGGTTCATTATTGTATACAAACTGAAACTCTTTCTTAAAAACAACTTCTTTATCTCTACAATCAATATTAGCATGATAAATATAAATCCAATCCATAACCAAAATGACATCAAACTCTACTAAGAAAAAAAATGTTTTCAGGTAAAGTATTTCCACATACCACAATATAAATATTTTTCTAATTCTTCTTTGCAATAATATTTTCCCCTAGTGTTTTAACAATAAGTTCTAGTCTCATTTTTTGAGGTGATATTTCCAATTTACTAGAAAATTTCACAAAAATAAAAGAATGTTTAGATCCATTATCAAAAAAAAACATTATAAAAATCTGGGTAAACAAACAAAGTACCTGATACAACTTCATTAGATGGAACAATATCTATTGAAGTAGTTAGAAAGGATCTCATTGCACTTTTCTGCTTATAGTTTGGCTTCTTTGCATCATTCAGATATCTTTTTGGGAAGACTTTTGAATAATGATTTATCTCACCACATTTAAAACACTTTAGAGTTTTCTTATTAGAATTAGTCTTAGGATCATTTTCATTATAATCATGGGTTCATGTACAGACTTACCAATCACTTCCCAGTTTTAGAAAGGCATTCCCCAGGGTTCTTCTTACCACACTTTTCAAAAAATAGAAATTAAAATCTCTTTCCATCATATTTATTTGATTTATTCTTACCCATAACGTTCCATATGTATGTCTTATTATATTTTTTTCAAGGTACATATGGTTATAAAAAAACTATATTTCTACCCTCTCAGTACATCAAAAAGGTTTCTCATAAATTTTGAAGTCATAGGAATCCATTTCCCTTCTATATATTGGATTTAATCCTAAGTAAAAATTATTGATTTTTCTACTAAGATTCAGAATAAGATTTAGAGCATACCTCACCAGTCAGTTGAAGTTAGATTCATAAAAGACCAATAAATATTCTTCCTATTACATAAATTCAAGTAATTGATTCTCCATGCTATAGATAACCACCATATGAATATATTTTTCAAGGAAAATACTTTTAAATTCACCCCACTCTAAGGCATCAATCTTATCTCTATCCATGATATTCTTGAACATTGAACACCACCAATATACTTCACCTTCAAAAAAATAAATGGGAAGACATACCTTTTGATTATCTAAATATCCCATAACATCATATGTCTTTTCAAGGCCTTTAATTCATTTTTCAGCTGCTATTGGGTTAGAAGATACAATGAAAGTAGGAGGGTGTTGCCTCATAAAATGTTCCACTACCATCATGTTCCTTTATGGTAACTATAGTTTTTCTCTTGGATAGATTACACAAAAATTTATTTCATGTTTTAACTAATCCATTACTATCACAAAATGCTCGGTTCCAATCGCTACCATTCTAGGCTGTAGATTTAGAAGGATATCGTTCTGTCGGTGCCTTTTCACTTCAGCTTCCCTGTTTCTTCTGTGAAAAAACATTCTGAACAAACCTATATTAGTAAAAACAACATTTTTATCTTTAAATACTATAAAATTTCAAATTAACCATTGATTAAAAGTCATTTATGGTATTCTTTTAACATCATTATAACCCCTAAATTTATATAAACCATTCTCAGATACCAACTTTAAGGACCTGAGCTTATACATTACATAATCTTGAATTTTAGTCAAGAAATCACTTCCTATAACTTTGAGGATCTTTTCAAGTTAATCATTTTATAGAACTGGGATATAATACATACATAACATTCCATATTTATATAGATTATATACCACAAAAATGGCATCCATTTCTTCCAAAATATAACACTTTTCAAATAAAACATGTTTTCTTTGAAATATCTTCATAAAATTTAATGTAGATTCCTTATATGTATTAAAAATCCTGATAAAATATGAAAATCATTTAAAAACATGGGATAAGCATAAAAATATTAGTAACTTATATAAAAATAAGGAAAGAAAAAAATTAGGGTAACGACCCAAAGTTTCATTAATGGAAATCCCTCTTGATCTAATTAAATGTCTCGTTATGTAAAATGTTAATATAAAATGTCAACTTCTTTGGTTTTATGTTAAGAATTGTGACTGTTTATTTTATAGCCATTGAATAATGAACACATGATTAGTATAAATATAAGGCTTTATCAAACCCAATTTACTTAGACAAAGGAAGCGATGACCTCATCCAATAGAATTCCTCCATACGAAGCCCATTTGTCAGAGCTTGGAAAAGAGGTGGCATCTTTGGGATTCACTCTTGACCAAGCCCAAGATGAGATCCATCATGTCAAGATCGAACATGCCCGTCTACGGGAAATGTGGAAGTTGATAGAAATTACCACTCGAGCGATGTTATTTGAGCCACCACAAGAGTATGTCACCATCGCACATCTTACCCATAGGTCTTATGTGGCTGTTTTAAGGGGTTATGTAAGAAATATCTAGTACTATGTTCATGTACATTATTTTTTGTATATAATAATGAATATACTTTCTTGTCATTATTGATACATTGTAAATAGTTTTTAAAGTAAAAATAGTGTTTTTAGTTATTATTTAATTAAGTAATATATTTTCTTAAATTAAGGGATTTTTAAATTAAATAATATTTTAATAAAATAATAATAATATTATTAAATTAATTTTATTATATATAAATGATAATATAATTTTATGAATGCAATTAAAATTTTTATTAAGGTTTGAAAGCCATTTTTGTCAAAACACGTGAATTTTCGATAAATGTCGGTTTTTATTTTAAAAGTGAAAATTAACATATTTAGAATATTATTTAGATAAAATAAATTATATTTCTGGAATCAGGATGTTGAAATTATCCAACGGTGAATTTTTTATAATTTTCTAAGACAGTCAAATTTTTGGGTAAAAATTAAATACCATTTAAATATATAATGTGTTTCATGACATCATAATGACCCAATAGTGATGTAATAAAATACTATAAGCTTTATTTTCGGCCAATATATGTTTTTCCATTAAAATAATGTGATTTTGGGTTTGTTTGACTTACTTTTCAAAGCATTAATGGACCCCTCAAGACTTATTAAACATCTTGTCTTTTTAAATTATTTTCCATGGGAGTGTGACTCACCTCCACATAAGAAATCCCATTATTTTAATAAGTAAGGACTTTGGCCTTATAAAATATTGTTTTCCTCTTCCCTTTTCCAAAAACCATGGGCAAAAACCATGATCTGATTTGTGGTTTGGATTAGTTTAATGTAAGGGGTTCCAAACCTAAATAATAAAGAATTCACTCACCTTTCCTATATAAACCCACCTAAGATAGCACTTCCTCCTCAATAAAAGCCTTTTTAGTTCATCAAAACTCTGCCCTACTCTCTCTAGAATCCTCCCAAGGTTCCCCAAGTTCCCAAGAATCCTCTCTCAAGCCTCTCTCAAGCCTTTGGAAGTACACTTCCAAGTAAGGGTTTTTTCTTCCTTTCTCTTTTTTGTCCAATTTTCTTTAAGTTGTTTTGCCCATTTAATTTCAATTATGAATGTTGGGGTATGGTTTCAAAACTCCCTAATACTGCCTTATTTATGTTTGAATGATGAGATACCCCTTTATCTCTCATTAAATGTCCCCATGTACACCCATTACTATGCCGAAATTCTGAAAGGAACTTCTCTCTCCTCATTTACATTCAAGCAATACTTTTGTATCATGAATATAAATTCCCTTAAAATTGTTGGGACATTTATCTATATGACCTACATAATTTCCATTACATGTAAATATGATGAGGAACCCCTTTCTCTCTCATCAACCATTTTTATTAATTCTTATGACAGGTCGTTACGCTGCCGAAATCGCACCGATTTTTTAAGCCAATGCCATAGTGTAGTGAATACCATGCCCATTTCTCCATCTAGGGTATTCACATTTATGAACATTTACTTATTGATTATAAAGTTTCATGTATGAATTCCAAATTCCTTTATCGTGGAATAAATTATTATGTTTTATGAATCCATGTTTTATGATCCATGTGGCACACTTATGCATAAAATGAAATGTTTAAGAAGGGTGCGCCCTTATAGCGCTCCAATGCATTGGGTAAAGTATAGTATCATGATACGTCATGTGCAATGAGTGTTGACTCATGATAATTCAAGTGCAATGAGGGTTTACTCGTGCTTTATGAGCAATGAGGATTTACTCATGCTCCATGTGCAGTGAGCCTTGGCTCATGCTAATTCCATGTTAAGTGTTGTTGCCACATTTTCATGTTATGATTATCATGCTTTATCATGACTTTATGTTCATGTTTCTATTGTGCTCTATTGATATGCCTATTGTCTAACATGTATTTTACTCCTCATGTATTCCATGTTTATTCCCTTACTGGGCTTTATAGCTCACCGATTTTCTTATGCATGTCCTCAGGTTATCCCATGCAATGCTAAGTATGGGAGAATGTAGTGGTCATGTAAAGGAAGTTTTCAATAAAGATGTTGTATGTAATGTTTTAAGTTGTTATGTAATGATCCTAAGCCCAAAGACACTATACCTCTCAATCATCCTTGTTGTATAAAGTGAATAGTTTATGTAATAAATCATGTTTAAGCTTATAATAAAAGCAGGGTTTCCATAGTTGGTATCAGAGGATAGGTTTATTTATTTTTGGGATTAGGATTAGAAAACCCAAGTAAAGACTTAGAGACAAGACTAAGTATAATAAAAACATCTCTAAGTTTTGGTAAGTACTGAGTAAGTGGTTTATCAAGCAAATACATCCCTGTCTGGATACGAGCAGGTAGAGGCGGCTCTGGCACAGATGTATCCCAGGGGTAAAACACGAAAACACCGCTTTGAGCTAGACTCTAACGAGAACTGGTGCACGACAACAAGCCTTGCTGCACTCTTGGTTATGACACTCCCGGGGGACATGTTTTGATAAATTCACAAGCTTAGTATGAACCCTTATTAAGGGAATTAAAAAAAATTCCCCTAAGAATATATGTTAGAGAGTAGATCATGAAAAGCCTAGATTGAAGCCTATAGAATCATGAGTTAAGGAAATAAAAGTTTATTTATAAGTCATCAACTTTTGTCTTTGGATTACCCTTTATGTGTTACCCCCTAACTTTCCTTTTATTCCAGCCAATGGCCGATAATAGGAGGACTCGGGCTAACAACTGATGTGAAGATCAGTGTGATGACTATACTAACGAGATGCCCAATCCAATGGGAGTGGGAATCACAAACTTTGTCATGCTTCTCACTTAGATAAATCAATCTTTGAATAGAAACATGGGTCAAGAGGAACTTCAAAGCCCCCCTAAGAAGTAAAAAGTCACTATCGAGAGCTTCATGAGACAAAGGCCTCCTACTTTTAGTGGATCATCCGATCCCACGATCACTAAACAATGGATAAACTCCATTGAAAAGATCTTCTTCATCCTTCAATGTTCTGAACAAGAGAAGGTTATCCTGAAAGCTTATCATATGGAGGGTGAAGCTTATCAATGGTGGACGTTGATAAAAAATATGAAGCCTGAGGAGGAGATCGAGGCATTGGAATGAAAGGATTTCTGGAAGATGTTTTCCGATAAATATTTTCCACGCACCCTCTGGCTTAAGATGGAAAGGGACTTCCTTTCCCTCAAGAAAAAAGATGAAGAATCTATTGGAGTGTACGATGCAAACTTCACAAGGCTTGCATGATACGCTTTCGGCTTTGTTGTTACCCCCGAATGCAATGTTGGCCGCTTATTTGGTGGGCTGAAGCCTAGCCTGCGGAAAGAATTAGCAATCCGTGACTTCGAAAGCTATGAGGAAATTGTCCGATGTGCCCTCAAGGTCGAAATGGAGATCGGGGAATCACAGAGGTATCATGGGGATAAGAAGTGTAATGTGTAATTCAATGCTAACGGTATGATGGATAAATACAATGGTGCTAAAAAGATCCAGCAACCCAATTTCCAAAATTGCAGAAAGAAGAACCCTGGAAATTGCCTCAAGGGGATGAGGAAATGCTTTAGGTATGGAAGAGAAGGGCACCTAGCTATTAAATATTCGAAAGAAAGACCTACAACTACGACAGAGGAGAGGAATGCTCTGTTCGAACCTCAACGCATTTTTCATTGCTACAACTGCAAAGAACTGGGACATTTTTCAAATCAGTGCCCTAAACTAAGGGTTTTCAGAGGTAACCAATAACCTCCAAGGAAGCAAGGAGGAGCTTTTTCCATCACTTCTGTAGAAGTGAACCCTGAAAATGAAGTGGTGATAGGTATGCTAGTTATTCATTCAAGAATAGTGAACGTACTTTTTGTTTCAGGTTCTACACAATCTTTTATATCTCGAAATTTTAGTAGAACAATCCCAGCACCACCACAAATCATGGAAGTGAAGATGTCGGTGAGTACGAAAAATGGGGCAATCATTGCATCCCATTAATATAAGTCCTCCCCTATTATAATCTATGGATTGAATTTCCTGGCGAACCTTGTCATACTAACTCTGGTGGGATTTGATGCAATTCTTGGCATGGATTGGACTTCCTTATATAGAGCCAACATAAATTGTCGGGAGAGGGAAATCATACTCCATATGGAGAATCAACCCCCTATTATTTACATGTGTAAGGAGGAAGATGAATCTCCTTTAGCTCCATCATCTCAAGCATGTAAATTACTTCCCTATGAGCATGAGTATCTGGCTCAGATGATTGAGTCCAAGGAAGAAACCATCCTTGAAGAAATGCCTATTGTGAGGGAATTCACTGAAGTGTTTCCTAAGGAACTGCCTGGTCTTCCTCCTAGAAGAGATTTTTAATTTTCAATTGAACTTATACCAGGGGTGCTACCCATATCCAAGACTCCATATAGAATGGCTGTTGTGGAGCTTGAAGAACTAAAGAAACAACTACCGGAGAATATGGATAAAGGGTTTATACACCCAAGTGTTTCACCATGGGGTGCACCAGTCCTCTTTGTCAAAAAGAAGGATTTGTCAATGCGGCTTTGCATCGATTATCGTGAACTTAAAAAAATCACGATAAATAACCAGTATCCTCTTCCACGGATCGATGACTTGTTTGATCAGCTGCGTGGAGCACAATACTTCTCCAAGGTAGATTTGTGGTCGGGATATTATCAAGTAAGGGTGAAGAAGGAAGATGTCCCCAAGACTGCTTTTTGTACAAGATATGGGCACTATGAATTCATAGTAATTCCTTTAAAACCCACTAATTCTCCAGAAATCTTCGTATAATTGATGAATAGAGTCTTTAGATATTACCTTGACAAATTTTTTGTAGCCTTTATAGATGCTATTCTAATATACTTTAAAACCAAGGAGGATCACGTGGAGCATTTAAGAACTGTACTAGAGAATTTGCGTAAGGAGAAGCTCTATGAAAAGTACATAAAGTGGGAGTTACGGTTGAAGGAGGTATCATTCTTGGGACATATCATCACAAGCAATGGGATATCTATGGATCCCTCCAAAACAGATGCAATTGAGGGATGACCGAGGCCAACATCGGTAACAGATATTCGTAGCTTCTTGGGGTTATCTGGATATTATCGACGATTTGTGAGAAATTTCTCACAATTCTCCAACCCTCTTACCAAGCTAACTCGAAAGGGAGTAAAGTTTTCTTGCAGTGACGAATGCAAAGAAAGCTTCAAGGAGTTGAAAAATAGGCTTATCACTGTGCCCGTGGTCACTTTACCCACAAGTGGGGAAATCTTTGTGGTATCCAGGGATGCTTTGAAGAAGGGAATAGGTTGTGTACTGATGCAGAATGATAAAGTGATATCCTATACCTCAAGGTAGTTGAAAATCCATGAGAGAAACTATCCAACGCATGATCTGGAATTGGTGGCGGTGATCTTTGCCTTGAAAATCTGGCGGCATTATCTCTATGGGGAGAAATGTGAGATATATACTGACCACAAGAGTCTTAAATATATATTCACACAGAAAGAGCTTAATATGCGCTAGAGAAGATGGATAGATCTCATCAAAGATTATGACTGTTCAATACATTACCACCCTAGGAAAGAGAACATGGTGGAATATTCCCTAAGTAGAAAGGACCCAACGATTCTATCAATGATGGGAATTAAGAGGGATCCAATATTCTTAGAATTTATGAAGATGGAAATGGAAATCATAAAGAAGGGAACATCATAAATCCTTTCACAAATGATTGCTCAACTGACTCTTTTGGAAAGGTTAAAGGATGCTCAAAAGGATGATGTGGGAATTCAAGAAAAAGTGGAAGCTATCAAAAAGGGGAAATCCTCGGAGTTTAATGTTAATAAAGAAGTAATTGTGCGATTTGGGAAAAGACTATGTGTTCTATCAAGTCCGGAGCTGAAGAAGGAACTTTTGGATGATGGACATAGTTCAAATTTCTCTATTCACCCAGGGAGAAAAAAGATGTATCGAGATCTCCGATAAAACATTTTGTGGGATAATATGAAATGGGATATTGTTAAATATACATAAAATTGTCTGGTGTGCCAGAAAGTGAAGGCAGAGAGGAAGAAGTATAAGGGGATGATGCAACCGTTGACCATACCAGACTGAAAATGGGAGAACGTCACCATGGACTTTGTCACCGGACTTCCAAGGACATCCAAAGGCAAAAATGCAATATGGGTTGTTGTGGATCATCTTACAAAGATTGCACACTTCATTGCTATTCGGGAGGATTTCTCATTGGATCAACTGGAACAGATATATATCAGCGAAGTGGTAAGGCTGCATGGAGTACCACTATCTATTGTATCTGACCGAGATCCAAGATTCACCTCTAAGTTATGGAAGAGTCTTCAACAAGCTCTGAATACTGAACTGAACTTCATTACGACCTATCATCCTCAAACTGATAGCCAATCCGAGTAGACTATCCAAACACTTGAGGACATGTTGAGAGCGTACTCAATGGACTTTAAAGGAATATGGGATAAACATCTTCCTCTGGTTTATTTCTCTTATAATAACAGTTTCCACTCGAGCATCCAAATGACACCATATGAAACCCTTTATGGGAAAAGGTGCAGAACACCGGTGTGTTGGGATGAGGTCAGTGAACGTAAGCTGCTTGGACCTGAAATGGTCAAGGAAATAGTAGATAAGGTGAAAACCATTCAGTATCATATCAAGGCAGCCCAGAGTCAATAGAAGAGTTATGCAGATAATCATCGACGAGACCTTGTGTTTAAAGTTGGAGACATGGTTTTTCTATGCATATCTTCGTGGAAGAAGGTCATGAGGTTTGGAAAGAAAGGGATGCTAAGTCTAAGGTACATCATCCCCTTCGATATTCTTGATCATGTCGGGGTTGTGACCTATCTACTAGAACTAACACCTACCATGGGAAAACTACATGATGTATTTCATGTATCCCTCTTAAGGAAGTATATACCGGACCATTCACATGTACTCTCTTCTGTGGTGGTACAGTTTTAGGATGATCTTTCTTATGAGGAGAAACCAGTGAAGAACATAGATCGTAGAGAAAAAGTTTTACAAAATAAGACAATGCCCCTTGTCAAGGTGTTGTGGAAAAACCCCAAGTTTGAAGAAGCAACTTGGGAATCAGAGGAAATGATGAAGCTGAGTTACCCAAATCTGTTTTAGTGTGGGAAAAGGAAATTTATAGGGCAGAATTTTTTAAGGGGGAATATTGTAACGACCCAAAGTTTCATTAATGTAAATCCCTCTTGATATAATTAAATTTCTCGTTATGTAAAATGTTTATATAAAATGTCAACTTCTCTGGTTTTATATTAATAATTGTGACTGTTGATTTTATAGCCGTTGAATAGTGATCACATGATTAATATAAATATAAGGCTTTAAAAAACCCAATTTACTCAGAAAAAGGAAGCGATGGCCTCATCTAGTAGAATTGCTCCATACGTAGCCCATTAGTCGGAGATTGGAAAAGAGGTGGAGTCTTTGGGATTCCCTCTTGACCAAGCCGAAGCTGATCTCCATCATGTCAAGCTCGAATGTGACCGTCTTTGGGAAAAGTGGAAGTTGATAGAAATTATCACTCGAGCGATGTTATCCGAGCCACCCTAAGAGTCTGTCACCATCACACACCTTACCCTTAGGTCTTATGCGGCTGTTTTAAGTGGTTATGTAAAAAATCTCTAGTACTATGTTCATGTACATTATTTTTTGTATATAATAATGAATATAATTTCTTGTCATTATTGATACATTGTAAATAGTTTTTTAAATAGAAATAGTGTTTTTAGTTATTATTTAATTAAGAAATATAATTTATTAAAATTAGGGATTTTTGAATTAAATAATATTTTAATAAAATATTATTATTATTATTAAATTAATTTTATTATATATAAATGATCATATAATTTTATGAATGTAATTATAATTTTTAGTAAGGTTTTAAATCTATTTCTGTCAAAACCCGTGAATTTTCGATAAATATCGGTTTTTATTTTAAAAGTGAAAATTAAAATATTTAGAAACTTATTTAGATAAAATAAATGATATTTTTGGAATCAGGATGTCAAAATTATCCAACGGTGAATTTTTCATAATTTTCTGCGACAGTCAAATTTTTGGGTAAAAATTAAATATCGTTTAAATATATAATGTCTTTTATGACATCATAATGATCCAATAGTGATGTAATAAAATACTATAAGCTTTATTTTCGGAAAATATATGTTTTACCATTAAAATAAGGTGATTTTTGGTTTTTTTTTGACTTACTTTTCAAAGCATTAATGGACCCCTCAAGACTTATTAAACATCTTGTCTTTTTAAATTATTTTCCATGGGAGTGTGACTCACCTCCACATAAGCAACCCCATTATTTTTAGAATTTCGGACTTTGGAATTATAAAATATTTTTTTCCTCTTCCCTTTTCCAAAAACCATGGGCAAAAACCATGAGCTGATTTGTGGTTTGGATTAGTTTAATGTAAGGGGTCGCAAACCTAAATAATAAAGAATTCACTCACCTTTCCTATATAAACCCACCCAATCTCCCACTTCCTCCTCACTCAAAGCATTTGGAGTTCATCCAACCTCTGCCCTACTCTCTCTAGAATCCTCCCAAGGTGCCCCAATATCCCAAGAAGCCTCTCTCAAGCCTCTCTCAAGCCTTTGGAAGCACACTTCCAAATAAGGGTTTTTTCTTCCTTTCTCATTTTTGTCCAATTTTCTTTAAGTTGTTTTGCCCAATTAATTTCAATTATTAATGTTGGGGTATGGTTTCGCACCTCCCTCATATTTCCATCTTTATGTTTGAATTTTTGGAGACCCCTTTCTATCTCATTAAATGCCTCCCATGTACACCCGTTACTATGCCAAAATTCCGAAAGGAACTTCTCTCTCCTCATTTACATTCAAGCAGTACTTTTGTATCATGAATATAAATTCCATTAAAATTGTTGGGACAGGTATCTATATGACCTCCTTACTGTACATTACATGTAAATATGTTGAGGAACCCCTTTCTCTCTCATCAACCGTTTTTATGAATTCTTATGTCACGCTGTTACGCTGCTGAAATCGCACCAATTTTCTAAGCCAATGCCATTGTGTAGTGAATACCATGCCCATTTCTCCATCAAGGGTATTCACCTTTATGCACATTTAATTATTGATTATAAAGTTTCATGAATGAATTCCACATTCCTTTATCATGGAATAAATGATTATGTTTTATGAATCAATGTTTTATGATCCATGTGGCACACTTATGGATGAAATGAAATGTTTAGGAAGGGTGTGCCCTTATAGAGCTCCAATGCATTGGATAAAGTATAGTATCATGATACATCATGTGAAACGAGTGTTGAATCATGCTAATTAAATTGAAACTAGGTTTTACTCGTGCTTTATGTGCAATGAGGATTTACTCATGCTTCATGTGCAATGAGCCTTGACTCATGCTAATTCCATGTTAAGTGTTGTTGCCACATTTCCATGTTATGATTATCATGCTTTATCATGAATTTATGTTCATGTTTCTCTTGTGATATATTGATATTCCTATTGTATAACATGTATTGTAATCCTCATTTATTCCATGTTTATTCCCTTATTGGGATTTATAGCTCACCCCTTTTCTTATACATTTCCTCAGGTTATCCCATGCAATGCTAAGTACGAGGGAATGTAGTGGTCATGTAAAGGAAGTTTTCAATAAAGATGTTGTATTTCATGTTTTAAGTTGTTATGTAATGATCCTAAGCCCCTAAGACACTAGACATCTCGATCATCCTTGTTGTATCAAGTTAATAGTTTATGTAATAAATAATGTTTAAGATTGTAATAAAAGCAAGGTTTCCATAATTAGACCTTGAATACTTGTAAACGTATGAAATCATTTTCAAAAAGACATACTTGTCACCAATATATACTTACTTTGTAAAACATGATGTTTCCACTAGATTTACACAAAACATAAATAAAATAAATATAACCATAAAGGTATCTTGTGGAATTACTTACATAATATTATAACCCTCTCGACTAGCTTATAATTTGAAACCCTCACGACTAACTTACAATGTAACACTCATGGATACATTATTGGGAAACCATCACAGTTACACTTGGAGTAACCATACGGCCAGACTTAAACTTACACATACCCAATGCATTATAGGGATATATAGGTCCAATAATTCATCATAAACAATTAATAAGAACCAGAACATAATTATACAACATGAATAATTTCATAAAAACATTGCTTTTTCAATTTTGTAAAACCGAATTTTAAAAGAGGATTTTAAAATAAAATCCCCATAGAAATTTCATATAATTTAAGTGATAGTTAATAGAGTGTATGAAATATGTATATAAACTGTCAATACACATAATTAAACATAATATAAACAAAACTAATCACACAAACAATTTTAATACCACATAATTAAAAAAGTTGAAGGATAACCCAAAGAATGAAAATTGGGTTAATAATTCCCTTAATTTAGGTTCGTCTTTCTTAAAATGTGTTTAAACATCCAGTATAATGGTTAAAATAGTGTTATAAATATCTTAAATAAACCTATTCGTGTTTATAACACCTTATATGATCATTTTATAACATCATTTCACCCTTTAATACATGACTTCCATGGCCGATTTGTATTTGATTTTCGTGTCATATGGAAATGAAATTCTAGAAGTGGAATGAAATGGTATTCATATGTTTCTAAAATATTAAATTATTCCATAAATTATTTTGGTTAAATTTTATGAGGTTTAATCATTCGATAAATATTTAGTGATATATGTTTTGATCATTTTGGTGGTTCTTTGATAATCATGATCTCGTTTCATCATATACAATTAATATTATGAAAATACGTTAACTACAGATAATAAGAGAGGTCACATAATACAATTTTAAAATCATATTCGTCCATTAATTTTTTTTACAAATAGATTTGAAGGAATTAAAGGAAATTAAAGAAACATAGTCCACAATTTTGGAAAATCGGCACATCGCAGAGGTTGTTCTTATTTTTAGAATAAGAGGGGGGAAGGAGAAGAAGTAAATTGATGAACTTTTTCATAAACATGATAAAATACATAATATATAAGATTATATGGCTTTAATGACTCTTAGATAAGGTGAGTAGAAGAGATTATACGAAAAGAATAGAATTGAAAATAAATCACATGAAAATAAAAGAGAATTTTTACCTCTTGATCTCTTCTCCTTGAGATCTTCCTTAATGCCCTTGTTTTTCGACATTTTTTGAGACTAGTAGGTCTTGTAATTGGGATAGGTTCTTGGGAATATTATTTGGTATAACTTAGATATGGCTCAAGGCTTGAGTGGTGTGAGAGGAAGAGGATGTTGAGGGTGGTATTTATAATGGAGTAGAGGAGTGTTTTAAATTATTTAAATTATTAGTTTTATATTTTTGATCAATACTATGAATTGTCTTGATTAATGTGACCAAAACTGTAATAACTGCATGCGAGTTCAAAATAATGACCATTTTCATCATCCATAACTCATCCATGACAAAAGAAATTCATTTATTTATCATATTTCATAATTATCGAATTTCTCTATTCACTAAAAATTCAAATATTTCAGAAAAATACCAAAAATTCACCCTAACCATTTTTTGAAATTTATAATTAAAAAATGAACTCCATTTTTTGAAAATAAATTTCTAAATATTATTAATTTAATTTTTAAATAAATTAATATTTTATTCCAAAAACAACAATTTTAAAACAACAATTGATTTTATATAACCTTGAAAAATTAATCAAGATCTCATTATCTTATAACCTTAAGAAAATAAAATAAAAATTTGATTTACTATTTACAAGGGTCATATTACTATTCATAAGGGTATGTTACTATTCACCTGAAACATGTTGGTTCTATCAGACTCTAATAACATACTGATCACAACTATAGATATCCATTTTTTGAAATTCAAATCACAAAAGTGGACAAATTATGTTTGGAGGCTAGTTTATAACTATCCAATTAAAACAATGTTTCATGAATTTTAATTTATTTTAAAAACCTTGGGGTGTTACACTAGGTTTTATCCCTTAATGTAACCTTTAGAGGTTTTGTTCAATCCTTGATTTTTGATGTTGTGGAATGAAAACACAAAAACCTTATTTTTCACTATTTTAGAATGGAACCTCGTTACAAGAATTAATATGTTTTTTAGTGACTAGTAAAATGAAACCCAAGTACATGCATATAATTTTAATGTTAGTGGATAGAAACCCCGTCTCTCACACATTTAAGGTAGTGATCAACTATCCCCTCAAACTCAATAGTATCGATCACCCCATCAATCACTTTAGAGATAGTGATAACATATTCTGATCACACTCAAGTGTAGTGATCACTAGATAAAATAAAAATGAGGAGACTTGATATATTCATGAATTATGAAGTAAAGTCTAAATCCTACCATAGGAATACAACAATAAGAAATGGGTGAAAGAGATAAAGTTGTTAAAATAGGATTGGGAATGATTAAAATGAACCACTAAGATCCCAAAAATGTTCTTCAAGTTATTTAAATTCATCCAATAACCATTATGGGTGTATTAATAGACTCAGGGGGATTTAGAACATTCTTTCAGTTTTGGTGAGATTATAAATTCATTGGGGGTCGAATTGAGGCATCATAGGTCCATTCCAATGGGTAGTTTTTTCAATGTATGGGTGACACTAGATAACTAGTGGTTTCAACTAGCAAGTCAGTGGAATGTTGAAATAACTTGGGCGCATCCAAGTACCATAAGGTATCCATGAGCACTTTTATGTTATGGGATCCAAAAATGATTCACATTTACCTCCTGAACACTCAATTTGGTCTAGAAAATCAATATAAAAATACATAAAATATAAATATTTAAATCCATCAAAATAATCTATTAAAAATGAAAATGGGTGTTTATAATCATCGAAAACTACATAAGAGAGTGTAGTGTATAATATACATCCACATTTTTATGATTAAAAATAGTTTGGAAATTAATGATATAAATACAGGAATGATGCAATTGATATGGATATAAACAAATGGAATTTAAATATTTTTTTAATGAAATCTATCCATGAAATTTAAAATCGCATTAAATTTGAAAACTTTGTTTATTTTAAAAAAATTTGTTGAATTATTTTTCAATTTAAAAAAATTTACCATGTTTTCCTTATAAATATAATTATTATAAATTCAATGTTATTTCCATCGTTTGTCCCCTTTTGGATTATCAAAAATAAAAAAATTATTTTGAATTTTTCTAAGGTCAAAGAGGTCTTTATATATAAAAAATAGTATAAAATATAACATTTAATATCAACAACGTACTCCCTTAATTTGAAACTATAAAAAATTTATTGAGATTCTTTCTATAGGTTACTTTCCAACCATAAATCTTCTCAAGGTGGTTTAACTTGATGGAGTAATAACACATATACCTTGATCACCATCAATACATGTAGCATGTTTCTCCATGACAATTTCTCTTGAGATATTTTTCCAACAAAAAAATAAGAGACCAAATATTTTTATAGAAAAATATTGGGTCTACAAATTTTAAAAACAATGGATTTTCAAACCCCTAATTTCATTTACTTTTTTATATAATAACTATTTAATTAATGATAAATTGATTTAATCCTTCCATATTCATCATTTTGGAAATTAAATTAAAAAATAAAGTGGCCAATCATCAAAAAATATTTTTAAAATTTATGAAGGGAATTAACTTTAAATTTTTTTGTACATTTAGTATCATTAGTGGTGAATTCTTGATTATAATAAAAATTTCCAAATGTACTATTTCCATGTTGTTGGAAACCCATAATAAAACTCAAATTCAACTCACATTGGGTGAAAATTCCAAGAGAAAATTTGTTCTCCTTAATTTTATTTTAAAAATTTTCAATGTTTGGTTAGTCGTTCAAATAAACCCTTTTACCCTTAATTTTATCTAAATCATTCTTCAAGCCTATATTTTCAATCAATAATAATTAAATTCTTATATATTTATCATCATCATTTTTATGGATAAAATAATTTATATTTATATTTTCTTCTTTTAGTTTCTCATTTTCTTTTAAAATATGATCCATCTCACTAACAATAATATTATATTTCATTTTATTCTCTTTGAACATTGAGGTAAAATAAAAAAATTATTCTTTTCATGGATCTATTAAATATTTTTTGACATGCATAATTTAATTAATTATAAGATAAATATGATGAAGTGGAAGTATTTTCCTCATTACATACCTCAATTTATTCAAAAAAGAACTTGGGCCTCCTATAAATTGAATTGGATAATGAGAGTGAGTCATCACTCTTACTCTATTCCAATGCCTTGAAGGCCTTTTTTTCTTTCCTTATCCTACTTTGAATTATTTTTTGAGATTGGGGTACTCCAGCTTTATATGACCCTTGTTACTACATTCTCTACATCTTACCTATGGTTTTTCTGATTTTAATTCCTTTCATAGTGTTAGTCCTTCATCTTCATGAATAATTTTTTCATCTTCTTAGCAAGATGTGATATCTCCTCTTTACTACAAGAAGAATCATAATTGTTGGGTTTGCAAGAAATTTTATAATTATCTATGAACTCTTTGGATTCCTTATTTATAATTACTTTCATTATAATATCATAGGCTATCAGTTTCCCAATAATATATTCTACTAGTATATTATTTATTTGATTTAAATCCCAAATCGCTATCACTTTTATTGACCAAGATCATGGAAAGACACAAATTATATTTTTTACAAGTGTATAGGATGGAACCCCATCACTAAAATACTTCATTACCTTATAAATATCAATGAAATGGGTAAAAATATATATTTATAGTATACATAGGATCCAAATAGAATATTTCAAAATCATGACGGAATATATCAATCCCAATATCCATTACTTTATTGGCACCTTCATGTATATCTTAAAATAATTTCAATTTTTCATGAGCTGTTTTAAAAAAAGATGAACTGTTAAATTCATTCCAACATATACCAAAATTTTGAGAATTCATGGATTTTCCATAAAGCTCTAAATCCACTATATAATTGGTTGTCCATTAGTAATCCAAATTTTTTGTGGAGGTATATACATGAATTATAATTATGCAATATACATAACCTATACATTTAAGAAAAGTTGAAATTCATGTTATCCACTAACTGTAGTTGGATCTGTTGAATTATGGAGATCTACCCATAGTGTGTCCCTTAAGAGATACTTGGGAAATCATGGGGGAGGCCATCATTTGATTGATAATTCCTTGAATTTGTTTAAGGTTTTGAAATCAAGTTTTGATTTAATACAAATATTTTTATAAGTAACGATGGCCAGAGGGGAGGGGTGAATTTCCATTCAAAACCAATTCGAAAAATAAAACTAATCATGAATTCATAAAAAAAATAAATCAATAAAAAAATTATAGGGGTTTATCACATTATAAATATAAATGTTGGATAAAAATTACAAACAATTGACAAAGAAGTTTGAAAATATTACACAAGGGATCCCAACATAATCTCCCCTCTAGTAACCTTGTGATTTTTTTACTCTTTATTTTTATTTTTTGTAGAAATACTACAAAAAAACATTATTTTTAGTGGATATAGAAAGTAAACCCATTGCAAGAAGTAATACATATGTTTTTAGTGGTTGGTAACAAGAAAACCAAATACACCGCTAGAATTTTAATATTTTTGGCTAGAAACCAAATTTCCATAACTATTATGATAGTGACCACTTATCCCCTAATGATTAATGGTAGTGAGAAAAAAATACCTCACATTAACATACTAATAAAAAATCACAAACACAATCAATGGTAGTGGGCACTGATGAAAAGGAAAAAAAGTATAGAATTTCTATACATACTACCAATGAAGAACACTCTCAATAATATTATAAGAATATAATAAGGAGATATGGGTGGAAGAGATAAAACTATGAGAGAAAGATTGAAAATGATGAAAATAAATAAAAAATACCAAAATGATATTAGATTTTTCCACATGAATCCAAGAACCCTTAGGGTGTATTTAAATCCTATAGGTACTTTAAGAACATCATGAAGGTGTTGGTTAAATAGAGAGATGTTTGAGGGTTGAATTATGAAAATCAGGGAAAATTCGAAGCCCTAATTGTTTCTCTAGTTGGGTGCCACCAGATAGCTGGTGGGTGGCATAGGTCAACGAGGGTTACTTAAGAAGACACATGGTTTTGTCCAGTCCCCACTAGGGAGATGATGGGATATTTATGTGGGGGACACAAAAATTCTCCCCATGGCCCACTTAATCAATTTTTTTGGTCATAAACCTCCATAAAAAATAAATATATTATAAATATTTAAATATATCAAAATAAACTATTAGAAATAGAAACATTAATTTGTGATTATTAAAAAAAACTAAGAGAGTGAGGTGTACAAGATACTAATTCTCAATAACCATAAGCACTCACATTATAATTTTTAGTTTCAAATGGTTGTCAACCACATGGGTAGTTGCAGAGATCAAAATTGAATAGATTCTCAATATAAAGGTATCGTAATAGTTTTTTGTACTTTATTATTATAGATGATGTATATAATGAGTTCACTAAAGAGGATATAATTTTAAAATATTTAGACTATTGGGAATTATCAATGAGTGATGAACTAAATTACATCAATGTTCCTGGAACATGGGATCTGATATAGAGAACCGTTTGGAATAAGATTCATAAAAACAAAATGGTTAATTAGTTTAAGTAGGAGGTGTATAGAATAAGATTCTATAAAAAATAGTTTTGAAGGGATTTCAATGAATGAAAAGTGTGTATTACTTAGTAATCATATCATTGATTGTTTAAAACATAACTATTTGAGTGGTTTTAATTTTGGTTTCATAATAAGTATATTATAAAGAATATTAGGATACGAACACAACATAAAATGATTATTTTTAAACATTCTAGGGTTCTAAGACTGTAGTAGGGATTTAATATAACCACATTAATATATTTTTATTATCCTATTTATCATTATTTTTTGTAATTAAATTATTAAAATACCTCAAACTTATATAATATAATATATATTAGTAATTAATTTTATAATTATGAATCCACAATATTTTTCATATAATATTAACTTGGACTATTATTAAATGTTTAAAATTAACCAACCCCTTCATAACTTTTCCATTATTCTTATTAGCACCAAAAAATGTGTTTCAAAACAATAATTTTATGTTTAGCCAACGGTTTTGATTTATGTGGTGTGGAATATAGCTTGATTATTTTGAAATTATATTGAAGGAAGACCATATTATTATTATGTTTTCATGATGGTGAAATATTATTATCCTGATCTCTTTGATCAAAGTGTACTATAATGTGTGTTATATGTTTTCTACTTGGATATATTATTCCTTAGTGGGGTTGGGGTGATGGGTTATCTATGTATCATCTTCTCCCTATTTGAGAACAAGCGGGACATATAACATTGGTGTATGGCTATATCGATGATGGATGATAGATTATTATCTTCTAGCCTATGAGTTTAGGAATATCATTATTTGTTGAGATATACAATGTGAATAACCACCTGAGTATGAGAATTATATATATCTCTCAATATCAAAGAATAGTTGGGATCCTCTCCCCACATATGTTTAATTGTAATTATTGTCATGGATACTAATATGTTAGTACTATTGGTGTTTTAGTTGAATTATATTTGATATTAGGTGAAGGATATTAGTTTGGTTTGTGTGATTTGTGTGTGTGTGTTGGGAGGGGTGGATATGAGATTTATTTTTTTATATTTTACTAGTGTGAGTCATTATACATAAATATATACCCCAATGTTTTTTATTTGTCTGTTTTTGAGCTATATGTACGATCATTACATGGGAGACTATTATAATATAGTTTATCATCTATGATAATGGATTTCCTATTATTCATAGATAACATTTGATCAAATAAATTTTGGATTAGAATTCTACTAAGTATGATTATACTCACCACTTATTTTTTATATTTAGAAGTATTTTTGGGGTTCCATTAGAAAAAATTATCTTTAAAGGTTAATAGATAGATAAAGAGTTGTTGTAGGCTATTATGGATTCATATTGAGGGTTTATAGTTATTTATTATATTCTTTGGTTTTGTAGTGTATTTTTTCCCACAAAGTTATTTTATGTATATTTTCATTGTATGTCATTACATAAAAGCATCATATATATAGAATTTACATTTGATATTGGACAAAGTTGGAGATTTTTCTAAGGTTTATCATATTTTCAACTTTATTATAGAATTATTTGTGAAATATATCCCATTTGTGTATTTTATACATTAAATTAATTATTGTATCCCTTGACCTATTAAATATAGTCCTTAGGTGTTACATTCAGATCTTTTTTTGTTACCATAGGTTTTGTTCCAACTAGATATATGTTGTTAAATAGATCCATTACAAAGGAATAATGTTTTATTGAAAATAAATCTATTATACTGAAAAAATATATTAAAAGTAATCTAGGATGGAAGAAGAAGTGGTGTATAATGGCTATAAGTATTTGATTTTTAGTTGAAACCATCAAGAAAAATAAATAAAAAAATATTGAGTATTGATAAAGAGGAATATTACAGATAGTCTAAGTGGAATATATGGACATAATTTAATCTTATTAAAATATAAAAAACGGTAGCAAGGAAATATAATGTAATATTAGAATAACATTCATAATATCTAACAAAAAATATTATTGTATATGTGGGTCCAATCTTTCATTAATGATGAATTATAATCCAATGGAGATGAATATATTAATCACTTATATAATTAATGTGTTTTAAATAAGTTTAATTATTTATAAATACCACTAGAATCCTTGGAAATAATTTTTTGGATTGAATCAAAATGCTTGGATCATGAATAATAACAAAATTTATAAATTTCATTCTGAATGTAATGCACCCTACTTCATATTTTTTCATATTTTATTGATTACATTTATAGATTAAAGTTGAAATACAATTTATATGTTATTCCCAACAATATTATTAAAAATTTAGAACCATGTTATGAATTAATTTAAGGAAATGTTTTTCTTGATAATAAATATGAAGAATTATTTTAAGGAGTGTTTTGAGAAAGATTTAATGATGAATTTTTTGGAAGGATTCAATGTAATTTTTCTCTTCTTTATCATATGTATAGTCGAATCATGTGATGAAATAAAATATAATAATTATTTACTAATTTAAAAAGATTATATTTAACAGAATTATTAATGAGTAATATATGGATTTGAGTATTAAATGATTTTTATTTATCAGATGTTACTTGTATGTCTATAGCTAGTGGTACCAGAATAATATATTGGGTTATTAAACTTACATACAAGTGACTAGTGGTCATTTAGTGAATAGTGGAAGAATATATCAAGCTTGTCCCAATAGGTAATTATAAAATTGTATGGATAAATTTAATATTGTATATAAAATAAATGTTATGACCAATGAAATTTTTCAATAGAATATTAAAAAAGATTATCTCCAGACCCAAGAGAATATCCATTTAATGTTATATTTATAATTAATTTAAATAGAATAGAAGAAACAATACCTCAGTATTTTGATCATTATTAAATGATGATATAGATAATTTAAAGCCATTTTTGATTAACCATCAATGATTTTGTAGGATCCTATTATGAAATTTCTCTAGAGATAATTGAAATGTGCTCATATAATCTCTAAAAATGAAAATTTATTTTTTTGTTCTATTACAATGGGTTGAATGTATTTTGGTGTTCATTTTTATTATACTCGTGGTCCATTCATACCTAGAGAATATACCATTCAATCTTTTTCTTAAGATAGTTGAAGAGGTTAGAGAATATCATGAATGTTAATTAGTTTTTGATAGAGATATTTAGATTTAATTGTGAAAAATATTATCATTTTTTATCAATATCAATCAATCTCTACACAATAAATGTAATCATATATTTATAGACTTAGTGTTAGGGTTAAAATAATTTTTAATTCAAAAATGTACCTTAAAAATTATATTAAACTGCACATTACCCCATACCATATAATAATTTTAATATTATTATTTTTCTCATGGATTGTTTAAATTTTCTCAATGATAAAAATTATTTTATTAGAATGTAATTAATTTTTATCAATGGTCAATGTCTTGTTCCACTCAGACTCATAATCATTTACTGAATACCAAAATATATATTTTTTTACATATTTGTTCATTAAATTAAAAAATGTACTATCCGAGGAAAGGTGAATAAATATTTATTTGATAATTACATGAATAAATAAATAATTTCTTTTATAAATTAATATTTATTTACTACAGAAAAATATCAAGAGATAAATAAACATTATAGCTTAACATATTTAAACAACTATATTTAAAATAAATATTTATCTAATATTTCCAATTGACAAATACTGAATAAAATTTTTCATCAGTCCTGGGAATAATATTTTTAAGATCCCAAGAATCATATGAGGTAGATTTCATTTAAATTTTGGTTCAAATCCATTTTTATAATGTTAATGTAGTATTTCTAAGGAGAAACGTTGGTCGTAGGTGTGTCCTAGGGATTAAGGGAATGAAAGAGATTAAAAAGAGGCCATACTATGCTTGTATCACAATTGGTACATTATTAGAACAGCCTATACACTATTATCATGTGTATTGTAAATGGAGGGTTCATGGTTTTGTAAATTGTTCTAGTTGTCTAGGATACCATTTGGCTAAATATCCATGGATAGAGGTGAGCACATTGGCGATGCATGGTTTTCTAAACCATGCTATTGCCTCCCCAAAAACTATGCGTCCTAGTCCCATCTTGGTAAAACATAACTGCATGGTTGGCGTAAAGATTATCCAACTGTGCATCCAAACCATGAGACCATTTAAAAATGAGGAATTTCCAATTTTCCCTCCCAATTATATATTTTCCTATCAAATTTTATTACTCATTTGATACTAAACTACTTAGGGTGAGAACCAGGAGGTTTCAATTCCTCCAATAATGAATCTATCCTAATTCGTTTGAATTTAGAGTTTCGTTTGGTTAAAATTGAAGGTATGGGTATGTCTTTGACTCTATTTAATCATTTTTTTGAAAGTTTCATTTATGATTATTTCCAATTCTTTTGAATCTCATGAACAATATTTCTAGGAGGTTCTCAACCTTGGAATTTGAGCTTTTTTATTTAAAATCTCAAGATGATGTTAGAATAGTTTTTGTCTATGATCATGAGGTAGGTGTTCTATGCGGTGTCACCCATTTACATGAAGTTTTATTTGTGTATGTGATGTGTTCCATTAATTCAATGGCATGTGGCAATTATTCTAGGTTGCAAATAATGAATATTATCCCTTAAAATGATGTGTGGAGCCCTTTATGGACTCCATTAGTTCCATCAATGATTATGAGTCCATGTTTGAGGGTACCCATGGGGTGTTCTAACCACCATCAATATAGTATGGTATGGTTTTAAAATGATTATATTGATGGAATTTAGTTTAGCTGATTAGGCTCATTGGTTAGTTTATTAACATGGTTAAATTGTAACATGGTCTATTTTTGGAATTAATGTTTTTATGAGTTTTTATGGGGTGAGATAAAATCTTCTAATGTTATATGCTTTTGATAAATTTCTATGAGTCTTTTGAAAAACCTATTGAAGGAGTATGTTTTATGTAAATATGGTTTTGGGTTTTAATTAGTGGATTTAACATCTTTAAAGTACGTAATGTTTTCGAATGACGTGTTTAACTCAAAGTGTTTTATGAAATGGGTATGGTTAAATTTGATATATGGAATATAAGGATAAAATGGTAAAGGTTAAATGGGGATTTATTGTGTTGTTAGTGGTGGAAATGAAATTAATGGTTATGTTTTATGATTCAAATGTTAAATTGTTTGATTATGGAATTTGTGATAGTGATGAACCACCTCAGAAAATATGAATAATGGTATGGTTGGATGTTGGACTAATGATCCTCATCCTTGGGTGGAACATAATATTGATCTATATCCCATTGATATAATGTTATGGAGGGATGTTGGACTCATTATCCTCTCCCTTTGGCAGGATAGACTAATTCTACCAGCACCATGATGAAGTTTACTTTCATAGGATTCAATGATTCTCCTGGATTCAAGGGAATGGACATTGAGTTCCATATCATGGTAGTGATGGTCAGGCATGATGATCTAAATAATAGTTAAATAATTGGAGTGATACTTCTTAAATGTTGTCATATGACCAACTTTGGAATATTTTTTAGACAACCAACACGTTGTAAAGAAGGTTTGACTGGTTCAGTTATTGATTGAAACATTAGGGCCAATGAGGTTAATTAAATAACATATAATAATGTAAAATTTGAATGTGTTAATTATTTATAAATTTATCCATGGACCATCTGTTTGAGATTTTGATCAACTAGATATTGATTTAGACACTTTCCATGGTGTCTGACTGATTTGTAATCACACATATCTCCAGATCTAATAAAACTTAGGTACCCCAGAAGATGTTATAGGTTTTATGTATATATTCTATATATGGAAATGGATTTTGTTTTACGTTTGGTCTTGTTGGATTGGGCATGGGAAGTCTAGAAATAGTTGAAATCATGGTCTTATTTGGGGTTTTTTCATTGTTTTGGTATTTTTGTTTTTTATTTTATGACTTCCGGAGATGTAAAGTGTACATACCATTGATATATTATGTTTTAAATTTCTTTTTATTAATATTTTCTATATTTTATTTCCTTTATGTATTACACTGATTGTTTGATCTATTGATATTTTTGTTTTTGTTTTACTTTGATAATGTAGTATTGTCTCTCTAATTTATATCTATAGACCTACTCTAGAATTCTAAGGATCTAGTATATAGGGAGGCATTGTTGAGTTCATGTGGCACAGTTTATTAGGAAACTTATATTGGTGGAACCCAATACAGGATGGTTCAAAGTGGTATTAGTTTTGGTGTATTTTTTTTACTATTTGGTCATGCTAGACATGAGACTAGGGTGTTTTTAGATCATGATAATGAGATCATTCCTAGGTTAATGTAACTCCATGAATAGAGAAAATATCGAGTTACCAGGGGTGTGAAAATTATGTTCTTTATTTTTGTATTACAATTGATATATTTTCAACCTCGGCTGGTTCTCTTTTGTGTAATGTTAATGATTTATAATGTTTTTATTTTTGTCCTTATATGGAAAGGGATTTTGTGTGTTCATGAATCATGTTAGGCTTATAGGATTGGTATATCATATGAATTATTCATTTCTTTTATAGTTTTCTGTGATTCATATTTGATAGTACAATATTGTTTAAATATGGAATTTTTCTACTGGTAATTTATATTTTCCTATGGTTATATATGATTTATAGGGGTTTGTATTTAAATTTTCCACTTCAATTTATATAGTTGGTATATAATTTTTTGGTTGCAATAAATTTGACTGAATCCTCATGGGAAATATAGGTAATGGGTAGGTTTAAATGTCTTGTAAGGTGATAATTCAAGTTAAATAAAGAATATATAGGAAGATTATAAGTTTTTTCCAATTAAAACTTGTGAATGAGATTATATTTAATGAAAAAAACATTGTAATTTTAAAGTGAATAAAACTAAGGATTTTGAAATATGGTTAATGAATGTTGTTGAAATGTTATTCCTTGGGCTTTAAAATGGTATATTTTTTTAAAATATAAATGAGAAATGATGAAACCATTAGGTAATTTGAAATGGGTATCCCTTGTTTTTTACCCACACTAGGTATGGGTGGTCTGGGCAATGAGTGTGTCACTGTTTTGAGATACTTGTTTACATAATTGTATTTCTTGATCAGTTTAGATATATTGGGTACAAGGATGCTACTTGTTGTGTCTATGGTTAGGTTGTGACCTTGAGGTTGTGAGAGGTCATATGATATTTTGAATGTGGTGACACTTATGGGATGTGACAATGTGGATTTTTTATGAGACTATGAAATGGGTTCCTTTTGTGTGGTGTCTTTAGTATGGTATGTGGTTTCCAAGAGGAGTTAAATGATATGTATTTAGGAATAGGGCCATGAGTGTCATTTGTGAGCTGTGAATTGGGTGAGGTAAAATGTTTATAGCTCAATGGGAGATCCTAGTTATATTCTTTATGTAACTATAGTTTAGGGAGTTGGTGTATTTTCACCATCAAGGGTGACACATGAGAGGGTACAACCATGTTGTGATCACCATTGGGTGCATGATACATAGGTGGATTTTTTTTGTCTTTTTATAGTGATGTATGAAGAGTGGTGATTAGTATGGGGCCTAGAATTATAAGTTAGGTGGAAGAGACAATGGTTTTTGAAATCTGACTTGATTTCTGATAATGAATTAGTGTTTTGAAGGACCTTGAAACACCATGAGAGTGGAGGGGTGAATCAGAGTGTCAAATTTTTCTTTTAAATAGATGGATATTGTTCCCACATTGGTAGAAACTTGTTAAACCTGTCTGAAGTGGAAGTGAAAAAGAGAAACAATCACATGAAAATAAAAGACACCTCAATTTTACTTGGTTCACCACTAAGAGCTACGTACAAAGAGAATACATTGATAGTGTGTTGGTCATACCAAAAACCACTAATCTTCACAAGTTGTGAATTACAAGAATTTGGCACAGTCACTCTATGCCAGGTGCACTACCTTTAAATGGTTTTGGGGATAACACTCTACATCTATCAGATAACTTCTGCTGACTCCCCCTTTCTCACTGTGTTGGAAGAATATTCACTCAGTTTATTGACTTGAAGGTTGCTTCAATGGTTTAACATTAAATCATACATCCTAAACTATAAATGGATTCTCTATTGAAGTCCCGTTGTCACCCACAAATGTAATTTACTTTCCCACGCAATGATAGGTTATGGAAATTAATTTCTCAAACTGATTTGTTCAATTTTTAGGCTTCCTTGGGTGTTCTATGTACCACTTTACCTATTCTACATACTGAGTAGTGGGCATGGTTTGCATATCACCTCCTCCACAGACCACTATTGTTTCAGTGTACTGTTTAGTCCCCCCACGTACTGCCCTACTTTTCTGTGTACTGCCATACTCCATGTACTGCACGTGCTCTACATACCAGCTCCATATAATACCTCCGCAAACTACCTTCTGCAAACATCCCCTACTTTGCGAACTACCTCTGATCCACCGTGTACTGTAAGATCTTCCTCCGCGAACCGCACCCTCTTCTATAGAATATTTTTTCCTCTGTAGATCACTTCTTCCTATGCAGAGTTTCTTTCCTATGAACTAGTATAGACTTCTCCACATTCCTCTCGGTTTTCTTAATCTTTGTTCCTTTGTATAAATAAAGGGGATTAATGGTCCTTATATTGAAAAAATAGATCCAAAAAATATACAAATCCAAGATTTACTTAATCTTTTATTTGGTACATCCTCCACTACCGCTCATGTCCCGTGAACTGTAGAAATCTCACGAACCTCCAACATTCCACATAGTGCATTCCTATACTGCAAACTATCATTGCAAACCATTTTTAGTTCAACAAACCACTTCACATACCATTCCTCTCACCTAGTGCATGGTCGCGAACCATTCCCATAACATGGTATGTGGTTCATTTTCTGAGGTATGTGGTTCCTGTAAAACCTTGACAATTAATTTATTTTTATTTTATTAATTTTTGGCCCTGGGTTCTTGCGCCAAGGTCCAGGATGGGTCCCAGATTAAAATCTTTGTCACTTAATATTTTTATTGGGTTTCAGATCTGTACGCGGTCACCGCACGGTTGGTGGTAGCCGCACAACCGGTCCTTGTGTCATGCAATTTCTCATTATTATTATTATTGTTGTTGTTGTTGTTATTGTCATTATTAATATTTTTATTATCAATATTCTAAATATTATTATTTCTATTATTATTGTATTATTATTATTATTATTTTATTATTATTATTATTTATATTATTATAATTATAATTTTTATTCTTTCTATTATTATCATTATTATTATTTTCATTATTTATATTATTATTATTATTATTATGTAACGAAAAAAAATCCATATACCTAACCTAGACCCCCCATCTCCCCTGTTTGGTTGCGCTATAACCCAGACCCCCACCACCTTTACCCTTGTAGCGACCGCACCCAGGATGTCCTCCTACGACCTCCCACTCGATCCCCAGCCTTTGCACCCAGGCCTTCCACCCTCACCTCATCCTAGCTCCAGCCTGCCTTCCGCATTCACCCCTCCTGTAGTCACCCCACTCCCCACGCCCAGCACCTGCTCCCTCATACCTCAGCCTTGCCCCTCGCTTTCTCCCTCTCCAGGCCCTAAGCCTACCTACTCACCCCCTTTGTGCTACACCTCTTCCCTCCCGGCCTTGCCCTCTCTCCAGCACTGACCTCGTCCCCCCTCCTACTCCAGGCTGCCTCGGCCCTGCCATTGATGCTCCTCCTTCTGCCTTCTGCCCTTCGGACCTCCGCCTTCGGCCTCCCTCACCACACCCAGCCTCCTTGCTCTGGACTTCTGCCCTCAACTGCCAACTGCTAGCCACTCACCCTTCACCCTTCCATCACCCTCTGCCTACATCTGGCCCTCTCTCGACCTCCACCGACCTCATCCCAGCCCTGAGCACTCACCCTCCCCAGGTCACCCCTTGGCCTCAAACCCTCCGCAGACCCAACCTCCCTCGTTCCAACCCTCCACACCACTGGCCAGGCTGCACCCTCAATCCCCAACATCATCCTACCTTTATTTTTTCTTAGCCACACCTTCTAATGGCTCGAATACCCATACGCATGACATTTTCGGTGACCTGAACCCCCTGCCCTCCTTGTTCAGACCACTAGCAAAACCGAACCCCTACATGGATTCTCTGGCTTACGCTTGTGTGGCCTCACCCCCCCTTACCGAAAACCATTTCCTCCTCCAGTATATATAGTTATTTACTTATTTACTTATTTTTTTATTTTTTTATTTTTCTTAATTTCATCTTTTGAATTTTTATTTAATTTGGATAAATCCTAATACTTTCGCGGGTTGCGTGTCGTGTGTTTTTATTTCTATTCAACATGTGCGGTTAGTCTGTGAGGTATTATTCTACCTCCCAATAAAGTTTCTTCGTGCTCACATGCTATTAAGGTAGGTGTTTTCGACTGTTTTTATTTCCCACACAACACATGACACTTGCGTGTTTTAAATAATTTTTGAAATACATTTTGCATCTTCATAAGTATATTACCTAATTGGTTGCAATTTTTTTGTGTCAATTAAAATTGTTTAAAATAGTTTTGGGGTAAGTCTTTTATTTTGTGTAGGTGTTTCCATATATAAATATTATTTGATGAGCCTTTTACCTGTTTAACTGGTTTAGCATGCTCTATAATTAAATTGTTGGGTGTGAACTCACATTTTAAGTAGGTCTAATATGTATTGACTTATATCTGTAGTAAGTCATGTGATATGAACCATGTTATTTGATAAAACCTATAGTGTTTCACTTGATAGTGTTTTATGAACTGTGTAATGAATATATTTAACCAGGTAAGTACTGAAGATTGTGTTTAGGTGTGGCGTCGATGTATAATTTGTCACAAAGGAAGATTTGAGTAAGTTTTGTGTTTTAGGCCATGTGTTTTTTCTTAAAATTTCTTATTAATTATTCATGGTGTTTTATTTAATAGTGAAAATTATTTATTTAATTCTGAAATAGTTCTTTTGGTTGTTCAAGTGGTGTGAATTAGTTTTAAAAGGTGTGAAAGTAGTTTTCTTTAACGTTTGGGTATGCATTTTATTTTAAAATGGAATTCGCTTGTGAACTCTATGAGATCATGATGTAAGTCTTTTTTTGGTCCATTTGAAATGTTTTATGAAATGAGTGAATGATTTATTAAATTATTTTTGACATGAAAATCATGAGTACAAAGTGTTTTGGCGTGGATTTGAGTTTTATTTAAAATTGAGTGCTAATTTTTTGAAAAATATTCTTTCTTTCTAAATGATTTTGGGTTCTTGTGTGATTTCTGAAATGGTTTGTATAGAAATATTTGAGAATATGTCTATTTGGATTTGTAAAGAAAAAAAGTGGTGTTTGTGTGATGTTTTGGGAAATACTTTTAGGCATGTTGAGTTAAAGGAAATTGTGAAAGTTTGAACCCAATGGGTAATAATTGTACTAACTTTTAAAGGAGACTTTGGATTCTGTGGTTTATCATAGAAGCCCTACTATTCAATTTTAATTCCCACACCTATCATTATCATTTCAGATGAAGGTTTCCTTTGCTCTGTTTTTCTTGTATGAGTTTTTTATTGTTGGAATAAGTTCGACCTTTGGTTTGGAGGTGACCTGAAAGGACACATGGAGGTACATTGAGCTGTTCTGTTTATTTTCTTTTTCTGCTGCTCAAGTTCAATTTTATTATCCTATTTATTCCTATATATTAATTTTTATTTATGGGCCAAATCATTTCAAGTTATTAAATTTTGATGCCCGACACTGGTTTCCAGACTATAGAGATCGAGAACTCCCTTTAGGCCATGTCACTAACCAGCTTGGGTGACCGATTTAGGCTTGACCCAGGTTGGTTCATGAAAAAATGGTATCAGAGGCGACTCTTGTTATTTGGGGTGTCTGGTAGATGTATATTAGGACTGTCGGGACTCGAGAGGTAGGTACATGAAGGATGTCATGAACCCTCACCTGTTCCGAACCTCGAGTTGCCAAGGGTTGTCTGGGAATTGAGTCCTTGTCTAGTTCTGGTTTGATTTAGGTTCAGGGATGACAATGGAGGCAAGAAAATTTAACATCGTGATTTCACATGGAGTAGTGACCCATGTGGAGTCTGAGTACATGGTTTAAGTTCTTCCTAGTTATTGATGGTTACTTGGGTCATGTCCCACTTCTATGTCTCTAGGTTAAGCATGACTACTAGTCCCTCACTCTGGTAGTTTGATGCAAGTTTAGTATTATCTTGGTTCTGATTGGTGTGAGTGAACTTTTGAAAATGAAAAAGTGTTTTTTGAAATGATAATGATTTCTTTTAAATGGTTTTAAATTTATGGAATGAGTTTTTAAAAATTTTAAAGCTCCTGGTCTAAAAATATGATGTTTTCTTAGAATTGGTAGAGAAATGGTTTGGGTGCAACCTCAAGTACTCTTTATGAACATTTGTACATGTGAAGGAATGCATGAGAAGTGCGTGTTGGTGCTTATGAATGAAATCTGATGAAGACATGTGCAAAAGTTCATGGGATCAATGGAGTGTGTACTTGGAATTAAAGGCTTGACATTGTTTTTTTAAAATAATTTTAAAAAGGGAAATGATTTTAGAAATTGATTTTGGTTTAAAAAGTGTCCTTGAAAGAAGGCTGTTTTGAAATAAAAAATGAAATAGGGTTTTTGAAAAAGGAGTTTTGGGTTGTGGTTGTATTTTTTTGGTTTTTGAGTTGGTCATTTTAGATCAGGATGATACTTTTAATTTTACCTTGATTTAATATCGGTTTTGGCTTTGTGATTTATATATTTTTTCAGAAAATTCCACCCAGAAAGGTCCCCGAGGTCTCTGATAAGTCATTACTAGTTTTTGGTCCTTCTTGGACATTACCTATCCTTCATAGTGATCTGGTTATGTTAGAGGCAGTAGAGTGTCTTAAAGAGGTCGAATTTATCTTCAAGGTATTTGGAACTCCTGATTCTATCAGAGTGTGTGCCGTTTTGGGTTTGTTTGAAGTTACAACTTTGGATGAATGGTAGTTGTTCACCCCACCATCACTTCATGTTGGGATGACGTGGGATGTCTTTAAATCCATCTTCGTCTGATGGTTTATACCTAAAGAGGTGAAGACGATGAAAAGGGATGAGCTCATGCATATTCAGTAAGGAAAACATATGATGAATTCATATGTTGACCATTTCAAGGATCTTGTGTCCTTTTATCCAGAGGTAGTATCACAAGATTTGATGAAAGACTTATCTCTTCATTGGGGGTATTAGTCTAGAGATCAAGAAGTCATTCCTCCATTCTAGGGGAAATTGTTTTGAGATGTTGGTGGATGAGGCGTTTTTAGATGAGTTGGTATATGGAGCACAGATGGTTGGAAATATAGTTTATTCAGTTGCTAGAAAAGTTTCCCCATCAATCAAGCAGGGTGTGACAGAAGAACCTATTACTAATGAGTCCTCTAATGTTGTTCTGGATTCCATTTCGTTGGACCATTCAGTGGTGTTCCACCAGTGTGGCCGGTTTGGGCATGTGAAACTGTCATGCCACATCCTTCCGAAGACGTGTTGTCATTATGGATATCTAGGTTATCTAGAGATGTTATGCAGGAAGCATCAATTGAAGAAGACGCTCTGACCAGAGAAATTACAGTGCCTGACTGTGAGGTAGAAGATGCTTCATCCATCAGAACCCCAGCCATAGGTCTTGGGGTGAAGCTCCCGCACAGTCAGGAGCTGTAGGAGGTGTGAAGCCTCGGTTTGGGTTTTGTGTTCTGTGTTGGAAGTGGGACATTTAAATTCTTTTAATCCTTGTTTTCTGCTGTTAAAGTTTTGACATTGTTGTAAGTTCATTGTTTTTTCGTGAAGTTTTGATGGACACATCCTATTTTAATTCAAGTAGTCCTGGTTATGTGAATGTAGTTTTCTGAATCACGCATTTTTCTTAAAAGTGTGTTTGGCCCCTGTATGGGTTGATCTTGGTTTAGCAGTGTTCGTTTGGAGACGTATGTTCCTGTAAAGGACTAAATTCTTGTAGTAATGCTCTAGTTTACTTCTGGGATTACATTATGTTCATAGGTTTTTCTCTAATGTTGGGGGTTTTTGGTTTTGGTTTAGAGTTCTGAGTTTTAGTTGAGGTGTTGTTCACTCATGCTATAGAAGTTAGTTTGGATCAGTTGGGAGTTCCTACATCACCCCCCTTCTCAGGGTGGTATGTTTGGGTATTAATTTTTCAAATCAATTGAGTTCTTGTTTTGGGGAGAACCCCCTCATGTTCTCCCATTCTCTTGAATCGTGGTTTCTTTAAGTTTTAATCAGGCATGATTTCTTTTTTTGTCTAATGTTCGGCTGAGTGACTTTTTGGGGGAAAAAAGTGTCTGTGGTTGGGAGAATTATCACACCCCGACAATTAATTTACTTTTATTTTTTTAATTCTTGGCCCTGGGTTCTCTCACCAAGGTTCGGGCTGGGTCCCGGATTAAAATATTCATCATTTAATATTTTTACTGGGTTTTAGACCCGTGCGCAGTCACCATGCGGTGGGCATTTGCCACACAACTAGCCCTAGTGTCGTGCAATTACTCAATATTATTATTATTATTATTATTATTATTTTTTTCATTGTTATTATTTTTATTATCATTATTCTATATATTATTATTTCTATTATTATTGTATTATTTTTAATATTTTATTATTATTATTTATATTTTTGTAATTATAAATTTTATTCATTATATTATTATCATTATTATTATTTTTATTATTTTTATTATTTTTATTATTAATTTTATTATTATTATTATTATGTAATGAAAAAAAATATCTAAACCTAACTAGACTTGGCGCCCCCCATCCCCCATATTTTGCTGCGCTGCAACCCAGACCCCGCCGCCTTCACCCTTGCAGCAACCGCACCCAGGATGTCCTCCTCTGCACTCCCACTTGATCCCTAGCCTCTATTCCCAGGCCTTCCACCCTCACCTCATCCTAGCATCAGCCTGCCATTCGTGTTCACCCCTCCTGTAGCCACCCTACTCACCACGCCTAACACCCTCTCCCACATACCTCGACCTCGCCCCTCGCTTCCGCCCTCAGCAGACCCTTAGCCTCCCTGCTCTCCCCCTCCGCATTGCACCTCCACCCAATCGGCCTTGCTCCCTCTCTAGTACCGGCCTTGCCCCCTTCCTACTCCAGGCCACATCCACCCCTCCCTCATTGCTATACCTTCCTCCTCCCGCCCTTCAACCCTCCACCTCCAGCCTCCCTTGCCACACCCATCCTTATCATTTCGGACTGCCGCCCTCGGCTCCCGACTGCCATCCGCTCGCCCTTCACCCTACCAAAGCCCTCTGATTGCATCTGGCCCACCCTCGACCTCCGCCGGCCTCATCCCGGTCCTCCGCACTCGCCCTCGCCAGGTCACCCCTTGGCCTCAACCCCTCAGTGCACTCGACCTCCCTCATTCCAACCCTCCACACCACCGGCCAGGCCGCACCCTCAACCCCCAACATCGGCCTCCCCTCCTCCCTTCCCAACTACACCTTCCAGTATCCCGAATCCCCATGCATGCACGGTTTCTGGTGATTAGACCCCCCTACCCTCCTTGTTCCAACCAGCAGTGACACCAAACCCCTACGCAGCACGTCTGCCTTTCTCCGATGTGGATGCATCCCACCTTTCCAAAAACTGTTTCCTCCTCCGGTATATCTAGTTATTTATTTATTTTTCTTAATTTCACCTTTGAAATTTTTATTTAATTTGGATAAATCCTAATAATGTCACGGGTTGTGTGTTATGTGTTTTTATCACTGTTCAACATGCACGTTTAGTCTATGAAGGATTATTCTACCTTCCATCAGAGTTTCATTGCAATTTCATGCTATTGAGGTAGGTGTTTCCGATTGTTTTCCTTTCCCAAAAAACTCATGAAACTTGTGTGTTTTTAATAATTTTTGAAATACCTTTTTCATCTCCATAAGTATAGTACTAAATTGGTTGCAATGTTTTTTTGTCAGTTAAAATTGTTTAAAATAGTATTGGGGTATGTCTTGATTTTGTGTAGGTGTTTCCATATATAAATATTATTCGATGAGCCTTTTTTACCCATTTAACTTATTTATCTTGTTCTATAATTAAATTGTTGGGTGTGAACTCACCTTTTAATTAGGTCTAATATGTATTGACTTATTTTTGTAGCACGTCATGTGACATGAAGTGAATTCTTTGATAGAAACCTATAGTGTGTCACTTTCTAGTGGTTTATGAACTGTGTAATTAATGTATTTAACTGGGTGAGGACTCTAAACCCTGTTTCAGTGTGGCGTTAATTTTCAATTAGTCACAAAGGAATATTTGAGTAAGTTTTGTGTTTTAGGCCATGTCTTATTTCTTAAAATTTCTTAATAATTTTTCATAGTGATTTATTTAATAGTGAAAATAATTTCATTAATTTTGAGATAGTTATTTTGGTTGTTAAAGTTGTGCGAGTTAGTTTTATAATGTGTAAAAGTGGTTTTCTTAAACGTTTGGGTATGCATTTTATTTTAAAATATAATTTGCTTGTGAACTTAGAGAGATCGCAATGTAAGTCTTTGTTTGGTCCATTTGAAATGTTTTTACGAAATGACTTAATGATTTATTAAATTATTTTTGACATGAGAATCATGAGTAAAAAGTGTTTCAGAGTGCATTTGAGTTTTATTTGAAAGTGGGTGCTAATTTTGTGAAAAAGATTCTTGCTTTCTAAATGATTTTGGGTTCATCTGTGATTTCTGAAATGGTTTGAAATGAAATCTTTGAGCATATTCCCCTTTGTATTTGTAATGGAAAAAGTGGTGTTTGTGTGATGTTTTGGATAAGACTTTTAGGCATATTGAGTTAAAGTCATGTTTGGCACTTTTAACCCAAGGGTAATGTTTGTACTAACTTTTAAAGTAGATATTGGATTATGTGGTTTATCTTGGAAACCCTACTGAGCATTTTTAATGCTCATGCCTATTTTTATCATTTCATTTGAAGGTTTACTTTTCTCAGGTTTTCTTGGCTGATTTTCTCATTATTGGAGCAAGGTAAACCTTTGGTTGGGAGGTGACTTGAAAGTTCACGTGGAGGTACGTTGAGTTGTTTCGTTTTTTTCCCACTACTCGAGTTCAATTTTATTATTTTGTTTATTCATGTTTATTTATTTGTCTTTATGGTCCAAATTGTTCCCAATTATTAAATTTCGATGTCCAACACTGGTTTCTAGCCCGTGGGGATTGGGAACACCCTTCTATCCATGTTGCGGACCGGCTCGAGTGACCGGTTCATGGTCGACCCAGGTTGGTTCATGATAGTTCCCTTATTGTTCCTATTTTATTTTTTGTTTCACATACTGTTAACTCCTACATGAATAAACTTCTTTTTCCAACATCAAACTCCCGATTTGAGCCCCCAAAATTTGGAAAATACTAATAAACTATACCACCTTCAATACTGATTTCAGCCTCAATCATACGACCACATTCCTTGAATACTCTCTGGTCATCTATATGCATATTGACAAAAAAACCAGACTCCATTATTATCAATGAAAATTCTTTGGTCCAACAATCTTCTCCTTTGGGTTTATTAGAAATCTCTAGATAAATTTACTAAAGTTTCAACCATGATCAAAACCTAAACCTTCAAGAAACAACTCATTTATCACTCTAAGTCTACATGAGTAGTGCTCGGTGTAGAAAGCAAGAGAGAGGACCTAAATTAAGGTCTCATGATTTTTATTTTCTCCACCATAGTTTCATTTATGACTTTCTCTATTTACCATCTTTCCTATATCCAAAAAAATCCATTTCACAATCCATTGAATTTATCCATCTATCCCCATTGGAAATAATCCCAAAGAACTAAATCTTGACTTTTAGAGCTCAAAAACTTCTCCCCTAGATCATATCTCCCCATAAACTTGAATCACTTCCAGAAATAGATTAAAATAGTTATAAAACTTGGGATAGGGGAATTTTGTGACCTCCTTATGTAGTAGGAGTTGGTTGAACACCAAGGTTCAACCGATGTTTCTCAAACACATTTTCTACTAATGGCTTGGTAAGAATATCAACCACTTTCTCATCAGTTCCCACATGATCCATTTTAACCATTCCAAGAGAATACTGAACAATATTATTTATAATTTCAATTGCACTCATGTTATCACAATAAATTACCATTGGTTGTTTCACCTCATCAACAATGTCAGTTAGTTGATACTTCATCCAAAGTAACTGAGTGCAAGATGTTGATGTAGAGATATATTCAGATTCTACAGTACTAAGAGAAGTACATTCTTATTTCTTGCTCAACCATCCCACACATTTCTTCCCAACATAGAATGATGCACCACTAGTTGACTTTCTATCCAGTAAATCTCTATCCCAGTCAACATCAAAAAATGTTTATAGTTCACCATCACTTCCTACAGAAAAATGTAATCTATAATTGTGAGTACCATGAATGTACCTCATGATTCTTTTCACTGCTACCATATGCTCTTATTTCAGATTACTCTGAAAGTGGGCTTCTAAGAATGTTGTGAAACCAATATTAGGGAATGTTTCTATCAGGTACAATAATATTCTGATGATTCTACTATACATTGTGGGATCCACAGATGTCCCATCTTCATGCTTTCCAAGTTTTATTCCAACAGAAATGAGAGTCGACATTGGTTTGGAATCATGTATATAAAATTTCTTTAGTTGATCTCTTGAATACTCTTCCTAAAAAATGAAGGTGTAATCCTTCTTCTGAATAACCTACAACCCTAAAAAGTATGTGATTTCACCAATCAATGACATTTCAAATTCTGATTTCAGGTGATTGGTAAATTCATTCATTGATCCCTGCCTACTTCCAACAAAAATAATATCACCAACGTACACCAATACCATGAAATTATCCTTCTAAGAATTATTTACATAGATATTGTGATCTAATTCTCCTCTTTTTAATTTAATATTTTTGAGGTAAGAATCTAGTCGAGAGTACCATGCCTGTGGTGTCTACTTTAGTCCATAGAGATATTTATTTAATCTGCTGACCTTCATTTTATAATTTATAAGAAGGAAACCCACTAGTTGTTCAATGTAGAATTTTTCCTCAAGAACACCATTTAGAAAATCTGTCTTGACATCCATTTGATTCACTTTGTATCCTATTTATATTTCCATGGAAATAAATAGCCTCTTTGACTCCAATATAGCCATTAGATCAAATGTTTCTTCAACAATGATGCCTTTAATCTGTGAATATCCTTTACACACCAATCACACCTTGTTTCTGATCACATTTCTATGTTCATCGAATTTATTCTTGAAAATCTACATTTATCAAATCACATTGTGATTTTTGGGTCTCTTAACTAGATCCCATGTTTCATTCCTGTCAATATGATCTAGTTCTTCATTCATGGATTTAACCCATGATCCATCCTTTTAATATTATTCAAATGAGGATTGTTCCACAACGAACATGAATATATATTGTGTAGTATTTTTTATTCTCCTTGTTTGTGTGGGTGTATACCAATCCTTGATGATATTGGATTGATCAATATCTACTCTTAAATTTCTTATTTGAGGTTCAAATAATTCTCTCCAGCCATGGTTTCCTCTTTTGATTCTCTTTCAAAGTCAAAATCATGTTATGAATCCCAACAGTTTTGTACACATTCCTCATATTTAGTATTTGGGTCTTCTCTATGTTCATATTATTCTTCATTTTACATTTTATCAGGATAATAATTCATTGAGTCACTTGTTGTTTTATCTTCAATGATATTTACCTTCTTTTTTCCACAATTTTTCCAAGATGCTTATTGAATCATTTCTAGGATTTTCTATTCATTGAATATCTAAGGAATATTTCTTCATCATCCACATTCCCATACTTTCTTTGATTTTATTCTTTATTAACGATAAAGCATTTAATTAGGAAACCATGAAAGTATTTCAAAGAGGGATTTATTCCATGTCACAACCCATAAGGTTTCTTGGTTTCAACCATGTATATCCCTATTCTATTTTGAATATATATTGTAGCTTGAACAACCTCTTTCCAATAATGGTGAGAGATACAACTCTCAATCAACATAGTTCTGTCCATACTTTTCACATGTCAGTTCCGACGCAAAATAACTCAATTTTTCTATGGCGTTCTCATAGAAACCATCTGATGTTGAATTATATGTTTCTCTAGGTAATTTTAAAACTCAATTGAGGTATATTATCCTCCATTTTTAGATCATTGAACTTTGATTTTCCATCCAGTATCATTTTCTGCAATTTGGCGATACGTTTTCATGAAATCAAGCACTTTTTATTTCCTTTGAATAACCATAACACATGTCATTATACTGTAATAATCTATGAAAAGAATGAAGTACCTTTCTCCATGAGTTCCAGAAACATTTATCAGGTCACATAAATCTGTATGGATAAGATCAAGAAGATTTTATGCCCTTCTCTTCTTTGGATGATACAAACTGCACACCAACATTCCTCGCATACAAGCATCATAAGTATTCTCACATTCACACTTCATATTTGGGATATCCATGACAATATTAATTTTAGATATCTTTTACATATCCTATTTATTTATGTTCCCCGATATCTGATGCCACAAGTTGTTTTCTTTTTCAACAGTTATCTAGTAAATGTTTTCTTCACTATCAACCTAATACAAGTTACCATTTGTTCTACATCATTTCATATAATAATTCTCTGTCTTTCTTTTTATAATACAAACCTTTTTATTGAATGTCATCATACAACCTAATTCATAGAGTTGACTCAAACTTAGGATATTGTGATGTAGTACATCCACATAAATAACTTCAGTATTCTTTAGCTCGCTATTATCCAGTTCAGTATTTCACTACTGTTTATCTTTAAGGCACCATCATTACTGAACCCGACTATTCAATTGACCTTTTCTTGATATTATTTAATAGCTCTACATTTCCTATCATATGAGACTAACATCCTTTATCAATTATTCAAGTGTTTTTGTTCTTATTAACTTTGAGATCTACTTCTACAAAGTTAGATTTCTAAATTTTCTTCTTTTCTTTCCTTAAGACATTGGATTGAGTGTAAGACACTGATGGCCTTTAAATTATCTCCTCTTTGTACACAGTTTATTCATATTCATACTATTCTTCCAAATGAGAAAACCTAATTGAAACAACAACATTGTCTATTTGATGAGTATTGATATGTCTATGATCATTGGAAGAATTTGTCTTATCATACCTTTGCCTGAAAAACACAACTTTATGGCCAAAGTTAGAATAGTGAAAAAATATCCAAAGAAATTATTTCTTCTATAAGATATAGGATATGAAATCAGTCTTTTCTATTGACTTCCTAGATATCCCCATTCATATAGATCCTTGCGTCTTTTCAATATGACATGGTATGCACCAGATAGACATATAAATGACACTTCCTAAGAGTAAATGTCTTTTAATGTTGATTCCCTCTAGTTTCTTCCTCCTTAGAAAAATAGTTTGGATTATTATCATTTCTAGATGCCTAAGGATAATTTTTAGCTATTCTTTTAGATTTAATTATGGGTTTCTTTTTCAAAACGTCAGGTAACTTTTAAACATGTCCATATTTCATCTTTCCTTTATTTTGTCTCATCGTATTTCCAATATTCAATGTTTCAATATCACAACTGATTCAACTATTACCCATGCACACAGGTCTTTTGTCATTCATAATCTTTTCAACTACATTGGTACATCTCTTATCTCTCTCTAGAAACTCATCATCTAAGAATTTTCCAAACTAAATTTTATTCTTTTCTTCTTTTGAAATTGATTCACTTTCGATTTTAATTCTCAGAGTAAAAAATTATTCTTCTAGACCCTCAACAGTCTTGGATTTCTCTTCCAATATAGAGGTAAGGTCAATGGTGACCATTCCCCGTTCATCTATTCTGAGTTTTAGTTCAACAAAATCTTCTATTACTTCATGGATTGATGAGCGTACTTTCAAAAATTCATCCAGTCATTCAATTTCTTCTTCAAGATGATCAAGAAATTTTGAAGACACTTCCAGAATTCATTTCCACTCATTTCAACTCTTATATTGATTCTTCAAATTACAAAAAGCATCCAAAAGTTGCAACTTGGGATTGGAATTTGTGATCAAATGATTATCACCATACTTATCTTTTAATGGTTTTGATTTTTCTATTATATCCATCATGGAAGCATGATTCCCGGATTTGAATTCTTTTTCCTCTTTTTTAAAGATTTTACTGTCATCGTCTTCTTCTTCCAAAAAAAAACTCTTTCATTGAAATTTCTTTCCAGATTTGAAGCCTCTTTTTTTGAAAAACCTTTTCTGAGTCTTTTGAATGTATATATCTTTGATTTCTTCATCATTTAAAGTTCTTTGGAATATAGAGGAAATGTGACCAACTCTTCCATAGAGAAAAAATATAAAGGTATCTTTCCTTCAAATTTCCTTGTTCTTTTCTTGAGTTTCTTTGTAATGAGAGAAATAATTTATTTTTACTAATCATCTTTATAAACACTATCTCCTAAAATTTTTAGTTTTTCCAAGTATTTGAATGATATTTCTTTGTTTACAAAAGAAATTGCATCTTTTAGTTTGAATCTCATCTCATATGCCACCAGGATACACAACAATACATCTAGAGAATGTTTGGGAAGATCCCCTTTTTAAAGAGATGAAAAATTTTCATTAAAACATAGATGAAGACTTATTAAGATTTTCTTTGCAATATCAAAATCTTTGATCTCTTATCCAAGCCCAAGAATTTCTTTTATAACTTTAGTAATTCAATTGAAGAAAGAATATTCATTTTCATCAGGGTGCATCTTCAGATCATCAAACCTATTGCGTAAAACTTGGAGTTTTGCCTCTTACAATTTTCTATCAACTTCATAAATATTCTAATGTTTCTCCCACATAGAGTAGGTTGAAATAAATTTCATCACCTTCAGATATATTTGATCAGAAAGAGATGTAGTTAGAGAATTTTATGCTTTAACATCAGCTTCCAACATTTTCATGTCTATATCATTCATAGATTGACCTGTTGGATCAGTGACCAATATTCCTTGTGCATTGTAAAAAATGACATCCATTACATGAGATCTTAGATGATACCTCATCTAGTTATTCCATATATAAAAGTTACTTCCATAAAAATATGAACTCCCATAATATTAACTATATTCTCCTTATCAGTAAATCAGGATAGATTTAACCCCAACAACCTTTAGCCTTTGGTACCACTTGAAGGACCCCAGAACACCCTGAGTGGGGAGGGGTGAATCTGGGTGTCAAATGTATCTCTTAAAAATATGGATCATGACCCCACATTGGTAGGAACCTATTAAAAATATTTAAAGTATTAGTGCATAAAACAAACAATTACATGCAATGAAATACCACAAATAGTTTACTTGGTTCACCACTAAGGGATACATCCAAGGAGCATACGCTGACAGTGTGTCTATTCTACCAAAAACCACTAATATAAACAAGTTGTGGATTATATGAATTTATCATAGTCACTCTATACTAGGCGCACTACCTTTACAAGTTTTTAGGGATAACACACTAAGTCCCTTAGATTACTTCCACTGAATACCCTTGTTCACTGTGTTAGAAGAATCTTCACTCAGTTTATCGAATTGACGATTGGTTTAATGGTTTAGCATTAAATTAGGCATCCGAAACTATAAATGGATGCTCTGTTGAATTATTATTATCACCCATAGATGTAATTTACTTTCCCACACACTGATGGGTTTTGGAAATTAATTTTGCAAACTAATTTGGTCAATATTTAGGATTCCTTGGGTGTTCCATAAACCATTTTACCTATTCTATGTACTGAGTTGTGGGTATATTTTACAAACCACCCCTCCATATACCACTATTATTTCCATGAACTATCCATCCTGAAAGTGTGCTTCCCTACTCTATCAGGTACTTCCCTACACCGTGTACTGTATGCGCTCCGTGTACCAACTCTGTATACTGCCTCCGCAAACTAAATTCTATATATAGCCCCTACTTCGCAAACTTCCTCTTCTCTTTTGCATACTATATGATCTTCCCCTACAAACCACACCCTCTTCCACAGGCTCTTTTCTCCTCCATGGATCAATTCTTCCTATATAGAGTTTTCTTCCTGCAAACTATTCTGGACTTCACCAAATTCCTCCCGATTTTCTTAATATTTGTTTGTTGTTTAAATGAAGGGGACTACTGATCATTATATAGGAAAAATGGATCTAAAAATCCACTAATCCAAGATTTTCCAAATCTTTGATTTGGTAGAGCTTCCACCACGAACTGCTCCAATCCCATGAATTGCAACAATGAAACAAACCTCCAGCATTCTGCGTACCACACACCTCTACTATAAACTATCACTGCAAACCATTTTAGGTTCTTCGAACTACTAAAAATACCATTTCCACTACCTGGTACATGATCGTGAACCATTCCTGGAATATGGTATAAAGACCATGTTTTGAGGTATACAATTACCCTATTTTTATGATTTTCATTTCCATTTTTCATACCGTTCACTCCTATGGGAAGAACATTGTTTTCCCAACATCAAACTCCTAATTTTGAGGCTCAAAAATTTGTAAAATACTAGAAAACTACACCGCCTTCAATACTGCTTTCATCCTCAATCATATGACCACATTTATTGCAAACTCCCTAGTCATCCATGTGCAGATTGACAAAAAACCCAAACTATACTCCATTTTTATCAATAAAAATCCTTTGGGTCCAATATGTTTTGGGTAAGTGAGGGTAACCAAAAGTAAGGTTTTCCCCATGTTGTGGGTTTTTGGAATGTGTATAATGCTAAATGATTTAGAGGTGGAGTCAATATGAAATGGGTCTGATTGGGTTATTAAAAAAGGAATGGTAACACCTTGAATTATATTCTATGGGAAGCACCTAGAGTCATAATTATTGTATTTAAGGATAGTTTCAAATGGAGAGGATTGTATAGATTCTTAACCCTACTACATTTATAATTTTTGATATACTGATCGATATTTATCTTTAATTTCCAAGACAAGGGTGGATCAAAAATTGATAGGTACAATGAACTATGAATGATGCCTATGGTGATGGGCAGTCATGTGAGTGGACCTAAAATGTGAAATAGTCCAATTTTTGGATGTAAAAAATTAAATATTCCTTGAGTTTAATGGGGTTAATGTATATGAGTCTTTTATAGTTGTTTTAGTGGGAGTTTGAGGCTCGTTCTGGTATTTTATGACTCATAGTATTTTTAGTAGGGATTAGTGAATGTCCACAAGAAGGAATGTGGCCCAGGATTTCTAGTTAGGTTAGTTAATTGGTACATTATGGAGGTATTTGATGTCATTTGGTATTTAGTAACATGGTACAATGTATATTCCCATTTGTTTTGGTGAAATAAAGTTGATTGATACCATCTAAGTGTGGGAGAGGTTATTTTTTGATTGGTTTGATCACGTGCATTTTCATTATGAATAATTTGAGTCATTTTGGAAGAACACAAGTTGTGTAGTGGATGTAATTACACTAAATTTTTTTCCCTAGAAACTTTATAGAGATCCATGATGTAGTTCTTAGTTTTCTAGATGAATCCATTTTAGGAATGTGGCAGGCGAGAGTTGATGGTTTTTTTGCATGTAGGGAAGCTAGATCATTCGAGTGGGTTGAGATGTCATTAAAGTGGGAGATGATGTTAGGAATGGATCGATTATACTAGTATTCATCAATGATATATTATTGTAATATTATATTAAATATAATGAACCCAATATATTGACATCATCCTGATTATTCTTAAATAGTTTTGTCTATACAAAAAACAACATAAATATTGTTCTGGTTTGATGAAGGAGGCTCCATGGAAGGATGAACTCATGGAGTAGTGTTGGTAAACCTATGTGGTGGGAAGTTAAACACTATACATAAGTGAGTGGTGTGGTTGTGGTTGACCAAAGTTTAGATAATTCTATGGGATCTATTCTAAAAAGTAGGGAATGGTTGCTAGTTATGCAACATTCTGTCCCTTAGGTGACAGTGAGGCGACCATGTCCACTTCTTGGATTTTTTTATAGAGGAAGCCCGAGTAGGGGTATTTGGATAAACATGATTGATGTGGTGAAAATGAAAATCCTATAATGGGATGTATCCTATCAGTTGTGGGGATACAACACTCATGTTGGAAGGTTCATGGCCATGTGGATCTGTTCACAGATTAGTTATGGAGGGCACTAAGATACTAGTAAAGAATTTAGGATTTCTGTGTTTTCTTTCAAGGGATAATTCTAAAGAAAATAATGGGTTTGAAGGTTGATAAACATGTGCATTAGCATCAAACTTGAGATATCTTTAAAAAATTAGAGTTGTAATGTAACGAAATAAGCTTGATGTACATGTGAATTACATTACTTTTTCAGAATACTTAATACATGACACCAACAGATTCCCAAAGACCATATTAGCTTAGTGTCTTTGGAAACTTGGAACATAATCTTATAACTTGGTGAAATATCTTCAACATATCCCATAAAGTTCATAACCTTTTTTTCATACCTAAAACCTTTATTTATGTCCTAGAGAAAAGAAAACATAAAAAGGGTGATCTCAAATGCTCAATAAGGGTAAACATTGAAAACATAAAACAAATCATAAACATAAGAATATAAAAACAAGAACATAAATTTTAAATATCAAAATCATGAGTCATGAAATAAATCATGTCAGTTTGTAAGTCATATATCATAAAGAAAAATTAACCATGATAAAATAGAATTGGAATAAAACATGAAATTGTGGTAAAACAGTAATCATATAATATTATTTCTATAGTAGACAAGGAATTTTTTCCAAGACCATCATAGTGGACAAAGTCCATTACTGAACCATGTTTACTTGTCATTCCAGCCATGTATTACTAAACCAAATTTACTTATCATTCCAACCCTGTATTATTGAACATGATTTACTTTCCATTCCAGTCATATCTACCTCATGAGATATAAATCCTTACCCAATTCATTGGAGGGAGATATAGGTCGCACCCCTCTCATATTGAAATCATTCTTACATGTGCCACAAAAAACATAAATCATTCATCATAGCATAACCCAAGAAATAAAATGGGTTTCTTAAACATAATTCCATAACAACATAATCAATATAAAATAAATGGTTTTCATAAAAATAATTCCATCATAAACACAATCATATTAAATTAATAATTAGTATAGAAACACAACTCTATTTCATCTTATATGGAAAATAATTTTGATAAAACACTTGAACTTAATTTCTATGGAAAATATCCTTTCTTCTTCAAAAACATTTTCTTTTCTCAAAATTCCGCATTATCTTAAAAGAAAATAATTTAGTTGACAATGCACGTGAAAATTTATAGAGGAATCTTCATGGAAATAAGGCATTATGAAAATCTAAAAATACTTTCATGATGTATAAGTTAAAATAACATTCTTCTCATACTTTTACTAAAAAAGTCAAAAAGTCCTCGTATGGTAAATAAAAGAAAGATTTCTTCCATACCATGTAGTAAAAGTCAAAAAATGGTTAAAATGAATTTAAACATACATAGAAGAATATTAAATATTTTATGAAAACATTTTATGAAAACATTACATGGATGATAAATATATACCCAGTAAATAATTATGTACAAACAATCCCAGATAAAAATAAGATTGTAAAATTATCCCTTACCAATTTATAATCTTACAGATCATATGCATCATAAAATAATGAAAATTATATTCATATGTAAATATCATAACCTTAATAATAAGAATAATAAAAACATTCTTTGGTAACATAAACATCACACAAAATAATTAGATGGTGTATAAGGCATATGTCCCCTAGAAATAAAAGTGAGACAAAATAATTCCTTTCCATTGGTCCAATATGATTTGTATGTATCTGAACCTCATGTATAGTGATTCAAATAATGTTACTGATTTATTCCATAATCATAATAATTTTTATGATAACATTTATGATCATATTTTCATTTGTTTGTTAGTAACATTTCATTGTTACTCGTTATTTGGGTATTAACTGTTTTATATTCTTATGCATGTTTTATCAAATAAGTTCTTATTAATATTTTTTTAGTATATTGATATATCATTTACATCATGGTATTAGTATAATATATATCACATTTATTCATTGAATTTATTTATATAATCATAATTTAATGAAGATTATGTAGAAAGAAGCACATCACACCGTGGAGATGGTAAGCCGTACGTGCGCATGAGTGACGATATCATTCCAATAATTGTTGAATGGTATTGAATTTGATGGTGTATAGTATCTCAGAATCAATATAATTTTATGTTAATCATGTATATATTTATTAATTTCATCATTATACCCATCCATGTAAGGTGGTGGTAAAAAATAGATTACACCACGATGTGGAGACGATAAGATGTACGTAGGCACGCGTGGTGATTTCATTTTTCATAGGATAGGGAGAGGGTGGAATATGGTTGTTTTATAATCATAATAAACTCTTAGTGTATACATAGTATTTGATTTAACACTTTATAATTAAATTACTCATGATTTGGAAGTATAAGAAGAAAGAAGTTGGAAAGAATTGGTAAATGATATTACCTCTTCTTCGACGTGCCTCCTCTAAATCTCCTCGTAGAGCACTAGAGTTAGTCTTTTAATAAGACTAGGACCTATATAATGTTTCTAGGTAATTTTCGAATGGAAATGGTCAGGGTATGGTCAATATTGAATTATCAAAATTAAGTGAATATTTGAGGGTGGAAGTTCCCTTTTATAATTGAGGTGAGGGGAACTTTTAAAAACCCAAATATATTAATTTATAATAATTTTAAAATAAATTCAAATACCACCAAAATGAGTTATATTTGAAGAAATGATATGATAAGATTGAAATCTAATAAAACAATAAAATTTTACATGTTTTTATTTCAATTCAAATATTATCATTTTAATTGACAATTATGTATTCTATTTAATTTTAATTAAGATAAAAATGTTTCAATATTAAAAGGGTGAAATATTTACTTATTTGATTTAAATTATACCATAAATGAATAATTCAGAACCTTTTTGACGTTATAATAATTATAATATATTTTTAAAATTGTTTTATGATTTTTAAATAATTTTATAAATCATTGTTTTAAGAAAATATCAATTATGTCAATTTTGACGCTATTCATTTCATAGATTTTTAGAAATATCAATATAAGGTGTTATAATTGAAAAAAATATTTTATTATATTTCTAATGGGTTAAGGTAATCTATAAAATTATTTAGAAAAATTAAATATCCCAAATTATATTTATTATAATATTTTTAATAACATTTATTTGATATCTTTATTATTAAAATAATCACTATATCAATATTGTGTAATTATTTAATATACTTCTTTGTAGAAAGAAAATTTAAATTAAATACTATAATGAACATATATTTACTATATTTTATAATAATATATTTAGCAGTATTTTTATTCAATAAAATTAAACATTAAAAAATGTTATATTTATTAAAGCATGAATGTTCCAACTTTAACATTACTTTAAATAAAATAAAATAAACGTCACAATCTCTTCTATAAAGCTCCAAATGGTCACTTGAACATAAATTGGATGCTTATGGTCGATATAAACTCGATCAAAATGATTTGGTCATGTTTTTAGTTCTTTTTATGGTTATTAGTATTTTAATAATTTGTTAGGGATTTCTCATTAATTAATTAATTTTTACATCATCAAAGTATAAGAATTTAAGGTAATTATAAATTTTCTAAAAATTAAAAATAAATTACCAGGATGTAGGTAATTATTTTATCATTCCATGGAATATTTATATTCAAATATATCACATATTTATCCCTATATTAAATTTTTTATACTTATAAGAAATGTGATTTTGACAATTTGTCACTTTCATTGGTTTTATTATTATTTATGTCATTTTCATTGTCAAGTGGACCTTAAATGACTCTGTTTAGATCCTAATATTCCAAGGGTATAATTTTATTCATTAAAAATTATTTGGGTAGGTTTTAGGATCATTTTATTTTCCTTATCATTTTATTTGTTTCACAAATTTACCCGATTCACATTTAACCGCATTAAATAAAAATTACCATTGTTACTATTCATAACATCCATGAAAAATAAAATTATCCTATTAAAATAAGTTGTACCCACTGATTACAAATATAGAGTTCATTTTTCATAATTAAAAACACTTAATTCATAGAAATTAATTTAAAATTACTTCCCATTGTCAAAAACCAAAAGCGGGTTTTTAAGAAGAAAAAACTTATCAAAAGATTGACTTATGTTTACGTCCAATTTAAAAGTGGAATTACTTAAAATGAAAAAAATTGGATTAAATGATAAAAATATATTAAATTTATACTTTAAAACTATTAAATAATATTATTTATCCATATAAATTATTTTTTATTGAAAAGTTTTTTTCAATTAAAATTTAGCGTATTTTTACTATTCATCAAAACATGATAATTATTAGAAAAATATCAAATAATCATCCAAAGTAAATTTTGATGCCCCTATTCTAAAAAAAAGTTCATTTTTTCAAATAGAACATATAAAGGTTTCAAAAACTAAATTTTAAATGGGTGCCCCATCAAAAGGAGGCAAAACTGCATTTTTTGAAAAATACTTATTTTATCGGAAAAATTTGATTTATTATTATATCATATCTAGAAAATACATAAGCTTAATTTTAATGTTATATAAAATTCAAAATGTGGTTAATAATATTCATAATAGATAGTTTATATCTTATTAAATAATAACATTTTAATGGTATATCATTGTTTAGTGAAACTCAGTATTCTATTCAATGAAAGCTATCGAGGAAGGTCACTCTTGCATGTAATGAAAGACAAGTTAGTGTAGAGTTTAGTTAATTCTTACTTTGGTGTTGCATATAAAATAATCCAAAATAGTTCTTTTATACATTGAATAAAATCTATACTCAGGGAAATGAATTCTATCAAAAGAACTTGAAATTTTGTGTAACACAAGCCATGTATAATGTTGAGTATACTGCAAGCTAATACAGTATTGTGTATAGGGAAATATAATATTGGTGTAGCATAAAACAAAATATATAAAATAAATTAAAAATAATCTATGTCATAAAATCTCGGGGTTTTAAATTCTACCCCCCTTAAAATGAATTTCACCCTCAAAATTCTTCCGGGTTATAAATGGATTACCACTTGAACGTTTAGTTCATAGAAACCCACATCATAAAAAGGAATAATAAAACTTAATTTTAAAAATTAAAGTTAGAAACTTAATGGTTACCCAAAGTAACTGATCACTAGGTTTCCACATAGTAGAACATATGTGGGAAGTGAAAACATGGATATGAAAGAAAAGTCTAACATAAAGTTCTGATTGATAGTGATAGAGAATAAGGTTTGGATAAAGTTAACTACCAAAAATCCATCAATCTAAAATGATTTAAGGGACTATATGATTCATCATATAATAAGGTACTAAGATATTTTTTTTGGTTTTCAAGATCCTTTCCCTAAAGTTGAATAAATTTTCATGAGAATAAATACTTACTTGATTTTGGTACAATCTCACCATTGTTCCTGCCTTGAAAAATTTCCCTTTCATATCTTATTTAATGAAATGAATTCAAAATTTTCATTCTTGAAGTGTTAGCAGATCATGCAACAGAATGACAGGTCATTCCATTTGTCTATATCACAAAAAGGTTAGCACAAGTTATCAAATATATATAAGTTAATCTATGGTGAGATTAATCGTATATAGTTCCCAAAATGGAATTATACTTAATCTATCATACCATTTAAATAAAATAAAACTAATTTATACTAACTAGGGACTTCTTATAGGCTAGTGGTAGGTGATAATGGCCTATAACACTTTGGTTATGGGTTTTATTCCTTCAATCTTGTCTGACGCGATGGGTTGTCGTCCATCCTGCAGGTTGTCCTTTTTCTAAAACTATACTATTATAACATTCCATAAATAATATTAAAAAAATTATCCCGAAAAAATATTATCTAATTTCCAACTTAATCCATTCCAACCTTTAGTATTATCTAAAATACTTTTATCCAAACTCACAGTACAAAAAAAACAATTACAAGAAAGCTCATATAACAATCATATGAATACTATCATTTATCCCCCATATATCAAATGATATATCTTGTTGGTCACATTCCAAAAATTTGAATGACTTCATCAGTATTCTCTTGATTCATGTTAATAACCTAAATTACCATATATCCTTATTGAAAGCATGCATGTTTCCTTATTCCAAATCTTATTGGATATATTCCTTAAGTCCCAAAAATTTGTATACTTCATCCATGATAGAATAAACCAATCTACAATAACTCTATAATTATTTACCGAGAAGCTATCATCATCCAATTTACTTATTCAAATCCAATATATCATTATCCAAACATCATTATCTAAACATAAAATACATATTAAGGGTTATCTTCTCCTTAATCATGTGTTCTCAAAATATATCACCTTACCCTTAAATAATTTTTCTATATCCTTAAAACTTTTCAAAATATCCTTTCCAATCCTTAATTAAATTATAATAATATAAAAAGTTATATATTTCATGATTCATATAACATAATATTTGAATTCCGAAACATATACACCTCAATCATCAAACATTATTCTTAAACCATTACCCACGATCCATCATATTCATCTTTCCTAACACATGAATCAGGTATTAAGGTTTCTTAAACTCAATATGCTCAGGTTTAATGTAAACAATACATGAAGAATATCACATGACTTTCACATGTCATTTATAATATCTTTATATTTAACAATATGACCAATACTCATACCATATTCATGATTCTCTTCATGATATTTCCACTTAGGAAATTGATATTCATTTTTCCCATAATTTCCACATCGGAAACAATCAATGGCTAACTATGTTCTATGTTGTTTTTTTATTGACTAAGACCAGAATGAAAAGTGTTAGAAATACATATCAGAGATTCAAAACCTATAAGTAAGGTAAATTACTTATAATATTTCAATCTATGATATCTTAGGTTTAATACTAGGTTATTAATTATTATCAAAAAAATCTAGGATTATAACCTATACTTGACCTATCCTTAGAACATCCCTAGACATATCCTTATAAATATACCTAGGGATCTCACTAAAGTTTTCGTATCCTAGTTTCTAAAGTTTAACTAAAACTTCTCCCTGATACCAATTGTAATGACCCAATCTTGACATACATGGAAATTATATTACTTTTGAGGAATAATTAATACATGACACAAAAAAATTCCCAAAGACTATCTTAGTTTAGTGTCTTTGGAAACTTGAAACACAATCTTCTAACCTGGTGAAAGATATTCAATATCTCCCACAAAGATCTTACCCTTTTTTTCCTACCTAAAACCTTTATTTGTAATGTGGGGAAAATAAAACATAAAAAAGGTGAGCTCAAATGCTTAGTAAGGGTAAACATAGATAACATAAAACAAACAATAAACATAAGAATGTAAAATCATGAACATAAAGTTTAAATATCAAAATCATGAGTCATGAAATAAATCTTGGCAGTTCTTAAGGCATAGATCAAAAAGGGACATTAACCATGATAAAATAACATTGGCATAAAACATGGAATTGTGTAGAAACATTAAGAAAATAATATTATTTCCTTAGTATCCAAGGAATTTTTTCCAAGACCATCATAGTGGATAAAGTCCATTACTGAACCAGGTTTACTTGCTATTCTTTCCATGCATTACTGAACTTGATTTACATACCGTTCCAACCCTGTATTACTGAACCGAATTTACATTCCATTCCAGTCATGTCTATATCATAAGATATAAATCCTTACCCAATTAATTGGAGGGAGATATAGGTCCCACCCATATCATAGTGAAATAATTATAACATGTTCTACAAAAAACACAAATCATTCATCATAGGATAACCCATGAAATAAAATGGGTTTCTTAAACATCATTCCATCATAACAGAATCCATATAAAATAAATGAATTTTATAAAAATAATTCCATCATAAACACAATCATATAAAATTAATAATAGGTATATAAATAAAAACCTATGTCATCTTACATGGAAAATAATTTTGATAAAACACTTGAACTTAATTCCTAATGAAAATATCCTTTCTTCTTCAAAAATGTTTTATTTTCTCAAAATGCCACATAATTTTAAAAGAAATAAATTTAGTTTAAAATACACTTGAAAAAATGTAGGGTAAGATTAATTGAAATAAGTTGTTATGAATATGTAAACCTTAATTCATGTCATATAAGTTTAAAAAAAATTCATCTCATATTTTTACCAGAAAAGTCAAAAAGTACCTCGTATGGTAAACAAAAGAAAGATTCATACCATACTATATAGTAAAAGTAAAAATGGTTGAAAATTAATTTAAATATATATATAATAATAATAAAAAATTTATGAAAACATTTTTAGAAAACATGGACAAGGATGATAAATATATCCCCATTAAATACATTTGTAAAAATAATCTCAGATAAAAATGAAAATGAAAAATTATCCCTTACCAATTTATAATCACTCGAATCATATGACTCATAAAATAATGAAAATTATATGCATATTTAAATATCATAACCTTCATAATAATAATAATAAAAACATTCTTGGGTAACATAAACATCACACAAAAGAATTAGATGGTGTATAAGGAATATGTCCCATATAAATAAAAGTGAGACAAAATAATACCTTACCCTAGGTACAATATGATTTGTATGTATCCAAACCTCCTATATAATGATTTAAATAATTTTACTGATTTATTAAAGAATCATAATAAGTTTTATGATAACAGTTTTTATCATATTGTCATTTGTCTTCCAGTAACATTTCATTATTACTCATTATTCGGGTATTAACTATTTTTATGCTTGTTTTATCGAATAAGTTATTATAACTATTTTTAGTTTATTGTTATATAATTTAAAAAATGGTATTAGTATAATATATATCATATTTATTCATTCAATTTATTTATATAATCATGATTTAATGATGATTATGTAGAAATAATGACATTGCACCATGGAGACTATTAGTCGTACGTACGCACGAGCGACGATATCGTTCCCATAATTGTTGAATGGTATTGAAATTGATGGTTTATAGTATCTCAGAATAATATTTATATTAATTGTGTATATATTTATTAATCCAATCATTATACCCATCCATGTAAGGTGGTGGTGAAAAACGTATTACACCACAGTGTGGAGACGGTAAGACGTACGTACGCATGTGTGATGATTTCATTTTTCATAGGATGGGTAGAGGGTGGACTATAGTTGTTTAATAAAAATAATAACCTATCAATATATACATATTAATGGATTTATTAAATTATAATGAAACTACTCATGAGGTGGATGTAGAAGAAGAAAGATGTTTGAAAGAATTAGAAAATGATATTACCTCTTCTTCAATGTGCCTCCTCTAAATATCCTTGTAGAGAACTAGAGTTGGTATTTTAAGAATAACAAGACCTCTTTAATGTTTATATGGAAATTTATAAGGTAAATGGGCAGGGTTTGGTCAATCTTGAAGGCTAAAAAATAAGTGAAGAGTTGAGGGAGGAAGTACCCTTTTATTATTGAGGTGAGGGTCACTTTTGGAATCCTAAAAAATATTGATTTATAATAATTTTAAAATAAATAAAAATACTTCCAAAATGAAATATATTGGAAGATAAGATATGATAAGATTTAAATCTCCTCAACTAATAAAATTTAGACAAGTTTTGATATCAATTTAAACATTATCATTTTAATTGATAATTAGTTATTCTATTTAATTTTAATTAAGATAACAAATGTTTGAATATTAAAAGGGTGAAATGTTTACTTATATGATTTCAATTATACCAGAAATGAATAATTTAGAAATTTTTAGACTATATAATAATTATTATATATTTTTAAAATTGTTTTTTTTATTTTTAAATAATTTTATAAAACATTATTTTAACAAAATATTAATTGTGTCAATTTTGATACTATTAATTTCATGGATTTTTAGAAATATCAAGATAAGGTTTTATTATTGAAAAACACATTTTTTATATCCCTAATGGGTCAGGTTCATATATAAAATTAATTTTAAAAATTATTTATCCCAAATTTTATTTATTTTAATATTTTCAACAACATTTATTTGATATATTCATTATTAAAATACTTACTACATCAATATTGTGTAATTATTTAATATAATTATTTTTAGAATAAATTTTTTAAATTAAATACTTTGATTAATATAAATTTAATATATTTAATAATAATATATTAGTGAAATTTATCTTTTAGAAAATCCAACATAAAAAATGTTATACTTATTAAAGTATGAATGCGACAACTTTAACATTTCTTTAAAAAAAATCAAAATAAATATCATAATATCTTCTATAAATCTCCAAATGGTAACTTTCATAGAACTTGGATGATTATGGTTGATATAAACGTGACCAATATTATTTGTTTATGTGTTTATGCCTATTTATGGTTATTAGGGTTTTAAAAAATTGTATTATGGATTTCTCATCAGTTAATTACTTTTTACATCATCAAAGTATATAACTTTAAGGTAATTATTAATTTCCTAAAAATTAAAAATAAATTACCTAGATGTAGGTAATTATTTTATATTTCCATGAAGTATTTATTTTCTATTATATCACCAAGTTACCCATATATTAAAATTATTATACTTATAAGAAATGTGAGTTTTGCATTTTGTCACTTTTATTGGTTTTATTAATATCAATGCCATTTTCATTGTCAATTGGACCTTAAATGACTTTATTTAGAACATAAAATTCCAAGGGTAGAATTTTATTAATACAAAAGGATTTGGGTAGGTTTTAGGATTATTTTATTCTCCTTATCATATTATTTGTTACACTAATTTACCCAATTTACCTTTAACTACATTAAATAAAAAATTCAACAATTACTATTCACAGTATCCATGAAAAATAATAGTATCCTATTAACATATTTTGGACCCAATTATTGAAAATATATAATCCATTTTTCATAATTCAAAACACATAATTGGCTAAAATTAATTTAAAATTAATTCCCATTATCAAAAACCAAAAGCGAGTTTTTAAGAAGAAAAAACTTATCAAAATACTGACATGTGTTTATGTCTAATTTAAAAGTTAAATTACTTAAAATGATAAAAATTGTATTAAATGATAAAAATATATTCCATTTATACTTTAAAACCATTAAATAATATAATTTAACCATATAAGTTATTTCGATGGAATTTTTTTCAATTAAAATTTTGCGCATTTTTACTATTTTTCAAAACATGATAATTATTAGAAAAATATAAATAATTCATCAAAAGTAATTTTTTATGTCCCTATTTTAATTATTAAGTTTATTTTGGCAAATATAACATATAAATGTGACAAAAACTAAATTTTAAATCGGTGCGCCCTCAAAAGGCAACAAAATTGAATTTTTTTGAAAAAAACTTTTTTTATATGAAAAATTGAATTTGTTCTTATATCATGTTTAGTAAATATATAAGATTAATTTTAATGTTATATAAAATTTAATATTTGGTTAATAATATTCATAATATCTAGTTTATATCCCATTAAATAATAATATTTTAAAAGTAAATCATTGTATTGTGAAACTCAGTATTGCATATAATGCAAGCTATTGAGGAAGGTCGCTCTTGCATGTGATTCAAGCGATGTCAGTGTTTCTTTTTGTGTAATATTTTTTTGGTGTTACGTATAACATAATCCAAAAATAGTTCTTTTATACATTTAACAAAATCTATACTCAGTGAAATGAATTCTATCAGAAGAACTTGAAATTGTGTGTAACACAAGAAAAATATAGTGATGCATATACTGCAATCTAATACGATATTGAATATATAAAAATCTAATCTTGGTGTAGCATACAACAAAATACATCAAAGAAATTAAGAGGAATCTATATCATAAAATCTCATGGTGTTACATATCATGTTAGAGAAGCAACAGTCAGTGCGGTAGAGAATAATGATGGTTTTGGGATGGTGGAGGTTATAACTATGGAATCTCACTCGAAGTCATGTATGTATACCATTGGGAAAGTTTTGGTGATGGTGGAATACATCTTTGAATCATTTAATAATGGCTAGTTATGGTGGTGACATTCTGATATTTGGCACCAAGTGTTTTCATTTTGAGTGGGTTAATTCTTTTCTAATTTCGTCTAGTTGATAGAGCAGATACAATATGTTGTTGACCTCATTTGATGTGTCACTTTAGAGGGGATAGATGTATTTTAGGAATTAAAATCGCCTTTTAGAGAAATAATAGTTTTTTATCTATTCATTCATGGATGAATGGTATACTTATATCTCATGTGGTACTCATTGAAGAGGATGTGTGCAGATTTTTATTGGTTTACTCTTGGGTATTTGGACATAATGGGATGGAACCTCTCTAGGTGTGTTGTGAGAGCATGCGTTTATGGTTATAGTGATAGTTCAGATGGATAAAGTTTAACACATAGGAATTGGGTGGATTTAGGTTTAATCTTTTGGGGAGGTGCATTATAGTCCTGGAAGGTGACTAAATAAAAATTACTTCAGTTATCAGGTTAGAAGGGATAGGGTAAGTGACATCTTGGAGTTTTAGTTTTGAAAATGGGAATTGGATTGGATAGTAGTCATTTAGAAAATTGAGTTTAAAGTTTTTCCTTGGTTGTGTTTTGGAAATTATGACTTGTATGAGGTCATTGGGAGTTAAATATTAGATCGAAATTGTTTAGGATAAGTGGTTGGATGATCATGTTCTACTTCAAGTGTCCCTGTGTTTGAATCCCCATATAATTCAGAAACAATGTATGTTTGCATCCAGGTGTGTCTTGCTATTGATATTGTGGATATAATTAGACTGGTGGAGAACCAATTGGCCCTACCAAATCTGTATGGTTCTATTCTCAACATTTTCTCTTGTCACAGATTTGAAGGTATCACCCTAACCTTTCTCTTGTAATTAGTGTTGATGATGTTGAGTTGGCATTAATTCATCCAATTAAGAGCATCAGAATAACGATATGGACCAAAATAGTGGGAAATTATTTATGTTAAGACCATTCCATTTGTCATGTGTTGTGAGGGAAATGACATATTTTGGAGGAAATATTGTAAAGGGGGGTATATATACAGGCCTAGTGGCCTAACCATTTTGCATCATAGGATCATTAATGCTTGGGAGTATATCTCGTAGACGAGCTATTGTATGGTGGGGTGGTCATAAGATCCCAATATTAATATGAGGTATGTACCAAATAAATTTTTAGGGGAATCATTTTTTATAAGGTTAATGGAGTGTTTAGATGGAGTATGGTAGGTCTTGAAGGTTTATTGGGGGTTTGTTTCTTGAAAAGGATGAAAAAGGCCATACTATTCTTGGATCATAGTGGGTTCATAGTTAGAACTTACTGTGCCCCATAACTGTGAAGCCTATATAAAAACGGTGAACAAATTTGTAAATTGTTCTAGGTTACTAGGAGACCATGCACGTCAATTCCCTTAGAGATAGGTGATAACTTTGGTACCACATGGTTTTCCAAACTATGTGGGTGCCTCCACCAAACCATATAGCCTAGTCCCTATTTAGATTGAAGAAACCACATAGTTAGTACATAGTTTTCCCATATATGTGGCCAAACCATTCACCCCTTTAAAAATTATAAAATTTATGATTTTCCATTCTAATATTATTTCTTTCCTATCCAATTTTCATCCTCATTCGACCCCAATTAGCTTAGGGTGAGAACTAGGATCACCCAAGTCCTCCTAGGATAAATTTCCCTCAATTCTTACGCATTTGGATTACCATTCTATGTTAATTGAATATACATGTACATATTTAACTTTGTTTGTTCCTACTTTTTGGAAGATTCTTTGGTCATGGTTTCCTATTATTCGGAATCTCATGAACCCTATTTTCAGGAGGTTCTTATGTTTGGAAATTGTGGATGTTTTTGTTTGAATTAAGGTTTGAAAATTGGATGAGTGATTGTCTGTCAAGATGAGTATGGTGGTATATACACCATCTCAAATTATCTTTAGGTTTTATATGTATATGTAATGTTTTTAATTACATCAATATGATGTGAAAATTATTCTTGGTTACGAATAATGAAAATTATTTCTTGAAATAATATGTGATACCCTTTACCAGCCCCCTTGGTTTTATTGATCACTACTAAAAATTTGGCTATTTGCGATGGGATCCCGTCACAAAAACCCTTTTACGATGGGGGCCCGTCGCGAATAGCATGTTGCAGAAAACAGCGTTGCAACTAGTATTTGTTGCGATATACCCATAAAAAAAAATTACTTGCGACAAGAAGCGGGACCATCGCAAATAGATGTCTGATTAAATACATTATACATACAAGAACCTTTAGCAATGAGCCCGTTGAAAAAAGTATTTTCAATGGGATACCAGCCCGTCGTAAATAGCTTATATGTTATAAACCCTTTGTGACGGGCCCGTCGCAAAAAGGTTATTGTGACGGTAAAAAACCCATCACAAAAAACATTTAAAAAATATATATAATATATTTGCGACAGACCCCCTATAACAAAAGGTCCTGTCACAAATACTTACTAAAAAAATATTAATATTATTAAAATAATAAAAAAATTAAAAAAAATTACAATTCTCAATATTTTCAAATACTTAATAAAATAAAAAAATAAAGAAATTATGATTAATGAAAATAATAATAATATTATTATTAAAAAAATAAAAAAATAAAAAAACTAAAATTATCAATATCCCAAAAAAAAATATAAAAAATAATAAATTATTATTATTATTATTATTAGTGAAATAAAAAAATATTAATAAATATAATACTAATATTAAATAATAAAATAATAAAATATTAAAAATACTAAAAAAAATATGCAATATTCGCACCAATATAAAGGACCAAAACTGTAAATAGTTTATATTACATAAATGTTCAATTCAAGATTTTATCGGTTGAAATCTTGGTTTTGTGCGATGACATCATTGGCGATGTGTTCTGAGACATAAATAAATGTTGCAACCTGGGTGTAGGGGGAATTATCTCAGCTGTTTCACAGGAATCGATCTAGACTTCCCCAGTTGAGCTTCTTTACACCTCGATTGTCCACATGTGGGACAACTATCCAATGAATCATTTTCACTTGAATATAAGATGCAATCATTTGCACTTTCATGAATCTTCTGATAACTAAGTCCTACATTATGAACCAACTGCTTTCTCTCATAGTAATTTATAGGCAACACAATTCCTTCAGGTAACAGTGTTTCAACCAAAGAAAATATCTAATCAAAACATTTGTTTGACATTAAATTATCTGATTTAATAGCCCTAAATTTTGTAACCACTTCTAATTTTCTTATCTTTCAACCAGGATATAATGTATCCTCAGAAGACCTCAACAACTCATAAAATTCAGATGGTCCCATCTCAGGAGTTAAATTAATAGTATCTTGAGTTTCAGTTTGTTGAACAGATGGACCTACAACATCATGTACTAAATTTTGAAACTGTGATGGATCCAGAATCAGGTTATTAGTATCTTATCTGGAACTGTGTTCACCGTGTTAATACCAAAAAATATAATCTGGTTGAAAACCAAACCGCAAGAGATTTCCCCCAACCTTGTCAAATGTGTCAAACGTTCTCAGAGTACATTTTTTACAAGGACACTTAATTGTGCCTTCTGAAACAAATTCTTGTTTTGATGATGCAAATGATAAGAAAGCATCAACCCCCTCAATATATATAGGATTTAAACTAGAACTGTTTGGATTTATGTGCTGATTTATCTAAGAGAAATCTTCTAATAATGACTATTGTTGACTTCCTTGATCCATATTTTTCAACAAAATATAAAATAAATATTGTTCTTGAATAATTTGAAATTAGAAAAACACAATCCAAAAAAATAAGATAAATAATTATAACTACTTCTTAATAATTACCATTAATTACGGGCAATACAATTTCAGGTGGATTGATGACTACTCTTTTGTCTGATAGCTCATTTACTTACAACTTTCTCACACTAAAATCACAACAAAGAATCTACTTGTAGGCACACTTATTCATTCTCATGATATGAGAATTCATTAGCGTACATCCAAGAAGAGTCTACTTTACGATTTCAGTGTGAAAAAGATACAAGTAAATGATTCTTCAGACAAAATAACCCCTTTTTGTTGATGAATCATCTTCACGCAACTATCACCGCCTGAAAGCATTATGAAAATCGTGGTCTTATAAATGCATATTCAAACTCGTGCATATGATATTGGATATGCATACATAGAAGCATACTTTTGATAATGTTTTGAGTCAGTGAGAGTTGAAAGGAGAAGAGTCATCGGGCAAAAGGAGTTCCCTCAATCCACTGAGAATTGTGCCAAGTTATTACAATTTATTATAATTTATTACAATTGATTTTATTGCTAATTATTGTTAATTATTGCCATTTATGTCTAATTATTGCTAATTATTTCTAATTATATCCATTTATTGCTAATTATTACTAATTATTGCTATTTATTTCCAATTATTACTATTTATTGCCATTTATTTCTATTTATTGCTAATTATTGCTAATTATTGGTATTTATTGCTATTTATTTCTAATTATTGCTAATTCTTGCTAATTATTGCTAATTATTGCTAATTATTGTTATTTATTTCTATTTACTACTAATTATTTCAAATTATTAATAATTATTGCTAATTATTTCCAATTATTTCCAATTATTTCTAATTAATTCTTATTATTGCAATTAATTACTAATTTTTGTTAATTACTGCAATTAATTGCTAACTATTGCAATTAATTGTTGGTTATTGCAATTAAATGCTAATTATTGCTAATTATTTCTATTTATCACTAATTATTGCTAATTATTTCTAATTATTGCTAATTATTTCTATTTATTGATAATTATTGCTATTTATTTCTATTTATTGTAATTTATTGCGATTTATTGCAATTTATGCAATTTATTGCAATTTATTGCTATATATTACTATTTATTGCAATTAATTACAATTAATTGCTATTTATTGCTATTTATTGGTATTTATTGATAATTATTAGTATTTATTGCTATTTTTGCTAATTATTAGTACTTATTGCTAATTATTAGTATTTATTACTTTTTATTATTATTTATTACTATTTAATACTATTTATTATTAATTATCACTATTTATCACTATTTATTACTATTTATTACTAATTATTACTAATTATTAGTATTTATTAGTATTTATTAGTATTTATTAGTATTTATTACTAATTATTACTAATTATTACTATTTATTACTAATTATTACTAATTATTACTAATTATTATTAATTATTATTATTTATTACTATTTTTTAGTATTTCATACTATTTACTAGTATTTGTTAGTAATTATTACTATTTATTACCATTTATTACTAATTATTACTAATTATTACTAATTATTACTAATTATTACTAATTATTACTATTTATTACTATTTATTATTAATTATTTCTAATTATTTCTAATTATTACTATTTAATACTATTTTTAGTATTTTTTACTATTTTTTACTATTTTTAACTATTTATTACTAATTATTACCAATTATTACTAATTATTACTAATTATTACTAATTATTACTAATTATTACTAATTATACCAATTATTACTATTTATTACTATTTATTTGTATTTTTCAGTATTTTTTAGTATTTATTAGTATTTATTAGTATTTATTAGTATTTATTAGTATTTATTTCTCTTTACTACTATTTATTAGTATTTATTACCATTTATTAGTATTTATTTCTATTTATTAGTATATATTACTATTTATTACAATTTACTACTAATTATTAGTATTTATTAGTATTTATTAGTATTTATTACTATTTATAAGTATTTATTAATATTTTTTAGTATTTATTACTATTTACTAGTTTTTATTTGTATTTATTACTATTTATTAGTATTTATTTCTATTTATTACTATTTATTTCAATTTATTACTATTTATTTCTATTTATTACTATTTATTACTATTTGTTACTATTTATTAGTATTTATTATTATTTATTGCTATTTATTGGTATTTATTAATATTTATCAGTAATTATTACAAATTATTACTATTTATTACTATTTATTACTATTTATTAATATTTATTACTATTAATAAGTATTTTTATTACTAATTTTTAGTATTTATTACTAATTATTGGTATTTATTACTATTTATTACTATTTATTACTATTTATTACTATTTTTACTATTTATGACTATTTATTAGTATTTATTAATATTTATTAGTATTTATTACTATTTATTAGTATTTATTTCTAATTATTACTAATAAATACTATTTATTACTAATTGTTAATATTTATTACTCTTTTTTTTCTAATTATTACTCATGAGTGTTAATTATTGTTAATTACTCCAAAATACAGCTACTAATTACTAATTACTGCTAATTATTTATATACATTACTAATTATCGTTAATAATTATTAATTACTACTAATTATTAAGAATTAATACTAATAATTTAATTGTATTATTACAAATAAATACTGATGACAAAATAATTTAAATCTAACTTAATTACCACTAATCAACAATAATTAAAATTAATATAAACGAAATAAATACTAAATTAAATAAAACACAAATACCTTTAAACCTGATTTCTTATAATTGTAGGCGGCTTCACAACATTGTAAAAAAAAGCTAACTGTCAAAAAATTTCACTCTAAAATTTGGGTTTACAGAAGCAGAGGAATAAGAAATTCGAGCAGAGAGAAGTCAAAATGGAGGGGGGTATATATAGGTTAGATTAGTTGCGACGGGACTATTAGCGATTGGAATACTGTTGCAAAAAGTACTTTTTGTGATGGGCCCCATCACAAATACCTTTGATCACATTAATTACCGTCGGCTGTTAAAAGATTATTTGCAATAGGGCCCGTCGAAAAAAGTGACATGCCGACACACTTTTTGCGACGGGACAACATCCCGTCGCAAATATGTTTTTACCGCCACCGGTTATTTGCCACAGGACTCATCGCAAATACCCTTCAGGGGTCGAACTAGTTGCGATGAGGGATCCCCCCGTCGCAACTAGGTCTTACCGCCACCCGACATTTGCGACGGGTGGTGCCAACCCGTCACAAATACTCTTTCACGCAGTTTGGTGCACAAACCTTTCCAATCCGCACGTAACTTTTTTGCGATGGGGCGCCTATTCCCGTTGCAAATAATTGGTTATTTTTGACGAGTTGGTCAGCCTGTCGCAAATAACCTCTTCAATGGACTATTTGCGATGAGATTTATTCCCATCGCAAATAGTCCATCGCAAATAATGATTTTTTCCATAGTGGATGATTATGAGACCATATTTATGGCCACCCGTGGGGTGTTCCTACCACATTGAAAAAGGTATGTTTTGGTTTTTAAATAATGAGTTAGGTGGAATTGAGTTTATCTGATTTCCCTCATTGGTTAGTCTATTAAAATGGTTAAACAATTACATGCTCAATTTTTTAAATTAATGTTTTTATTACCTTTTATTTGGTGAGAGGAATTGTATTCATGTGATATGTATTTTGAAACGTCCATAAGGACTTAAAAAATGTTTTAAAGGATTTAATTGGATGTAAATCAATTTATTCATTTCAATGAGTTCATTTTATATCTTTAATGTGGATAATGTTTCCAATGGTGGTGTTGAACTACAAATTTTTTAAAGAAGGGGGCATGGTTAAATTTAAAAGATAATTTGTAAGGGAGAAATGGAAAATGGTAAAGGGGATTGATTGTGTGGTAAATGGATGAAAGAACCACAATGGTAGTGTTTTGTGAATTAAATGTTAAATGGGTTTCTTTCATAATTTAGACTAATGACGATTCACCTGAGAAAATGTGAACAATGGTATGGTAGGTTATTGGACTGATGACCCTCATTATTTAGTGTTCTAGACTGATTGTCTAGGCCCCATCAATATAGTGGTATGGTGGAATATTGGAATGAAGAAACTCTCTATTGGGTAGGATAGACTGATGCTATAAGAAACCTGATGAATCATAGCTTAGGAGGATAGACAGATATTCCTAGATCCAAGGGTATGAATATGCTGTTCCAAATCATGTTTTGGATAGCTAGACCTAGAATTTTGAATCCCAGCTGGATTCATGGACCGATTCTCCTTATATGTCGACATGTGACCCCTTTTGTTACATTGTTCAGACAACAGACATGGGTGACCCCATGATTGATTTGCTCACATGTGACTTGGAACCTGAGGGCCAATATGGTAAACAAAAAAATTATTAATTATGAAAAACTTGGCTATGTTAATTTTTAGTCATTTATCTAGGGACCATCTTTATGCACTATTTATTAACTAGATATTCATTTAAACACTATTATTGGTGGCCTATTGAGTTATATTGAATTCTTAGTTAGGACACCCATAGAATTTCATACCAGAGAAGATGTTATTTGTTTCAGGTAATGGGTCAGCTCTTGGACCTGGATTTTGGTTTATTTTTGAGATGGTAGGATGAAACATGGGATTTCAGTACATGGTTAGACTCATGATCAAGTTTTAGGGTTTTCCCTAGTTATAGTACACTAGGTTTTATTATAGGACTATCTGATATATAGATTGTACATTCCCATGATATATCACGTTCCACCGTGAATTTGGTTTTGAATTTTCTACACGTTGATTCTCTTATGGGTCATTAATATTGTAGAATCTTTTGATATTATTTTAATTATTATGCTACATTTATAAGAGGTTATAGCCTCCCTAATGTATCTCCATAGACCCGCATTGCTATTCGGAAACATCTGGATTTCAGGGAGGTGCACCAGAGGTAATGTGGTGCACCGGCTCAGGGAATCCGTATTAGTGTCACTTGGGCCAAGAAGTTATAGTAATTATTCAAAAAATTAAATTAAAAAATAATTTAATTGATATCAATAGAAACACATAAAGGGTAACCCTCATAGGTTATTTCTTATTGGCATTAGTGAAGGTGTCCTAAATTTCATGATTATTTTGTAGAAATGGGTCAAGGAACCCAAGGTAAATAATTCAATCTCTCAATGTCAACAACCACATATTAGTTTTCACTATGTAATATGATCCATTGTTCACAATATCTCATCATGGAGTATTCAACCTTTTTCTATACACCTATATACCTGATACATCTTTCATTGGCTATTTGAAATACATTTTCAATTAAATAATTTTCTTTTAATTTATTTTTATTCTTACCATTTTAATTAAAGGGTTGATATATTAACATAAATTAATATAGAATGGATAAATAGTTCCTCAAATTGTTGATTGATAACATGTTGATAATGATGAATCCAATGTACCCTACATTCCATGAACATATGAAACCATGGTTTTAGTAAGTAAATCTAAGAGTGAGAGTCATGATATACATTAATAATAATATTAATGTCTATGGACCCTCACACCTAGTCACAAACATTAATATCCAAAGATACATAAACATTTTAAATTGCCACTGGGGGTCTATTCTTATAATCCCCAAAATTGAATATTAACAAGTGCGAACATCATGAAAAGTAGTATCATCTACTTTTTGGTACTCAGATATTCTAATAAACATACTATATTACCCATCATAGAATGTTATATTACCACAGAAATATGTCTAATAATAACTTCATGGAATTTCAAGGTTCTCATCATAGTGGGAAAAATCTATGACATTTTCAATGAGATAGATAATCTAGGACATTATCACATTATTATTGTACAAAATAATAGTAAATATGTGATAATTTATAATTTAATATTTAAATTTTTTAATAGATATGAAATATAATGTATAAATTAGTTTATTTCAAGGAACCAACTCTAATAGACCCACAGTTTTACTAGAGGAAACTGCTAACAAATTTTTAGTTCTAACATTTTAAACATGTTTCTACTCAGTATGATTTTTTTTTAACTCAAAATAAATTTTTTAGACTTGGATAAGAAAATACACATGTTGGTGTTGAAATTATTTTTGCAACAACATTATTTACATGTGAAAATCCCTCAAGTAGTTATATAACTAATTATACACATATTGTTCCCCTGTAGGAATCCTAACATCCAATTTTTTTTCCAAATTCATGGTTTATCATAATAATTATAATAATTTTTACTTTTGGTATTACCCTAAATGGTACATAGTATTTCTAAGACACTTATTAAGTTACGTCCTAATCTAGAACATACTCACACATTGTAGATATTGAAGAAACTAGTTGTAATATCTTTTTCAAGTATATTTATGTAGCCTTTTCAATGAAACTAAATCAAATTGATCTAAGTGATTAGAAGTGTTGAATTCCCTTGATCACCAGTATTACCACTTATCTTAACACTAGGAACTAATTAAGTTCTACTTTAATAAGTAATTTTATATATTTGTAATTGTAATTTTATGTAGTTATGTTTTTTCTATTTAATATTCACTTATCATGCATTATGTATTAGTAATATAAAAATTTAGTACATATCATGGAATGTGGGAAAAATTATCAAAACTTAATATTGAAAAATTATTTTAATTAGAATAACATCTCCTTATAGCCATGCATGTTCTACTGGAATGATTAAATACCAACAAATATTTAGTCATGATTTATTTTATATTTTATTTTTCAAAACATTTTTTATATGTATTATAAATAGATTTATAAAACCCATTGATCTATTTATTAGATCTTGTTCCCTAAAACATGGTCTATACTTTACATCATTATTGTATAAATTCATTCATTAGTCTTAAAAACAAGTAATACATAATTTTTCCCATATATTATCAACACATCCTTTATGTGATGTTATATTTCTCCCCAAAACCTGTTAGGGATACATGTCATGCATTTTCATAAACCCACCCAGATTCCCTATTTTCTTGATAACCAAGATGATCTTAACATATCCTGAAGTTAATTCCTAATCCACAGAGGTTGGAAACTAAAAATAGAAATCATACAATATGAAAGTGGGAAACAAATTTCCACAAACACAACAGAAGAAAGACAAATAATTAAGTATGCATACAAGAAAAAATCTATAGGGAGAAGTGTGATAATAGGAAAACATGCATTAATAGCTAAAAGTACAACAATAAAGTTCTATAAAACAGGATAATAACCCAATTCCAAGTTTTCATAACTCTTTAAGACCAAGGATCAAAAACTACTACCACCTCAAAGTGGCACCTTGCCCTTGCTCTAACATTGAAGAAGATAATCTACAAACACCTGAAAGTACATGTAGGGTGTGAGATAAAATCCCAGTAGGGTCTCACCAAGGATTATATAATAATATAACCCATCTAATTATCCAAATAAAGATTTAAATTTTATATAAAAAGGAATGTAATTCTAAAATAATGTTTAAAAAAATCATGATGTATATTTAAGATGATGGAAATACTGTAAACAGATGTTTTAACAAAAGTTTATATAAAACACATTATATAAATTCAAAATTCATGAATAAAATAGTTTACAACCAATGATATATATTTCAAATACAAAAAATAAGAAACATGATCATTTTCCAAGAGGTACGATAGTTCCCAGATATGTGATCCTAACACACTCGAAGGTCAATCATGACAGTATTTCTATACAAAAGTCCATCCAGCACTAGTCAAAGAGGACTCGTCGACATCTCATTGGGTATGTGACCTACTGCAATATGTTTTTTTCATTTGTAAAGCATCAAAAAAGTTTTATCATAATAACTCAATAACTACCTAGTCTTGCATGTGCTCTAATAATGACCAGTGATGGGAAATTTTTTTTAAAACTATTTAAAACACAATTTAATCCATTCGTTCATTTCAAATATTCCAAATCCAATTTAAAAACCAATACATGGGTTTTTAATCAAATCATGCATTTTTCAAGTAAAAACCACTGAGTTTCTAACAAAATCATTCTATGTTATTTTCAATAAATAAAAATAATAAATCAATTCTAAAATCATTTTCAAAATCTAAATTCCATAGTTAAATTCAACAATTTAATTTAAATTACTTCCATCCAATTTCAAATCCCCAATTCAATGTAATTGGTTTTTCATTAAACTAATTAAATTTATTTAATTGAAATAAATAAATTTAATTTAAAATAAATAATTTAATTTAAATAAATCAATTTAAGGTTAATTATAATTATCTATTATAATAGAGTCACATACCTCAAGATCACAAGATCATGAAACACAAGTCCCTAATCAGAAATTTTCAATGAAGGACATCATTAATGAGGATTTGAGAATAAAAACATGATTTAAGATCTGAAATAGTGGGGATTAGGTCCTCCACAACTTGGAGATATAAGAAACCCTAGAGAGGAAAGCAGAGATTGTAGGAGAAAAATAACTGGAAGAGGAAACTTACTGATAAGAGATTGAACGTAGTTCACCTACCTTTGAACCACTTTTGGAAGGGTGTAGAGGGGCCAAAATCACCTCTTGGGAGCCTCCATGGAAGAAAAAAACATGATATGGTTATACATGACTATCATAAACCTAAAAAGAGGGTTTTTGGATTATAAATATAATTTCTAGATTTAAATATTTCCTATAAACATGGTTTCCTAGGCAGGGCCGCATAGTAAGACAAAGCGTGCACCCTACCTGTGTACACCATTTTTCCTAGGTGAACAGTTTCTACTAGGTGGCTACTCAGTTTTTCAAACAATGTTATAACTATGAAAATTCCCACTATTTTTGTTTTCATGGATTTCACTAAGAAGGAGCACAGTTTGGGAAAATTGTGCACCAACCTTACACAACCCAAAAAAATTCCAAAATTCCAAAATTTCACCCGAAAAAACCCTTAAATGATACCCAATCAAAGAATTTTAAAAATAGGGGTTTAGGAATACCAAAAAAATAGTAACAATATGTTGTAAAATACCCACCATAGAAACATTCCATCCCCATAAATCCTATTAAAAATCATCCATGTCAAAAAAATGAGGCCAATGCTTTCTCATCAGTGCCTCCCTCTCCCATGTCTCATGTGATTCAGAACCATGATTCCATATCACTCAAACCAAAGGTATCTTCATCCCATGAATAACCTTGGTTTTAGAATCAACTATTCCTAACCAGATACTTAGTAAGGGATAAATCATGTTCAACAACAAGATGTGTCTACCTTAGAACATGATATGTACCAGAAAGATACTTTGGTAGATACGGTACATGGAACACATTGTGTATCAAAATCAATTATGGTGGAAGTTATAAGTGATAGGATACTTTTTCAAAATTCTCATCAAACTCAAAACTTCCCAAAAAATAAGGAGAAATCTTACATTGTATCCCAATTTTTTGATGAATAAACTGAGGGGAATCCTTCAAGAACACCTGGTCACCAACTTAGAATTCCAATGGTATGAGATGACGACAACCATAAGACTTATGCCGCATATATTCCGTAAACATTATCTGATTAATCAATGGAATATTTACTATCTTCTCATGAACCAACTTGGTCCAATGAAGAAACATTCTTCAATTTCTGACCAATATAATAGAGATTTGTAAGGCCGACCATATAAGGCATCAAAAGAAGCCATACTGATCGTAGACGGGTAAATATTATCATAAGAAAACTTAATCAACCATATATGTTCATCCAAAACTCCACTAAAGTAAATAATATAGGCATGAATAATATTTTCATGAATATTTATAGATATTTCTATCTATCCATCCAATAATTTATGGTATGTCATACATAAATGGACTTAAGATCCCAATTCCTCCAAAATGCCTCTACAAAATAAATAAGTGAATCGGGGGTCCCCATTAGAGAATATAGAAGATGTAACTACTTGTAAATGAACAATATATTTCAAATAGATATTTCCCAACTCCTCAACACTGGATTTATCATGAATGAGTATAATGTGATCCAATTTAATTAGCATATTGATCACAACCCATATCACATTATTCTTCCTCTAGGTATGTGGAAACAAAAAAAAATCTATAAAGATCTCATCCCACTTCTAGACAACACTGGTAGTGGATAAAGAAAAATTGATGGTTCATGGTACTTGACCATGACCTATCGGAACATATAACAATGAGAGACAAATTCAGAAATTACCCTTCACATACCTGGCCACCAAAATCCCCACTACATGTCATAGAACATTTCTAGGGTTCTTGGGTTCACATCCCACTGGGATTTCTAGAAACCTACAATAAAAAGTTTCCTAACTAATAATGAAAAAACAAATTGATTTCTATAGAATAGAATTCCCATAGTGGAGAATGACCAGTCAGTTACGGTCTCCCCACCATAAAGAGTGTCTATAATATTGTAGAACTCATCATCAAGATGGTCTTCATAAAGAATCATATTGATAAGAGTAGAGTTAAACTGAATAATGAAAAAAATAAACCATAGACCATGATTCACGAACTCCAATATGTAATTTTGAAAAGTGAGTAATCAGTTTACACTATTTTTAAGATTCTTCCACGACCTATGTTAGAAGCTCCCTACTAAATACATTTGTGATGATATTCCATTTCCCTAGGGTATAGGCAATGCCAAAGTCAAAATATTTTAGGTATTCCACCCAATGCCTCTGAGGGAGATTTAAATATTTTCAAGAGAAGATATAACCAAATATATTTTGGTCAGAATACATAGAAATACTTTCTCTACAAAGGTAATGCTGTCAAATCTTAGGAGCGTGAATCATAGATACAAGTTCATGATCATGGGTCAGATAATTTTTCTCATGTGGCCTATGATGCGGAGATATGTAAGCTACACCATGACTACCCTGTATAACAATGCATCCCAAAATTGAACCTGATGCATCATAAAAGACCACATAACCTTTCCCATACTACAGAAGAGTCAACAATGATAAAGTAGTCAAACGAAGTTTCAACTCAACAAATATAATTCTAAAAATTTTCATCCTAAGAAAACTTTACTCTATTCCATGTTAGTGAATTCATCGGAGAATCCAACATTGAGAAGTAATTAATGAATTATAAATAATACGCAACTAATTCCATGAATCAAAAAATCTTGTAAACATTTTTTGGTTGTTCTGATGTCATTACATCTTCCACATTTTTAATATTGACTGAAATATCATGTTCTGACACCACATGTCCCAAAAAATTCACTTCTTAAATCCAGAGATCACATTTTAAATTCATTGCATAAATTCATATATTTCTGAACAATTTCATAACTGATCATAGATGGCACACATGGTCCTCCTTGGAAATAGAGTAAATGATGATTAAATCAAAAAATAAAACCATAATGGTATCAATATACTCATGGAAAATCATATTCATTAATTTCATAAAATACTGTAGGTGAATTGGTTAAACCAAATGGCATGAAAAGGTACTCATAATGGTCATACATACTCCAAAAGTTGGGCTTCTAAATGGTAGATTTTATAAATTCTCAACTAAAGATAACCTATCCGAAGAACAATATGTGAGAAACACTTTAACCCCTTCAACTAGTCAAATAGGTCATAAATCTATGGTAATAGATAATTTTTCTTTATCATGACTCTATTTAGTTTCCAGTAATGGAAAAAGGGTGAAGTGAACCACCACCTTTCTTAATAAGGAGAACTGGCACCGCCCAAGGTGACACACTCAGGTGTATAAATACTTTATCTGTAAGATCATCCAATTAAGAATTAATCTATTTCATTTCATCTAGATATATATTAGGAGAAGGAATATATACTGGAAGAGTACTTGGTACTAAATTAATAGATAATTCTACCTCCATTACGAATGGAAAACATGAGAATTCAGAAGAAAATATGTCAGGAAACTTGATGAAAATTGAAGGTATATCACCATACAATGATTCTATCTAAAGATAAAAATAAAACAAGGATATTACTTTCCCTAATTTCATATAAGAGGGTCCATCTCTACTCAACCTTAGGTTCTGTTCTCCTTAAAAGAAATAACATACGCCATTAGGTGTAGTAAAGGAGAGTTGTCAAAGATACAAATCAATCTGGGATTTATTGTCAATCAGACAATCCACTCTAAATATGATGTCAACAGGTTTCATTTCGAGAACCATAAAACTTCATGAAATCTTGATATCTGATAATGAGAAAACACAAGCGCGACTACAAATACCCTACTTTCTATTTGTTCCAATGTGTGTAGTAATATCCATCACATAAGATAAATGATCCATAGGAATATTTTGTAAATTAAAAAATAGGTTGAAATAAATTAATGAGATGAACTAGTATAAAATAAACTAGTCACTAAATATGATGTTATTGTGATGGTACCTATCAAAAACATTGGGCCCATATCCACATCCTCTGGAGACTATTCAACTACATGAACAAACTTCCTCCTGAATTCCTATGGTGGGAACCCTTTTTTTGGAAGAATTTGATTATACCACAGTTTTATTAGGTGATAATGATCCCATTACACTACTTGGAGGATAATAAACATGGCATAACTTCTGTAAGTGACCTCAGCATCCATAAAAGACACATTCCTTGGGTTCCCCAGAGAAAACCTAAATAGAAATCCTAGGATCTCCAAATTAATAAAAAATAAAAGGATCTCTTACAGGTAATGAATTAGGTCTAGAAAAACCCTGATATTAAGAATCACCATTAGAATTATCACATTTTGTATTACCTTTAGAGGAATTTACATAACAACCACTGGGATAAGGAGGAACTCATGTCAACCCTCACTTACCAGCTAGGTCCATTTTGACCATCACCACTTTATCGAGAACATAAGCATAAGAGGGAAGCTTCCACAATAGAACATGAGAATGAAAATTAGATCAAAGAAACATCTTAATACTTTGATTTTTCATCTTATTATTTGACACAATCTTAGGTTAAAAATACACAAGCTGAAGAAAACTATTTTCTTATTATTTCATGATCTTGTCTGCCTGATCAAGTTTGAAAAACTAAATATGCTTTTCCATCACCATAAAATCTTGATAGAACTAGATGGTGAAAAGTGATTTTAATTCTTTATACTCTAAGCCCTCAAGCTTCTTTTCCACCACCATCGTGTCCCACCTTCCCTTGCTCAGTCCCACAAACATGAAGGTGGAACACTTCACCTTTATTTCATCGGGTGTCTCTAAGTACTCAAAAAAATTCTTAATCCCGCTCAACCATTCCTAATCCTCTTGAGTATCATTAGAGTATTTGGATGATTTTGGATTCTAGAAAATGAACTCTTGAGATTTTTTTGGAAAGAATCTATTTGAGTTTCCATATTTGGAGCCTGGATGGGAACTAGTGGTGGTGCTTTTCCTTGAGCTTGAATGTTACCCACTATCACCACAACCAGACTCAGGTCCCCATGAAGATTTTATCTCTATGGATCATTAATTGCTTCCTCCTGAATTCAATTCACATGCCTTATCATAGGCATGGTTCTACAGAAAACTAGCCAATATTTTTGAAGACGTCAGATTAACACTCGAATAGAACAATGAGGGGAGTTAATCACAATAGAGAAGAACAAAGGTTTTGGATTTCATCCTTTCCAAATAAAAAATAGGGATTAAACTATAACTAATCCACATGATGTATTACCAAAATAACCCATAGTGACATAAGGCTCATTACAGTGAGAGATGTCTAGGAACTCAATCACAACTACCTCATATGTCCCAAAATAAATACTTAAACTGCATACTAACATGAAGTCGTGAACCTACCTAGATACCCTAGTAACCTAATAATTGAGATGATCCTAAAATAGCATTAATGGTGTTCTCAATCCCCATGGGTTGGAAACCAGAACCTATCATCACACAATATGAACATGGGAATGATTTTTCCACAAACACAATAGAAAAAGGATAAAAAAGTCAGTATTCATATAAGAAAAACTCTAGAGGGGGAAGTGTTCCAGAAGACAATCAAGCATAAATAGGCCACTGTACAACAAAAAATTACCATAAAATAGGATACTAACCCAAGTCTCAGCTGACACAAGTCTCGAAGCCCAAGGATCAACAACTACTACCACCTCCTTGTGTTATCTTACCCTTACTCAAACATGGAAGAAGTCAATCTACAATCACCTAAAGGCACATGTAGGATGTGATCTAATATACTTGTAGGGTATCACCAAAGATTTCATAAAAATATTTCACATTTAATTAAAAAAATAATTAATTCAATATTAAATAAATAGTAATGGAATTTCTAAATAATATTTAAACATATTATGATTTTCATTTAAGATGTCGTAAATACTATAAAAAATGGTTTAAAAAACATTTATATAAAATAGTTTATATAAATTTACAAGTAATGTATAAAATAGTTTACAACCAATTGAATATATTTCAAATAAAAACAACTAGAAACATATTCATCTACAAATACGTGTGATAGTTCCATTCTATGGGTTCTTAAACACTCGAAGGTGAATCACAAAAATATGTGTATACACAAGTCCCTCTGAAATTGTTCAAAGAAGACTCAATACCATCCCATCATGGATGTGACCTGCTGCACTAGGTTTTGTTTGAGTTATAAAGTTTAGAAAGATTTATATCCCAATAACTCACTAACTACATTGGCATTCATGTTCTCTAATAACAACTAGTGAAGGGAAATTTATTTTAAAACTTTTTTAAATACAATTCAACCCATTCTTCCATTTCAAATATATGAATTTCCATTTAAAAACCACTACATGGGTTTTTAATCAAATCATACAATTTTTTCAATATAAAACCATGAGGTTTATATCAAATCATTTTAATCCATTTTGATCAAAATAAAATTTTAAATAAATTCCTCAATCAACATCATAATTTAATTCCCACTAATTAATTTAATAAATCATTATCCTATATCACAACACACCCAAATTCAATGGAATTGAGGTTTTTTTGTAACACCCAAATCTTTCGCACATAAAATTAATATTGAATGAATGAGACACTAAGTCTATAAAAACACCACTTTGTTATAACCTAGATAGAAAAAATAAAATTTCTACCATTGTGTTTTGAATTTTGATAAACTAAAATTCACAATTGTGTTCTGTAAGATATTTAGAGTCTTATAAGATAGAATTAATTTTTATTGAATAGTAACATACCATTATGAATAGTAAAATTAATAGTAATATGACCCTTATGAATAGTAAATCATATCTTAAGGTCATAAGATTATGAGATGTTAATTAATTCTTAAAGGTGATATAAAATGAAATATAGATTTCAAATTGTTGTTTTTAGAATAAATAATGATTTTATTTAAAAATTAAATTAATAATATTTAGATTTATTTTTCAAAAAGTATAGTTTTTTTTGAATTCTACATGTCGAAAAATGGTTAGGGTGAATTTTTTGGATTTTTTTGAAATACTAAAATATTTATGAATAGAAAAATACGGTAATTTACTGTATATATACATTATTTGTTAAATTCAATATTCCTAGCATCATAGATGATGTAATCACACTTGGTTCCAACTCACATTTACATATTATTTTTCATGGTCATAATAATTGCATACTCGCATGTCGTTGGCCATGAACGAAAAACTAAAATTTATAACCTACTTATTACTTAGGACAGTGGAAAGACAATGTCGAACCATAGGGAGGCCTCATGTTGTGTTTGGTGTTCTAAAAAAATAAACTAAACAAAAATGCACATGAAAAAACAAGCAAAAACACTTGGTAATGGTGAAGTAGAGTGAATGAGATTTTAGTGTGTGAAGAAGTGAGGGTAAGTTAGTGAGTGCTAGGAGAGTAGACAGACTAGCAAGAGAAATTTTGGTGTAAAGAACCAATAGATGAGAAAGGGGGAAAATTCACTATCCGATTTGATGTTGCTTAGCCTTGTTCATGCATTGAGATTTAGAAATATAGATCCGACTAAAAGTAACCATCCAGATTTTTTGTCTGGTTAGTTTGTGATGAAATAGCTCTTACATTCCTTTGACTGTAAAAGTCATTTCATCCAATGGTGAAAATAAGTCAGAAGTCACTGAGATCAACTTGTCAGTTGAGTTCTGTGTGTCTCTCTCATTCAAGAACAACTCACTTGTCAGTGAGTTCCTCAAATTGAAACATTTTTCATTAAATTCAAGCAAGATCAGTTTTCACTTGATCCTGTTATTTTGAAAATATGCTGTTCTGTAAACAATGAGAGAGACAATCCAAAAAAATGATGCAGCGCATGAATAAGATTAAACAAACCTATTCAGCCAGTTTATCCCCCCTGAAGGAATTTAGCTAGCCATTGTGGTTGGTTTTAATTCAACAATGGATTTAAGATCAATGAAATTAATATTGAAATAAGTTGTAGAAAAATAGAGTGCAGGGAAAACTAAGAAGTTCAAACTCCCTGCTCGAGCTTCCGAAAATTCCAACTCTTGCTGCTTGATGGTATAAGAAATTCTGGAATTTGCTTGGTGTCCCGTCCTAGGAATTGAGGTCTAAAAATGCTCTTAACTCCAAATCTCGGTGCTCCAATCCACTCGCGATGGAAAATGTTTTCTCATCTTGCTCTACTCCTTTCGTCCCGAATTATATCCTCCAATGTTCCCAACTATCTCTCGAACTGTCTTCTCTTCACTGGATGTCTCAATGTCTCTCCCACCTCTCGTGCGTTCATCACCCAATCGAAGTCTCTAGAATCTCTCCCGAGGAGTTCTCGGGCCTCCATGTGTAGGTTTCACTGTGTTGCTCCTACCGCGCTGGTCACCAGAGAAATTTCTCTTAACCAAATCAAAAAGATGCGTGCACGGTGAGCTAATTTCTTTCCCTGGAAACAGCCGATCCACGTGGCGTGCTTTTATGTGCATGCCACCATCTTTTAAGTGAACTCTATGTAAGTGCATATCGGCCCCTGCAACGAAACACAGAAACACAAAAACAAGTAAAAGAAATAAAATGAAACTAAAATTAAATAACTATATATTAATATTATTAATTAAATTAGTCAATGAAAATACACTTTAATATATATATATAATACTTAATATTATTATTACTATTATATATAAATATAATTATTATATTTATTAATATTTTAATTATTATAAAACAAAATTAATTGATATATATAAGTATTATATGTTATTTATATAGTGTATTATTATGTTATTATTATAATTAGTATAATACTATAATTATATTAAAAAAATTAAAATAATAGCTGAAATGGGGGGGGGGGGATCTAGTTCGTGCGACGAAGGATTTGGGGAAGAAAGGGAGTTAGGAGAAGTGGAGGGGGAGAGGCGGCTCGAGGTGGAGGCTTCAGGGCAGGGGAATGAGGAGTGCGTGTGAGGCCGCGATGGCATGATTCTGGGGTTGCAGCTTCAAGTAGGTGGCGTGGAAAGGGATATGGTCTTTAGGCAAGCTCAAATAGTGGCGCGGGAAAGGCGGACAGGGCTTGGGTGCGGTTGGTTCCCTGGTGGTGAGGGGTCGGCGTGGGTTCAAGCTGATTGGCGAGGGTTTGGGGATTTGTTGGATGATTAGGGGATGAGGGAATGGGGATGAGGTGAAGAAAGGGGTTCACACAGACAGGGGAGAGGTGATTTGGGGTCAGGTCCAGCGAGGTCAGCCGGCAGTTGTGTAGGCTCGTGGAAGTTTCATGAGGGGCTGGCTTCGGATCTGTAATTTCTAGGTGAGTCTGGATCGCAATTCGGATTGGAGGGGACGTGGGTTTTGGATCTTGAGTTCTGAATTGTTCACTTGACATGTTATTGAAATTCCATGATTATTCAGCTTTGTTGTGTCTGTTGTGCATAAATTGTTGTGTGGATGATGTGTTGATGTTGTGTGGTTGAGGAAGGATATTTTTTTCTATGTTGCTGGATGTGTTGGATGCGTGAATGAGGAGGCAGAGGATTAATGGGAATGACAGTGTGATATGCGAAGCAAGGAGGCACCATGAATGAAAAGCCAAAAATGAGGAGAAATAGTGGCTGGAGAAAGGGTGAGATGTGCCACCGTGAATATTGCTAACGGTCTCACTGTGATTAGGGATACGGTGGGACAGTGGGTGAGGCACTGGTTGTGGGATACAGTGGGTGTGAAATGGTGACTGGAGAGAATGGTGAGACCGTAAAAATGGATAACGGTGGTTGGAGGTGGAACGGTGAGACAACAACGGGTTACGGTGTGTGTGGAACCAGTGAGACAGTAGGTGTGAAACGGTGGCACCGTGAGTGATGCTCATGGTGAGACCATGAAGAGCGGAAACAGTGCCACCATGAGTACCTGCAAAATAAAAAAACAGATTATATAAATTAATAATTTAAATAAAACTAAAAAACAATTAATCAGTTAACAAATTAAAATAATTAGAATGGAAATAAATAAATAATACAAAGTTAAATAATGAAATTAATAATACTTTATTTAAAATAATGTATTTATTTGTATTAAAATTTATAAACATACATAATTAAAGGAAAAATTAAAATATTTACGATTACTTGCTTAAATTAATTAACCAATTAATAAAATAACTAATTAATTTAATGAATAAAAATAATAATTGAATAAAATTACATTGTTAAAATTAATTTAATTATTAAAAGACAAAAAACCAAAAAAGAGTTATTTATTTACAATTTAAAGAATAAATATTTAATTAATTTAATTAATGAATTATTATGTTAACTAAAATGAACAATTATAAAAATAAATAGTAAAAAATTAAAATCAAATTCAAAAGAATTAAGTAAATTAAATAATTATTTAAAAAGACAATAATGAACATTAAAAACAATTGATTTAAACTAAAATTGATTATTTTAGACAGCAAGTACAACAACACAACAATTATCAAATATTTAATAAAAACAACATTTTTAAATAAAAAAGTCAGTAAAAAATACAAAAACGGTGTGGAAAAGAGTTTTAAAACACTTCCACATCAATAATCAACATTATTGTTTGCCTTTGACAAAATAATTAAATAATGAATAAAATAATGGGAAAACCCTCTTCTCCTCCACTATAACCCCCTCCCGCGCACTCCCTTTTCTATTCACTCCTATAAGCCTTGAAGATCCTAAAAGTTCAGCCCATATAATCTTACTTAGTCACTCCCCACATCTTGGAGCACTTGGTCTTGCCAATATACCAAAATCCCTTTCTCTTAAAGAGGTTCTCAAGGAGGTTATTTTAAGAGGTAAAACATCTTTCTTTTTCATTTAGTTTCATTTCAATTTATATTATTTTCTTATTCTCTCCTAACCTCCTATGTACAATTGATACTTATAACTCCAGAATCATCTATATTCTATAGTTATACCATGTTAATGTAATAACCATTATCAATGTTCTTACCCTCTCTCTCTCTCTTTTATAAATGAAATCATCATCTGTGAAGTTCCAATTTTCAACCTTCATGGACGATGAAGTTTCATTCTTCAATTTCTACTTCATTATTGGTCATGAAATGATTTTGACGGTTTAAGAAGACTGTAAAATATGTATTATAAACTACTTAATATTCATGAACTAGTATATGTACATAGTATTAATTCATATGACAAAAATAGTTCATAATAATCCAAATACCACAAAATAATCTAAGTGATTGTCATTAATATTTCATCAAATGATTCATATCATACCATGTAAAAAAATTTATATATAACCATTAACACTAATGTATGTTCATAAATAATATATAATTTCAATTCTGGATAATTACATCCTTTTCATATGAACATCCATACTAATATACAAATATACTGATCATGAAAACCAATGAAACAAATACTTCAGAATGACAAGATTCAATATTATTACTTATCAATAAGGAAATAATGAACTTAATAAAATTATGATAAAATAAATAAATTTATAATTGGTTCTGAATTAAGTTTCTAATAAGTCTAATTTTATAATATAGGACCTTAAGTTCAAGAGAGGAACACATTCAGACTTAAGGTTAGGGTTTTCTACTCGAACCTCCATTTTCATTTGGGTTAATTTTTTTATCTACTTACCTCAATTAAATTCTAATTCATTCATATATAATAAAAATAATTTCTATGTTAATATTTTATTTATGTGTTCCAGCCATAATCATATATTTGTTTATGTGGAGTTATATGTTTTAAAAGGATCTTTCAAAAATTCCTCCCGATAAACAATCCCATTTCAAGGGAATTCCTCAAATTCATACCTATTTTCAAGAGAACTCTATAATATATTTTTGGAAAACATTATCTTTATAAAATCACTAATTTTATTATGAAAATAACATCTTAATTAACTTCTTGTTTTATTCAAATATTTTTCCAAAATAACTCTTCTTTTCCAAGTAAAAGAGTATTTATCAGAAGAATTACTTGAAGATTTTATAAGAGTATCTTCATATATTTCAACACAATTTTTTATTCTTATGTATTATTTGGATTAATATTTTATGGTATCACATAACAAATTTAATTTAATGGTTTATTATTTTTTTGTGGTTGTGCTATCTTAAAACCATTCATCAATTTACTCTGAATGGTTAGTGTTTTGCTTAATGTTTGGGGAAACTTATTTTCACTTATGCCTGAATGGACCGAAGGCCTTATTTTCTATTTTTATTATGGATAATCCCCCTATTGGACATATAAAGTCTTGGGTGGGGCCCTATATATCCTCTTAGTGGATCGGTAGGTCTCACGAGACAAACTACAGTCTTGGCACAAGGCCTTGACAAAATGATAAGTTATGGTCTTGGAATGAGGCATTGAAGGTATGGTTATGAGGTCCTGCATTATGAATTCCATCATTATTAAAATATTATTGATGGTTTAGGTGGTTATTCAACTAGTATAATACCCATGATTATGTTTTACTATGTCATTATTTATTCATCTCTTATTCCTATCATAACGTGTTCATGTTTTTTATTAAAGGCATGCGTTTATAGTTATTCAACATGCCTAATATATATGTTTATGATATATTACACTATATTAATTTTACTTACTAATATTTTGAGATCACCCCTTTCTTATGTTTCATTTTCTCAGGACATAAATATTTTTATTATGAATGACATGCAGAAATAACATAGGAGTTATGGATGTTGTCGAAGGAATTTCTATATTGATTTTCATTTCAAGTTGTAATGATGAACTGATGTATGTATCTTCTTTCCAATTCTACTAAACTAATTGGTCCTTCAGGATGTATATACCTTGTTTATATTCCAATGTAATTAAATAAGGCACCAACTCTAGGCAACTGGGGTCGACTCCTTACTTTTTTCCTATATCATGCTAAATCAAATTTCAAATCCCCTATTCAATAGAATTGTATTTTCAATAAACCAATCAAATGAAATTAAATATAAATAAATAAATTAAATTTATATCATACAAATGAATTTAAATTAATTAATTTATGGTTAATCAAAATTTTGCATCATAATGGAACAACCTACCTTAGGATCATAGGATCATGAAATACAAAGCCCTAATAGGGAAACTCCAATAATGAAAGTAAAAAATGAGGATATGAGAATAAAACCTAGATTCAAGTTATAAATAAGCAATGAATAGATCCTCCAATAGCATAGATATCTAAGAAAAAATAGGGATGAAGGATAAGATACTTGAGAAAAGGAAAGGGAATAGAAAACATACATTGAAGAAATCAAACATCATTCTCATATCTTCAATCCAGTTTTGGAATGGTGTAAAGGTGAAAAGTCATCTCTTAAGAGCCTCGAAGGATAAAGAAAACATTATATGATCATACTGTCCTATCATACACATAAAATATTGGTTTAAGATTTTAAAAATAATTTTCAGATAAAATTATTTCTCATACGCACAATATCACAGGTAAGTCCACATGGTTAGCCAAACCATTACCCCTAGCCATGCAACCATTATTTCCTAGGTTCACTATTTCTACTAGGTGGGTGCATGATTTGTCAATCCATGCATTATCCTTGCAAATCCACACTATTTTGGTTTTCAAAATTTCCATTGAGAGGGAACATGATTTGGGAAAACTATGCAACCACCATACATATCCCAAAAACATTCAAAATTACCAAATTTTTACTTGAAACAACAATTAAATGAAACCCTACCAAATCATGTTCAAAAGAGGGGTTTAAGAATACCTAAAAATAGTTATAATATGTTACACACATTCTTTTCCTGAAGAATATTATATGATCAATATCAATGATTTAATCATAAATGAATATATGAAATCTAAATCTTTTATTGGAATTTATTTATTTCAATGACCCTTTATAGTAATTACTTATAGAAATAAACTATAGGGTGTCATTTTTGTGACATCATATAAAAATATTCCATATAGATTCCACTAAATTAGTTGGCCATGACAATCAATATTCTAATACGATGATCATATAAGTGTTCTTTAAAAATTATAATTAAAAAGGATTTTAGTCATGATTATTGGTGTATAAAAATGTTCCTATTCTAAGCCTTTCAATAATAAAACATTCCTTATTATCTCTTTCTTGTTACATCCATGTTTATTTCCTCTTGAATACTCACCAACGATATCATGTCTTAGAAATTTTCAAAATATGGAGCCCCTAAATATTGATGAATGGATTCTAAAACATAAATTTATACATATTTAACAACCTTATCATGTTTTCATTTACTAATTCCTTATATAAGTCACTATTACAGAAGAATACTATATGTATTACCCACCACAGTGAATATATGTGACATCTATGGTCATGAATTTCTATTTAGTATGTGTCACTAGTAAATATCCTCCCTCTAAGCGTATTGGATTCCATATTTCCTATGAAAAATCATGTTCATATACATCCTTAACAAATAATGGTTAATTCCACTCACGCTATACTTAAATAGATAGGTTTTCTTTATAAAAAGATAGTTGGTATTTAAATAATGCTAATATCATTAGTTTCAATAGGATTATTAATTGATTCTCACCAAGTGGTTGATGTTTGTTTGTAGCTAAACCCAAATTTTAACAAAAATGTTTAAAAAAACACTTATAGTTATGTTTGAATATATTATTATAATCTATCAATAGATATTATATCCATTAGACAATATTATTTTCATATGGTTAATTGTCCCACTTCAATTTTCAAAACATGTCTTAGAAGAAATTTGAGATTATTTATTGTACATATATGAATAAAAATTTATATTCCATTTACTACCATCATCATGTTAATTTATATAAGGTAATGTGATTTTAGGAATAAATTTACTCAATAAGAATGATCAATTAATATTAGTAAAATGTGTTTTTTACAATCCCTCTTAGAGATTCATCTTTCTCTAACAAGTGTACTTCTTTAAGTCACGAATCATTTCTAAATTTTAATAAAGGAGTTTCATGAATTATATGATTCTATTTTTAGTTTTACTTGGGAATAGTTTATAATATATAACCAAAATAACTCTGTAAATATTACTCCATACCAATACATCTAAAGGTTTATTAGTCTAAAACATAAGTATGTCATATACTTAAGTATTTTATCTCCAAATAGTCTAAATAAAATATTAGGTATATCATGAATTATATTCTGACCAATAATTATCTTTATATAACATGGTATGAGTCTTTCATTACTATTCACAATTCATTGTAATTGATACCTATAATTTAATAGTTATTAGAAAAATAGTTTAGTATTGAGTTCCATAACAATATTTATTACAAAATGTGAAATAATGTATTATTATTTATAAATGAAATCTATGATAAATGTTTTGGTATCAATTATTAAAAACATGAATCAATCGATTTTGGAAATCAGATGGAGTGATATCCCCTTAGCTATCATAGGAATATACATTAATCTTATTCTTTTGTGTTTACTCTATAACATTTATATTTACTGTCATTTACTATTGTATGTTGTAAGAAAATTTTATTTTATTATGAAAGTCGATAATAGAAACATGATGAATATACCTGGAGTGGAGAAAACATTATTCTTCTTCAATTCATTATAACTTATTTTCCATTTTCCATTCTTTCCACATAATAAAAAAAAATCTTTATGTTCATTCTTCTTCCTATGAATCATTTGTCTCTTTAATGAACACTATAAGAGATCATTTCAGCATTATGTTATCTATGGGATCTTCCATCCTGTATTTTAAAATCTTAAACCTATGGGGTGTAGAATGGAATTTCAACCACTTATAATCTACAAGTGGAATTATTTTAAAAATATTCCTAAGTGAGTTATCCATTTCATTTATCTAGTATTTAACGAGTAAGGACAACCTTGGTGGTAAGGATAATAAAATAAGATTAAATGATAATTTATTATCTAAGTGGAATCCAAATTTTTATAACTAGTCAACATACCCCAATATTATAAAAACATGATCAGTTTCCATATTACCTTCTCCCATTTTAAAATTATATCATGCATTAAAAATTTTATTTATCTCAATCATTACCTTCTCTTTATCAAAAAAATTAATATGAGATATTTGGGTGTTAGAATTCATGTATTTATCTTGAATTATCTAATCTCTAAACATAGTTGATAATATAATAAAACATACACTGTAATCATCCTTTACATGTCCCTGATAGGAATCATTTTCCACTTTTATCACCATCTGGTGTAACAGAACGAGAATAAGTCATTCCAATACATCATACAATTTTTTTAAAAATTAATGCATTAAAAACTGATTTTAATATAACTATATATTTTTATTTGTAATGATATAAACAGATTTAGGGAATTATAATAGTGTTTTCATGGGTTATCTTAACATTATTCCAATGATAATAAAAGGTTGATTTTAGTTTTATCTTGGTTGAAAACTCTGTCAAACATAAAAAATGAAATTTTATTAAATCTTACACTATTTTATCATGTCTCAAAGTCCATCACCATTGAAATCAGAATTTATAGTTGAATGGAACTTTTAGTGAAAAGAATCCATGTGACCATTCTCATAACCCAAAAATAGGTTTGGTCAATCAATCAAATGGATTTAGTTAGACAGGTATTTTCCACCTCTTGGCATCCTGTAACTTGATCTAGTGAGTGGAATCCGTAATATTTAAACCCTTTCCTTTCTTTCCACAACAATTTTCTCTATGTTACATTATGTCTATAATGGTATAGTTCATTTGATTTAAAATAGTCAAGTCAATCCAAAAAATTCATTATAAATCCATGATAAAAGTAAATGAACCAACAAGGTTTGGTCAAACACTTAGTTCTTTAGTTTAATTATTAATCAAGTAATGAAAGGCTTAGTTTACTTAATGTTGAGTAGAGGTATTTATTTATTATTCACAATGTTTTCTTTTTTTATCCTTTACATGTCATGTTAAAATTATGTAGATTTTACTTTTGGTATTAACCATGATCTGATAAATTTTTTATGTATATTATATTTACTTCAATTCCATCATATAATATTAGTCCATTTATTTATGTGATCATAGTATTACATCCAAAAAATAAATTATTTATAAGGAATAAATTAACTAAATAAATAAAAAAATTTATCATGATATTTTATAATGGAGAAGAAAATAAATCAACCTATAACCCTTGGGAAAAACTACTTGTGTTTGTATTGGAATGAGTTTCATTATTCCACATGCCTATCTATGCATCATACAGGTTAGATTAACTTTGTATTTATCTTTAACTACATCTTTCCACCTAGGATACTACATTTATTACACATGTTTTTTCAACTCAAATGTTTTTGAGTGGAACAATGGGATTTGTTAAAGAGAATTACATAAAACAATTTAGACATAGAAGTCCTATATAATAATGTAGGGAAGGATGATATACATGAAATTATATTTAATATGAAAATAGATAGTTAAAAACCCATGAACTAAAACTTATATTAAATACACCCAAAACATAAACATGCATAGTCAAATATCATTATTATCCATATACATGAATCGAATACACAACAACACATTTTTTATTATTTTATTGTATTAATTTTATATTAAGTTAAAAAATCTTATATTAATTGAAATAATTAATTAATTAAAAATTAATTCCATATATTGTAATTAACATATGATGTATTTTAGAGATACCCAACATAATTTAATTAATATAAAATAAATTGATTGAGTAATAATTATAGATAATTATAAGGAATTAATTGAGTATTTATTAATTTTATAAAACTTTATTAGATAGTAAACACATCTGGTTCTAATAGTATAATTAGGTTTTTCATGCTGCAATTAATTATATTAAATAATATAAATTATGTTTTTGGGAGACCAAATGATGTTTTTAATGATATACATGATTTGTTACTTACTTACCACGCATCTGGGATAAACACCCAGGAACTCAGCATGTATCTCCAATATATTACATAGTGTTCACTTATAATATCCACATGTGTTTTCTACATGTCATGTGTCTACATAACCTATGTATTTAATTTCTATTTACTTTTGAAGTATGAATTAATTGGTTTTATAATGTTTATGTGGGATATACACAATATTTATCATTAATTATGCAGTTTTTCTAGTTTCACCCATTAAAAACCTTCTATTTGACCACAAGGTTAGTGTGAATTTCACTGCTAAATTATATAGACTACATGATATGTACACTAGCTATATGTTTCATAGTAGGGGAAACCATGTTATAGGATTACATGGTCATTAGTTGGTGTACAATAAATGCACTGCATTTTACCACTTCTTGACACATTATGTATCATGTGACATGTTTAGGAATAATTCACTTGGTTACATAGTGTGTACTCTAGTCCCACACCATGCAGCCCTATCAACTAGATAGAATCCTCAAGAACCTCTTGGTGAAAATTACTTGGTCAGAATAAACAAATATACACAAGAGGGGGGGGGTGAATTCTGCCTTTTCAAATTCTTCCAAAATTTTATCTTTTGACATCAACTATAGATTATTCAGATATGTATTGTTTATCATCTATATTAATGTATGAGAAGAAGATAAAACAGAAATAAAGAACATGAATTTTTATTGTGGTTCGAGGAACAAAGATACCCTAATCAACTCCACCCATTAATCTTTATGTGATCTTGTTGAATTTCACTAGTCAGGTCCTCATATCATAAAAAAAATTTGAAACTGAGTACAGGCAGTTAACACCTTTACAAATAAGGATAAACATTGATCATTCTAGTTCTTTAACAGTGAACCGAATATCCACATCTTAGATCAAGAAGCTAATACTCCACCAAAGTGAGTATGAGTTGTTGAAACTCTCAACAAAAAGATATTGATTTAAAATATTTCAATTGAACTTCATAGTTGTAACATCAACTAACAATAGATGGATATTCTTCTTCAAAAAATAGTTTATTTAAGAAATACTAGTTTTGAAGTGATCTAGTTTTAATAGATCTTTAAATAAAGGCAACAACGATTAGTAGTAGCAGACTTATATAAAATAAGAGATTCAAAACATGTATATCTTCAATGTGTAGCCTCTTCTGTAGATAACAGAGTCTGATCGATTGTTGCATTAGATTTGTAAAAGATATTCACAATAATGTAGTTTAATAGAAATATATGCCATTTTTCCTTGAATCAATCACACATATATATTGAACAAATACACTAATATAATAAATAAAGAAGAGAGACTGCTTCGCAATTCCAGATCCAAGAAAATCTCCTGATAGATCATGAGAATTCAAATTCATAAAAAAGATCATAGTAGTCGTTAGTTCCCTTAATAATTGGGAATAATTTCTCCACTAAATACGATTCTTTGAATCTATAATAACGAGCTTTGAATCATTTGAAAAAAATATTTAAATCAGTATGATATTCCAGAAATACCATTTCATGAAACTTCAATAAAATTGTAAATTTAAATATCAGATGTTCAAAAATTAAAATATAGGGGTCCTTCATAAAATTAAAAAATAAAAAATGTAGGGTTGACAACATAAGGTTGATAAAAAAAGTAAGGTTTATGATCCATACATTTTCTTCTCAAATGTAGGGTTCCACACTTATGAAGGGTTCTTTAACCATACTTTTTCTCTTTGTCAAATTTAAGGTTCCATACAAACGTAAGGTTATTTATCCATATGTTTCTATCAATGTAGGGTCAATTAACCATACGCGTTGATCATTCTACATAAGGTTTAATAAAAACATAGGGTTTGTTCCTTACGTCACATTCTTCAACATTGGGTATGTACAGTGTTTCCATAATATGGTTAAGATCATTACAAACACATTGAGGAATATCCCTCGCAAATAATAAGGTTGAATATAATTCCAAAATAAGAATTATAAAGAATATTAATTTCTTTAAATACACTTAAATTAATATCATTAGTAAAACAACAAAAGGTATTTGTGATCATCAAAATCAATAATATTTATAGAGTATTATTGAGACAATACATGGCCAAAAATATCCCCCTTTTTGATGATAAAAAACCATAAAATTAGTAACCAAATTTAGAATTTTTCATAAAATTAAAAGAAAATAATTAAAAATTCTATTTGATAGAATTATTTAGATAAAAAGAAATGTTTTATTTATCCAAATTTCTCCCCCTTTTTGTGAGATCAAAAGGAATATATATAAAATGATTATAACATGATTAATTTTACACAGATTAGAAAGTGAATTTTATAGTAATCTGTGTAGATAAATAAGACAGGATTATTGTCTGTATACATAAACATAAAATAATATGAAGTAAAGAAAGGAAAATAAGAATAAAAAAATTTCTTGAGAAAAACTTGTATAAGTGCAATAGTTAGTGTGACTAGGAAAAAGGTTACCCAACAGATATGGTTAGGGTAGATGTGGTTGGGTAAGATTTTGAGAAACTTGAAACATTAATTTTATCTCTTCTATATGTACTCATAATTTATTTAAAATAATACCTCCCAAAGAATAATTAAAACTCAAGAATATTGACTAATATGAAAAATTTTAGCAGGATTAACTTTCAAAAAGTCATGCAAACTCTCTTCTTTCTGTATAAACTATTCCAATTTATCTATGAATTTGTTTAGTAGAAATATGATACTGGGTTCACTCTGAGTCAATTGGTGAACTAGAAATTTTTGATTGTCCAACAGAACTGAAAAGAATCACTAATGAACTGAATGTTCTGTAGACGATCATTCATGTTTTTCATAACAGTTGTGATGACCTGAAATTTTCAAATCAGATCTGGAGAGGTAGAAGAAGCAGAGGTAGATGTACTGGTATGACTGACACTAATTTTTATTGGATCAAATTTCTTCCCCAAATACCACTTTAGGTATTTAAATTCTGATTTATAAAAAACTACATATTTGATCTTTCCAACCTCATCCAAAATTTCTCTCTTAAAAACATCAAAATCCTTTTTGAAAAAAAAATTCTTTAAAATTATGAATCTTTTTTCTTACTACATTGATCTCTTGCTGAATATTCACATTTTCTTCCTACGATTTATTGAAAATAATCACAATCTCTTCAACATGATGTGACAAAGAATCAGATGTTCCTTCATCTGCATTCGGTGTCTGATCAACAACCATAATTGATAAAGGATTAGAAATTGACTTCTCCATAGATTTATCCAATGTTTTTTCAACTAATTTGTAACTTGATCAAGGTATAGTATCAAGAACTTTTGTTTTTCTCAAGAAAAATATTATTCTCACTCATCTAAATGATCAAAAACTGAGTAAATAAGATTCTCAACAATTTTTGTAGCCACATTTTCTGATCTAAGAATCTATTGCTCTTCATGAATAGATGGATCTTCCTCCTAAGAAAGTGGAATAGAAACATCCTATAAAAATAAAATTTTACGTTCAATCTATTGTTCTTTCTGAAGAATATTTTTTTTCAAATGAACCGACCTAATATGTTCATCTGAACCCAATAATGGTTCTTCATTAGGTGGATCTACTCCATTCCTTAGTTTCATAACCAATCCCCTAACACATTTTTTTTCTACCTATTCTTTTTCTTCTTCAATAAAACTTAATTTTCTATAGGTAGGTTTGGAAATTCCTTCATCTCTAGTTTCTCCAATTCCTTCATTTCCAATAACAATTCCCCCCTAATTAAAAGCCCCAGAGCCATGCTTCTTATCATCACGAACATTTAACAATTTTCCTGTCACAGTACTCAAGAAAAAAACTAACTTTAATAGAGTTCCCGCATTGAGTACATTAATTTTTTGACATTTTATTCAAGAATCAATTAAATGAATCATATCCATCTTAAATAGAAATCAAGAAACTATCCTTCCATAAGGATAAAAATTTATCCTTGCATCTAGTTGATAGAAACATTCAATATATCGAAACATATACCTTGGAAAATTAAACATTATTTCTATTAAAAGAAAAAAAATGATATACATGTATGGATATAAAATTTTCTATATTTCATCCATTATTGGAGAGATTCCCGTTTGAATAAATTTAACCAATATATTTTGATCTGAATCAAGATCTTTGACAAACATCTTCCTAATGTTTGTTGATCCATAAATAAAATACTTAATGTCTTTAGACATATGATCATAATATCAAATAGAATATATATCAAAGTGAAAGACTCATTCATAATGATAGTTCAAAATTTGGGAAATTTCAATAAAAGAAATGAAAAAAATCCTTATCTTATATTCTCACAAAAAACTACCTTTATAATCACTGAAACTAAACTGTATGGTAATGTAGAAAAATTTCAGTTCTACTTCATAGAGAAACTCTTAGTTCACATCATTTAACACAAATTCTATTCCTTGAAATGATAATTCTTGTTTCAAGTGTATATTCATCTGGTAGAGCCATTTGAAATCCACCACTTTTCCTTAAAGAATATTTCTTTTAGAAACTCATTGTTGCTTTGGATTACTGGATTCACCCTCTTCAGTTCGCTTTTTTTTTCATTTTTGAAAATATAAAAATCACTGAGGTTCTTTGGTTCTAGGGTTTATAAGATAGACTAATTTAGAAAAAGGTAGATAAAGGATTTAGTATTCAAAAAGGGTTTAAGAAACGAAAAGTTAAGATATTTGAAAGGTTTTTGATAGTACCTTATTTCTTGTGCGATTACGTAAGATAATGTTTTTGAAAACACACAATATGAATAAATTAATGATAAAATAATTTAACTAAAATATATAGCATAATAAAAATATTTAAAAAAATTAGATTTATAATAATCATAAAATAAATTTAACATAATTAAATCAGAATAAAATAAAATAAAATAAAATAAAAAGTAAAATAAAATAAAATAAAATAAAGAAAATAAAATAATATAAAATAAACTAATATATAAAAAGATAAAAAGATTAAAATTTATTTAAAAATTAAATAAACCTAACTCCCCCTTAATAAAATCAAAACTTATAGTGGGAATTGGTTTAATGAAAATATCACCTAATTGGTATTCATTATTGATAAATTCTAATGATATATCCCTTTTAATAACATGATCTCTTATAAAATGATTCATAATATCAATACTCTTAGTTCTTGAATGGATTATAGTATTTTTTGAAATATTTATATCACTTGTATTATTACATAAAATAGGAGTACTGTTAAAATTTAGTCCAAAGTCCATTAGTGGGTTTTTCATCCACAAAACATGTGCACAACAACTACCTACAGATACATATTCTGCCTCAGCTATTGACAGGGAAACTGAGTGTTATTTATTACTTGAAAATGAAACTAAAGATTCTCTTAAAAAGCAACAGGTTCCTAAGTTACTTTTTTCTATCTAATCTATGACCTCATAAATTATCAACTGATTACGATATTAACTTAAAATTAGAAGTTTTTGGATAAATAAGATATTGAATAACAGTTCCTTTTAAATATCTAAAAATTATTTTGACAACTATAAGATATGATTATTTAGGATTTGTTTGAAATATAGAACATAAACATACTAAAAACATAATGTCAGGTCTGCTAGTAGTAAGATAAAATAAAATACCAATAATAACTCTATATAACTTGTTTCCCACTGGTTTTCCAGTTTCATCCAAATCATGTTTTATATTAGTACACATGAGAATTTCATATTTCTTGTTGTTCTAAAGAACAAAATTTTAAATAAATAAATAATATATTTAATTTGGTTTAAAAAATTTCCATATCTTTTTGATAAATGTGAAGTTCTAAAAAGAAATTTAATTCTCTCATTATACACATTTCAAATTCTTTTTGCATGAGGTCTGAAAAATAATAAAATAATTTTTCATTAGTTGAACAAAAAATAAATCATCATCATAGATTTGAAAAATAAAGTGTTCGAACAAATGGTTTCCTTAAAAAGAGTCAGATCTACTAATCCAATAATAAATCCATTTTTCAAAAGAAAAGAACTTAATATTTCATACCAAACACTAGGTTCTTGTTTAAGGCCATAGAGAGCTTTAGTTAGTTTAAAAAATTTGATTTTGTGATAATTTTTAAAACCAATAGGTTTTTCAAGATAAACTTCCTCCATCAAATAACCATTTATAAAGGTATATTTAATATCCATCTAATATAATTTAATGTTCATATGAGATGCATATGCTAAAAGGATCCTAATTTCTTATAATCTAGCTACATGAGAAAAGGTTTCATCATAATCTATACCTTCTTCCTGAATATATCCTTTATCTACTAATCTAGCTTTGTTTGTTGTTATAATCCCTTGATTATATTTTTTAATTCTAAAGACCTATTTAGTTCCTATTATTGGATAATTTTATTGTCTTTCAACTAATTCACAATCTTTAGAGGTTTTGATGTATCAATTTTGTTAATAGATTTGAAGGAAGATTTTTGTTGCTTTTCAATTTGTCATGCATCACAAAATCTGTCACTATAAAATTTATGACTAGGTAAATCAGAAACTAAAAATTTCTTAGAAAATTTATGTAAGGAATAAATATTAAAATGACTAGGTCTCTTATGCCAGAACCATGACTCATTTATCTTATAATTTAAACAATTCAATTTCTATTTACATAAGGAATTTAAGTCCAAAGTATACACATTATCAGTCTAGGTGCTCTGAACATAAGAAATTTATCATTGAATAGAAAGCAAGAATTTTTAGAAAAATCAACATAATATCCATCATCATAGAGTTGAGAGATACTTATCAGGATAAGCTTCATTCTTTGTAGATATTGTACTCTATTGATTGAGACAGTTTCTGGATCTTTAATAGTTCCAAGTCCAATTATCTTTCCTTTGGAATTATCATCAAAGTTGACTAGACCTCCATCTATTGGACTCAGTGTATTGATTTTTGATGAGTTTCAACTCTTGTTCCTGGAGCAACCACTATCTATATACCATATATATTTTATTTTTCTATGACCTGTATCCTATAAAGACAATTTAGACATAAGTTTTTTTGGTTCCCATATCCTCTTGTGTCCAACTGTGGTAGCTACCAGTGATCTAGGAATCCATATATGCTTTGTTTTTCCATAACATAAATCATTTTCTTTATATAATATATTTGAAATAAAATCTATTTTAGTTCCACTTATTTGAGGATTTATCAAATAAAATTAATTTTTTATATGTACTTTTATTTGAAAAAAATTACAAGTAATAGTTTTTAGTTGGGAATAAAATAATTCTTATATAGTTTATAATTTTCACCCTTACTACCTATACCAAAAATTTCTTTTTAATGAAATTCTAATCAAGAATTTCATTCAAAATATTTTATATTTTGTGAAGAATAGAGAAACACTTTTATATGTTTTTTACTTTATCTTGTAATTCTTTAACCTTATTTTTATGATTAGTACAGTTTCTGGTAGATGGGTTAATTTTTTTAATAAACTCCAGATATTTTTTAAGTAAGGAATCTTTTTCTTCTAAAATTGAATTTTGAATATTATTTAAATATTTTGTTCTTCTTTAATAAGGAGTTATATTGTAACACCCCCAGAATTTAAAAATAGGTTTATTATAGAATTCATCTAACACTGAGTCTCTACAAACACCAGTTTGTTATAACCAATCCAAGTAAACATATTTTTTCCACTTCTATAATTTGAATTTTGAAAAACTGGCATACACAATTATGTTCCATAAGATATTTAGAGTCTGATAAGACAAACCAAATTTTTGGTGAATAGTTACATACCCTTATGAATAGGAACATGCCATTATAAATTTTAATAAATAGTAATAAATAGTAAATTGGCCAAAAAAATAGAAACTTCACCCATGAATGTATAAATACAATTTAGACATCTTAAAAGTGAAAAAACAAGCATAGTATAAGTATTGGCATTTTTGAATGTTATAAATATTTTAATTAAAACTTTGTGATTAATTAAATATATTAAAATGGAAATTTATTTTCATAAAATTTAATCATAAATTTTTATTTTATTGTCTTATTGTTATAAGATAATTTTATAGGACTTTGATTAATTTTTTAAGGTGTTATAAAACGAGTTATAGCTTTAATATTTTTTTTGAATCAATTATCATTTTATTTAAAAATTAAATTAAAAATATTTAAAAAAATATTTTTTAAAAAATGAAGTTCATTTTTTAATTCTAATTTTTTAATAATGTTTAGGGTGAATTTTTGGGATTTTTCTGAAATACTTGATTTTTTTGTGAATAGTAAAAATAAAATTTTGAGTTTTTAGTATGCTTAATGACATCATAATGATGAAGTAATTAATATAAAATACTGGTAGACTTGTGTATAGTGAAATATTTTGTGAGGTGTGCTAAGTGGCTAATTCCATGGGAAAATACCCTGGGGAAGCCCATGGTTTTCAAAAACCACTAATGAGGTGCCCCATTAAATAAATTAAAAACTCCCTCTCACTTACTATAAATACCCTATCTTTCCTTCATTTTCATTCATTACAAACTCATAATCCTCTAAGATATGATAGTTTTACCTCCTTATTAGTCCTACCAAGGTGTTCTCAATCCCCCATGGTCCCAACCATCAAGTCTTAGGAGTTACTCTACAAGGTAAGAGAATTCTCAACCTCTCTTTTCCCATCCAAGTTCTCTTTTATGTGGTATGTATTTAATGTTTTCATGACATGTTCTTATTTACATATTATTCTATCCCCATACTATTTTATGAGTCGTTTATGAATGGGTGACCCCTTTCCCCTCTCTTTTTAATGTTTTCTAAAATCATGTGGCATAGCTGTTATGCTGCAGAATTTTCGTCTCAAAATCTCTCTCTTTTTCAAGCACTCTTATTAAGTTAATATCTTTTAATTTAAATTGTATTATGACGAGATATGTAATTATTTATCCCCCCTTACTTTCAATATTATGTAATAATTATGAGATACTCTTTTTCTCTCATCAATATTTTTTTATGAATTTTTAAGTGACGATGTTAGGCTGCCAGATTTTCATAAGGGATTTCTCAAATTTTCTTTTAATTTGAGTTCCTTTATTTTTATTTCCTATCTTTCTTTCTTCCAATTTTTGTTATTACTACAGTATCTTACATGTACTAAAATTCTTTCATTATAAAGAAATAATTCATCATCATCTCTCATTTCCCATTATTTTATACTAAAAATGAAAACACCATCCGAGGTGTGCTAATTTACCACTTTCAAGGATGGTATGCTTTCAATTTCTATTACCGTCATCAATTATGGGAATGAAACCATTATTATTGTTGAAAAATAATATAATATGTGTATTATGTCTCATATATGGTTCTGTAATCTTTTTTTACACATGGTTTTTATTTATAATGCAAAATGAGTTCGTTGTGCTAAAAAACCACCAATTTACCCAAATGGTTTTCATTAAATAATTTATATAATGATTCATCTTCACTCCAAGTAACTAAATGAAATTTAAAACCATGTAACCTTATATATGTTCACCAATAAAATATAACTTCAATTTTGGATAACCATCCTCATTTTACAGAACTCAAATTTTGATGTAAACTGTAGATTATGTGGATTAGTAGTGTTTATCTTCTATACAAAAGTATGAGCAGTGGATAAAAAATAAATATATAACACAGATTTTTATAGTGGTTCAGGTAACAAAGATCCCATATTCCAATCCACCAATTACTATCTCTGCAAGATTGTTGAATTTCATTAGTCAGGTCCTCATATCATAAGACCAATCCACAACTAAGTACATGAAGTTGAAACCTTTAAAAATAAGGCCAAAAACATAACCTTATCGTTCTTTAATAGAGAACCAAATATCCACAGCTTTGATCAAGAAGATGATACTCCACCATATATGATTATGAGAAGTTGAAACTCTCAATAAAAAGATAATGATTTAAAAGGTCTTGAATGAACTTCACATTTGTAACAACAACTATTAGTAGATGGATCTTATATTTCATAAAACAATTTATTCAAGAAAGTGTAGTTCCGAAGTGTTCCAGTTGCAATAGATCTTTAAATAAAGGCAACAACGATTAGCAGCAGCAGACTTATAGCAAATAAAATATTCAAAAAATGTATATCTCTAAAGTGTAGCATCTTTTGTAGATAATAGAGTTTGATCGATTGTTGTAGTATATTTGTAAAAGATTATCACAAGAATCCAGTTTACTAAAAATATATTTCATTTTTATTTGAATCACACACACACATATATTGAACCAATAAACCAATAGAATAAATAAAGTAGATAGACTGTTTCATAATTACAGATCCAAGAAAATATCTTGATAGATCATAAGAATTAAAATTCATAAAAAATCTCAGAGTAGTCGTAACTTCTCTTAAGAATAGGAGAGAATTTATCCAATGAATATGATTCTTTGAATCAATCATAACGAGCATTTAATCATTTGAAAATGATCTTAAAATCAGTCTATTATTCTGCAAAGACTGTTGCACAAAATACCGATAAAATTGTAAATTCAAATTTCTGATGTTTGAAAATTCAAACATAGGGTTCCTCCATAAAATGAAAGAAATACCAAATGTAGGGTTGAAAATGTAAGGTTGATCACAAAATTAAGGTTGATGATCCATACATTTTCTTCTCAAACGTAATGTTCTATACTTACATAGGGTTATTTAACTATACCTTTTCTCATTGTGTGACGTAAGGTTCTATCCAAACATGAGATTTTTTCTCCATATATTTTTGTCAATGTAGGTTTGATTAACCATACGCGCTGATATTTCAACATAAGGTTCAATACAAATTTAGGGTTCGTTCCATACTTTATGTTCTTCAACGTAGGGTATCATAAATGTTTTCAGAATACACTTAAGAGAGTTTGGATCACTTTGAAAAATATTCTGCATGAATAATAACCATGAATATAATTAAAAAATAATTATTATAAAGAATATTAATTTCCTTAAATACACTTAAAGTAATGTCATTAGTTAATAAAATGGCATTTTTGAGCATCAAAATCAATAAGATTTATAGAGTATTGTGGAGACAGTACATGCCCAACAGAAACTCTAATCATTCTTCATTTTTGTACGTAAATCATTCATAAACTATGAAACTTTATGGAAGAAAATTAAGATGTTGAAATCATGTTAATTAAACTTTGGATTAAATAATTAATAAATTAAATGTAAAAAAATAACCACAATTTTGTATAATTGATCAACAATAAAAAAATAATTATTAATTTTAACGCGACCACTTTGATACCAATTGATGGTTCCAAGTATAGAGGGAGTTGTTATCAGGGCCAATTCTAACAAAACATTATTGGATTTTATGGAACATTCAATATTATAAAGATGTAAATGTCATGACCAATGAAATTTTTCCACTGAATATTTAAAAAGAGTGTCCCTAAAACTAAGAGGATATTTATTTCATAATAAATTTATAATTTCTTTAAATTGAATAAAATAAATAATACCACACTGTTGTAATTTTTCATCAATGAATATTTTTTTCATATGAAAACCTCTTCATTCAACCATTATTCCTTTCTTAGGATCCAATTATAGAATCAATATAGTAGGGATTCGCATGTTCTCCTATGATCCCTGAAAAATGAAAATGAATTTATGAGTTCCATAATGGTGGATCGATCATCTTGTGATGTTAATCTTAATCATTGAACTTATTACTTCAGGATTTAATAATTATCATTAAAATATCATTCTTACGACGATGGTAGAGGAAGGAGAATCTCTAGAGAGTTATTCTATCTTGAGAGATAGATCAATATTTTTATGTTCAAAATTATTAACAATTATTATCAAATCATAATAAATCACTACACAATTGATGTGGACATCTATTTATATAAATAGGGTTATAGTTAAAATTTTACTTAATTTCAAAACATCCCTAAAATATATTAAAGCTTATTTTACCACATTTCATGTAATAATTATAACATTATTTTTGTATTATGACATGTACAGACAACCACACTAATAAATAATATTTTAGTGGCCTGTAATTAATATTTATAATTCAATAATGTCTCTGTATCACTCTTCCTCCACAAAATTTATTGAATATAAAAAATAATCAATTAAATATATATTCATTAAATATATAAATACATATTCTGTTAACAAATTCTTGAATAAAAATTTATTTAATATTTAAATAAATAAATACATTATTTTTTTACCAAAAAATTTATTATTTATTAAGGTAGTAATAATAGTAGATAAAAATATTATATATTCAAATAATTAAATAATTACCTTTTCAATAAATATTTATTTAATATTTTTGATAGATAAAACATGAATAAAGTTATTCCTCGTTCACAAGAATGATATTTATTCAAAAAATTAAAATCAAATTTAATTTAATTTAATTCAATGGAAACAATTACTATGTGACCCTATAGGATTCATTCATATTTTAATTAATTATGCTTGCTTGAAATATAGGATTACTATCTAGTATTGGGTCAACGAACCAAAGAAAAAATAAATATTAGAGATCTCATTTTGATAGAAACTATAAGTACTATATATCTTGTTTTGTTCATAAATGGGGGATATCAAATTCACTTAATGAGTTAAATTGGATCTATGAATTATAAGAAAATGATGGGTCTCAATCACCCTAAATATAGTTTCTTATATGAATAGTGTACAATCATATTTGGTGAAGAATAATGTTATTATTCTAATGTAACCATGGTTGTAATATTAGGCCATAAATCTATGCTAGAATTTTTAAAAAGAAGTCGGTAGTATAGGTAAATGATATAAAGATATCACTAAATGGGAAGAGTTATAATTATAGTCTTGAATATTCGATAACGGTTTATGAATGTTTTAACTATAAAATAAAAATGGGGATAATTTTGTAACCATCAGATTCATGTTGTATATTTTTATCCATGGAAACCTATAGTGTCAATATATTGATGTTTTGAAAAGGTTTAATTAGGGATTTATTATCAATCATGAATAGGTGAGTATGGAATTCATTTATTACACTGGGGAAAATATTTGGATTGGAATATAATCTATAATAGAAAAACATGATCAATATTTAATGATATAATTTAAATTCATGGTTAATAATTGATGGATATACTATGAATTAAATAAGGAGTTCATTTATTTATTTAACATAGTGTTATAAAAATTTTATTAATGAAGTATATTAAGATTTTATTTTTATTAGATAAGATAAATGTTCAATTGGATATTTTATGAATATTTTAAAATTATTGAATTTTGTGAAGATGTTTTGATAAAATTGTGTGATGTTAGATATTTTTATATAATAGAGAAAAATAAATTTCATTTCTTATGTAAAGGTAAAATGGTTTTTATAATGACTATATTGGAATGGTTTTATTTTTAATTACTAATGTTTCAAAATTAAATAAGTCAGAAAATAATTTTTCATATTACATATATGAAGATTCAAAAATCAATAGTTTTTGTAAGAGAGAAATCATGTATGTAAAGTTACATTAGTTAAATTGTTACATTACATTGTATACATATATGAGACTAATATTTTGGATTGGCTACGTAGAAGTTGGTGATATGAATTTTATGTTACATAAGGGTCTATGTAGTTTTCCAATGGTTATGTACAAGAGATTTAGAGAAACACAATAGTAACCTAAAACTATTTTCATGTGGATTTATTAAAATAATTTTTATTATTTTGAATGTTTATTGATTTTTATTCTGGGAACATTAATAATAAATCTATTGATATTTATTGGAATAATTGAATGAGATTTATGGAATTTTCCTTGAGAATATTTGTTTCTAAAATCTGATTATCGAGGTTATAATATCTATAAAAGTAAAAATTAAAATAAATATTAGTGTTGAATTTTAATTGGGATTCAATTTTTTATATAATTTTAAATCACTAGTAGGAATATTAGGGATTTTTAAAAGAATTCATAGTGCATATATATATATTAATAAAAAATGGATTGATGAATATGGTGGATATATCCTTCATATATTTAGTGTATAAGAAGTATATTTTTGGCTTATTTATGGGATTACACTAATAAATCATGATTCATAGTGTTATTCATAAATGTTTAGTTCAAACAATACATAACTATTCTATTAAGGATTACAAATATGTAATGATAAAGTTCCTATAAATAATTTTAAACCATATTGGATTATCATTCATCACATGAAGTTGATGAATATTACTTATAAATATGGAGTTTAATATAAGATAAGAAAATAATTCATTTATTAATGTTATTTTAATGTGGATATTGAATGTGGGAGTAGTATGGTGATTTTTTTTGATATAACATTATCTATTATTTTAGTGAATGATATACTAGTTTCATTATATTAATATTGAGAAGACCATTATTTCTATAAAAAATAGAATAACATCTATAAATAAGTGAGTATAGAGTGAGGAAATGGGACATAAACTTTAGTAGTAATGATTGATCCTATAATAAATTTCATGGAACAAATCCTTGGTATGGATTGATCATAACCTAAATCATGTATTCAAAATATTATTTTGGTAAATTATGTAACATCTATATACTATTATTTAAATACACCTAGGATATATCCCAATGAGAATAGGCTAACTAAAAATCATCATATCAATGTTCTTATTATGATTTCTATGCTTTAATATTATATATGCCTAATATTTGAGAGATATTAACTTATTGTTAACAATAATTAGAAAAAATTATTTGGTTGAATATAGAAATTGTAGAATAGAGAAGACTCTCTAATTCATGACCAATACCTCATTGAGTAGGTGAACATTTGGGACATTGGTACAAAAAATTTAAATGAATGACCGCAAGGGAATAACTATAATATTCAATAAAAAATACCATAATGGTTAAAAATCTACCACATGATTATCACCATAAATAATAACCCTCATATTTTCTAAAAAAAGGCCATCGAAAGATAAATATAAAAGTATAAAGGTTTAAACGTGAGAATAAATGTTTAACATGGGTAATGGGTATTTTTTATAATGATCCAGGATTTACGTGTTCTTAATTTTTTCCTTATAATATTAAAAAAAATCTCAATTCTTTTAAAATACATAATACTTTATTAGATATTGGTCCATAAAAGTTATGAACAATGATAACAACACTTTATTCAGTTATAATGGAACATTATAATGAGGTACATGAAACCATGTATCAAACACAATATATTATTATAGATCCTGGATTATTACACCCATTAAAAATTCAACAATTAAATGGAGAAAATAAATATAAAATAATAATATAATTATAACTAGTAACTCTACTAGACTACCATTTAATTTAATAATTGTAGTATCTCAAATAGATTTAACTCATAAGTAACTAAACCTAGTAAGAAACATGTCCTCAAGTGTGACTCCCCATATGCTAGAGGCTACCGATTAGTAGTGAGGGTTTATAATTGTATGGTGGGGAGATTTTTACCTCTTTTATCAGAGTTATAGAACAGTGGTATAATAAATTAGGAACAATGGAAACATAATAATGAGTTACAGTGGAGAATTAATCATTTTGATGTAGTAAATGGACAGTAATTACCATAATTAGAACAAAAAAACAGTAACATATACAATATAGTGTCATGTCATGATGCTATATAAAATGACGGATACATGGGAGATAAGAAGTAGGAATATATATTTATATATATAACATGTGATACAAAAATAAACAAATAAGGAAAAAAAATCAATCTTTGATAGCTTTATAGACATAAGCTCGGTACTATTCTACCATACTCTATCCTAGTATAGAAACTCATGGGTTTAAAGCTGGGGGATTCCCCTTGTCCCTACATTCATCAATGGAGTCTGTCTGAGTACTAACTAGAAGCCCAAATAGGGTGTGTGATATAATAAGTATCCCACCACCAATGGTGTCATGTATTATTCAGATTGGGAATATCTAATGAGATGTGTGTAGTCATAATGAATAAATACATTTAATAAATCATGTGAAATCGATGTCATCTCGGGTTCCAATACTAAAAATCGAGGCTTTAACAATGCTAGTTAAGGGGTTTTATCAGTGCTTAAAAATGATGATATTTTAAATGATGTTAAAAGGAGAGTTTTGACTAGGTTAAAAAATAGATATTAAAGGCACCATTTAACAACACTAAAAAAGCACTGATAAAGGAACCCTTTAACATTTTGTTTTTTAGCATTATTAAAGGGTTCCTTTAACATTTATTTTTTTAGAATTGTCAAAGGGTGACTTTAATAGGGATTTTTAGCACTATTAATGGTTGTCTTTTAATAGAACTAAAAAAGTGATTTTATAAAATATAGAAAAATTTAATTTTTCATACACCTTAACACACCCCTTTATCAGCACTTGCAACCCCATTTCTTAGTTCTTTACACTACCCATCTTCCTGCACGCACCCCACCCCCTTCCCTAGTGATACAAGGCTTTCCCAAATTCCTACGCACACCTAGATTTGATCCCCAAACCTCCCTTATGAAATTGATGCTATTTACCACTATTCCATGTGTTTTTTTGTTGTATATTAAATGATTTTATTTATTTATTTGTATATACTTGTAAATTTTTGAGATATATATATATATACAAAATTATATTTATTTAAATATATTATAAGTTAATATTCATTTATATATTTTATAATATATATATAATAATATAAAATTGTATATATATATATATATATGTTTATTAATACAAACACATATGTATAAATAAAATATATATATATATTATTGCATTTTTATATGGAAAACACAATGGATAAAATTTAAATAAAATGAATAATAAATATTTATTTAATATATTTAAAAATATAGTTTTACATAAATATGTTGATATATGTATTTATAAAAGTGGTTTATTATAAGTAAATATAACAAAATATGTATATAATTAATTATAAAAAATGTAAATTGTAAAAAATGATAAAATTTCAAAACAATAATATCTGTATGAATGTAATCCATGAGAATAAATTAATCCCCACTAAATATAGGAATAAATTCCACCATAAACGAGGATGAAATTCCATCAAATGTTAAAAATTTAGGGTACCTTTACAAAAAACATAGTTTTAGAGGCCATTAAGACCACTTTTTTTTCTTGAAGAAATAAAGACCATTCCCCCTATTAAACATGGTGTATATCTCACTGGGAGCTTTGATTTGGTATGTGGTAGAGCCCAAACGGACACCCAGATCAAAAGTTATGGTTGTATGATGTTTAAGGTACATTTTCAACTTATTTTTGATATTTTATTATGTTTATGTTATTTTAATTTAAAATTTTTTTTAAATTACTATAAATATATAATAATTATTAAATTAAAAATTCCAAATATTTTTAAAATTATTTTATAATCCATTTTCAATAAATAAATTATACCTTATGTGTAAATTTTCATTTAGCCTTATCTAAAATATATTTATGAAATATATATTATATTTATATATTTATATATAAATATATTTTTTTAATGAAATATTTTTTTGAAATATACCCTTTATTAGTGATATTAAAAAATAATCGATAAAGACACTTTTATCAGTGCTTTTTTACTAGCACTAATAAAGGGAGGGTCTTTATCAACATTTTTTTACAAGCTTTGATAAAGGGTGGGACTTTTTTCCCTCTTGTAAAAAAGCACTGATAGAGGGGCTTTATTATTTATTATTTAGTACTTTTAAAGACACCCATTAACAACACTAGAAAAATGTTGTTATGATGCCACTGTGATGCATATATTAATTTTAGTTAGCACTGTTAAATACACCCTTTGTTAGTTATTTTTTAGTGCTGTTAAAGACACCCTTTATGTTATGATTCCACTGTGCCGCATATAGTAATTTTAGTTAGCACTATTAATGTCACCCTATAAATGACAGGTATGTCCTATATTTAGTAAAATGGAATCATAATATAAAAACCCAAAAATTAATTGAAAATAATTAGACTATCTACTATATGCCTTTTGTTGACTCCACATCTATTATCAACCTTTAATATGGGATATACCATATGAATAACAGAGAAATAAAAAAAATAGCATGAAAATAAGGCAATTAGCCTACATAGATTTTTCATTCCATATAGATTGATAAATGAATAATGGAATGAATAGTATTAAAGTGATTTTTAATGGTGATCCAACATTATAGAAAAAACATGAATCAAATTCCAATTGAGGAAGGAGGCTAAAATCCTAGCTTGAGGGATAAGAGGGAGATCTCAAATAGAGGAGGGTGATGTTTTGCAATTTGGGAATGAAAAATAGAGGAGAATAGTTAAATAAGTCATGCATAAAAACATAAATTAAAAAATTTATAAAGGGTTTGTTGTTTGGATGCACAATTTTATAAATCATTTTTAGCCTGTAAGGGATGATTGTCTAATGAATCCTCCCCTTCACATAGTTAGGTACAAGGTCAATCAAAATGTATGATTACCATGAATTTTTGATCTGTAACACCACTATAGTTTTTTACATGTTTGTGTTTCCTCTGTCACATGGATTACCAAACTGTGTTCCTATAAAAATGGGCCTCATAGTTACTATGAACAATGTTCCAATAGATAACATCATGTTGTTTCTCTAAAAACATGAGATCAATGGTCCACACAAGCCTCAGACACTCATGAACCCTTCCATAGCCACTTATAAAATTTTACAAGAATAAAATTAGGGGATTAAACTAACCCATAAAGTATAGGTACCTACTTAAAAACTCATGATTATACAACCTCCCCTCCTTAAAACAACCCATCCCCAAGTTTCCCTTATAAGGGTGGTTTAATATCATTAAAGAATAATTCTGGTCACTATGTACAAATGTTAACCTATCATTATGAAGTCTTGTCTTTTACGTGTCCATACTACCATATCACCAAAATAATTGGAACTAAAAATCCTTAATGTTCCTCCTCGATATGATAAATAAAATGTACTAGATACTCCTCAAAGAAGTATTGAGCACAAACTAAATTTCCATTGGAACAGAATAATGACATAGGTCATAATGATAATGGAAAAATTGAGATATATCAATGAAATAATTCATAGAACTATATTTTTGATGGATTGATTTTTGATAATCCAAAAATGAAACCATATAAAAAACTTCAAAATGTATGATGAAACTAGGAAATAAAATTCCTATCCCCAAAATTCATTGATGAAAAAATCTAGGAAAAACAAAGAAGAATACTAGATCTCCCACCACAAACTCTATAGAATGGAAGTGATGATTAGAATAATAATTTTTCTTAGATTGATCTATAGATTTCACAACCCGACCCAACGGGGCTCGAGCCGTGACTCCAAAAGCCCACCTCTAATAGGCCAGGGGCGGGCGACCAACGCCAAGTAGGCTATCACACACATGGAAAGCATTACCCTAAGGTACCTAGACACACACACACACACATACACCTCCATGCAACAGTGAAAAGATATATTAAACTAAATTGTAAATGCATGCATACAACTATCCGAAACCAGAGTGAAATAGAAGTACCATAAAAGTTCAATCAGAGGTAAATCCTCTAACCATTTATTAATAAAGGAAAATGTACACAAAACAAGCACAACAAACAAGAAAAACCAGTTACATGTCATAAAAGTCATACCCATCACCACACCCATGAGATAACACTTCCTCCGTAGTAGCTGATTCACATTCAGAGCTTTCATAGTGCTTCAAAACCATCACATACTTTCATCTGAGATTCAGTTTCTCTAATGTTCATAACCCCTTAGAGGATTTCCTGACAGATGAACTAGTTGACACCAGATTTGGAAAGTCATAAACCTTCCTCAATCTTCTTTTAACTAGGGGAGGGTCCTCATTTCCATTTTTCTTCCCATCCTTGACAAAATCACTAAAATAAGGCTTGGCCAAATCACCAATATTTTCTTTGCCACCGTCCGAGACATCCCTCTATTTTCCAGTAACTACCACCTCTTGGAAAGAATCAGTCAGGATCCGGTTCTTCTCATATTTCCCATTGATATCAATCATAGCCAAACACCGTGGAGACTCCACAAAAACATTACCAACATCCAGGTCCTTCCTTAAACCATCCTCTTTGACAAGAATCATGTTGTGGACTTCCTTCATTTAAGGACACCCATTCCTCTCCTCATGATACAATTCCTGAAAACGGTTGAATGTAGCAACTGTAATCTGCATACCACAATCAAAATTCAACTACAACTGAGAGTCCTTAATAGCTGGACAAACATGGGGTGCATCGTGAGCATTCCTATCAACCGAGATCAAGGATAGCTCCCCCTCCTCCTTCTAAGAATCAACAGCTTTGATCATCCCACCATCACCTGTAATTTGTAAACCATACTCAGAAGTCAACTGAAAATAATAATCCTCAGCATCTGGACAAACATGAGGTGCAACCAAGCTCAATGCCACCTCCCCCCCTTCTGTTCAGCATCACCGACCTTGATCAATTCACTGTCAACCCTTCCTGTTTCAAATTGACCAACATGATTTTTACAATGATGCAACATCTCCCCTGAAGAATTAGGCGCTCCCACCTTGCCTCCAGATCCAGTACCAGGACCAGCCTCATCCGTACCACTCTGATCCACACCATTATTCATTAACAGATCATGATTCAATCTATCAAACACCATAGCAACGGACGGATTGGGGGAAGCCCAAGTCTGTCTTCTCAGATATGAATCACCCAGATGAACAACATTACCATGATTAACTGCATCAGGACACAACTATCCTTCATTAGAAACCCCACCAGGCCTCCTACTTCTGGCTCCACGATGACAGTCACCAGCCAAATGACCCAGACGACAACATGTCGAACATTAACCGACCCAGTTTTCATACATAACATCTTTCCTCCATCAAAACTCCTCGCTGACAAAAATCTAAATCCAGTCAACCAGTGGTTTCGAGGCATCCACCTCCACACAAAAACAAGGATTCACTGGATGACTCACAGAATATGTACGAGCATCCAAACAGAGGAATCGACCAACCAGATTCCCTAGCATACAAATTATCGAAGTATTTTTGAAAAGGAAGACGAAGATGAGGCAGACTTACCCAGGTTGCTACTGAAGGAGGATCCCGATTCATACAGAGATAAAACGACCATCGGAGAAGGAAAAATTTGCATCCGCTGCATCGACAGGGAGCTCTGGACCAGGTGCTGATTATGTCTTCCTCTGAGCCAAAACGAATCATTAGTTGATGATTGTCAAGAATCCCTACAACTACGCGTTCCTTCAGATCCCAATCACTGAACACGAAGCGATCAAACACGTCAATGGAAGGCCTTTGAAGAGAAAAACGAGCAACCATGGTCAAACCTAGGAATCTCGATGCCGCAGAGAATTCCGATGAAGAAATTGAAAGTTTAGGGACCCCATGATGAAGATCTAAAACTTTTGGGCTTAGGGAAATTGACGGGATGTTCAGAAGATAATTAGGGTTTGAAAATGGAACAAACGACACCCACGATGCCGAGGGCAGAGAAGACAAATCAAATTCCCCCCTTGCTCTACCAGGAAGGGGGGGGGGAATCCATCATCGGGAATCAGCTAGGGTTCATCACTGGGAAGAGGGAGGAGCTATCGAGCCGCCTGATCATTCAAGTTGTACACAAAGGGAAAAACAGGTACCACCAAATGAAAACTACAAAGGCATCCAACCTACTCGGAATAAGGAGTATGCTGCCCAAATCACCATTGGAAAGCTCCTCGGCACAACTCCGATAAGACGCCACGGTCAGACCCGCTCACTCAGCTCCGCCTGCTCTGGGTCCTCCTAGGACTCCGTCGAAAGGCGTGTGGTCTGCAAAGGACACAAACATCTGTGGGAAAATCCCATGCAGGGGTGAGTATAACAATACTCAGTAGGCACCCCAAAAACCCAAAACAAAAGAGAGCAACTAAACGGAAACAGTCTGCTCATCCCAACCAGAGGGAACCCAAATGAGAGAGAAACTTCATCTCATGACCATCCTCTGTTAAACACAACTAGTTAGCTCAATCCAGGTGTATGCCGATACATACACCTTAAACATCCATATATACTCAGATCACGCACCAAGCCACATGAGGTACCAACCTCATCACCACCTAAGGTTCACAACCAGGAGAACACAATCCCTGATCACTATCATCTCAGATGACACCCATCCGAGGGATACACGCCATCGGATCCCACACAAACATCTTAGATGCTCACCCAAGAGATCATGCTCTTCAGATACCGTCACTGAGGAATCCTTAATGAAACAACAAAAACACAAAACTCCTTCGATAGGGGATCACTCTTAGGGTCCACTAGGGGATACCAGAACCCACACTGGTATACAAAGATCTCACAGATAGGGGATCACTCCCAGGGTCCACTGGGGGATACCACAACCCGATCTGGCATTCGTAGATCTCACAGATAGGGGATCACTCCCATGATCCACTGGGGGATACCACAACCCGATCTGGCACTTGACAAAACACGTCACTCAGATAGAGGATCGTCACCCGTGTAAAGGTTGTCATAACAATACAAGAACTCTATCTGGTATAACTCGCGATGTAGGGGATCGAACCGACGATGCACCAACCCTACCAAAACCACACGCTTAGTAGGGGATCATATAACCAACGATACCACGACCCTACTATAATCCTCATGCTGAGTAGGGGATTGTATACTCGATGATGCTATAACCCTACTGAGCACGACCCACTATGTAGGGGATCATATTCTCGATGATGCTCCAAACCCTACGAGAATTAACCTGCTAGATAGTGGATCACTGCCTGTGGATAAGCAGTCATAGCGACACCAAGAACCTGATCTAGGGTAGCGAAGCTAGAGGATCCCACCCCAGGCCCACCAGAGGGATACCACAACTCTAACAAATTAAACATCCCATCGAGAGGATCAAGAACCTATACTAAGGTTGTGATGCCGCGCGAAACCTCTTAGGAACGAACCAAAGGAGTACCCTCAACCACTGGGGGTCCAAATGTCGTTAACCCGAGCGGCCAACCACAATGCAACACAGTTCACCTCCAAGGTAGATACCAAGGCCACCATCGCGATCCACATGGAAAACCACGCAGGATAGACTGTTTACTCGCCCGAAATAGACAACCTGTGGAAAAGGCACTATTCATCGTAGCTAGCCTGTGTGGGGCACACACTACGATCAAGAGGATAATACCAATGCAATACCCATGGAAAACACATATAATTTACTACTCGAATGTCCCAAACGGACACCCGGTGAAAAAGGTACTATTCACTGAAGCTAGCCCGGGTGGGGCCCACACCATGCTCCCGAAAATCATCAAGAAGATCACACCATTGTGATCCCCTCATAAAAACACACGAGATCGACTGCTCGTTCGTCCAAAATCGGACTCCTGCTGTGAAATTTGTGTTTCTCCGTAAATGCCCAAACCCGACCTCGTGGAGCCCACACCCCAAACTCAGTCCCAACACTCGAAATACAACAAGAAAGGTCTGCCGCACCATCAGGGCCTCAACGCCACTGGTGTCACATCAATCAGACACTTCGAGTAGAAGATAAAATGACTCGAAGTCGAATAATAATAAAATATTATTATTTTATTCGACGTTTCAAGCTCCCGGACCATAATCCCAAACTTCGAATCCCCCAAACCCACACCGAAGGGTTCGTCTCGCCGCCAGGGTCACTTCGCCGTAGACGGAATGTGAATCCGACCTCCAGGGAGCAAAATACAGGGGTTTTAAAACCCTCGTATACCAAGGGAGGGCCGGACCGACCTGGCCCGACCGCCCCTGCCGCCGGCTGCTCCTGCCGGCAGAAAGCGCCACCGCGGAGTGACGCGGCATGCGCGTACGGCCGACCCCCATGAGGTTGCTGCTAATTGGCGGCCGGACTGCCGCCTCCCACGGTGGTCTGATCTCATTTCCACGGCCCCCCGCCGCGAGCCACCACCGCTGGCCATCGCCGGCCGCCGCCGACACCGCCGCGCCTTTGTCGTGCTGGTGGCTCTTCTGAGGGCTGCTGGGTTCACCTCGGGGGTCCAAATGCGCATCCAAAGGCATCTGCGCACCCCTCGAGACCAGATCTTCAGATATGTAGGCTCAAAACAGAGAAAAACCAACCAAATCGGGGTCCATGATTTTAAAAATCAAACCGCCTACCTTTTGGCGGATCGCGGATGATTTGTGTGCTCCGCTGCTGCCGATGCTCGATTCAGAAGCGACCTCCGTAAAAAACAGATCTCAATGACACCTTGTTTGATTGATTTCGGTGGATCATTGAGAAGAGTAGGGGATAGGTGATGAGAGTAAAAGGGGGGGGAGAGGGAATATTAGATATTTGTTTTTTTAAAATAAATATTTTCTCCACTTCTCGGACCGACATGCCCCCGACACGACACCCGAGGCCGATAAATATTATGTTTCGCCTAGGGTAAACACTGTGTTCTGAATGCAACAAAGCACTTAGAATTGTGATCTAAGACTCTATTCAAGAGTTATTTGAGCCGATGATCATAAATCCACTTTTCCATTTATTTACAAAAACACCTCTGGTGGATTTTCTCACAGGAGGCCCATGCCTGCAATGTTTACACCCCTCCTAGGGTAAATGACACACTCCAGATGCAACCAAACCATCAGATTTCCATTCTGAGCTACCATTTTGGAGATATCACACCCGTTCCATGTAAATAGTATAAAAATAAATAATATTTTTATAAAATTAATTCTAGGCACACTGGGCCTCAGAATCACACGCCGTCTTCACGCATAGCTTTGGAATTATTCATAGGAATATTCTAAAGTTTAACAGGGCCTAAACCCACGTGGCTACATCCTCCCCACCTTAAGACTTTTCATCCCTGAAAATCCATAAGTACGAGGGAAAGAAACTGAACTCCACAATGGAATTCCCACACTAGAAATTCCACCAACAAACACCCATTCCCGAACACATAAGTCAGAGGGACTCATCCACCAAACCTCAACAGTATCTACTTTGGGTGGTACTGACTCAACCACACAGTTTTGATCGTGTCACAAAAACGCGTCTCGGTGGGGGAAGGTTCCCTCTTCATCATGAATTTGAAGCACGCCGAACAACACGCACAAATGGTCTTACCAGCACTCTGAACAAACTCAAGCAAGCAAAAGAAAGGGAAGAGTACCACTAAATAGTGTCTATCAAAATACTGCAGAAATTAGAAAGGAAACAAGGCGTACCTCTATCTATCCATGGAGCCTTTGGGTAAACAGCCTCTAGGGAATGCAGCTGTCCTCGCCCATGTAATCCAGATCCCTGAGCTTGGCGTGGACCACCTGGGGGTTGGGTTAGTGTCAACTGATACCGCTTACCACCTCCTGCTGCTACACCAGATATGTCCCCATGTCTGCCACCCTGCAGACCTCCTTGCTCAAGACACTTCCTCTACCAAGATGGTCTGTCGACCGAATCCCTATCTGTAGTACAACGAGTCGGACAATCTCTAGCAAGATGTCCCCGACCGTCGCAAGCGTAACACCGCCTCTCCTATAGCTGACCAAAACTAGCCTGCGATCCCTGCGAGCCCTGCAAGCCCTGAGCCTCAGATCCTCCATCCTGGGGACACCTCCTAAAACGTCGGCCATGTCCAAACTCTTGCACCTGCTACTGGTTACCAGTTTCCGACGTCTCAGTTGCCTTGCGCCCAACACTTATAGGATGAATCTGCTCAGCCAAAAAGCTCTCCAGCACCAAGGGTTGATCCAACACTCCAGCATAGGTGGAAAAACACAAGGAAACCACACCTTCCTGGATATCTCTGTATAGACCCTGCTCGAAAGTCTGATCCCTAATGAACGGGTCTTGAACCATATCTAGGAAGTAGTGCGAGAGGTCTGTAAACCATGTTGAGTACTCTGACACAGTCATGCCCTCCTGCCGAAGCTGCAGAAGCTCTTGAATCCTCACTGAACTCAGCGTCAACGGATAGACCTCTTCCTTGAAGAGCCACTCAATCTCTTCCCATGTGAGTGTCTCCTCATCATGGGACTACATCACTAAACTCCACCATCGCCCGACCGAACCATGTAGAAGGCTCACCTCTAGGACCACTATCTGATCTGGAGGTGTTCTCACTAGGTAGAAAACTCAGGTGACCGCTTCTAGCCAGTCATCAGCTTCCTGAGGGTCTGGATCACCTCAGAACCTCAGAGGTCACTGCCTTTGGAACTCGTGCAGTGCACTCAACCTGCGCGCAACCTCATCCTTCACTCCCAGCACTCCCAGCTTCTCAACAGGTGGTGGATCAACTGGTGGACACCTAGAGGTGTTGCCTCGAAACCTGCGCCCTAGTCTACAACCTCTACACAGGGCAGATCGTTACCACAATCCCGCTGCGGAACTCTCGCTGGCTGTCGTCATGGAGGCATTCTTCTCAGAATGAGGGAAAACACCACCTCTATGCAACCCAATCCAAAATCACAGCTAGACCTACTACGCTCTGAGATCCCAAAGTTGGAACCTCCATTGATACCACTCTGTCACGACCCGACCCAATCGGGCTCGATCCGTGACTCCCCAAGCCCACCTGCAATAGGCCAGGGGCGGGCGACCAGCGCCGAGTAGGATATCACACACATGGGAGGCATTAGCATAAGGTACCTGTACAGACAAACCCACATAAACCTCCATGAAATAGTGTAGAGATATATAAAACTGAATAGTAAATGCATGCATACAACTATCCCAAACCAGAGTGCAACAGCAGTACAAAAAGGTCAAAATAGGGCCCACCAAAATAAAACTACAAAGTCATCCAACCTACTCAGAAGAAGGGGTACGCTGCCAAAAGCACCACTAGAAATCTCCTTGGCACAGCTCCAGTAAGACTCCATGGTCATACCAACTCACTCAGTTCCGCCTGCTCCAGGTCCTCCTAGGAATCCGTCGAAAGGCTTGTCGTCTGCACAAGACACAAACATATGTGGGAAACGCCCGTACAGGGGTGAGTAAAACAATAATCCGTAGGCACCCCAAAAACCCAAAACAAAAGAGAGAAACTAAAAGGAAACATTCCACTCAATCCATCCAGAGGGAACCCAGATGAGAGAAAAAATCCATCTCATGACCATCCTCGGCTAAACAAAACTGGTCAGCTCAATCCTAGTGTGTGCCCATACATACACCTTGAACATTTAGATATACTCATCTCACGCACCAAGCCACATCAGGTACCGACCTAATCACCAGAAATGGTTTACAACCAAGAGAACACACTCCACGATCACTATCATCCCAGATGACACCTGTCTGAGAGATACACTCCATCGGTTCCCACACAAACATCTCAGACACTCACCCAAGAGATCATTCTTGTCAGATACCGTCACTGAGGAAACCTCACTGAAAAAACAAAAACACCAAACTCATTGGATAGGGGATCACTCCTCAGGTCCTCTAGGGGATACTAGAACCCACAATGGTATATGAAGATCTCACAGATAGGGGATCATTCCCAGGGTCCGCTGGGGGATACCACAACCCGATCTGGCATTCGTAGATCTCACACATAGGGGATCACTCCCAGGATCTGCTGAGGGATACCACAAGCTGATTTGGTGTTCGACCGAAACATGTCACTTAGATAGAGGATCGTCACCCGTGTAAAGGTGATCACAATGATACCGGAACTCTATCTGGTATAACTCATGATGTCGGGGATCGAACCGAAGATGCACCAACCCAACCAAAACCATGCGTTGAGTAGGGGATCATATAACCAACGATACCACAACCCTACTATAATCCTCATGATGAGTAGGGGATCATATAACAGATGATTCCACAACCCTACTGAGCACGGCCCACTACATAGGGGATCATATTCCCGTTGATGCCACAAACCTTACGAGGGTTAACCTACTAGATAGTGGATCACCTCCTGTGGATAAGCAGTCACAATGATACTAAGAACCCGGTCTAGGGTAGCGAAGCTAGAGGATCCCGCCTCGGGCCCACCGAGGGGATGCCACAACTCTAAAAAATTAAACAACCCATCAAGAGGATCACAAACCTATACTAAGGTTGTGATGCCGCGTGAACCCTCTTAAGAACGAACCAAGGGAGTACCCTCAACCACTGCTGGTCTAAACATCGCTAACCCAAGCGACCCGCCACAACGCCACACCATGCACCTCCAAGGCTGATACCGATGCCACCATCACGATCCACGCAGAAAAACTTGCAGGATATGCTGTTTACTCGCTCGAAACAGAAAAATAGTGGAAAATGCACTATTCACCATAGATAGCCTGTGTGGGGCCCACAATACAATCCCGAAACTCATCAAGAGGGTTATACCACTACGATCCCTTCGGAAAAACACACAAGATCGACTACTCCATCATCCCAAACGGACACCCGGTGAAAAAGGTACTATTCACCAAAGCTAGTCTGGGTGGGGCCCTCACTATGCTCCCAAAACTCATCAAGCAGATTGCACCATTGCGATCCCCTTGGAAAAACACACGGGATCGACTACTCATTCTTCCAAAATCAGACTCCTGGTGAGAAATATGTGTTTCTCCGTAAACACCCAAACCCGGCCTCGTGGGGCCCTTACCCCAAACTCAGTCCCAACACCCAAAAACCAACAAGAAATGTTCGTCGCACCATCAGGGCCTCAATGCTACTGACAACACGTCAATCAGACACTCCGGGTAGTAGATACAATGACCCAAAGTCGAATAATAATAAAATATTATTATTTTATTCCACATTTCAATCTCCTTGGCCATAATACCGAACTTTGAATCCTCCAAACACACACCAAAGGGTTCACCTCACCACCACGGTCACGTCGCCGCAGACAACACGCGAATCCGACCTCTAGGGAGAAAAATACAGAGGTTTTAAAACCCCAGTATACCAAGGGAGGGCCGGACCAGCGGACCGCACTTCCGCGGCGCGGCGCAGCGCGCATGCGCCGCTGTCCCCCTCGGGGTCGCCGCTAATTGGCATCCAGACCGCTTCCCCCTATAGTGGTTTGATCTCATTTCCACAGGCCACCACCGCCGGCTGCCGGTGGACCTTCTGAGGGCCGCTGGGGGCACCCCTGGGGTCCAAACGTGCATCCGAAGACATCTGCGCGCCCCTGGGACCGGATCTACACATCTACTGGATCAAAATAGAGAAAACCCAACCAAATCGGGATCCGGTATTTTAGAACTCAAACTTTCTACCTTTTGGTGGATCGTCGATGCTTTACGCACTCCGCTGCTGCTAGTGCTCAATCCAGAAGCGACCACCATCAAAAAACAGAGCTCAACGACACCTTGTTTGATTGAATTCAGTGGTTTGTTGAGAAGATGAGGAGGAGAGAGGTGATGAGCGTACAAGGGGGGGGGGGGGTTGGGGGGAGATATGACATTAGATATTTATTATTTTTGAAACAAATATCAGCTCCACTTCCCGACAAGACACGCCCCTGACCTGACACCCAGCGCCAACAAAGATTATGTCACACCTAGTGTAAATACGGTGTTCTGAACGCAACGACGCACTCAAAATTGTGATCTGAGACTCTGTTCAAGAGTTATTCGATCCAACGCTCATAAAAAAAACTATTCCATTTATTTACAAAAACGCCTCTGGTGGCTTTTCTCACAGAAGTCTCGCGCCCTTAATGTTTACACCCCGCCTAGGGTAAACGACATGCTCCGGACGCAACCATTCCCTTAGATTCCTGTTTGAGCTACCGTTTAGGAGATATCACACCCCTCCATGTGATTAGTATAAAAATACTTAATATTTTTATAAAATTAATTCCGGGCACACCGGGGCCTCGGAATCACATGCCTTCTTCGCGCCTATTTCTGGAATTATTCATAGGAATATTCCAAAGTCTAATAGGGACAAAACCTGTCACGACCCGACCCAACGGGGCTCGAGCCGCGACTCCCCAAGCCCGCCTCCAATAGGCCAAGGGTTGGTGACCAGTGCCGAGTAGGCTATCACACACATGGGAGGCATTAGCCTAAGGTACCTATACACACACACCCACAAACACCTCCATGTAACAGTGCAGAGATATAGAAACTGAAAAGTAAAAGCATGCATACACTATCCCACAATCAGAGTACAGCAGAAGTACAAAGGGAAAAATAGGGCCCACCAAAAGAAAACTACAAGCGCGTCCAACCTGATCTGACGAGGGGAACGCTGCCACAAACACCCGCCGAAAAGCTCCCTCAGCACAGCTCCGGTAAACACCCCGGTCAACACGCTCACTAAGCTCCGCCTACTCCGGGTCCTCCTGGAACTCCGTCGAAGGGCCTGTAGTCTGCACAAGACACAAACATGTGTGGGAAAATCCCGTGAAGGGGTGAGTATAAACATACTCAGTAGGCACCCCAAAAACCCAAAAACCAAGGGAGCAACTAAAAGGCAACAGTCCGCTCAACCCATCCAGAGGGAGCCCAGATGAGAGAGAAACTCCATCTCGTGACCATCCTCGGCTAAACAAAACTAGTCAGCTCAACTCAGCTCAGGTGTATGAACATACGTACACCTTAAACAATCCAGATATACTCAGATCACGCCACAAAGCCACAAAAGGTACCGACCTCGTCACCAGAAAACGTCCACAACCAGGAGAACACGCTCCACGATCACTGATGAAACATCGATGAAACAACAAAACCACCAAACTCCTCAGATAGGGGATCACCGCTAGTGTCTGCTAGGGGATACCAAGACCCACTCCGGTAGATGTAGCTCACAGATAGGGGATCACTCCCAGGGTCCGCTGGGGGATACCACGACCCGATCTGGCATACGTAGTTCTCACAGATAGGGGATCACACCCAGGATCCGCTGGGGGATACCACAACCCGATCTGGCGCTCGACAGAAACTTCACACTCATATAGAGGATCATCTCCCATATAAAGATGGTCACAATGATACCGGAACCCTATCTGGTATAACTCGCGATGTAGGGGATTGAACCGACGATGCCGCAACCCTACAGAAACCATGCGCTGAGTAGGGGATCCCATAACCAATGATACCACAACTCTACCGACACCAAGCGCTGATTAGGGGATCGTATAACCAATGATACCGCAACCCTACTATAAACTTCATGCTGAGTAGGGGATTGTATACCCGACGATGCCACAACCCTACTGGGCAAGACCCACCACGTAGGGGATCATATTTCCGATGATGCCACAAACCCTACGGGGTTAACCTGCTAGATAGGGGATCGCCGCCCGTGAATAGACGGTCACAGCGATACCAAGAACCCGATCTAGGGTAAAGATTCTAGAGGATCCGCTCCGGGCCCACCGGAGGGATACCACAACTCTAACAGTTTAAACATCCCATCGAGAGGATCACAAACCCATACGAAGGTTGTGATGCTTCACGAACCCTCGTAGGAATGAACCAAGGGAGAACCCTCAACCACTGCTGGTCCAAATGTCGCTAACCTGAGTGACCCGCCACACTGCGCACCTCCTAGGCCAAAACCGAGGCGACCCTCGCGTTCCACGTGGAAAAACATGTAGGATAGGTTGTTTACTCGCCTGAAACGGAGCACCGGTGAAAAAGTCACTATTCACCATAGCTAGCTCGTGCGGGGCCAACACAACGATCCCGAAACCCATCGAGCAGACCATACCACGACGATCCGCTCGAAAAAAACAAGTGGAATCGACTACTCGCTCGTCCGAAACGGACACCCGGTGAAAAAGGTACTATTCACTGAAGGCCAGCTCAGGTGGGGCCCACACCTGGATTCCAAAACTCATCAAATGGATCGCACCATTGCGATCCTCTTGGAAAAACACACAGGATCGACTATTCATCTGCCAAAATCGGTCTCCTGGTGTAAAAGCTACATTTCTCCGCAAAGGCCAAAACCCGGCCTCGTGGGGCCCACACCCCGTTCTAAGTCCCAACCCCTGGAAACCATCTCAAAATGTCCGTCGTACCATCAGGGTCTCAATGCCACTGACGGCACGTCAATCGGACGCTCCGGGTAGAAGTTACAATGGCCCGAAGTCGTAAAATATTAAAATAATATTATTTTATACGACGTTTCTAGCTCTCGGGCCACGATCCCAAACCTTTAAACCCTTGAACCCACACCTGAGGGTTTGCCTTGTCGTCAAGGTCACGTCGCCGCAAACGGCACGCGAATCCGGCTCCCAGATTTGAAGATATGGGGGTTTAAAGACCCCCGTATAACAAAAAGAGGTCGGACCGGCCTGGACCGGCCGCCGCCGCCGGCCCGCCCTGGCCGGTGGCCCTTCGCCGTGCGCCGCCGTGCTGGGCGGCCGGCCACTGCAGCTCCGCCGCGGGCCGCCACGCCGACGGATCTTCTGCGGGCCGCCGGGGGCACCCCGGGGGTCCGTTTTGCGATCCGGAGGCGTCTACACGACCCTCGGGACCCAATCTATACTACTACGGCTTCAATTTTCATAAAAACGCATCAAAAATGGGATCGGGGGTTAAAACTCAAATCCGCCTACTTCACGGGAAAAACGTTGACGTTCTACCTTAGATCCGCGATCCAGAGCTTCCGCTGCGCGCTCCTGGACCGTTCGCCGTCGAATTCCGAGCTCGTGGACGCTTCGTTTTCTCGATTCGGTGGAGTGGCGGTGAAGAACGACGAAGAATGTCGAGAGGAACGATAAAGGGGGGGGGGGGGTGCTGATATTTATATCATCCACCCGCTGGCGCCAAACCCGCCTCGGACCCGATGCCTGATGCGAACAAAAGTAAGGTCACACCTTGGGTAAACGCGCTGTTCTGAATGCAACGGCGGACTCAGATTTTTCATCTGAGACTCCGTTCAGAAGTTATTTGAGCCGACGCTCACACACTAACTTCTCCATTTAATTACGAAAACGCCCCTGGTGGTGTTTCTCACCGCAGGCCCGCGCCCGCAAAGTTTACACCTCGCTTAGGGTAAACGGCACGTTCCGGACACAACCGTGCCCTAAGATTCCCATTCTGAGCTACCGTTTAGGAGATATCACACCCCTCCATGTTCATAGTATAAAAATACTTAATATTTTTATAAAATTGATTCCGGGCACACCGGGCCTCGGAATCGCTCACGCCTAGCTCTGGAATTATTCGTAGAACTATTCCAAAGTCTGACATGACCAAAAACCCGAGTCTCTACATCCTCCCCCCCTTATGACTTTTCATCCCTGAAAAGCCCTAAGAATAAGGAAAGCGACTTGACTCTCAACTGGGTCTCACACACCAGTGAGCTCACCAACAAACACCCATGCCCGAACACATAAGTTAGAGGGAATCATCCACCACACCTCAATACTATCCGCTTTGGGAAACACTGACTTGCCAGCACGGTTTTAATCGCGTCACAAAAACGCTTCTCGGTGGGGGAAGGATCCCTCTTCCTCCTGAATTTGAAGCATGCGAAACAACTCCCACACAGGGTTTTACCAACACCCTGATCAAAAATAGAGCAAGCAACAAAAGGAAAGAGTACCGCTAAACAGTGTCTGACAAACTACTGGAGTAAGTAGAAAAGACACAAGGTGTACCTCTATCCATCCGCGGTGCCTCTGGGTCGACTGCCTCTAGGGCATGCAGCTGTCCTCGCCCTCGGCCACCAGCTCCCTGAGCTTGGCGTGGACCACCTGGGGGTGGGGGTGGTGGCAACTGGTACTGCCTACCACCGCCTCTTGCTGCACCCGCTCCGCTGCCCTGCAGACCACCTTGCTCGAGACGCTGCCTCTGCCAAGGCGGTCCATCGACCGGCTCCCTCTCAGTAGCACGTCGGGTCGGACAATCTCTATCAAGATGTCCCCGACCGTCGCAAGCGTAACACCGCCTCTCCTGTGGCTGACCAAAACTGTCCTGCGAGCCCTGAGCCTCAGATCCTCCATCCTGGGTTCGCCTCCTAAAACGTCGACCATGTCCAGACCCCTGAGTCTGTCGTCGACTACCAGATGCCGATCCAACTGAAAAAGTCTCATCCCTCGAGTACCCAGCACTAACAGGAGGAATCTTCTTAGCCAGAAAACTCTCCACCACCAACGCTCGCTCTAGCAGTCCAGCATAGGTGGCAGACACAAGGAAACCACACCTGCTCGGATGTCCCTGCGTAAGCCCTTCTCTATGGTCTGAGCCCTAAAGAACGGGTCTCGAACCATATCCATGGAGTAGCGCGACAGGTCTGTAAACCTAACTGAGTACTCCGACATAGTCATACTCTCCTGTCGAAGCTGCAGAAGCTCTTGGATCCGCACTAACCTCAGCGTCACTGGATAGAACTCCTCCTTGAAGAGCCGTTCAAACTCTGCCCACGTGAGAATCTCCTCATCATGGGACTGCGTCACCAAACTCCACCATTGCCCGGCAGAACCATGCAGAAGGCTCGCCGCTAGGACCACCATCTGATCTGGAGGTGTCCACACTAGGTGGAAAACTCAGGTGACTGCCTCAAGCCAGTCATCAGCTGCCTGGGGGTCTGGATCACCACGGAACCTCAGAGGTCGCTGCCTCTGGAACTCGTGCAGTGCACTCAGCCGGCGCGCAACCTCGTCCTGCACCGCCGGCACAATCAGCTGCTCGACAGGTGGTGGCTCAACTGGCAGACCACCTAGAGGTGCAACCTCAGAACCTGCGCCCCACCCCACAGCCTCTGCACGGGGCGAGTCGTCAGCACAATCCTGATGTGGAACCCTCGCTGGTCGTCGTCGTGGAGGCATCCTGAAATACATTCAAGACGCACCACAGTTAAATAGTATATCTGGAGAGCTGACTCAAGAAGGACAAGGAAAACCCAAAAACCCAGTCCTATATGATGCATGTACCATTATGTCCCTGCGACCAGTGTACGAATGTCCCAAGTCGAAAGGCAGGTTATCAGAGTCCTGGTGTATGGATACGTCGGCCGCCGCACCAACACTAGAGTCCTTGGCCTAAAAGACGAACTCAAAACATCCTAACACTGACGCTATGCAACCCGAACCAAGCTGACAGCTAGACCAGCTACGCTCTGAGATCCCAAAGGTGGAACCTCCTCTGATACCACTCTGTCACGACCCGACCCAACGGGGCTCGAGCCGCGACTCCCCAAGCCTGCCTCCAATAGGCCAGGGGTTGGTGACCAGCGCCGAGTAGGCTATCACACACATGGGAGACATTAGCCAAAGGTACATGTACACACGCACCCACAAACACCTCCATGCAACAGTGCAGAGATATAGAAACTGAAAAGTAAAAGCATGCATACACTATCCCACAACCAGAGTACAACAGAAGTATAATGGGAAAAAATAGGTCCCACCAAAAGAAAACTACAAGCGCGTCCAACCTGCTCTGACGAGGGGAACGCTGCCACAAACACCCGCCGGAAAGCTCCCTCGGCACAGCTCCGGTAAACACCCCGATCAACACACTCACTAAGCTCGGCCTGCTCCGGGTACTCCTGGAACTCCGTCGAAGGGCCTGTGGTATGCACAAGACACAAACATGGACGGGCAAAGCCCGTGCAGGGGTGAGTATAAACATACTCAGTAGGCACCCCAAAAACCCAAAACCCAAGGGAGAAACTGAAAGGAAATAGTCCGCTCAACCCAGCCAGAGGGAACCTATACGAGAGGGAAACTCCATCTCGTGAGCATCCTCGACTAAACACAACTAGTCAGCTCAGCTCAGCTCAGGTGTATACCCATACATACACCTTGAACAATCCAGATATACTCAGATCACGCCACAAAGCCACAAGAGGTACCGACCTCGTCACCAGTAACCGTCCACAACCAGGAGAACACGCACCACGATCACTGACGAAACATCACTGAAACAACATAACCACCAAACTCCTCGGATAGGGGATCGCCGCTAGGGTCCGCTAGGGGATACCAAGACCCACTCTAATAGACGTAGCTCACAGATAGGGGATCACTCCCAGGGTCCGCTGGGGGATACCACGACCTGATCTGGCATACGTAGTTCTCACATATAGGGGATCACACCCAGGATCCGCTGGGGGATACCACAACCCGATATGGCGCTCGACAGAAACTCCACACTCAGATAGAGGATCATCGTCCATATAAAGATGGTCACGATGATACCGGAACCCTATCTGGTATAACTCGTGATGTAGGGGATCGAACCGATGATGCCGCAACCCTACCGAAACCATGCGCTGAGTAGGGGATCGCATAACCAACGATACCACAACCCTACCGACACCAAGCGCTGAGTAGGGGATCGTATAACCAACGATACCGCAACCCTACTATAAACTTCATGCTGAGTAGGGGATCGTATACCCGACGATGCCACAACCCTACTGGGCAAGACCCACCACGTAGGGGATCATATATCCAATGATGCCACAAACCCTACGGGGTTAACCTGCTAGATAGGGGATCGCTGCCCGTGAATAGGCGGTCATAGCGATACCAAGAACCCAATCTAGGGTAAAGATGCTAGAGGATCCGCTCCGGGCACCACTGGAGGGATACCAAAACTCTAACAGTTGAAACATCCCATCGAGAGGATCACAAACCCATACGAAGGTTGTGATGCCACACGAACCCTCGTAGGAATGAACCAAGGGAGAACCCTCAACCACTGCTGGTCCAAACGTCGCTAACCCGAGCGACCCGCCACAACGCCACACTGCGCACTTCCTAGGCCCAAACCGAGGCCACCCTGGCGTTCCACGCAGATAAACATGAAGGATGGGCTGTTTACTCGCCTGAAACGGAGCACTAGTGAAAAATGCACTATTCACTATAGCTAGCTCGTGCATGGCCCACACAACGATCCCAAAACCCATCGAGCGGACCATACCACAACGATCCCCTCAGAAAAACAAGCGGAATTGACTACTCACTCGTCCGAAACGGACACCCAGTGAAAAAGGTACTATTCACCGAAGGCCTGCTCGGGCGGGGCCCATGCCTAGATTCCGAAACTCATTGAATGGATCGCACCATTGCGATCCTCTCGAAAAAACACACAGGATCGACTATTCATCCGCCAAAATCGGACTCCTGGTGCAAAAGCTGCGTTTCTCCGCAAACGCTAAAACCCGACCTCGTGGGGCCCGCACCCCGTTCTTTGTCCCAACACCCGTAAACCATCTCAAAAAGTCTGTCGTACCATCAGGGTCTTAATCCCAATGACGGCACGTTAATCGGATGCTCCAGGTAGAAGTTACAACGGCCCGAAGTCGTAAAATATTAAAATAATATTATTTTATATGACGTTTCTAGCTCCTGGGCAACGATCCCGAACCTTTAAACCCTCGAACCCACACCGGAGGGTTCGCCTCGTCGTCAGGGTTGTGTCGCCGCAAACGGCACGTGAATCTGGCTCCCGGATTTCAAGATACGGGGGTTTAAAGACCCCGGTATAACAGAAAGAGGCCAGACCGGCCTGGACCGGCCGCCGCCGCCGGCCCCCCCTGGCCGGCGGCCCTCCGCCGCAGCTCCGCCGGCGCCGGCGCTACCGCGCCGGTGCCACGCCAGCAGATCTTCCGCGGACCGCCGGGGGCACCCCAGGGGTCCGTTTTGAGATCCGGAGGCGTCTACACGACCCTCGGGACCTGATCTATACTACAACGGCTTCAATTTGCAGGAAAACGCAACAAAAACGGGATCAAGGGTTAAAACTCAAATCCGCCTACTTCGCGGGCGAAACGCCGACGTTCTGCCTTAGATCTGCGCTCCAAAGCTTCCGTTGCGCGCTCCTGGACCGTTCACCGTCGAATTCCGAGCTCGTGGACGCTTTGTTTGCTCGATTCGGCGGAGCGGCGGTGAAGAACGTCGAGAGGAACGATAAAGGGGGGTGGCGCTGATATTTATATCAGCCGCCCGCTGGCGCCAAACCCGCCTCAGACCCGACGCCCGATGCGAACAAAAGTAAGTTCACCCCTAGGGTAAACGTGTCGTTCTGAACGCAACGATAGACTCAGATTTTCCATCCGAGACTCCGTTCAGAAGTTATTTGAGCCGACGCTCGCACACTAACTTCTCCATTTAATTACGAAAATGCCCTTGGTGGCGTTTCTCACCGCAGGCCCACGCCCGCAAAATTTACACCTTTCCTAGGGTAAACGACACGTTTCGGACACAAACGCGCCCTCAAATTCTCGTTCTGAGCTACCATTTAGGAGATATCACACCCCCTCCATGTGCATAGTATAAAAATACGTAATATTTTTATAAAATTAATTCCGGGCACACCGGTCCTCGGAATCGCACGCCGTCTTCGCGCCTAACTCTGGAATTATTCGTAGAAATATTCAAAAGTCTGACAGGACCAAAAAAACCCGAGTATCTACACAACCCGAGTCGCTACAATAGCCATATTATTAATAATATGTAGAACATTCCACGAAGTCTCCTAAATGAGATGAAGCCCTAATAATGACGCCTCTCCTACCCTTAACCAGCATATGGGTGAATAGCATGGCCACCCGTATAAGGCCTCACAAAGAGCCATTCCAATAGTCACCATAAAGCTATTATTTATTGAGAAATTAGTAATAGGAAAGTATTTCTCACAAAAACCTTTGAAAGAAAGGATTATTTCTTAAAGAATAACATCCAACACCATTATAGTATTCTTAGACTACTTATCATTATAAGGAATATACATTGTAATTAGAAGAACATGAGAACCCAGTGCATTCTATAACCCCTTCTATAACCATGATGTGAATCAAGAATCCCTATCAGATACGATGGTATGTGTAACACTATAAAGCTGTATGATCTCCCTATCATATATCATCCCTTGATCATCTACTAAAAAGGTCTTGTGAATAGGAAAGAAGTGGGAGACCATGACTAGTCTATCAACTATCACCCATACTATTCCACTAACACATGGGGATCTTGATAATCCCATCAAAACTCCCATAGTTATATAATACAATTTCAAATCTAAAATGGGAAATGACTATACTTTTTTTTTGTATTCAATCAGGTTCTAAATTCACTTACTGATAGGTGGAACATCTAGTAATGAAACCAACCATCTCCATTTTGACACAAAATAACCCAACACTGGTGGAATAAATCTTGGTATATCTTTACAATCCTAGGATATACTGGCTAGGGATTGGAATTCAACTATCACATAAACTCCTCTTGTATGTCCGTGAGTACCAAAATACATCTAGAAATTTACAATATCTCATACATATAAATGACCCTACCATGTGGTGGGTACTCGCATGAAACACTCTCCATTAGTACTAAACCCTCAATATCATAAAGATGCCTCATCTCCACTATATCTAGAATTGAAGAGGTAATTGATAATGAATTTAGTATAGGTTTCCCAAGACAGTCCTTCACCTCTTAGTACACCCTATAAAATAAGTACATCATCTACCATTTGATTCAAGCCTCCTAACATGCTTGTGTCCGAGTATTCCTTCACAAAGCATAAATAACTATATTTACTTTTTTAGGTATATAATAAATATCAATGTCAAATGATTGTAGGTATTCAAACCATATCCACTTTATGAGATTTACATCAAAGAAATTAAATGTGTATTTTAATGTTTTGTGATCCATGTATATGAAGAAGAGTTCTCAAAATAAAATTCCTCTAAAAATGTATATATTGAAGAATAGTACGTATCTTGTGATTGTGTGTTGGCTAATTCCTCTCATGAGGTCTCAACTAAAGAGTCACATACACCATATCGCAAACTCCCTGCATTAGAACTGCTCCTAGATCAATCCCTATTGCATCATTATATACTTTATAGATTCTTCCCAGCATTTGTAGATTTAGGATTGAAAAATATTTTTGTCTTCAATTCAATTAATAAAAGTATTTCTCACATTCTTCATACCATAAAAATTTCAAACCCTTATTTTTCAATCTTGTAAGAGGTGTTCTAAGTCATGATAAATTATATTTAATAAATCATCAATTTAAAGTTACAATTATGAAAATCCATATATCAAAGATGATCTTGGGCCACACTCAAGAAACTGAAACTCTCACATTATCAATGTCTTGGGACACTCTAAATATTTTTACAATGATACCATTGAAGTGTACTTTGTCAATCCAATAGTAAAAGTTTAAGTTCTTGGAACATATATGGTGTTGTATTAGTATAATAAATATGGTTTCAAGGTGTTTTTCATGATCATTTAATTTTTGTGACTTCAAAAAATATTTTAACCATTAATACTACCATAAAATAATCTATACATGAGTGAAAAAACATGATTCATCATTCCCATAAAAAATAGTTGGTGCGTTGATGAGACCAAACCACATGACCAAATAATAATAAAATCCATATCTACTAGTTAATGTTATACAAAATATATTTGATGGTATAGTATGAAACTAATGGTATCTTGAAATCAAATAAATTTTCAAGGAAAATTTTGCAACTCAAAGCTGGGAAAAGAGGTTGTTTATATGAGGTGGGAGATATTAGTTTTGCATGGTAATTTGATCTAATTTTTGGTAATCCACACACATCCTAAGGGTCCCATCAGCCTCATTAGGGAAAATAAATGGTGTACCCAAAGGGGAAGTATTGGTTCACATAAACTACTTAGCTTCCAAAACCTTCAACTTCCTCTATACCTCCTACTATTTAGTTGGTGACATCCTGTATAGAGGAATGTATACAGATGTTTCCACTTGCATAATATCGATAGTAACAAATAACTCTATCACATGATGTATCCTATAGATGTGTTTAGGGAGTACATCTCTAAAATGACCCACTACAAGAGGTAAATATATCTTATCTGTCCCTTGATATTTTTACAAAACAAAAGAAATTAAGGCTGATATTCCACCCAACCCATAATGCTATAACCCTTATAGAGATTCCTAAACATCCCATTAATGTTTTTATTAAAACTACCACCCTTAGATGATGTGAGGAACACACTATTGTGATAAAATAAAATTTGATCATGGAAGATAACTAACCAGTATAACCCATGAATGATTTCAAAACAAGTAATCTAGAGTACTATATGTTTTTTAATAAAGTATACCCACCTATCTCAAGTGGTAACTCTAGAAACGGGTGTACACTTTCTGATCTAATCACTAGTAGAGTGTCATGTGTCATCACTCTATAAAAATACTAAATTTTAAGTAGTATAATCTCTATAATTTCCATAGATAAAAAGGTGTGGGATACACAAGTGTTATAAACTACAGTAGAGGCTACTAAAATCATACATTGAACCATAAATAGATCAACACTCTAGTCTTTGCATAATGATTATATTTCATATATCTATCATGACCCATAAAAAATAGATACAGTTTTATTACTCTACTAAGGTCCACTCTACTAAGCTTTTAATTTCTATTTTTAGCACCACTGGACATTACCACCCCTTGGCATAAACAATCGGTATCACTCCAACTCCCTGCTTGATGCATAACTTTGTATAATAATCCTAAAGGAGGATCTCTTATGGATTACCACCTACTAATCATATATGGGAAGTTCCTAAAAAACTATTGAGTATTCCCCATTCTTCCATAGGCTCAACAATCAGTGAGGTCTCTATCACACTGATGTTCCAGGTGACCTAGATTTCAATACTATTTAAATAATACTAGGCTACTAGTGTAGATGATCTTACTACCACTTCTGTGATGATAACTATCTGTAAAATTCTTTCTTCCACTATTCTAAGAAAAATTCATTGTTGGAGTTAAAATTCCCTAGACCACACCCTTAGAATCTCTCAGATTACACACGGTGATGGAGGCCTAATTCACTATCCCTAATATGGAGGTAACCTAGAAGACATTAACATACATTTAGATTTCATACCTAATTTCATCCTCAAACTTCCTAGCTATAGATATCTCATCACCCATAAGAATCATTATGAATCACTATAGATCAATAAATCCAGTTGAATAGTCCGTAACAAACATAGTTCCATGCTATAGGTGTATAAACTCTTAATATCTATAAGCTATCAATGCAATGGAATAGAATTCATTATAATATAATTCATGGAAATATATCCCCACCATAACATGATATTTGTTTTCATATGAGATAAATTACCAACATATTTTTTTGGACCTAGAGAGAATGTATGTAGTGATCCTCACTCTCCTCTTAGGAGGAATCATAAGATTCTAAAAGATAGATAGCATGGAATCCATCGATGAATACATAGATTATATAATTTATTCCACTAAATAGGTAAGGGGTGTTACTAATATAAATACACAGTTAAATCTTTTATATATGAGGTATGTCGTGGAGTTTTCACTTTACACTTGACAAGTTTCCTAAATTACTACCGAAACTGAGCATCAGTTCCCATGTTATGAATAGTTGTATGTGTTTTTGGTGGCACTAATGGAGGAACTACTAGTTGATTAGGGCCCACCACCTATAGATTATGGTAATATCCATATACCCGGTACTTGACCCAAGGACACCATGGTGGAATATATTTATAACTCCAGAGACAAATATGAAAATAATATTTTCTAATTTAAAGGATCACACATAAAAGAGATAAGATAGATACAACCCCTTCCTACCAAAATATCACTCTTATTTCCTACCCCTTAATCCTGGTCTAGGTGATATATAAGACCATGACTGGTCATAAGGGACAATACCTACATCTAACTACTATGGTTGGGTGAAATTCAAGTTCTCTATTTCATACCAAAGGATCTAATATATGTAGTGTCAATTGCATGCTATAGAGGAAATCTACATTTAAGTTGAAAATTTTATCACCATTTAAATGTATCAATTTTATTTAAGATTCAATAATTTGAAAGTTCATATTCATACACACACACATATAAAATGGTATAGTTGGATGAGCTACCATTCCTATGTTAAAAAGTGACAATATTAAAAGTTACAATTGACACACCATGTAACTATATATAGAATTGTTTCATCCTGTAAGATATAAAAGGACATATAATTTGATTTGATTAGATGATTTACCATTCCAAATTTATAGAAGTCCATTATTTATAAATTTTAATTTTGACCCATTTAATATAAATCAATACAAAATTAATTGGAACAATCCATAAAACATTTCACATCCCATGTAATTTAGCCTTTCCCAGTTTGTAGAATACCTACACCCATGCATTGGGTCACTTCCAAATTTTGACACATTCGTATTATATTGTAAATGAATCCAAAATAGTAATACTAAAGGAAAATATCTTATTCCACTTTATAGTGTCCTGAAACTAGTTCACTCATAATTCACTTAACCTAGTTGGAAACAATGCCTCAATCAAACCTCTACATATGCTAGAGGCCACTGAGTAACAACGAGGATCTGAAATGGTTTCATGGGGAGAATATATCATTTGTTATCTGACTTTACAAATAATAGTTTAATTAATGAGAAATAGTGGAGACATAATAACAAATATAAGTGTAGAATAAACCATCCAAATATTTAAAAAATATAGGAATACACAATAATAATTGACAAAACCCTGCATCATATACAATATGGTGTCATGTCATGATGCTATACAAAATGGAAGGTACATGGGATACTGAGAAGAATAAATATATATATAACAAAATACAATAAATAAAAGAAGTCCAAAATCTATCTCTTATATAATCACAAGCATAATATTGATCCTATACTCCCATAATCTATCCTCGTATATAAATTCTAGCATCTAAGGCAGGGATCTTCCCATTGTCCTTACTTGTATCCTTGGAGTATATCCAGGTACCATTTGATGAAATAAACAGGGAATAATGTATACTCAGTAGGCCACCATAAATGGTTTATAGTACTATAAAATCTTTGAATATATAATTATCAGTGTGCATGCATAGTGATTAATGATAATGAATACTTCAAGTAAAACCCGCGTCATCTCGGGTTCCTCACGGGACACCTATCCAAGACAATAAGCTTTGAAATAATCTGGAATTCCTCTAAATTTTTTTCGATAACAATAATTAATGAGAGCCATGCCAATTAATTATTCATATTAGATATTTATCATCTTTTCATTTAAATATTAATGAACAATATGTAATGTCGTGTCTATTTGTTAGGCATAGTCACTATGGAGCATCATGTCCATTAATTATAAATAAACATGAAGGAACATCATGTCCTGTTATTATAAATAAATAACATGGATCTTCATATACAATATTAATATATAACAATAAATAATATCATGTCCATAAATTCCATGTGAAAAATTGGGAACGTCGTGTCCATAATAAAAAACAATAATCATAAACTTCATGTCCAGCACAAAAGGTCAGCATGATGTATTCGCATCCATGTCAAATTATATTCAAGGGTAAAGAGAATAACTCTTTCTATTATTCAATCCATTTCATTATTTAATCTATTTAATTGATAATAAATATAAAAAGTGAAAGTTATGTAATCCATTCCACTAAATTAATCAATGAACTCACTTAATAACGTTTCACTAGAAAATGCTAAGACAAAAACACCTTAGTGGTGATTTGGTCACAAGGGAATCATAAATAATTATAATATATAATGGAAGTCAAACAAGGGGAGGTTCAGGTTGATTTCATCAACCTACAACTTCTTACAAAGGTAAAAAACATGTCTAGATTTTTTCTTCAATAATTAATTTAGAGGATTATCAATTTTAAAAGAAGCACTGGGATTTTCAGGTGTACTACACAATGAAATTATAACATAAACACCCAAAATTTTATGTAAAATTATGAGACCACATATAGTATACCTATAGATGAATCCTTTCCTATTACTAACCTGTATATCATTATTGAATGAAAAAAATCATAGAAATAGAAAAATACCCCAATAATAAGACATATTACCGCCACATGGATTTAGAAATCCGTTTGGTCTGATAAAAAAATAATGGAAGAAGTATGATAGAATAACTTAATGATGGAGATTCAAATTGATAGAAGGAACTTGATTCAGTGTGTGGTCAAGGGATGAGGCCCAATGACTAGCATGAGGGAGAAGAGGGTTCTCTAAAAAGAGGACGATGCAGATTTTCCATTTGGGAATGAAAAAGAGGGGAGAAGAGTTAATGATGTTAGGGTAAAAATGTAAATTAACCCATTTTGAAGGGAACATGGATTGGTTTAACTATTGAAAAAACCATTCATATACCATGAAACAACACTATCCATGTGGCACACTCCCTCACATGATTAGGTGAAACATTTGAAAAAATGTGCATAAACTTTTCTTGCTCACTATCTAAAGACACCACCTCTTAATGTGGTCTTGTGCATGGTTAGTTAAATTATATACTAACTATGTCTTTCATGCTTTAAAAAAATGGATATTTTTTCATGGTCATGAAACAAACCTTGAATGTTTTACCACACTACGCTCTTGTTTAAATGGATTGTATAGTTAACACACATGGTTACTATCAACTGTCCACCAACCATGTGCCTCATGTTGTTTATCAGTAAACGAGATCTCTAGGTTCCAAACAAGCCCCAGATAGTTCTAAACCCTTTCTTAGTATCTTATAATATATTACCAAAATAGAATATTATTTTTAAGTTGAAACATAAAGGTTTTATAAATATATAATAAGTTTGGATGTTACAATAATCACCATTATTATAAAAAAATTGACAATGAGAAAGAATACCATAATAGGAGGATGCATATTGTGGGATATAAAATGAAAATTGTGGAAATGAGAACTATGATTGGAATAAGTTTTTTAATATTGTATATATATATATATATATATGAACTTTGGTTTTCTGTATTTATGGTCATTAATGTTATGGTCGGTGGCTATATATACAATAAGTTTACTGTTTTTAAGTTTTGTTAAGTAATAAGTTTAAAATAATATAACTCACTGTGAAATAAAAAAATGATATTAAAATATTATAAAAGTATATATATTTATATATTTTGTATAAATATTTATATTATTATTGAAATATATTATGATGTATATAAAATTAAACTAATATTTTATTATCAATGGAGAAGTAAAATTAAATCTTTGAATATATATAATTAATTTCAATAATATTTATTATATTATATTTAGAATAAAAGTTGTATTTATTGTTTTCATTGAACCGTTGTATTAATAATTCTATAATTTATCCTAATATATTAAATTTAATACATTAAAAATATTATTATATGTTAATTAATATATTAAAATATTTTATATTATAAATGTTTATGAAATAATATTATGAACTGTTAACATTTGAAACTGTTAAATTTTCAATAAAAATAGTATTCATTATATTTTGTATTTTCATTTGAAAAAAATGAAATTTTTTATAATTATAACTAGATAAAATTAACTTTATTTTAAATTTAGAATGTCAAAATTATCTATGAGTTTTTTTATATTTTTCTAAAAAAATAATATTTTGGTGAATAGTGAAATTTACTATTCTACAAATTCTACAAATTTTTAGTTGATTATTAGTATATATGTATGGAATTGAAATTTATGATACCTTTTCCCTAAAAAAATGTATTTTAAAATCTAAATTATACATTTTAAAACATTTATTATAGTTTAAAAACCTTTTATTGTTATTTTAAAACTCAAGTAATATTTTTCACTATTTTTTTAATGAATTATACATTTATTATATTTAAATTAATAATAAAATTTATTAAAAATTGAACTATAAGAAATTTATTTAAAATTTATTATCAGTAGGTCCAAATTATCCCAGAAGTCACAATAATTTTTACTCATAAATATTAAATCTCCTTAAGTAAAAACTAATGACCATTGAGAAAAATAAAAAGGTAAAAATGATTACCCTAAGAGGTAATGAGGATAACATTTTAAAATTTTTAATTGATTTTTTATGGTGTGGATTAACCTTATCACTTATCAAAAAAATTATATCTAATATTTTCATCCACAGTCATTGAGAATTAATTCCTCTTATTGATTTTTTTTTTGTATTTACAAAAATTTCATCCTTTTTGTCTTATAAAGGGGAACTCATCCCTTCACATCCCCTAAAACCCACCTATTTTTAGCTCAAAAACTACCCAAACCTCTCTTAAAAAATCTTATACAAAATTAATAAGTTCTTTTCTCCTTGAAATACTATCCATCAAGGGCTGAACCCCATTTTCCGAGGACATAATCTGAGGAGTGAGGTATAAGTTTTTAACATTTATTTCCCTTTTCTACAAATTTTTGTGAACTTATTATTACTGAAATTATATTACACTATCTTAAAATTATAACATATGTATCAACATAATAATGATATTTTCTTATAATTATGTTACATTCATTAACCACCCTTCAAATTTTCCCATAAGAAAATTGAAAATAATAGTTGTGTGTGTGTGCGGACTACAACCTCTACAAAGAATCATGTATCACTTTCCAAAACTAACATACATGGATTATACTAAATTTTTATTTAATAAATAATCTTTATATTTACATCATAGTTTTTATTATTAAATTATAAAACATATTATACATTCCTCCCATTCTATGGAATATAAAATCGTGAACCATGCGTCAGTGTGGACTATCACCCCCATAGATTGATTGATCTCCATTTTATTTTCATAATAACTTACATGTATTGTTATAATAATGATTTTAGTGAGTAAATATTATTTTTGTATAATAATATAGTTAATTTCATGAAAAATATGATTACTAATTAATGATATTATTAACAAGTAATCATTCTTAATTCAATTGTTTAAAACACGCATACTAAGAGGAAAATATTTTATTCAAGCTATAAAATATTTTCATATCCATTAAATATTATTCAAAATACTTTATAACTCTAATATATGACACTAATAGAAATTAAATGATAAATTATGATACTAATGTAATGATATTATAACTAAATCACCCCAAAACTATCCATTAATCTTCGTATGTTCATGTTCGGTTTGGTTTGACCACCTACTCGAACAATAAATTAAATTTATATCATGGATAACTATGATAACATAATTAATGATATTATATGATATAAATTTTTTAATAATTATTTTATTTTTTTATATAATTTAAACATCTATATTTAACTCAATAATTACAAAATCTCCCTTAATTGGTTAAAAATCACCGAAATAAGTTAATTTCCTATTTTATCTTCTAGGATAAACAATGAAACACCCATAGAAGGAACAATAAGGATAAAATAACATTAAAAATCATCCCTTATAATTAATTTAATAAATTGGAAATGATATACTTTATTAAGATTAATGATTACAAACATCACTCAAATGCAACTTGTATAAACCATTAATGTTAATAAACATCCAATGTGGGAAAATAGGTAAAAACTAATATATATATATATATATATATATGGAATTATTATAAATTATTAGTATAAATGGTTATAATTAGGAATATTTTTATCTTTTATTTAATTAATAACCATAATTTAATTATTTAGGAAGTTTGGTGCAACTTCATAATGAATCAAGACCATGGTAAGGGGATTCATTTAAAAAATCCACTATTTGAGACATTATTTTTTATTATATAAATAATTTAATTTGTGTGGTTTATATAATTTATATTTTATATATTATACCATAAAATAGATTTTATTTATTTTAATATATATTAAATTTAAATATCTCACTTTCAATAGGTTTTTATTTAGATTCTCCTCAATTTACTAGGTGTTTTCATGACTCAATATTTTACTTAGGTCATAATCACATTAATTTTACTATTATCAATCATGATAAATATATTTTATCCTATTAATATTTTAGTTTTTTTTCTTCACTACTTTTTTTGGAAACTATTTTTCGCACAAACGTTTTCCTCATTATTGATTCAATTATTTCATTAAGATGGAATTTTGTTAAGAGTAATTCCTATTTACTTTAATGGATTTTCTTCTATATCCATGTTTTCACTTCCCAAAAATTTTCTCCATTATCTATTGTAAAATCAAGTTTTTTATCTCTAATTCTCATTTTACCACCCATTATTGTAACGACCCAAACATTTTAAATAGTATATTAATTTACACTTAACGATTTAATAAAGATGTTAATGGTTAATGTATAAAGAAGAGTCGATGGCTTCATCCAGAAGACTCGAACCTTATGAAGCCCACTTATCAGAGCTAGGGAAGGAGGTGGCATCTTTGGACATCACTTTGGACCAATCCCAACCCAAACTCCAGCGTGTCAAGCTTGAATGGAGTCGCCTACGGGAGAAGTTCATGTTAGTGGAGATTACGACTAGGGCAATGTTATCCGATCCTCCCCAAGATTCTCTCACCTTAGCAAACATTACACTTAGGTATTATGCTGATGTTATAAGGGGATATGTAACGAGACCGTAGCTACTTTGTGTAATCCCTTTAGATAAATAAAATTGTGATTTCTTCCTATGGTGAAGTATGTGAATTTTCAGATGTCTGGATAAGTATAGGATGTATCTTATGAATGAATTTTGAAAAAAGGATATTTTAAAATATTTATGTAAAACATAAATAATTAATTACGTGTAAGTATTTTCAAAAAATGGTCTTCTACAAATGTGTTCAGTAAGAAATTTAGAGTCTTATAAGATCAACTTAATTTTTGGTGAATCGTAAATTATGAATAGTGATTTTATGCTTAGGATTAGTAATGTGACCAAATGGATTAGTAATCTCACTTAAATAAAGTATTAATATAATTTAGGCACCTTTATTAAGTAATGTGATTCAATAAAATAGGTAAATAACTATTTCAAAAATTATTAGTTAAGTTTTAGTTTTTTCGGGTGAATAGTTTTTTTTATTTAAAAATTAAATTAAAAATATTTAGAAAATTATTTTTATAAAATTGAGTTCAGTTTTGAATTTAGAGCATCAATATTATGTTAAGGTGAATTTTTGGGATTTTTTTGAGAAAGTTTAATTTTTTGTGAATAGTGAATTTTCAGTTTAGAGTTTCGGGTTTTTAATGACATAATTAAGGATGTAATAATTATTTAATAATTATGGTAGACTTATTAATAGTAAGATAAGGTATGAGGTGTCCTAAGTGGACAATAACATTGGAAAATACCATGGTAAAACCCATGGTTTTGCCAATACCACCAATGAGGTGTCCCTTGGCCATTAATGCATTTTCCCCTCACTTCTCCTATAAATACCAAGACATTCTATAATCCTTTCGATTCAAAAATCCTCCTCAACTAATTTCTGGTCTCCTTACCTCCCAAGTAGTCCTCCCAAGGTTTTCTCACGCCTCCCAAGGTCCCAAACTTCAAGATTTCGAAGTTACTCTTCAAGGTAAGGGATCCTACCTCTCTCTTTCTTTTCATGTATTCTCCTTTATGTCATTTTTTTAAGCTCCATGCTCTTATGTTGGGGATATTCTTTTATATTCATCATACTATAATTTTCATGTTCACATGATGAGATACCCCCTCCTTATCTCATCAATTCATTTTAAGAATGTTTAAGTGGCACCGTTAGGCTGCCGAATTTTTGTAAGGGATTCTTTCACCCTTCTCATTTTCAAGTTCTATTTTCATGTCAAGTATTTAAAATTCCTTTTTATTATGTTGGGGTATGATCTATATATCCATTATACTGTTCTTTTATGTTCATATTATTAGAGACCTTATTTGTTCTCATCAATTCATTTTTTTATTTTTTAAGTGACGCTGTTAGGCTGCCGAATTTTCATAAGAAAATCTTATTTTTGTCTTCCTTCCATGTTTTTGATTTCATATGGTATGACTTTAAAATTTCATTACCATGTTCTTATATCCTTTATATTATGTCCCTCTAATGTTTTTGGATCATTTATGAGTGGGTAACCTATATTCCATCTCTTTTCAATGTTTTCTAAAACCCTGTAACATAGCCGTTATGCTGTAGAATTTTTCGTCTCAAAATGTCTCTCTATTTTTCTCAATTTTTTTATTAAGTGAATACTCAAAGATATTTATTCTACAGAGGTATTCACATGTATATAAAAATTTTCTATTTTAATTCTAGGATTTACATACATCAAACCCACTTTTATTTTTTCATGGGTTTAAAATGACATAAAGATCATGTCTTAAAAGAAGTTTTTAAAACGTTATGATTATGAAATGAAACCCATTTATTTTATGCTATATGAGTTATTTATGAAATAATTTATGATGATATATGTGGATCAAATGATGATAAATACAAATTTGAGGGTGTTCCCTAATAGCGCTCCAATGCATTGGGTAATGATGTAATCTCCAGGGATTGCAATTTTAACGATACCTTGGTGAATAACCTTGGAATTTTTTTTAATGACACCATGGGGATGAACCTTGGTGAAACAAAAATTATTTTCTATGTTAAATGTAGTATCAACATCTTCAAGTTATGAAACATGTTATTTTTTATGATATTCCTCATGATTACTTTCTCATTCCTTAAAGTTTTTTTTCATGACTTTATTGATGTATCTCATGTTCACATGTTAAATGTTTCCCCCTGTTTCCATTACTGGGCCTTCTGCTCACCCTTTCTTTTGCTGTATGTCCCCAGGTTATGAGATGCAGTAATGAACCTAGGATGAACATAAGTAGAAGCCTTTAAAGTGTTTAAGAAAAATGTTTTATGTTTTCATGTATTAAGTTCTTGGTTTCCAAAACACTAAACCTTAAAGATCCTTGGTTTTGTATAATGTAATGAATGTTTATGTAATGAAAAAGGCGGGATTCAATAGTTGGTATCAAAGGATGGTTTAGTTATTTTTGGAAATTAGGCTATGAAAAATTTAGGAAGAACCCAATAGAAAAGTCTAAATATAGGGAAAATATCCTGGTATTTTGGTAAGTATTGAGTAAGTGGTTTATCAAACAGGTACATTCCCTATCTGGATGCGAGCAGGTAGAGGCGGCTCTGGAACAGATGTACATAGGGGTAAAACCCAAAAACACCGCTTTGAGCTAGAGTGGAATGGGAACTGGTGCCCGACAACAGGCCTTGCTGCACTCTTGGTTACGACACTCCTGGGGGATATGTTTGGTTAATCGCAAGCTTTTTATTAATCATTATGAAGGAATTATAGAGAAATATAATTGTTTAAGTATGAGATTTTAAGATGTAAAATCCTTTATAGTTAATGTATTCGTAAATGAAACAAGTTTCTCACTAAGATTTTATTCTTTTAGAAAATGGAGTACAATAGGAAGAACTATGCAAATGGTGACCACAATGTACCATGCGCTGACGACCCTCCGATGGATGCCTGAATGGAAACATTCATGCAAATGATGAACCTACTGACTCAAGTTATGAGTAATAACTTGAATCAAGCTGAGAGACCGATCTCACCACGAAGGGAAAAATATTTTGTTGAGTCCTTTATGTGCCAATGACCACCAACCTTCAGTGGATCGAATGACCCATTGAATGCTGAGTAATGGATCAACTCAATAGAGAAGATCTTTTCTGTACTTTATTGTGTGGAACAAGAAAAATTCACCCTTACTGTTTACCTCCTAGAGGGAGAAGATGATCAGTGGTGTTCACTGATCAAAAACATGAATCCAAGAGGAGAGATGGAAGCTATGGAGTGGGAAGAGTTTAGGGTTATATTCTTTAATAAGTATTTCCCTCATTTGATGAGAACGAGAATGGAGAAATAATTTCTCGAGATGAAGCAGAAGGAGAATGAATTTGTTGGAATCTATGAGATGAACTTCACAAGGATTTCCCATTATACCTCAAGCTTTGTCCTGGACACTAATGGGAAGGTTGATAGATTATTTGGTGGAATACGACCTCATCTGCGGAAGAATCTAGCCAACAGGGACTATGATAGCTACGCAGAAATAGTTCAAAGTGCTATTGTTTCGGTGCGGATGTGCGTCGGGTTACGCTGTTCCGCCAGGACGCGTTCGCGCGTGCACCCGTCAACCCGAGGGGATGGGCGCGCGGCTTGTGGTCCCGCAGTCCCGCTTTCCAAGGGCGGGCGGCATTCGTCCCTTATTCAGGGGCGTCTGCTCCTTGATCGAAACCGGGATGATGGGATATCGGCTCCTCCTTCCTTGGACGTCTCCTCGGAACTCGTCGCCTAATCCGGGTCTCCCTCATAGACTTAAGAATGTTCGTGAATCTCGTTCCCGGCGCCATATCTTCATGGACACCGGTTAATTACGCTGCTTCTGCCCGGACGCTCCAAGGAGTCTGGTCGGGGCAGCAACCTGCAGTGAGAAGGCCGGGTGGCTCTGGGTGCTGGGGGCGTGTCGTAACACTGCGGCTCTGCACGTCTGTCTTCCGTCCCTAATAGGGCTTCTCGAAGGCATGATGACCTGAGGCATCCCGTACTGAGTGCGGGGAACTGTGTCACCTGAGGTTTTCCTCAGCTTCCCATGTTTAACACGGGGTATGCCGCGAGTTTAACGTCCAGCGGGGACGGCATCGGACCGATCAACACGAAAAGTGGATCAGATGACCGAACCCCTTGCGGGGAACCTCCGACGCTGGGGCCAGCACATGGGCGGCTTCGTGGAGTGGTGTGAAGTGGCATGACCCCACCGGGATGTGGCGGCCCGGGTAAGGATCAGGATGGATGATGGAGTGAAGAGCTTGGACCCCGTAGGGGCTTCCTACGTACCGCGCGTTAGCACGGATCAAAGTCAACGTAGTTCAGGTATACAGTTTAACGTCATGCTGGACGTCGGCAAGCCGAATCACGAAGAGGTCGAGGCCGCCGGGCGGAGGATTGAACCGAACCACCTCGCACAGAGGGGGATGGAACGGCCGGGTGGATCACAGTTTCACGTCATGCTGGACGATAAAAAGGAGAAATGGAAAAGGGGGGTTGTGGGGAGGCACCGTGGAGATACACACGGGCAGTCTCCCACAGGGGCGGATTCATAGGTGAATCGACGCAAGCGTGAACCCTGGAGGGGTCCACTGATGGACGAACCGACGTAAATACGACCGGGACGACCAGGTGGCGGGCTCGGACCTCAAGAAGGCTTCCTACGTACCCTGTGTAGAAGACAGGGATCAAAGTCCACGTAGTTCATTCTGTGAGGACTTACGCACTTGAGGCAGCCCGGATGCGGCAAAACTCAGTTGGAAGGGACTTGGACCGAAAGCAGAAGACACCTCGATCCCAGTCACACCCTCTACTGGCTTCGGCAGCGGGGAGGCGCAATGGAGATACACATGTGCAGCCTCCCACGAGAAACTAGGGGTTTGTAATACCCTGTCCCCGTAGGGAAAAGCCACTCCCATTAAATCGTCCCAAAAGCGGGACAATCCCGACATCCCTGCAGAGACGAGCGGGTGGGGGCCACATCCGAAGCGGGGGAGACCCTGCGTGCAGAGCACGGGATCGGACGAAGCGGACGGTTTAACGTCTTGCCGGACGAAGCACAGTTTAACGTCGTGTGTTGAGGACGAAGCGGACGGTTTAACGTCTTGCCGGACGAAGCACAGTTTAACGTCGTGTGTTGAGGACGAAGCGGACGGTTTAACGTCTTGCCGGACGAAGCGCAGTTTAACGTCGTGTGTTGAGGACGAAGCGGACAGTTTAACGTCTTGCCGGACGAAGCACAGTTTAACGTCGTGTGTTGAGGACGAAACACTTGGCAGTTTAACGTCTTGCAGCGCGGACGATGGGGGCTAGGCAGTTTAGCGTCGTGCAGCTTGGACGGATGTGCAGTTTAACGTCATGCTGGACATATGGGCAGTTTAACGTCATGCTGGACGAATATGCAGTTTAACGTCATGCTGGACGAATATGCAGTTTAACGTCATGCTGGACGAATATGCAGTTTAACGTCATGCTGGACGAATATGCAGTTTAACGTCATGCTGGATGTATGATTGCCGCCGATGGGTCCGTGTCACTTCGCACGAGCCTGGAAGGCTGCACGGGAAGACAGCGCACGGTTCGGGCACCCAAGATGAGGATCATCGGGCGCCACGCAGGCGGGTACCCTCATGGGGTCAAGGGAGGCGACCCTGGCGGATTGCGCGCAAAAGAGGAGCTTTGCGCGCAAAACCGCGGGTCGGCGCGCAAAATGGCGGGCTGGCGCGCAATTGGGCCAGCACTTCGCGCGCGGATGATTGGGATTGCGCGCTCCGGGCTTCGGGTAGCGCGCGGGGGCAACAGATCATTCTCTAACGAATGACCACTTTGAAAATGGGGTGTGCGCGCAATCGGGCTGGATTGCGCGCACCCGGGGGAAATTGCGCGCAAGAGGCTTCTTTTGCGCGCAAAGGCCTTCGGGTTGAAATTTATTCAAAGGAAATGAGCCAAGGGAATTGCGCGCGAAGGCGGACCCCAAGGCTCTATTGCGCGAAAGAAAGGAGGTTACCTGAAGATCGGCATTGCGCGCGGAAGGGGTTGGATTGCGCGAACGAGCGACGCTTCGGATTCCGGCAACCTTCAAAACGTCGGGGGTCGCCTTATATTTATAGGCAACCCCGGGCGCGGAATCCGGTCTCGGGCGCGCAATTCGCTTCGCGGGCGCGGAATCAGGACCCAGCGTGCAAAGGAGCCGCGCAGGCCGCGGGCGCGCAAAATAGCGCGCCGGCCCAGCGTATTGCGCGCATCCCGGGAGGATTGCGCGCCGCGACTCAACTTTGCGCGCGAGCCTCTGAAATTTCGCGCAAGTCCTCCGGGCCCTCCGGAACGTGCCTCTGACTCCAAATATCACTTCGCTTTCCGCATCCGGAGCTTCGTTTGGGAACAACGGACTTTTCCGGCGTCTACAAAAGCCCCCCCTCGGAATCTGGTTGGCGAGAGGTCGCAACGATCGGGTTCCGAGGGAGACGCCGGAATGCCGAAGTCCTGGGCGGCGCGGGACTTAGGCGCGCAAAAAGGGGCGCCAGGCGCTAAATTCGCCGCTGCGGTCGCGCAAAGCGCTTTCCGCGCAGCGCGGGCCCCGGCCTCGCCTATAAATAGGGGCCCTGGGTCCCGCGTTCCGTACTCAGGCCTTCCGCGCGATAGGCTCCAACGCTCTCGTGCGCGAAATTGCCTTTTCCGGCGCGAAATTCGCCCGATCGGCGCGCAAAATCGTCCGGAATTCGCCTGTCTTTGCGCGAAAACCCGGAACTTTGCGTGACATTCTTCCCAATTGCGCGCCGTCCACTTGGATTGCGCGCCACCCTTCAAACTTCTCTACCAGCCTCGTCCGATCCCGCACGCTTCATCACTTAACCCGCACGACTCCCGAAACTTCTGAGATGGCCGCGCACAGAGGAAATGAGGGGGATGCCGCCACTCGCAGGGCTGAGATGGCGACGAACGAGGAGGTTTACGGAGCCAAGGAGATTGTTTCCAACAATCAATCCTTGTTCGACTTACTAACGCCGGCCCAGAAGACATATCCACTGTCGGACAACCTGCCGCTCTGGAACTTCGGCATCCTCGATGAGGTTCCGGTGCCAGGGTTCGAGGTTGATGCGCCACAGACCTGGGTGACTCGGGAGGACGAGCTTCCCCGCTATAACATCACCAACAATGGGCATCCTGCCAGGGAGACCAGGCACTTGGATGTCTACGTCCTGAACCCGAGGACGCGGACCATTGACGGGGGTGAGCCTACTGCGGAGAATTCTCCAGCCCTCTACTCGAGCATATATCGCCAGAGCGTCACGGACGACACCAAGGGCTGGCTGAAGGACTGGGACTTTCGGTCTGGGGGAAACTTCACCAGTGAGTGGGCCTGGGCGTTCTGGGTACGCCACACTTGCGATCAATTCGCAGAGGAGATGCGGTACATCGGCCTGTTTGAGGCGGTGTGGACGTCGCAGTTCCACTTATACCAGCAGTCCGAGCTCGGGCCGGAGCTGTTCACCCGATGGTCTCCGGATACCAACACCTTCCATCTTCACCATGGGGAGGTCGGCATCGGTCTCTGGGACATCCACTGCATCGGAGGTATCCCGCTGGAGGGCTACCAATACGATGAGTTCCTGCCACCGAAGAACACCTGGGAGGACAGGTCACGGACCCCCATCCTGACCTGGCATCTGCTTGACCTGGCTACGCAGCGGCTCGGGATCAAAGACTTCCAGAAGGACATAGCCTATAAGGAGTGGTTCGGCCAGTTCTTGGAGCATGACCCAGCGGTCAAGATGCCAGGTAGGGGGAAGCGGTGCCCGACCGCAGCTCAGAGGATCCGGAACGGGTCGTACTGGCGGGTTCTGGAGACGGGCGACTACCGCTCATGGGGGTACCGCGTCATCGAGGCCCGGGACCCAAATGTCCGGTACGCGGCGTTCCTGGCCGCCTTTCTGAGTGGGTGGCTCCTGCTAGTGCGGGACACGAGAATGGGCGTTCGCCCGACGACACTGGCGATGGCGGGCGCTATGGCCGCCAACAAGAGATACAACCTCGGGGTCCCAGTGTTGGCGAGGTTGTATGCCATCCTGGGACGCATCTCACGAGGGGGGTCGCCACGAAGGATCTGTGGGCCCTTTCAGTTCTTCCACGGCTGGGTGGCTGCTCACCTCGGTGGGTATACGTTTCCGAACGCCATCATTCCTCCGGGCAACGGCCTGCGACCCTCCCTGCTGAACATCGCGGGGGTCGCTCCGATGACCCTAAGTGAGGAGGGCGTGCGGATCCGGATTGGCAATCATGCCAACTTCAACTTCAGTCCGTTCCCCACTCCCGTCGGCCAGATGATCGACAATGGGCAGGGTCCGCTGGAGCAGCATGAATACTTCCTGAACATGCGGGGCGTGGTGCTCGTGGCTCGGATCGACGGGAAGGTGATCTGCGAGCCTTACGTGCCGACCCGGTTCTCCAGGCAGTTCGGGTGCCTTCAACGGATACCGAAGAGGGTATTCACTGCTGTCCGGGAGGAGACGAACCCTGGCATCCTTCGCCAGATGTGGCTGAGGTTTGCCGCTTTCGGCTCTGGCGACGTCATCACTCTCCCTCCTACCGGAGTTGACGTAGGCTTGGCAACCGAGTACGCCGAACACTGGGCCATCGCGTACCCTGAGGGGCTTTTGCGGAAGCTAGTTCGGAGGCTCGAGGTTACCCGTGCGGAGACTGGGCGTCAAGGAAGGAGGCGAGGCGCCGCCACACGGGGGAGAACGGAGGCGCGCCAAACAGCGGAGCCGGCGCGGGCAGGGACTTCGGCGGCGGGCACATCGCGAGCTGCCGCCACGACCCCAGCGCCCAGAGAGGGGGCACGTGCGGTGGTCGACGAGCGGCCCGGGAAGCAGGTGAGACGTCTGCTCGAACCTTCCCATGATGCGGTCTTCCCGGCGCTGTGGTCGGCCTGGATGACTCTGCGGCAATCACTGGGGACCGACGCCATCTGGCGAAAGATACTCAGAGAAGGAATCTATCTGCCAGAGGTCGGGCGCCTCCAGATTGCTGACAGAGTGGACTTCAACCGGCAGTATGCGTATCTGACGGCCATGGACGAGTACGCGTGCCAACGTGGTCAGCGCGCGGAGCCATCCCTTCTGGTGAAGGTGATGCTCGGTCTCGAGGCCGCTCCGGAACAGATGCCGCCGGAAGAAGATGAAAGTAGCAGCGACTCCGAAGAAGAGGAGGAAATGGGGGAGGATGAAGGCTCCGAGGGAAGATCCCATCAGGGGAGCCCACGGGAGAGCGGCGAGGTGGCCGTCTCTGACAACGTTGATGTCGCTGAGCTCCTCGAGGTCCGCTTATATCCCTACTCAATCTGCTTCATCCACTCTCTTATGCAGCTTCTAACCCATTTCTCCATCTTTCTCAGGAGCACACGGATGTCAGTCAGGCGTCCTCAGCGGGAGTAGGAGAGGCGCCAGCAGGACAAGGCGGGGGCCAGGCACCCATTATCGAACTGACAAGCGCTGAGGGGTCCCCTGCTGCAACTGTTCCTGCGGCGACCGGGATAGCGGAAGATGACGCTCCGAACTCCCGTAAGTCTCCCTACTTTACTACTGGTGCTTGCCGTTGACGATCCGTGACTAACCATGGCATGTCCTGCGCAGTGATCTCAACACTGGAGGCTCATCGGGTTGCCGAACCCGGGCCATCCACGAGTGGACCGGTGGCAGACATGCCGCCTGCTCCGGAACAGACTTCCCAAACCGAGCCGGCCCCACCAACTGCTGATCAAGGGGCTGCGGACGTCGGCGGTGCTGCCATCGGAGAGAGGTTGGGGGCTGACGAGGGTGTCCGCGCCGCTGGGGAGAGAGAAGAAGGTCGCCCGGATGTTGGGGAACCTATCCCTCGTGAGGACCTCCCAGGGGCGGACCCTGCAGCAGACCTGCTGGCTGCCTTCCCTGCCTACCGGCCTGCCGATCCCGAGGAGATGGACGACTCAGACACGGAGGCGGTCGAGGAGAGCCGGATAACGCGCCGTAGGGGGTGGAAGTGCATCCAGTGCTTCCTCAAGCGAGACCCGTTGGAGTGGCTGGGGCGCATGGGATCACTTCAAACCTGGCTGCGCTTTCTGTGTGCCGGGGGAGCTGATGCTCAATGCCTCCATCTAACAGTCCGTGATTTCATGGCCGAAAAGATGCACGAGAGCTGCCAGCGTGCCGACGTCACACAAAGTCGGGACATGTCGCAGAGCACGCGGGCGCTCCTCGCGGCGGAGCAGGATGTCCGGCGCCTCGAAGGGCAGGCGGCAGAGAAGGAGGCCTTCGTCGCAACGTGTACCGAGCTTGTGGAGCAACTAGCAGCCCAGCTGGTTGACGCCCAAGTACAGCTGACGGAGGCGGGCCAACAGATGGTCACAATTCAGGTCGAGCGGGAGCGTGCACAGGCCAGAATCGACGAACTGCGTGCTGCGACCGCCGACGAAGAGAGGGCACGCAGAGAGCGAGAAGCAGCTCTGGAGGCCACCGGCCAAAGGGTAGCGGCATTAGAAAGACTCATTCAGCACGCTAATCCCTAAGGGCTTTGTTTTTCCATTCCCAAAACATTTGCTTCCGCTACTTTGATCCATCTGTATGAATCAATATATTTATCTGCCTCTTTTGGTTTAACATGCTCAACCACAATTCGTTGTCTTGCGGGAGTGTTAACCAAGCATCGGGCATCCATAATTGGGCCTGGATTTCTGAAGAAAAGAGGGAGGTCATTCCTAGAAAAGGAGACCTCAGACCTAATCAATGTACCATCCCCCCAACCTGTTCCAACACACGAGCGGGACAATGCTAGGGGCGTTGAGATTTTATCCGAACATAGGGAAATGAGAAAGGGTGAATCGCACGTCCCGAATCCAGACATCCACAACGGTCGGCCTTCCAGGAAATGCCCAAGACGGTAGGCGGACAGTGGATCGACCATAACAACTGCAATAGACGGACCGAAAAAGGCCATCATTCATATTGCAGGAGGCGGACCACATGTCAACATGAATACCGCTTTGGGGTTCCTTCAGACACAAGGGTGGAAACCCAGATCAACAGGGCATGCGAAGCGTGGGGCGAAGTGACGATTTGTTCGGACAGAATCCAACGCTCTCAAAATTGCGCCACCGTGGGGAGAACGTATTAGGCGGATGCGCTAATCTGGTCGTGAGTCACCTCAATTCTCAGACATCACCTCTCTGACGAGGAAACCGTCGCTTCCCATTATTGCGATGGGGCATCCCGAGCTGAATCGGGGAGAATATCACAACTGCACCACTCTACCCGAAGTCAGGCCAGACGGCCGACAACGAGGAGGGGCGGGACTTAACGATCCCTGAGGCTGGACCCGAGTCGGAATGCCCGGGCGTTCCTACGTACTCCATCAGGCTGGAGATCAAGCCAAACGTAGTTCTGAGAGTGCAGTTTAACGTCATGCAGGACGTAGGACCCCATTTGGGGAGATCTTAGTTTAGGGTCGTAGAGCTCGGACCATAGGGGTAGATCTTAGTTTAAGGTCTTAGAGCTCGAACCATAAGGGCTAGATCTTAGTTTAAGGTCTTAGAGCTCGGACCATAAGGAGAGATCTTAGTTTAAGGTCTTAGAGCTCGGACCATAAGGGTAGATCTTAGTTTAAGGTCTTAGAGCTCGGACCATAAGGAGAGATCTTAGTTTAAGGTCTTAGAGCTCGGACCATAAGGATAGATCTTAGTTTAAGGTCTTAGAGCTCGGACCATAAGGAGAGATCTTAGTTTAAGGTCTTAGAGCTCGGACCATAAGGAGAGATCTTAGTTTAAGGTCTTAGAGCTCGGACCATAAGGACCTCAAAGCACGCCACATCGCGGTCATATCCCCTGGATATGCGAAGATGCACTGAGGGATAGTGTCAAGAGCGTCGAGGTTTCGCCTGGCCGGAATGGGAGGTGGAAAATGTGAATCATGCGGCCATTCATTCAAGGACTGGGGGCACCGGCGTAACGATATGGGAGTACTGCCGACCGTGGCGGAAAAGCAGCATCAACATCGCACTAACCGTTGGTGGAATGAGGCAGCAAACGAGCATCAACCGCTCAATCGCAGGATTCATATCGATTTGCTGCCCGAGGCCATTGGGGGTACCGGCCCGAGTCGGTGGGAGAGCACTGAGGCATTGTGTCCGAACCGTTCACGGGGGCTCCACCCAGGGCGTAGACGATGGGTCCGAATGAAAGGGAGCACGAAGCCTGAAAAGCGGAGGAAACCTGACCAAGCGGATCCTGACCCTCCTGGCAATAAACCAGAGTACTCTTGACACCGGTGGACCACTGCAAGGGGTCGGGGAACACGCTTTGAGGGTGACCTAAAGGCGGCGGATTCCCCAAAGAAGGGGGAATCTCTGAGAGGTGGGGGGCTGGACCCGAAGTTTCAAACATCCGGGCGTTCCTACGTATCCCATAAGGATGGGAATCAAGCCGCACGTAGTTCTTGAAGCGCGGCGCAACACAATCGGGCACCAGCGCGAGGAAGAGTGCGGGTCTGACCCTCGCACACAGAAGGAGCGGCATTTGATATTTCTTGTTTGTCCTTAAGGATGAATGGTTTTTCTTTGTGCGGCGACGCGCCTGGTATTGAGAAATCTCTGGCGTCGCCACAATAATCAAGCCATGGAAGGCATTGATGAATGGCGTGGTTATTAACCAGCGCCCAACATGAGTGTCCCCCGAGGAGAACATCACGATGCAGTGCCGTTTCTCGTCGGGCGGCCAAGACGATCACAGTTTACGGTCGTGTGGTAGGACCAGACAACACAGTTTAAGGTCGTGTGGTTCGGACCATGGAGGAATCCGCTTATTGCGGTACGGCGGACACGGCGGAGGGGGGAACATACCCAGCCCTGCGGTCACGCACGATTCCCGGAGAAGAGTCTTGGGATAGGGGCCTGCGTATGTCCATCACCCGAGGGGCAGAGATGCTAGCCTCCAGATATACTGGGCCCAGAACGCGATTGTTCGGGCGACTCCTTCCTCCTTATGGGGACGAGGGTCCAGCTACGCATGGCCCTTAGGGAGGACATCCGCATATATCCTTGGTGCTCAGATCATGGGAGCCTCGAACGACATCATTACCCTGGTTGGTCTGCCTAACGTGTAGAGGTGTACTGAAGGTCAGTATGAAGAGAGTGTCGAGATTCCACTGCAACGCACAAAGGCGGAGTGTGATGAGGACTGCGCAACCAATGTTCAGAGCCTGAAAGAGCCGACATGGCGATCAAGGACGTTGCTGACCATATTCGCAACACAACATCCGATCGCGTCAGCCTAAGACGGGGCAAGCAAACGAGCATCAACCGCTCAATCGCAGGATTCATATCGATTTGCGGCCCAGGACTCGCCGGTAAATCGATCCGGAGCGGTAGGAGAGCACTGAGGCATCGTACCCAAACCGCCAACGAGGATCCCTTTGAGTGATGGCCCGAACAAGAGGAAGCGCGAGGCCCGACAAGCAACACAGGACTTGTCGGGATTGAATCTGACACTACGAGTCATAGACCGAAGTACCCAAAACATGTTAACAGATCACCGGGAAGGGTCGGAGGACTCACCCTGAGAGCAACCAAAAGAGGGCAGATCCCCGTGATCAACCAAGAGACGGGGCTGGACCTGAAACACAAGCGTCCAGGCGGTCCTACGTATCCCATAAGGATGGGAATCAAGCCGCACGTAGTTCTTAAGAGGCAGTTTAACGTCATGCAGGACGATGAGGGGTGTGAGGTAGTCCCACACACAGGGGAGGCGTACGGCGCGGCCAGTAGACCAACGCGAATGAGGACATGATCCCCCGCTCACGCGATACGCCTCGCACAAAAAGGAGGGGAACTTGGGCCAGAGACCCAACGCGGGATAGAGATTCCCGGGAAATGGGGCTGGGCCTGAAACATGAAGGTTCAGGCGGTCCTACGTATCCCATAAGGATGGGAATCAAGCCGCACGTAGTTCTTGAAGTGCAGTTTAACGTCATGCAGGACGAAAAGAGAGAAAAAAAGGAAGGGGGGAGCAGAAGGCATCCCCAAACGTGGGGGGGCGTACAGCGTGACGAGCAAACCGACGTGAATGAGGGCATAGCCCCGCGCTCACACCATACGCCGCACACCCGGGGGCAACTGGGCCAAGGGCCCGGGATGGGATGGAAATTCCCAAAAGATGGGGCTGGGCCTGAAACATGAAGGTTCAGGCGGTCCTACGTATCCCATAAGGATGGGAATCAAGCCGCACGTAGTTCTTGAGGGGCAGTTTTACGTCATGCAGGACGAATGCTGAACAGTTTAACGTCTTGTAGCTCGGACGTAGTGCAGTTTAGCGTCATGCAGGACGGAGCACTTGACAGTTTAACGTCTTGCAGCGCGGACGAATGCTGAACAGTTTAACGTCTTGTAGCCTGGACGAATGCAGTTTAACGTCGTGCAGGACGTATGTGCAGTTTAACGTCTTGCTGGACAAATGTGCAGTTTAACGTCATGCTGGACGTTGGTACACTCAGACAAAGTACTGCTTGAGGAACCTAGCGTTGGTGGGAGGAGTGACACGCTCACCGTCCATAGTCGCTAGGGAGTACGCGCCATTGGGATAGACCTTGTGGACAACAAAAGGTCCCTCCCACTTGGGCTCCAACTTGGGCGGCTTCCTGCCGGGGATCATCGGCGCTCTTAGGGCTAGCACTAGATCACCATGCAGGAAGGAGCGGAGGCGAACCTTCTTATTGAAAGCTCGAGCCATTCTGCTTTGATGCCTCTCCAAGTTGTGCAAAGCGCGAAGTCTATTCTCATCCAGTGCTTCCAACTCGACTAGACGGGCTTCAGCAACTCTGTCCGGCGCTTGCTGGTCGTAGACCGCAGTGCGCAAGGACGGCAACTGGATCTCGATGGGAAGGACGGCCTCAGCTCCATACACCAAGGAATAAGGGGTCATCTGGGTGGAATTGCGAGTCGTCGTCCGATAAGCCTAGAGGGCGTTGGGGAGCTTGTCCGGCCAACTCTTCTTGTTCTGACCAACCATCTTTTGCAGAATGTTAGAGAGGGTTTTGTTGAACGCCTCGATCTGTCCATTCGCCTACGCATGATAGCGAGATGTATGGTTCGAGCGAATGTTATACTTGGCGTACAACTTCTTCAACTCGGCTGCTCGGAAATTGGTTCCGTTATCCGTGAGGATAGCGTGAGGCACTCCAAATCGATAGATGATGTTGGAGGTCACGAAGTCAGCGATCGAACAGGATTTGACCTCTCTGAGCGGAATCGCTTCTGCCCATTTGGAGAAGAAGTCCGTAGCGGTCAGAATGAACCGGCACTGGCGAGCTGTCGCCGGCGGGTAAGGTCCCACGACGTCCAGTCCCCAGACTGCAAAGGGCCAGGAATACCTTGTGGTATGGAGAGGCTCCGGCGGCCGATGCACAAAGTTCGCATGAACCTGGCACGCATGGCACCTCCTGGCATACTCGATGCAGTCATGGATCATAGAGGGCCAGAAGTATCCCAACCTCCGAATCTGGTGGGACAGCTTCGGCCCAGTCTGGTGGGCGCCACATGAACCAGCATGAACCTCTTGCATGACTCGTGGGATCTCAACTCCCTGAAGGCAACGGAGGAGAACACCATCAAATCCGCGTTTGTAGAGGATCTGCTCCAGGCCGGGACTGCTCTGGAGGACGAACTGCGATGCGCGGCGTCGAACTCGCTCGCGCTCGGCCCGATCCGATGGAAGAATGCCATGTTGGAGGTACTCAACCAAAGGCGTCCTCCAATCAGGGGCTGATCCGACTGTCACATCTGGGGTACTCGGGGCTCCGGGCATAGGGGCAACCGTGGTGAGGTTACTTACCAACGGGCCGCGATCTTCTTCCGGGATAACGGGAGCGATGAGCCTGCGGCGCGTCACGCGGACGATCAGGTTGTCCTGTTCAGGCTCCGCAAGTGACGCAGCGAGGCTGGCCAAAGCATCTGCTCGACCGTTCTGCGACCGGGGAACATGGACAATTTCCGGCCGAGAAGGGAACCGGGCCATCAGAAGGAGGGTGCACTCCAACAATGGCACAAGTTCCGGCTTCCTGACAACGTAGTCGCCATTGATCTGCTTAACGACCAGCTCGGAGTCCCCTTTCACGCATAGACGGGGCACGTCGATCTCGAGAGCCAACTCGAGGCCGGTGATGAGGACATGGTATTCCGCCTCATTGTTGGTACAGCCCTCTGACAACAGGAAAGAGTATGGCAGCACGGCTCGCTCCGGGGTAATGAAGACGATGCCCAAGCCCACTCTGTTGAGCTTAGGATTATCGAGTCTTCTACCGGTGGGGCTCCGGGATGCACCGTCAAAGTGCATCTGCCAGCATGGATCGGCTCGATCAACCGAGAGAATGGCCTCATCAGGAAAGCCTAGATCCAGCGGCTGATCCGCGGAGGTCGGGTGAGCTGCCAGAAAGTCTGCCAATGCTTGCCCTTTGATGGCCTTCTGAGACACATACCTGATGTCGAACTGCTGGAGAATCACAGCCCACCGCGCTAGGCGGCCAGTCAACATAGGCCGGCTCAGGATATATTTCAACGGGTCTACCCGAGAAACCAACTGTACCTCATGGTGCTGCAAGTAGTGCCGTAATTTCTGTATGGCAAATACGAGCGCCAGGCAGCTCTTCTCGATGGGGGAATACCTAACTTCCGCATCGAGGAGCATGCGACTGAGGTAATAGAGGCTATTCTCTGTTCCCTCGTTGTTCTTCTGGGCGAGAAGGGCACCCAGGGACCGTTCCAGGGCGGTCACATAAAGGACCAGCGGCTTTCCGGATACGGGCGGCATCAGGACCGGAGGTTGAAGCAGGTACTGCTTGATTTCCTCGAAAGCGGTCTGAAACTCTTTATCCCATACATAGGTGGCACCTTTCTTCATGAGCCGAGAAAAGGGATTACACTTGCCGGCCAGATTCGCGATGAATCGGCGTATATAGGCTAAGTGGCCTTGGAACCCTTGCAGTTCCCGGACGGTACCTGGGGGAGGCATCTGGCTAATCGCCCTGATTTTCTCTGGGTCGATCTCAATACCCCGGTATCTTACCACAAATCCAAGGAACTTTCCGGAGGTGACCCCAAAGGCACACTTCAACGGGTTTATCTTCAGGCAGCGAGACCGGAGGAAGCTAAACACTTTCTCAAGATCTTTGAGATGGTCCTGACGCTGGCGCGATTTGACAACCAAGTCGTCGACGTAGCATTCCACCAGTGTGCCGAGGATTGGCTTGAATATGCGGTGCATCGCCCGTTGATAGGTGGCACCTGCGTTCTTCAGGCCGAAGGGCATGACCCGGTAGCAAAAGGTACCTTGGGGGCCCTGAAGGCAGTGAACTCCTCATCCTCAGGGGCCATCCGAATTTGGTTGTATCCGGAGTATCCATCCATGAAGGAGAGGGCTTGGAACCCTGCCGTGGCATCAATCAACAGCTCTGTCACTGGAAGGGGAAAATCATCCTTCGGACAGTGGCGGTTGAGATTGCGGAAGTCGATGCAGACTCTAATCTGCCCGTTCTTCTTCCTGACCGGCACAATGTTGGCCAGCCATTTGGGGTACTGAACTTCCCTCACGAAGTTGGCTTTGATAAGCTTGTCAACTTTGGCCTCAACCATGGCACCGTGGGATGGGTGCATCTTCCTGGGAGGCTGCTTGAACCCGCGATGGTTCGCCGGGAGACCAAGGCGGTGGACGGCTACCTGAGGATCTAGCCCCGGCATCTCGTCATAGCCCCAAGCGAACACATCACGGTGCTGCCTGAGAAAGTCCACGTACTGCTGCCGCTCCTCAGAGGGCATGGCGGCACTAACCAATGTGGGTCTTGGATCGACCTCGGTTCCAAGGTTCACCTGTATTAACTCATCGACCGTGGCGGGGACGCCCTCCTCAAAGGCTGGGGGTGCGTCTTCCATATCCTCTCCGCTCGGGGAGGGATCGTCCACGGGAGAGACTGCGTTGGAAACTGCATTGGGGCTACCAGATCCTGCTGGGCCACTGGTGCTGGCGCGGGCGGTCGCGGCCATCTCATCAGGAGACTCGCGGACCATCAAGACCATGGCGACGTCCAACCGGTGAATCGGGAGGACGTAAGTGTCATCCAGACTTGCCCAGGGATCGCTTGCAACAGCGACAGGCTCAACCTCACCTGCCAGGATCTGCTTATCCTTGCTCTTGTAATAGTCCGCGTCCAGATAGCGGGCTTCACATGAGGAAAAAGGAGAGGCATCTCCTTGATGCACGCCTACTCGACCATTAAGGGAGTATTTGAGGCATTGGTGGTATGACGAGGGAACCGCCGCGTGAAGGTGAAGCCATGGCCTGCCCATCAATGCGTTATACGCAGTGTCCTGAGAGACTACCATGAATTCGGTGTTGGCAACCAAGTCACCGAACTGGGTCTTCAAACGTATCTTGCCGACCGGGGTTTGCTCGGTGCGGTCGTACCCCTGGATCCTGAGGTCGGATGGAATCAAGTCATCCTCAGACAACCCCAATCTCCGGAGCGTCCGAGTTGGAATCAGGTTAATCCCGGACCCCGTGTCGACAAGACAGCGCCGGACTTCAAGGCCATTGAACTGGCCAGTGACATACAGCGGACGGATATGTCCCTGTATAGGAGGGTCTTCATCCTTACCAGAGAACGAGATAACTGCCTGACATTCGGCGTCCTCGATCATTTCGGCGTGAAAGGCCTCTGCAGCCGCAACCTCTGTCTCAAACTGGAGGGGGCTCTTCAGGGCTTCAGCGAGTGCTTCGCGCATCTCAGATGACATGCGCAGAGCCTCAAGGATGGAGAGCCTTGCGGGGATGTCGGCCAAGTGCTTCAGGACATCATACTTTTTGGCCAAGCGCGAGCCCCTGGTTGCAGGAGGTTGCTCTGCGGTTGGTGGCATGACGGGCCTTGCCGGTTGGATCGGCGGCCGACTGGTACTTGGCGCATCTCGCTGTTCACTGGTCGCAGTCCGGGAAATGGTCGCCGTACTGGAGTCAGGAGGCCGGGATGGACTCGTGGCAGGGCGGAGCTGGTCGCGACGCGGCTGAGGCGGTTCTGCCTGGTCCCACACCACAAACAGTGGCGGAGGCGAATCCGTCATCCCCGGATGGGGGGGCTGCGCGCGTTGAGCTCGGTTTTGAGCATGCTGCCTAGTCTCAGTGGCGTGCACGGCCTGGCTGGAGGTACCAACGGCTGTGCCCCGGCGACTCCTGTTGCTGCGGTTCTTCCGACGGTAGCGACGACCGGGGACACTAGGGAGGTCCACCTGGTGTTCTTCAACGTCGGGAACCGAAAAGGGATTTACCAGCTCGATGGTATTAACCGAAGCGTACCCAATACCGTCATCGGACGAATCATCCATCACCGGGCGGATCCGAGGAGGGACCCCCATCTCCGGGGGCATGAAATCGCCGAGAGTGCGGGATAGTGACGGAACCGGCGGGGCGCGCTCTTCCTTCTTGCGCTGCCGCCGTTTGCTCCTCTTGGAAGAGGCAGGCTGGGACGACGATGCCGAAGCAGCACCCGCAGGTTCTGGGGGCTCAGGCTGATTCAAGCGCGCACGGATGATTCCATGGGCGCGAATGGTCGTCTTGCAGGCCATCCAGTTATTGTACTTCTGGGATCCGCGGTCGGAGACCAGCTGCCATTCGTCCTCGTTGCCACTATCGTCATCTGATCCCACGAATACGCCCGCCACTTGTGCTGGAGCTGGGCCCAACCTGATTACATTGTTGTTAATCTGGTCTTGGAGCCAATCCTTAAACACATAGCACCGCTGGATGGTGTGCCCCAGGGCCCGATGGTAGGGGCAGTAGCGGGGGTTATTCGTAAGATGTGCCTCCTCTGGCCTCCAACACTCAGGCAATCGCACAATCCTCTGCTCCAGGGCGCTCCGGAAGTAACTGGGGACCTGATCCTCATGAAATGAGTAAGTCAGGTGTCGCGGGCCCCTGGGAGCGTGGTCTTGACGAGGGGCTGGAGGGGCCGGCCGAGGAGGTGGACCCTGATTATCTCGCCTGGGTTGCGGCGGTACATTACGCGGAGGGGCCGGCCGGTTCTGAGGCTGCCGCTGCTGGGCCGGGAACTGAGCCCGTGGAGGCGGATTCCTGTGAGGCTGTGGAGCTGGCCTCGCCGGCAGCAGCTCCAACGGCCTGGGGGCCTCTATCTGGGCGACAGCAGCGGGCTCAGCCCTGTTGACTCTCCTTGCAGGAATCATTGGAGGCAGCGGGTGTGCCTGGCTGGCCTGTTGCAGGGCTTCCTCAAGACGTTGAGCTTTGTCTGAGAAGTCCCTGAACCCTCCGGGGTAATTCTGAGTGATCAGGGAAGGGACCAGCTCGGTCTTGACGTTCCCGACGCACATTGTCAGCAACTGCTCCTGAGTCAATGGCATGTCAAGGGAATACGTGAGACCCTTCCATCGGGCGACGAAGTCCGCGACTCGCTCATCAGGACTCTGCTTGCACTTGAAGAGGTCTGCGATACTTGTCTTCCGGGTCGTGGAACTGAACTGGTAGAGGAACTGTCTACGGAGGCCCTCCCAGCTGGTTACCGACCCGACGGGGAGCTGGCTATACCAGACAAATGCTGGCCCTTCCAGTGTCTGAACAAAGCAGCGAAGCTTAGCGGCCTCCTGCTGCGCCGGAGTCCCCAACATAGGCCCGCACCTTGAGTTGAAGTGGGCTAAATGCTGTGGCGGATCTCCAGTTCCGTTGAAGGGGGAGAAAGTGGGATTCCCGAATCCCGGAGGCGCCGGCATGTCATCCACCCATGCTGGGTAGGGCTTGCCGTCCGGTGGGATCGCCACCTGCCGAGTCTCCAAGGCTTCCAAGCGGGCAATGAGTGCCGCCATCGGATCGTCCGGACATGGGTTCCAGTCCTGGCGAGGATCTCTAACCACGAGCGCATTGCATGGCCCTTCAATCGGGTCGTTGACCGGGTCGTCGAACTCGGCAACTCGTGGGATGGCGGGCGGAACGGCCCTAGGGGCAGCGGGAGGAATCCGAGCGGGATCTCTCAGGTAGTCACGCCGCTCGGGAGGGTGTGGCGAAACATACCGCGCCCTCTTGCCATAGGCAATGGCCTCTCTCCTGTCGGCGAACACGGCGTAATCACGGTTGCCCGGGAGAGTCTCATCGAGGAGCGGTTGTTCCGGTCCCTGCGGTCCTGGCCTGGGATCACCGTAGTCAGGCCGCCGTTCTGCAGCGCGCTCGGCGAGGAGCTGGTCAACCAGCTTCTTCTGTTCGGCGAGCTGCTGACGTAGCGTAGCCTTCTCGGGATCCTCCTCTGCCCTCTGCATGGAGGAAGATGGGTCGGCGGGCCTTATAGCCTCGCTGTGCTCTTTTCCTTTGCTGACGTTTCGGCTCAACGTCAGTGCTTCAGTGGGTGCGGGGAGCCCCAGGAGGTTCCTCTGATGACGAGTAACTCTCACCGATGTGTCTGACGACGGCTTTTCTTCGGGGGGGAAGCCCCCTTCGAGAAGTTCCAAGTCGTTCCCCTCTCCCGACAGGTCAGCCATATTGACTGTTTCTGTCCCTGGGGATATACCCTCAGGGCCACCCAGCGAATCGGGCTGTCAGCGAATCACACTGAAGCGTAGGGCAACGTACTGCCCCCATCCACGGATATACACGTGGGGAGTGGCTTCCTCGATATCTTTGCGGAGTACTTGAAAACACTCAACGCATCGTTGTTGGAGGGCCTCGTGGTGCTCAAATGACCCGGGGCGCCGAACCGCGGGGAGCATGGCCAGGTCAATTTGACGGCACTGCTCACCAATATCCTCCAGGTGCGATTGACTCCCGGGGTATGGCATTTGTAGGCGGCGAAGACAGGAGCGAGTCTCTCGGAGAGTTCGGCGGAAGCATTCGAACTCATCCGGGGTGAGCGATTCGGGTTCATCAAAGCCCGGTCCTGCGACTGGCCAAAACTTCTCAGGGAAGTGGCCCTCTGCAAGGACGGTCCAGAAGCTCCACGACTCAAACTCGGGACTCAGAACTCCTTGGTCCTCTTCCATGGCTGGGAACGGACGGGGAACTGGTAGTGGTGCCGAGGCGGGCCGCCGGGCTGACGGGCTGGCCGGCGGTGAATACGGCGAGCAGGCCGATTGGCCTCCATATCCCGGGCCGCCCTCTGAGGGTGGCGGTGCCCTGGCTACCACATCACGATAGGACGGGCCGGCGAGCGAACATCCTGCCGTAGCATCGGTGCTCGCTGAGGGCGCACCAAATCGTGGTTCGACCGTCGGTCCCCAGAAAAAGTCTCCGGCTTCTCCGATCGAGACGGAAGGCACTTCCGGAGGGGCCGGTACCAACCGCAAGCTTGATCCTTGGGGGTCTACCAGGCCCTCGTTACTCCGGATATACCTTCGGAGAGAAGCGGGGATCACATCGATCTCGCTCTCGGGGAGCACGAGGCTGACGTGCCGCATTCCTACCCCTGCCCTTGACTGGCGGGATTGGGGAAGGGGCTCTGTCGCCGAATCGTACTCCGCCTCTGAGTCAGAGAAGCAAACCGGTCGAGTCTCTGTCCGGAATTCCGTAACATTCTTCCCTCGGCGTCGACGCCTTGCCTTCCTGCCCCTGGGTGGTTCTTCGGGGCAGGGCTAATCTCTGTCCTGGCGTCCTCCGGCCGCACTGGTGCTGGGGCCAAGAGGACTGGGAACCAAGGTGCGAGGGGCACCGGGACAGATATCAAAGGGGACGCGGGGAGAGATGATTCCGGGCAGGCCTCCGGGCCGGGATCGGAAGGTGGGATGACCCATGCCCCCTGGATCGGCCACACAGAGTAGATCCTGCCGGTGAATAGCGCTACCGCGAGGTGGTCCGCGGTGGCTACTGCCAGTGCCAGCAACCGGGAGAGTCGACCCAACCTGCCTTTGGGGCGGTCGGGGCCTCGATCCAGGTCAGGCATAGGAGTTCCCCTGCTCAGGATGCGCAGAGGCCTGGCGACTGGAGCCAGCAGTGGCTTGGGCCAATGCGGCCGCTGTTGCTAGAGCCCCAAGGTGGGCATCCTCTTCCGCTCGTGCCTGACGTTGGCGTCGAGACAGACGAGTCGGGATGAGCGGCGCGGGCAGGTGGAGAGCCCGCTCTTCGACTGGAGAGGCCTGGCGGCGGTGTCGCCGTGGCCTGGCGGGAGTCCTTACCGTAGATCCCTGGAGCGAATCCCGGATAGGGTGATCCCGGGCATCTTCCACCTCATCCGCGTAGGGAAGGGAACTGTCAGAGCGCTCCGGGGATAAACTCCCGAAGCGATTGGACGTTGAGGTAGGCAGCGGTGCCTCCCTGCGCGGCCCTCGGGGGCGGCGGTGGTGGCGAGGCGCAGCTTCCTCAAGGTCTAGGCGAGCCATTTCCCTAGTGGGGATGACTCCCTCTTCCTCGTATCTCCGCACCAGGGTGTTGATCACTCTTCTCTGGATGACCTCCGAGGGGGAGAGAGGGCGTGGTCGTCCCGCAATTGCGGCTGCTGGGACGACTGTGGAACGGGCAGGACCGCGCGGAGTAGCCGCGTCGGTGTTTCCCCTATCCCTGCGCCAGTGGGCGGGTGGCGATCGGGCACTGGATCAGGCGACCTGATTTCTTAAAGCAGGGAGAAGAACCCATTAACACTGACAGGAAAAAGGAATCGGCAACCAACCATTAGCGCCACGACGCCTTCCGTGGGGGGAACCCAGGCCCTCGACGTTGCGAGACGGAGTGCCCGATTTCACTTCCCCAGCCCCTGGCGGGTAAGACTGAATGCTTGGCCGGGCAACATGCCGGTCTTCCAACACCTCTGAAAGCCATCGGTCTTCGTATCGAGGAGAAGAGATTCACGTCGGGTTCACCATTTTTCTGTTTCGGTGCGGATGTGCGTCGGGTTACGCTGTTCCGCCAGGACGCGTTCGCGCGTGCACCCGTCAACCCGAGGGGATGGGCGCGCGGCTTGTGGTCCCGCAGTCCCGCTTTCCAAGGGCGGTCGGCATTCGTCCCTTATTCAGGGGCGTCTGCTCCTTGATCGAAACCGGGATGATGGGATGTCGGCTCCTCCTTCCTTGGACGTCTCCTCGGAACTCGTCGCCTAATCCGGGTCTCCCTCATAGACTTAAGAATGTTCGTGAATCTCGTTCCCGGTGCCATATCTTCATGGACACCGGTTAATTACGCTGCTTCCGCCCGGACGCTCCAAGGAGTCTGGTCGGGGCAGCAACCTGCAGTGAGAAGGCCGGGTGGCTCTGGGTGCTGGGGGCGTGTCGTAACACTGCGGCTCTGCACGTCTGTCTTCCGTCCCTAATAGGGCTTCTCGAAGGCATGATGACCTGAGGCATCCCGTACTGAGTGCGGGGAACTGTGTCACCTGAGGTTTTCCTCAGCTTCCCATGTTTAACACGGGGTATGCCGCGAGTTTAACGTCCAGCGGGGACGGCATCGGACCGATCAACACGAAAAGTGGATCAGATGACAGAACCCCTTGCGGGGAACCTCCGACGCTGGGGCCAGCACATGGGCGGCTTCGTGGAGTGGAGTGAAGTGGCATGACCCCACCGGGATGTGGCGGCCCGGGTAAGGATCAGGATGGATGATGGAGTGAAGAGCTTGGACCCCGTAGGGGCTTCCTACGTACCGCGCGTTAGCACGGATCAAAGTCAACGTAGTTCGGGTATACAGTTTAACGTCATGCTGGACGTCGGCAAGCCGACTCACGAAGAGCTCGAGGCCGCCGGGCGGAGGATTGAACCGAACCACCTCGCACAGAGGGGGATGGAACGGCCGGGTGGATCACAGTTTCACGTCATGCTGGACGATAAAAAGGAGAAATGGAAAAGGGGGGCTGTGGGGAGGCACCGTGGAGATACACACGGGCAGTCTCCCACAGGGGCGGATTCATAGGTGAATCGACGCAAGCGTGAACCCTGGAGGGGTCCACTGATGGACGAACCGACGTAAATACGACCGGGACGACCAGGTGGCGGGCTCGGACCTCAAGAAGGCTTCCTACGTACCCTGTGTAGAAGATAGGGATCAAAGTCCACGTAGTTCATTCTGTCAGGACTTACGCACTTGAGGCAGCCCGGATGCGGCAAAACTCAGTTGGAAGGGACTTGGACCGAAAGCAGAAGACACCTCGATCCCAGTCACACCCTCTACTGGCTTCGGCAGCGGGGAGGCGCAATGGAGATACACATGTGCAGCCTCCCACGAGAAACTAGGGGTTTGTAATACCCTGTCCCCATAGGGAAAAGCCACTCCCATTAAATCGTCCCAAAAGCGGGACAATCCCGACATCCCTGCAGAGACGAGCGGGTGGGGGCCACATCCGAACCGGGGGAGACCCTGCGTGCAGAGCACGGGATCGGACGAAGCGGACGGTTTAACGTCTTGCCGGACGAAGCACAGTTTAACGTCCTGTGTTGAGGACGAAGCGGACTGTTTAACGTCTTGCCGGACAAAGCACAGTTTAACGTCGTGTGTTGAGGACGAAGCGGACGGTTTAACGTCTTGCCGGACGAAGCACAGTTTAACGTCGTGTGTTGAGGACGAAGCAGACGGTTTAACGTCTTGCCGGACGAAGCACAGTTTAACGTCGTGTGTTGAGGACGAAACACTTGGCAGTTTAACGTCTTGCAGCGCGGACGATGGGGGCTAGGCAGTTTAGCGTCGTGCAGCTTGGACGGATGTGCAGTTTAACGTCATGCTGGACATATGGGCAGTTTAACGTCATGCTGGACGAATATGCAGTTTAACGTCATGCTGGACGAATATGCAGTTTAACGTCATGCTGGACGAATATGCAGTTTAACGTCATGCTGGACGAATATGCAGTTTAACGTCATGCTGGACGTATGATTGCCGCCGATGGGTCCGTGTCACTTCGCACGAGCCTGGAAGGCTGCACGGGAAGACAGCGCACGGTTCGGGGACCCAAGATGAGGATCATCGGGCGCCACGCAGGCGGGTACCCTCAGGGGGTCAAGGGAGGCGACCCTGGCGGATTGCGCGCAAAAGAGGAGCTTTGCGCGCAAAACCGCGGGTCGGCGCGCAAAATGGCGGGCTGGCGCGCAATTGGGCCAGCGCTTCACGCGCGGATGATTGGGATTGCGCGCTCCGGGCTTCGGGTAGCGCGCGGGGGCAACGGCTCATTCTCTAACGAATGGCCACTTTGAAAATGGGGGGTGCGCGCAATCGGGCTGGATTGCGCGCCCCCGGGGGCAATTGCGCGCAAGAGGCTTCTTTTGCGCGCAAAGGCCTTCGGGTTGAAATTTATTCAAAGGAAATGAGCCAAGGGAATTGCGCGCGAAGGCGGATCCCAAGGCTCTATTGCGCGAAAGAAAGGAGGTTACCTGAAGATCGGCATTGCGCGCGGAAGGGGTTGGATTGCGTGAACGAGCGACGCTTCGGATTCCGGCAACCTTCAAAACGTCGGGGGTCGCCTTATATTTATAGGCAACCCCGGGCGCGGAATCCGGTCTCGGGCGCGCAATTCGCTTCGCGGGCGCGGAATCAGGACCCAGCGCGCAAAGGAGCCGCGTAGGCCGCGGGCGCGCAAAATAGCGCGCCGGCCCAGCGTATTGCGCGCATCCCGGGAGGATTGCGCGCCGCGACTCAACTTTGCGCGCGAGCCTCTGAAATTTCGCGCAAGTCCTCCGGGCCCTCCGGAACGTGCCTCTGACTCCAAATATCACTTCGCTTTCCGCATCCGGAGCTTCGTTTGGGAACAACGGACTTTTCCGGCGTCTACAGCTATGAAAGTCGAACTGGAGTTTGGTGAGACACATTGGTCCAACAAATATAATGAGAAGAAGAGAGCTCTAGAACCAATCCTGGGAAGAATCATTAATCAGGAAAGAGGTGGAAAGAAAATGAAACTTGCCACATTAAATAAATGTGGGAAGAAGCATTCAGGGAATTTCTTGATCGGAAGTGGAAAGTGCTACAAGTGTGGAAGAGAAGGCCATATTTCTCGGAATTGTCGTAGTGAGGTGAAGCCTCAACTCCCCAACACTATAGATAGAGGAAAGATGGTTCTGGCCCTACCCAAATTCCAATAATTCAAGTGTGGACAACTTGGGAACTTTTCTAATCACTGTCCAAATCCGAGGGTAGTAGAGGGGAACCGCCATCAACCTTAGAAAAGGCCAAGGGAGCAAGGTCATTCTTTTTATATCGCAACAACTGAAGTTGAAGCTCTGAATGGCGGGGTAGAAGGAACTCTTGTTGTCCTCTCAAAACTAGAAAGTACTTTGTTTGATTCTGGTTCTACGCATTCCATTATTTCCTCCAAGTTTGCAAAGAATATAGAATCAATCCCCGAACTGTTAGAGGTAGATTTGTCAGTCAAGACTTCAAGTGGGATTATCCATGCATCAATAGTGTTTAGAGACTCTAGTGTTTACTTTAGTGAGCACAATATTATCACAAATCTATTAGTCATTCCCATGATGGAATTCGATGTTATACTAGGGTTGGACTGGATCTCAAAGTATAATGCTAAGATCAAATGCAGGAGTAAGAAAATCTCAGTAGTCTTGAATAAACGACCTACAATTATATTACAAGGAGAGATATCCCGACCTGATCCTCGTCTATAGGCACCTCCTATATCATTCTTTATGGAGTTAATTAGTGAGGATGAAGAAGGAAAAGGGAGTATATAAATAGAAGATGTTCCAATTGTTCAGGAATACATGGACATATTTCCCGAGGAGTTACCTAGACCTCCCCCAGAAAGAGAGGTAGAGTTCTCCATTGAACTCGTACCTGGATCTCAACTGATATCAAAGACTCTGTATAGAATGACAAATATGGATCTAGGGGAGTTAAATAAATAACTCCAAGACTTATTGGATAAGGGGTTTATCCAACCGAGTGTGTCTCCTTGGGGAGCACCAGTTCTATTTGTGAAGAAGAAGGATGGATCAATGTGGCTATGAATTGATTATAGAGAACTGAATGGGATCACAGTGAAGAAGAAATACCCTCTTCCAAGAATTGATGATTTATTTGACCAACTTTGTGGGGCTTAATTATTTTCCAAGATTGATCTTCGATCTGGTTATCATCAACTGAGGGTGAAGAAGGAAAATATTCCAAAGACTGCCTTCCGATCAAGATATAGACATTATGATTTTAATGTTATGCCCTTCGTCTTGACTAATGCTCCTGCTATTTTCATGGATTTGATGACTAGAGTCAATAAGGACTACCTTGATAAATTTTTGGTAGTTTTTATTGATTATATTTTGATATATTCAAAAAGTCATGAGGAGCATGAAGATCATCTTAGGGTTATTTTTCGAACTCTGCGGAAGGAGAGTCTCTTTGGAAAGTTCAGCAAGTGTGAGTTTTGGTTATAACAAGTGGCTTTCTTGGGGCACATTGTAACCAATGAAGGAATCTCGGTTGACCATGCAAAGACAATAGTTGTGGAGGAGTGGCCTCAACCCACAAAAGTAACTAAGTTTCGTAGTTTCCTTGGTTTAGTAGGATATTATAGGAGGTTTGTGAAAAAAAATTCACGGATTTCTAATCCACTAACCAAGTTGACTCGAAAAAATGTTAAGTTCATCTAGACAAAGGAATGTGAGGAAAGTTTCCATGAGCTGAATAAGAGATTGGTTACTGCACCTGTGTTAACACTACCCTCTATTGGAGAAGGGTTCGTAATTTTTAGCGATGCATATCTGAAAGGGATTTGGTACGTCCTCATGAAAAATGACAAGGTAATTGCTTATGCATCTTGTCAGCAGAAGCAACATGAGAAAAATTATCCTACGCATGATCTAGAGCTGGAAGTAGTTGTTTTTGATCTAAAGATATGGAGGCACTATCTTTATGGGAAGAAATGTGATATATACACTGATCACCAAAGTTTAAAGTATATTTTCATGTAGAAATAATTGAACATGAGACAAAGGAGATGGTTGGAGCTTATTAAAGATTATGATTTTTCAATTCATTATCACCCTGGAAGATAAAACAAAGTCACAGATGCATTATGCAGGAAAGACCCTATTGTTCTGGAAACAATGAGGATCTTAAGAGATCCCTTGATTAAGGATCTAGTAAAGCTAGTCATGGGAATTGTAAGGTAAGGGACATCATCAACCCTATCCCAAATGATTTCTCAAACTTTATTACTAGATAATATCAAGAAGGCTAAAAAAAGATCTTTTGTTGCAGGAGAAGTTTGAGGCTGTGAAAGATGGGAAGTTCCCTGATTTCAATATTGATTAAGAAGGTGTATTTAAATTTTGTACAAGAATATGTGTTCCATCTATTCCGGAGATAAAGAAAGAACTGATGGATAAATCTCATAGCTCTACTTTCTCTATACATCCAGGAAGCACTAAAATGTATAGATACCTTTGTGATCTTTATTGGTGGGATAACATGAAGAGGTAGATTGCTGATTACACTAAAAGGTGCCTGGTGTGTCAACAAGTAAAGGAAGAATGAAATCTTCCTAAGGGGGTATTACAACCTCTACCCATACCAGCATGGAAGTGGGATAATATCACTATGGACTTTGTCATTGGTCTCCCGAAAACCTCCAAAGGAAACAATGCAATATGGGTTATTGTGGACCGTCTCACCAAGACTGCCCATTTTATCTCCAATAGGGAAGATTTCTCTTTGGATCAACTTGCCAAGATATACGTAAAGGAAGTGGTAATGCTAAATGGGGTACCACTATCCATCGTTTTTGATCGTGATCCAAGATTCACATCAAAATTCTGGAGAAGTCTTCAACATGCTCTAAATACCGAATTGTATTTTAGTATGGTCTATCATCCTCAAACTGATAGCCAATCTGAAAGGACTATTCAGACACTTGAGGACATGCTGAGATTAATCTCAATGGAATTTAAATATGTATGGGATCAACACCTCCCATTAGTTACGTTCTCATACAACAATAGGATCCATTCGAGTATTCAGATGGCACCCTATGAAGCTCTGTATGGAAAGCAATGTAGAACTCCTACTTGTTGGGATGAAGCTTGTAACACCCCGAGATTTTATGAAAAAAATATTCTTTTTAATTTCATTAATGTCTTGTGTTGTACGCTACACCAAAAGGAGCTTGCAAAACACGCATCCTTGACTTTCCTTGCATTACACGCAATCGCAACCCTCCTCAATAGCGTGCGTAGTACGCAATACTGAGTTTCACTAAACAACGATATGCTATTAAAATATTATTAAAACTAGCCGTTATGAATAGTAATAACCACTTTTTGAAATATTTTAAATTTTATTTTTCAAAATGGACTTCATTTTTGGATTCGGAATATCGAAATTAGCTTAGGGTGAAATTTTTGTATTTTTCGGATAACTTTCATATTCTGATGAATAGTGAAAATTACTAAATTTTAATTACAATTTTTTTTAATAGAAATAATTAATAGTGATAAATTATTAATTTGAGTGGTTTTAAAGTATATTTAGAATATATTTTTACAATTTAATACAATGTTGGTCATTGGATGTAATTTCACATTTAAACCAGTTATAAACAAGTGTCAATCTTTTGATAGTTATTATCTCTTAAAAACACGCCATTTGTTTTGACGACGAAAATTAATTTTTTAATTGGTAATGTAACTGATATGTTTTGTATTTGGTAAAATAGACATCATTTTTGAGTTCACAATATCAAATATAACTTAGGCCTAATTTTTGGTATTTTTCTGAAAACTTTCAATTTTTGATGAATAGTGAAACCACTAAGTGGTAGTTAAAAAAACTGAATTTTTCAAAAAACTTAATTTTACCGCTTTTGTGAGTGGAATTTCGAAACTCCGAGAGACACGGTTGATCTCAGTAAGTAAAATGTGGTTTAATGAGACGAAAATAATTTTTTGGTGAATTGTAACTTTTTACTTTTTTTACCACGGTTAAAAGTAAATATGGTAATTAAGGGTACAAATGATATTATTATTACCCTAAAACATGTCCTAATTATATTGGATAAGTGTAATTTGACCCAAAAAATCCTTAGGAATAAAATATGATCATTTAGGCCCAGTTGGATTAGATTAGGACATTTATTATTAATTTATTTAAAGAAGGGTTAAAATAGTTAAAATAAAAGTTTAATAAGTAAATCATTTTTAATATGGGGTTATGCATAAGATAAATTCAACTATAAATATTAATTAGAAAGATAAAACTATTTCCTACATAATGGAATTTTATTTGTAATTTTTAGACATTAAATAATTTAATTTATTTATGATACAACGATGATGCAGTAATTATCTTATTAATGAAATATTGACATAATTGATGTTATAAATTCCCAAATAAATATAATTTGAGACTTTTTTTGAATTAAAATAATTTTCTAGGTTACTATGACATGTTAGGATTAATTTAATTAACTTTTTTCGATGTAATCATTCTGTTATGAGTTTGAAAAAAATCAACTATTGAATAGTGTCTAAATTTACATAAAATAGTTTTTAAAACAAATATTATATTATTAATTGTTATTTTATTCCTAAAAATATAAGGTTCGGCCAAATGACTTAGATAAGGTTATATATATTAATAAAACACAACTTGGGGGGTCTATTAGATGTATATGGTAAGTTTATTAACTATATAATATAAAAATACAAAGTGACATGGTAAATGTCAATCTAATTAACTAAGAGTTAAAACAAAAAGATAAGGTTAATATAGGAACCTAAACTTGTCTAAATTCTATTGGATGAGAGGATTTCGACCCATACCCACCTTAGCTTAGAAATAAATCAATTTGGAGCTATTTAAAACCGAATTTGACTTTATAATAAAATAATAGTTTTAGTTATTCCAAAGGTACCCCTCTCCTCCCTTATAAAAGGGAACCTCCTCCCTCTCTTCCTCACACAACTTTGAGCCGTAAATCTCAGCCAACCCCGGAACAATTCTCTTCTCCACTTCCCTAGAAACATACTAGAGGTTCTGGTCTTCTTCAAAGACACATTTTAGTGCCCTAAAAGGAGGTCTCAAAGAAGCACTTCAAAGAAGAGGTAATGTCCGTTACCGATTCTTTCATCTTTATTTCTTCTTCCACTTCTTCTTCATAGGTTGTTTCATTATGAAGTAATAACATCAGTATCACTCACATACTGATATGTTAGTATAAGTATGAAACAACCCTATTTCACCATCTATCCATCCTACGGAAAAAGAAATCACCACGCGTGCGTACGTACGGAATACCGTCTCCGCGCCGTGGTGTAATCTATTTTCCACCACCACCTTACATGGATGGGTATAATGGTGTAAATAATAACTATAAATAGTTTTTAGAAAATCATGTTGATTCTGATATATTGTATCATCCACTCCAATTCAATTCAATAATTATGTAAATGATATCATTGCTCGTGCGTACGTACGGACTACCGTCTCCACGACGCGATGAGATTCATTCTGCATGTTAACAATTTAAGAATTATTATAAAGTATATATAAGAAATAATAATGAAATATATGACATTATATTGCTACTGGATTTATGTATATATGTATGTCATCTACTTAATTCCATTCAACTCAATAAGGAAACGAAAACAGCGTTCATGCGTACGTACGACCTACCGTCTCCATGAACGGTGTATTTATTTCCATTTATTGATCAATTATATATATATATATATATTCTGAATATATATTATATATAAATCACGTTTTATATTCTGGAATTAAGTAATCATTATCTAAGTAATCATTATCTAAGTAATCATATGAATAATTACAAGTTAAAACACGAACGACAAATGAGACGATTTTACCCAAAACACTACATTAACATGAATTTACAAAAGAACGGGTAATATAAAGTCATAAGTGAACCATATATGATATAATAAAAATGAATATGATTCTATAATAAGTCAATGACATTATTTAAATCATTATACAGGAGGTTCAGACACTTACGAAGCAAATCGAACCTAAGGTAAGGGAAAATATCACAATCTCATTTTTATTCGAGATTGTTTATACATTGGTATTTACTGGGGGTGTATTTTATCATCAACATCCATGTTTCCTAAATATTTAATACTATTTCCATCCACCTACAATTTTTTAAATCCAATTTTACCTTTCGGTGAGTTTTTAGTAAAAGATATGAAAGGAATCTTTTGTCATTTTTCGTACGAGGTACTTTTTGACTTTTCCGACAAAAGTACGAGAAGAATGTTTTTTTAACATATACGGCATGAATGGATTTTTAAAACATTATTTCCAAGAATCTTCCTTTACAAGTTTTCAAGTTTATTTTTAATCAACTTCTTTTAGTTTAGAATTGTATGACATGTTATGAAAGGAAAAGTGTTTTTGATGTAGAAACGATATTTTCCTCACGAATGGAGTTCAAGTGTTTTATCAAAATTATTTTCTGTCTAAGATAATATAGGGTTCTGTTTCTATCCCTATTATTACATTGATTTTATTATGTTGTGATGGAATTATTTTTATGAATTCATTTATCATATATGAATTGTTTTATGATGTCATTTTGTTTAAGAATCCTATTTTTATTACATGGGTTATGCAATGATGTATGATTTATGATTTTGTGGAACACATAAGAATGGTATCATTATGAGATGGGTGGAACCTATATCTACCTCAAATAAATTGGGTATATATTTTATATCTCGTGAGATAGACATGGCTGGAACGGTATGTTATACCGGTTCAGTGAAATTGGACTGAAACGAGGGTGACTCGGTTCAGAAATGGACTTTGTCCACTAAGATAGTCTTGGCAATGAGTCTTGACTAATAAGAAATGATTCTAAATGATTATGTCTGTCTGACACAAAGTTTCATGTTTTATGTTATGATTATTGGGATTTCATTTCACTACTATGACTTATCCGATGTTATGAAATTATGCTCTCTTTTGCAGGTTAAGATTTCCAAAATTTTATGTTCTTATGAATATGATGTGATTGATATTTATTTTGTGTACCCTTACTGAGCATTTGAGCTCACCCTTTTATGTTTTCCTTTCCCCAGGATATAAAGAAAGATTTTAGGTAAAAAAAGGGAAGATCATTATGGGAGATGTTGAAAATCTTTCACCACGATTAGAAGATTATATTCCGAGTTTCCAAAGACACTAAACTATTACGATCCTTGTGTGTGTGTTTGTTATGTACTAAGTATTCCGCAAAAGTAATGTAATGTCCATGTACGTCAGGCTTCGGGCCTCTACAGTTGGTATCAGAGGAAAGGTTTAGTCAACCTTTGGAAACTAGGATGCGAAAACGTTAGTGAGATCCCTAGAGATATTTCTAAGGTATGTTTAGGGATGTCCCTAAGGATAAGTATACGTATAGGATATAGTCCTATAACTATGGTTACGATATTAGATTAAACCAAAGATGTTAGATATTGCAGTTACTCCCCCTTTATTATGATTTTTGCCTCTCACACTATTCTTTTTGGGTTTTAGAAAATGGATGGAAACAAGATGATTCACGATAATGGAGGATACGATGGACAATGGAATGATATTCATCATGAGAAACCAAATGAAATGGGATTTGGAAGTCCAAACATCATTATTATGCCGAATCAGCAATCTCATAATATGATCAATAAAGTAAAATTTGGTAAGTTTCCTGACTCGGCTAATAAGATAAATATGGAGTTTCATGATGATCATAGAGGAAAGAAATTTCAATTTCCCCTATGTAAATCATGTGGGAAGAGGCATCAAGGAGAATGTTTCAAAGGAACTGGAAGATGCTTTGGGTGTGGAAAAGAAGGACACAAAGCCAGTAAGTGAAAAGGAAAAGGTTCAGTTAACACCAGGGATGAAGATAATGGTATTGCTACGACATCAACAATGGTTAAATGTTTTAAATGTGGAATGTACAGGCATTATGCAAACCAATGCCCTAAGGGAAAGTCTCATGAAGAGAATCAGTATAGTCGTATGGGTAGTATTTATGTGGAAGATGATGAAGAGACTACAAATGGTATCTGAGATGAAAGAATTTTTGAAGCTCAGTCAATGGTTTAAGAATGTAGTGGAATGATTAGATGTTTATCATGTGTAATGTTGTATAAGTAATCTCATGGTACTATGGAATAAAGAGACATCTAAGGATTGTTACACTATTGTCTTTCCTTAAGTTTTGAAAGTATATGATTAATGGTACCAATAACAATGAAAGGTTATTCAGATATTTTTGGAAAGCAGATGATATGCACATATTGAAGGGATAAGGAGAAAATGAAATGTTTTACACTATTCATGAGCTCATGATTGATATAAGGACTAAGTGATATCATGGTTTGAGTATATAGATTTTTTGAGAATTTTGGTATGTGGAAAGTGTTAACTTTTAACTGCATTCATGTTTCCACTAAGGTTCAATGGGTATTCAATAGAATACATGATTAAGGCCTTTGAATGTTTGGAATGTGACCAACAAGACATATCTTATGATATATGGGGGATAAATGATTGCATTCATGTGATCATTTTCTTTATACTATGAGATTAGACCGAAGAATTTTAGATAAGCCTAAAGATTGGAATGGATTATGTTGGACATAAGTTAGTATTGTTTAAGGATAAAACTTTTTTGATATTATTGATGGGATGTTATAGTAATATAGCTTTAGAAAAAGGACAACCTGCAGGATGGGCGACAGCCCATCGTGTCGGACAAGGCTGTGGGAATCGAACCCACAACCGAAGTGCGACTGGCCTTTATCGCTTACCACTGGCCTACAGGAAGTCCCTGTTTAGTAGAAACTAGTTTTATTTTATTAATCAGTATTATATATGAAGTATAAGTCCATTTTAGGAACCATATATGGTTAATCTCACTATAGATGGACTTCTGTATTTTTTGATAACTTTTCTAACCTTTTGTTTGAGACAGATGAAATGACCCATCTTTCTATCACATGATTTTCTAACACATCACGAATGACAAATTCAACTTCATTTCTTTAAGAGATGAAGTGTAAATTGTCCAAAGAACGACCAACGGTGAGACTATACCGAAATCACAAAAGTATTTCTTCTATTTCCAATTTCATCAACTTTAGGGAAACGATCTTGAAAACCAAAAATGCTGTCTTAGTTCCCTTATATCCGATGAATCAGATGGTACCTTAGATCATGACAAATCTATAGCTTTGTGATTGTTGGATTTTTCATAGACATATTCTCTACCACTCTCCATCAGAACTTGATGGTTAGATTTTTTTTCCATATCCATATTTTCACCTATGTGGAAACCCAGTGATTAGTTTATTTGGGTAACCGTTACGTTTCATACTTTTGTTTTTTAAGATTGGTTTTGGTATTCCTTTTTACAATGTGGGTTTCTATTAAAGAAAATTTCAAGTAGTAAACTATTTATAACCCCGACGAATTTCGAGGGCGAAATTCATTTTAAGGGGGGTAGAATGTAACACCCCGAGATTTTATGAAAAAAATATTGTTTTTAATTTCATTAATGTATTGTGTTGAACGCTACACCAAAAGGAGCTTGCACAACACGCATCCTTGACTTGCCTTGCATTGCACGCAATCTCAACCTTCCTCGATAGCGTGTGTAGTACGCAATACTGAGTTTCACTAAACAACGATATGCAATTAAAATATTATTAAAACTAGCCGTTATGAATAGTAATAACCACTTTTTGGAATTTTGTAAATTTTATTTTTCAAAATGGACTTCATTTTTGGATTCGGAATATCGAAATTAGATTAGTGTGAAATTTTGGTATTTTTCGGATAACTTTCATATTCTGATGAATAGTGAAAATTACTAAATTTTAATTAAAAACAACTTTTTTAATAGAAATAATTAATAGTGATAAATTATTAATTTGAGAGGTTTTAAAGTATATTTAGAATATCTTTTTACAATTTAATACAATTTTGGTCATTGGATGTAATTTCACATTTAAACAAGTTATAAACAAGTGTCAATCTTTTGATAGTTATTATCTCTTAAAAACACGCCATTTGTTTTGACGACGGAAATTAATTTTTAAATTAGTTAATGTAACTAATATGTTTTGAATTTGGTAAAATAGACATCATTTTTGAGTTCATAATATCAAATATAGCTTAGACCTAATTTTTTGTATTTTTTTGAAAACTTTCAATTTTTGATGAATAGTGAAACCACTAAGTGGTAGTTAAAAAAACTGAATTTTTCATAAAACTTAATTTTACCGCTTCTGTGAGTGGAATTTAGAAAATCCGAGAGACACGGTTGATGTCAGTAAGTATAATGTGGTTCAATGAGATGAAAATAATTTTTTGGTGAATAGTAACTTTTTACTTTTTTTTACCACGGTTAAAAGTAAATAGGGTAATTAAGGGTAAAAATGATATTATTATTACCCTAAAACATGTCCTAATTCTATTGGACAAGTGTAATTCGACCCAAAACAACTTTAGGAATACAATATGACCATTTAGGCCCACATGGATTAGATTAGGACATTTATTATTAATTTATTTAAAGAAGGGTTAAAATAGTTAAAATCAAAGTTTAATAAGTAAATTATTTTTAATATGGGGTTATACATAATATAAATTCAACTATAAATATTCATTAGAAAGGTAAAACTATTTCCTAAATAATGGTATTTTATTTGTAATTTTTAGACATTTAATAATTTAATTTATTTATGACACAACGATGATGCAGTAATTATCTTATTAATGAAATATTGACATAATTGATGTTATAAATGCCCAAATAAATATAATTTGAGACTTTTTATGAATTAAACTAATTTTATAGGTTAATATGACATGGTAGGATTAATTTAATTAACTTTGGCAGAAGTAATCATTCTGTTATAAGTTTTAAAAAAAATCGACTATTGCATTGTGTCTAAATTGACATAAAATAGTTTTTAAAACAAATATTATATTATTAATTGTTATTTTATTCCTTAAAATCTAAGGTTCGGCCAAATGACTTAGATAAGGTTATATATATTAATCAAACACAACTTGAGGGTCGCTGGGATATATATGGTAAGTTTATTAACTATATAATATAAAATTACAAAGTGACATGGTAAATGTCAATCTAATTAACTAAGAGTTAAAACTAAAAGATAAGGTTAATATAGGAACCTAAACTTGTCTAAATTCTATTGGATGAGATGATTTAGACCCATAACCACCTTAGCTTCTAAATAAATCAATTTGGAGCTATTTAAAACCGAATTTGACTTTATAATAAAATAATTGTTTTAGTTATTCCAAAGGTACCCCTCTCCTCACTTATAAAAGGGAACCTCCTCCCTCTCTTCCTCACACAAATTTGAGACTTAAATCTCGGCCAACCCCTGCCGAATTATCTTCTCCACTTCCCTAGAAACATCCTAGAGGTTCTGGTCTTCTTAAAAGACCCATTTTAGTGCCCTAAAAGGAGGTCTCAATGAAGCACTTCAAAGAAGAGGTAATGTCCGTTACCGATTCCTTCATCTTTATTTCTTCTTCCACTTCTTTTTCTTAGGTTGTTTCATTATCAAGTAATAATATCAGTATCACTCATATACTGATATGTTATTATAAGTATTAAACAACCCTATTTCACTATCTATCCATCCTACGGAAAAAGAAATCACCGCGCGTGCGTTCGTACGGAATACCGTCTCCACGTCGTGGTGTAATCTATTTTCCACCACCACCTTACATGGATGGGTATAATGGTGTAAAGAATAACTATACATAGTTATTAGAACATCATGTTTTTTATGATATATTGTATCATCCACTACAATTCAATTCAATAATTATGGAAACGATATCATCGCTCATGCGTACGTACGGACTACCGTCTCCACGACGCAATGAGATTCATTCTCCATGTTAACCATTTAAGAATGATTATAAAGTATATATAAGAAATAATATTGAAATATATGAAATTATAAATCTACTGGATTTATTTATATATGTATGTCATCTACTTAATTCCATTCAACTCAATAAGGAAACGAAAACACCGTTCATGCTTACGTACGACCTACCGTCTCCATGAACGGTGTATTTCTTTCCATTTATTGATCCATTATATATATCTATATTCTGAATATATATTATATATAAATCATGTTATATATTCTGGAATTAAGTAATCATTATCTAATTAATCATTATCTATGTAATCATATGAATAATTACAAGTTAAAACACGAATGACAAATGAGACGATTTTACCCAAAACACTACTTTAACATGAATTTACAAAAGAACGGGTAATATAAAGTCATAAGTGAACCATATATGATATAATAACAATAAATATGATTCTATAATAAGTAAATGACATTATCTAAATCATTATACAGGAGGTTAGGACACTTACGAAGCAAATCAGACCTTAGGTAAGGGAAAATATCACAATCTCATTTTTATCCGAGATTGTTTATACTTTGGTATTTACTGGGGTGTATTTTATCATCCACATCCATGTTTCCTAAATATGTAATATTATTTCCATCCACCTAAAATTTTTTAAATCCAATTTTACCCTTCGGTGAGTTTTTAGTAAAAGATATGAAAGGAATCTTTTGTCATTTTTCGTACGAGGTATTTTTTGACTTTTCCGACAAAAGTACGAGAAGAATGTTTTTTTAACTTATACGGCATGAATGGATTTTTAAAACATTATTTCCAAGAATCTTCCTTTACAAGTTTTCAATTTTATTTTTAATCAACTTCTTTTAGTTTAGAATTGTATGACATGTTATGAAAGGAAAAGTGTTTTTGAAGTAGAAAGGATATTTTCCTCAAGAATGGAGTTCAAGTGTTTTATCAAAATTATTTTCCATATAAGATAATATAGGGTTCTGTTTCTATCCCTATTATTAAATTGATTTGATTATGTTGTGATGGAATTATTTTTATGAATTCATTTATCTTTTATGAATTGTTTTATGATGTCATGTTGTTTAAGAATCCCATTTTTATTACATGGGTTATGCAATGATGTATGATTTATGATTTTGTGGCACACATAAGAATGATATCATTATGATATGGGTGGGACCTATATCTCCCTCCAATTCACTGGGTAAAGATTTTATATCTCATGAGATAGACATGGCTGGAACGGTAGGTTATACCGGTTCAGTGAAACAGGACTGAAACGAGGGTGACTCGGTTCAGAAATGGACTTTTCCCACTAAGATAGTCTTGGAAATGAGTCATGACTAATAAGAAATGATTCTCTATGATTATGTGTGTATGCCACAAAGTTTCATGTTTTATGTTATGATTATTGGGATTTCATTTCACTACTATGGTTTATCCCATGTTATGAAATTATTCTCTCTTTTGTAGGTTAAGATTTCCAAAATGTTATGTTCTTATGAATATGATGTGATTGATATTTATTTTGTTTACCCTTACTGAGCATTTGAGCTCACCCTTTTATGTTTTCTTTTCCCCAAGATATAAATAATGGTTTAGGTAAAAAAAAAAGGAAGATCTTTATGGGATATGTTGAAGATCTTTCACCACGATTAGAAGATTATATTCCGAGTTTCCAAAGACACTAAACAATTACGATCCCTGTGTGTGTGTTTGTTATGTACTAAGTATTCCGAAAAAGTAATGTAATGTCCATGTACGTCAGGCTTCGGGTCTCTACAAAGCTGGTGATAGGAAGCTTATTGGGCCTGATCTTGTGCAAGAGATGATAGAAAAGGCTCATTCCATTCAACAACACACAAAGGCTGCTCAGAGTTAGGAGAAGATCTATGCTGACAACCATCGAAGGGACTTGGAGTTTGGTGTTGGCGACAAATTCTTCCTTCGAATTTCTCCATGGAAGAGTTTCATTCGGTTTGGGAAGAAAGGGAAGCTCAACCCTAGGTACATTGGCCCCTATAAAATCCTTGATCGCATAGGAGCAGTGGCCTATCATCTAGAACTTCCACCGAACCTAGCTCAAGTTAACGATGTCTTCCATGTATCTCTCTTGAGGAAGTACATACCCGACTGTTCGCATGTACTGAACCCAGAAGTGGTATAACTGGAACATAAAATCTCTTATGAGGAGCAGCCAGTGGAGATATTAGACCGTAGAGACAAGGTTCTACGCGACAATACTTCCCACCTTGTGAATGTGTTGTCGAGGAATCATAAGTATGAAGAAGAGACGTGGGATCCTGAGGAAACAATGAATCAAAAGTAAAGTCACCTTTTAGACTAGGCCTTTGGTTTAAAATTTCGGGGACAAAATTTCTTGGGGGGGGGGGCGAATGTAAAGACCCAAATTTTTTGAAGAGTATATTAATTTACTCTTAATGATTTAATAGAGATGTTAATGGTTAATGTAGAAAGAAGAGTCGATGGATTCATCTAGTAGACTTGAACCTTATGAAGCCCACTTATCAGAGCTTGGGAAGGAGGTGGCATCTTTGGCCTTCACTTTGGCCCAAGCCCCAGACGAACTCCAGCGTGTCAAGCTTGAACGGAGTCGTCTACGGGAGAAGTTCAAGTTAGTAGAGATTACTACTAGGGAAATGTTATCCGAGCCTGTCCAAGAGTCTCTCACCTTAGCACACATTACACTTAGGTCTTATGCTGGTGTTATAAGGGGCTATGTAATGAGACCATAACTACTTTGTGTAATCCCTTGAGATAAATAAAATTGTGATTTCTTCCTATGGTGAAGTTTGTGAATTTTTAGATTTTTGGATAAATATAGGTTGTATCTTATGAATGAATTTTGAAAAAAAGGTAATTTTAAAATATTTTTGTAACCCTTAAATAATTAATGATTTGTAAGGATTTTCAAAAACTGGTCTTCTGCAAGTGTGTTTAGTAAGAAATATAGAGTCTAATAAGATCAACTTAATTTTTAGTGAATAGTAAATTATAAATAGTGATTTTACGCTTAGTATTAGTAATGTGAACAAATGCATTAGTAATCTCACTTAAAGAAAGTATTAATATAATTTATGCACCTTGATTATGTAATGTGATTCAATAAAATAGGTAAATAACTGTTTCAGAAATTATTTGTTAAGTATTAGTTTTTTCAGGTGAATAGTGTTTTTAATTTAAAAATTAAATTAAAAATATTTAGAAAATTATTTTTATAAAATGGAGTTCCTTTTTAAATTCAGAGCATCTATATTATGTTAAGGTGATGTTTTGGGATTTTTCTGAAAAAGTTGATTTTTTGGTGAATAGTTAATTTTCAGTTTAGAGTTTCTGGTGATTAATGACATCATTAAGGATGTAATAATCATGTAATAAATCTGGTAGACTTATAAATAGTTACATAAGGTATGTTTTTTCCAAAGTGGCCAATACCATGGGCAAATACCATGGGCAATACCATGGTTTTGCCAATACCACCAATGAGGTGTCCCTTGGCCATTAATGCCTTGTCCCCTCACTTCCCCTATAAATACCAAGCCATTTTCTCATAATTTCGATTCCAAAATCTGCCTCAACGAATTTATGGTCTCCTTACCTCCCAAGAAGTCCTCTCAAGGATCCCTCAAGCCTCCCAAGGTCCCAAACATTAAGATTTTGAAGTTACTCTTCAAGGTAAGGGATCCCACCTCTCTCTTTCTTTTCATGTATTCTCCTTTATGTCATTTATTTTAATCTCCATGTTATTATGTTGGGGATGTTATTTTATATTCATACTACTATACTTTTCATGTTCATATGATGAGATACCCCCTATTTCTCTCATCAATTCATTTTAAGAATGTTTAAGTGGCGTCGTTAGGCTGCCGAATTTTTGTAAGGGATTCTTTCACCCTTCTCATTTTCAAGTTCTATTTTCATATCAAGACTTTAAAGTTACTTTTTATTATACTGGGGTATGATCTCTATATCAATAATAATTTTATTTTATGTTCATATTATATGATACCCTATTTTATCTCATCAATTCATTTTTTGATGTTTTAAGTGACGCTGTTAGGCTACCGAATTTTCGTAAGAGAAATCTTATTTTTTTCTTCCTTCCATGTTTTTCATTTCATATGGTATGTATTTAAAATTTAATTACCATGTTCTTATATCCTTTATATTATGTCCCTATACTGTTTTTTAGATCATTTATGAGTGGGTAACCCATGTCCCCTCTCTTTTCAATGTTTTCTAAAACCCTGTAACATAGACGTTATGCTGCAGAATTTTTCATCTCAAAATGTCTCTCTCTTTTTCTCAAATTAATTTATTTCATTAAGTGAATACTCAAAGATCTTTCTTATAAAGGGTTATTCACATGTATATAAAAATTTTCTATTTTAATTCTGGGATTTACATACATGAAACCCACTTTCCTTTTTTCATGGGTTTAAAATGACATAAAGATCATGTCTTAAAAGCAGTTTTTAAAACATTATGATTATGAAATGAAACCCATTTATTTTATGTAATATGAGTTATTTATGAAATTTTTGATAATGATATATGTGTATCACATGATTATAAATAAAAATTTAAGGGTGCACCCTAATAGCGCTCCAATGCATTGGGTAATGATGTAATCTCTAGGGATTACAATTTTAACGATACCTTGGTGAATAACCTTGGTAATTTTTTTAATGACACCTTGGGGATGGACCTTGGTGAAATGGAAATTATTTTCTAAGTTAAATTTTGTAGCCACATCTTCAAGTTATGAAACATGTTATTTTAATTATGATATGTCTCATTATTACTTTCTCATGCATTAAAGTTCTTTTTCATGACTTTATTGATGTATCTCAAGTTCACATGTTAAATGTTTCCCCTTGTTTCCCTTACTGGGCCTTCTGCTCACCCTTTCTTTTGCTATATGTCCCCAGGTTATGATATGCAGTAATGAACCTAGGATGAACATAAGGAAAAGCCTTTTAACTTTTTAAGAAAAATGTTTTATGTTTTCATGTATTAAGTTCCTAGTTTCCAAGACACTAAACCTTAAAGATCCTCTGTTTTGTATAATGTAATGAAAGTTTATGTAATGAAAAAGACAGGATGCCATAATTATTATTTTTAAATAAGGGTTAAATTATCTATTTATTGATGTGGGTTTTCAATAAAATCATTCTAAAATATTTAATAGGACTTCATTTTCTAGAACATTTAATTATTCTCTTATTAATTATATTTTTTACATATGATTTATTTATTATAAATTCATATTAATTATAATTCATTTATATGTAAATTTTCATGAAGTTTTTTCTTCATCTTAAGAATTTGTTTTAGAATGAATCTTTAAAATATTGTTTTCTAGGATTTTATTAAGACAAATTTACTAAGAAAAATAATTTGGGTTATTTATCTTCCTTTTTCAAAGTTATCTACTCCAATGGATTCATTTTTCATAAATCACATTATATTTTCTCTTCCTAAATCCTCATTTTCTGAGATTATTTTTTTGCTATCAAATGGTCATGTTTTTTATGAGATACCATTTGGAAAAGTTATAAAACCATTTTTCTTCTCCTGGGTTATTTATGATAATATCAATAAAATGGTTTCAAATGATACTATTATGTATGGATAATTATGGCTTGGGTCCATCATTTCCTCCCAATGTATTGGTTAATGTTTTATATATCATCAGATAACTCTAGGAACCATGTAACAAATACCAACTTCACAATGGGAATTAGGTGGTGATTCCTGCTCCACTGTGGGAATCAGGTAATGATGTGTACCCATCACTTATATGAGAATGGGAACTTGATCGATTCCTTCTAGACCAGAACACTGTGCATATTATAAACCAAATTATTCAAATCTATTGCTTAGCTAGGGAATGTGTGATATTCCCTGGGATTTGTTAGGGACCCATAATGGGAGTTTAGTATAACCCATACACACACTTTTTCATATGGGGTGGTATTTGAGTTGATAACACAAACATAAATCCTAAATGAAACCTAGGATAAAATACTGGTGGAGAGATATTTTAGGTATAATATATTATTACTATTGTAGTTACTTTATCAATTGGACTTATTCATTTGATTTAAGCCTTTAGGCCACAGGTACTTCAGGATTCCATGGGCATATGAGACACAAGGCCTTCGGTCCACCTAAATCCTTCAGGCCATAGAATTTTGGGTTACAAACCCATGAATAGTTCTTAATAGACACATAGAAGAAGTACCCAAAATATGAATCAAAGAAAACAATAACCACTTGAGCAGAGCTAATTGAATTGTAAGAATGTGAGGGTATAAAAATAATCCTTAGTTCTTAGATCCATGTAGCTTTGTACAATGAAATGCTAGCTGATCATCATGTATTGATCCTTGTGTGTTTGGGACTCCCAATAGTGTACTTTTTTTGTGCCACTGGGCCTACATGTCATATATGGGTTCCCACATAACCTGTTTAAAAAGTGGATTATCCAAAATATTAACAATAATAAATAAAAATATAATTCCTTTGGGCCATTATTCTATGTACTGATTCCTACTCCACTATGGGAATCATTTACTTATGCCTACTCTATTATGTTATAGGAATCGGGTTGTGAAACCTTCTCTAATATGTTATGTTTATATATTATCAAGTTTTCACCACTTTTTTTTCCAATGTTATGCTTTGTATATAAGATATTTAAAATGTGTTTGATATTCCTTGTTCTAACGATATTAAACTTTCTTATGTTATGATATCATGTTTGTTTTTATTTTTTATGTGTTTATAATACCAGTGTGAATGAACCTTCCTTATTATTATGTTACTATTCATTGATACCTAATTATCAATCATGTTTTATGATTATCACTTATAATCCCATGATATTTGAATCAGATATTTCGCCCTATCTTATTGTAAAGCCCTGAACCTGGACTTTCGGATTCAGTACTAAAAATTATTGTGTATTTTTTTCATAAAATATATCAGAAAAATACAAAGTACATTATTAATTCAAGGACCTTTTCTGATCTAGGTTCTAGATAATTTATACAACAACTTACACACATTTAATCAAAGTTTACAAAAATAATTAAAAAATAAATAATTGGATTTATCTAAAATTTCACCTTAACTTTCTTTTGAAAGGATAAAAAATACTATTTTTTTCAATGAATGGTATGAGTTCAAAATCTCAATAAGGGATAAAAAAGTAATAAAGATATCATTAGTCCATAAATACTTATAAACGTAAGAAATCATTTTCATAAAGACCTAATTCTCAACCATTAATAATTACATAAAGAAACATGAGATTTCCATAAAACATAGGGAACATAAATAAACCATATAGCTATCTTGGGGAATTACTTACTTATATTTCAACCCTTACAGCTACCTTATGATTTGTAACCCTCACAATTATCTTACAATACACCCCTCACAGCTACCTTATAGTGTATCCATCACACCTACACATGAAGCAACCATACAAATGAACTCCAACTTACACATACCCAATAAATTGGAGGTGTATATAGGTCACACCCTTCATAAAAAATAAATCCCATGAACTATAAACTAATCATACTACATGAAAAATTCCAAAAACTCATTTCTTTTGAATTTTGTAAAACATAATTTTGAAAGAGTATTTTAAAAGAAAACCCCCTTACAAATATCATACAATTGAAGTGATACTTAATAGAGTGAATGGAATATGTATATAAAATATAAATGCACATAATCCAACATAATATAAACAAAATTAATCACATATAAAATTTTAATACAATATAAATAATGAAGTGGAAGGTTAACCCAAAGAATGGAAATTGGGTTAAAAATTCTCTTACCTCGGGTTTGTTTAACTTAAAAATTGTTTAAAACTCCTGTATAATGGTTAAAATATTTTATTAGTATTTTAAAAAAACATTTTAATATTTATAACACCTTATATAAACATTTCATACCATCATTTCACCCTTTAATTATTAGTATTTTGTTCCTTTCATTGTTTCAGGTGTGTTCTTTACATGATTTCCATGGCCTGTTAGTATTTGATTCTATTATCGTATGGAAATGAGATTACATAAGTGGAATTAAATGGTATTAATATGTTTCTAGAATAAATAATTATACCATAAATATTTTTTTCATCATATATTATGATGGATCATTAGATAAAACATTAATCATCTTTGTTCAGATCATTTTTGGCGGTTCCTTGATAATCATGAACTTGTTTCATTATGTAATTTAATGACATTCATATAAGTTAATTCTAGAAAATAAAATAGGTTAAAAAGAAAATTTAAATTATTTTACAAACATTAAAAGGGTTTTATGATCAGTTTTTAAGGAAATAATGGAAATTTCAAACACATTATCCATGATTTTGGTAAATCGTTACATCATAGAAGATGTTTTTATTTTTAGAAAAAGAGGTGGATGAGAGGAAGAATGATGATGATTTTTTAAAATGAAAATGATAACATACATAATTTATAATATTATAGAGATTTAATACCTCCTAGATAATGGTAATAGAAGAGGGTATAATAAAAGAAAAGGAATTGAAAAGAAAACACAAGAATAAGAAAATGTATTTTTACCTCTTGATCTCTTCTCTTTGAGATCATCCTAAAGGCCTTTGGTTTTAGAATTCTGTTGAGACCAGAAGGTCTTGGAAATTGGGAAGAGACTTGGGGAGGGGATTTTCTAGAACTTTGAAAATAATCTAGGCTTGAGAGGTGTGATAGGAAGAGGGGAAAGAGGGTGGTATTTATAGTGGAGGAGAGGAGGGGTTTACATTATTTTAATCATTATTTTAGTTTTTTTGATCAAGAATATGAATAATATTGATCCATGTGACCCCAAAGAGTAATAAGTGAATTTTATTTCGAACCAAGAGTGTTTAAATCATTCTTTCATAACCTATTATGTAGTAAATCATGTATTTAGCATTTATCGTAATTTATCATATTTCACTATTCATTAAAATTCACAAATTTCAAAAAAATACCAAAAAATCACCCTAACCATTTTTGGATGTGGATAATTAAAAAATGAACTCCATTTTTTGAAAATAATTTTATAAATATGATTAATTTAATTTGTTAATAAAATCAAAATTTACTTAAAAAATACAATTTTCAAGTTAAATCTGTTTTTCTAACACTTTGAAAAATTATTTAAGGTCTCTTAAAATTATCTTATAATAATAAGTCATAAAAATATTTATTTATGAATATATTTTATGAAAAAAACAATTTCATCTAAATTATTAAATTAATCATAAATTTTAAATTAAATATACTCGACTTATAAAAATAACAACACTAAATCAATAATTTTTAAAATATTTATTTACTTATATTATAACATAATAATATCATATTGACACTTATAAGAGAGTTAAATTTTATTGGAGAATTTACTATTCATAAGGGTATATTACTATTCATAAAGTTCAAGTTACTATTCATAAGGGTGCATTACTATTCATTTGGGACAAATTACCATTCATAGGGGTACATTACTATTCATTAAAAATTATGTTTGTTATATCAGAATCCAAAAACTTACTGATCATAACTGTGTATGTCCATTTTTCAAAATTTAAAACACAAAAGTGGAAAAAATATGTTTTATGGAAGGTTATAAATTTCACATAGTACTCAGTAGTTCATTTAAGCATGTCGTGTTTCTTTTTAAACTATTAGGATGTTAAATTTTTCCCACGTTAAATGAATTTCACCCTTGGAATTCATTCATTGTACTTATAATTCTGAATTAACATATTGATAATTATGAAAATATATTTTATTATGTGTACTTAATTAACTTGATGATCGAAAGTAAATACTATCTCTAAAATGTTTCTAAAAAAATGACATCATCTAATCTCCAAAGTTGTCCAGACCGTTCCTCTAATACCAACTATAAATCCTTGAACTCGTACTATTGGATTTATTACTAAAAATGTTGTGTATTTTTTTTATAAAAGATATTATATAAATGCACAGTACATTATAAATTCAATGAACTTTTCTAATCTATGTTCTGGAGAATTTAGACAACAACATACAAACATTGTATCAGAGTTTAAAAAAATAATTTCAAAATAGATAATAATATTTATCTGAACATGAACCTTAACTATCCTTTACACTTCTAAAGAATCTTGTGAAAAACATTTTCAAATATTTGGATGTGAACAAAAGATCAGTAAGGTATATAAAAAGTAGTAATGAAAACATTAGTCCATAAATACTTATAAATGCAAGAAATCATTTTCAAAAAGACACAATTCTCACCCATATACGTTTACTTTGTGAAACATGATATTTCCATAAAACATAGGGAACATAAATAAAAAATATAGGTATCTTGGGGAATTACTAACTTATATTATAACCCTCACTACTACCTTATGATTTGTAACCCTCATGACTACCTTACAATGTAACCATCATGACTACCTTGTGGTGTAACCATTGCAGCAACACATGGAGTAACCATACGGCTGACCTCAAAATTACAAATAACCAATGAATTGGAGGGATATATATGTCCCACAGTTCATAAAAAACAATTCCCATGAACAAGAATATAATCATACAACATGATAAATTTCACAAAATCATTGCTTTTGAATTTTGTAAAATAGAATTTCAAAAGAGGATTTTAAAAGAAAACCCCCCTTACAAATAACTTATAATTGAAGTGAGATTTAATAGAGTGGATGAAATATGTACATACGCTATAAATTCACATAATTAAACATAATATAAATAGAATTCATTAGATATACAATTTTAAAAAAACATAAATAATGAAGTAGAAGGTTAACCCAAAGAATGGAAAATTGGATAAGAATTCCCTTACCTCTGGTTTGTTTTACTTAAAAATTATTTAATACTCCTATATAATGTTTAAAAAAGTGTTATTAGTATTTTATAGAAAATTTTTAATATTTATGAAACCTTATATGATCATTTCATAGAATCATTTCCCTTTTTAGTTATTAGTATTTTGTTCCTTTCATTGTTTTGGGTGTGTTCTTTAAATGATTTCCATGGCCATTTTGTATTTGATTTTCTTTTCATATGGAAATGAAATTACAGAAGTGGAATGAAATGGTATTAATATGTTTCTATAATATATAATGATAGTATCAATCATTTATATCATATATGATGATGTATCATTAGATAAAACATTAATGATATTTGTTTAGATCATTTTTGACCATTCCTCGATAATCATGAACTTGTTTCATTATATAATTTAATTTAATGAATATAAGTTCATTCCTGAACATAAAATAAGTTAAAATAATATTTAATTTTTTCAACCATTAAAATGGTTTAATTATCAAATTTTAACGAAGTAATGGAAATTTCAAACACATCGTCTACAATTTTGTTAAATCAGTACATCACAGACAATGTTTTTATTTTTTAAATAATAGGGGAAGGAGAGGAAGAAAGATGAAGAAGTTTTTTACATGAAATTTAACACATAAAGAATATATAAGATTATGGATATTTCATACCTCCTGGATAAGGGGAATATAATATGGTACAAGAAAATAAAAAGGAATTGAAAACAAAATAGAATAATAAGAAAGTTGATTTTTACCTCTTGATCTCTTCTCCATGAGATCCTCCTTAAGGCCTTTGGTTTTAGCCTTTTGGTGAGACCAAAAGTTATTGGACATGGAAAAGATCCTTTAAGATTGTATTTTGCAGAACTTAGACAATTCTCAAGGTTTGATATGTGTGATAGGAAGAGGAGAAAGAGGGTGGTATTTATAGTAGAGGAGATGAGGGATTTTACATTATTTTAATCTTTATTTTAATATTTTTGATCAAGACTATGAAAAGTCTTGATTAATGATACCTAAAATAGTAATAAGTGCATGTTACTTTGAACCAAGAGTGCTTAAATCAACATTGCATAACCTATTATGCAGTAAGTCATTTATTTAGCATTTATCTTAATTTATCATACATTACTATTCATCAAAATTCTTGAATTTCAGAAAAACACCCAATATTCACCCTAACCATTTTCAACATGTCGAATTAAAAAAAGAACTAAATTTTCTGAAAATAAACTTCTAAATATTATTAATTTAATTTATAAATAAAATCATAATTTACTTTAAAAATACAAATTTTAAATTAAAACTGTTTTTATAACACTTTGAAAAATTACCTAAGGTCTCTTAAAATTAATTTACAATAGTAAGGAATAGAAATAATTATTTCGGAATATAATTTATGAAAATAAATTTTCATTTAAAATTTTAAATTAATCATAATTTTGTAATTAAATATATATGACTTAAAAAAATAAAACACTTAATCAATAATTTTTAAAATATTTATTTACTTATATTATGACATAATTATATCATATTGAAAATTATGAGAAGAATAAATTTTATTTATCATTTTATTAGAGAATTTACTTTTCATAAGGGTACATTAATATTCATAAGGTTCAAGTTACAATTCATAAGGGTATAATACTATTCATTAGGGTCATGTTACTATTCATAAGGGTGCATTACTATTAAAAAAATTAAGTTTGTTCTATTATAATCCAAAAAACATACTGATTACAACCGTGTATGTATGTTTTTCAAAATCCAAAACTCAGAAGAATAAAATTATGTTTGATGGCTAGATTATAAATTCAACAGAGTACCCAGTGTTGAGTCAAAATGTGTTTTGACTTTTCCATTAATCATTTGTTCTAGAAATCACAAATCACACAAATACTTTTTGTTTTGTATGTTTTTTCACAATCGTAATCACTATCATTGTTTTTCATATATAATGAATTCTTTCCATAATCATGTATGTTGTTTTACAACGTAACCAGATATATTGTTTTATGCATCATAATCACCTGTATCATAACCAAGTTATGCATCGTAACCACATACATCATAATCACCTGTATCATTACCAGGTTATGCATCGTAATCAATTGTATCATAACCAGGTTATGCATCATAACCACATGCATCGTAATCAAGAATCGTAACCAGGTTTAGTATTGAATCGTAATCATGCATCATAACTAGATTATATATCACGCATTGTAACCACAATATAATTCTTAACCAATATGAATATTCTCCATTATAATTATCATAACCATGTTTTGTATCGTAACCTCTATATGCATTATAGTCATGATTAGAATTATGACCATATTATTAATTGTACTCATGTAATGCACTATATTCTTATCTTACTTCAATACTGATTACATGTTTCTCATACTCATTGTTTTATACCATTTTTACTTACTATTTTCTAACCAAAACAATGTCATTGAGTTGGTTATTTACCAATGAAAATGATGTCATGTATTTTGTTTATTTTTACCTTTGTAATGCTAGGTGTCTAAGTCTCTCCATGTTTTTCAGTGAAATATGACCATTGGAATCTGAGGCCTATAAATAAGAGGTCATTCAAACTAGAATATACAAATTTTTCATTCATCAAGTTCTAGAGAGAGATAGTGAAACTTCTCTCTTGCTTCATGTGAAAGATTTGAAGATACAAGAATTGAATAGATTTTTCGAATTTATTGTATTTCAATAAGTGCTTTGTTTCTACTTTGTGTATCCGATCATTATGATAACGATTGAGGGATTCTGTGGATAAGAAGACATGTTGCTGATCATCGTATCGAGGGATTTCAATTGTTTGAAAGATAGAGGTGCAAGTTAACTTTTTAATCGAGGGGTTCTATGGATAAGAAGACCATTGTTCTGATCATTATATCAAGGGATTTCCAAGGTGGTGGTAAGACATATATTTTATCCTAGGTGAAAGGATACCATACTTTTTGGGATAAAATAATTGTAATACCATTACACTTCCACTGATATTTGTAAAATAAAGGGAATCTATTTGTTTATTCTTTCTATTCATATTCTATTACTATTATAACTATTTCAATTACGATTCATTCATTACATATTGAATAAATAGATTATATACATTGTATGGTAGAATATTTTATATTTTTATTCCTTTGATCATTGTATTAAATTCAAATACAATTTTTTCCCATTACTAGTGGTATTACAACATATCTTATTCATCGGATCCAAGACCTGTGTGGTAAATTTTATTGTTTGTGAATTGTATTAGTTTAAGATATCTTAAACTAAGTTCTTTATTAAGTGTTTAAATACAATGTTTTTAGACTTACAATTCACCCCCGTCTAGTATTGTCCCATCTAATATACATATACATCTATATTATGATCCAACAATTGGTATCAGAGGAGGTTTCCACTATTTTCATATTACTTGATTTATTTCTTTCTAAAATTCATTTGAATTTATATTTAAAATCTTTTGTTTATAACTAATTCTACACTAGCATGTGGAGTGGAAAAATATTGTTTTATAAGATGGCAGGAATGAATATTGGATCAATTGACAATATAAACCCAATTAGAGAACCAATTTTTGATGGAAACAATTATGAGTATTAAAGAGATCTAATGAAGAATTTTGTAATTAATAATTGAGTGGAAAACATTGTCATGCTTTTTGATGAATACAAAATACCAGACAAAGAAATCAGAGCCTTCACCAACAAAGAGAAATTAGAATATCAACTAAATTACAAGGTACACAATACTTTATTGGGTTCGATGACCAAGAATATATATATATATATATATATATATATATATTCCGATATCATCATATGAATCAGCCAATTGTATCTGTAAGAAATTGGACGTCACACATTTTGGTACATCCAATGTTATAGAAACAAGAAAAGAAATTCCTTGAGAAGAATATCTTGGGTTTGTATTTCCTTATGGAGAACCATAATTCAAGGTGCACCAAATATTTATGAAAATCATCAACAATATTCAATCTATGGGTGAAAAAGGTCTTTATGATGAAGTTCTTTTGGACATGATAATTGATATAATCCCAAATGAGTGGGAATCAAAAGGGACATCAATTTAGGGGAATAGATAATTTACTCAAATAACTCTTGATGAATTTTTTGGAACCCTCTTATAGAATGAGAAAAGAATGAAAAGAGACGATGGTTTCAATAAAAAAAGAATTGTAATGGAAGTGCAACTTTTACTATTATATCCAATGACAAGACTCCAAAAAGGATAATAAGATCCAATTTTAAGAATGATATTGTTATATCAGAATCAAGTGACAGTGATCACTCAAAGAATGAGTTAGCTAATCTTTATTAAAGGATGAACACGGTTTTTGGATAGAAATAATTTCAATATAGATTAAAAAAGAAATATAGAAATGACAATAAAGACTCAAAAGTAACATGTTATGAATGTAAAAGAGAAGGTCATATTAGACCAGACTTTCCTTTGCTAAAAATAAAATACAAGAAGGATACACATTTTGAGAGAAACAATAAAAAGTATTACAAGTTAAATAGTAAGAAAGTCTTGAATGCAAATGATACTGGGAGTCAAATTGGTGGTGATTCATCAGACGAAACCTTATAATATGAATATTTTGGTTAGAAAAATATAGGACTCATAACCATACTACCTATTGAAAATCATTATTTCATGGACAAGGTACATAATGCTGAATATCTTATAAATATATCTTTAAATTCAAATTATCTTGATGAGAAATATTCTGAATCTTCTGATGAAGAATCTTCATTAGTAGAGGATAATTTACCTTCATTTTAAGAAGTATAAATATTTTTCCAAATTACCTGAGAATGAAAATTCCAAACTCAAGAAAATTATTGATACGGAAAATTATAGTGTATCTATTCTAACAAAAGAAGTGTCAGATATTTCAAATGATCTTGATGAGAAAACTCTTTATTTTCAAAATATTTAAAAAACCATTATGAAATTAAATTCGGAGAAGGATAAACTTTCTAGGTACTTTTAACAACATGATTTAAATAATTTTTTTTTGAAACTAAAAACAATTCCAAAATAATTTTTTTTTCTGAGAATGGTAATATAGTCATTAGACTAATATCTAAAATCTTTTCTCTTAAGAAACTTTTATAAATCTTTAATACTAGAAAGAAACAATTTGAAAAAATTTATTCTTAAATTCTCCCTCTAAGGAATAGTTTTGTAATTGGTTATACTCATCAAAAACCTTTTTTAGTCACAATTATTCGGTTCCCCAAAATGCTATATTATGCACTAAATGTCAATGTGGTAGACATTAGGAAATAAATTATTATCTTAATAAAACTCAATCTTTAGGATTTAATAAGTCTCATTTTGTAAAATAAATTTGGTTTCCTAAAATTATTTTATCTAAAATTTTTTGATCCAAAAAAATTTGGGCTCCAAAAAACTAATTGTTTCTTTTTCACGAAAACAAGAAGTGTACCAACAACAATAACATTTGGTACATGGATAATGGTTGTTTTCGACCCATTATAGGACACAAATATTTCTTTAATAATATTATGGAAATGAAAGGTGGAAGAGTGACCTTAAGAGATAATACTTAGTAAAAGATCATTGGTATAAGTAATATTGTTCTTTTAGGAAATGTTTAAATTTTAAATGTTTTGTTTGTCAAAGGTATTAAGAAAAACCTTATAATCATAAGTCAATTATGTGATGAAGGACACCTTTTGATTTTTTGGAGTGATAAATGTTTAGCTCACAATTCCAAGAATGAATTAATACTTTCTGTCCATAGGCATGAGAATGTATACACAATCAACATAGAAGACCTCAGGAGACAATACTTACCTTGCTTAAGTGAAATGGAAGACCAATATAGGTTATGGAATAGAAGGTTAGGACACCGTAACTTTAATAAATTTTTTAAACTCTCAAAGAAAAGACTTGTTAAGGATCTACCATATCTAAGGTATGATTCTTCAAAAGTCTGTAACCCTTTTCAATATGGAAAGCAACATAAAAAAACATTAAATTAATCAATTAAGTTTCAACTTCTAATGCATTACAGTTAGTTCACATAGATATTTTTAGTCCTACACAAACGGGAAGAATTGGAGGCATGTAATATGTATTTGTTTTAGTTGATGAATACACTAAATTTATATGGTCCAATTTTCTAGCAAATAAGTCTGAAGACCTTTTCTATTTCAAAACATTTAAGGCCCAAGTTAAAAATGAGAAAAACCTACCACTATTAACTATTCGTGGTGATCATGGCAGAGAATTTCAAAATATGTATTTTGAAACCTTTTGTAGTAAGAATTTATTACTCACAACATTTCTTCCCTAAGAACCCATCAACAAAATGGTATTATTGAAAGAAGAAATCATATTCTTCAGGAAATTAAAAGAACCATATTGAGTGAATACCCAATTGCTAATCATTTCTGGGCTAAATCTATTTGTACTGCATGTTATACTATAAATCATGTTTTAACTAGACATTTTATTAATAAAAAACCTTATGAATTGTGGATTGGAAAAAAAACCAAAGTCTCTTACTTCAAAGTATTTGGATACAAAGTATTCATATTGAATAATAAAGATAATTTGCATAAATTTTTACCCAAATCTATTGAAGGAATATTTATAGGTTATTCCACTATGTCTATGGTTTATAGAGTTTTCAATAAAAAATCATGTACTGTTGAGTAAACTATGTAATGCTCCGACACTATTTACCCAGAGTCGGTGCATTATTACAAAACATTGGCATGATCACAAGGAATAATGTCCTGAAAGACTGGTCGGTTTAGTATCCTTGGATGTACTAGATAAAAACATATGTTTTACATTACATTATTGTAATGAAAAACAATGAAATTAAGTCTCCTTTCAACACATTAATATCCCTTATACTATCCCTATAAGTCATTCCTAATATAAATCTTCACATCCTAGGAAAAAATAAAACATAAGAAAGGGGTGAGCACAGATGCTCAGTAAGGATAACAATATAGTGGAAACTTTCATAAATAAGCACAAACATTTAAGGAAATGTATAAGACTATAACACAATCCTTTTAAACTTAAACTTTATAATAATATGGAAAAGATAAATCAAATAATGTGATTTACTTATTTACATGGATATTCTACTAGTTTAATAGTCACATGTAATATCAATAGCCAATTTCGTATTGATGGAATGCATAATGTCAGACATCATAACCACATAGTCAAGGCCTTGTGCCAACACTACAAATAAGACTTTGTTAAGGCCTTATACCAAGATACTAGTTTGTCTCATGTGACCTACCGATTCATTGAGAAGCTAAAGCGGGCTCCACACGTTTCTTACTAAGTCCAATGCATTTCTTATATGAAAAGGCTGAAACATAACATAAAAAATTGTATTAAAACTAGCATACGAAATTTCAATACATTAACCATAAACCATGAATGGTATAAAAATATCACAAAACCGTCAATGTAATATGGAATATTTTATCATAACAAATCAACTTCAAACAAGCTTAAAATCCAACAAAGGATTTTGACATAGATGACATCAAAACTATTTGAGATAAATGTATCTTTATATTTTAAAGTCATTTAAAAGTAATTTAATTTTAAAAGGAAACATTTATTTTAAAAATATTTTTTATAATATTTTAAGGGAGTCTTAGAAGGTTATATAACAATAGAAAATATCCACACCCTCCGTATAAGTTAAAAAACATTCTTTCCTTAATTTTGTCGAAAAGGTCGTAAAGGACCTTATTTAGAAAACGAAGAAAATATTCCTTTATAAAAATATTATAAAAAGTCAATCAAGGGTATAAATGACTTTTACCCATATTCTAGGAAATAGTAAATTTTTTTTGAAATACATTTTTAAGAAACACGAATGTGGATGATAAAGAGGTCCCAATAGATACTCACGTATAAATGACCTCGGATAATGGAGATATTGTAGAATTAACCATTACCTTGTAGTTTTCATTGATTGAGGTTACGCTAACCTCTAGTATAATAGTAAAATAATTGTAATTAAATTATACAAGAAACACATACTTAAATATGATATCATATGTGATCTTCTAATATTTCTTTGTTAATAATATTTCAGTAGTATCATTGTTTCAGGTGTTAAATGATTCGTTTTACTACATATGTTTTGTTAAATAAGTCATATTTGTTAAGGATAAGATGTATTAGATTAATATACAGAACTATATTAAGTTCTTAAACATTATTTTTAATCATAAAATTAAATTTATTCTTGAATGGTTACGATGGGGAATGAATCTCATCGTGTTCGTGGAGATGGTAATTCATAGGAACACCCGAGCGACAATACCATTCGATTGATGGTGGAATCATATGTAATTTGTTGGTATATAATATATAAAGAATCATTAAAATGTTATATTTATTAATTACATCAGTTATACTCATTATTATACCCATCCAAATAATGAAGTGTTTGAATAACAAACTACACCATGACGTGGAGATGGTAAGCCGTACATACACACGTATGGTGACTTGTCATTCATAGGATAAATAGAATAATGAATATGGTTGTACCATATTTATAATAACATCATTTTATGTATAAGGTACTATAGTTATTATTTTAGTATGGAAACAATAAATAAAGAGGAATTGGAAGAAGGAAATAAGGCCTCTAGTTCTAATTGAGGGTAGTTTGGAGGATATTTGATTAGGGTTTGTCTGATCCAAATGGATTTTAAGGTGTGATTTTGAGAGAAGGGGAAGTACCCTTTTATAAAAGTAGTGAGGGTCACTTTAGGAAAAGCTTGAAATATTATTTCATTATACAATCATATTCGATTTATAATAGATAAAAAAGGATTTATTTCAAGGATAAGGTGTATATTGGTCTAAAACCTCTCAACCAATAGGTTTTAAATAGGCTTAGGTCACCATATTGACCTTATCTTTTAGACTTAACTCTTAGTTAAATAGTTTAACTTTTACCTTTCATTATTGTATTATTATAATAAATGGTTAATAAACTTACTATAAAAAGACAAGAGAACCCCAATGGGTTAATTATTTATATATCTAACCTTATCTAAGTCATTTAGATGAACCTTATATTTTTAGGAATATTATATCAATTAATGATATAGTATTTGTTTTAAAAACTCATTTATGTCAATTTTGACACTATTTGATATTTTGTTTTTGTGAAAGTCATAACAAAATTATCGCTTAAAATTTTTTAATCAACTTTAAAATTTCATATTAAACTTGAAAATTAGTTTAATTTTTCATAATACTCAATTTACATTTATTTTAATATTTATAATATCAATTATTTTAATCTTTCAATAATAAGGTAATTACTCTATCACCATTGTGTCATAAATAAATTTAATTATTTAATGTATAAAAATTATAAATAAAATACCATTATGTAGAAAATATTTTTATCTTTATAATGAATATTTATAGTCAAATTTATCTTATGTATAAACCTATATTATAAATGGTTTAGTTATTAAACATTGAATTTAACACTTTTAACTATTCTTTAAATAAAATAATAATAAATGTCCTAATCTAATACAAGTGAACCAAAAAGATCATATTTTATTCCTAAGGTTGATTTTGGTCGAAATACACTTATTCAATAGAATTAGGACATGTTTTAGTGTAATTATAATATCATTTTTACCTTTAATTACTTTATTTACTTTTAACCATGGTAAATAAAAGTCAAAAGTTATTATTCACCAAAAATTATTTTCATCTTATTGAACCAAATTTTACTTACTGATATCAACCATGTCTCTAAGATTTTTGAAATTCAATTCGTAGAAGAAGTAAAATTATGTGTTATGCAAATTTGCAAATGCGCCTAGAAGGTGGGTAAAAGACGGTAAAAAGTTCAATAAAATTTTATATATAAAATATTATTATAAAACAACTCTGTTTAATTAAATTGAACATATATAGGTATTATTTATCTATTTTTACCTAAAATAAATTTAAATAAAATAATTAATTATTTAAATAAAATGTTAGTTTGAAACAATAATGCAGTGTTTTTCACTATTCATTAAAAATTTAAAGTTTTCAGAAAATACCAAAAATTCCCACTAAGATAATTTTGATATTTAGAATCCCAAAATGAAGTCCATTTTGAAAAATAAAATTTATAAAATTTTAAAAAGTAGGTATTATTATTCATAACAGATAGTTTGATTGGTCATGGTGTGTTAGAACTCGAAGTTGTGTACAGTGCAAGCTATCATATTATTCAAAGAGAAGCATATCGTGGAAGCTTGGGGTGTTACATTTTTTCTCCTTCAAATAATTTCATCCTTGAAATTTTTAGAATATTAATGCAAAAAAAAAATAATCAGGTGGTTCTTCATCATAAGTTCCTCGGGTTCCCACGTTGCCTCTTCCATCTTATGGTTTCTGCATAAAACTTTCACCAGATGAGTCATATGGTTTCACAATACTTGTTCTCTAGTATCAATAATTCTGATAGGATCTCCGCAATAAGACAGGTCGAGTTCTAGTTCTATTTCTTCATAGGTGAGTACATGTATTCGGTCAGGCATGTATTTTCTCAATTGTGATATGGGGAACACATCATGAACTTTGGAGAGACTTGGAGGCATTCCCAAACAATAAGTTACAACTCCAATTTGTTCTAGAATTTCGAAAGGTCTGATGTACATGAGACTTAATTTTCCCTTCTTAGAGAATCGTATAACACCCTTCCCTGGATATACCTTCAAGAAAACATGATCTCTTACTTGAAATTCCAAATCTTTCCTTTGGTTATCGACATAGCTCTTTTGCCTACTTTGATCTGCTTTGATGTGGTTTTGGATAACCTTCACTTTTTCCATTGTTTCCTCAACAAGTTCTAGGCCTACGAGTTTTATTTTTCAAACATCATCCCAACAAGTTGGTGTGTGACATCTCTTTCCATATAACGCTTCATATGGTGGCATATGAATACTTTAATGGAAGCTATTGTTATAGAAAAATTCTACCATAGGTAAATATTTAACCCACATAACATGAAAGTCATGTGAGCAAGATCTGAACATGTCTTCTAATGTTTTAATAGTCTGATATGATTGTCTATCATTTTGAGGGTGGTAGGCAGTGCTTAAACGAAGTTCAGTATCCAAGGGCTTCTGAAGACTTTTCCAAAATCTGGATGTAAAATGGGGATCACGATCAGAAACAATCGATATGGGTACAACTTCATTAATATATAGTCTTTCTAAACTTTTAATTGGTAAATATTCTCTTATATCAAGAAAATTTGATGACTTCGTAAGTTGATCAACAAGGCTCCATATTCCATTATTCCTTCTAAGAGTCTTTGGTTGTCCCATAAAAAAGTCCATCGTAATATCATCCCATTTACACTTAGGTATGGGAAGTGGATTCATGAGTCCTCTAGGATGTTGTCTTCCGGCCTTCACCTGTTGACAAACCATACATCTTGACCCATAGTCAACAATCTCCCTCTTCATGTTTTCCCACCAAAAATGTTCCTTCAAATCTCTATACATATTAGTGATACCAAGGTATATAGAAAAATTGGAGCTATGATCATCATCCAAAAATTCCCTTTTTAGATCAGGCATGTCCGGAACACAAATTATCTTCCCAAATTTCAAAATCAAATCTTCATATACGAAGTCGATCAATCTACCATTATTCACAACTTTAATTTTATTTTCAAACTTCTTATCATTAGTCTCAGAACATTTTATCCTTTCTAGTAAAAATGTTTTGGCAACCATTTGAAAATGTATTGATGTTTCACCTGCTATGATTATTCCAATATCCATCTTTACAAGATCCATGAATGTAGGATCCCTTTAAACTCTCATCTTGTTCAAAACTCCAAGATCCTTTCTGCTAAAATCATCTTCCACCTTATTTTCCTTCTCTGGGTGGTAGTTTATAGTGCAATCATAATCTTTGAGTAGTTCAAGCCATCACCTTTGCCTCATGTTGAGTTATTTTTGTGAGAAACTTTACTTCAAACTCTTGTGATTGGTACATATCTCACATTTTTACTATATATATAGAGTCTATATATCTTAAAAGAAAATATTATAGTTAATAACTCAAGACCATGAGTGGGATAGTTTTTTTATGAATTTTTAGCTGTCGTGATTCATAGGCAATAACTCTATCATTCTACATAAGGACACAACTAAGTCATTTCTTTGAAGCACCACAATAAATAACAAACCAATAATTCCCTGATGGTAGAGTCAAGATAGAAGCATTGAATAATCTTCTCTTCAGTTATTCAAAACATTCTTCACTCTCTTTTTTCCAAAAAAATTTAACCCCTTTACATGTGATCTTGGTTAATGGTTTTGCCTATTGGGAAAAATTCTGGACGAAACATCTATAATAACCTACTAAACTAATAAAACTACGTACCTCAGTTATACTCGTTGGTTCTAGTCATTCTTGTGTTGCTCTTGTATTAGAAGGATCAACAGAAATTCCATCCTTAGATACAATATGGCCATGAAAATAAATTTCCTGAAGCCAGAATTCACACTTACTAAACTTCCTATATAATTCATTTCTTCTGAGGGTTTTCAGAATAGTGTGCAAATGATTTTCATGATCTTCATAGATTTGTATTAAACTAAGATATCATAAATAAATAACACTACAAATTCATAAATATATTCCTTGAAAACTATATTCATTAGATCCATGAAGACAGAGGGTGCATTAGTTAGTCCAAAAGGCATTACTGTAAACTCATAATGCACGCACCTGGTTTGAAATGTTATTTTCCGAATGTCTTCCTTATTCACACACAACTGATGGTATCCTGATCAAAATTCAATCTTTGGAAAATATTGAGCTCCATGATGTTGATCAAATAAATCATCAATGCGAGGTAGGGGATACTTATTATTTATTGTTATAACATTGATCTCCCTATAGTCATTGCACAACCTCATAGATCTATCTTTCTTCTTAACAAAAAGAACATGGGATCCCCATGGAGAATCACTAGGGTGAATAAATCCTTTATTACTCAATTACTCTAGTTGTTTCTTTAGTTTCACTAATTTCACAATGGCCATTATATTAGGGTTCTTTGATATGGGCCTTGAACCAGGAATTAAATCCATAGAAAACTCAATTTCTCATTCTGTAGGATGTCTAGGTAAATCCTCTAGAAACACATCAACATATTCTTTCACAATAGATATGTCCTCTATTTGAACATTATTTTCCTAACCAATAGTTATTTCATTCTCTTACTCCATAATAATTGAATTTAGTAGAGCTACAAGGGGTGGATCTAGATAAGAATAAGGTGGTGACGTTTTTTCTCTAAATATAAGTTACTTATTATAATCATCAAACATTGTAACCTCCTTCTTACAATAAATTTTCACATAATGGTACGAAATCCAATCCATACAAAGGATTATATCAAATTAAATCATTGTTATAACAATTAGATCAATAGATAACGAACATTTATATGCCTTAATGGGGATGGATTCACAAAACCTTGTTGTAATGATACTTCCCTTAAGATTTTTGACCAAAAACTCCATTGTTAAATAAAATTAGAAATATCTAATTTTTTTAGAAAACTGGGTAGATATGAAACAATGAGATGATATCGAATCAAATAAATAATTGTCTAAATTCAAGGAAACCATTAAATTACCTGCCACCATGTCATTCGGAGCTTCAACCTCAACAGTAGTGATCACATAAGCTTGGCCTTTCTCCCTTGGCCTTTTCATAGGTAAGTTTCCTTGGCGCTTAGAACATTCATTTTCATAAATACCCATTTCTCTACAATTGAATAATTCAACATTCAAAACCACTTTCTTTCCCTTTTCATCATGAGCTTGGTGGAATTTTTCACCACACTTGTAACTGACTCCCATTCCCTTTGGTAAGTACCAGGGTGTTTCTTCCCACATTTACCACAGGATGAAAATTCAACATTTCCCTTATTCCCCTTATTTCTATTTCGAGAGTGTTCATTAGATCTATTCTTCTCTTTATTTTCTTTAAAGTTGTAAGACTTAGAGAATTCCTTTTCTGTCTTGATAGAACATGCGACAATATCTTCATTTGATGAGAAGGATTGTGAGACTAATTCTCAATGAATAAATGGTTTTAACCCATCAAAGAATCGATCAATATTACTCCTTTAGTTACTCATATAATCTACTGCATGCCTTACTAACCTTGTAAAGTTAGCCTCATACTTTGAGACATTTTCATCCTTCTTTTACCTCAAACTCAGAAATTATCTTTCCATATCCACTAGATGGCCATGTGGAAAGTATTTTTCTAATAAAAGATCATTAAACTCCCTCCATTATATATTTTGTAATTCTTCATCTTCCTTTGTGTTTTGAATTAATAACCACCATTGATCTACATATCCCATGAGGAGATAAACTGCCATGATTTTTCCCCTTTTGCTACTCCCCAATTCATGAAATATTTTCTCTATGGAACATATCCATTTCTCAAATAAAAATGGATTTGTAGTCACATTGAATATTGGTGGTTGTTTCCTCATGAAACGGTCCAACATTGATCCTCCGCGTTGTGGATCATGGTTCTCCATATGGGTAAGGTTATTATTCATAACCTGAGTGAGTTGTCCATTTAAGGTTATAAGTTGTTCAACACCGATTGCATCACCATCTCCAATATATTTATCTTAAGTAGGAGGGAAATCCATACATGAATTATGTGCATTGATATAGTTTCCATTCTTTCCACTAGGAGCCATTTCTAAACAATGGTATACACTAGATTAGTTTATGAATCACAATACATAATTCCAAAATTATAAAACACTTAACATAAATTGAACAGTTTATGGATATAATCTATAGTCATAAAAATGTTATCTTTGATGAGGTATACACTCATAAATCCCTCATAATGGTTTGTAAAGAAAATGTGAATTATCCTAAGAATATCCTCAGGAGTGTCGTAACCAAGAGTGCAGTAAGTCTCATTGTCGTGTACTAAAAAACCCCTGGTCAAGACCGAAACTCCTTGTTAGAGTTTTCCCTCCTAGGTACATCTGTTCCAGAGCCGCCTCTACCTGATCATATCCAGACAGGGATGTATTTCTTGGAAAACTCACAAAATCTATACATTACCAAAATTCTAAGATGTTTTTTCTATACTAATCCTCAAATTCTATCTTAGGGTAATGTTCTATAATCAGAGTTTTTCTAAATCTAGTTTCCAGGTTTGTACTAAAATTCCTCTGATACCAACTATAACGCCCCGACCCTAGTTACCCAGATTCGATGCATTATTACATAACATTGGTATGATCACAAGGAATCTTGTCCCGAAAGACCGATCAGGTTAGTAGACTTGGAATTACTAGATACAAACATAAGTTTTACGTTACATTATTGAAATGAAAAACAACAAAATTATGTCTCCTTTGAACACGTTCATCCCCCTAAGACTATCCTTGCAGTTCATTCATAACATACTTCTTCACATCCTGGGAAAAAATAAAACATAAGAAAGGGGTGATCTCAAATGCTCCGTAAGGATAACAATATAATGAAAAAATTCATAAATAAACATAAAAATTTAAGGCAATTTACGATACTGAAACACAAGTCTTTTATACTTAAACATTAACATAATTTGGAAAAGATAAATCAAATAATTCAATTTACTTATTTAAATGGATATTATACTAGTCTAATAATCACATGTAATATCAATAGCCAATTTCATAATGACAGAATACATAATGTCAGACATTATAACCACATAGTCAAGGCCTCATTCCAAGAATAGAAATAATATTTTTTTAGAGGCCTTATTCCAAGACACTAGTTTGTCTCATGAGACCTATCGATGCATCGAGGAGCTATAGCAGGCTCCACCTGTCACTTACTAAGTCCAATGCATTCCTCATATGAAAATGTTGAAATGTAACCTAAAAATTCATATTAAAACTAGCATAAAAAATGTCAATACTTTAACCAGAAATCATGAATTGTATAAAAATATCACAACCATAGTTAAAAATATCATAAAACCATCAATATAATATGGAAGATTATATCATAATAAATCAACTTTAAATAAGCGTAAAATCCAACAAAGGATGTTGACATAGATGAAATCAAAACTATATGAGAGAAATATCTCTTTCTATTTTAAAATAATTTAAAATTCCTGTAATTTTAAAAGAAAACATTTATTTTGAAAATATTCTTATAATATTTTAAGGGAGGCTTCAAAGGTGTTATATTAGCGTAAAATATCCACACCCACCGTATAAGTAAAAAAACAATTCTTTCATTAATTTTGTCGAAAAGGTTATAAAAGACCTTGTTTCGAAAATTATGGAAAGATTCCTTTATAATAATCTTATAAAAAGTACGAAAAGGGTATAAATGAATTTAAACCATAGTCTAGGAAATATTACAAATGTTTTGAAATACATTTTTAAGAAACACAGATGTGGATGATAAAGAGGTCCCGGTAGATACTCGCGTATAAAAAACCTCAGATAATGAAGAGATTGTAGAATTAACCATTACCTTGTACCTTTACTTGATCAAGGGTATGTTAAACTCTAGTATAATAGATAAATCATTGTTATTAAATTATACAAGAACCACATACATAAAAATGATATCATATATGATCTTCTAATATTTCTTTGTTAATAATATTTCAGTAGTATTATTGTTTCGGGTGTTAAATGATTTGTCTTCCTTTATATGTTTTGTGATTAAATTCATATTTTTTATTTATAGGATGTATTTTATTCATATATAGAATTATATTAAGTTCATAAACATTATTTTTAATCATAAAATGAAATTTATTCTTGAATGGTTATGATGGGGAATGAATCTCATCACGTTCGTGGAGACGGTAATCTATACGTTCACACGAACGACAATACCATTCTATTGATGGTGGAATTGTATGTAATTGGATGGTATATTATATATAAAGAGTCATTAATATGTTATATTTTTTATTTACATATGTTATATTCATTATTATACCTATCCAAATAATAAAGTGTTTGAATAACAAACTACACCACGACGTGGAGACGGTAAGCCGTACGTACGCAGTATGGTGACTTGTCATTCATAGGATGGATAGAATAATGAATATGCTTGTAACATATTTATAATAAAATTACAATATTTATAAGGTACGGGATTTATTATTTTGGTATGGAAACAACAAATAAGGAGGAAGTGGAAGATGAAAAGAACTCTGAAAGAGGTGGTCAAATTATTACCTCTTCTTCGGGTGTTTCCTTTTAATTTGATCAAAAGTGCTCCTTAAGTTGTCTTTCTGATCAATGTAATGCATCTAGGTATAAGTTAGTGTAGTTGGGAGGATATTTGAGCAGGGTTTGGGCAATCCCAATGGCTTTGGAGGTGTGATTTTGAGAAAAGGGGAAGTACCCTTTTATAAGAGAGGTGAGGGTCACTTTAGGAAAAGCTTAAAATATTATTTTATTATACTATAATATTCGGTTTATAATGTCTTAAAAAGGATTTATTTCAAGAATAAGGTAGGTATGGGTCTAAATTTTTTCAAAAAATAGGTTTTAGATAGGTTTATGTCACCATATTAACCTTATCTTTTAGAGTTAACGCTTAGTTAAATAGTTTAACTTTTACCATGTATTATTGTATTATTATAATAAATGGTTAATAATATTACTATAAAAGGCCAAGATAACCCCAAGTGGTTCACTATTTATATATATAAGCTTATATAAGTTCTTTTTTGAAACATTAGATTTATAGGAATATTATATCAATTAATAATATAGTATTTTTTAAAAAACACATTTATGTCAATTTTGACACTATTTGGTATTTTGTTTTTTTTGAAAATCATAACATCTTTATCACTTCATAAAAAATTTATTTAATCAATCCTAACATTTTATATTAACCTTTAAAATTAGTGTAATTCATCATAAGTCTCAATTTAAATTTATTTTAATATTTATAATATCAATTATTCTAATCTTTCAATAATAAGGCAATTACTACATCATCATTGTGTCATAAATAAATTTAATTATTTAATGTCTAAAAATTATAAATATAATAAAATTATGTATGAAATATTCTTATATTTATAATGAATATTTATTATTGAATTTATCTTATGTATAACCCTATATTAGAAATGGGTTAGTTAGTAAACATTGAATTTAACACTTTTAACTCTTCTTTAAATAAAATAATAATAAATGTCCTAATCTAATCCAATTGGAATAAAAGAATAATATTTTATTCCTATGGTTTATTTTGGTCGAAATACACTTATCTAATTGAATTAGGACATGTGTTAGGGTAATTATAATATCATTTTTACCTTTAATTACCCTATTTACTTTTAAATATGGTAAATAAAAGTCAAAAGTTACTATTCACCAAAAATTATTTTCATCTTATTGAACCTCATTTTACTTACTGATGTCAACTATGTCTCTAAAATTTCTGAAATTAAATTTCTAAAAGCTGTGAAATTATATTTTATGCAAATTTGGAAATGCTCCTAGAAGGTGGGTAAAAGACGATAAAAAGTTCAATACAATTATATATATATAATAATATTATAAAATGTCTCTATTGAATTAAATTAAAAATATATAGGTATTATGTATCTAGTTTTTACTGAATATAAATTTAAATAAAATAACTAATTATTTAAATAAAAAGTTGGTTTTAAACAATAATGCAATTTTTTTCACTATTCATCAACAGACTAAAAGTTTTCAAAAAAATACAAAAAATTCATCCTAAGATAATTTTGATATTTTAAATCAAAAAATGAATTTCATTTTGAAAAATAAAATTTATAAAATTTCAAAGAGTGGGTATTACTATTCATAACATCTAGTTTGATTGGTCATGGTGTGTTAGACCTCGAAGTTGCGTACAACAAAAGCTATCATATTATTCAGAGAGAAGCGTAGTGTGGAATCTTGGGGTGTTACAAACAGTGCATGTCAAATTTGATGAAACTAACCCCTTTGTTTTTAAACAACTCTTACCTACATCAACTGATGTATTTTCACAAATTTATTGTCAACCTTTGATTGAAAACTCTTCAGAAAAGGGAAATACTCAGGAAAATGTTTTTGAAACATTTAACCTCGAAGACTTTCTATCTTATGTTGATGAACAGGTTTTAAAAAACCCAAATCAATTGTTTCTTTGGAATCATCTTAGTGATAATATCATTGGTGATGTAAATCAACCTATAAGAACCAGAAATTCCTTGATAAATGAAATAGAACATATTTCTTTTCTATCTCAATTTGAACATAAAACTTAGAATGAGGCCTTAGGTGATAAACATTGGATTAAAGCAATGCAAGATGAACTAAATGAATTCAAAAGGAATCATGTCTAGAACATGGATGAAAGACCTAAAGAAATGACTATAATTGGTGTAAAATGAGTTTTTAGAAACAAATGTGATGAAAATGGAGTCATTCTAAGAAATAAAGGAAGAATTGTTTCTAAGGGATATAATAAACAGGAGGGAAGAGACTATGAAGAAACCTATGATCCAGTTTCTATACATGAATCTATTCGAATTATATTAGCCTATGCAGCATACTTTAATTTCAATCTTTTTCAAATGGATGTAAAATGTTTTTTTCTTAATGGTTTTGTACAAGAATAAGTTTTTTTAGAACAACATACTGGTTTTATAAATTCAAAACATCCTGATCATGTTTTTAAACATACCATATATTTATATGGCCTTAAAAAAGCCCCTAGAGCATGGTATGATAGACTTACAAGATTTATTTTACGAAAAAATTATGAAAAAGGTACTATAGACCCAACTATTTTTATAAAAATTGAAAAAAACATTTTGATTATTCAAATCTATGTTGATGACATTCTATTCGGATCAACTCAACAATCTTTAACTGATTCTTTTGCGAATCTAATGAAATATGAGTTTGAAATGAGTATGGTGAGTGAGTTAAAATTCTTTTTAGGTTTTCAAATATCCCGAAAACCAGAAGGAACCTATATATATCAACATAATTATATCAAAGACTTACTAAAAAAGTATGGATTTGACAATACTAAAAGTATTAGCACTTCAATCAGTACCTCAAATACAATTTATCTTGATGAAGCTGAGAAACTAGTGGATCAAATATATTTTAGAGGTATGATAGGAATTTTGTTATACTTGACATCTATTCATCTAGATTTAATGTTTTTAGTATGCATATGTGCAAGATACTAATCTAACTCATAAAGAGTCTCATTTAAAAGTAGTGAAATTATTTTTTTCACTACTTAAAGGGAACTATGGATTTAGGACTATTCTATTCTTCTAGAAATTATTTATGTTTGGAAAAGTTTTCCAGATGATGACTTTGGTGGTTGTAGAATTTATAGAAAAAAGTACATTAGGAATATGTCATTTCATAGGAGATTCTTTGGTTTCTTGGTCTTTTAGAAAACAAAACTCAATAGAACTTTCCACTACTGAAGCTGAATATATAGAAGTTAGAAGTTATGCTCAGGTGTTGTGGATGCAACAAACACTCACTGATTATGGCATGAGTTTTTCCAAAACTCAAATACTATGTGACAATACTAGTGCCATTTCTCTTAGTAAAAACCCTTCACATCACTCATGTGAAAAACACATAGATATTAGGCAACACTTTCTTAGGGATCCCATACAAAAAGAAGATATTATTTTAAAATTCATCGGAATATAAGAACAAATTGCTGAAATTTTCACAAAACCATTATCTTCTAATAGATTTAAATACATTAAATGGATACTAGGAATGATCACTGTAAAGTAATTATTCACATATATTTCTTGTTTAACTTATTTCCTTACATTAAGTTACTCCTTTTCAAAGGGGGAGTATACATAATTTTATCAGTTTCATATTTTAATTTTATGATTATTGGTTTTACCCTCTATGTTTTTAAGTTTTATGTTTATCAATTTTACCCTATATGTTTTTTAGTTTTATGTTTATCGGTTTTAATCCTTTCAGTTTTATTTCATTTACATGTATCCATTTTTCTTTATCAGCTTTGCCTTATCGGTTTTTCACTTATAGTTTCTACATGAATATTGGTTTGACTATAATTGGTTTTACTTATTAGTTTTTATAGTTTATTGGTTTCACTTTTTAGTTTTACAAGTTTATCAGTTTCATGATTTTTTTCTTTTCTCTATTTCATGTTTTAGCTTCATAATTATATGTACTAGATTATACTATTGGTATTGTGATACTTTTTTAGTACTAAACTACCGACATTGATATACTTTATCGATACTGGATTATCAGTGTTGTATTACATTGTCAGTACTAGACAATCATTATTGTATTATTCTATCAGTACTAAATTATCAGTACTAGCCTATTTGATTTTATTGGTTTTAGAATTATTATTTGTTTTACATTTTTATTGTTTGTATTGTTTTCATAATAACAATATATTGAAACCAATACATCTATCCAGATACACTGAAAGGTAAAATTTCTAAAGCTTTATTTTGGTTGTTTAATTAGTTTTTTTCTTATTTATTTCTTTTCTTTATTAATCAGTTTTAGTGTGAATACATTTTTTTTCTTTTAAGGAAAACCTCAAGAGTTTGAAATCATTCTCAACCATTAGATCTTTTAGATCTTATCATGACCTTCAATTTCTTTTTAAAAGAACCTGTCCCACATCGAACTCATTTGTTTTTTTCTCAAAAGTCTAGTTTCTTTATAAATAGTCATCATGGTTTGTAATTAGTTCTTACCTCAGTTTTCTTAATCAGAGGTCTACTCAGCTTTCTGAACTAGGAAAATTTCGTTGTTCGAGTTAGTATTTCATGATTTATTCTACTTCTTCATCTACCAAATAAATTTCTCAAAAATAATTTTCTTTGATGACCTTTCAAGATGAAAGGTTAGTCTTCTATGATTTATATAAGGCCTTTGATTCTTCTTTAAGAAGTATTATTAGCTTCCAAGGTTGGGAATCCATTTGTGTGGAAATACCGAATTTAGATCTGGATTTTGTTAATCCTGATGAGGTACTACAATTTTATAAATAACTAGAGATAGACAAGGATCTTAAGATTTAATTTATGATGTATGAAAATAAGTATAAAACCTCCATAAAACAAGCATCTATGTTTCTAGGTGTTCCATTTGAGGGAGATACACTATGCCCATCTCATAAATTACCAGAATCTGATGGAACTATTTATAAGTATAAAGCTGAAGAATCACTTTTTGTGATTCATGAGGATAAGAGAAAAGTAAGTCATTTATCAGAAGATAATAGACTCATATCCCTCTAGATGTAATGGGTTTTTTGCTGATAAAGGGTGAAAAGAAAGCTTTAAAAGTTTCAGATGTGTATGTCCTTGATTATTTGGTGAACATGAGAAAGTTCAACCTTGTGTGATTTATCTTAATGACCGTTAAGAAGCTCAAATCTAGTGCTATAAAATCATAGCTGATCATATTTCCCACCATTATTAGTAAGTTTCTGAAAGAATGATTGAACTTGTGTAATGTTGCAATCAAGTCAGATTTGACATCTTTCAAAGAGCCATTAATTAGTAAGGATACCATAAGGATGATCAAGTTATAAATCAATCCTGAATCGAAAAAGATTGAAAAATATCTGGATGTCAAGAAAGAAAAGTAAGTAGTTAAAGGTAGTGAGAAACATTCTAATCCATCCAAGACAACTTCGAATAAAAAAAAATTAGTTAAGATTAAAACTCTCAATCCATCAAATAAACAAAAGGTTGTATCCAATGAGTTTTCATCCAAATAGAGAAAGAAAAATAAATAAAGGAAAGAAGGGCATCCTCAATTTAGCTTTGATCCAGCTGAATCATTGGATTTAAAAATAAGACCAGTAGAGGATTTTAAAGAAGAATAAAAGAAGAAGAGAAATAATAATAGGGGAAGAAGAAATAGAAGTGAAAGATAAAGAATAATAAAACAAGAGGGGTCATACTGTAGAGTCCTTATAAGTTCCATCATTTGTTTATCCATCACATGATCCTCATCCTTCCAAGAAGGCTTCTCAAAGGGTTTTCTCCAAAAATTTATTTTGATTTCAGATAAAGAGGAGGAAGAATTCAATAAGAATCAAAATTAGCTAACTCATGTGATCAGCACTAAGACTCATTTAAGTAATCTCCCACAATACACTGAATACACAGATTCTGAAAGAATAATCACTGTGAAAGGAATTCAGTACATAGAAAAATCGTTGAATATATTGGAGAAGATGATAATTTTCTTTCCAAATATTGAATCCATATTAGAAATCATTTAAAATACACATAATGATAGAAAAGACTATTTTAAGGTTCTGATGGACAAGTTTTATGTCTTGAATCCAATTTCATGATTTTCAAGGAACGTGCTGCTGAGCATAGTAAGTCTTGGAATAAGGTTGTGAAGTAGTCATACAATGTTGATGATAGTCTCAATAATCATCTAGAAAAATGGGATGAATTGTTACATCGGGTAAATGTTATCAACTCTATGTATCAAAAGATGGTTGTGGATTTGAATGAAAAACTTGAAGTCCTTAAAAGAGAAAGTACCTCTCAAGGAATAGTCTCTCAAGATCTTGTTGGTTTAAAGGAATAATTGGATAATGAGAGTAATGAGATTGTTTGACTCTCAAATAGCGTTGTTATCCTAGAGAAGGCCTACAAACTCAGGTCAAATGATTTCAATAACCAAGAATCAAGACTTAATGCTGTGGAAGAAATTTATAAGCTTCATGAATATAGGCTCTAGAAACAAGAAAGGGTTATTTCTGAACAAGATGAGAATATAAAGGCTCAACAAGAAGCTCTAGACAAACTCTTGTTGGATAGAAAAGAGTTTAAGAAGATGAATCTCTTGATGTTTAATCTTTTGGAAAAACAAAAGGGGAAATAATGATGTTTCAACTCTTGTGGTAATGAAATTTTCTTTCAAGTAATAATTATTGTTTTGTAATTTTTTTCTATAACCTTTTGTAGGAAATGAATAGTTTCCCTTATTCTTTTTGAAAATCACAAAGGGGTAGAATATTTTTGAGAAGAGGAATTTCATAAATATCTTATTAAGGGGGGAGAAATCTTAAGTAAAAGTAAATAGAATATGATCCCTTGTGATTTTTTTAAACTAAGGCCAGAATTAGTCATATTCCCTATTACTTTCAGAAGAGTTATTAAAATCAGGGAGAGATAAGTTTTTATTGTTTGTTTAGTTTTTTTTGTTTTGTGATTTCCATAAAGGGGGAGATTATTGATTCAAAACATGTTTCCACTTTACCATCAATTTTTTGTTTTGGAAATCAAAAATCACACACATATTTTTTATCATGTATGTTATTTTAAAATCATAATCAATCACATTGTTTTTCATATATGATGTATTCTTGTCATAATCATGTATATTGCTTTACAGTGTAACTAGATATATTGTTTTATGCATCGCAATCACCTATATCATAACCAGGTTATGAATCATAACCAAATGAATCATAATAACTTGTATTGTAACCTAGTTAGGCATCATAACCACATGAATCGTAATCAACTATATCTTAACCAGGTTATTAATCATAACCACGTGCATTGTAATTACCTCTATCATAGCCAGGTTATGCATCGTAACCACATTCATCGTAATCACCTGTATCGTAACCAGGTAATGCATTGTAACAATATTCATTGTAATCAAGAATCATAACTAGGTTAATTATTGAATCATAATCATGAATTTTAACCAGATTATATATCACGCATTATAACCACAATATAAATCATAACTGATATGAATCTTATCCATGTTATGAATCGTAACCATGTTTTGTATCTTAACCACTATATGCATTATAGTCATGAAAATCATTGTGACCATATTATTAATCTTTCACATGTAATGCATTATACTCTCATCATAATTCAATATCGATTACATGTTTCTCATACTCATTGTTTCATATCTTTTGTACTTACTATTTTCAAACTAAAATGATGTCGTTGAGTTGGATATTTACCAATCAAAATGATGTCGTGTATTCTGTTTCTTTTGACTATTTAATGAAAATTTTCCAAGTCCCTCAGAGTTTTTCAAGGAAATATGATAGTTGGAGGAAATATGACCATTGGAACATGAGGACTATAAATAGGAGGTCATTCGAACCAGAATATACAAATTTTTCTTTTATCAAGTTCTAGAGATAGATAGTGAAAATTCTATCTTGGTTTTTGCGAAAGCCTTGAAGATACAAGAAGTGAACGAATTTTTATAAGTTATTAAATTTATATAAGTGATTTGTTTCTAATTTTTTCATCTGAACATTATGATAACGATCAAGGTCTCTAGGGATAGGAAGACAGGCTTCTGATGATCGTTTTGAGGGTTTTCAATTGTTTGGAAGTCAGAGGTGCTGATTACCTTATTAATCAATGTATTATGGGGACAAGAAGATATTCATGATGATTATTATATCGAATGCTTACCAAGGTGGTGGAATGACAAACCTTTTATCCTAGGTGAAAGGATACCCTACTCTTTGGGATAAAATAATTGTAATACCTTTACACTTATGCTGCTATTTTTAATAGAAAGAGAATCACTTTGTTTATTCATTCTATTAATATTATATTACTATTTCAATTGTTTCAATTATGATTCATTCATTACATATTGTGTTAATAGATTCTATATGCTATATGGTAGAATAATTTATATTTTTATTACTATGATCATTGTATTCAATTAAAATACAATTTCTTTTCCATTACTAGTGGTATTACAACATATCTTATTCATCAGATTCAAGGCCTGTGTGGTAAATTTTATTGGTTGTGAATTTTATTAGTTTAAGATATCTTAAATTAAGTTCCTTATTAAGTGTTTAAATACAATGATTTTAAACCTACAATTCACCCCCTCCTGTATTGTGCCATCTAATATACATATACATCAATATTACAATCCAACACTCAGTAGTTCATTTAAGAACATAGTGTTTTCTTTTAAAATCTTGGGATGTTACACTCCTTTTTTCCATAATGTTTATTTACTAATAGATATTAATACATGATAAATTTCCCTTAAAAATAATTTTATCTCACCCCTTTCTTATGTTTCTATTCCCCGTGTTATAAAAATAATTATATCTTATGATATGTATCTAAGAGGGTCTAGAGAATCATATTTGTGGGTAAATGTCAACATGTATTGAAAATAAGATGTTTATATAGATTTTATCAAAGAAACTAAACATTTAGGCACTCAGGTTATGGGGCCATTCATTAATTATATAAATAAAACCGTGGTATCAATGTATCATTTATGTATATTTACTTTTTGTCTTTATTGTTGGCATCTGATTAGGTTTTAGTTATTTTGTTTATTATTTTCATTACATTTATTATTAAGGATATAAAACCTTATTAAAACCCCTATATATGAGTATAAGAGTATTATGTCATACCAAATATTTTTAAAGTCTTGATTAAGTGGTATTTCTAGAAATAAAACCCTGTTCAGATATTGTAATGTTGATTTGGGTGTGGTATAAATGAAAGTAATAGTATTTCCCCTGAAAAGGGTTAGGTGAGCATTGAATCGATCATCACATGGATACACAATGAGTGGGACTAATATTGTCCACCAAACTAGACACTCCAATGGGATATTATTTGGTTTATCATAAGATATTTATTAACTACTATAAAAATATTTATTTTGAAGTTACTTTGAGGGATTAGGTTTATAAGTATAAGATAATTCAAATTAATGTAACATATATTAAACTTATGTTGATATAGTTTTAACTGAAGGAACTATTATCAAATGTTATAATGTAAAATGAAAAGGAGTTTTTAATTTTACTTATTTCTATGATTATTTATTATCACCTTGTATTGTTAATGATTCATCACTCCTTTCAACCCTTTTATTTTTAGTAATGGTTGGTACAATAAGATACCATGGGTGAAAGAGATTTGTGGGTATTAAATTAACAAGTAACCCATTATAATGGAAAAATGAGTGAGAAACCATGTGATTATGTTAATCCAGCTATCTTGAAATATTTTTTACAATGTAAACATTTTCAAATTCTAAAACTTACCAAATAAGGGAATTATGGGGTCTCATGAAAGATATTGTGATGAATATGATGAAGGAAAAATGGTAAATTTCATATATGAAAAAAATATGGAATGATAGAACAAGGTAATTTCTATAAGGGTATTGGAAAATGATTTACTTATAGAAGAGAGGGTTAGTGGTGGTCAAAATATTTGTAAAAAACCAAGATTTTAGTTAAAAAAATTGAACAAAATAGAGTTTATCCTAAGTTACCATTAATAATTCAATGATATATATGTATAGAACTTGGTAATGATCAATTATAATTTTAAAATATGTGGGATAACAAATATTATGGTAATTAATATCAAACAATACCTAGAGGAAAATGCAATACCTATTAAATAATTACTTCTTATATGGATCCCGATATTTAAGGTACATGTACCCTCCTATCTAGAGATGTGTTTGTCATGTTGGAGTTTTATACGAGGAACTCTTGTATATCTAAGATAATTTTTAATATAATTAAATCACTAAACCATTGATTTTATTTTAAAATAAATTTCTATTGCTATGATTATTGTTTTCCAAGTTTAAATTTATTGAAATATTCCTTAGAGAAATATTATTATCCTTTATTTAGATAAATTTAATTTTATTTTAGAGATGGATTGGTTCGCTCCACTTAGAAGAAAATGTATTTTTACTATAAAAAGAAAATTTTATATTACCCTTTGATATTATATTAATGAAAGGATAATAATAAATTCCATCTAGAAAAAAAATTATATAATGTTGGTATTTATATAAAGTAACACCAGTAACTTGTCTCAAATGTGTTAGAGAAAAACTCAATATTAGGGAAAATACTATTATGGGGAATAGTTATCTTACCTATGATTGTATGGATTTCATTTCTCTATAAATTATACCCTAATTCATATCTTAAATCAATATTCCCTTATTTATTTTCATTATTATCTGATAATTAAAATTACCGGGATGAATTTCTTATAGATGTGAGAATGTAACTCCCAAATATTTAGGGGACATTAATTTTTTTCATATAATTATAAAGATTTTTTATATATTCATTGAAAGAATGTTAATAAATTATTAGAGGTTGGATGATTATATATATGAAAAAATATAAGGAAACATTATTCAATTATAAGGTAACATTACAATCAAGGAACATCAAACCATGTATCACATACAATGGATTATTACAAATTATAGATGATTACATCCACTAAAATTTCCCATATTAAATGGGGACAATGAATTGATATGTATAACATCTTTAGAACTCAAAACATGAATAAACCACTATACCCTTTTAAATTACCATTATTATAAAAATATTGATAATGTGGAAGAATACCCAAAAGGGAAAAGAGTGTTGTGAGATCTAAAAAAATATGGAAATGAGAAGTGTGAATGGAATAGGTTTAGTATGGTTATATATATAATACTGATAAATGGACATTGAAAATACATTCATTTCACATATGATCATTTCTCCTATATATAATAGCTATACTAAACTCATGAATTTTTATATAGTAAATTTAAAATTTTATCATTCATAATGAATTAAAAATATGATATTAATGTGTTATAAATAAATATATATTTATTCATTAAAGATAAATATTAATAATATTATTAAAATATAATATAATATATATACATAAATAAAATAAAGATGATAATATCAATGGAGAAGTAAAATTAAAATTTTGAATAAACATATTTAATTTTAATGGAATTTGAAAAATATTATTTATTATAAAAGTAATATTTCTATTTTTTAAAGAACCATTTTTGAAAGAATTTAATATTTAATTATACCATCCATATTTAAGTATCTTCCCTTTTAGGTTTTGGGCTATTTATTTCTATGTTCGGGTTGTTATTGAATGTCTTGGTGGCTTATAGTGGATGTTTTTTCATTTAAAAATTCCATGATGTGGCTGAATATATTTCTCAACTTTGTGTCTCTTATCCACCAAAAAAAATATACATCACCCCAAAGTAGGAAATGATCTATAACATAGCCTATTGGTGATCACCTTGTATTCCATAGCCAACATACCTCACCATGGGCATGGTGTAGGCCTTGGGTAGTCCAAAAATGGGAAAGGTTTCAACAATAGGGTGTGGTTTTCTAGTCATATTAGGTTCCATGTAGAGTTACTATAATTGAAACCACATTCATGGTTTTATACATCACATCATGGTGGTATCTATTTTGGTAATGTATATAGCTAAATTGGATGCCCGTTTTCATGGAGATAATTACACTCATTTAATAAAACTCAAGGATATTTTTACGTGTTAGTAATCTATCAATTTTTTAATCAGATTTATTAATATTAACCCATATTCTTGTAATATTTTCCTAGATAATTATACATACATGGTTTGTATGGTATTTCAGGATGACTCCTTATTCCCCATTGCATCTTCCATAGGAAATCATTTTGTTCTCTCTAAGCATCAACCATATATTTTTTCTCTACAATTTTATCATATAAGTCGAGTTCTAGCCATGTGATCAAATTAGAGTTTAGTGTATCATCATGTTCATTTATTATAAGGGTCATTCAGTTGTCTTTTTAGTGGAGTGTCAACTCCTATTTCCTTGTTGATCAATGTATGTTTGGTTGTGGTTTCTTAATGTGTATTTCTTGGTTTAAGGCATTCCCATTTTTTTATTTATAGATATCGTTCTTATTTATTATGGTTGTCAATGTTGTTGTCATGAAAACCTAGGTATATAGTGTGTGGTAATATATCTATCAAATTTTGTTCAAACCACGAATTTTTATGGGTTTATAAATTATTCTCTAAATAATAGTTTGCATGAATGTTTTATTTTCAGGGTATACATGCATAAATGGGGTTTTTATGAAAGATACTTTCCCCTTGTTTTGGTAAAGAAAATATGTCTTTTAATGGATCGTGAAGTGGTTTGTTAATTTTTTTTTCAAAGCATTAATTTTATGAAAGGGTTATTTTAAAATTATTTATGAATTATTGTAAGCCCTTGGAAATAGAAATAGATTTGACATATGCATCCCATCATATCCTTTGGGTACAAAAGAGGGAGTTTTATATTGGGCCTTGTCCTTGTTTTAGTATGGGGTTCATCCATTGGGTGTTCCTCTTTTCCCTAGGCTATGTTTTTCCTGAGAACATGTCTGATGCACAATATTCTCTATTTATTACTCGTGTATGATAAAAATAACTATGATGAACCAATATTATCCTATGGGTGATCTCTGTTATGCTTTAAATTTACATTAATTAGGCTATGATATGATATGTGATGCACGATTTAATAAAAGGAAAATATTTTATTTGAAATGTTCTTTAAAACAACTTTATCAGGATTTTCATATTGAAATATTAAGTGAGGAATTTTTTTACCATGATTGTGTTATAAATTAGAATTATATGATAGATACTTGTTATGGAAAACTTGGGTGAGAAATTACAAATACTATTTCGGTCATAACTTTCATACTCCATTAAGGGGTTGTATAATTTATTTGTATACTTAATTATTATTTTCATACTTATGTATAATATTTTAATAGATTAATATTCAAGATATTTTATAGATACACACCAGAAGACCATAATTGTGTACTGTCTTTGGGGACTATATACAAAATCTTATTATTTCATGAATTATCTATAATATATCCCATAATGGTCATGACACATAACACTCTTCTTAGACATAACCTCTGTAAAACCATTCATCATAACTCATAGAAAAGAAACATATGAAAGGGTGATCTTAGATATTCCATAAGGGTAAACAAGGGGGATATCAATGGTCACATAAGCATAATATTATGATAAGGATATGAAAGATGAGAATAATATTTTAAAATATATATCTGACATATCAAAGATAATACTCATGAATCATGGAATAAAGCATGGAAGTTCATAAGATATGAATCACAATGTAATCAAAGAACATGAACCATGAGATTATAAAATCATCATAAGACATAAGTTTTTGGAATACACGTATTTATAGAAAATGTTTTCATAGTTCAGGATCATTTTGAAGTCTATTATAGTATATTGTTTTTACTCGCCATTCCATCGTATCATTAGTCATGGTTCACTCCCAAGACAATCAAAGTGGGTTGAGACCCAAAATAAACTTTATTCACACCCCATTATAGTCATTATTATCTCATTATATATCAATCATTAATCAATTCATTGGAAGTATATAAAATAATTGGACCACCTATCACATAATAATAATCTATTCATAAGTTGCTGACTAGATCATAAAACATTCATCATGTATCTTGTCATTTCATTTTGGTTACCATTGCCTTTACAGTGGGATAGTTAGGGGGAGAAGAATGGTCAAATAGAGTTTTTAGATTTTATGTTATCAAATTTTCTCCTTCTTATTTAGTCATTTGGTCTTGACATTGTATATATCATCACATTATACTATTATTCTACATTGTACTCAATTTATCTTCAGTTACACATGATACATGTTTTATTTTGTTATACGTCATAATGTTTTGGACCTTCCAGGGTGACACGTATAGTTTCCCCATGCTGGTTTGTTACAAAATGGTATCAAAGGGTTTACCCAGCTTGATAAGTTATGAAAATACCAAGGCATTTTTTGGAGTCTTTGGTAGATAAGAGTTAGGACCATTAGAATTTGGGTTGTATGTGTTGGAGGGTTCTTGGGTATCTCACTTTCATCTCTCAACTCATGTATCCATCAGTGGTTGCGATTTTTATCCATTCCCAATACATCATGACAATGGTCATTTTAATGAAATAGAATTTGATTTCATTTTAATGAAACTATTATTTTTTAGGATTTTATTTCATTTTTATAATATTTTATTGTTTTAAATTCTTATTGTTTGAATAAATTAATATGTATTTTAAGAGTCAGTATTATGAATTTGGAAAATTTTTTCTTAATATAATTAGTTATTGTCTTATGTTTATTAGAAAATTTCTCTCAGAAGAGAACTTCCAAATCTAATTAAGGAATCTATAAGATAATTTCCATCAGATAATCCTCCATTGGGACCTTATTTGTTGGATGTTATAATCTACACCATTTTTAAACTAGGTCAACTGGATGTTGGACACCAAGGATGTAAGGTGGATCAGGGATCAAAATTTACTAAGTTGAATCCACACATATTCCATGGTGACAATGTCCGCCATGAATTTGAATAGAATATTGATCAGATTGTGGGGATATTGAGTTTATTGAAAACACATGAGAACTCTAATGTTGGTTTTTCCATGTACATGCTTGTGGGACTAGGAAGGATATTTTGGGATTCCATCATGCAAGACACGATACACAAGGAAATTACCTATACTTATTTTAAGAAGATATTCAATCAGCAGTTTTATCCACAAATTTTGTTTCTTTGTGACGAACTAAGAATTTTTGACCTTATAGAATGGGGATAATAGAGTTTTGGACTATTCCACACATTTTCTTTGAGTTGGTGAACTTAGAACCGATTCTTGTTACCAATTATTACCATCATTTTTGTATGATTGATATGGTACCGAGGGATTATAATCATTTAATGATAATTCACTTGTTACTTATATTCTTTATAGAGATATTTGATAAATTGGTTATTTAATAAGAATAAAAATATAGGAATTATGGTTAGGTTGGAGCATTGGTTGTTGATGTTGTTTTCCAGGTCATGTCTTGTATCGAGGAAAGGAATCATAGATGTATCTAGTTTTCTTTGGGATGAGTTATAGAGGTTTCTTCTAGATAGAATTAGTTTTTTTTCTATAAATGTAGAATTCATGGTCATACGAAACCTAATTATACATAAATGCACTAGACTTGTCATCATTGTAGAAAATATAACCATCCCAAGTGTTGTTGTGGAAGGATGACCTAAGGAGTAAGAATGGATCCCCTCTCACCAAATGTTCTCAGGTTCATTATAATACTTCCAAGGGTGCTGGAGGACAAGAGGGATAATCATGGAACTATTATAAACTATGGAGGAGTTGAGAAGATATGTATTTATGTAGTATAGAATGTGCCAAAAAATATGAGGCAAGGACTACTACTGTTAGAGGTACAGGGTTCAATTCATATTTTATGGTGTTTTATTTATTTCATATATGTGATTCTCATTATTTTATATCATCAATTTGGGTTGACGTTTTGGTCTTGAATTTTTCGTTTATTTTATTATTTTTGGATATTTACATGTCGTTGGGAAAGAGATCCAATCGATTTTTTATGTTTCAGGCATGCCTGATGACAAAAGATGACATTGAAATGGTATTGAATTTTTTGGGTTCTTTATCATGATATATTTTACTAGATTATTGTAATGGATTAGATAAATAACATTAAGTCCTAGATCTACTGTTATCATCATCAGGTTTAGTTTCCATATCTTTATGGTGTCTCACATGCTTTTCTAGGTGAGTGGGATTCTTGATCGGGGAGATTGGGGTGTGTTGTTTTTTATTTCATAATAATTTCATGAAAATTTTCATATAAGCTTTTTTATGTTTTTGGGTCTTTCATGGGAATTCCACATTTTATAGTGTTGAGTGTGTATCTTTAGTTATTTATGGAATATTTATCTAGGTTACCACCATATAAAGTGGTCGATAATGCTATTGAACTACTTCCTGGTATATTTACCAATTCTTGATCATCTTACTTCATAAAAACAACTGAGTTTATGGAACTTAATATCCATGTTAAGGATCATATGTATTGGGTATTTATTCTTCTTAGTGTGTCAAATTAGGGATTTGTATAAGAATTTTTTTCAACATAAATATAAATTCATAATGAAAACAATTTTAATTTTAATGACACCTAAATCAACGACTCATCCATTTGGATTACATGTTTTAGATCCATCGTGTTGAGAGTTTGGTTTATGGGGTCCCAGGTGTGATCAGTGGTCGCTGCCAATTTCTCATCCAGTTGGGGTCATTGGAATCAAAACATGGACGGCTTGCCATCTTCCTTCAGGGTCATTACGTAGTCATGGATGGAAACCTCATGAACACTAAGAGATGGAGGTGTCCCCAAGCCAGTTCTCATCCCGATCCTTCTAACCAATCATCTCAGCTTCTTGGTTCTACATCCCTTGGCTCTGCATCCATAGAATTGGTGATGAAGTCTTCTTAGTTCCCCCCCTTTGATGGTTTCTAAGGATTCCTACATCTAGGTTTTTTCATGTTCCTACTCCGATGTGGCCTAACCATTTGTGGTTTTCCCTTTCTACTTTCCCAAGCTTTGGATGGTCTTGCTTATCAATGAATTTCTCTACCATTTCATTATGTTCCATTGCGTAATACCCCACATTTTTTAGTTTTGATGCATCCCATGGCGTTTGGGCTGTGTTTGTGTCCCCAGTGATGATAGTTCTAATTTGGTCTTCTAGCATGGTGGTGGTTCTGGAGGTGTTGATGATTCCATCTTGGTTGTTCTATTATTTCTATGATGTCATAGATCTGGAATTGAGGATGCTATAGCCTTAGTGGCTCTGATGATGTTTCTACTTGAGGTGGATTGTCGATGCACCATCCTGTTGATGGGCTGTGTACTGTAGGTGGTGTTCAGGGAAGCCATGTCATGAATGTTCTTGTCCTTGGCCGTTGACATGGGAACAGTGCAAGGTAGCATAGTCAGATGTTGTGGGGCTTGTTGTTTTGCGGTTTTTGTTTTTGGGTGTGTCTGGTCCTGGATTGAGTTCCTTGGATAGTCCGCTTATGGCTCTTTAGAGGAATGGTCTGCATGTTGGTTCTCACTAAACCTCAGAGTGATTTTATTTTTAAAATCAATAAAATATTTTGTTGAACATTGATTGACCAATAAGAATAAATGTCACTTAATAATGGTTGATTATCCACTTGATCATATTAGATGTGATCAATAGTTTTATTTGATAGAACAGTGGTTAGGGTACCATCAATTTAGAGTCTGAGTAGAGGATATAACTAAGATAGTGATTAGGTGCTAGTTTGATGACTTCATGTTTCTGGTTATTCCATTTGGCCTCACTAAGGATCCTACAGTGTTCATACTCTTAATGAACTGAATTTTTCATCAGTTCTTTGAATCATTCATCATCATGTTTTGTTATGATATTTTGGTGTACTTTGATTTAGAGGATTAGAACTAGGATCAATTTTATATCATCCATTGAAATATGAAAGAACATAGTCTATATGGAAATATTTCCAAATTCAATATTTAGATCCAAGAAGTAAAATTTCAAGGACAAGTTATATTAGAGAGGGGTTCCTTAGTAGATCTTAATATGATATATGAATCAATATACTTAGGTAAATGTAGATTTTTTTTTGAGATTTTAATCTTCTTTGGGTTAGACAGTTAGTAAAATAAGTTTGTTTAGGAATTTTCCAAGTAGAATATCTAATGACATATTTGACCTATAAGTTTGTAATGATTGATAGGAATTATAATAGTCATGGATATTTTGATGAATTGATGGTAAGGTTCAATAAATATCTTATTATAATTCTCCTACAACAAGGTTTGGGCTATGATTTTTTTATGTTTCTTTTATAGGTTTGGGTAGTCTATTGATGTAGGGAATGATGCTGGTGACCTATGGTTTTCAACAACTGTTCCTTCATGAGAAGAACTACCTTACCCAAGATCTTGAGATTTAATTTATTATGATGCACTCAAAACAAGGTATGCCTATCTATTTTAGTAGGTATTTACAATATATTCCGATAATAAGAGATTAATGTATATTTTCTTTCAGTGGGATGCAAAATTGTGATAGAGAAACTGGGTTGAGTATCACAAGAGTTTTAATTTTGATTTTTCATATACTTAAAAAAGGTAATGTTTTTTCATGATGTAGTGAGAAGGAAATTTTCAATGCAATCCTTGATGAAATCAGTATAGAAATGACATCTGATGGGTTTGTTCACTGAGATGTGCTTGGGAGTGGAAGAGGCTGGTGGGAAGATTTTCTTGGACACTATTAAGGATGAATTGTAATAATATTATTTAATTATTCCCAAGAATGTGGAAGAGACAAATTTTCAGTGATTATTAAAACCCTAAATGGTGGTGATACCTTTGGTGACTGGTCTTAGTCTCCCTTTATCAGATTGTGTCTCCAAAGTTGGATGGATTTTCCTTTATATATTATACATTAATTTATGTATAATATAAACTAGAAATAATGATTAATATACCATGGTAATTCCAATATTTATCAAGAATTGAAATCTTAGTATTGTTGGTCAGGGATGAGATGATTGATTATGGACTTCATGTCACGATGCCTAACTTGATAGAGAATAATGACAGAGAATCAAATATGTCATGGTTTTTTGTGACCTTTTCCTAATATAGTATGGAAGTGGGATGATATTATAATGGACACATTGCAGGAAGGATGTGATTTGGGTGATCAATGATCAACTTGAAAAATAAACTCAATTAATCCCTATCATGTATATGAAAATATTATAATAACTTGAGCACATGTATTTCTAAGAAGTTGTGAGACTTTATAAGGACCCCAATTATTTTTTCTAACAGTGATCCATGGACAACATCCATGTTATTTGGAATGGTTTACATGTTATTTTTTCGAGCATGTTATTTGAGATTGTGAAGATGATTTTAGAGATTCTTAGAAAATCATTTGACTTTGGTTGAGTTGTGTTATTATAATAGTTATTAAACCTTGATTAATATGGTTCAATTTGAATGATTATATGGGCCACCATTTAGATCTACCTTGTGATAGGAAGATATGGGAGAGATGTCTATTGTTAGAACAATCCTTGTTCAAGAGATGGCAAAAAAGGTGAAATTGATCCAAAAGAGGTTGGTCATAGCACAATGTTTTTAAAAACCCTATGTGGACTACCATCGACAACAACTAAAGATTGTGGTTGGTGATATGTTAATTCTTGTAGTTTTAACTTTCTTGGGATACCATTCTTTGGGTAAATATGATAATTTGTAATTGAGGCTTATTTTCTACTATGAGATCATTGGATGAATTGGAAATGTGGTGTATTGGTTGGAAATTATATCTTTCTTGACATCGATTCAAGACTTGATTCACGTTTTCTAGATGGGGAGTAATTAATCAGACCCTTACCATGTCATTTAATGGGATGATGTTTATATTTATATTGAAACCAATATGGCTCAACAACTAGTTTATATTATGGACCAACATGTTAAGGAACTATATAAGAAAATTATTATCTTATCCTATGTACTATGAAAGTGAAAAGGGGATAACCATGAGACATGGCAGTGGGAATCATTGGGGAGTATAAAATTTTCTCTCATTGTGATTCTAGATTTATGAGAATATTCTGGGGATATAAATATTTTATTTTCTAGAAAAATATAATTCCCTCATGATATCATTACTCACTCCTTTAATTTTTTGGAGTTATTAGAGTTTCTTGGATTTTTGGATGTGAGCTTGGGTTTTAAATAAATTTTTCTATATTTGTAGAGGACCATGTCATGGTGGGATTATCTTTGGCATGAAGTGGGTTCTTTTCTACATGGATGAGCTAGAATTGTTTCAACTACCAACTTCTACTAATCTAGACTGTGGTTAAGGGACTGCAGTATTGGACTTCTATCCAATTGAGATCTATAATATAAAGGTACTATGCCATTGAGTTCTATAGGGGTTGAGTTAATGGTACTACCTTTTTTTGGGGTAGCTATGGTTTGGTTCATGGGATTTACCATGGTATGGTTCCAATATAATAGGATATGGGAAAGTCATGTGCCCTGATTTTCAAAGGCCTTTTAGTTGGGGTGATTGTGGAATAGTTAAATGGGTTGCACTATTGTCCTAGGTAAAACCCTAATAATTAGAGCATGAATGGGAGTTCAAAATCATTCTATAGTGGAACTATATAGTGGTGGTAAGGGATTTTTTTGTTTATATATTTTCCATACAAGGTATAAATACACTAGTAGAATCATGTGGTTTGACTATGAGGTTTTTATGAGGGTTTTTGAATATTTGTGATTACTGGATGTGTTTTATTTAAGATGAAACTTCAGAACTCAATTCTGAGAGATGGAATTTTAAAAGTGATGTTTTTGGACTAGGGTGAAGGCTCGAGAGCATTACCAAGTGGCTCAATGAGTTTTGGGAGCGCCAGACCAAGAAAATAAGGTTTTAAAGGACCTTCATAGGGCCCATAGTTTTTCTGAAACCTTGTGGCTCATAGTAGGTAATCATGTGGCCTAGTGCATGAGAGGTAGAGATGTTATGTGAATCATACACACGATTTTCTAAAACTTGTTCCTAGGAACCCAAGTGATGTTTTGAGATAGTACATTTACACTATACATCATACAGTCTATGCATAGTTAGGCTAACCATGTGAGACAAACCATGAAATGGGAGTTTCTTCAACAAGGTGTGCCGCACGATTGGCACACGGTTTTCCAAACCATGTGTCTTAAACCATGATCAATGTGTTAAAAAATTGTTTTAAATTAATAATAAAATAAAATAAAAATAAATCATCACCCCTCACCCTCTATCATACAAGACACACCTGGGGAATCCCCTTTGATATTCACGACACCCTCCTTTTGGTTCCCTCTCCATCCGTTAATTCATTATGGTTCCATTAAGATTCTTTTCCTGGTCATTGAGGTAAAGCCTTATCCATTGTTCTCCTAATTCCCTTGGGCTTTTTTTGGGTCTTTCATCACCTTAATTCACTTGGACAAAACCCAAGGGTTTGTCTAATTACTGATTTTTTATATTATTTCAGTATTAGGGTGTGAAAAGGCATCATCATGACTCATGGGTTTGTGTTATGAAAATCGCCACCAAAGGTGAGGTGGTTTGGGTTGTTTAGGATCACCGCTTCTATCTGAGGTAAGTTTTTATAACCATTTTTGGTTATCAAACTTTCTATTTTAGGGTCTTAAGATGTTTATGGATCTCAAGTATTATGTGTAGTGAGTTTTGGTGACCTTGGAAGACTTGTGAGCATATAAAAAGGTATATATATATATATATGTATATTCTCCATGTTTTTATTCCCTCATGGAATAGGGAATATATTCATTGGGATGAGGATATATATGTGGATGTATGTGCACAGAAGTGAACGATGAATTTGAGTTAGAAAGAATCAAGTGCCAAGTGTTGTCTTGGTATTCTTTTGAGGCAGGGTCCTCAACCATTCCCTTTAGTTTAAAAATTCATTAGTTTATTATTTAATGATTCTTGATAAGATGAATTTAAATATTGTATTGATCTAATAAATTTGGATAAGTGATTTGTTTTAGAAACAAAGTCACATTTTTATAATAAAATGCCTCCAACAAAGGTGCACTACATTCAACCCAAAAACCAGTGATTAATTGTTAAATGATCACTTGGATTAATGACTGTGGTTTTCCTATGATTTCCTAGTTAAATAAAGCCTAGTTAAAACTAAAGGGATATGATTTTCTTAATTAGGATATGTATTTCCTCCCTTGCATGCTGATGCTCAAAGGTTAAAGGTTCCTATTAAACATGAATGGGATTAATGGATGGGTAAACCATTTTAAAATGAATAAATGTAAGTAATAATAAATAGGTGGGTATACCCATGTGACATGTTTTAGAGTAATTTGTTAATTGATATGGAATACTCAATATGTTGTCTTGAAAATTTAAAGGGTTAATTATACAAATGATAGATAATGAGTGGGTATTGTCAGGACCTGACCCTAGAATACCTAGAGCTGGTGCCTTGAAACATTATGTGTGAGTTTTTACAAAAACCATGCATTGATATTTTTCACATCATGTCCCAAATAGATGATTGATTCGGTTTAGGTTCTGGGAAACCGGCTACTTCTATCATTCTTCTTCTACTAAAAAACCGATACCTGAAAATTTATTTAAAAAATGTAGGGTGATCATATGAATTCCCAATAAGGGGTTTTAAAATAACATAATATACTAATATAACATTTGAAAACAATATTTTAAAATTTTTCAAAAAAAAATTTCTTAAGAAATTTTGTGACACATGTAACATATCATAACAATTGTCTAATTGGCACAATCAAAATCATACTAACAAGATTACAAGGGAACATGATTCAATTATAGGCATGCTCATTCAGAGTAACAAGTAAAATAAATTATAAATAAGTATAACTTATGAATATTTATGTAAGAGTTTAATAACTAAGAGAAATACATAATCAGAGTTACACATAAAGGTAATAACATCAATGACATTCTTTACTACTGTGAAATATTCACTGACTAAAAAATCCCTGAGTGCAACATAAACATCATTCCATAAGCATTTACTTCTTCTAATACTCATAAGTATTGGATATTAACCATGGATATTATACTTGTAGAATATCCACTTGGTTAATTAATTATCATAAACATAATAAGGGGATGTATAATGTGGGAAAACATAGCCATAACGTCAAGGCCTTGTGCCAAAACCATAAATACTCATTTTGTCAAGGCCTTGTGCCAAGACCGTAGTTTGTATAATGAGACCTACTGATGCACCGAGGGGCTGTAGCGGTCCCCACCCGACACTTACTATGTCCAATACATTCCTCATATTCCAAGGCAGGTCGTATATTCAAAATGTCTCATACCACTTTGAATATTTAATTTCTTATTTCATATTATTCAAGGTGTCTCATACCACCTTGAATAATTTAATTCATAATTCCATAAACATACATAAGATTTTTAATTAAATTCATTAATGTTTAGATATATATAGTGAATCAGGAATATAAGTATTAATTACAGAACTATCAAATGCATGGCTATGTCATTGACTGGTGAGTATGATAAGAAGATTATGGAATATGTGAGGACAAATAATGCACTAAAGTAATTACAGGTTTTGTTACGTAAAATAATAACCCCCAAATTCGAAGACTTTTTTAATCAATACATATTGGGATTTTACTTAGATGTATAATCTATTACAAGATAATGCAAATATTTCAAGTGGGGTATTAAACTGAAAGTTTCTCATACAGTTACTTCTAACATGATTTGGTATAACACATCACAAGGGTATACATAATGCTAAAAAAGGAAAGCATGAGATGAAACCTTAACTAACACCATTTAATATATATATATATATATATAAATAAGTAATTAATACATATGAATATAAAATTTTCAAACCCCAAATATTGTACTCATGAACTCTTCGCAATTACTAAATACATCTTAATTATAATATTTGGAATATCCACAATTAGGGTTTTGTGTTGTGTAAATTTGTTCATAAAACATGGTGTATATAAAGAGAAGTGTTTTAACCAAAGACTAAACATATTTTTAAAACACATGTTTTATTTTTCTTAGAATCCTTGTAAAATTCTATGTAAAATTGAGGGTCAAAGTTTATTTACATACTCATATATTCACAAATACAAATACACATTATGTATTAAAGGGTTTAATCCAAAACTTCCTTGACACCCATTTGACTATAATATTTTAGTCACATTAATTAACAAAATTACTATAAATTTTAAATCATAATATAAAATTTAAAAGGTTTTTTATTAAACAAGTTTATATAAATGTAAATCTCAATCACACATGTAATTTATATGAATTATTGAGTATGCCTAAGGTTATTACACCAAAATCAATCGACATATACATGTTTATCAAAAAAAATATCAATAAATAATTGTAGTCCCATGTTGAGAGACATAAAAATGGTCTAGAAGGTGAGATTTACAAACTATATAATTATATATTCCCGTGTATACTATATATATATATATATATATATGAAAATATAATTCCTTATGTTTAAAATAAAAATCTACCTCTTCCTTGAAACTAAAAGTTTAGAGGACTTGTAACCGAACATAATAGAGGTTCTTTTATAAATGTATGGTTATATATATATATATATATATGACTGTGTGATTGTGTGTGTGTCTGTGTACATATATACTCAGGTATATAAGATATATATATATATATATATATATATTGCATGAGGAAAAGAAAATAATCCTTCGAGTTAAAAAATATTACATAACCCAAAATCCATAAGACTTAGGGTCAGGTATTTGTGGGTTTTCACCTAAACTGAATATATATATATATATATATATAAGAGTATAAATATTTATATAATTATAAAAACTTCCAACATAACATGGAAGGAAATATAAGTTCCCCTACTCTGTTTGAGGAGGAGGAGAGGCTCGAGGAAGACTCGTGGGAGCTTACTGGTGGTTTGTGTGGGGGAAGAACCGAGGGGTTCTTGGGGTAAAACAGGTGGTTTATAAACTATATTATGTATAAAATATAGTGAATATTATAAATGATACTACTAAAAAAAATTAGGCCTATATGGTTTATTAATTTACTGGGAGATTCATTATGGAAAACACGTGAGAGGAGGGGGGTAGTGGGGTCACAGTTGTAGAAAACGAAGAGAAAGGGATGGTAGGGTTACTGGTATAGAATGCGCGGGAGAAGAAGACCACGTGGGGGGAGAAAAACAAAGAAAGAATGAATGGTGGGTATTAAATGCAGAGAAGATCAGATGACCACAGATGATACAACAATAGAAATAAATGGGCAGTCACGATTAAATATGCGGCTTGATCGGATGGATATACTTAATAAGGTGTTTTAAAATTAATTGTATGGTCACGATTAGATCCATGATGGATCAAAAAATGAACAAAACCATGGGGGATTCTACGGCTACTGAGGATTGAGTGTCAGACCAAAATAGATTTCCCAGAACGCACGTGGTGAGATTTGACGGCCTGTATTCATTCCCAGACAAATTTAACCATCCCATATCAAAATAGAGAGGCCTCTTCGCCTCCCTTATAACCCCAGAGCTCTCATCCTTATGCCAGATTACTCCTTCCCCTCCTGGTGCTTCCCCATACCAGGTTCTATGGGTGCACTCTTGCACCCACCCAAGCCTTTGTGCCGCCCCGCATGGTGGTGCTTTGTTTCCCTTGTGTGCTTCCGTGTGACCTTTTGGGTAGCTGTACCCCCCGCTCGGGCTATCCTATGCTGAGGATGAGGTCCTGGATCGGTCTCTTAGCATGTGCTACCTCCCTTGGCCCAACTAGAGGGTTGGCCCGTGGGTGGTATTTTTTTATAAACATCCAACACACAATACTAACCATAAAATCATAAACAAAATATTCATTTTAACTACAAAGAGAATATCTTACCTTCTATAAAACCTGATTTTCATTTTAAACTTTAAAATATTAAGGTACTCCAATTAAGTTATACTTTTCATTGAAAAAATTATTAATAAACATGTTCCAAATTCAAAGATAAAAAACATACCTCCTTTTAAACACAAATTTATAACTTAATATTTATTATATCTATATGAAAACTATTCTAGTATTATGAAAGACCTTGTTTAAGAATTAAGAATGAAAACACATAAAAGATATTTGAAATATTTTAAAGGTGTTTGAAATCCTCACCTCATTTTAAAATCACACTATGTGTAGTTCAAAATATTAAACCATTTCCCTTAAATCACATAATAAGAGGTTTTATTATAATTTCAATTCATAACATAAATATTTAGGAAAAATAAATTATACTTAGATATTTATAATTAATCCACCAAATGGCCAACAACTATAATTATAGCCATTATAACTCAATGTTCACCCAAGGAAACATTCTAATTGGGGACTTATAAAACTATGCATTAGTGTGTTCCAAATTCAACACAACTTGGTGAAGATGGTACACATCGTTCCATTGATGCTTAGTTCAGCTACTGTGGATTTGGCCATACTAATGTTCATTGTGATGGATCCGAAGGACCCATATTATCTTCTTGGGGTTCTCATTGTTTTGGGTGGTCTCCCTATAATTCTAATAGGTCTTTTAGTAGGTACTATTGGTTAGTACAATTTTCCATTGACCTTGTTGTAATGTAAACACTTCAGTGATTTATTTAATAAAATGTCTAGAATTTAGTTTGTATGTTTTGTTTAGATAACATGTATATTAAACAAAAAAACCCTAATATTTTTATTACAATAGAAATAAGTTTTGGGGTGTCACATTATTCCCCTATACAAATAATTGCATCCTTTCTATTCATTTCATACAACCAAGCTAAAAAGCACTCTAACGTTCTTCACCACATCCTCCATCGTAGAGGATGCTTAGGTGTGTCCAGCTGAATAACCAAGTTGGTGTTCAATTCTATTACTTCCCTCGAACAAACACACCATAGAAAGTACGGGTTAAACTCAGGTAGTGTCCACTCGGGCTTCCAGAGGGAGGCTCGAATGGTAGAGAGTTCAGAGATGTCTGAATGGACACACTCTATAAGGACTCATTAGACCGACTCTTGTATGAGGATGTCAAGGTCATATATGTGGTCATATAAACTAATGCTCATGATTTGGTGCATATAGTCTATGCTAAGGCTCCCCTCCAAAGCATCCTCTTGAAACCTTACCCTGGATGTAAAGTTTTGGGAAAGTGTGAAGCCTAGAAAAAAACCTTCATGATACTTTCCCCTCCATATATACTCAGAATGTTGAGAATTGGCTATGCGGTGGTAGATGTAGGAATTCCCTTGGTAGGAATAGAGAATGTATGGACTGTTCGATATCCATTAGAAATTTTTTCATGTTCTTCGAAGGTTTGCAAAGGGAAGGTATTCCTTAGAGCATGTCTTAACAATTATGATCTCTAGTAGTTCGATAGGTTGTGATAGAAGCGTGGTTGGTTAACTCATGTCTTCTATATGAAATTTCAATAGGTATGTTTTATTCTACTGCGACATAACCATAAAAAAATAATATCATGTTAAAGTAACAAAACACAAACATTATTCAGCTATACAATGTTCATAAACCCAAAGTATTACATAACTACTCTCTCACTCTAACTGCATGAGTACTGATTTCCTAATGTCCTTTAAGATGGAACTTCACCGGATTCACTAGTGTTGGTGATTTCCCCAATTCCTAGTCAAATTTATTCCCAAAGTGGTTCCAAACTTTTCAATCTACTGGATCCAGATGTAGCATGGGAAGTCTAGATTAATTAGTTATGGTCATGTAAAGTTCCAACAAAGGAAAGTGTAGAGGGTATGGAGTTGGGTGAAGTCTTCTTGAACTTTCTTTCTATATTATAAACATGTAGATTCATCCTCAAGGATTTCGAAGTCCATGATCTAACCTCGAAGACCATAGGTTATGATTTGACAGAGGTATGCAGCCCAGAGGTCACCCTCTTGTGTAGCTTCCTAGATGTTCATTAATGAAGAGAAGTTTTTGGCCCAAGGTGAAGTATCGAAATAGACCTTCATGATACCTTCCCTTATGTGCATAGAAGTAAATATGGGAATGCATCATTAAAAAGTAATCAATTCAGATCCTTGATGAATTTAGAATATGCTAGGAGAATTCGACACATGATAGAGATGTTGACATGATAAATTAACATTTTCAAAAGTTTCATGGCCTTCTAAACATGCCTTAGACACTATGGTTTCTAATATTCCTGTCGAAAGGGACAGAAAGTGTGATTCTTTAGCCATTTGAAAATTAAGAAAACATCATACTTAGTAATGCTTAAGTAAATTTTTCTTTGTTCAGTTCTAGTTTTCCAGAGTTATCTAAACTGAATTCTATGATACCAACTATTAGGACCCGACCCGAGAATACCTGAAACCATTGCCTTGAAACATGAAGTGTGAGTTTTTAAAAAAAACATGCACAGATATTTTTCACATCATTTCCCAAACAGATGATCGATTTGGTTCAGGTTCTGGGAAACCAGCTACTTCTATCATGCTTCTTCTTCTAAAAAACTAATACCTGGAAAATTTATTTCACAAACGTAGGGTGAGCATATGAATGCCCAGTAAGGGGTTTTAAAATAACATAATATACTAATATAACATTTTAAAACACTATTTTAAAAAATTTTATAAAACAATTTCTTAAGAAATGTTGTTACACATGTAACATATCATAACAATTGTCTAAGGAGCACAATCAAAATCATACTAATAGAATTACATGGGAACATGATTCAATTATAGGACTGATCATTCAGAGTAACAAGTAAAAGACATTCTAAATAAGTATAACTTATGAATATGCAGGTACATGTTTAATAAGTAATAGAAATACATAATCAGAGTTTCACAAGAAGGTGATAACATCAATGACATTCTTTACTACTGTAAAACATTCACTGACTAACAAATCACTAAGTGCAACAAAAACATCATGCCATAAGCATTTACTTCTTCTAATACTCACAAGTACTGGCTCTTAACCACATATATTCTACCAGTCAAATATCCAATTGGTTAATTAATTATCATAAACATAATGAGGGGATGTATAATGCAGGACAACATAGTTGTAATGTCAAGGCCTTGTGCCAAGACCACAAATACTAATTTTTTAAAGCCCTTGTGCCAAGACCGTAGTTTGTCTCATGATACCTAATGATCTACTGAGGGGCTGTGGAAGGCCCCACTCGATACTTACTATGTCCAATACATTCCTCAAATGCCAAGTCAGGTCGTATATTCAAAATGTCCCATTCCACTTTGAATATTTAAATTCTCATTTCATATTAATCATGGTGTTCCATACCACCTCGAATAATTTAATCCATAATTCCATAAAAGGTCATAAGAGTTTTAATTAAATTCATTAGCATTTACATATATATAGTGAATCAGGAATATAAGTATTAATTATAGAACTATCAACTGCATGGCTATGTCATTCACTAGTGAGTATGATAAGATGATAATGGAAAATGTGATGACAACTAATGCACTAAAATAAGTACAAGTTTTGTTACGTAAAATAATAACCCCAAAATTATAAGACTTTATTAATCTATACATATTGGCATTTCACCTAGATTCATAATCAATTACAAGATAAAGAAAATATTTCATGTGGGTTATTAAACTGATAGATTATCATACATTTATTACTGATATGCTTTGGTATAACACATCACAAGGGTATACATAATGCTTAAAAAGGAAATCATGAGATTCAACTACAACTAATAATATTTAATATATATATAAGTAATTCATACCTATGAATATAAAAGTTACAAACCCCAAATATTATAGTCATGAACTCTCCACAATTACTAAACACATCTTAAGTATAATATTTGGAATATACATAATTAGGGTTTCATGTTGTTTAAATTTGTTCATACAATAGGGTGTATATAAAGGGAAGTTTTTAAACAAAGACTAAACAAATTTTTGAAAACAAAAATTTTATTCTTTTATAGTAATCCTTGGAAAATTCTAAGTAAAATTCATGGTCAAAGTTTATTTGTATAATCATATATTCACCAATCTGAATACACATTATGTATTAAAGGGTTTAAACGGAAAATCCATTGAAACCCATATGACTTTAATATTTTAGTCACATTAAATAACATAAAGTCCCTAAATTTTAAATTATAAAATAAAATTTAAAAGGTTTATTTAATAAAAAAGTTTATATAAATGTAAACCCCAATCACACATGTGACTTATATGAATAATCATGTATACTTAAGGGTCTTACACCAAAATTTATCGACACATACACGTTTATCAAAAAAATGTCAATAAATCATTATAAACCCATGTTGAGAGACTTAAAACTGTCATAAAAGGTGAGTTTTACAAAATATATAATTATACATGCCTGAGTATACTATATATATATATATTTGAAAATATAATTCCTTATGTTTAAAACAAAAATCTACCACTTCCTTGAAACTCAAACTTTAGAGGTATTGCTACCGAACATAATAGAGGTTCTTTTAAAACCATATGGTAATATATATATATATATATGTGTGTGTGTGTGCGTGTGTGGGTTTGTATACATATATAATCGGGCATATAAAGTATATATATATACAAATTGTATGAGGAAATTAAAATAATCCTTCCAGTTAAAAAAGATTACATAACCCAAAATCTATAAGACCTAGGGTTGGGTATTTGCGGGTTTTCACCCAAACCACAAGGATGTATATATATATATATAATATTATACATATTTATATAAGTATATAAACTTTAAATACAACAAGCAAGGCGATATAAGTTCCCCTACCTAGTTTGAGGAGGAGGAGAGGCTCAAGGAAGACTCGTGGGAGCATGTTGGATGCTTGAGTGGGGGAAGAACCAAGGGGTTCTTGGGGATCAATGGGTGGTTTATAAACTATATTATATATAAAATATAATGAATATTTTAAATTATACTGCTAAAAACCGAGGCCTATACGTTTTATTAATTGACCAAGGGAGTATTTGTGAAAAAACACATGGGAGGAGGGGGCCAACGGGGTCATGGGTGTGGAAAACGAAGAGAAAGGGAGGGTAGGGTTACTAGTCCAACACATGCAAGAGGAGAAGACTGTGAGGGGGGAGAAAAAGAAGAAATAATGAAAGGTGGGGATTAAACATGGAGAAGATCGGACGACCACAGATGATGCAACAATTAAAAGAAATGGACGGTCGTGATTAGATCCGCATCTTGATTGGATGGATCTGGTTAAAGTGGTGTTTTAAAATTACTTGGATGGTCATGATTCGATCCGTGTTGGATCAGAAAATGCACAAAAAACATTCAGGATTACGTAGATATTGAGGATCGAGTGTCGGACCGAAATGGATGACCCAGATCGCACGCAGTGAGATCTGACGACCTAGATTTAGTCCTGAATGAATTTCACTATCCCACATCGAAATGGAGAGGCCTCTTCGGCTCCCTTCTAAGCCCATATATCTCAGACTTATGCGAGATTACTCCTCCCCTCCCTCCCAGTACCACCCCGTACCGGGTTTTTCGGGCGCGCTCTTGCGCCCACCCATGCCTCCGTGCCGCCTCTCACGACAGTGCCTTGTTTCCCTTTTGCACACCTATATTCCCTTCAGGGTAGCTATGCCCCCCACTCAGGATGGACTGTGCTAAGGATGAGGGATAGGCTCAGCCGACTAGCACATTCTACCTCCCTTGACCCGACTAGAGGGCTGGCCCCTTGTGGGTATTTTTTTATAAATAGCCAACTCACAATACTAACCACACAATCATAAAAAAATAAAAAATATTCATTTTAACTATAAATAGAATATATTACCTTTTATAAAAAATAATTATCATTTTAAAAATTAAAATATTAAGGTACTGTAATTAAATTATACTTTTCCTTGAAAAATTTATTTATAAACATGTTTACAAATTCAGAGATAGAAAACATACCTCCATTTAAACACAAAGTTATAACTTAAAATTTAATATATCTATATGAAAACTATTATAGTATTATAAAATACCTTTTTAAGCATTAAAAATGAAAATAATTACAAGATGTTTGAAATATTTGAAAGGTGTTTGAAATCCTCACCTCAATTTAAAATCACACTAAGTGTAGTTCAATATATTAGTCCATTTCCCTTTTAAATCTCATATAAGAGGTTTTATTATAATTTAAATTCATAACATAAATATTTAGGAAAACTAAATGATACTTATATATTTTTAATTAATCCACCAAATGACCAATGACTATAATTATAGCTGTTAGAACTCAATAGTCACCAAAGGCAACTATCAAATTGGGGACTTATAAAACCATGCATTAGGTTGTTAGAAATTCAAAACCACTTGGTGAAGATGTTACAAATAATTCCATTGATTCTTAGTGAGGATACAGTGGATTTGGCCATACTAATGTTCATTGTGACGGATCCAAATGACCTATATTATCTTCTGGGGGTTCTCTTTGTTTTGGGTGGTCTCCTGTAATTATAATAGGTATTTTAATAGGTATTTTTGGTTAGTACGGTTTTAATTTGGCCTTGTTGTAATGTAAAAACATCGATGTTTTATTTAAATAAAATTTCTGGTATTTAGTTTGTATGTTTTTAATGAATAACATGTAAATTAAACAAAATAAACACTAATATTTTTATTATATGAGAAATAAGTTTTGGGGCATCACAAGTATAATAATAATATTCCATGAATGAAAAATGGATAAATGGGTGAGTAAACTCCTAGGGTGTTCTTAAATATTAATCTCATCATGGGTGGGTATCCTCATTAGTTGAATCATGATGTAAATAATATCGAGTCAGGATGAATGAGTGGGCATCCTCATGGAATGTTTTGGTAGTGAAATGTGATTAATGAGTGGGTATCCTCGTTGTATTTTTTGAATAATAATGGATTTACATGAGTGTGTATACTCATGTGGTGTTGAATGGTAAATGATATGAAATGAATTAATGTTTTTACAGATTCCATGGAAGACTCTCCATGGATGTTGAATGTGGTATTGGATGCCTTTGGTTGAGTAAGCACCTTGGGTATTGATTCTGTGGGATGCATTGGGACTTTCTACCCCATGGATCCTGCTTTCTTGGACTCACGTAGGACATATCAGTACACATGATCCTAGAACTCCAAAAATTTCCTTTACTGAGTTTCCATTAGGGTGCCCATGGGACTCAATTAGGTTATCTTGGTCTTTGACACCTTGTATCCGACCCTTCATGGTCTGACTCTTTGACATACTGCTCGACCGTTAGGTATATGATAAACTTAAATATATTACAAGGTCATGGAATTTTGATATGGTTTCACTATATATATTGGACATGGTAAATTGGGACATGGGATTATATGGCTCAACTATGGTTTCTATGACTCTTATGGTTATATGGTAAGGTTGTGATTGAAATGATACGTGGGGCATACAAAAAGGTTGTGATGATATGAAATGTTGGGATGAATAGAAAGTCCATGTTGTTTATTTGTCCATTATTTGTTGGTGCCTTGTTATAGGAGTTAGACTTTTTTTTGTAGGGATCCTTGAGGGGTTATTTCGGTATCACTAGTATAGAAAACTACATGCCACAGGCATTTATTACCTGCATTTATTGCTTAACTTTTTCCCTACACACTACCTTATTTACATATTTCAAAAATTGGTTTGGTCTTGAAATTTTGTATACTGGCCTACTGATATGTTTTCTCACTACCTGCTTGGGTACCATTGGTTCCAAACTATAACCTTCTTATTTGCAGGTTATGGACCCGTGCTTTTGATTTTTTCTTGTACCTAGGAGTTAGGAGAAAAGGAATGGTATAGAGATCAGGATGTTTGTGGAGAGCACCCTTGGGGATTTGGGTCTTTTATTTATTTCTATAATTAGATGTTAAGCATTATATATTATTTAATGCATTTAAATTTTATAACTTGACCATGACATGCGTTGATTCATTGTATAAACTAGCATGTGCCATTTTTGTAAAATTGTTAATATCTTCTTTCACTATTATAAGAGTTTTAAAATATGGTTATCATTATGAACTATGATAATGAGGGTATCTTCTCTCCATTGAACTACCTTGAAACCCTCAATGCTAGTGTGTAGCCTCTGGCATAGCTTGAGGTCATGTGGTGACCAGTCTGACTATCAGTTTAGTGGTAATTTGGGTCAGGACATTACAAAGTGGTATAAAAGGTTGTTTTTTCTTTATCTTACATTTTTGGCAGGTAGACAGGATATGAGGAATGTATAGGCACTTGGTAGATAGTCGTGCACAGGAATGATCACCCCCATATGGGAAATGACTATGTGTCCTGGGTTGGGAATTGTTGTCTATGCTGTTCGATGTTACAATTGATATGATTTCACCTTGGGTAATTGGTGTATTTTCTACTGTTTATTGATTATGAAGATTTTGAAAAATTTCCCTTGGCCTGGAATGGAAGGATGGATAATTACATTCATAATGTAGTCACATTAGTAAGATGACTACTGATTTTTCTTGTGTACCTTTGGTGTAATGCCATGCCTTTGGTTTTTCCTTATCATGTCTGCTTTTATAACATGTTTAGATGATAATATTCCATGTTGACTCTTCTTTTAGAATGTTTTATATTATCCCATGCTTATTTGTTATAGCATGCTTATGTGTTACTGCTTATGATAACATGCTTTAGATGTTTTGATGTGTAAATGATTACATGGGATACTTTTTTTGGTTTCATTTATGACTAGAGACAGTTTTAGTGGTAAGGTGTATGGGTGCCTTATAACTAGAAAATGGGTAACCTGTGTATTCTAACCATTGAACTGGGCTACTAAAAATAAAATTTTAAAGTTAATCTATTTGATTAAATGAGAACCAAATACAACCTGTAAAGTGTATATGCTCTTTGTGGATTTATATATGGACATTCATATCATTAGATTGTTATGTATATCAACATGTTATAATGTGAAGTGTCTATGAGTGTAAAGGTCTGCTAAATTTCAATTTTACATGGTTTGGTTAATTGTTTTTCAAAATTTTCAATTGGACCTAAGTAGGTTAGTTGGAGCTTGTTTTTATGAAACAACAGATGTTATGGTTTCGTTCTTAAGAACCCAGGTTGAATAAATGGGACACTTGAAGGTCACCTTTTTGGTTAAAAGGAATTTAGATGCTAAATTTCCTACTTATGAAGGAATTTCAATGAATGTTAAATGTTTAAAGAGTAAGTTTGATATAACATTACTTTTATTACCTGTGTGGTCTTGGTTAAACCAAGTGCCTTGTCTATAAAATGGTACTTGAAGGTTTGTTTAAAATTTATTCAAATGCTTAAATATTGATCTAAATTAATAGAATATATTTGAATTGGACCTTGAAGTGGTGTCCTTTTCTTAAAACCTCATGTAAGGGTAGTCAAAATGTTTTTATTGGTATGACTTGGAACTGAGACATGAGCGTTTAACAGTAGGTTGTTTCTTTTTAGCTTTGGGTTAAATGAAAAGGGATCTTGATCCTAGTGAAATATATGTTGTGTGACTAAGAGTTAGGGTCAAACCTTATGATTCATAAGGGTCTATAATGTGGTAGGTATCACCCTTAGATCTTGAGATTCCTTTCTTTACATTATGAGTTTTCTAATATTTTGTGTCATTTTGGTGTCATTGTCCCTAGTAGGACATTTTTTTTAAACAGACAACCTTATTCAGATGGGTTGTTGTTGTATCCTGAACCTTGATATGGGAATGAGCATCGAGGAATGCTTGGTTCAGTAGGTTAGATATTCATCGAGCATGGTCAGCTCTTTAGAAGTTCATGTGGTCCTCTCTTTTCTCCAGTGATGGGAGACTCGATACGTCGCCATCTGAGTTTTGTTTATTTGAGATAATGTGATTTTGAACTAGTTTATACTTGATACATCTGATAATTATTTGCATACTGTGGATAGCCTATGGATAGTACTCAGGTTGTGTCATTTTCTTTTGTAAAATCAGGGTAGTATGTGTGGACAGACAAGATATCTATATATTGTTAAATATTAAAACAATATTTTTGAGTTCGGTTAAAATAGAAGCCTTGAGATATGGAGTATGCTCTTAGGTTATCTCCAGAGTTGAGTGAGCTGAGTGTTTGAGAATCAAGTATTTTCCCACTATTCGGGTGGACTATTATATTACATGGGTGTTTTGACATGTTGGTTGGTTTGATTTCATATTTTATGCCAAATTATTTTATGCAGTGATCGTGGGTTTTGAAATGATGCATGTGCGTTTACGACATTTCTGAGATTGCATGCTTATAAGTGGCCATTCTTTCCTTGCAATGACTTAAACACTGTTAAGGTAGGGAGAATCAGGTCAGTTTTGGTGTACATGTTATTACTATCTTGGTAGCACAAATTCTAGGATTTTGGAGTTATGAGAAACCCATTAGAAACTCTATTAGTCTTTAAAGAGTTTCAATAATATGTTTTGAAAGAACACGAATGCCTCAGGTTGTGTAGGTATCAAGGTTTGGTTGATGATGCGTCAGCAAGTGAATCTGATATTCTTATAAAGAGTCAACCAGTAGTGGGTTGACTGACCTTCTTGGAGACCCTTGGATTACTCTTACTGTACACTTCTAGAAAATATGAGCATGTATCCTATCTTGAAGTCATCCTGGATTCACTAGGAGAGAATCGTTCTTATGTTGTGGTATTGTTTGAAAAGATATTGGGATTTATAAATGGTTATTATCTGGATTGTACATGGGATGGGAGTTTCTTTGGAAGTTACCGAAGACTTATAGTTAGGATCGATAGTGTGTTTAAAAAGGTTAACAAATTCTAAGGGTCTAGATCTAGGTTACATCTGTATTCATGCTGAGGCACAACAGTTTTAGAATGGCCTGGCGATGGCTTGATCTGGGAATGTCACCAGATGTCGGGTATGTATTTTGGTGTATGTGATTGTGATAACCAATGAATTCCTTGGGGAGGAAGACATTGCGGTTTAGGTAGATATGTTCTAACCGTCGAAGCCAAGAATCATCTAGAATGGTTAGTCAGTCATGTAATGACTTGTTTCCTTCTTGTTCAGTGTATATGGTTTGTAATGAAACTATTTTAAAAGCACATTGTAAGGTTATTGGTGTGTGGGGTTTGTGTGTTGGGGATGTATTTTGAGGAAATCATGCATGGCCAATTTTATATTCAGTTGAGATTCAACTGTTTACTTCCACGAGGTATCTGATATGGACTTAGATTTATTTGGGTTCACCCAGATAAATAAATCATATGGAAATCATCTCTAGAATTCTTAATATGTATTCTTTTAGGTAGTTCCAATGGTGGAATAGCTAGGGTTTTAAATTGGCCATTAAATGCTAAGAACCATATTGGAAGGAGGAAGTAGGATAATGGTTAAAGAGACGATAAAGAGATTGTGTCTCTATTCACATGAGCTTCGTTATACTCTAATTTAATGTTTTGGTTGGAATTTAAGATTTGTCTTGGGTTTTAAAGGCTTAATTTACTTAAGATTGTGAAACTCTTTTAGGTGTGTTTGGCATTTGAAAACGCAATGAGACCATTTGAGTGAGAATTAAAAAACTCTATAGGTTGGGTGATATTATTGTAGTTCCCAAAGGCTTATTGGGGAAAAGTAAATTTAAGGTGGGGAGATTTTAGAATCCCATGTTTTGGAAATGGGGGTTTTTTTCCAAGGGTTTTTAATTTTTTGTTTTTTACTGGATGGCTCATCTTTAAAACAGAACTTCAAAACTACATTTATAGAATTGGAATATTTAAAAGTGATTTTTTTTACTAGGGTGAAGGACCAAGAACATTCCAAGGTGGATCAATGTGTTTCAGGAGTTCCGGACCAAGAAAGTCTTGTTTTAAAGGACATACATAGGGCCCGTGGTTTGTCTGAAACTGTTTGGGCCATAGTAGGTAACCGTGCGGCCTAGTGCAGGTGAGGTAGAGGTACTATGCATGGCCTACACATGGTTTTCCGAAAAATGTGCCTACCAAACATGTGATATTTTGAGGCAGTACATCGACTCTGTTCATTGCATGGTCTATGCACAATTAGGATAACTATCCAAGACAAACTGTTCATGGAGAATTTCTTAAATAGGGGGTGATGCATGAATTGCCCACAATTTTCAAGACTGTGTGGTTTAAACTGTGCGGTGTGTGTTCAAAAAATACTTTAAATTAAAAAAAAATAAAAATAAAAATAAAACACCTCTCCCTTACCCCTCTCTCATAGGCGACGCACCAGGGGGTCCCCTTTGAGCCTCGCGACACCCTCCTTCCATATCCCTCTCTATATATCAATTCATCATTGTTCCTTCACAATTATTCATCAAATTTGTGAGGTAAATACCTATCCATAATTCCCCTCCTTCTATTTATCTTTTTTGGGTTTTTTTACCATATTTCACTTGGTTGAAACCCTAGGGTTTTTATAATACACAATTTTTTGATATTATTCCTGTATTTGGGTGTGTAAAGGACTCCTCGAGACTCGTGGGTCTGTGTTCTGGAATCTTCTGCCAAAGCAGAGTTGGATTTGGTAGTTTTGGTTCACCTCCAACATCTAAGGTAAATTTTTATACCCATTTTTAGTTTTTAAGCTTATATTTTAGGGCCTTAAGATGTTTATGGGTCCCGAGTATTACATGTAGTGAGTTATGGTTCCCTTAGAAGACCTGCAAGCATATACAAATGTATATCCTCCATGTGTGTATTCCATCTTCATCCGGGGAATACATGAATTGGGTAAAGGTTATATATCTGGAAGTATGTGCATGTGAGTGAATGACAACATTGAGTTAGAAAGCGTCACATGCCAAGCATTGGTTTGGTCTTCTTTTGAGGTTGGGTCCCCAAACATTCCCTTAGGTTAAATAATTCACTAGTTTCTTATTTAATTCTTCTCAATAATTTGAGCTGAAATCCTAGAATGAACTGATAAATTGGGATGCATGATTTGTTTGAGAAAGAAATTCATGTTTTTATAATAAAACTTCTCCAACAAAGGTGCACTGCCTTAAAAAAAGTAGAAATTAGTTGTATAATGTTATCTTGGTTGAATGATTTTTGTTTTCCCATGCTTTCCTAGTTAGAGGAAGTATGTTTAAAACTGAAGGGATATAGTTTGTTTAATAAAAATATGTATTTCATCCCTTTCATTTCAATGCTCTTGGTTTAAATGGTTCTATTTAAATAGAATGTTATTAGTTGGTGGGTAAACCCTTGTGAAATGAATAAATGTAAGTGGTATTAAATTGGTGGGTATACCCATGTGACTTGGTTTTGAGTAATTGGATAAAATAATCAATAGGTTGGATCGAATTGTTTAAAAGGTTAATTATACAAATTATGGATAATTAGTGAGTATACTCATTATATTACTTGAAAGGAAAATGGATAAATGAGTGGGTAAACTCATATGATGTATTTATATATGAAATGTCAACATAAGTGTGTATGACTATTTGTTGAATTTTGAGGTATTTAATATTTAATCTGGATGCATAAGTGGGTATACTAATGGGATATTTTTGTAGTGAAATGTGATTAATGAGTGGGTATACTCATTATATGTTTTGAATGATAAGGTCTTTACATGAGTGGGTAGACACATGTGCTGTTGAATGATAAATTATATGAAATGAATGAATGTTTGTAAAGATTCCATTGATGGATCTCCATGGATCTTGAACGCGATAGTAGATGTATTTTGTTGAGTATGCCTCTTAGGTCTTGATTCCTTGGGATTCATTGGGACTTGATACCCCATGAATCTAGATTGCATGGACTCGTGTAGGACATGTCAGTACACATTCTCCTAGTACTCCAACTAGTGCCTTTATCAAGTTTCTATCGGGATTCCCATGGGACTCAATGAGGATGCCTTGGTATTCAAGACCTAGGATCTGGCCCTTCGTGGTCTGACTCTTTTAAATAGAGAATAACTGTGAGGTATATGATACACTCAAATATATTTACAGGTAATGGGATTTTGATATGGTTACACTATACAACTTGGCCATGGTAAATTGTGACATGTGATTATATGGCTCAACTATGGACTCTCTGACTCTTCTAGTTGCATGAGAAATCCTTGATTGATATGACACATGAGGTATACTATAAGGCCATGATGGCATGACATGTTGGGATGAATGGTAAATACATGTTGTTTATTTGTGCATTATTTGTAGCTTCCTTGTTATAGGAGTTGTACTATTTTGCGTAGGGAGGCTTGAGGGGCTGTTTTGGTATAACTATTTTAGTAGACTAAATGACTTGGGAATTTCTTACATTCATTTATTTATTTCCTTTTTACCTTCAAACTGCATGATTTACATCTTTCACAAATTGGTTTGGGCTTGACACCTTGGGTGCTGACCTACTGAGATGTTATCTCACACCCTACTTAGGTACTATTGGTGCATGAGTAGACCCTTTTTATTTGCAGGCTATAGACCCATTCTTGTGATGTTTTCTTGTACCTGAGAGTTAAGAGAAAAGAACCGTGATGGAGATCTGAATGCCCGTGATGATCACCCTTTGGAATTTAGGTCTTTTTTTACATTTCTTCACCGAGATTGAAAGCATGCTGTATTTTTTTCTACTTTCAAAATTTGTAACATCACTATGACATGAATTCATTCATTTTATAAACTACCTTTGGCCATTTTTAAATTTTTTTTAATATATTATTCGTATGTTATATGGGTTTTACTATATGGTTACTATTGTGAACTCTAATAATGAGGTTATAGTATCCCCATTGAACTACCTTTACACCCTCAGTACAAGTCGGTAGCCTCTAGCATACAGGGAGACATGCTTGAGGTTATATAGAGACCGGTCTGGCTACCAGTTTAGTGGTAAGTTGGGTCAGGACGTTACAACACTAATCCATTCAGAATCTTCCTTCATTCGAAATTTTTCTCTCAAACCTTAACTTTAAAAGAGTTATCCTTAAAAACCATTGAAGACACTTTTGGTTGGATTTTGACCATATATTTTGGAGATATATTCATGGTTATTTTTCTCCCCTCTTGTGATAAGTGTCTCTATACAATGGTACAAATTCTTGAATTAAATTTTAGTCTTCTTAAATTCCTTGGATTGTGTTATAAAATGAGTTTATTTGATATTATGGTGTAATTTATTGATGGAATATATTTTTTAAAAGGTTTTTTATTTAAAAATTATTTGGAACACACTTCGGATTTTTTGAAATCCATTAAAGGTGGGTTTGTTTCTAAAATTGGCTTTCAATCATGGAAGTGGTAATGATTCAGTGTGATTTTTTTTAAATGATGAGAATAGATTTCAAATGGTTTTTGACATGAATATCCCATTTAAATATTTATGTGTGTTGGGAAATGGATATGAAACTTCAAGGTTTTTATCACCTATAATTATTTTGATATTGATATAAAGTGATAGGAACCAATAATAGTTAGATTTACATGATGTCTAGAATAGTTTTTTTTCTAAGTACGTATTCATATAGGTTAGAACCCAAATGTTTTTATTTTTTATTTAAACTTTATTTTACACATTATGGTAAATTTTGTGGTCATATTTTCAATTTTTTTATCTTATGGTATATCTATGGTTTGTTTTTATTATGATTTCATTCAATCTCACTTGTACTTTCATTTGTCTAATTTTCTGAAAATTGAATGATTTTAGGAAAACCAACAGATATTTTACACAATGATTTCTCTATTGAAACTACTTTATAAACTATTTTTTTTAAATATAGAGATAACATTACCCTGATATTTGACTATGTATAGAAGTTGGTTAAATACTACTAAGATTTTTACTCACACCCTAATTTTTTACTTTGACTACTTTTAGTATATGGTTTTTTAGTACGCAAGTAAAAGGAAGGGTGTCATATAGTTCAATTTATTTCTCTGAGTGTTTGTCGCCCTTATAGTGGAAATGTTTGGTGGTGATGGACAATCACATGGAGTTTTTTGCTTATTAATTGCCCCCATTTCTCTATCTAGTTTATCCCTTTGGGTTTGACATTCTTTGTTTCATGGAATTGTATTATTATTTCACTTTGTAATTTTTTTTTCTATAGTTAAAAATGAGTCTTTTTTCATATTTTTTCACCTCAGCATGTGGTGGACCATCTTGGGTGACTTGTCTAGTTTACATGGCCTGGTACTTTAAACTCACTTTCACCAGGTAATTTAGGGGTTAACAAAGAAATGAAACATAATTAATATACCCTTATGATGAAAATTATTAGATTTATAGGAAATTACTATTTTTATTTCTGGTATTCCCATGACCTTTCATTTTTGGATCATTGGTGGAAATATTGGGTTGGAGGTAGGAATTTATATTGAGGGTGAGTTTGGGAACAAGAAAGATTATTTTCATAAATTTCTATAAGAGGAGATCCATGTTTTTTACTTATTAAGTATTTACATAATAAGAGATTAACTATGTTGGGAAAATCTTTTAGGATGCAGTTATTGGTAACATAGAATTCAGTAAGGGAATCATCAATATGCAATTCCAATAGGGTGGGGCATAATGTTTTGGATAATCAACTAGGGAAATAGTATTATTATGGTATAACTTCTTTAATTATCAAGAAAGGGTGGTGGTGAAAATTGTGGAATTCCCATGGAGAATTTTTTGGTGAGCGTGGTCTCGGTGTTCATGTGGGTGATAAGTATCTGGCTTGGATCATGGTGAATATTTCATTACTGTGGGCGGTGAAGTGAAATGTAATTAATTTTGGTGTCAAAATAATGATCATGAAAAATAATCAATATTTTGATGGATGAGTAGTTAAGGAGTTATTATTTCGGAATTTACAAAGATTATAAAGGCATAGATGAATTATTGTGGGTATATTTTAATAACTAACAAATTTTTGGGTTGGAAATTTCTAGTGAAAATTAGGAATTTCTTTGGTTTATAGTTCATTTAGATAATCAGAGATCGAGTCTGTAATCTAAGGGTTTTAATGCCACCACATGATGTTTTTAAAAAGGATTAAGTATTTGGAGATATCAGGCTGTCTGATAGAATGATTAGGTGAATATAAAAGGGATTCTATAGTTGTTGAAGGGTACATGAATGATTCACTATGTTTGAAATTGTGTCACACCATAAATATTTGGGGTTAGGATCCATTGAGATTCTACCCCCAATTTTCAAGATGTGAAACTTGGTTTAACACCATATACAACTCTTAGGTAGTATTTCATGGGATTTGAAATTAGAGTCTTGTTCTAGAACCCCATCATTTCATTCATTGAATCTCATTATGTGATTCTAGATAGGAATGAATGGTTTTGTCCTCTAGGAGATCCTTTGAACATGGATCCTCACTATTTGGTGTTTTTGTTTATTTCAATGAATTCCTATTGGTATTTATTATCCCTTACAATCACATGACGTTCCAAGTGATTGAAATTTTTCTTCACCAATTGATCTTGAAATTTATTCCAATTAAAGATTCATATATTCATTCCACTAGATCTTGGTTGAATTTCTTATGAATAATAGGGATTTTGATAGTTTGGGATATTTGATATTCTTTGATGATGAACATATGCTATTGATGGGATTTTAATTGTAGGTATATCCCTTGTTGTTTTTATTCTATGTTTTATGGTTTAATTAAGATAGACATTTGATCATATCTTGAGATTAAATTGTGTCTTTTTCATTCCTTAGATTTGGGAAAATTTATGGAGTGGTTGAACTCTGTTTGAAAATATCTTCAAGAATCTACACCTTTTAGAAGATTTATCCAAGAGATTAAAATTTAATTACATAAAAATACCTTTGATTTCATATAAAGTGATATGAAATTTTTTGGGATTATGTTGAGTGAGTGTTTTTGACCTTCCATGGTTTAGAGACTTTGATTTCTTCCTTGAAATAATTTGAAATAGTTATAAATATATTTCCAAAGCTAAGTGATAAGGCTGTGTGAGAATCCAAGGCCTGGTGTGATAAAAAGTTATTTTATAATAATATTAAATATATTTTATATTATACATGTGTGATTAACTAAAGAAAGCATGTTAACTATCAAATGGTTGATCGGATTTGAAATATGATACCAAAATTGGGTTTGGAATATTGTGTTTAACCTAGGAGTGTCATAAAATGAGTCGACATAGGATGTTCAGACCTCTTACTCATTAACGATGTGTTTAAGAAATTTATTTAATTAATCAATTAATTTATTAATTTTACATTGACCTAATTAAAATTATAAATAGTTCTTTTGGAGAATTTGGGCATGTTTGGATCATATTCCACCATTCGCTAGAGAGGGAACCTCATTCTTCTAGATAATTCCTTCAAATAATGACAAAAATTTAGATTGAGGCAATTTGAAGCACAAAAAACTGAAAAAATCTTGGTGAGTGCATTCTTCATTAACAAAGATTGATCAAATCAAGGTAGGACTCATCTATCTATGTTTGACATCCTTATATTAGAGGTATTGGGAACATTCTTCCTTTTTCATGTATTTGAGATCTTTGAAAACTATGTATGTGACCTGGTATTGAAAATTAATTAATTTATTTTCACTCATCTAACCTCGGTGACAAAATCTTGTTTTTCAGAAAACAATACATTCCTAGTGACATTTAAAACCTTTTTTGGTTCTTTTATCCCTCAATTATTTTCATTATTTACCATGTAATCCACATGGATCTGGGTTCGATGGTTTCTGGGAATCTAGAGCCCGATCAGGTGCCCAAATTTTTGGCAGAATGATGAAACAATGATGGTTCTTCAAGTGGAGCATAGATATGGAATCATCTTGATTAATGGATTGTAAATATAAAGCATTGAGACCCAATCATTAAGGGTCAAAGATGAGAAAACATGTGGAATAAATAATGAAAACCAAAAATGTTTTGGTGGCCGATTCCCAAAGAAAAATGATATACAAGCATGATTCACAGCTAGATTCAATGATTTTAGAATGATTCTAGGTGTTATCTAAGGTGGTTTGACCAGATTCAATGCTTGAGAAAATATCCAAAAAATTTGGATGTTTTGGAAAATATAGACTACATGCCATCTTCAAAGAAGAACACACAACGTGTAGCCCCATACCAGTGGCAATTTTTGGGTTTGGGAACCCATAAGTATGGCACAATGTGTACATCCTTGACACACAGTGTAGTTCTTTATTTGGTGAATGAGGCATGTAGTTCATCTACATGGAAATAGACACACCATGTCCAAAGTACACAGACATGGGTTGGCCACATGGGAAATATCCTGTGTGAACCAACATGTTGTGTACCAAAGTACAAGGACATGTGGTCCGTGTACACCGAAATGGCCAATAGACACAACCCGATCCTCGGATAGGTGGGAAACATCTATTAGTCCACCTAAACGCTGTGTACCCCTACATGAACTAATCCCATTTTTCAACCATAGACACAACCATGAAATGAAGAGGTACCATATGTCATGTGGGTCCCGTCACATGTTGTGTGCTACTTGATCTCTTCCGAGTGATCCTAGAACGCTTGTATCTCCTTCATTTGTTAAAAAATATTGGACCATAAGATGCCTATCCTGATTTTTTTCACTGCATAATGAAATGGTTCACTCAGAAGTGGATTTTGAGATATGATTCGAATGTTATAGGTTTAGAATGCATTGAGGTGACACCCGATTATGACATCGATCATAAAAACTCACCAGAGTCTTACTGATATTACCAGTTATCTTGGCTAGGCAGTGGAGTTCCCCAATGGTAGTTTTGGGCTTAGCCTCCAGTAGGACTGGGAAATGGTATTCCCCGATGATCTTTCCGAGTTACCCTATAGTAGGAAAGGGAAATGAAGTTCCTAGACATTACAGGCTTACCCTCCAGCTGGAATGGGCAGCGACATTCCTTGATGACATCTTTCAAGAGTAACCCTCCATCTAGTTGGGTGGTGGAATTTCCTTGACGACTCACTAGGCTTACCCTCCTGTAGGACTCTACAATGGCATTCCCCAGTGAACTTCTCAAGTGGTACCCTCTAGCTAGATTGGGTATTGGCCTTCCTTGATGGATACCAGATAAGGACCCTCCTATCATACCAACGCATGAGATGCTTTCCTAAAACATGTTACTCCTTGAACGTGTAGCATAGTGAGGCATGGTTTGACATACCATTGGACTCACAAGAATGGGGGACGCTTTCCCCACTGAGATTACAAGGACCCAGCCTTATTACATAAATAATATTTAATTTATTCAGGAAATAAATTCCTTTTACATTGATAATTTTTTTTAAGTTTATAGATTTTGAGAATTTGGACACAATACATTTATAACATTACACAGTGTTATAGAGTGGATACCATAAAAACAGTTTCCATTTTTTTCAAAATATAAAACATTAAAACTCAAAACATGATTCCTTATCAATTCGTAAAAATTTAACATGGCTTACTTCTTTGTATTACACATCCACTAACCTGTGAAAAATAATTTTAAACATGGTATGAACACAAAAACTCAGTAGGGGATATAAAAAGAAAAAAAAGAACACATTAGTCAATTAATTCTTGTAACGTATGAAATCATTTTTATAAGACATACTTATCACCTGTGTATATATAATTACATTGTGAAACATGATATTTAAACAATACATAAGAACAGAAGTAGAACCATAAAGGTATCTTGGGGAATTACTTACATAATCTTGTAACCCTCTCGACTATATTATAATTTGTAACCCTCAAGACTACCCTACAATTTGTGTAACCATCGCAGTTACACTTGGAGTAACCATACGACCGACCTCCAACTTAAACATACCCAATTCATTGGAGGGGGATATAGGTCCCACAATTAATCGTCAAAAATTACCAGGAACCCGAACATAATCATACAACATGAATAATTTCATAAAAACATTTCTTTTGAATTTTGAAAAATATATTTGTAAAAGATGATTTTAAAAGGAAATCCCCTTATTAATATCATACAACTAAAGAGAGAATTAATAGAGTGGATTTAATACATATATAAAATGTAAATATACATAATTAAACATAATATAAGTGAAACCCATCACACAATCAATTTTAATACCACCTAAATAATAGAGTAGATGGTTAACTCAAAGAATGAAAATCGGGTTAAGAATTCCCTTACCTCAGGCTTGTCTTACTTGAAACTTGTTTAAAATTATTGTATAATGGATAAAGGAGTGTTATTAGTATTTTATAGAAACATTTTCATGTTTATAACATATTATATGATCATTTAATAACATCATTTCACCCTTTAATTGCACTATTTTTTGGGTGGGTTCTTTACATGCTTTTCAAGATTGGTTCATGATGGATGTTCTTGTCGACTGGAAGTGAAACTTATGAATTGGAATAAAATAGTATTTAAATATTTATAGTAACATAAATTATACCATTTATCATTTTTTAATTCTTACACTAGGATGACTCATAAGTTAAAACATTAATGATGTTCATTTAGATCATTTTAGTTGTTCTTTGATAATAACGACCTCATTTTGTATTATAAATTAAAAACTTGTGTGAAAAAGAATTCCCGACCCATGGATGAGACATAATAAATATATTATAACCTGGTTATAACATAAAAATGGTTTCATGATTAGTCATGAAGGATTTAAAGAAAAATGAAATCACATCATCCACGATGTAGGTAATTCGACACATCATGGACAATGTTTTTAATTCCTTGAATATGTGGGAGAAGAGCAGAAGAATGATGATGAATTTTCTATAAACATGAGAAACTAAATAATATATATTATTCTGGAGCATTCATTCCTCTTGGTTAAGAGGAGGTGAGGAAAGAAGAAGAAACGAAGGGAATCTTGAAATAAAAGAAAACTTTGAGAAATTTCTCACGAAAATTTGGCAGCCTAACGACGTCTCTTAAAATTTCATAAAAATAGTTTGATGAGACAAAGGGGATATATGATCACTCTTAAATTATATAAAATGTAATGGGGGATATGGAATGAAATATCCCAACATAATCCAAAGGAAATGAAGAGAATAACATAAAATGAAAGAAAAGAAAGAAAATAAAAGAGGATGTTTACCTCTTGATCTCTTCTCCTTGAGATCCTTCTTAAAGGCTTTGGTTTTGGTCTTTTGGTGAGACCAGTAGCTCTAGGGAGTGGGTAAGAGCCTTGGGAGAATTATGGTACATAACTTAGGCATGGATCAAGGCTTTAGAGGTGTGGGAAGAAGAGGGGAGTGAGGGTGGTATTTATAGTGGAAGAGAGGGGGGTATTTTTTATTATTTTAATCATTATTATAATATTTTTGTCCAAGATTATGAATATTATTAGATCATGAAACATAAAATAGTAATAATGTAATTTGAGTTCGAACCAACTGGATTTGCATCACTCATGATGTCATAAATAGTGTATTTTACTGATAATTTGATTATATGGTATTTTATCGTATTTCACTAATCATCAAAAATTCAAAAATTTCAGAAGAATCCCAAAAATCTACCCTAACTATTTTTCGACATGTAGAATTAAAAACATGAAGTCCATTTTTTCAAAATAATTTTTTCAGTATTATTAATTTAATTTTTAAATAAAATCCTATTTAATTAAAAAATTAACAATTCTAATTCTATAACTACTTCTATATCATGATGAAAAATTAACCAAGATGTTATTATCTTAAATCCTTAAGAAAATAAAATAATAATAAAAGTTACTATTAATTAGTTTTATATTACTATTCATAAGGGTATGTTACTATTCACAAAAAAACAAGTTGGTGACATCAAAATCCAAATAACTTACTGAACACAATTGTAGATGACAGTTTCGTGAAATTAAAAACATAAAATTGGAAAAATTATGTTTTAAAGATAGTTATAAATATCTACTTTAAGAAAATTTCCTTGCATTTATATTTATTATTAGAAAAACTTGGGGTGTTGCATTATCCCCACCTTCTGGAAATTGCGACCTCAAAATTTTATTTACTTATTAAACAACTGAGGGTACTTTGCCCTCATAATATTTTCAAACTCCCATGTTGCTTTTTCAACCACATGGTTTTCCAAAAAAGATTTACCTGGTGGATTACCTTATTTTTCAATACTTGTTCCCTTTGATCAAGAATCTGAACTGGTTTCTCTTCATAAGAAAGGATTTCTTTCAACAGAACTGCTTCTGGGCTCAAGACATGTGATGAATCTGGTGCATACTTTCTCAACATCGAAACATGAAAAACATTATGTACCTAAGACAAAATTGGAGAAAAAGCTACGTTGTATGCCATTGTTCCAACATTCTCCAAGATTTCAAAAGGACCGATGAACAGTGGACTTAGCTTCCCTTTCTTACCAAAACACATCACACTTTTCCAAGGAGATATTTTAAAGAAAACATGGTCACCTACCTCGAAAGAGAAGTCTTTACTTCTATTTTCTGTATAACTTTTCTACCTGCTCTGAGCTATCCTTATGTGCTGCTGGATCATCCTCACTTTCTCAACCACTTCTTCTACTAATTATGGCCCCATCAACATCCTTTCACTGAATTCATCCCAAAATGATGGAGTCTGACAACGCTTCCCATATAAATCCTAAAAAGGTGCCATCTGAATATTGAAATGAGAACTATTATTATAAGAAAACTCAAATAAAGAAATATGTTGATTCCAACTTCCCTGGTAGTCTATTGAACAAGCTCTAATCATATCCTCCAAAGTTTGAATCATTCGTTCTGACTTCCCATTTGATTGAGGATGAAAAGTTGTACTGAAATTTAATTCCATGCCCAATGAATTCTGAAGTCCCTTCCAAAAGTTAGAAATGAACCTATGATCCTGATCAGATACAACGAAAAGAGGAACTCCATGTAACTAGATAATCTCTTTTAGGTACAGTTGAGAAAGTTGATCCAAAGTCATTTTATCTCGAGTAGAAATAAAATGTGTATATTTATTAATCCAATCAACAATAACCCAAATCACATTATTACCTCGAAAAGTCTTTTGTAGTCCCACCACAAAGTCCATGGATACATTCTCCCATTTCCACACTTGCTTTGGAAAAGGTTAAAGCATCCCTTTCGGTAACTGCCACACTTCTTTAACCTGTTGACATGTCAAACATTTCATGGTAAAATAAGCAATATATATTTTCATTCCATCCCACCAATAATACTGTCGATGGTCTCTATAAATCTTAGTCCTGCCAGGATGAACTGAAAATACAGAACTATAAGCTTTAAATAACAATTATTTCTTCAACTGGGAATCACTAGGTACACACAAACTTTTTCCAAAACCTTAAAACACAATCTTTATCAAGGTTAAATTTTTTCAACTTACCCATTTTAACAAATTCTACCTTTTTCTCTAGCTCATGGTCTTCCATATACGCTAGCTTAATTTTGTCTGACAATGATGTCTGCACTAAAACATGAAACAAAATAGAGGTATTTCCTATAAAAACAACTTCTAATCCAAAATTCATCAAATCATTAATAAATGGATCATGTTTCAAACATAGCATGGTTAATGATTCATGATGCTTCCGACTCAAAGAATCCACCACTTTGCTTTCTTTTCTATTATGGTAATTGATCATGCAATCATAATCTTTAATCAGTTCAATCCATCTTCTCTACCTCATGTTTAATTCCTTCTGAGTGAATATATATTTCCGAATTTTTTGGTCTGTATATGTTTGAAATTTGGATCCATATAAATGATGCCTCCAAATATTCAAAGAAAAAACCACAGCTGCCAATTCCAAATCATGTGTGAGATAATTTAGCTTATGAGGTTTAAGTTGTCTTGAAGCATAGGAAATTACCTAATCATTCTGTATCAAAACACAACCAAGTCCCTTCAAAAAAGAATAACAATAGATGAAAAACTCACCATTCCGGGAAGGTAACACCAAAACTAGAGCATTCACCAGTCTCTTCTTCAGTTCCTGAAAACAAAAATAACATTATTCTGTCCAAAAATATTTGACCTCTTTCCATGTTAACTTATCTAGCTGGCTTGAAAACTGTGAAAAGTTCTTAATAAACCATTTCTAATAACCTGTTAACCCAAGAAAACTACGCATCTCGGTAACATTTGTGGGTCTTGGACATTTATCGACTACTTTTGTTTTGGTAGGATAAACTATTATTCCATCCTTATATAAAATGTGCCAAAGAAAAGAAATATGTTGCAACCAAAAATCACCCTTGCTGATTTTCCATATAGTTTCTTTTCTTGTAAGGTTTGTAAAACAACCCTTATATGTTTTTCATTCTCCTCTTTATTTTTAGAAAATACCAGAATGTCATCAATAAATATAACCACAAACTTATCCAAGAACTCTTGAAATACTCTATCCATAACATTAAAAAATATAGCAGGTGCATTAGTTAACCCAAACGACATAACAAAAAATTAATAATTCCCATATCTAGTATAAAAGGTTGTTTTTAGGATTTAATCCTCCTTCACCTTCAGCTGATGGTATCCGGATCACAAGTAAATCTTGGAAAAGTACTAAACTCCCTAGAGATAATCAAAAAAGTCATTGATATAAGGAAAAGAATAATTGTTTTTAATAGTGATGTTATTAAAATTTCTATAATCAATGCAAAGTCTCATGGAACCATCTTTCTTTTTAACAAAAAAACAGGAGCTCCCCATGGTGAATTGGTAGGACGAATGAAGCCTTTATCAAGAAAATCCTACAACTAGGTTTTCTATTAAAGAAGTTCTATTTAGGACATATGACATGGGGGTTTTGAAATTGGATTAGCATTAGGAACTAAGTAAATTGTGAATTCGACTTCCCAATCAGGTATGACACTGGGTAACTCATTAGAAAAAACATCAAGGTATTCATTTACCACCATCACATCATTAATCTGAATTGTTCCCTTGTCTTCAACAACAAGATCAAGAAAAATTTAATTTCCATCTTTCAATAGTTTCTCAGCATGTTGATATGTTATCAGCTATATGGGTTCTTTCTTGTATACATATATAAAATTTTTCTAAAAAACATCTTCTTTAGCTCTATAGTCAATATTTGCATGATAAACAGAAATCCAATCCATTCCCAGAATAACATCAAACTCAACTAAGGGTAAAACAACAAGGTTTACAGGAAAAGTATTTCCACATAACACAATAGAAAGATTATTATAATTCCTCTTTGCTATAATATTTCCCCCTGGTGTTTTAACAACAAGTTTGGGTCTCATTTGTTGAGGTGATATTTCCAATTTACCAGAAAATTTTTCAGAGATGAAGGAATGTGTAGACCCCATATCAAAAAAAACTTTAGCCAAATCTGAGATAACAAACAAAATACCTGATACAACTTCATTGGATGGCCCGACATCTACTGACATAGTCGCAAAGGATCTCACTACACCTTTCTGCTTGTATTCTATCTTCTTTGCATCAATCGAATCTTTCTTTGGTAAGTCATTTGCATAATGACCCATCTCAACACATTCAAAACATTTTACAGTTTTCTTATCAGGATTAGTATTTGGATCATTTTCATTAAAATCTCAGGCCATATGTCCAAACATACAACATTTAAAACACTTCCATGTTTTTCTAAGACATTCCCTTGGGTGTTTCGTGGGAAAATTTTCACAAACTGGAAATTAGATTTTCTTACCATCATATTTCATTGGTTTATTTATACCCATCACTTGCCATCTAGACATATTCTTCTCCTTGTTTCCAAAATGCACATTATTATCAACAAACTCCTTCTCTACCCTCTCAGCACATAAGACAATTTTCTCATAACTTTTGAATTCATGGGAGGCCAACGGCCTTCGATACCTTGTGTAACATCCTAGGTAAATAAAGAATATGATATTTTCGTATTTATTAATATTTTTGAATAAAATGTCAATATTAATTTAAAGGGAATTCTATGTTCGATGGCGTACCCAATACGCAACAATGAGTTTTTTTGAAATCTTACTTTGCACACTAATAATATAATAATATTATTTTAAATGGTAGTTAATGTCTTGCCATTGTAATGGAGGGAATGAGTAGAGATAACTAAAAATTGATTATATATGTTTGTTAAATATTTTATCAATTACCCAATAAATGATAGAGGCTTAAAATAAGAATGAATCCAATTTGAAGAATAAATATTCTAATATTCTTTAAAAGGTCGATTAATCGCCTTTTGATGGCGAACCCTTTTTTTAAAACTAATTTTTGTCAATTTAATAGGTTATATTTGACAAAATAATATCCTTCTTTATAATCGAGACATCAAAATTTATTTTGTGTAATTTTTAGTTATTTTCCCAATAAAGTTCATTTTTTTATGAATAGTGAAAAATGCTGTATTTTAATTCAAAGCGTCCTTTTAATCAAATTTATTTATATGGTAAGATTATCTTTTTAATTGGTTTTAAAGTTTAGTTAAAATATATTTTTACAATTTAATCCAATGGTAATAATTGGAATTAATTTTACTTTGAAATTGGACATAAATAAGTGTCAATATTTTGACAAATATTGTTTCTTAAAAACACGCCATTTGTTTTGACAGTGGGAATTAATTATAAAACTAATTAATTAAACTTCTATGTTTTCAATTTGGTAAAACGGAAATTATTTTTTAATTTTTAATATAAAAATTAACTTTGGATAAATTTTTGGTATTTTTCTGACAAATGTTCATTTTTAATGAATAGTGAAAAATACTGCATTTTACTTCAAAACTGCTTTTAAATATAATTTAATTATATATTTATATTGTCATTTTAATTCGTTTTAAAGTGTAATTGAATTATTTTTTTTATCACGTAATACAATTTTGTTCACTATAGTTACTTTCACTTTTCAATTAGATGTAAAAACATGTCAATCTTTTGATAAATTTTACTTCTTAAAAACCCATCTTTGGTTGTGACAACGAGAATTATTTTTAAACTAATTACTGAACTTTCTATGTTTGGAATTTCATAAAATGGATTCCATATTTGGAATTAGAAGTTCCAAATTATTTAATAAAGACTTTTTTGTTTTTGGACATTATGAATAGTAACGATGGTAATTATCTTTAATTATTGTGATTAATTTGTAATCGGGTAGTTAAGGGTAATAAAATAATATCATAATAATATAAAATGACCCGAAAATGTGTCCACATCCTCTTTTTTGAATCAATGTCCGACCATGGGTATCTTTTTACCGAACTTGAGGGCCCATGGATGACATGAGTGTAATCGTGACATTTATGACATTATTTTTGAAAAAGTAGAGAAATATAACAAAGGTTTGTATATCCTAAGTAAAAAAAATTTAATTTTGTTTACATAAATGATCTCTTAGACTATAAATATTCATTTAAAATCTATCAAATATTTCCTACATCATGGTATTTGTTTTATAATTTTTAGACATTAAATAAATAAATTTATTTATGACACCATGATGATGCAATGATTACCTCATTAATTAATGATTTAAATAAAATGAAAATATAAGGTAAAATATAAGACTTACACTTGTAAAAAACCTATTGGATGGGTGGATTTAAAACCCTTATCACCTTATCCTCGAAATATATCATTGTGGGACCTTTAAAATCCGAAAACCATTTTATAATAAAGTAACATTTCATGAATTTCCAAAAGTGACCCTCCTCCCTCTTATAAAAGGAACCCACATCAACCCCCTTACCCACACCTATAAAGACCTTGGATCATCCAACCTCTACTAATATTATCTCTCCATATACCTCTCTCACTCCTAGAAGCCTCACTTTGGGCATAAGTCTTTCTAAGGAATCCTTTGGCTCAAATCAAAAAGGGTTACCCAATTTAGAGGTAATGTCTTCTCTCGAGTTTCTTTATTTTATTTTCCTTCTTCACTCACAACTATATTATTATTATTTTATCCCATAATAACTATAGTATTCTCAATATAATATTATTTCTATGATAAGTATTCTACCTACACTTACACACACCTCTGTCTAATGATTAAAGAACATACTATTTCTATGGGTGGCGAATTACTGCCTCACGAAACGATGATTGTTAAATCTTATTTTAACTCCTTTCATGGTGGAAATTATGATGTCACTGTATTTATATATGATATAAATGGTATTTATTTTTCTATATGATTCTGAATTTTATTTTTAAATCACATCTTTATGCTTTTCATGTTGTGGAACTGTGATAATTTCATCTGAGGAAGTGTGGACTACCGCCCCATCAAGTGATGTGACTCGTTTATGCCAAACATAGAATCTATAGAGAATGGAATTAGTGAAATTATGTTACATATATAACATATATATTATACTGTAATTATAATATATATATATATATATCTCATTTAGTTTTAATTTCTTTAATATGACAAAGAAATGAAAGTAGCGTTCATGCGTATGTACAACCTACCGTCTCAAGGAACAGTGCATTTCATTTTTATCTCAAAATGTTATGGAACAGTATAAAATGAATATATACTAGATATATATTATATCTAAATCATTAATATCATTCTGGAGATGATTTACTTAGAACCACATGGACAATTCTCTCCAAACAAGTTCATTGTTGACTCATGTACCGAACGTCGACAAAACGTATGAAATGAACTCACATAATTAAATAATTATTATACCATGATAATATGTGATATTAATTGAATAATAAAAATTAAAGGAATTACTTAATAAATTATAAATTGTCCAAAGTTTATTATTCAGGAATATAAAGAAACAATCAAGACAAGTCAAACCTGAGGTAAGAGGATTTCTTATCTCACTTTTAATTCCGTGAGATTTCCATTATTCACCACTTATTTATTGCATTCGGTGTATTGTTTACTTCCATTTGATATATATTATCATGATTCAATTTATATTCATTGTATTCTAAGATACATTTGGTTTTTATTATCTTTTGGTCATACGACTCGATTTATTACAACGAGGTAAGGGGTTTCTCACTTTTTATTCTTGTGAGATTCATGCTATATTTTTCACTATATCCTTTGAGTGGTTTATGTACTTCCCATTATTCTAATCTTTGTGTAATATAATTTTGGTCATGGGTATTTACATCAACATTGTATAGTCCTTCTTTTATGGGGTGTATGTTTCGAAAGTTACCCAAATCGGTAAGGGAACCCTTCACCCTTCTCTTTTTAAAAGACTCTTTTTTGTTTTGTATTTTAATTTACATCTCATTATGTTGGGATATGTTCTTCTATATCCTTATTGATTTAAATTTTATATCCATGTTATGACATACCCTTTTCTCTCTCATAAAATATTTTTCTGAAATCTTAAGTGATGTCGTTAGGCTGTCAAATTTTTGTAAGAGAACTTCTTCAACCAATTTCAATTCTTTGGGTTAAACATATACTTCTTGATTATGTCACGCTATGAATATGTGTGAATAAACAAAGATTTTTCTATGCTTACTATCCAATTATATTGGGTGTATTCTTTTTTTTTCACACATAATTATGTAATTGATTTATCCTTAATCTAAGGATACTGTCTTTATAAGGTATTTCATCTCAATTTACATTCCATTGAGACTTCATTATTGATATACACCAATTCACATTTATATGGTGTATATACTTTCCTTTGGCATATTATATCATAAATACCTTTAATATCATGGTATTATAAAGTTTTTATTAAATTATATCCCTCAATTATTTGTATTGAAGCATCTCTTATTTGGATAAGAACTCCTTAACTAAAATATCGTATTAATAATTTAATCTTCTAAATATTTCTTATTAATGTCCATGTTTTAAAATGGGTTGAAGGATTTATTTATATGGACATTTCTTTTTTAAAATATTACTTCCTTTAAAAGCTTCAAAGTGGTATGTGACACTTTGATTCAAAAATATCTTTTTTTAAATGGTTTTTAAAATGGTTTTGATAAAGCATTGATTACATCAATATATTGAACTGATATATTGTGATTAAAATTTGGAAATGTTATCTTTACCTTATTATTATGTTATGTGTTATAATTATGTTATGGTTCTTGGGAATTATTTACGTATACGGGTGGTTCTGTGATAAACCTAGGGTGGGTGAGCCAGAGATAGCTCTCCAATGCATTGGGTAACACAAAGGAGTTAAACACTAAGGTTTCGCCGAAGTGATTTAGGGAATATACTGTGATGAGTATTCCAAACGTAACCATGAGGGTTACTCCCTATGTAATAATGTTATGAATTTCTCAAGTTACCTTTATGTATTATGATTTCTATGAGTTATTAAAAAATCTTATTATTTCATGAGGTATGTTTCAGTGCTTATGTTTTATGAGTAAAGTATGATTTCATTGATTCTTATGTATACATGGACTACTGTTTTCTTTCCGAATTTTTATATCCCTTAATGAGATTTTTATGATCATCCCATGTTTTTGAATTTTTTTCCATAGGACTTAAATATTAATAGGGTCAAGGATGGGATCAAGGAAAGATATGCTGTCTAAAACATGGAACTAGACATGTTTCATTTTTAAGAGTTTTTATTTTATGAAAAAATGGATACTGAGTAGAAGTGTCTACTTTATAATATTTTTTGTTGTAATAGTTATGTCCTAATTATCTAAAACTCTAATCCTGAAAAGATCCTCAATTTGAATTATTCATTTAATTCGAGATTATGTAATGTTTTAAGGCCGAGGGCCTTATAGTTGGTATCAGAGGTCGGTTTAGATAACTTTAGAGGTTAGGGTATTCTTTAAGCACAAGTGACATTACCATAATGGTTAGGATTTTTGAAAGAGTCATAGTTATTTTTATAAAGTGAATGAGTTTAAGATAACATGAATAATTATATCTTAGTATTATATGATTATTTTACTATTATACTCACACTGACCTTTTTGGTTTTAGTAAATGGTTGGATCTAGCAAGTACCAAAGTAACAGTGGATGTGAAGAAAACTGTGACAGTTTTCGGAATGAGAAACTGAATGATATGGGAGCTGCAATGAGAAATCTTGTGGTTATTCTCAACCAACTATCTAGAGTCATGATTGACCACCTGAACCTTAGTGATTTTTATAAGGCATCATATATGCGAGAAACAAATCCCTACAGGATTTTAGGTAATAATAATAAAGGTAAGTATATTCAAGAACCTATGTGTCAAAGATGTGGAAGGAAACACATATGAAAATGTTTGAAAGGGACATAAAGATGCTATAGGTGTGGAAATTAAGGTTATAAAGCAAGAACTTGCCATGGAAAAAGGAATCATCTAGTTGACTCTAGGAAAGGCAAAGAAGTTCTTTTTGAAGGATCAATTGAATGTTTTAAATGTGGTGTGCATGGTAATCATGAAAACACATGTCCTACGAAAAAGTTTTAGGAATGGGATTACCAAGATCGTACAATTATTCATTTACCAATACCTAATTCCATTCCGATTGAGGATGAAGAAATTGACAATGACCAATGAAAGGTATGGATTATTTCTTAACATATGTTTTCCTATTATTGAAATCTTATGATATGAATCATGATTTTGTTTTTAGAAAATAATTATTTCATAATAAGTTGGAATGGAATGGAAAATGGATCATGAAGAATGTTGAATGAGTAAGAAGTCAACATATAAGGGATTCAAGAGTTATGGTAGACTTTAGGATGGTGAAATTCTTATAATTATTAAGGCTCTTTTGATGATGGGATTACATTAGAAGACTTTTTATAGTATGTGTAACCCTGATGTTTGATATATGAAAATTTTATTCAAGGAATAATTATCTTTTCTTTTGTGGATATTTTTATAAAGAACAATTTGGGTTTATAAGATCGTTGATTTTGAGGCAATTACCGATTAATACATTTTGGGATGCAAAACAAAATTTATTAGATAACCTTTGTGGTTAAAATATGTTATGGTTATTTTTGATGAGTTTATCTCTTTTTAGGGAAAGTTATAAAATTATATAGTTTTTTAAAAGGGACAACACACAGACCATGTGACAACTTGTCGTGTCAGACGAAGCTGTGGGAATCGAACCCACAACCAAAGTGCGACTGGTATTTATCACCTACAACTGGACTACGTGATGTCCTTAGTTAGTATGACTAATTATTTTCTGTTATGTTATCTTATGAATCAGGAATAAGTTGATTTTGGGTTATCTATGGAAATGATTAACCCATCATGAAGGATATGTGATTAGGTTAATTAATTTTCAGTATGAGGATTTAAGAGTAACTGATGTTATTTGGAAAAAAATGTTAAGATTTACCTTGGAATACTATCTAATCAAATCCTTAAGAGATTTGGGTTTCGATATTAGTTTGGATTACTTTGAATAATTTTATGTATAACTGTTTATTTAATGGTCTTTCTTGAACCTTGGGTTCTTTTTGTTTAATTTTAGAGATTAAGAGTCGTATTTATTTTTATAAAGTATTATCCTTTTGGGGATTATCTGATCTTTTACTAAAAATTTTGGTTTTGGTTAAGGTCTAAAGACCTGGGAAATATATAGTTCATCTTTTTTGGATTAGGTGATTCTCAAGAAATTGATTATAGCGCTCTTAATGTGAACAAGACATCTTGAATACTCATCATTTGGAGAAAATATGAGTTTGTGTTAGAAATATAGTAAGAGATGAAAGTCTACATGACAAGTAAGTATGTTTCCCTATGATTTAGTTAAGCTCAAAAATAAATTCCTCAAAGGAAAGTAACTTAAAACAAAAACGTTGTCTATTAACTTTTCCTAATGGGGAATCAAATACCATTTAACTGATCATAAGTTTGTGATTTTCTGGTGGTTAAATTTCTCCAAAACATGTTTTCTATCACTCTCCATCAGAACTTGACCCTTTGTTTTCTCTTCCATATCCATGTTTTCATGGAATCCTAGTATCTGTTTTCTCGGGCGACCTTTCTACTTCTCTTTATTTCTTTTAAAGTGATAGTTTTATTGACTCCTTTTCCGATGTGGGGATTTTAATGAAGTTTCCAAGCCCAATTTTAAAATTGCGAGGACGCAATTCCCAAAATGAAGGAAGGATGTAACATCCCAGGTAAATAAAGAATATGAAATTTTTATATTTATTAATATTTTTGAATAAAATTTTAATATTACTTTAAAGGGAATGCTATGTTCTATGGCGTATCCAATACGATACAACGAGTTTCTTTTAAATATTACATTGCACACTAATAATATAATAATATTATTTTAAATGGTAGTTAACGCATAGTCGTTGTAATGGAGGGAATGAACAAAAGTAACTAAAAAATGATTATATATTTTTGTTAAATATTTTCGCAATTACCCAATAAATTATAGAGGCTTAAAATGCGAATGAATCCAATTTTAAGAATAAATATTCTAATATTATTTAAAAGGTCGATTAACCGCCTTTTGATGGTGAACCCTTTTTTAAAACTTTTTTTGTCAATTTTATATGTTATATTTGACAAAATAAAATCCTTATTTAGAATCGGGGCATAAAAATTTACTTCGTGTAATTTTTTGTTATTTTTCCGATAAAGTTCATTTTTTATGAATAGTGAAAAATGCTGTATTTTAATTCAAAACATCATTTTAATATAATTTATTTATATGGATAGATTATCTTTTTAATTGGGTTTAAAGTGTAGTTAAAATATTTTTTTACCATATAATCTAATGGTGGTCGTTGGAATTAATTTTACTTTGAAATTGGACATAAACAAGTGTCAATCTTTTGACAGATATTGTTTCTTAAAAACACGATATTTGTTTTGATAGCTAAAATTAATTATAAAATTAATTAATGAAACTTATATGATTTGAATTTGGTAAACTGGAAATATTTTTTTAATTGGGAATATCAAATTTAATTTGGATAAATTTTTGGTATTTTTCTGACTAATGTTCATTTTTAATGAATAGTTAAAAATACTACATTTTACTTCAAAACTACTTTTTCATCTAATTTACTTATATAGTTATATTTTTCTCTTAATTGGTTTTAAAGTGTGATTGAATTAAGTTTTTATCACTTAATACAATTTTGTTCATTGGAAGTAATTTCACTTTTCAATTGGATGTAAAAACATGTCAATCTTTTGATAAATTTTACTTCTTAAAAACTCGTCATTGGTTGTGACAATGAGAATTATTTTTAAATTAATTACTTCAATTTATGTGTTTGGAATTTGGTATAATGGATTCCATATTTGGAATCAGAAGGTCTAAATTATGTAATTAAGATCTTTTGGTATTTGGACATTATGAATAGTAACGGTGGTAATTATCTTTAATTATCTTCATTAATTAATAATCAGGTAGTTAAGGGTAATAAAATAATATCATAATAATATAAATTGACCCCAACTTCTGTCCACATTGTAATGACCCGAAATTTTTGAGTTGATTTTGTTCCCTAATTTTTTGTGGGTTATTTTTTTTTCATTCAATAAAATGAGTATAATTAAAATGAGACCGTCGAGTTTTGACTGTTATATGACCATTGGTCAATAAGATAGTTGGAAACTAAATGTTACAATTATTGTCTATAAATACATGTTATCTTGATTAATTAATATAGAAAGAATATTTGATGGCCCCATCCAGTAGTCTCGGGCCGATCGAAGCCCATCTAACGGAACTCGGGGAAGAGGTAGCACCTTTGGGATTTGCTCTGGACCAAACCCAAGCCGAACTTCATCATGTAAAGCTGAAATGAAATTGCCTTCGCGAGAAGTTCAAGATTATATAAATCACTACTCGGGGAAATGTAACGCCTCGACCCCAGTTACCCAGAGTCGGTGCATTATTGCGTAACATTAGCATGATCACAAAAGATCAAGTCTCGAAAGACCAATTAGTTTAGTAGCCTTGGAAACACTAGATACATTCATAAATGTTACATTACATCATAAAGTGAAAAACTACAATAAAAAAGTCTCCATATTCCACACTCACATTCTCTTCTGACTATCCCTGCAGGTCATTCATAAAATACTTCATCACATCCTAGAAAATATTAAAACATTGAAAGGGGTGAGCTCAGATGCTCAGTAAGGATAACGATATTGCGGAAGATTTTGTAAATAAATATTAACATTTAAGGCAATGTATAACTAAAACAAAATCCTTTTTAAACATTAACATCAGCATAATATAGCAAAAATAAAATTAAATAATGCCATTTACTTAGTCACATGGATATTCTACTAGTCGAATAATCACATGCAATATCAATAACCACTTTCATAATGATGGAATGCATAATGTCAGACTATCATAACCACGTAGCCAAGGCCTCGTGCCAAGACCACAAATAAGATTTTGTCAAGGCATCATGCCAAGACACTAGTTTGTCTCATGAGACCTACCGATGCATCGAGGAGCTGTAGCGGGCTCCACCCATCACATATTAAGTCCAATGCATTCCTCATACGAATAGGTTTAAACGTATCATAAACCATAACATAATCGTATCACCTAAAACATGCATAAAGGAAACATAAAATTTCCACATTTCAATCACAAGATATAAATACAACACATTGATATAATAAAAACACTTTCAAAACCATTTTCAATACACAAATAAAAGAAAGTTAAAACTTTGTAGTTATTTTTCCTTAAAAAAAGTTATGGCTTGTAGAGGAAGCCGAAACTCAAATAATGGTCACGGCGGAAAATAAATCATTGTCGCCACATATGTACGGAAGGAAAAACATTCCCTTTTTTCGTTTAGTAAAACTCTTTATAAAAAAGATTCCTTTTGAATAAACGTAAAAGTCAAAGGGGTTTATACACCGTATATAAGAAAGTTGTGTATAAAACAAAATTTTTCTCAATGAAAGGCGATTGAGACGAAGACCCTTACAAAGATAAATGTTTTTAAATAAATTAGATATATAATGTGTATTCACTATATGTACAAATAAATAAAGTACAAATACAAGATAAGACCTAATAATATCATGACATAATTTGAAAGTAGGAGATTAACCCAAAGAATAGAAATTGGGTTAAGAAGTTCCCTTACCTCGTGTCCGAATTCACTCGACCGTTCTTTGATCTCCTGAATAATAAACTAGAGTTAATATCTAACTTATTAAGAACATTTTTCAAGTTCATTATTCCTTTTATATCACTTATTACCATGTCATGAACATTGTGTAGTTATTTAAGTTTATAACGGTTGTTTTGTCGATCTTAGGTACTTGAGTCAAAAATTAACTTCTTATAATTACAATTTGTTCATGTGGTAAAATATCCATTATATCCATAATTATATTAATGATTTATATATCATATACATCATATGTATCCAGTATATACATTCATTTATAATATTACATAACATTTAGAGGTAAGAAATTAAATGCACCGTTCATGGAGATGGTAAGCCGTATGTACGCATGAACGCTACTTTCATTTATATTTCGTATTTAATGGAATGAAGTTATAATTATATAAAGGTATAATATAATTCCAGTATAATATAATGTATAATACCATTTACTCCATCATTTATACATCCCACATATGGAATTAACGATTCAAATCACTTTGAGGGGGCGGTAGTCCGCACTTCCTAAAATGAAATTATCGCGTTTACCCATAATGGAAATCATAAAGTATGACATAAATGAGAAATACAGAAGCATAAGGAAAACATAAAAATAATATATATATCATATATGAAAATAGTTTCATCAAAATGGTCACCATTAGAGGTGTTAAAATAATATTGAACAATCATCGTTTCGTGAGGCAGTATTTCGCCACCCACAGAAACAGTATGTTCTTTAACCATTAGAAGAAGGTGTGTGTAAGTGTATACCAAATAGTTATAATAAAAACATCCTATTATATTTTAGATACTGTTTTTGTTACAAAATAAAGTAACAAAAAGAGTTTAATGGGTTGGAGAATCAAAATAAAACAAAACAACATTAGAGAAGACATTACCTTAAAATCGGGTAACTCTTTTTTATTTGAGCCAAAGGCTTCCTTGGGAAGACTTCCGCCCAAATTGAGGCTTCTAAGAGTAAGGGAGGAAAGTTGAGAGAGTATTTTGGAAGAGGTTGGCCGAGCCAAAAGGCTTTGATGGTGTGAGTAAGGTGGTAGTGGTGGGGGCCTTTTATAAGAGGGGAGAAGGGGAACTCTTGGAAAGATTGAAATGTTACATTATTATGAAATGATTTTTCAGATTCTAAAGGCCCCAGACATATATATTTCTAGGATAAGGTGATAATGGTTCGAAATATACTCATCCAATAGGTTTTTGACAAGTGTAAGTCTTAGATTTTACATTATCTTTTCATTTTATTTAAATCATTAATTAATGAGTTAATCGCTGCATTATCATGGTGTCATAAATAATTTAATTTATTTAATGTCTAAAAATTATGGAAAAAATATCATGATGTAAGAAATATTTTTATATTTCTAATGAATATTTATAGTAAAAAATATGACTTGTATAACCCAATTTAAAAGTTGTTTTAGTAAAACAACTCTTGTTTGTGACATTTTTATTTTAACATTAAATAAAAAGTTTTTAATGTCATTTTCCTACCAAAGTGGCTCCATGGAGTCCCCAAGTTGACCCATGGATTTTCTTGGTCGACCATGATTCATCCAATATGTTTTGGACAAGTGTAAAGGTATTTTCATATTTTTATAATATCATTTTTACCTTATATTTCATTAATTACCTTTAATCGCGATTAATTAAACTTAAAAGTTACTATTCACCAAAAAATTATTTTAATCCCATTGAACCAAATTTTACTTCCTAATGAAAACCATGTATGTCATATTTTTCAAAAATCAAATCACAGAAGTGGTAATGTTTCATTTAAACGAAAAATCAGTTTTTTAACTACCACTTAGTGGTTTCACTATTCATCAAAAATTGAAGTTTTTCAGAACAATGCCAAAATTTCACCCAAAGAAATAATTGATATTAAAATTCAAAAATGATGTTAATTTTAAAAAATTAAAAACATATAAGTTTCATTAGTTAATTTCATAATTAATTCCCACTGTCACAACAAATAGCGTGTTTTTAAGAAACAATATATATCAAAAGATAGGCAATTGTTTATGTCCAATTTCAAAGTGAAATTAATTCTAATGACCACAATTGGATAAAATGGTAAAAATATATTCTAATTATAATTTAAATCAACTCAATAGTATAATTTATCACTATAAATTATTTTTATTAAAAAAGTTATTTTTAAGTATTTTTCACTATTCAAAACAAATTGGAAGTTCTCAGAAAAATACCAAAAATTCAACAGAGGATAATTTCGATATTCCGAATCCAAAAACGAAGTCCATTTGAGAAGATAAAATTTATAAAATTTAAAAAATTAAGTATTACTATTCATAAAGGCTACTTTGATTGGTTGTGGTGTGGGTTAGAACTCGAAGTTGCGTACAACACACGCTACTGTATTATTCAAAGGGAATTGTATCGTGACAGCTTGGGGTGTTACATTATCCACTCCTTTAATAAATTGCATCCTCGCAATTTGAAAATGTTCTTTAAAAATAAAAGGTTGAAAATAGAAAATACCTTTGTGGAAAACCCACATCGGAAATAGGGTTAATAAGAATATAACATTAAAAGAAAGAAAGAGAAGTAAAAAAGGTCACCCGAGATAGCCTATACTAGGATTCTATGAAAATATGGATATGGAAGAAAAACAAACCAGCAAGGTCTAATGGAGAGTTGTAGAAAACAGTATTTGGAGAAAGTTAACAATTAGAAAATCACAAACTTGTGATTGGTTAAACGGTCATTGAATCCCCAGTTGGAAAAGTTAACCAACAACGTTTTTGTTTTAAGTTACATTTTATAAAGTTGAGGAATTTATTTAAGAGATTTTCTAAGAACATAAGGAAATATACTTACTTGTCGTGTAGACTTTCATTCCTTAATAAAGTTTTACCACAAACCCATCTCTCACTCGAAATGGAAAAAGAAATCAAAAATATTCTATTTATCCTAATTGTATAAGGTTTTAAATATTACCACATACCATTTAGATTTGGAAAACTATTTTGTAATAACCAGGGACTTCCTGTAGGCTAGTGGTAGGTAATAAAGGCATGTCACACTGTGGTTGTGGGTTCTATTCCTGTAGCTTTGTCCGACGTGACGGGTTATGCCCCACCCTGCTGGTTGTCCTTTTCCTAAAACTATAGTATTATAATATTCCAAAAATAATCTTCAGAAATGTTTTAAACATAAAAAATACTATCCAAAGATCAACTTAATCCATTCCAACCTTTATAGTTATCCAAAATACCCCCGCCCGGACTTTCTCTAAAGGGTCCTTAAATTCCAAAATCAATTATAACATTAGATTCCCTAAACAAAGTAAAGTTTCTCTTATTGTCACATACTAAAAATATGATTTCCATCATCATATTATAACCTTAATGATAACAACAAGTACTGCAGTACAATCCTTATATATATCACATTATTATTATAACCAGAATATAATCCTTGAGTTCAAAAGAACCAATACATTAATTATTCCACTTCAACTGTAGTAACAGCATAAGATTGTCCTTGATCACTTGGCCTTTTCTGAGGTAATTTTCCCTGATGCTTAGAACATTCATTTGCATAATGCCCCATTTCTCTACAATTGTAGCATTAAACATTGATAGCCTATTTCTTTCCCTTGCAATCACGAGCCTGGTGACATTTTTCTCCACATTTATAACAAACTCCCATTCCTTTTAGGCAAGAACCGGGGTGATTCTTCCCACAATTATCACATAATGGAAAATCCTTCTTTCCCTTTTTCCCTTTATCCGTCTCTTGTTACACTGTTCTCTTCTTATCTTGCTTTACATTGTTGTCATAAGACTTCGAGAATTCCTTTTCTATCTTGATAGCACATGATAAAATGTCTTCATACGATGAGAAGGATTGTGATATTAATGATCGACAAAGAAATGGTTTTAACCCATCAAAGAAACGATCAATATTACTTCTTGGGTTACGTATATAATCTGCAACATACCTCGCTAACCTTGTAAAGTTGGCCTCATACTTTGCGACATTCTCATCCTCCTTTTGTCTCAGACTCAGAAATTGCCTTTCCATATCTGCTCGATGGTCATGAGGAAAGTATTTTTCTAAAAAAAGATCTTTGAACTCTCTCCATTCAATACATGATACTTCTTTATCTTACTTTGTATTTTTAATCAATGACCACCATTGATCGGCATCTCCAGTGAGGTGGTAAACTGCCATTATAACCTTCTCCCTTTCGCTACTCCCCAAGGCGTGGAATATTTCCTCTAAGGAGTTTATCCATTGCTCATCTACTAATTGATTTGTACCCCCATTAAATTTTGGTGGTTGTTGCCTCATGAAGCGGTCTAACTTTGATCCTCCACGTTGCGGATCAGGGTGCTCCTTACGAGTAAGGTTATTATTCATAACTTGAGTGAGTTGTCCCAGTATGGTAATAAGTTGATCAACACCAGTTGTATCTCCATCTCCACAATAATTATCTTGAGCAGGATGGAAATCCCTACACGGAGTGCGTGCATTGATACGGTTTCCATTCCTTCCACTAGGTTCCATTTCTAAACAACTGCATAAACTAGATTAGTTTATGATTCAAAATACATAATTCCATACTTGTAAAATACCTAACATAAATTGAACTATTTATGGATATAATCCATAATCATAAAAATGTTTTCTTTGGGGAAGTATATAATCATAACCCTTCATAGTGGTTTGTAAATAAAATGAGAATTATCCTAAGAATATTCCCTAGGAGTGTTGTAACAAAGAGTGCAGCAAGGACCGTTGTCCTGCACCAGTTCCCGTTCGAGTCTAGATCAAAGCGGTGTTTTCGAGTTTTACCCCTAGGTACATCTGTGCCAGAGCCGCCTCTACCTTCTCGTATCCAGATAGGGATTTATTGCTCAGAAAACTCACAAAATATCTATAATACCAAAATTTTAGGATGTTCTTCTATACTAATCCTGAAATTCTATCTTTAGGCTATGTGATCTAATCAGAGTTTATCTAAATCTAGCTTCCAAGGTTAGTACTAAACTGCCTCTGATACCAACTGTAATACCCCGACCCCAGTTACCTAGAGTCGGTGCATTATTGCGTAACATTGGCATGATCACAAAAGATCAAGTCTCGAAAGACCGTTTAGTTTAGTAGCTTTGGAAACACTAGATACATTCATAAATGTTACATTAAATCATAAAGTGAAAAACTACAATAACAAATTCTTCATATTCCACACTCATATCCTCTTCTAACTATCCCTGTAGGTCATTCATAAAATACTTCTTCACATCCTGGAAAATATTAAAACATTGAAAGGGGTGAGCTCAGATGCTCAGTAAGGATAACAATATTGCAGAAGCTTTCGTAAATAAAAATTAACATTTAAGGCAATGTATAACTAAAACAAAAGCCTTTTTAAACTTTAACATCAGCATAATATGGAAAAAATAAAATTAAATAATTCCATTTACTTACTCACATGGATATTCTACTAGTCGAATAATCACATGCAATATCAATAACCACTTTCATAATGATGGAATGCATAATTCCAGACAATCATAATCACGTGGCCAAGGCCTCGTGCCAAGACCACAAATAAGATTTTGTCAAGGCCTCGTTCCAAGACACTTGTTTGTCTCATGAGACCTACCGATGCATCGATGAGCTGTAGCAGGCTCCACCCGTCACTTATTAAGTCCAATGCTTTCCTCATATGAATAGGTTTAAACATATCATAAACCAAAACATAATCGTATCACATAAAACATGCATAAAGGAAACATAACATTTCTACATTTCAATGAAAATATATAAATACAACACATTGGTATAATAAAAACACTTTCAAAACCATTTTCAATACCAAAATAAAAGAAAGTTAAAACTTTGTAGTTATTTTTCATTAAAAAAAGTTATGGCTTGTAGAGGAAGCCGAAACTCAAATAATGGTCATGGCGGCGGAAAAGTCGTTGTCACCACATATGTATGGGAAGAAAAACATTCCCTTTTTGTCGTTTAGTAAAACACTTCATAAAAAGATTCTTTTTTAATAAACGTAAAAGTCAAAGGGGTTTATACACCGTATAAAAGAAAGTTGTGTATAAAACAAAATATGCCTCAATGAAAGGAGATTGAGACGAAGACCCTTACAAAAATCATTTTTTTTAAATAAAGTAGATCTATTATGTGTATTAACTATAAGTACACATAAATAAAGTACAAATACAAGATAGGACATAATAATATCATGACATAATTTGAAAGTAGGACATTAACACAAAGAATAGAAATTGGGTTAAGAAGTTCTCTTACCTCGTGTCCGAATTCACTCGACCGTTCTTTGATCTCCTGAATAATAAACTAGAGTTAATATGTACCTTCTTAAGAACCCTTTTCAAGTTAATTATTCCTTTTATATCACTTATTACCATGTCATGAACATTATGTAGTTATTTAAGTTTATAATGGTCGTTTTGTCGATCTTAGGTACTTGAGTCAAAAATAAACTTCTTATAATTACACTTTGTTCATGTGGTAAAATATCCATTATATCCATAATTATATTCATGATGTATATATCATATAAATCATATGTATCCAGTATATACATTCATTTATAATATTACATAACATTTAGAGGTAAGAAATGAAATTCACCGTTCATGGAGACGGTAAGCCGTACGTACGCATGAACGCTACTTTCATTTATATTTCGTATTTAATGGAATGTAGTTATAAATATATAAAGGTATAATATAATTCCAGTATAATATAATGTATAATACCATTTACTCCATCCTTTATACATCCCACATATGGCATTAATGATTCAAATCACTTTGAGGGGGCGGTAGTCCGCACTTCCTAAAATGATATTATCGCATTTACCCATAATGGAAATCATAAAGTATGCCATAAATGAGAAATAAAGAAGCATAATGAAAACATAAAAATAATATATATATCATATATGAAAATATTGTCATCAAAATGGCCACCATTAGAGGTGTTAAAAGAATATTGAACAATCATCGTTTCGTGAGGCAGTATTTCGCCACCCACAGAAACAGTATGTTCCTTAACCATTAGACGGAGGTTTGAAGTGAAAACCAAATACTTATCATAAAAACATCCTAGTATATTTTAGATACTGGTTTTGTTACAAAATAATGGAATAAAAAGAGTTTAAGGGGTTGGAGAAGCGAAATAAAACAAAACAACATTAGAGAAGACATTACCTTAAAATCGGGTAACTCTTTTTGATTTGAGACAAAGGCTTCCTTGGGAAGACTTCTGCCCAAATTTAGGCTTCTAAGATTAAGGGAGGGAAGTTGAGAGAGTATTTGAGAAGAGGTTGGCTATGCCAAATGTCTTTGAAAGTGTGAGTAAAGTGGTAGTGGTGGGGGCCTTTTATAAGAGGAGAGAAGGGGCACTCTTGGAAATATTGAAATGTTACATTTTTATGAAATGCTTTTTCGGATTCTAAAGGTCACACACTTATATATTTCTAGGATAAGGTGATAATGGTTCTAAATCTAATAATCCAATAGGTTTTTTACAAGTTTAAGTCTTATATTTTACATTATCTTTTCATTTTATTTTAATCGTTAATTAATGAGGTAATCGCTGCATCATCATGGTGTCATAAATAATTTAATTTATTTAATGTCTAAAAATTATAAAACAAATATCATGATGTAGGAAATATTTTTAGATTTCTAATGAATATTTATAGTAAAAAATATGACTTGTATAACCCCATTTAAAAATTTCTTTGTAAAACAACTCTTGTTTGTGCCATTTTTATTTTAACATTAAATAAAAAGTTTATAATGTCATTTTCCTACCAAAGTGGCTACATGGGGTCCCGAAGTTGACCCATGGATTGTATTGGTCGGCCATGATTCATACAATAGGGTTAGGACAAGTGTAAAGGTATTTTCATATTTTTATAATATCATTTTTAACTTAAATTTCACTAATTTCCTTTAATCGCGATTAATTAAACTTAAAAGTTACTATTCACCAAAAAATTATTTTAATCCCATTGAACCACATTTTACTTCCTAATGAAAACCATGTATGTTGGATTTTTGAAAATCAAATCACAGAAGTGGTAATGTTTCATTTAAAGGAAAAATCAGTTTTTTAACTACCACTTAGTGGTTTCACTATTCATCAAAAATTGAAGTTTTTCAGAATAATGCCAAAATTTCACCCTAAGCTATATTTGATATTCCAAACTAAAAAATGATGTCTATTTTACAAAATTCCAAACATATAAGTAACATTAATTAATTTCATAATTAATTCCCGCTGTCACAACAAATAGCGTGTTTTTAAGAAACAATATATATCAAAAGATTGACAATTGTTTATGTCCAATTTCAAAGTGAAATTAATTCTAATGACCAAAATTGGATAAAATGGTAAAAATATATTCTAATTATACATTAAAATCACTAAATATTATAATTTATCACTATAAATTATTTTGATTAAAAAAGTTGTTTTTAAGTATTTTTCACTATTCAAAACAAATTGGAAGTTCTCAGAAAAATACCAAAAATTCAACATAGGATAATTTCGATATTCCGAATCCAAAAACGAAGTCCATTTGACAAGATAAAATTTATAAAATTTAAAAAATTAAGTATTACTATTCATAAAGGCTACTTTGATTGGTTGTGGTGTGGGTTAGAACTCGATGTTGTGTACAACACATGCTACTGTATTATTCAAAGGGAATTGTATCGTGACAGCTTGGGGTGTTACATTATCCACTCCTTCAATAAATTGCATCCTCGCAATTTGAAAATGTTCTTTAAAAATAAAAGGTTGAAAATAGAAAATACCTTTGTGGAAAACCCACATCAGAAATAGGGTTAATAAGAATATAACATTAAAAGAAAGAAAGAGAAGTATAAAGGTCACCTAAGATAACCCATACTAGGATTCTATGAAAATATGAATATGGAAGAAAAAAACCAGCAAGGTATGATGGAGAGTTGTAGAAAACAGGATTAGGAGAAAGTTAACAATTAGAAAATCACAAACTTGTGATTGGTTAAACAGTCATTGAATCCCCAGTTGGAAAAGTTAACCGACAACGTTTTTGTTTTAAGTTACCTTTTATAAATTTGAGGAATTTTTTAAGAGATCTTCTAAGAACATAAGGAAATATACTTACTTGTCGTGTAGACTTTCATTCCTTAATAAAGGTTTACCAAAAACCCATCTTTCACTCCAAATGGTAACAGAACTCAAAAATAATCTATTTATCCTAATTGTAAGAGGTTATAAATATTACCACATACCATTTAGATTAGGAAAACTATTTTGTAATAACCAGGGACTTCCTATAGGATAGTGGTAGGTAATAAAGGCCTGTCGCACTATGGTTGTGGGTTCGATTTCTGCAGATTTGTCCGACGCGACGGGTTATGCCCCACCCTGCAGGTTGTCCTTTTCCTAAAACTATAGTATTATAATATTCCAAAAATAATCTTCAGAAATGTTTTAAACCTAAACAATACTATCCAAAGATCAACTTAATCCATTCCAACCTTTATAGTTATCCAAAATACCTCCGTCCAGACTTTCTCTAAAGGGTCCTTAAATTCCAAAATCAATTGTAACATTAGATTCCATAAAAAAAGTAAAGTTTCTCTTATTTTCACATACTAAAAATATGATTTCCTTCATCATATTTAAACCTTAATGATAACAACAAGTATTGCAGTACAATCCTTATATATATCACATTATTATTATAACCAGAATATAATCCTTGATTTCAAAAGCACCAATACATTAATTATTCCACTTCAACTGTAGTAATAACATAATATTGTCCTTGATCCCTTGGCCTTTTATAAGGTAAGTATCCCTGATTCTTAGGACATTCATTTTCATAATGCCCCATTTCCCTACAATTGTAGCATTCAACATTGATAGCCTCTTTCTTTCCCTTGCAATCATGAGCCTGGTGACCTTTTTCTCCACATTTATAACAAACTCCCATTCCTTTTAGGAAAGAACCAGGTGATTCTTCCCACAATTATCACATAATGGAAAATCCTTCTTTCCCCTTTTCCCTTTATCTATCTCTTGTTCCAGCGTTCTCTTCTTCTCTTGCTTTAATTTGTTGTCATAAGACTTAGAGAATTCCTTTTCTATCTTGATAGCACACGAGACAATATCTTCGTACGATGAGAAGGTTTGTGATACTAAAGATCAACGAAGAAATGGTTTTAACCCATAAAATAAATGATCAATCTTACTTCTTGGGTTACGTATATAATCTGCAGTGTACCTTGCTAAACTTGTAAAGTTGGCCTCATACTTTGTGACATTCTCATCCTCCTTTTTTCTCAGATTCAGAAATTGCCTTTCCATATCTGCTCGATGGTCACGAGGAAAGTATTTTTCTATGAAAAGATCTTTGAACTATCTCCATTAAATACATGATACTTCTTCATCTTCATTTGTATTTTGAATCAATGACCACCATTGATCGACATCTCTAGTGAGGCGGTAAACTGCCATGATAACCTTCACCCTTTCACTACTCCCCAATGCGTGGAATATTTTCTATAAGGAGTTTATCCGTTGATCAACTACTAATTTATTTGTACCCCCATTAAATGTTGGTGGTTGTTTCCTCATGAAGCGGTATAACATTGATCCTCCACGTTGCGGATCAGGGTGCTCCATACGATTAACGTTATTATTCATAACCTGAGTGAGTTGTCTGAGTATGGTAATAAGTTGATCAGCAGCTGTTGTATCTTTAGCTCCACGATAATTATCTTGAGCAGGAGGTAAATCCCTACACGGAGTGCGTGCATTGATACATTTTCCATTTCTTCCACTAGGTGCCATTTCTAAACAACGACATAAACTAGATTAGTTTATGATTCAAAATACATAATTCCATACTTGTAAAATACCTAACAAAAATTGAACTATTTATGGATATAATCCATAATCATAAAAAATTTTTCTTTGGGGAAGTACATACTCATAACCCTTCATAGTGGTTTGTAAAGAAAATGAGAATTATCCTAAGAATATCTCCCGGGAGTGTCGTAACCAAGAGTGCAGCAAGGCCCGTTGTTGTGCACCAGTTCCCATTCGAGTTTAGATCAAAGTGAAGTTTTCGGGTTTTACCCCTAGGTACATCTGTGCTAGAGCCGCCTCTACCTGGTCGTATTCAGACAGGGATGTATTGCTAGGAAAACTCACAAAATCTCTATAATACCAAAATTATTGGAAGTTCTTCTATAATAATCCTCAAAGACTATCTTTGGGCTATGTGCTCTAATCAGAGTTTATCTAAATCTAGATTCCAAGGATAGTACTAAACTGCCTCTGATAACAACTGTAACGCCCCGACCACAGTTACCCAGAGTCGGTGCATTATTGAGTAACATTGGTATGATCACAAAAGATCAAGTCTCGAAAGGACGATTAGTTTAGTAGCCTTGGAAACACTAGATACATTCATAAATGTTAAATTACATCATAAGGTGAAAAATACAATAACAAAGTCTCCATATTCCACACTCATATTCTCTTCTGACTATCCCTTCAGGTCATTCATAAAATACTTCTTCACATCCTGGAAAATATTAAAACATTGAAAGGGGTGAGCTCAGATGCTCAGTAAGGATAACAATATTGCAGAAGCTTTCGTAAATAAACATTAACATTTAAGGCAACGTATAACTAAAACAAAAGCCTTTTTAAAAGTTAACTTTAGCATAATATGGAAAAAATAAAATTAAATAATTCCATTTACTTACTCACATGGATATTCTACTAGTTGAATAATCACATGCAATATCAATAACAACTTTCATAATGATGGAATGCATAATGCCATACTATCATAACCACGTAGCCAAGGCCTCGTTCCAAGACCACAAATAAGATTTTGTCAAGGCCTTATGCCAAGAAACTAGTTTGTCTCATGAGACCTACCGATGCATCGAGGAGCTGTAGCGGGCTCCACCCGTCACTTATTAAGTCCAATGCATTCCACATATGAATAGGTTTAAACATATCATAAACCATAACATAATCGTATCACATAAAACATGTATAAAGGAAACATAAAATTTCCACATTTCAATCACAAGATATCAATACAACACATTGATATAATAAAAACACTTTCAAAACCATTTTCAATACCAAAATAAAAGAAAGTTAAAACGTTGTAGTTATTTTTAATTAAAAAATAGTTATGGCTTATAGAGGAAGCTGAAACTCAAATAATGGTCACGACAGTAGAGAAGTCATTGTCGCTTCATATGTACGGCAAGAAAAAAATTCCTTTTTTTTAGTAAAACGCTTCATAAAAAATATTCCTTTTGGATATATGTAAAAGTCAAAGGGGTTTATACACCGTATAAAATAAAGTTGTGTATAAAACAAAATATGCCTCAATGAAAGGAGATTGAGATGAAGACCCTTACAAAGATCATTTTTTAAATAAACTAGATCTATTATGTGTATTCACTATAAGTACACATAAATAAATTTCAAATACAATATAGGACATAATAATATCATGACACAATTTGAAAGTAGGAGATTAATCCAAAGAATAGAAATTGGGTTAAGAAGTTCCCTTACCTTGTGTCCGAATTCACTCGACCGTTCTTTGATATCCTGAATAATAAACTAGGGTTAATATCTACCTTCTTAAGAACCCTTTTCAAGTTCATTATTCCTTTTATATCACTTATTACCATGTCATGAACATTATGTAGTTATTTATGTTTATAACGGTCGTTTTGTCGATCTTAGGTACTTGAGTCGAAAATAAACTTCTTATAATTACACTTTTTTCATGTGGTAAAATATCCATTATATCCATAATTATATTCATGATTCATATATCATATACATCATATGTATCCAGTATATACATTCATTTATAATATTACATAACATTTAGAGGTAAGAAATGAAATGTCTCGTTCATGGAGACGGTAAGCCGTACGTACGCATGAACGCTACTTTCATTTATATTTCATATTTAATGGAATGAAGTTATAATTATATAAAGGTATAATATAATTCCAGTATAATATAATGTATAATACCATTTACTCCATCCTTTATACATCCCACATATGGCATTAACGATTCAAATCACTTTGAGGGGGCGGTAGTCCGTACATCCTAAAATGAAATTATCACGTTTACCCATAATGGAAATAATAAAGTATGCCATAAATGAGAAATAAAGAAGCATAAGGAAAACATAAACATAAAATATATATCATATATGAAAATAGTGTCATCAAAATGGCCACCATTAGAGGTGTTAAAAGAATATTGAACAATCATCGTTTCGTGAGGCAGTATTTCACCACCCACTAAAACAGTATGTTCTTTAACCATTAGACGAATGTGTGTGTAAGTGTAAACCAAATACTTAACATAACAAAATCATAGTATATTGTATATACTGGTGTTGTTACAAAATAAAGGAATAAAAAGAGTTTAAAGGGTTGGAGAATCAAAATAAAACAAAACAACATTAGAGAAGACATTACCTTAAAATTGGGTAACTCTTTTTGATTTGAGACAAAGGCTTCCATGGGAAGACTTCTGCCCAAAGTGGGGATTCTAAGAGTATGGGAGGGAAGTTTAGAGAGTATTTGGGCAGAGTTTGACCAAGCCAAAAGGCTTTGAAGGTGTGATTAAGGTGGTAGTGGTGGGGGCCTTTTATAAGAGGAGAGAAGGGGCACTCTTGGAAAGATTGAAATGTTACATTATTATGAAATGATTTTTCGGATTCTAAAGGTACCACACTTATATATTTCTAGGATAAGGTGTTAAGGGTTATAAATATACTAATCCAATATGTTTTTGACAAGTGTAAGTCTTAGATTTTACATTATCTTTTCATTTTATTTAAATCGTTAATTAATGAGGTAATCGCTACATCATCATTGTGTCATAAATAATTTAATTAATTTAATGTCTAAAAATTATAAAAACTATAATTATGTAGGAAATATTTTTATATTTCTAATGAATATTTATAGTCAAAAATATGACTTGTATAACTCCATTTAAAAATTGTTTTAGTAAAACAACTCTTGTTTGTGACATTTTTATTTTAACATTAAATAAAAAGTATTTAATGTCATTTTTCTACCAAAGTGGCTCCATGGGGTCCCCAAGTTGACCCATGGATTGTATTGTTCAGACATGATTCATCCAATAGGGTTATTACAAGTGTAAAGGTATTTTCATATTTTTATAATATCATTTTTACATTAAATTTCACAAATTACCTTTAATCGCGATTTATTAAACTTAAATGTTACTATTCACCAAAAAATTATTTTAATCCCATTGAATCACATTTTACTTCATAATGAAAACCATGTCTGTCAGATTTTTGAAAATCAAATCACAGAAGTGGTAATGTTTCATTTAAAAGTAAAATCAGTTTTTTAACTACCACTTAGTGGTTTCACTATTCATCAAAAATTGAAGTTTTTCAGAACAATGCCAAAATTTCACCCTAAGATATAATTGATATTCCGAATTCAAAAATGATGTCTATTTTACAAAATTACAAACATATAAGTTGCATTAATTAATTTCATAATTAATTCCCGCTGTCACAACAAATAGCGTGTATTTAAGAAACAATATATATCAAAAGATTGACAGTTGTTTATGTCCAATTTCAAAGTGAAATTAATTATAATGACCACCATTGGATAAAATGGTAAAAATATATTATAATTATACTTTGAAACCACTCAATAGTATAATTTATCATATAAATTATTTTGATTAAAAAATTTGTTTTAAGTATTTTTCACTATTCAAAACAAATTGGAAGTTCTCAGAAAAATACCAAAAATTCAACATAGGCTAATTTCGATATTCCGAATCCAAAAACGATGTCAATTTGGCAAGATAAAATTTATAAAGTTTCAAAAATTAGGTATTACTATTCATAACGGCTAATTTGATTAGTTGTGGTGTGTGTTAGAACTCGAAGTTGCGTACAACACACGCTACTGTATTATTTAAAGAGAAGTGTGTCGTGAAAGCTTGGGGTGTTACAGGCAATGTTGGCCGAGCCACCCCAAGATTCTATCACCCTAGCACACCTTACTCTTAGGTCCTATGCTGGTGTTATAAGGGGTTATGTAACAAGACCGTAACTGCCTTGTGTAATCCTTTCATTTAAATAAAAATTTGGCTTCTTCTTATGGTGATGTTTTTGAATTTTGAAATGTCCGGATAAATATAGTATGCATATTTTTGATGAATTTTAGAAGGATATTTTTAAAAATATTGATGTAAACCTTAAATAATTAATAATGTGTAATGATTTTCAAGAAATGGTCTTCTACAGTTATCTTCATTAAGAAATTTAAAGTCTAATAAGATCAACATAATTTTTGATGAATAGTAAATTATGAATAGTGATTTTTTGCTTATGATTAGTAATGTGATCAAATGGATTAAGTAACCACAGTTAAGAAAGAATTAATATAATCTAGGCACCTTGATTAAGTAATGTGATTCAATAGAATAGGTAAATAACTATTCCAGAAAGTAATGGTTAAGTATTAGTTTTTTTAGGTGAATAGTGTTTTTTATTTTAAAATTAAATTAAAAATATTTAGAAAATTATTTTCATAAAATGGAGTTCATTTTTGAATTCAGTTCATTGATATTAGGTTAAGGCAAATTTTTGGGAATTTTTGGAAATAGTTGAATTTTCAGGGAATAGTGTTTTTATTTAAAAATTAAATTAAAAATACTTAGAAAATTATTTTCATAAAATGGAGTTAATTTTTGAAATTAGAGCATCGATATTTGGTTAAGGTGAAATTTTGGGATTTTTCTGAAAAAGTTGAATTTTCGGTTAATAGGGAATTTTCAGTTTTGAGTTTTAGGTGTTTAATGACATCATTAAGGATGTAATAATTATGTAATAATTCTGGTAGACTTATGAACAGTAAGATAAGGTATGAGGTGTCCCAAGTGGTCAATACCATGGGAAAATACCATGAGCAAGCCCATGGTTTTTCCAATACCACCAATGAGGTGTCCCTTGGCCATTAATGCTTTGTCCCTTCACTTCCCCTATAAATACCAAGCCATTCTCTCATCCTTTACATTACAAAATCCTCCTCAATGAAGTTATGGTATCCTTACCTCCCAAGGAGTGCTCCCAAGATTCCCTCAAGCCTCCCAAGGTCCCTATCTTCATGATTTTGAAGTTACTCTTTAAGGTAAGGGATCCTACCTCTCTCTCTCTTTTCATGTATTCTCCTTTATGTCATTTATTTTAAGCTCCATGTTATTATGTTGGGGGATGTTATTTTACATTCATCCTACTGTCCTTTTCATGTTCATATTATGAGAGACCCCCTCTTTCTCTCATCAATTCATTTTAATAATGTTTAAGTTGCGCCGTTAAGTTGCCGAATTTTTGTAAGGGATTCCTTCACCCTTCTCATTTTCAAGTTCTACATTCATGTCAAGTTTTTCAAGTTCCTTTTTCCATGTTTGGGTATTATATATATATTCATCACACTGTCCTTTTATGTTCACATTATAAGAGAACCTATTTAATCTCATAAATTCATTGTATTGATGTTTTAAGTGACGTCGTTAGGCTGCCGAATTCTTCATAAGAGAAATCTTATTTTTGTATTCCTTTCATGTTTTTCATTTCATATGGAATGTCCATCAAATTTAATTAAAATGTTCTTATATCCTTTATATTCTGTCAATATATTATTTTATGGATCATTTATGAGTGGGTGACCCATGTTCCCTCTCTTTTCAATGTTTTCTAAAACCCTGTAACATAGTCGTTATGCTGCGAAAATTTCGTCTCAAAATGTCTCTTTATTTTTCTAAAATTATTTTATTTTATTAAGTGAATACTCAAAACTATTTATTATACTGGGATATTCACATATATATCATAATGTTCTATTTTAAATTCTGGGATTTACATACATGAAACCTGCTTTCCTTTTCTGTGGGTTTAAAGTGACATAAAGATCACGTCTTTAAAGCAGTTTTTAAAATGTTATGACTATGAAATGAAACCCATTTATTTTATGCTATATTGGTTGTTTATGAAATTATTGATGGGGATATATGTGGCTCACTTGATAATAAAGACAAATTAAGGGTGCGACCTAATAGCTCTCCAATACATTGGGTAACGACTTAATCTCTAGAGATGACCATTTTAACGATACCTTGGCGAATAACCTTGGTAATTTTTTAATGACACCTTGGGGATGGAACTTGGTGATATAGAAATGATTGTCTATGTTAAATGTTGTAGCCACATATTCAAGTTATTAAACACATTATTTTTATTATGATATTCCTCATGATATCTTTATCATGCCTTAAAGTTATTTATAATGACTTTATTGATGTATCTCAAGTTCACATGTAAAATGTTTCTCTTGTTTCCCTTACTGGGCCTTCTGCTCACCCTTTCCTTTGATGTATGCTCCCAGGTTATGATATGCTGTAATGAACTTAGGATGAAAAATGAAGAAGCCTTTCAAGTGTTTAAGAATAATGTTTTATGTCATCATGTATTAAGTTCTGAGTTTCCAAGACACTAAACCTTAAAAATTCTCAGTTTTGTAAAATCTAATGAAAATTTATGTTATAAAAAGGCGGTATGATATAGCTGGTATCAAAGGATGGTTTAGTTATTTATGGAAATTAGGATATGAAAACGTTAGGAAGAACCGTATATAAAAGTTTAAATATAGGAAATCTTCCTGGTATTTTGGTGAGTATTGAGTAAGTGGTTTATCAAAAAAATACATCCTTGTCTGGATACGATCAGGTAGAGGTGGCCATGGCATAGATGTACATAGGGGTAAAACCCAAAAACACTGATTTGAGCTAGAATTTAACGGGAACTGGTACATGACAACGATCCTTGCTGCACTCTTGGTTACGACACTCTCAGGGGATATGGTTGGTTAATCGTAAGATTTTTATGAATCATTATGAAGGAATTATAGAAAAACGTAATTGTCTAAGCATGAAGTTTTAAGACATAAAATCCTTTTAGTTAAAATATTCGTAAATGAAATAAGTTTCTCACGAAGGATTTATTCTTTTATAAAATTCCCCCATCGTGTAGGAATTCATTGATGTATTTCCTGATGAGTTACCCAGACCTACCCTAGAAAGGGAGGTAGATTTATCCATTGAACTCATACCTAGATCTCATCTGATGTCAAAGACCCCCTATAGGATGGAAAATGTGGAGATAGAGGAATTAAAGAAACAACTCCAAGATCTTTTGGAGAATGGGTTTATCCAACCAAGTGTGTCTCCTTAGGGAGCACCAGTTCAATTTGTGAAGAAGAAGGATGGATCGATTAAGCTATGCATTGATTATAGATAACTGAATTGGATCACAGTGAAGAACAAATACTCTCTTCCAAGAATTGATGACTTATTTTACCAACTTCATGGGACTCAATTCTTCTCTAAGGTTGATCTTTGTTCTAGTTATCATCAATTGAGGGTGAATAATGATGATATTTTAAAAACTTCCTTCCAATCAAAATATGGGCATTATGAGTTTGTTGTTATGCCCTTTAGACTGACTAATGCACCTTCTATTTTTATGGATCAAGAATAAGTTGATTTTGGAAACTTGTGTTTTATAAAATTGATATCCTTTTTATAAGAAAATTATTTAATGATTAAATGATAAAGGTTATTTTGGACGATGATTTTCTTTTGGACTACTATATGCCTAAGGAAAATAAAATACTGCAATATTTTATTTGTGGAGGAATGGTTGAAATTTTTATTTTGTAAGAATCTGTGTATTTATTGTGGACATATGATGATTTGGGTTATTTCTATAAAATTATTACCCTAGCATAGAGAATATGTGATTAGGTTAATTACACTTTAGTACGATACATTAAGAGTAGTCGATGTTATTTGGAGATAAATGTTAAGATTTATTGTGGAAGACTATGTGATTAAATCCTTCTGAGTTTTGGGTTTCAATCTTAGTTTGGATTATTTTGATGAATTTTAAGGATGATTGTGTATTGAATGGTCTTTCCTGATCTTTGGGGACTATTTTTTGAATTTTGGAGATTAATAATAGTTTTTTATAAAGGATTATCCTTTTTGGGGATTATATGATCTCGTACTAACCATTTTGGTTTTAGTTGATGTCTAAATACAAGAGAAATATATAGTTCTCCTTTTGTGTATTATGTGATTCTCTAGAAGATGATTCTTGTGCTTTTGATGTGACCAAGTCTTTTTGAATGCTCATCGTTTGGAGAAAATATTAGTTTTGGTAGAAACATATTAAAGGATGAAACTCTAATTGAAGGTAAGTATATTTCCTTATGTTTTTATTCTATGTAGTAATTGAATTCCTCAAAATTATGAAAAGTAACGTATAACAAAAACATTGTTAGTTTACGTTTCCTAATGGGTAATCAAAGAACGTTTACACACATCATAAGTTTGTGGTTTTATGGTGGTTAACTTTCACCTAATCATGTTTTCTATCACTCTCCACCAGAACATGACCCTTTTTTTTCTCTTCCATATCCATGTTTCCCTACATGGAATCCTAGTATGGGTCAACTCGGGTGACCATTATACTTCCCTTTCTATCATTTAATGTAATAGTTTTACTGACTCTTTTTCCAATGTTGTACTTTCAACGAAATTTCCAAGCCCAATTTTAAAATTGCGAGGACACAATTTATTAAGGAGGAAAGATTGTAACGACACAAATTTTTTGAGTAGATTTTGTTCCCTAATTTTGTGTGGGTTATTTTTTTTTATTTAATAAAATGAGTATATTTAAAATGAGAAAATTGGGTTTCGACTGTTATATGACCAATGGTTAATAAGACTGTTGGAAACTAAATGTTACAATTATTGTCTATAAATAAACTTTATCTTGATTAATTAATATAGAAAGAAGATTTGATGGCCCCATCCAGTAGTTTCAGGCTGATCGAAGCCCATCTGACGGAACTCGGGAAGGAGGTAGCACCTTTGGGCTTTGCTCTGAACTATACCTAAGTCAAACTTCATCATATGAAGCTAGAACAAAATCGCCTTCGAGAGAAGTTCAAGATGATATAAATCACTACTCGAGAAATTTTGGCCGAGTCGCCCCAAGATTCTATCACTACCACAAAACAGGGCAAGGGAAGCGCTGCCCTTTATCAGCGCTAAATAGAAAGCACTGGTAATGGGGTATGCCTTTATCAGAAATATCTAAAAGCACTAATAAATTTTACATTTATCACTGCTAAAATAAACGCTGATAATGGTGTACCCTTTATCAGCGCAGAAAAAGCACTGATAAATTAGTGTTTTATCAGCGCTATTCTTTTAGCGCTGATAAAACATACCTTTATCAGAGCTTTTAACGAGCACTGATAAAGGTTCCATCGGTTTTTATTTAATAAACCTAACAGGACATCCTCGCTCGCACGTGGTCAAGCTTTCATGGAAGCTGAACCAGGACCCTCGTTCACCGGGACCTCATCCCCCACCACCACCACCACCTCCTCCTTATCCTTCCTCCTCCTCATCCATCTTCCTCCTCATCCTCCTCCTCCTCCACTGCCACCACCGCCTCCGGCCCCGCCCCTGCTACCATGACTGCTGCTGCCTCTTCCCCTGCTGCCGCGATCTTTGCTGCCTCTGCCACCGCCGCCACCTCCGCTGCCGCCGCCGCCTCCGCCACTGCCGGTACCTTCGCCTCCGGTGCTGTCTCCGCCACCGCCGCTACCATTATTGATATTAATTTTCAGGTATTTTTTTTCTACCGCTTGAACTGAACTTGTGAAATCCTGACATGAGGTGTTATTTCAAGAGTCAATGGATGATATAGTTGATAATGGTTTTGGATTCAAGGTTCCTTACATATTATAGAATTATGGAGGAGCACTAGAGACCTGTGTGGTTGTTTTAGCCATTAAACATTCCAGTATAGAAGTGGGATTATATTTTAATTAGTTTTTTATTGGTTTTCCAAAAACATCTTACAAGAAGGTTGTGATTTGGGTGGTTGTTGATCAAATCAAAAAATATTTGCACTTCCTTCATATTAATGAGGCGATGAGACTTCATGAGGTTCCCTCTATAATTGTTTCAGAAAGTGATCTGAGGTTGAAATCTTGGTTTTTGAAATCATTATTGATTTCACTAGTTTTCAAGGGTAAATTATGAACACATTATCATCTATAGATGGATATATATACAGAGAGGGAAGTCAAAGTTCTAGAGGTTACTCTCCAGAATCATGCACATGATTTCATTGGATATTGGGAAATGAATTTTCCTTTTGTTGATTTCCCCTATAAAAATTGTTATTAGGATATGACAAAGATGGATCCATATATTTCTTTATATGGGAATCCATATAGATATCCTTAGTACTGGGAAGAGTTGGGAGAGTGGTCCATAGTTGGTTCGAGTGTTGTTCAAGGGATGTAAGAGATGGTGTGGTTGATCTGCAAGAATTTAATCATTACGCAGAGACATAATAAATTCAATACGAACCATTGGAATAAACTGCTAGTGTTTTAGGTTAGTGATTAGGTCTTTATCATAGTTTCACATCACTTGGGACATCAGCAGCTAGGTTATCAATGTCTGTTTGCACCGAATAATGGGATAAACATAGTGATTTTGGTCACTAGGGAGTATTTCTTATTGGTTTCAGTTACAATCGGGTTTGATAGCTATCCATGATGAGTTTAATATTTTCCATTTGAGTAGGTATATACCAGATCATTTACATGTGATTAGACATGGGGTGTTGATCTTGATCCTGATAATACTTGGGTTACCCAGCCAATTCAGATTATGAATCTGGAGTATACGGTACTACATGATTAAACAAACCCCGAGTCTAGTTAATGTGGTAGTTCAGACAATATATCCATGATACATGGGGGAATGACTCGTTGATGAGGTAGTAGTGTCCTTCTTCATTAGAGGATACATGATCTTGAGGGATTTTGGGGGGAAAATCATTTATGGTCGGGAGATTATAAAGTCTCATTACATTTTATGTGAGGTATGTTTTAAAATTTTTTTGGATTTTTTTATTGAGGAACGCTGAGAAAGGACTTAGAGGACACATGTATTGGTAAATTTAGTGATCTTTAGGGAATTTTTAGAAACAAAACAGTATTTTTTACTATATTATGAGAAATTACATGACGTGTAAATGCAGTACATGACATGTAATGACCCCCAAAAATGACACATTAATTGGATGCACAATGTGAAAATTTTACAAAGATTGTAATGGTTACATATCATTTAAATAAAAAATATAATGTTTTAAATAAAAAGTGACTTTTTTTAGTGTATCTAATTCAACAGGATTACACGACCTGTAAATGTGTTACATGTAGTGTCAATGTCACAGAAAAGGTTTTTTGGGATCCATAGAGTTCTTGAGGCTTCATATTTTTTACAAAATTATCCTCTTGGATAGATCTTTATCCCGATGATATTTTGGGTCACTCCCTCCCATCTTGTTCACATTGTTCTATGCTTGATCACTATTATGGTTGGATTTCTTTTCTCGAGGTATGTGATCCTTCTGATTCCTATTTGGATTTGTTTGCACCTATGGTTTGGTTAAAAATTAGTGATCAGATAGTGATTTCTATCAATAAATTTAAATTTACATGCATGCATTGTCTTTTGGGGTTTGTGGGATGTGGTAAATGGTGTACTCGGTTTTAGATTATTTTATTCTCATGGGTTTCCCTTATTTTATGTTTTTTTTCAGTTGGAAATCTCCTCTGTTGTACACCTCTCCTCTACCACAAACGCACCTCTGCCATGTGCTTAACGACACCTTCGCGGTGAGTTTTCTCCTATTACTCATTGGTTTCCTCTTGTTCGCATGTTATTATTTTTTGATATTGATGGTTATAATTGGAAATGTATGAGCTAAATGCCCCACTAAAAATTGCATCTGTTGGTGGTCCTTGTTTGCGCACTAAATGAATTGAATGTTGGTTGGTTCTTGTTGAACATTGGAATATAAAAATTGGTAATTTACGTATACCTGACTTATGAATGAACCCCCCAGGATGATAAAACTTCTGTGATAACCCATGAATTAACAAACAAAATTGAATAAGGGATGCTTTCTAAAATCTAAAATTTTGATTGTTTTGTTTTTATGGTGTTGCGATTGTGATCATGATTGTGTTTTTTTATGGTGTTTCAGTTGTTGGAATGATTGATATGCCATTGTTTTCCATGTTATAGTTCTTCCACCATTAAATATCAATCCAAACTTTACCCATTTCAATGGCACCACCACTTTGTTACTAGTGCAATTCCACTGAATCCTAGAAAACCACTTCTGGAGGACTCTATGAGACACTTTAAAATGCATGGTATGTAGTCTTGTTAAATGGAACATGCTTCACCATACATGGATTTCATATAGATTTTAATCCCACACAACATTTATCTCCAAAATTTACACCACATGACTAATCTTATGACTCAAACTTGGAATAAGTTTCATTTTAAATGTTACATGTCATGTGAACCTAGGTCACACACAATGTATCTCCAAGACATATACTTTAGCATGAAACCATGTACATGCCATGAAATAATGGCAGAAGCATATGACATGTGTTTTACTTCACTCACACCATATATAGATACCATAGAAACTTGATGTGTATAGTCTATACACCCCTAGTGGTCATGTAAGGACTACACACTGTGTATTCAACAAAAATATGATGCATAGCTGGTGAGGTGACTCAATATGTATCTAAAGTACATGCCTTTAGCTCAAGTTATTCTAAATGTCATGTATTTTCAAAGGAATCATTCATTCATTGTAAGACTAACTTGGAATAAATTTGATATATGTCATATTAAATCAAGTATCTTATACATACACGATGTTCACCCTACTGGACAAAATATGTATATGGATTTCACATGAGCTTAAAGGCATTTGTACCATGATTTGTTTTTATAAAACCCAAACAATGATACCTGATTAATTAAAACATAATATTATGCAAGTTAGAGATTGAACCCATAAAGATGATGAATATGAATAAAGAATGGTTGAATGCCAATCGGTTGAAAAAAGAGTATGAAGATGGCATGAAAGAGTTTATCAAGTTTTCAGAAGATCATGCATGTGACCATTCTCGAATCCTTTTTCCGCATTTATGCTGTTGTTATTAAAGACAAATTAGTCCAGAGGAGTTGGAAGAACACCTGATCTGTCATGGAATAGATCGAAGTTATACATGTTGGAATAAACGTGGGGAAAAAACGAATATAGGTAGTGTCTTAGATAACACGACATTTTATAGATCATCTGATATGATTAGAAGCGTGAATAGTGAAGACGATCATATAGAGGGTGTGATTACAGATGTGAATGATGATGAAGATCGTATTGAGGAAATGACAAGGATAGTTGAAGATGAACTTCGTGATTGCCAAAAATTGTTTGAGAAGTTAAAGAGTTGTGCAAAAATTCCATTGTATGTTGGTTGCACTAAATATACAACATTGTCAGCTGTATTGAAGCTGTATAATTTTAAAGCAGGCAATGGGTGGAGTGACGCCAGTTTTATGGAACTACATACTCTCTTGAATGACATGCTACCAGAAGATAATGAACTCCCAAGCCAAACATACGATGCCAAAATGAATGCTACGATCTATGGGTATGATCTCTGAAAGAATACATGCCTACCCGATTGATTGTATATTGTTTCTCAAGGACCACAAATCACTTAAAGAATGCCCAAAGTGTGGTGCTTATCGATACAATAAATATGATTCGAATCCTACGAAAGTTGTATCATACTTTCCAATCATTCCTAGGTTTAGGTGCCTATATAGAAGTGAGGAGACTACATGAAAATTGACATGGCATGAAGATACAAGAATTATAGATGGGAAACTACATCACCTGAAAAACTCTCTTTAGTGGAAGAGAATTTATCACGAGTATCCTGAAGTTAGGAATGATCCGAGAAACCTTCATCTGGCATTATCTATAGAGGGGGTGAATCCTTTTTGTTTTCAAAGCAGTAGTCACAGTATATGGCCGGTTATGTTGGTAAACTATAACTTACCACCGTGGTTATGCATGAAACAAAAATAAATCATGTTATCTATGCTTATATCAGGACCAAAACAACCAGGTAATGATATTGATGTTTATTTGGCCCCATTGATTGAGGATTTGAAAATATTGTGGGATTCAGGGGTTATGTTGTATGATGCTTACAAAAATGAATATTTCACTTTGAAAGCCATGTTTTATGGGATGAAATATGAATTTCGTTCTTATGGAAATTTGTCAGGATATAGCATTAAAGGAGCTCAAGGGTGTCCCGTTTGCGAACAAGGTACACAATCAATTAGGTTGAAACATTCATTGAAAACCGTGTTTCTAGGACATCGCAGATTTCTACCCCGACGACATAAGTACTGATCTTGGACGACATCATTCAACAGATGTTTAGATGAATGTACAACACCATCTCCACTAACTGGTAATCAATTGTTTGAGAAAGTAAAATATTTGGACACTAGTTTTGGTAAACCATTTTCGAAAAACCTTATGAAAACTGGTTGAAAAAAGAGATCAATTTTTTTGAATTACCATACTAGAATTTTCTGTATGTCAGAAATTTTCTTGATGTTATGCATGTTGAAAAAAATGTATGTGGTAGTGTCATTAGCACGTTGCTAAATGCACCCAGAAAATAAATGATGGAATTAAGGCTAGATTAGACATGGTTGAGATGGGAATATGAGAAGAGTTGTCACCAGTGAAGGGTGAAAAAGAAACATTTCTTCATCCTATTGCTTACACTCTTTCTAGGAAAGAGAGATATCAGTTTTGCAACATCTTGAATGATGTAAAGGTTCCAGAGGGGTATTCATCAAATATCAAGAACATCGCGTCTATGGGAGATTTAAAATTAAAGGGTCTGAAATCACATGACAGCCATGTTTTGATGCAAGATCTAATTCCTAGAACTTTATGTTGCATTTTTCCAAAGAATGTCCACCATACACTAACAAAGATCTGTTTCTTCTTCAAATCAATATGAAACAAAGTTATAGACCCGACAAAATTTCCAATTATGGAAATAGAAATTACCATCATATTATGTGAATTGGATATGTTCTTCCCGTTGACATTTTTCTATATGATGGTTCATTTGATGGTTCATTTAGTGAGAGAGATTCAACTATGTGGTCCTATACATTATAGGTGGATGTGCCCCATTGAACGGTATATGAAGATTTTGAAAGGGTATGTCAAAAACTGAAGTCGGACATAGAGTTGTATTGTGGAGAAATATATTGTTGAGGAAGCCATTGAATTATGAACCGAATACCTATCTGGTGTGGAAATCATTGGCCTACCAAAATCTCGTCACACTGAGCAGCTTGAGGGTGAAAGGAATTTCTGGAAGAGAGGTTGTCACAATCAATATTAAAGATCGGGAGCAGGCCCACCTTTACGTTTTTCATAACAATTCGACGTTGACCCATATGTTCAAACCCATAAATAAATTCTTATTCATTTGAATCCTTCTAGGGCTGAAAAATGGATATCAGATACACATAATCGATAGATTATAGAATGTTTTCAAGACCATATTTTTAAGCAGTTAGATTAAAATCCAGACTCAATTTCATAAAGACTTCGATGGCTAGCCAGAGGATCAATTGTGTACGTATTATCTTACAATGCTTATACAGTTAATGGTTATACATTCTACACTAATGAACATGATGAAGACACTACCATGAAGAATAGTGGGGTTACACTTGTGTCTGAGGCGATGCATGTTTCCGGTGCTAAGGAAAAAAATCCAATTTTTGCGAATATGTCATACTTTGGCATCATCAAACGAATACGGGAGTTGGATTATACAAAATTCAAAGTTCTGATTTTTTAATGCAAGTGGGTTGGTAACAGGAGTGATGTTAAAATAGATGAATTAAGATTCATGAATGTTGATTTCAGTAAGGAAGGGGAGAAATACGAACCATTTATAATGTCATCATTGGCAGTACAAGTATTTTATGTTCTAGACCCCGCAGACCGAAATTGGTCAATTGTTCTGTTATCGACCAAAACAACTGAAGGGTCAGATGAAAGTTCAACAGAGGTTGACCCTTTTATAGGGACTTCACAATCATTTCACAACGATCCCAATGTAGAAGACATTTTTTATGTCAGAGGAGACCACAATGAAGGGATTCACATAATCGATAGATGAGTAAAATTTCTTTAGCCTTTAAAGAAAAAAAGAGAGTACAATAATCAGGTTATTTGTTTATTGTAATATACCTTGTCTTACGTTATGTTATTATATGTTCGCTGCTGTTTTTATTTAATTTAAATTAAATATTAAACCACTTCTGCAGATAATGACTTCTACACCAGCTAATGCACCCAATCCCGAGGCACAAAAGGTCTCTCAACCAGCAGCTGGTGGTCCTACTACAGAGCAACAATAGGTTTCTCAACTAGATGCTGGTGGTCCCAGTGCATAGCAACAACAGGTTTCTCAACCTTTTGTTGCTGGTCCTAGTGCTGAGGTACAACATGTTTCTCAACCTATTGCTGCTGGTCCCAGTGCCGATGCTAGTGCTCCGGGGAAACATATTGATGCTACTTCTTAGGAAATGGTAGGAAATGAAACTCTAGAAGCGCAAAAAAAAACAAGAGTGTCGTAGTTTGACAGTGTTAGACAAAATCCTTAAGGTAAAAGAAAAAGGCCTCAAATTTGAGGTGGGATGGAATAAGCGAGGCCAACATGTTAACCCCAACAGAGCCATCTTTAATAGCTACATTGGAATCATCACTCGGAAACATGTGCCGATTGATGTACAGTCGTGGAACCATGTTGTCATCGGGCTGAATACACAAATGTGGGAAGAGATTACGGTAATATTATGATATCATTTTTTTAATTTATTAAAGTAAAATAAAATACCAAAACATTGACTTACTCTCTATCATCCATTGTAGAGTGAATTTATAGTAGATGCCTCGCACAAGGAATATGTATTAAGAGTTGCAGGAAGGATTCATAGAGGTTTCCACACAATTTTAATGAAATGTCATCTTAAAGATGCAGAATGGAAAATCAAGCTGCACCCACCTCCTCTTTAAGCACACTTGATATCCCAAGGAGCGTGGGATGCGTTTAGCAACCATCGTGGGGAGCAGACTTTTCAGGTACATTGTGTGGGGTAATACGTTGTTTGACATTTTCTTATATTCATCACTTTGATTGATAGTTTTTTATTTATGAAATAGCAACTGAGTGATGAAAATAAAAAACGTGCAACAGAACTAGCGTTCCCTTACCGTAAATCAAAGATGGGGTACGTTGCACTTGAGAAAAAATTGGTACGTCTTTTAAATATACCCTACTATTTGTATGTGACGTAAAACAAAAAAATAATTATGTTTCTCGGTTTATATGAAGATTATTGAATCCAAATCAAAATCCATATCCATCCCATGCCATGTGCTATGGAAGGTGGCTCGTGTGAATAAAGAGGGGATTCTGATAGATGAAAACACACAAAAAGTGTGGGAAACATGTGTAAGTATGACATAATATAAATTTTATTTTCTTTAAATTGCTATTACATTACAATAACTACTTATTTTTCTATATTTTATATCTAACATAGTCACAAGAATGAACAAAAACCGCACCAGATGCAGAAATACTTTCAGAAGCCTTGAAGTAGCAAGAGCAGTATGGCCGCATCAGAGGTACGGGTTTTGGGGTGACACCCCGAACATATTTTCAAAAAGAAAAACAAAATGAGGATCAAAATTAAAAAATGGAAAATCTACAAGAAAAATTGTCTATTTTTCAAGAATAATTACAATACCAGAGAGAGATAATAGAAAAATTGATGGGGGAGAGGCAAAGAGAAGAAAAAACTCAGCAACAACCTGTGCGTAACGATCCCACCCCACCCCCACCATCTTTGAGGCGAGCCATTACCCTAAAAAACCTGACATAGATGAGGTAATCGATGTTTTAATAATTGTTTCTGTGATATTTGATTTACATAGACACTGATACCTTTCCTGTACTAATATTCCACAGGGTGAAAATGACTCTAATTTATATCTATCAACTCCCACCTATCACCTTTTAGCGAGGGCTATGGTGTTCAACACGCAAAACCACATGCTACACAATAGAAAACTTCCAAAAGATCATCTCAGAGTGTCAATTAACGTAGTTAATGAGTCTAGTGATGATCTACCTGTTCCAAATGACGATGATAACATTCATATGGTTGAACAAGATGTTGGAACATTCATCACATGGCTGAAAGTACTTGTAAAAAACATGTCGACAAAAAGGTATCCATTTCCAATTTATTTTTCAAGATGGACATTTAAAATTTAATGAAAAAGGTCTGAACCGATGAATGTTATTACAGAACAACAATGACTGTGGGGTGAAACGAAATATGAGCTCAAAACTATCTCAAGGATCAACCAACCGATTGAAACGGTCTACTGAGAGCACCTTCACCCCGCCTGTTCTATATCCACAGTTAATATCAATGCATGCTCATGTGGATACAAAGTTGAAAGATGACAATACTCACACAGTTGATTTTGAAAAAAATATGTATGGAGAGGAAACATCAGATTTCATTAGTGCTGAAAATGTAAATGAACTCCTCAAGTATGAATGGTTAGGCACCTTAGTTGTAAATTTATACATGAGGCGGGTTTTCATGATTTGATTTTACAAAAGCTCATATACTCTGATAATTATGACTAAATACATTTTATATTTGTCGTAGGCGTATATATGAAAAACAATTGAAGGGATTTCCCTATGAACAAAAATTTGGACTCGTTAGTCCTCACATCACTTCTTCAAAAGACGAAATATATTCTGATAAAGAGGCAGCAATAATGTCATCCCTGATCAAATCATTTGAAAATAAAATTACGGATGACAGACTCTTTTTAATACCAACGATACAGGGGTAAAACTCTACAATTTAATCATATCATCTGTATTTTCATTTCCTTCTTTACTTATTCCTTTTTTCATTTTTAGGAACCATCGGATGCAGATTACAATCAATTTGGATACTCCAAGGATTTATTTTCTAGATTCGATGCATGGATATCCAACAAACCGACCACGCATAATGGTATTTGTTAATTTTTAATACACTAGATGAAACATTTTAAAACTAAACATCTAGTTATACAATTTATGTTATATTTTAATGAGGATTATATTATGATAGGGTGGTGCATCAATATCATCTAATGCATGGAATGAATCTAGGGCCTAATGATAAGAACGCCTAAAAGATTTACAACTGGAAAAGTATCCTGGTATATATAATAACATTGCACTATCCAAACACATATCAAAACAAATTACTTATTATTGTCGATGTTTCTGCAGTGTCCAAAACAAAAAAATGGAAATGATTGTGGTTATTATGTTTGTAAATTTATGAAAGAGATCATATTCCATCATCAAACTAGCATCCCTGATGAGGTATTTTTGAATATAATTTTGAGTTAATTTAAAATATTTATTAATCCTTTGTGTATTTATATTTTTTCAGTGCTACCATGATTGTCACAAAAAATAATATTCAGAATATGATATAGATGTGTTTAGAAACAAATGGGAAGTATACCTGATTGAATATTGTACAAAAATAGGATAAAGGTGAATTCCTACTACTTATGTTATCTATATATGATCATTGATTATCCTCCAACCTTCTTTGTTGAATAACCTTGGATGATGAAGAAATGACATATTAAAGTAGATCGAGATACAATGAACACAAAGACTTCCTTCAATCATTAGATAGCATGATTTTTGATGAAAAATGATCCAATATCTGAGTAGGAATCTTAAATTTTATGATTACACCCTTGTTGATTAAATAGTTTGAGCAGATCAATCCCTTCAATGGATATGTACCAATTGTGGATTGAGAATGCTCTGATGTATTGAAATCTTAATTTATTACTCAATGTTTTCTATCCCCGGATTCATATTATTGATCTTTGAAGAAATAAATATTGAAGTAAGGAATTTTCAGTTAGATATAGGGCCTAAATATAAATATTGCTGAAATTAAAGTAGAGGGATCAGATTCAGCATGCATAGATAGTATTTGAGAATCTGGAGAAAAACCGACTACATGCTTTATATAAGGATGAACACACGGTGTGTAGTTGGGTCCATGTAGGCCCATGGACATGGTCCATAGGTGGAGTGGTACAAGACATCATTTGGTTCCTCTCACACATCGTGTACCCCTTGGTTCATTTTTAAGAAATTTCAATGTTCTCTATCTCGTTTGTTTGAACTTGTATTTGAGCACATGTGTTGTTGTTTGACTTGCACAATTATTTCTTGGTAGATGCATGAGATAATGGGTATCATTGAGGGACTTTTAGAACTGTTGGCTACTCTTCTTCCTTGAATGAGTTGTAAGATGGATATCCCCTTACCCATTGTTGTCAAAGGCACGCGGCGCCATAAGGCGCAAAGGCTGCTTGGGGATGCATGCACCTTTAACAACACTGCCCTTACCATCTCCATTAGGATTATTCTAACCAAGTATATATATATATATATATATATATATTATCTGTATCCATATATTGGATTTGGTTACTCTCTTACCATTGGAGGTGAAGATGTGTGGGGTATTCAACTGTCTTTTCAGAATTCAGCTGTTATTCGTATGCTAGGCAATCTCATAGGAAGGTATTTATGTTCTGATTCTTGAACAGAAGTTGTGTGTCACCCGGTTAATCCCCAGGTTTTTGTGGAATTGGATGCTTCCTGGATACATTTTGATCATGTATGGATTACAATTGGAGGAGTATAGGTGTAAACAGCAGGTGGTTTATGAGGATTGGATGTATTATTGTTCTGTTTGTCACCGTTTGGGTCATTCAGTGGCGGTTTGCAATAAGGGAGGGCCCTAAAATGACAACTGGTTGAGGACTATAGAATGAAGGATGTGGATGGTCTTGGCTCTGTTCAAGGAGAAGGAGATGTCCTGAGTAAGGTGTTGGAGGTTGGTGCAAGGGTGGTACTTGTTCTAGAGGAAGAAAGACCAGAAGGAAGTGGCATGGAGGCTCAAACTACAGTGGTGGATAATCAGAGGGAGGAGAGGAGGTCAGTAGAGAGTTGGTCAAGGATGGCTAGGGAACTGTGGTGATTTTTGGAAGGGTGAATGCCTTGGAAGGGCCGGTGCTGGTTGCTGAAGGGGATCGCTTCGAGGAACACAGTGAGGGGGAGGTGAATCCACTTCAACCTGAGACAGGGGAGATAGGGGTATGGATATATCAGAAAGACCTTTTATCCCATTAAGCAACAAGTTTGAACTATCATAAATCATTTATTATGATCGAGGTGGTTCAATTCCTAAATATCTCAGGGAGTTTCTTCCCCTAGGAGATGATCTCCTAATAGGGATACCCATGTCACTCCATAATTACATAGGGCTTGTCTACTTAGATAGACACAATAGAAATAAAAGACATTAACCTCCTACATAGTGTAAAAACCCCATTTGAGCACCTATTGATGGAAGGTGAGGATGATATGTTGCTGTTGTTGACCATCAAGATGATCCTATTGTTGCTCAAAATAAGATTCAAAACAAAATCTTGACCAAGATGATTAGGTTATTCCTTAGAGTGTGGATAAACACTCACCTAAGTTTTTGTTGATTAAGTGATAATTAAAATAAACTAATTCACTCAATAATATCTATTTAATCCAATTATCATTGAGGGGTAATGTGCGTACATTGAACCAGATTTAAGAATATGATATTGAGTACCCTATTTAAAATAATTTAATTTGAGACTGAATTTCATTCACTAGTTTTGTCATGCATTAGATTTAATGTGAGGTTTCCATGATACTCTATAAAACTATGGATAAAAGAACAAGCATGTTTATAACCCAAGATTGTAATTTCCCACATCATTGTGGGTTAGAAATTACCAAGGGAAATTGAATTTTCATTTATTGATGGTTTCATTTTTTGAACCAGGTCTCGGGTTTGGTTATTAAGAGTTTTAATGTCTCTAATAGGTGTTTCAGACATGTATTGGGGCTAGAGGGATGTCATTGGGTTTTGGGAGGATATCAAGGATGATTTGGGTAGTCATTATATTGAAATTTAGTAGAATTAGGCTACTCATAGTGTGAAAGGGTAATTCACAACATGAATGCATTTAATAGGGTGATAATGGTCGTGAATGGGGAAAAGGGGTGAAGTAAGGATTTAGACCCAAAATATAGTCATGTCACCACTTGGTTCATTTCATGTAACATTATTTAAAACCTATTTTTATGTGGGTGATGGGTTTATAAAGTATAAACTTCCTCAGGTTTCTTCGTTTGGGCACCAAGTTCTTAGGGGGTGGCCGAACCCCATTCCCCTCCTTCCTTCCCCTTAGACCTGAGTGGATTATCGGTTGTTCTTCATTTTGAATCAATGTGGTATCTTCTCTTATATATTCCTTGCTTCTCTAACTTCTTTATCAAAGATTTGAATTCAGTTTTTAGGGTTCTAGGTGTAATTATTATACCATAGTATGGATAAATCATTGTTCTTCATGGGACTTTTATATATGACTCTTAGAGCATGTCTCCAAATTTCATAAACTCGTAATCAATCATTATTTGATGAATATTATATTTTGTGGAATATTTGTTTATGGGTTTTCAAAAATTTAGGCTTAATTTGTCATTAATTTAGTAATATAGATTGGGGATTTAGTGTTTTCTTGGCTTAGGGGTGCATCAGGAGTGGATCCCACCTAGTTTCTCATCATTCTAGCATTGTTGGATTACATGATGAGTTTGGCGCCTATTATACCATGCTTGATTTTTGGTTAAAATTAACTAATTATGTAATTTAATGTTGTTGGACATTAATAAATGTGATCATGGACTCAATTGTGGTTGGTATGAACTAAAAATAGTTTATTGGACTTCTGGTTGAGGTAAGGGCATTGACCTAATTGTGTATCTTGGTTAATTGGTTATTTTATGTTTTCTGCCTCACTAGTATAATTCCATTTAGAAAACCCATTCTCTGACACATATTATTAGATTATTTTTAACATAAATATAAATTAATTACAACCTAAATATCTTGATGCCTAGTGTCTTTGTGTATTTTTCTACCTAGAAGAGATCAACAACAGCAACCTATCATCCTCCCTCTAGTCGCCTTCTCTTTTATAGTTCCTGAAGGTCTCTCTTATTCATTGAAAATATAATTTTTTATATACTCATTAGGATAGGTATTTTTTACGTCCTTTAAGAATATTAGAAAGGTTTCTATCCTTCATAACCTCCTATGGTTAGTCTACAATCAGGTGCTGAAAGACCTCTTCCTTCTATAAGGGGTAGGCCTTACAAAAGGCATAAATGGAGTAATTTTCTATCTGGGTATCCCGATCAAGTATATTTACAAGAAGGAGTCTCTTACAAAGGGAAATATCAATATAAGTATGAGCATTATATCTGAGTCCATAACATTTTGTTTACCAGAAGAGGTATTTCCCCTCTCATCCCAACTGAGCTCCCCAAGTCCTCCCTCTCATGCCGCTAGTCATGAATAGAGTGAGGTGAATCCTGTATGTGTGCTATGTGGTTCCCTTCTATTTTATAGGTATCTGGATATCGAGGTATTTACCTACCCACTGATCTAAGTACTGAAATGATTGTGTAAGAGTCCTGGTGCTTCTTTCTCTATGCTCTCTTTTATAGGCATTCATTAGTGCATTTCCTTTGTAGGACTTCTCCCCTAGTATCCACCACTCTTTTTATACAGTCTCTTTTGGAATAGAATTTGTTTTTGAATCAAATAGGATGTACATATCCCATGATTAGCTAAAAGAAGGATGAAACCATCGTCTAGGTATAACTAGAGTGAGTCCTCTTCTACTATATAGGCATCCCGTTAGTTTGCTAGCAACCTGAGTAAATCAGGGTCCCATTTCATGAGTGTTTTGCATTTCTTATATAGACTAACATGAGTTCATATATATTGGGAATGTTCTTGGGTCCCCTATGTGTCATCATAGCCTAAAATCATCATGAAAGTCCCCAAAATCCATAAACCATCCCACAAATATTTACCTACCCAGGTCATCACATAACAATGGGGAAGGAACTCTCGCTCGATAGTCTTATCTCCTAGACCTATGAACTAATGAAAATAAATGTTGTAACAGGTAACAATGAACATTTTATTAATGTATTCTTTCATATAAATGTTTAATTTATTTAATTATTGTATTACTAACATAATATTTGTTTTCTTATGTAGGTAAAATCTATTTCCTGAGTTCGAATGGTTTGATCGGAAACCGCCGCCATGGAAGACAATTTGTTAGAGTAGATGGATGCAAAAAGGATGGAACATCAATGTTTTTTAAATGTTTGTTGGATAATTATAATTGTAACCAAATTAAACATTGTTTGAAATTTAAATAGTAGTGTGTTGTTTTGTATTCAAGATTTTAAGTGAATGTAGGTAGAATTTTTTTTCTTCTGTGCTTTGTGTGTGGGTGTTGTTTATGCTGTGTGCAGGTGCTGTAATGTGTGCAGGTTCTGTGTAGGTTTTGGTTTTTCATAGGATCTTTGTCCTTTATCACCGCTAGTTAAGCACTGATAAATGTATAATATATCCGTGCTATTTTGAGCGCTGATAATAGTAGTTTTTATCAGTGCTCAAAATAGCACTGATAAAGGTAGTGTTTATCAGTTCTATTTTTTACACTGATATATTATAAATTTATCAACGCTGAAAATAGCATTGATAAAAACTAACTTTTTCAGTGCTTTCTTAGCGCTGATAAAGGAGCACTTTTATCAGTGTTTTTTGAGCACTAATAAAGGTCCCCCTTTATCATCACTATTTTTTGTGCTGATAAAGGGGACCCCCCTTTAACTTCTCCGAGATTAACAGTACTTTTTTATCACTGTTACAGGTGGTTTTTAGAGCTATTATAACTCATATTTGTATTAGTGTATCACCCTAACACACCTTACTCTTAGGTCCTGTGCTGGTGTTATAAGGGGTTATGTAACGAGACCATAACTGCCTTGTGTAATCCTTTCATTTAAATAGAAATTCTGATTTCTTCTTATGGTGAAGTTTTTGAATTTTCAAATGTCAGGATAAATATAGTATGCATATTATTGATGAATTTTAGAAGGATATTTTTATAAATATTTATGTAAACCTTAAATAATTAATAATGTGTAATTATTTTCAAAAAATGGTCTTCTACAGTTATGTTCAGTAAGAAATTTAGAGTCTAATAAGATCAACTTAATATTTGATGAATAGTAAATTATGAGTAGTTATTTTACACTTATGATTAGTAATGTGATCAAATGGATTAAGTAAACTCACTTAATAAAGTATTAATAAAATCTAGGCACCTTGATTAAGTCATGCGATTAAATAAAATAGGTAAATAACGGTTCCAGAATGTACTGGTTAAGTATTAGTTTTTTTGGGGGAATAGTGTTTTTGATTTTAAAATTAAATTAAAAATATTTTGAAAATCATTTTTATAAAATGGAGTTCATTTTTTAATTTAGAGCATCGATATTAGGATAAGGTAAATTTTTGGGATTTTTCTGAAATAGTTGAATTTTCAGTGAATAGGGATTTTATTTAAAAATTAAATCAAAAATATTTGAAAAATTATTTTCATAAAATTGATTTCATTTTTCAAATCAGAGAATCGATATTTGGTTAATGTAAAATTTTGGGATTTTTATGAAAAAGTTTAATTTTCGGTAAATAGTGAATTTTCAGTTTAGAGTTTCAGGTGTTTAATGACATCATTAAGGATGTAATAATTATGTAATAATTATGATATACTTATGAATAGTAATATAAGGAATGAGGTGTCCCATGTGGCCAATACCATGGGCAAATACCATGGGCAATACCATGGTTTTTCCAATACCACCAATGAGGTGTCCCTTGGCCATTAATGCCTTGTCCCCTCACTTCCCCTATAAATACCAAGACATTATCTCATCCTTTCCATTCCAAAATCCTCCTAAATGATGTTATGGTCTCCTTAACTTACAAGGAGTCCTCCCAAGGTTCCCTGAAGCCTCCCAAGGTCCCAAACATCAATATTTTGAAGTTACTCTTCAAGGTAAGGGATCCTACCTCTCTCTTTCTTTTCATGTATTCTCCTTTATGTAATTTATTTTAAGTTACATGTTCTTATGTTGGGGGATGTTATTTTATATTCATACTACTATAATTTTCATGTTAATATGATGAGATAACTCATATTTCTCTCATCAATTCATTTTAAGAATGTTTAAGTGGCGCCGTTAGGCTGCCGAATTTTTGTAAGGGATTCTTTCACCCTCCTCATTTTCAAGTTCTACTTTCATGTAAAGTCTTTCAAGTTCCTTTTTTCCATGTTTTCATATGATCTATATATTCATAATACTTTCCTTTTATGTTCAAATGATGAGATACCCTATTTAATCTCATCAATTTATTTTTTTGATGTTTTAAGTGACGCTGTTAGGCTGCCGAATTCTTCAAAAGAGAAATCTTATTTTTGTCTTCCTTTCAAGTTTTTCATTTCATATGGTGTGTCCTCAAAATTTCATTACCATTTTATTATATCCATTATATTATTTCCCTATACTATTTTATGGATCATTTATGAGTGGGTTACCCATGTTCCCTCTCTTTTCAATGTTTTCTAAAACCCTACAACAATGACGTTATGCTGCCAATATTTCATCTCAAAATGTATCTCTCTTTATCTCAAATTCTTTTATTTTATTAAGTTAATAATCAAAAATATTTTTTATAGGGATATTTACATATATATCAAAATGTTCTATTTTAAATTCGGTGATTTACATACATGAGACCCGCTTTCCTTTTCCGTGGGTTTAAAGTGACATAAAGATCACGTCTTTAAAGCAGTTTTTAAAATTTTATGACTATGAAATGAAACCCATTTATTTTATGCTATATGGGTTGTTTATGAAATGATTTATGATGATATATTTGGATCACATGATAATAAAGAATAATTAAGGGTGCTCCCTGATAGTTCTCCAATGAATTAGGTAAAGACTTAATCTCTGGAGATGACCATTTTAACGATACCTTGGTGAATAACCTTGGTAATTTTTTAATGAAACCTTGGGGATGGACCTTGGTGATATAGAAATGATTGTCTATGTTAAATTTTGTAGCCACATCTTCAAGTTATGAAACACGTTATTTTTATTATGATATTATTAATGATCTCTTTCTCATGCCTTAAAGTTATTTATCATGACTTTATTGATGTATCTCAAGTTCACATGTAAAATGTTTCTCTTATTTCCCTTACTCAGACTTCTGCTCAACCTTTCCTTTGATGTATGCTACCAGGTTATGAGATGCTGTAATGAACTTAGGATGAACAAATAAGAAGCCTTTCAAGTGTTTAAGAAGATTTTTTTATGTCATCATGTATTAAGTTCATCGTTTCCAAGACACTAAACCTCAAATATCCTCGGTTTTGCAAAATGAAATGAAAATTTATGTTATAAAAAGGCGGGATGCTATACACATACTCTGTTTTGAGTCGTGGAAGGCCATGGTAGGATTTTTATAGAACATGAAGGCCCATGGAGTCAAATTGGTGTAATAGTGACTTTTATGACATTATTTTTTAAAAAGAAGAGAAATATAATAAAGGTTTGTATATACTAAGTAAAAAAAATTTAATTTTGTTTACATAAATGATCTATTAGACTATAAATATTAAATGGAAATCCAAAAAAGATTTCCTACATCATGGTATTTTTTAATAATTTTTAGACATTAAATAAATAAATTTATTTATGACACCATGATGATGTCGTTATTACCTCATTAATGAACGATTTAAATAAAATAAAAAGATAAGGTAAAATATAAGACTTACACTAGTTTAAAACATATTGTATGGGTGGATTTTGAACCTTTATAACCATATCCTCGAAATATATCATTGTGGGACATTTAAAATCCGAAAACCATTTTACAATAATGTATCATTTCAAGACATTCCAAATGTGGCCCTCCTCCCTCTTATAAAATGCCCCCAACTCTACCCCCTTACCCACACTTCTCAAGCCCTTGGATCATCCAAACTCTTCTCATATTATCTCTCTGCATCCCTCTTTCACTCCTAGAAGCCTCACATTGGACAGAAGTCTTTCCAAGAATGTCTTTGGATCAAATCAAAAAGAGTTACCCGATTTAGAGGTAATGTCTTCTCTCGAGTTTCTTTCTTTTATTTTCCTTCTCCAATCACCACTATCTTCTTCTTATTTGACCCCATAATAAAACCATAATTATGAATATACTAGGAGGTTGTTATGATAATTATTCTACATACACTTACACACACCTCCGTCCAATGGTTAAAGAACATATTGTTTCTGTGGGTGGCGAATTACTGAACTCACGAAACGATGATTGTTCAATCTTCATTTAACACCTTTCATGGTGGCAATTATGATGTCACTGTATTTACATATGATATATATGGTATTTATTTTTTCTACATTCTTCTGAATTTTATTGTTAGATCACATCTTTAAGCTTTTCATGTTGTGAAACTGCGATAATTTCATCTGAGGAAGTGCGGACTATCGCCCCCTCAAGTGATGTGACTAATTCACGCCAAACATGGAATTCATAAATAATATAATTAATGAACTTATGTTACCTATATAACTTATATATTATACTAGAATTATAATATATATATATGTCTCATTTAGTTTTAATTCCTTTAATATGACAAATAAATAAAAGTAGCGTTCATGTGTACGTACGGCCTACCGTCTCCATGAATGATGCATTTCATTTTTTATCTCCAAATGTTATAGAATAGTATAAAATGAATATATACTAGATATATATGATATTTAAATAATTAATACCATTCTGGAGACGATGTAATTATAACTAGATGGACAATTCTCTTCAAAAAAGTTCATTGTTGACTCATGTAACGAACATCGACAAAATGTATGATATGAACTCACATAATTAAATAATTATTATAACATGATAATATGTGATATTAATTGAATAATAAAAATTAACGTAATTCCTTAAGAAATTATAAATTGACCAATGTTTATTATTCAAGAATATAAATAAACGAACAAGACAAGTCAGACTTGAGGTTAGGGGATTTCTTATCTCACTTTTAATTCCGTGAGATTTCCATTGTTTTCCACTTATTCATTGCATGTGGTGTATTGTGTACTTCCATTTGATATATATTATCATTATTTTATTTATATTCATGGTATTCTGAGATTCATTTTGTTATTATTATCTTTTGGTCACATGGCTCGATTTATTACAACGAGGTAAGGGGTTTTTATCTCACTTTTTATTTCCGTGAGATTCATGCTATATTTGTCACTATCTCCTTTGAGTGGTGTATGCACTTCCCATTATTCTACTCTTTGTGTAATATAATTTTTTACATGGGTATTTACATCAAAATTTTATATTCCTTTCACGGGGTGTACGTTTCGAAAGTTACCCAAATTGGAAAGGGAACCTTTCACCCTTCTCTTTTTAAAAGACTTCTTTTTGTTATGTCTTTTAATTTACATCCCATTATGTTGGGAAATATTCTTATATATAATTATTGATGTAAATTTTATATCCATGTAATGATATACCTTTTTCACTCTCATAAAATCTTTTTCTGAAATTTTAGGTGATGCCGTTAGGCTGTCGAATTTTTGTAAGAGAACTTCTTACCCCAATTTCAATTCTTTGGGTTAAACATATACTTATTGATTATGTAACTCTATGAATATGTGTGAATAAACTCTTATTGTTCTATGCTTACTATACAATTATATTTGGTGTATTCTTATTTTTCACACATAATTATGTAATTAATTTATCCTTAATCTAAGGATAGTGTCTTTAGAACGGATTTCGTCTCAATTTACATTCTATTGAGACATTATTATTGATATGCACCAATTCACATTGATATGGTGTATATACTATCCTTTAGCATATTATATCATGAATACCTTTATTCTCATGATATTATAATGTTTTAATTAAATTCTATCCCTCAATTATTTGTATTGATGCATATCCAATTTGTTTAAGAACTCCTTGAATAAAATATCATCTTAATGGTTTAATCTTCTAAATATTTCTTATTAATGTACATGTTTCAAAATGGTTTTAAGGATTTATTTATATGGACATTACTGTTTTAAAATATTAATTCTTTTAAAAGCTTCAAAGTGGTATGGGACACTTTGATTAAAAATTATCTGTTTTTAAATGGTTTGGAAAATGGTTTTGATAAAGCATTGATTACGTCAATATATTGAACTGATATATTGTGATTTAAATGTGGAAATGTTATCTTTACCTTATGATTATGTTATATGTTTTGATTATGTTATGGTTCATGGGAATATTTTACGTATACAGGTGGTTCTCTGATAAACCTAGGGCGGGTGATCCCGATATAGCTCTCCAATGCATTGGGTAATGCGAAGGAGTTAAACGCTAAGGTTTCTCTAAAGAAATTTAGGGAATATACTGTGATGGGTATTCCAAACGTAACCATGAGGGTTACTACCTATGTAAGAATGTTATGAATGCCTCAAGTTACCTTTATGTCTTATGATTTCTATGAGTTATTCATAAATCTTATGATTTCATGAGGTATGTTAAAGTCTTTATGTTTTATGAGTAAAGTATGATTTCATTGATTTTTATGTATACATGGACTAATGTTTTCTTTTCGTATTTTTTTATCACTTACTGAGATTTTTATGCCCATCCCATGTTTTTGAAATGTTTTCCATAAGACTTAAAGATGAATAGGGTTAAGGATGAGATCAAGGAAAGACATGCTGTCTAAAACATGAAACTAGTCATGTTTTTTAAGAGTATTTATTTTATGAAAAAATGGAAACTGAGTAGAAGTGTCTACTTTATAATCTTTTGAGTTGTTATAGTTATGTCCTAATTCTCTAAATCTATAAACCTGAAAAGATCCTCAATGTGGATTATTCATTTAATTCAAGATTATGTAATGTTTTAAGGTCGGGGGCCTTATAACTTGGCTTTTGTCTGGAGTAAGAGCGGTTGATTTTTCTATCAAGATCCAGAATTAGATTTGGGGCGTACCACTCTAGTTAAGTGAAGTTTTCTTTATACACAGCCACTGAATCCTCCTTGTTTTTCATCAATTTACAGATTTTCTTCTCCATCATAAGTCGCACCACATTAGGAAAATATATTTCAAGGAAATGACTTTTAAATTCATCCCACTATAAGGCTTAAAATCCTCTCTACCCCTGATATTCTTTACCATTGACCACCCCTAATCAGATTCACCTTCAAAACGATAAATGTAAAGACTTACCTTTTGATTTTCTGAATATACCATAACATCGAATATCTTTTAAAGGGATTTGATAAATCCTCGAGCTTCTACTGGGTCAGGAGATCCGTTGAAATAAGGAGGGTGTTGTCTCATAAAATGTTCCACTACTATCATGTTCTATCGTGGTAACTCTATTTGTTCTCTTTAATGGATTCCACCACCATTTATATCCTGCTTTAGCTGATCCATTACTGTCACAAACTGCTCAGTTCCAATTCCTACCATTCCGGGCTGTAGATCCGGAAGGATGTCATTCTGTCAGTGCCTCTCATCTTCAAAATCCTTGTTCCTTCTACAGAAAACAATTCTAAACAAACATATCATAGATGAAGCAACATTGTAATCTTTAAATTCTAAAACATTTCAAATTAACCATAGATTAAAAATCATTTACGGTATTCTTTTAATATCATCCTAACCCCTAAAGTTATCTAAACCATCCTCTGATAAAAACTAAAAAGACACGATCTTATTACATTCATAATCTTGAATTTAGTCAAGAAAACAATTCCTTTTACATTGATTATTTTTTCAAGTTTAGATCATTAGATAATTGGGACATGATACATTCATAACATTACATATTGTTACAGAGTGGATACCATAAAAACAGTTTCGATTTTTTTCAAAATATAAAACATTAAAAATTAAAACATGATTCCTTGTCAATTATTCAAAATTTAACATGGCTTTATTCTTTTTATTACACATCCACTAACCTGTGAAAAAACATTTTAAACATTGGATGAGCACAAAAATTCAGTAAGGGATATAAAAATAAGGAATGAACACATTAGTCCATGAATACTTGTAAAGTATGAAATCATTTTTATAATACATACTTATCCTATGTGTATATATAATTTGTGAAAAATGATATTTCAACAATAAATAATAACATAAGTAGAACCATAAAGGTATCTTGGGGAATTACTTACATAATATTGTGACCTCTCGGCTACCTTATAATTTCTAACCCTCACAGCTACCTTACAATTTGTGTAACCATCGTAGTTACACTTGGAGTGACCATACAGCCGACCTCCAACTTACAAATACCCAAGTCATTGGAGGGAGATATAGTTCTCATCATCCATCATAAAAAATTCCCTTGAACCTGAAAATAATCATACAACATGAATAATTTCATAAAAAAATTGCTTTTGAATTTGGTAAAATAGATTTGTAAAAGATAATTTTAAAAGTAAATCCCCATATAAATATCATGCAACTGAAAAGATACATAATAGAGTGGATGTAATATGTATATAAAATGTAAATAGACATAATTAAACATAATATAATAAAAAATTATCACACAATCAATTTTAATACCACATAAATAACTAATTAAAAGGTTAACCCAAAGAATGGATATCAGGTTAAAAATTCCCTTACCTCAGGCTTGTCTTACTTATAACATGTTTAAACTTATTTTATAATGATTAAAAGATTGTTATTAGTATTTTACATAAACATGTTTATGTTTATAAATTCTTATATGATCATTTCATAACATCATTTTTCCCTTTGACTGTTAGTATTTTGCTCCTTGCACTGTTTTTTGGGTGAGTTCTTTACATGATTTCCAAGATTGGTTCATGATGGATGTTCTTGTTGATTAGAAGTGAAACTATATAATTTTAATGGAGTAGTATTTACATATTTATAGCACCATAAATTATTCCATTTATAATTTTTTAATTTTTACATGAGGATGATTCATAATTTAAAACATTAATGATGTTCGTTTAGATCATTTTAGTTGTTCATTGATAATAACGACCTCATTCTGTCTTATAAATTAAAACCTTGTGTACAAAAGAATTACAGAACCATGGATGAAACATAATAAATTTTTTATACCCTTTCTATACCATAAAAATGGTTTCATGATCAGACTTGAAGGATTTAAATAAAAATTAAATCACATCGTCCACGATGTCGTTAATTCTATACATCATGAACAATGTTTTTAATTCCATGAATAAGTGCGAGAGGAGTAGAAAAATGATAATGAATTTTCCATGAACCTGAGAACATCCAGAATATAAAATATTCTTGAGATTTCATGTCTCTTGGTTAAGAGTAGGTGAGTAAAGAAGAAGATAATAAAGGAATATTTAAATAAAAGAAATCTTTGAGAAATTTCTCCTGAAAATTCCGCAGCCTAAAAACGTTTCTTGAAATTTCATTAAAATAGTTTGATCAGAGAAAGGGGACATCTCATCACTATTAAATAATATGAATAGTAAGGGGGATATGGAATGAAATATCCCAACATAATCTATAGGTAATGGAAGATAATAACATACAATGAAAGAAAAGAAATAAAATAAAAGAGGATGTTCACCTCTTGATCTCTTCTCTTTGAGATCCTTATTAAGGGCTTTGGTTTTTGTCTTTCTGTGTGACCAGTAGCTCTAAGAATTGTGGAAGGGAATTGGTAGATGTATTGGGAAAAACATAGGCATGGATAAAGGCTTGAGAGGTGTGAGATGAAGAGGGGAGTGAGAGTGGTATTTATAGTGGAGGGGAGGGGTATTTTTCTTTATTTTAATCATTATTATAATATTTTTTCCGAATATTGTGAATTGTCCTAGTTCATGTGGCCTAAAATAGTAATAATTTCATGTGAGTTCTAAACAAGTGTACTTTCATCACTTATAATGTCATAAATAGTATATTTTACTAATAATTTTATTATATAGTATTTTATAGTATTTCACTATTCATTGAAAATTCAAGAATTTCAGAAAAATTCAAAAAATTTACCCTAACCATTTTTCAATGTGTATAATTTAAAAATCAAGTTCATGTTTTGAAAATAATTTTCTAAATATTATTAATTTAATGTTTTAATAAAATCATTTTTAATTCAAAAATTATCAATTCTAATTCTATAACTACTTCTATATCACGAGGAAAAATTAACCAAGATGTTATTGTCTTAAAGCCTTAAGAAAATAAAATAATAATAAAATTTAATATTAATTATGGTTAAATTACTATTCATAAAGGTATGTTACTATTCACAAAAAAACAAGTTGGTTTCATCAGACTCCAAGTAACTTACTGAACAGAATTGTAGATGATAGTTTCTTGAAATTCAAAACATAGAAGTGGATAAATTATATTTTAAAGGCTAGTTATAAATATATAATTTAAGTAACGTTCCATGCGTTTATGTTTATTTTTAGAAAAACATGGTGTGTTATAGAGATTCATTCTTTGGATATGAACTAAAACCATGAGGGTGAGTTAGTTCCACCCAAAGCGGATAGTATCAAGGTGTGGTGATTGAGTCACCTTGACTTGTATGTTCTGGGAAGAAGAATGAGGTTTTGGAAACCACATATGGATTTAGTTTGGAACTATTGGAGACAAATCTTATTGGGATGAGTTGTGAGTTGGAGATCCCTTTACTCTCTTGTTTGGGTTTCATTGACTTAGTATATATATATATAAATATCCTGTTTCAGTACCCACTCCTTGGGTTTTGGTTACTTTCCTTCCAGGAGAGGAGAAGACACATGGGGTAGTCCATGTGATTTTCATATCTAGATTCTCATGGTTGGAATAGTTTTCTATCCTATTATATATATCATATAATTGACAAGAAGTTCGTCTTTTCACTATTATGATTTATTTGTGTTTGGATGAGTTTACCTACACTCTCTTGTTGGGATGAGATGTACTCTTTAACTGTACCTTGTTCTATCTAATGATTTACACTTCATTTCTATCTCTTACTACCCCCCTTAACCTTTTCAGGTAATTCCAATAGGTATGTATATACTCACCCCTCTATGGGATTTCTCCAACATGTGTTTTATCTTTTACAGATGGCAGATAGGTCGATCGTAACATGAAAGGAGCCTCAGGATATGATGTGCTTGGACGGCGTACTTTGGTCATATCTTGGGATGCAGGAGCTAGGTTCTCTAAGTTGTTTACTCTTTTCATGTTTGTTAGTTTGGGACATATTTCTAGGTGGGCATGTATTTATCCCTTTTCTTTAAATTTTAAACTACCATACATTGTTCTGTTTAGCGGTCCCTGCATCTTTTGGTTTATTTATAGCAGTGTTACATCTTTTATTTATTTCCCTCTACACTTTTTCATTAAGTTGATATGTGCATGTGTATAGGTGCATAGGAAAAGGCTTCCCAGGGTTAGTTATGGATTCGACACTAGAAACTAGCCATAGCCTATAGAGGCAGGCTTGGGGTAGTTGCGACTTGAGCCCTGATATGGGTCGGGTCATGACACATGGTTAGTTGGCCATGGTTCTAGAATAACAGTGATAGCTGAAGTGTCATTCAACAAATATGCCTCTCTCCTTTGGTTATATGGTTAATTTTAATCATTTAATTAATTATAATTTAGATATAATTAATTAAATTGGATATCATGGGAATGATATAGAACCTCTCGAAGATTTTTAATGGTTAAATGGACTTGTACATACTTAGAAAATGATTTTTGGATTCACTAGGATAAGATTTATTGATGTAGTTGGTTTTATGTATTCTAAACTATAGTATTAGAAATGGTTTATCAACATGTGGTATATAGTTTTCCACCATTGTAAAAGGACACAAAATTAAAAATGTTTAATGAACATCATTTAATTATTAATTAGATAATTATATATAGGCCAAAACTAATTAATGGAACCATGCCTAATATTATTTAACAAAGATACATGAGCCATGAAATACCCATATAAAATGAATTTATTTCAGTAGATAATGGTTTAGGCTAAAATGATTCCCCATATTTAGTTTATTAAAATTTATGTGCATGTATATCTCATGAGATCCACTCTTGGGTTTGATCACATGAGAGTGTGTGTGTATCCCAAGTGGTCTATTCTTGAGATTCATCAAACTTGTGTTCATGAATTTCTATGAGACCATTGATTGATTTTTATCGTATGTGTGTTCTTGTGTATGCCCTGATACCCATGTTCGATTGTTGATCACATGTGTGTGTGTGTAATATTACTACTAATACACATTATTATCGTGTTATTCCTATATATATATGTCTTATATGATTTTTTTTCTATTTGATGAATATGGTATATACTTTATTTTTTTCAATGAATTGTACAAACATGACTGGTGGAATTTTTAGGGCTCAGTTTCCCTGAAGGTGAAGTGGGTTTAGACACTACATCTAATATGATTATAGGATTGAGTTAGTTAATGGGACATATTTTTTGTGTCTGTCCCTACCTAGGGGAAAGATAATCTTCAGTGACTTGATGAAAGAGGCATCAATGGATATGAGGAAAGATAGCCTTATGTGAGTTGAACTGTGGCCTTAGGCATAGAGATGATACACGATAGAGTTATATAGATTTAAATTTTTCCTTGAACCTATAATACTAATGGGAAAAATTGTGGTAGGCTCCCACACTCATGATTTTTCTATGATAATTCATATATTTTTCCTGTATTTTTACACCCCAATATTTTTCATTTTGTTGAATTAATCTATATTTTTGATATTTTTCATTTCATGTGATAGTGGAGGAATTTATTTATATAAATATATATATTAAAACACTAAGTAAAAAATTCCTTTGACATGATACCAACTTTAATTGCACTATATGAAATACTGACAGGGCTTACACTAACAACAACACAGATGTTTCTACGAAACATCATTTTACTATTATAAATATTTAAATGAGATAATTATTACCTAAAAATTAAAATTATTTATTTAAATAGAATTAATTAATTTTAAAATATTATTTATAATTGATTTATATAAATAAAACATATTAATAATGAAATATATGATTTTTGGTAAAGTCCCTTATCGTTAAAAATATCATTTTCTCGAATGAACCACTTTTAATAATAAAATTAATTTGAGAGACCAATATAAATTGAATATGATAAAATAAAATTCATTTTTTTACTTTATAATACTGAAACTATCTTAGGGTAAATTTTTGGGAATTTTCTGAGAAACTTCATTTTTTGATAAATATTGAAAAATTCTGCATTTTAATTAATAATTCTATTTTCAATCAGATAATTATTAATGATAAATTATAATAAAAATTGGTTTTAAGATAAAATTAGATAAATTAAAAATATATTAATATAATTTATGTCATCATAATCAATTTCACTTTGATATTGAATATAAAAATTTAATAAACTTTTGAACTTATTTCTACTTTAAAAACCTATAATTTAATCTCGTTAATGGGATTAGCATTAATCATTATTTTTCTGATTTTTTAATTTAATTTTTGAAAAATACATAAACCATTAAAATTATAATAATATTTAGTGTATAATGATATCTTGTTGATTTTTGACAAAAATGATTACTAAATGTGATTAAAATTAATCACAACGACTAAGGTCAAATAAAGCCTAATTAGGGACTGAACCTTAATCTTAGTATCCACAATGACCTATACACTTGTCTAAAACCTATTGGATGGAAATATTTATGTCATAAACCTTCCATTATTGATTTAGGTTTGGTTGGTATGACTTTGTTTAGGTAATAACATGTGTACACAGAACTTGTTTTCAAAATTTACAAGCGAGAATTTTCCTTCCCTATAAAAGGCCACCACCTATCCCACATCCTCACACCTCGAAAACCTCTTAGTTATGGAAAAGATCTTCCAAATAGACTTAAAAGAATTAATCCATTCGCCCTATAATCCTTACCACAGACATAAATCAATCCAAGGAAGGATTTTGGCACAAACCAAAAGGAGTTACCTGATTAAGAGGTAACATCTTCTCTCAAATCCTTTCTTTTATTTTGTTTCACCACCACAACCACATTATTTTTCCATAATTTTATAAAAAAATAGTATAATAAATATAATATAAATTTTTTATTCAAAATTTTCAACCTTAACTTACACAAACCTCCATATAATAGATAATGGACATACTATTTAAGTGTAAAAAAAACTCCAACTTCACAAAATGATTATTGTTCAATTTTCTTAACAGCCTATCATGGTGGAAATTATGATGGAAAATATATTTATATACATTATATATTATGTATTTAATTTTATTTGTTAATTTTACAACACATTTCTCTTTACTTTCCATTTGGTGTCAATATAATAATTTCTTTTGAGGAAGTGTGGACTACCACCCCCTCAAAGTGATATGATTCGTTCATAAACTACAAGAATTGTATGAAGGATGGTTTAAATGAATATATAAGATATATATGATATCATAAATATAATTTAATAATGAGATATATATACATATATGTATTTTACTTTCTTTTTTTAACGTGAAAATTAAATGAAAATTGCATTCATTCGTACGTACGACCTATCGTCTCTGTAAACAGTGTATTCCTTTTCATACTTATATATTATATAGATTATTATAATAAACATATAATTTATATACATGATATCAATATCATGTTTTATATTATTTAAATCATGATATAAAGTATAAATACCAAAGATATAACAAATTAAGGAACATGTGAATAATAAAGGCAATATTAACTGAAGTGAACCCTTAACATAAGTTTGTTAACAAGTGGATAATATAAGGTTGTAATCAAAAAATATATGGTATTATATATAATAATATGGTTCAGTAAAATATTTATAATAAATTTGTATTTATTATATAGGTTTTTTTAATGAGTATGAAAAGATTCAAAATACATGGTTAGGGGATTTCATCTCACTTTTTATTTCTGTGAGATACATTCTATGTTCGTCACTCATTCCTTTTGTGTGGTGTATATAATGAACAAAATTTTATTATATTTATATTATAATTATAATTATTGTTTTTAAAATATAAATTATATGATCCTAATTTCATGGGATTTTTGTTTAAAAAGTTACCAAATCAATAAAATAGTTTCGTTTTAATTTTCTTTCTTTTAGACACATGTTTTGTTATGCACCTAAATTCTATTTTTAGGTGTATATAATTCTGTTTTACATTTTATATCCTAAATATAATTTATTTAATGATTTTTTAAGTTTCATGTAATTTCTTTTATCTTACATATAGAGTACGATCCCACGTTACGTTGTTATAATAGTTTATTAAGGCATCTAATCAATTTTCATGATTGTTTATGTTTATTCTTCCTTTGATGAGATCTTGTAATCCATATATAAATAACATTCATGATTTTTATTCTAATCTAGTTATTCATGATTTATCAATATATTGGTACCATTTATTCCACTCTTTGGTACACAATATTGTTAATAAACTATTTTTATGAAATCCCTACTTTACCCCCTCTTCGATCAAAAAACCATGTTTTCTAAAAAGGGTTTCCAAGTATATTATACTAATATCCTATGATCATTAAAATAAATTTTTAGCCGTTTTCTATTTCACCAGCGATTTAAAAGGAATGTTCTTTCAAATTTCTGAATGGGTCATTTTCTAACCTTTTTACTATTAAAAAAGGAATGTTTTTTACCTCATACAACATGTAGGTATTTATCCATCGTCAATAATTTGAGGATTATTTTCATGTTTAAAGGTTAATTTTTATGAATTTTTTTAAAAGATATATTAATATAAATGGTTTTCAAAACATTTTCATAATTATTTTTTAGGGTTTTGAGTAAAATGGTTTTCAAAATTTTTTCAAGCTCTCTTTATATGTTTTCAAATATAAAAGTTTCCTAATTGTTTTAAAAGAATTATTTATAATATTTAAAGTTTATTTTCATTAAAAATTGTTTTAAAAAGGATTTATGTTTTAATTATTCATCGCACATAAGAAAAAATATTTACCTCAAGAAATGTTTTCAAAATACCTATCCATGTTATCATCCAAATAAGATGAAATATGTTGATGTTATTCAGTCCCTTATAAGAAATAAAGAAAAGGATTCATTGATATTCTCTCTTGAATGGTTTTCGGTTTTGTTGGAATTATGATTATGACACCTGTTACACTTGAATGGGTTATATTATTTTGAAATTTGCTTCTTTTTTATGAGTTATGCTCTGATGAATTGATTATTAAACCTATAAATTTTTTATAGGTTATGATGTGATAAAATGTTATTGATAACTATTTCATTTCATGGGTTATGATTTTATGTTTATATATTTTACGTCTTTTTTGGATCATGATATAATGATTTTTTATTATCTTATAAAACATGTATGAATGATTTTATTATGATATGGGTGGGACCTATATCTCTCTAAAATGCATTGAGTAATAATGGATGGATTATTAGTATAAATGTTATGCATAAACTTCATTACATGTTCATTATGTTATGCATGGGCCTAGTTTCATGTCCATAAGTGTATGTGTGAAGCTAATTAAAAGTTCACAATGTTATGAGTTAACCTTATTAAAAGTTCATAATGTTAATCATGTACCTGGTTTCATGTCCATAAGTTTATATGTAAACCTGAATACATATTGACAATGTTATGTGTGAACCTGATTACATGTTCACAAAGTTATTCATGGACCTTGTTTCATGTCCATAGGGTTATATGTAAACCAATTTACACATTCATAATGTTATTCATGAACCTAGTTTCTTGTTTATAATTTGATGTAGTGGCCTTATTTCATGTCCTTAACTTAATGAGTGAACCTGTTTCTACTTATATATGTTCACAACATTAGAAAAAAATGTGAATTCCACAAATTCCATGTATTATTTTATGATTTCATGATTTATTATATTAATAATATTAGGAACTTAAAATCTTTATTATGATACCTAATATGCATGGTATGATCTTAAAATGTTATATTTAAGTTACATACCCTTTTTTTCAAGTTATGCGTATGCATTTCCTTTATTTACCCTTAGTGAGCATATGAGATCACCCCTTTATTATGTTTTCTCTCCCCAATTAATGAAGAAAGTATTTAGGTAGAAGTACTAAAGGTGGACAAATTTATTGGATATGTATAATATGTTTCACCATTATAGAAGATTTTGTTTCCAATTTTCTAAAACACTAAACTATTACCGTCTTCAGACATGTATTTTTGTAATTTACTAAGTATTCATATAAAATGATTTAATATCTATATATGTTAATCCTAGGTTTCAATAGTTGGTATAAAAGAAAATATTTAGTCATCCTTTGGAAAATATGATGAGAAAACTTTAGTGAGATCCATATGTATATTATTAAGGATATCTCTAGGGACATCTCTAAGGATAAGTATAAGGATGATTTAATGTTTTGGAAAATGTCATGGAATTGTGGTAAAGGATAGAGTGAGTGGTTTCCAATCAATACATCCCTACCTAGATACTAAAACTGGATTTGGATCTGGAAAATATGTATCTTTGGGTAAAAAATCTGACTAGATGATTCGAGCCTGACTTGGGGTAATATGGTACATGAGAATGAGCCTTTCTGTACACCAAGTTTGACACTCCTAGAGGATATGCATTGCACAAAGGTCCTGATGGCCTTCATTTTTTATTGATTTTTGATAACCCCCCTTTAAAGTTGGATATGAGTAACCTAGGATGACCCTAAGGTTTCATACATTAAGGAAGGTGTTGTGATTTAGATATCCTATAAGTAATTATTTTCATGATTATGTGGTTTTATACTATGATAAGCAATGCTCACACAATGCATTCTGGTTTTTGTCAATGGAGATAAATCAAATGAAAATGGTTCATATTTAATTTTTCATATTTTGAATTTATAAGAATTATGAGTATTTATTTCCTAAGTGGAAATCTTATAAAGAGAATTAAGAAGGTGGTACAAGTATTGGTCATACTTTTGAAGATAAGGAGACCACAAACGACATGTGAAACGTATGTGATATTATTACAGTATTGATTATATTGAGAATAAGAAGGATGATTAGATTAAGGTTGAGGAACCTTAATATCTGATTATTATTTCATGTTCTATGAAAGAGGTATTAAAAAATAATATGACAAGGCCTCAGTAATGACTTAAGAATAAATTTGGAGGAATAAAGTATTTATACTTTGGAATTCAATGATTAGGTTATATGAATTGTGAAATATATGGTTAGTTTCAATATAAATTTTCAATAAGGATTGAAAAAGAAATTTTTGATGGTGATGAAGACATTGAAAAATGTTTTCATAGAGAGGTGATATTTTTATTAATGTAAGGTAACCCTTAATTAATGCATGATTTTGATATGATGATGTTTAGATAAAGATATATTGTATATAAATAAGTAAATTTGATGGTACAAATTACCCTGTGACTAATTATTCAAAAATCATCATTTATCATTAAGGATTAAGTTCAAAACTTCTTAGATTTAAAAAATATATCCTGTAATCATTGGAGTAAGGAAGAATTCATATTTTCTAAAATAATTTATGGTAGTTAAGGTTATTACCATATTTCAATAGAATATATGATGAAGGTATCAACATGTTTAAAGTGTGACAACCAAGATCCACTTTGTGAAATATGGGGGATAAATTTCATGATGGTTTTGTGAATTTATTTCTATGGTTTTGGATTTTAATCTTCTAGAAGGGTTATAAGGTTAACCATTCATGAAAAGTTTATGTTAAATTTTGGAGGTAGTATTTATGTATTGATGTTGTACTAAAAACCTTGGTTAAAAGACTATTTAGTGATTAACCATATTTCAAGGATGTCCATCATATTTTCGACATTATATCAATAATTTTTTTAAAGGAAACCATGTATGTTGAGTGAAAACCATTCATCTTTGGAAAGGCGGTGGTTCTTGAACCCATGACTAAAGGACGATAACAGTTTCATGCCTACCACTAGCCTACACCATGCCTTGGTTAATGTATAATTATTTTTGATGAATAATTATTTATGATGAAACCGTACTATTAAATTTTATGTTTAGAGAATAATTTATTAACCATTTTAATTTTTAAGAATATTCATATATAAATAATTATTCATTTCATTCGTTTTTGAGTTTTATGATCTTCTAAAAGTATATTTTGGAACTTTAAGCATAATAGTAAATTTTTGGACATCCATTACATGATGTAATGGATGAATTAGAAATTGATAAAAGAAAAAATAAAGAATAAAATTTTGTTTATAGAAATATGTAAAGTAAGTATATTTTATTATTTTTTTGGTCAATAAAATAATTACTCAATGTTAGGATAATGATCAAAAGAATATGTGTTGTCTTAATAAATTAATTTTGTTGAACTGATGGCCATTTAAATCATTACATATTTATGAATTTGATGCCCTCAACTTTTATTTGATCATTAAATTGTGTGTCATTGATGACCTCAATAACTCCCTATAAATATTTACACTTTTCATACATTTCCAATATTCACATCCAACCCATGTTATCCTATGTGTAAATCCAATTATAGGTTACTTTGTCTAACTGTTATGGACCCAAATTTCCCTTTTAAGGGAAGTTTTAGTATTCATTTTTTCGATGTGGGTTTCTATGAATGAGAGTTTCAAGTATTAAACCTTTGATAACCCAAATGAATTTTGAGGGGAAAAATAATTTTAAGGGGGGTATAATGTTACACCCCAATATTGTGTAATTTTTTTCTGAATTAATTTATCTTTTTAGTATTTTTCATTTCACATGACACTAGAAACATGCCTTTATATGTATATGTATATATATATATATTAAAAAACTATGTAAAACATTCCATTCACATGGCACTGAATTGGATTTCCCTACATGAAATACCAAATTTTCTGGCACTACATGCATTACCGACTTGTCTTGTGCAACCCACGTCACTAAATTGGTGTACATTATATGCAACACAAATGTATCTACGAAACATAATTTTATTATTATAATTATTTAAATGAGATATTGATTACCTAAAAATTAAACATAGTTATATAAATAGAAATAACTAATTTAGAAATATTATTTACAATTGTTTTATATAGACAAAACATATTAATAATGAAATATATGATTTTTGGTAGTCATTTTTGTTAAAAAATCCCATTTTTTCAAATGAACATCTTTTAATAATAAAACTATTTTTAGTAACATATATAAATATAATTTTATAAAATAAAATATATTTTTTAATTTATAATACCGAAATTATATTAGGGTTATTTTTTGTGATTTTTTTGAGAAACTTCATTTTTTGATGAATAGTGAAAAATACTGTATTTTTGTTAATAACAACCTTTTCATTTAAATAATTAATAATGTAAAATGATAATTTAAATTTGTCTTAATGTCACATTATATCCATTATACATATATTATTATGATTTAGGTGTTTAGAATCTTTTTCACTTTGAAATTGAATAAAAAAACATAATAAACTTTTGAACTTCTTTTTACTTTTAAAACTCGTAATTTTATCTCATCTGTGAAATTAACATTAATCTTAATTTTTCAACTTCTATGAGTTGAATTTCCAAAACTAAGATAAACCATTTTAATTAGTATAATATTTATAGTCTAATTATATCGTGTTTATTTTGACCAAAATGATTTGTAAAAGTGACTAAAATTAATCACAATGAATAAGGTCAAATTAAGCTTAATTGAGGACTAAACCTTAGTCTTAGGAGACCAAATGACCTATAAACTTGGTAAAAACACATGTTATGGATATATTTCGGTCATAAACCTTCCATTATTCATTTATTTTGATTTTTTGACTTTATTTGCGTAATAACATGTGTACACCTAACTTTTTTTCCAAAATTCCAAGTGAGTCTTTCTTCCTTCCCTATAAAAGTCTACATGCTCTCCTACATCCTCAAGCCTCTAAAACCTATTATAATAGGCCAAGATATACCCAATAAACTTATTTTAAATCCTCCCTTCCACCTATAAGCCTTAATTTTGGAATAAGGAAATCCATGTAAGCCTTTTGGCACAAACTAAAATGGGTTACCTGATTATGAGGCAACATATTCTCCCAAGTCCTTTATTTTATTTTCTTTCACCACCCCACTCCAATTTATTTTTTCCATTATTGCATAAAAACCATTATAATAAATATAATATGATTTATATATGCTATGGTTTCAACCTATACTTACACACACCTATATCTAATGGATGGCTAACATACTGTATATGTGTACGACGAACTACTTCATCACTAAACGATGATAGTTCAATTTTCCTTACCACCTATCATGGTGAAAATTATAATGGAAAATATATTTATATATATATTATATATTTTATTAATTATTTATTTAATATTATATATTCCTTTTAAAATACATTTCGTTTTTTACTTTCAATTTGGCGTTAATACGATAATTTCATTTGAGGAAGTGTGCACTACCACACCCTCAAAACAATATGATTCGTTTATACACAACATGGATTATATTACGAATTATTTTAGTGAATATATAGGATATATATTATATCATATATTTTCATTAATAATTATATATATATATATATATATATTTATACATATATATACATATATGTTCTTTAATTTCATTCTTTTAACATGATAATTAAATAGAAATAGCGGTTATGCGTACGTATGGCCTATTGTATCCATGAATTGTTTTTTCCTTTTCATAGATATATATTCTATATATTACTATAATACCCATGTACTGTATATAAATTATATTTATATCATGGTTTAAATTTTGTAAATCATGGTATAAATTATAAATACCAAAGATATAACAAACTACGACACATGCAAATAATAAAGCGAATATTACCCTAAGTGAAACCATAACATAGGATTGTTAACAAGAGGGGAATATATGGTTATAATAAACACATATATAGTATTAGATATAATAATATGGTTATTTAAAATATGTATAATTAATTTATATTTATTATACCAGTGGTTTGAATGAGTACGATGAGAGTCAAGATACAAGATAAGGGGATCTCATCTTAATTTTTATTTCTGTGAGATAAATTCTATGTTAGACACTCTTTACTTTTGTATGGTGTGTGTACTGACCAATATTTCATTCCATTTATATTATAAATAAATTTATTTTTATTCAAATATCAATTGTATGATCTTTATTTCATGGGTTTTATGCTTCAAATGTTACCAAATTAGTAAAATAATTTTGTCTCTATTTTCCCTCTTTGAGACTCATGTTTTGTTATGCCCCTAAATTCTATTTTTAGGTGTATATAATTCCATTTTACTTGTTATATAATGATTTTAATTTCATTAAAGATTTTTTAAGTTTCATGTATTTTCCTTTTCCTTACATGGAGAGTATGATCCAATGTTACCAAGTTATAAGAGTTTATTATGGAAATCTCATAGATATTCAAGATTGTTTATGTTTATGCTTCCATTGATGAAATATTAGGATCTATATCTCAAAAAAATTCATAAATTTTCTTCTCTTATAGTTATTCATGATTTATTAATATATTAGAACCATTTATTCCACTCTTTGTTTTATATGATAGTCAAGAAATTGTTTTTAAGAAAGCCTCACTTTACCCCATATTCGGTCAAAAAACCATGTTTTCTAAAAATGGTTTCCAAGTATATTTTACTAATCTACTATGATAATTAAGATAAGTTTTTACCCTTTTTTCTTTCACTAATTATTTCAAATAAATCTTCTTGCCGCTTTCCAAACAAAGAATTTTTCTAAATTTTTTACCGTGTAAACGAAATGTTCATTTTACCTCGTATAAAATGTACAAATTTATCCACCTTAATTACATTGAATCTTCATTTTCATGTTTAAAGGTTAATTTTTAGGATAATTTTCTTAATATATATTTTCAATGAAATGGATTTCAAATTTTTTTAAGATACTTTTATATGTTTTTAAGGAAAATGGGTTTCAAATTTTTTTCCATCTCTCTTTATATTTCTTCAATAAAAAAGGATTTTAAATATTTAATTATAAGATTTCATGTTTATTTTCATAAAAATGGTTTCAAAAAGTTTTTATGTTTTAAAGAGGCTTTTCAGATAAGAAATTATAATTACCTCAAGAACTATTTTGAAAATCTTCTTCCATATTATTTTCCATCTAAGATTATATCATTTGATGTTACTCAAGTCCTTCTAGGAAACGATGCAAAGGATCCATTCATATTCTATCTTGAATGGATTTGTGTTTTGATTGAAGTATTCTTATGAAACCTATTTCTCTTCCATAGGTTATATTCTTTTGAAAACCACTTGTTTTCACATGTTATAATTTAATGAAATTATTATGAAACCTAGCTGCTTACCATAGGATATGATGTGATGAAATGTTAATGATACCCTTTCCTTTCATGAATTATTATTTGTTGTTTATAAAACTTATTTCATTTTTTGAGTCATGATATGATGAATGTTTTATTATCTTATTACACACGTATTAATGAATTTATTATGAGATGACTTATATCTTCCTCCAATTTATTGGGTAATGATAGATGAATCATGAGTATAAATGTTATGCGTGAACCTGATTACATGGTCATAATGTTATGCATGGAACTTGTTTCATGTCCATATCTTTATGTGTAAAACTAATTAAATGTTCAAAATGTTTTTAGTGAACCTTATTACATGTTGATGATGTTATTAATGTACTTGGTTTCATATTCATAAGTTTAGGCATGAACCTGATTACAAGTTCATAATGATATGCATGAACCAAATTAAATGTTCACAAATTTATGCTTGGACCTTGTTTCATTTCTATAAGGTATGTGCTTACTTGATTACATGTTCACAATTTTATGCATGAACCTGGTTGTATGTCTATAAGTTGATGTGGGGGCCTGCTTTCATGTCCTTAATGTGTGAACTTGTTTCTACTTATCCATGTTCAAAACATTATAAAAAAATACTCATTCCACAAATTCCATGTTTTTACTATGTTATGATTTCTGGACTTGTGATCTTAATACTATTATGATCTATGTCTTATGAAATACCAATATTTATTATGATATATAATATGTATGTTATGATATTCTAATGTTATGCTCAAGTTAAATACCCTTTATATCATGTTATTCTTATGCATTTTCTTTATTTATTGTTACAGATAATTTGAGCTCACCTCTTTATTATGTTTTCTTTCCCCATGTTATGAATAAAGGTTTTAGGTATATCAAATATAGGAGGAGATCTTTATGGGATATGTTAAAGATCTTTCACAATGACAGAAGATTCTGTTTCCATGTTTATAAAGACACTAAATTATTACGGTCCTCAGGCATGTATTTTTGTAATGTACTGAGTATTAATCTAAAATGATGTAATATCCATGTATGTTAAGCCTGGGTCGCTATAGGTTCGGATCTAAAGTAGGTACAGTGGTGGTTCAATGTAGTGTGGTTATCACAAAACTGTTATACATATTCTTGGTTGTTTCTTTCCAATGAATTTATGGTTATTTATTTTCCTTGTGATTTATATATATTACATATCTAGTTTTTATAAGATTATCACATTCACATAAACTCTCTTTTATTGAGTGGGTATTGTGATGCATTGATGGTGTCTTAATGAGGTGTAATCATACCCTTCTATAGAGTCCATGAATCTTAGGTACCCGATGAGACCTTACTTGATGTAGGTATAGGTTTTTATGAGGCTCGTGGTTTTCTATTGAGTGGGATATATCACCATGAATCTATATACTAGGAGGAAATTAGTAATGGAATTGGATATTTAGGATCTATAGTATATTTATCCATTTATATTTTGAATATGTAATCAACTTGGTGGGTGATCAGTGTCCTTGTATTCAGAAATGACCTTTTGAATTTGTTGTTCCTATATTAATTATTTAAAATTATAGTTTTTGGTTTCAACATAAAATAATTCTATATTATTACATATTATTTTAAATAATATTGTGAAATTTCATTGGTGGTATAATCCCCCCATGATTCACTTTACATTCTAATTTTGGGTCAGTAGCCTTTAGCATACGGGGATGCACACCAGATGTCATGTGGTACTTCAACATGGACCCAATTATTCATGTTAGGGTGTTACACTTTGTATGGATAATTATTATATGATGATTAAGTATTTATTGAATAACATTTTTTCCTTGGGTAATTTTTTATAAAGATGAGCACGGAGCTCTAAAATTTATAAAATAAACATTACACAAGACGAAAAGCAGGCATTTTACATTTTTCTCTGACAAGAAGCAGGACCAAGTCACTAGAAATGACGCTGATATGTATGTCCCTCTCTTGTAACACCCCTTTGTTTGCAAGGCCATCCGCAATGTAGTTCGCCTCCCAAAAGGTATGCATGGTGAAGTAGTTAAGGGGGGAGATTTGTCAATGGTGTTAATCCATTTACCTGCCAAAGTCCATGCCAATATGGTTTTTCCGGTTCTAATGGAATATACAAGCATGGCCGAGTAACATTCGAACTAAATGTTGTTCCATTGTCATTGGCAAGAAATATCCACTACATTAATGTGTTCCATCATTTCAACTTCCAAAGCAATGGTATACCCACATGGTCCATAAATGCATTCCACAACCTCCCCATGCTGATTCCTAAAGATAACCCCATATCTAGATGGTCCATGGTTACCCTTGGAAGCTCCATCCGTGTTACATTTCAACCAACCATTGAAGGGGGAAGTCCACATCACCTACATCATGCCCCTAGGTTTGGGGTAGCAAACTACGACCCTTAATCTTATGAGAATCATGAATTCTATGACTAACTATTACAACCCTCCTTTATCCGTGAGATGGCATTTTGAGTGGCCACTAGGATGGTATTGAAGGCCTGGGCTACATTGAACCCTGCTCTACGATGAATGGAATTGTTGTGGGCCTTCCATATGACATGCACCAGTTCAGAACAAGCCACCTGCAGCATCGCATTAAGCTGCTTGGATTGCTGCACTTTAAGAAGGCTCTGGATATGCTGTATAGCCGAAGAGGTATTGGGGGGATCCAGCTCAAAAATACTAATAACTGTCTGCCACAGAGAAGAAGATGTATTGCAGGACAAGAACAAATGGTTAATGCCCCCCTATGCTGGCCACAAAGCACACACCTCGAGCATAAAAAGATCCCAACCCTTTGAATGTTTGCTTCCACTAGGATTTTGTTATGATAAAGTCTCCATATGAATGAAAATCTAGAGGGAAGCAGCTAGTTTTTTTAGAGAACCAATGCAACTAACCTCACCCTTCAACAGGTAGTTGTAGAAGCTTTTGTAGTTGAGCAGGCCAGCTTAAGAGCCTTCCCATATCAGAATATCTTCCTGCTGAATAAAATCATAGCTATCAACCATTAAGACAATTTCCTCTGGTATATCCTCTTTACGCTGCAGATGATCTTTGATGGATAAGCTGCTATCAATGGCTTGCACTTCCGTGTTAATCCTATCCATGAGAGGCGTGCCCATCCAGTTGGTGGACCAGAATTTCAGATTTGATTCCACACTGACCAACCAGCGTGAGTGTCTCATGATAGTGCAGAACACCAAATGAAGACCAGTCCATATTGAGGAATTTATTTATCCATGCCTCCCATCAATGAGTCTTGAAAGGATTCTTTTCCTCATAAAATCAAGAGAGTCCGAATTGTTGTGAACAAGACTCCATATGAACTTGTCATGTAAGTCCTGATTGAAGGAGTTTAGATTCTTAATTCCCAGGCCTCCTTGTTTGGTAGGCAAGCAACATGTGTCTCATTTGGAAGTGATTAGCTTTCTTTCCATCACGTTTCTACTACAAAAAATGTTTTTTGTCATAGAGTTGATTTTTTTCACCACAGAGGCTGGCTATAAGTAAACCATGAAAGAATAGACAAGTTTTGAAATGACCACATGTATAACAAGACATATTCGTCCTACCTTGAAAGAGACTTTCCCTTACAGGACGCACGAGTTTTCCTAATATGGGTTTTAGCCTGGGCAAAGTGGGAGCCCCGAGGCTTTCCCCGTAATAGTGGAATGCCAAGATACATAAAAGGAAGGGCTCCCTCTCTAAGACCAAGATAATTCATAAGTTGAGCCCTCCTTTCCACTGCCATGCACTTTCCAAAGTAGATGAAGGATTTTCTCCAATTGATTTCTTGTCCTGACACATTCTCATAGTGCAAGAGAGACTCCCTAAGACGAGTGATATTTTTCCTAGCCCCCTATGTAAAAATGACAATATCATTAGCAAAAAGTAAATGTGAGGGGGGATTCCGACCTCTAACCACATTGATGGGTGCAATCTCTCCTATATCCACCATCTTAGTGATCATCCTGATCTGGTAATCCTCAGCAATTGAAAAATTATTACAGAGAGAGGGTCGCCCTGTCTCACTCCCCATGAGCATGTGAAGTATCCCTCTAGTGATCCATTTATCAGAACTGAAATGTGGGCAGATTCCATCAATTTTGAAATCTAGTTAATAAAAAGTTCACAGAAGCTAAATATGAGCAAAATTTGCTTAATAAAGCCCTAATACATTGTTTGAAAGTCCTTTTTAATGTCAAGATTCAAAGCCACATTGCCTCCCCGCATTGACTTTCTCAGAATAATGAAACATTCCGAGGCCGTAATCAGGCAGTCCTGAATATTCCGGCCCTTAACAAATCTAAATTGGTTCCAGGAAATAATTTTCCCAATCACATGAGAAATACTTTGAGCAAAAAATTTTGTAATTATTTTACGAATGGTGTTCACAAGGGAAACTGGCCTGAATTGACCAATTTCGCTGGCATTCTCCACCTTGGGTATCAGGGCAATAAACTGGGAATTAAAACCTAGAGTGAATGTCCCCCCTCTGAAAAAGTGTTTGACAAGAAGGAAATCCTCATTCTGAATGACATCCCAATAGCTTTGAAAGAAATGGTTGATGAATCCATCAGGTCCCGGAGATATATCTTTTTTAAGTTCAAACATTGCCTTACTGATTTCGAAGTCTGTTGGTGCTAATGTGAGAAGATGATTGTCCTATTCAGTAATATGATTAGGAATGATATTGTCTCTAACTACCTCATATTTAGATCTCCCATCGAATAAATTATTATATAAGGAAACAATGTGCTTAGTAAGTTCCTGTTTCCCTCCAGAATTATGTCACCATCGTTTATCATGGCAAGGGGCATATTCACTCTTCTCACTCTCTGAAGGGAATTGAAGAATTTTGTGTTTCGGTCACCTTCCTGATTCCACCTAACATTGAAAGATTCCTTCTTGATATTGTCTCTGATCTTGATAATATTACTCAGTTTGAGGGAGAGTTCAGTCTCCTACTGCATGTCCCCTGAGAAGTTAAACCGGGTGGCCTCTGCTTGCATATCATGTAGGGAGTTTTCAAGTCCTTCAATTTTGGTGTCCATTGATCTGAATCATTCTTTACTCCATTCCCAAAGCATTATCTTGAGCATTCTAAGCTTAGAGATACATAAAAAAGTCTTTTCATTACATATCCATGTTCCCCAATTATCTTGAACAACTTTTGAGAAGTCTGGAAGAGAGACCCATGCATTATTGAATCTAAAAGGAAGTTGCTGCCTACCCTCCTTTCCAAGTAAGCTAATCAGTATGGGGTGATGGTCTGAGTTGATCTTAGCAATCGTGACACATGTTATTGAATTCCATGAGTCTAACATTCATTTATTGAAAAAGGTTCGATCAATTCTTCTTGATCTCATACCATTAAGATTCCTCATATACCACGTGTACATAGCACCAAAAAATGTTCACATCCACTATGTCGGATTTCTCAAAACATTCTATAAAGTCTCTTTAAGAAGTGACATTTGTAATTGGTCCTAATTTTTCATCCTTTTGGAGAATTGAATTGAAGTCACCTGTGACTATCCAAGGATCCATGATGGAGTTCCCAAGCTGCTGAATTTTTTCCCACAGAAACCTCCTATCAACATAGTAGTTGTGAGCATAAACAATTGAGCAGAAAAACCTCCTGCCACGCTCCGAAAAACTGCAGGTGATGATCTGATTATCCACATAAAAAATACAAGAAGAATCAACAACATGATGAGAGAGAATCCAAATCCTATCATGACTTGAATTTTCCCCAATAATACCCAGAATGTTATAATCCTTACCTCCGATCATGCATCGTAGATTTTTGGAGCTCATTTTGGGCTCCACAATTCCAATGATCGTTGGTTTGTACCTTCCAGCAAGGATCCTGAGGGAACCTTCTATGGAAGGGTTGTCTAGCCCTTGACAGTTCCAGAAGATAATTCTCATTTTGAATCTAGTTTGGAGGCCACACCTCCTTTTTTCTCAAGAATTCTGGGCGGTTTTCTTGTTGATTCTTCATGTGGTGCATTGTTACCCAAATTTTGAATTCTGATGTCCATGCTATATTAAAGCTAATAGTTTCTCTTTTCCTCTTTAGATTCCCTGTCCTTTTCCTCCTCTCCTTCACCTGAATCATTAAAGTGTACATGCTTCTGGACCAACCCTCCCCCCTTGCAATTATCTTCCATCACTACACCTAGTTGGTTCTCATAAAAGGACAACTTAGCCTTTAATTCAACATCAATCAGCTCAATCGTGGAGACCTCCATCTGTATATAAACTAAAATAGGGAGTTAACATAGTTGAGTAATATAATATATACACTATGGTAGTCTTGGGAGTGAACCTTTACAACGAAAATGAGGAAATATGGTGTGGAATTAAACTAGTATGGTAATTGTTACACAATAATAATCTTTATAGAGATCCTTGACTAATGAAATATTTTCTTTTATTATATATTTTTTTGCAAAGTTATGACTTATTCAAATAATACGGAATCATGGTTCATGATTTATTATTAATTATTTCTCACTACTATGACTTATGTATCTTGTTATGATAATTCCTTATGCTATAATTTGTGATTGGTGTTCTTTAAAAAAATTAGGTATGACTTTCAAAAGATATAATTGTGTACTCATACACTTTTTCTTACCATATTTTAACTTATGTTCCTTTATTGATATTCCCTATGTCTACCCTTTCCGATCCTTTGAGATCACTATTTCATAAGTTTCAACTTCCCTAGTTTATTAAGAAATGATTTATGTTGAGTATGTATAAGTTGGGTGATATAAAAGAAGAATTTTGATGAAGATATTGACGATAATTAATGAAATAAGTTTATTATGTATGTAGTCTCTAAAGAAACTAATCCTTTAGGGTTATGGGGTGTGTATTATTATGAGATAAGTAGAATATTAATATGAAATGATGTAATATGTATGTGGAAAATGATTTCAGTTTTGGGCATAGTGGGAGCATCCTTTGGAGGTATGACCAGTACAACATTTTGTATTAAATCACGTGTAAACATTTCATTACATGATCCTGATATAATGTCAAACAAAAATTGTATATTAATAGAATACATTAATATGACATAACCAGAAGGATATGATCTTTAAATTTAATTTATAACTAATTTATAAGTTGATAAAGAATTTCATAAACTTTTAATTTTTATTTCATTGATGATATGATTGAATATATTTCAGCACACCATTGTTACTCAATAAGATTCAAGTGAAAATCCATCTTGAGGTGATCCAAATGTGCACCAAAATCTATAATCAATGAATTTGAATCATTAGGTTCTAACAAGAATGATCTTGATCACTTGAGGTTTTTGGGGTTAATAGCATAAATTTTCATCATGAAGATTTATAACTCATAGATCACTTTAAAAAACATGATATAGGAGGAAGATAGAGCTATTTTATAGAACTATAGATACATCTCTAGATATATATATATATTAATATATATGTATATATGTATCTCTAGATATATCAATATGAATATATATAAAGATTGATGTAAATATATATTTATAGATGTATCACTCTAGATATATCTATATATATCCTTCGAAAAATATCTCTCCAGATCTCTCCATCTTATACGCTATTCATAACCCAAAAGTAACTTTAGGAAAGTGATATATTTAATTATAATTATATAGTAATTATTCATGGTTTATAGTTGGAAAACATCATGAAATCCCTTAACCATTTCTAATATTCATAATCAACAACATGTCCATTAATACTAATATTATTAAAATTAAACACTTAACATGTGAAACACATCAAGAACATAAATAAATATAAATTAAATATAAATTGACCCAAAAATATGGTCTCTATTCCCTCCTCATCATTATTCAATATTCAAATAAGGACTATTCAATTAAATAAATGTCACTACATTATTTATACAATAAATATAATAAATATTATATTCATAAAAAATTAAAACCAATATTTAATATTTAATAATTAGGTAAATTTTATCTTTTTAATAACTTTTTATTACATTATTGTAACACCCCAAGCTTCCACAGTACGATGCTCTTGGAATAATATAGTAGCGTGTGTTGTACGCAACTTCGAGATTCTAACACACTACGACCAATCAAAGTAGCCGTTATGAATAGTAATACCCACTTTTTAAAATTTTATAAATTTTATATCTCAAAATGGACTTAATTTTTGGATTCCGAATATCAAATTTAGCCTAGGGTGAAATTTTGGTACTTTTTGGATAACTTTTATATTTTGATGAATAGTGAAAATTACTAAATGTTAATTAAAAACTACTTTTTTAATAAAAATAATTAATAGTGATAAATTATGAATTTGAGTGGTTTTAAACTATATTTAGAATATATGATTATCATTTAATAAAATTTTGGTCATTGGACATAATTTCACAATTAAACCGAACATAAACCAGTGTCAATCTTTTGATAGTTATTATTTCCTAAAAACACGCTTTTTGTTTTGACAGCGAGAATTACTTTTAAATTAATATCTGCCACTTCTGTGTTTGGAATTTGGAAAAATGGATTCCATATTTGGAATTATGATTTCCAAATTGTGTAAATAGGTAACTTTTATTTTTAGACATTTTGAATAATTACTTCGGTAAATATTTTATTTACCATTGTTAAAGGGTAAATCTGGTAAATAAGGGTAAAAAACAATATTATAATAATAATAAATTACCCTAAAACGCGTCGTAGCCTTATTTTTGGATACATTTCTAACCATGGGAATATTTGGGTTTATTTTAGGACCCCATGGAGCCACTTGTAGGTGATAGGGACACTTTATATTAATTAAATTAAAGTAAATGCAAAAATTACATAAGCATATATATTTTAGAAAAACAAATTTTAAATAGGGTTATATATATTATATTTTCGACTATAAATATTTATTATAAAGATAAAATGATTTAATACATAATGGTAGTTTATTTATATTTTTTAGAAATTAAATAAATAAATTTATTTATGACACAATAATGATGCAGTATTTTCCTTATTAATGAAAGAATCAAATAATTGGTATTATAAATAATAAAATAAATATAATTTTAAAGTTTTGATGCCATCCACGAATTTTATTGATTAATATGACATGTTAGTATTGATTAAATGAATTTGGTTCTAATTAATAATGTTTTTATGACTTTAAAAAAAATAAATTATTAAATAGTGTCAAAATTGACATAAAAGAGTTTTTAAAACAAATATTATATTATTAATTGATATTCTATTCATAAAAATCTAATGTTGTCCAAAGGAATTATATCATGATACGTGTATCATTAATGGACCACTTGGGGGGTCTTGGATGTATATATTAAGTTTATTAACTATATAATATAAAAATACAAAGTGACAAGGTAAATGTAAACCTAATTAACTAAGAGTTAGAACTAAAAGATAAGGTTAATATAATGACCCAAAACTATCTAAATTCTATTGGTTGAAATTATTTAGACCCATACCCACCATATAATTTTAATTATCCACTTTGGATCCATTAGAAACCAAATATGAATTTATTAGTAATTAATATTTTTGGTTTTTCCTAAAGAGCCCCTCCTCCCCATTATAAAAGGACACCACTTCTAACCAATTCTTCACACCTTAAAAGACTTTTGTCTCGGAAAAACCCTTCCCAAATACTCTATCCACTTCCCTCACTTCAACCTAGAGGCCTTATTTTGATTATAAATCCAACCTAATGAGAAATTTTGATCAAATCAAAAGGAAGAACTCGAAGAAGAGGTAATGTATTCACCACCCTCTTTCAAGTTCATTTCTTCATTAACGTCTTCTTTATTTGTTATTCCCATTCTAAAATAATAACTCCAGTATATTCTATATACTGAGATGTTATTATAAATATGGTACAACCATATTCTGTATTCTATCCATCCTTTTAATGACATTTCACCATACGTGCGTACGTACGACTTACCGTCTCCATGTCGTGGTGTAATTATTATTCAAAACATTATTATTTGGATGGGTATAATAATGATGTTTAATTCATGTAAATAATAAATATAACATGATAATGATTCTTTATATATGATATACCATCCAATTATATATTATTTTAATATAAAAATAACGATATTGTCGCTCGTGCGTACGTACGGACTACCGTCTCCACGAATGCGATGAGATTCATTCCCCATCATATCCATTCGAGACTAATTATAATTTTATGATTAAAAATAATGTTTAAGGACTTGATATCATTCTATATATTAATAAGATACAACATATCCATAACAAACATGGATTATGTAACAAAACAAATAAGTTAACACCCGAAACGACGATAATACAATGATATTATTAACAAAGAAATGTTAAAAGATCATATATGATATCATATTAACGTATATGATTCTTGTATAATTTAATAAAAATTATTTCACCATTATACAAGAGGTTAACCTACCCCCAACCAATTAAAAGTACAAGGTATGGGTTTATTTCACAATCACTTCATTATCCGAGGTTGTTTATACGTAATTATCTACTGGGACCTCTTTATCATCCACATCCATGTTTCTTAACAATGTTTTTCAAAACATTCTTACTATTTTACATAATATGTGTTAAAGTCATTTATACACTTGTTTTAATTTTTATAATAAGTTTATAAAGGAATATTTTCGTTGTTTTCCAAACAAGATCCTTTTTAACATTTTCGACAAAATTAAGGTAAGAATGTCTTTTTTTAACTTATACGACAGGTGCAGCTATTTTCCACTGTTATAAAATTTTTGAAGCTTCCATTATAAGATTATAAGAATATTTTCAAATTAAATGTTTTATTTTATAATTATGTGACTTTTAAATGATTAAAAAAAAAGATATATTTCTCTCAAATAGTTTTGATTTCATTTGTGTCAACATCCTTTGATGGATTTTAAGATTATTTGAAGATTATTTATTATGATACAAAACTTCCATATTGTATTGATGGTTTTGTGATATGTTTGAATGTGGATGTGTTATTTTTATATCATTCATGATTAATGGATAAAGTATTGACATTTCGTATGCTAGTTTTAATACGAATGTTTATGTTATGTTTAAACCTACTCATATGAGGAATGCATTGGACTTAATAAGTGATGAGTGGAGCCCGCTATAGATCCTCGATGCATCGGTAGGTCTCATGAGACAAACTAGTGTCTTGTCACAATCCCTTGAAAAAAATCTTATTTCTATTCTTGGCATGAGGCCTTGGCTATGTGGTTATGATAGTCTGGCATTATGCATTCCATCATTATGAAAGTGGTTATTAATATTGCATGTGATTATTAGACCAGTAGAATATCAATGTGAATAAGTAAATGGAATTATTTCATTTTATCTTTTCCATATTATGATGAAGTTAAAGTTTAAAAGTCTTTTGTTTTAGTTATACATTGCCTTAAATGTTTATTCTTATTTATGAAAGTTTCCACTATATTGTTATTCTTTTTGAGCATCTGAGATCACCCATTTCAATGTTTTATTTTTCCCAGGATGTGAAGAAGTAATTTATGAATGACCTGCAGGGATAGTATGATGGGATATGAGTGTAGACTATGGAGACTATGTTTTTGTAGTTTTCATTTTATGATGTAATGTAAGACTGATGAATGTATCTAGTGATTCCAAGGCTACTAAACTAATCGGTCTTTCGAGACATGATCTTTTATGATCATGACAATATTATGTAATAATGCACCAACTCTAGGTAACTGGGGTCGGGGCATTACAGTTGGTATCAGAGGAAGTTTAGTACAAACCTTGGATGATAGATTTAGATAAACTCTGATTAGAGCACATAGAACTAAGATGGACTTTGGGGATTTGTATAGAAGAACTTCCTAGAATTTTGGTACTGTAGAGATTTTGTGAGTTTTCCGAGAAATACATCCCTGTCTGGATATGAGCAGGTAGAGGCGGATCTGGCACATATGTACCTATGGGTAAAACTCGAAAACACCGCTTTGAGTTTGACTCGAATGGGAACTGGTGCACAACAACGGGCCTTGCCACACTCTTGCTTACGACACTCCCGGGGGATATGCTTAGGATAATTCTCATTTTCTTTACAAACCATTATGAAGGGTTTATGAGTATATTATTCTCAATGAAATTTTTTTTATGATTATGGATTATATCCATAAATAGTTCAATTTATGTTAAGTGTTTTATAAGTATGGAATTATATTTTTTGATTCATAAACTGATCTAGTTTATGACATTGTTTAGAAATGTCACCTAGTGGAAGAAATGGAAACCATATTAATGCACGCACTACATGTGGGGATTTCCCTCCTACTCAAGATAATTATACTGGAGCTGGTGATGTAACTGGTGCTGATTAGCTTATCACCATACTGGGAAAACTCACTTAGGTTATGAATAATAACCTTACCAGTATGGAGCACCCTGATCCACAGTGTGGAGGATCAATGTTAGATATCTTTATGAGGCAACAACAACCAACATTCAATGGGAGTACAAATACATTAGTATCTGAGCAATGGATAAGTTGCCTTGAGAAAATTTTTCAGGATTTGGGGAGTAGTAAAAGGGAAAAAGTTGCCATGGAAGTTTATCGCCTCACTGGAGATGCTGATCAATAGTGGTCATTGATTCAAAACACAAAGGAAGATGATGAAGTATAAAATATGGAATTGAGGGAGTTCAAAGAGTTTTTCTTAGAAAAATACTTTCCTCGTGACCATCGAGCTGATATAGAGAGGCAATTTTTGAGTCTGAGACAAAAGGAGGATGAGAATGTCACAATGTATGAGGCTAACTTTACAAGGTTAAAAAGGTATGTTGGAGATTATATATGTAACCCAAGAATTAATATTGATCGTTTCTTTTATGGGTTAAAACTGTTTCTCCGTCGAGCATTAGTCTCAAAATATTTCTCGTCGTACGAAGATATTGTCTCATGTGCTATCAAGACAGAAAAGGAATTCTCTAAGTCTTATGACATTAAAGGCAAGCAGGAGAAGAAGATATATGATGATCACTCTAGGAATGGAAATAAGGGGAAGAAGGGAAAAGTTGAGTATCCATACTATAGTAAATGTGGGAAGATACACCCTGGTACTTGCTTAAAAGGAATTAGAGTCTGTTACAAGTGTGGTGAAAAAGGCCACCAAGCTTGTGATTGCAATGGGAAGAAAGAAGCTATTGATGTTCAATGCTAAAACTGCAGGTAGATGGGACATTATGCAAATGAATGTCCTAAGCGTCAGTGGAACTTACATCAAAAAAGGACAAGAGATCAAGGCCAAGATTATGCTATCACTACTGCTGAGGTAGATGCTTCGAAATACATGGTGGCAGGTAATTTAATGGTTTCCTCAAGTTTAGAAAATGAATTATTTGATTCTGGATCATTGCATTGTTTCATATCTTCCCAGTTTTCTAAGAAAATTAGATATTTCCAATTTGATTTATCATGGTATTTGTCAGTTAAAACTCCTAAGGGATGTATCATTGCAACAAAGTTTTGTGAATCAGTCCCCATTAGAGCACATAAATGTTCTTTATCCACTGATCTCATCATCATAACTATGATTGAATTTGATATAATACTCGGTATGGATTGGATTTCGGACCATGATGCAAAAATTTATTGTAAGAAGAGGGATGTTACTATTTTTGATGATGATGATAAGGAACACCTTATCGTTAGAGCAGAATCGTCACCACCTAATTCTTATCTAGATCCACCCCCAGTAGCTCAACTAAATTCAATTATTGGGGAGGAAGAGAATTAAATGACTGTGGGTGAGGAAAGGAATGTTCAAATAGAGGATGTACCTATTGTGAAAGAATATGTAGATGTGTTTCTGGAAGATCTACCTAGACATCCTCCAGAACGAGAAGTTGAGTTTTCCATTGATTTAATTCCTGGATCAAGGACTATATCGAAGACCCCTTATAGAATGGCCACTATGGAATTAGTTGAACTAAAGAAACAACATGAGGAATTGAGTAATAAGGGATTTATTCTCCCTAGTGTTTCTCCATGGGGAGCCCCTATTGTTTTTGTTAAAAAGAAAGATGGATCTATGAGGTTATGTATCGACTACAGGGAGATCAATGCTATAACACTAAAGAAAAAGTATCCCCTACCTCGTATTGATGATTTATTTGACCAACTGCAAGGAGCTCAATACTTTTCAAATATTGACCTTCGGTCTAGATACCATCAGTTATGTGTGAGGAAGGAAGACATTCCGAAGATATCATTTCGAACCAGGTACGAGCATTACGAGTTTACAATAATGCCTTTTGGATTGACTAATTCACCCTATGTATTCATGGATATAATGAATAGAGTTTTCGAGAAATATCTCAATGATTTGGGGGTGGTATTTATTGATAATATCTTGGTATATTCCAAAATCTACGAAGATCATGGTAATCACTTGCACATTATCCTGAAGACTCTTAGAAGACATGAATTATATGGGAAGTTTAGCAAGTGTGAATTATAGCATGAAGAGATTTATTTTCTTGGCCATATTTTCTCCAAAGATGGAATCTCTGTTGATCCTTCTAAGACCAAGGAAATCTAATAATGGACTGCATCGACGAGTATAACTGAGGTACACAATTTTATTGGTTTAGAAGGTTATTATCGATGTTCCGTCCATAATTTTTCCCAGTTGGCTAAACCATTAACAAAGCTCACACGTAAAGGGGTTAATTTTTTTTTTGGAAAAAAGAGTGTGAATAATTTTTCAAAGAAATGAAGAGAAGATTATTCAATGCTCTTATATTGACTCTGCCATCGGGGAATGATGGGTTTTTTATTTATAGTGATGCATCGAAGAAAGGGCATGGTTGTGTCCTTATGCAAAATGGTAGGGTTATTTCCTATGCATCACGACAGTTGAAAGTTCATGAGAAAAAATATCCTACTCATGATATCGAGTTAGCAGCTATGATCTTTGCTTTGAAGATATGGAGACAGTACCTCTATGGTGAAAAATGTGAGATTTATACTGATCACAAGAGTTTGAAGTATATTTTCCCACAAAAAGAATTCAACATGAGGCAAAGGATGTGGATTGAATTACTCAAGGATTATGATTTCACGATACAATACTACCTGGGGATGGAAAAAAAGGTGGAAGATGCTTTGAGAAGAAAAGATCATGGAGTTTTGAACAATATGAGAATTGAAAGGGATCCAATTTTCATTGATCTAGTGAAGATGGACATGGGAATAACCATGGAAGGTGAAACATCAATACTTTTTCAAATGGTTTCCAAACTATGTTTACTAGAAAGGATTAAGAGTTCTCAGACCGATGATGAAGAATTTCAAAAGAAGATTAAAGCTATTAATGATGGGAGATTGAGAGAATTTGTGTGTGAAGAAGGAATTTTAAAATTTGGGAAGAGACTTTGTGTTCTCGATATACCTGATCTGAAAAGGGAATTGTTAGATGATACTCATAGCTCCAATTTCTCTATACACCCTGCGAGCATTGAAATGTATTGAGATTTGAAGGAACATTTTTGGTGGGACAATATGATGAAGGATATTTCTGATTTTGTGTCAAGATGTATGGTTTTTTAACAAGTGAAAGTTGGAAGGCAACAACCTAGAGGAGTCATGCAACCTCTTCCCATACTGGAGTGGAAATGGGATAATATTACGATGGACTTTGTCATGGGGCTACCAAAGACTCCTAGAAGGAATGATACAATATGGGACAATGTTTATTGTCTTACCAATTCAGCACATTTTCTTACTATAAGAGAAGATTTACCACTCGAACGTCGAGAAAGACTATATATTAATGAAGTTGTGAGACTTCATGGAGTAGCCCTATCGATTGTTTCTGATCATGATCCCCATTTTATTTCAAGATTCTGGAAAAGTCTTCAGAAAGATCTAGATACTGAATTTCATTTGAGCACTGCCTACCACCATCAAACATATGTACACTTAGAACGGACTATTCAATGCTTAGAAGACATGTTTAGATCCTTCTCACTTGACTTTCAGGGTATGTGGGATCAATATTTACCTATGGTAGAATTTTCCTATAATAATAGATTCCATTCGAGTATTCAAATGGCACCATATGAAGCATTATATGGAAAGAGATGTCGCACACCAACCTGTTGGCACGACGTTGGTGAAAGAAAACTTGTAGGCCCAGAATTGGTGGAGGAAAAAATGGAAAAGGTAAAGGTAATCCAAAACCACATCAAAGCAGCTCAAAGTTGGCAGGAGAGCTATACCGATAACTGAAGGAAGGATTTTGAATTTCAGGTAGGAGATCATGTTTTCTTGAAGGTATCTCCATGGAAGGGAGTTATACGTTTCAGTAAGAAGGGTAAATTGAGTCCCAGGTAATCAGACCTTTCGAAATTTTAGAACGAATTGGGGCTGTAGCTTACCGTTTGGCAATGTCTCCAAGTCTCTCCAATGTTCACGATGTGCTCCATGTATCACTGTTGAGAAAATACATGCCTGACCCAATGCATGTACTCAATTATGAGGAATTAGAACTGGAACCCGATCTGTCTTATTGCGAAGATGCCATCAAGATTCTTGATACTAGAGAACAAGTGCTGAGAAACCAGAAGACTCGTCTGGTAAAAGTTCTATGGAGAAACCATAAGATGGAAGAGGCAACGTGGGAACCCGAGGAACATATGATCAAGAACCACCCAAGTCTTTTTATGTTGTAGTATTCTAGAAATTTTGAGGTTGAAATTTTTTGAAGGAGGGGAGAATGTAACACCCCAAGCTTCCATGGTACGATTCTCTTTGAATAATACTGTAGCGTGTGTTGTATGCAACTTCGAGATTCTAACACACTACGACCAATCAAAGTAGCTGTTATGAATAGTAATACCAACTTTTTGAAATTTTATAAATTTTACCTCTCAAAATGGACTTCATTTTTCGATTCAGAATTTTGAATTTATCCTAGGGTGAAATTTTGGTACTTTTCGGATAACTTTTATATTATGATGAATAGTTAAAATTACTAAATTCTAATTAAAAACAACTTTTTAATAAAAATAATTAATAGTGATAAATTATTAATTTGAGTGGTTTTGAATTATATTTAGAATATATTTTTACCATTTAATACAATGTTGGTCATTGGACAGAATTTCACAATTAAACAGGACATAAACAAGTGTCAATCTTTTGATAGTTATTATTTCTTAGAAACACGCTTTTTGTTTTGACCGCAGGAATTAATTTTAAAAAAATTTCTGCCACTTATGTGTTTTGAATTTGGAAAAATTGATTCAATATTTGAAATTAGGATATCCAAATTGTGTAAATATGTAACTTTTATTTTTAGACATTTTGAATAATTACTTCGGTAAATATTTTATTTACCATGGTTAAAGGGTAAATCCGGTAAATAAGGGTAAAAATATAATATTATAATAATAATAAATTACCCTAAAAAGTATCCTAAACTTATTTGTGGATACATTTCTGACCATTTGCATCTTTGGGTTGATTTTGGGACCCTATGGAGCCACTTGTAGGAGATAGGGACACTTTATATTAATTAAGTTAAAGTAAATACAAAAATGACATAAGCATATATCTTTTAGAAAAACAATTTTTACATAGGGTTATATATAATATATTTTCGACTATTAATATTAAATATAAATGTAATAAGATTTAATACATAATTTTATTTTATTTATAATTTTTAGACATTGAATAATTAAATTTATTTATGACACAATAATGATGCAGTATTTTCCTTATTAATGAAAGAATCAAATAATTGGTATTATAAATTTTAAAATAAATATAATTTGAAAGTTTTTATGATATCAACGAATTTTATTGATTAATATTACATGTTAGGATTTCTTAAATGAATTGTTTTTTAATTAATAATGTTTTTAAGACTTTAAAAAAAATAAATTATTAAATAGTGCTAAAATTGACATAAAAGAGTTTTTAAAATAAATATTATATTATTAATTGATATTCTATTCCTAAAAATATAAGGATCAGCCAAAGGACTTATATCAGGATAGGTGTATAATTAATGGACCACTTGGGAGTCTCCTGGATGTATATAGTATGTTTATTAACTATATAATATAAAAATACAAAGTGACATGGTAAATGTCAAACTAATCAACTAAGAGTTAAAACCAAACGATAAGGTTAATATAAGGACCCAAACCTATCTAAATTCTATTGATTGAAAGTATTTCTACACATAACTACCTTATACTCTGAATAATATACCTTTGAGACATTAGAAACCGAATATGAATTTATTATAAATTAATACTCTAAGTTTTTCCTAAAGAGCCCTCATCCCCATTATAAAAGGACACCACTTCTAACCAATTATTCACACCTTCAAAGCCTTTTGGCTCGTCCAAAACCTAACGAAATACTCTCTCAACTTTCCTCAATTCAACCTAGAGGAATTAGTTTGATAAAAAATCCAACCTAAGGAGCCATTTTGATCAAATCAAAAGGAAGAACCCGAAGAAGAGGAAATGTTTTCACCACCCTCTTTCAAGTTCCTCTCTTCTTCAACTTCTTCATTCTTTGTTATTCCCATTATAAAATAATAAATCCAATATCTTATATATAATGAGATGTTATTATAAATATGGTATCACCATATTAAGTATTCTATCTATCCTTTGAATGACATGTCACCATATGTGCGTACGTACGACTTACCGTCTCGACGTCATGGTGTAATTGTTATTCAAAACATTATTATTTGGATGGGTATAATAATGATGTGTAATTAATGTAAATATTAAATATAACATGATAATTATTCTGTATATATGATATAACATCCAATTATATATTATTTTAATATAAAAAAATGATATTGTCGCTCGTGCGTACGTACGGACTACCGTCTCCACGGGCGTGATGAGATTCATTCTCCATCGTATCCATTCGAGACTAATTCTCATTTGATGAATAAAAATAATTTTTAAGGACTTGATATCATTTTGGATATGAATATGATACAACATATCCCTAATAAACACGGCTTATGTAACAAAACATATAAGTTAACACCCGAAAGGACGATAATAATAATATATTATTAACAAAGCAATGTTAAAAGATCAAATATGATATCATATTAATGTATTTGATTCTTGTATAAATTAATAACAATTATATCACCATTATACAAGAGGTTAAACTACCCCCAACCAAGGAAAAGTACAAGGTAAGGGTTTATTTCATAATCTCTTCATTATCCGAGGTTGTTTATACATAATTATCTACTGGGACCTCTTTATCATCCACATCCATGTTTCTTAAAAATGTTTTTCGAAACATTCTTAATATTTTACAGAACATTGGTTAAAGTCATTTATACCCTTGTTTTAATTTTTATAAGATGTTTATAAAGGAATCATTCTATCATTTTCCAAATAAGTTTCTTTTTAACCTTTTCGAAAAAATTAAGGTAAGAATGTCTTTTTTTAACTTATATGGCGGGTGTGGCTATTTTCCACCATTATAAAATTGTCGAATCTTTCCTTACAAGATTATAAGAATATTTTCAAAGTAAATGTTTTCTTTTATAATTATGTGACTTTTAAAAATTTTAAAAAAGAGATATTTCTCTCAAATAGTTTTGATTTCATCTATGTCAACATCCTTTAATGGATTTTAAGCTTATTTGAAGTTTATTTATTATGATACAAAACTTCCATATTGTATTGATGGTTTTGTGATATTCTTTACCATGGATGTGTTATTTTTATATCATTCATTATTTATAGAGAAAGTATTGATATTTCGTATGCTAGTTTTAATACGAATGTTTATGTTATGTTTAAACCTATTCATATGAGGAAGGCATTGGACTTAATAAGTGATGGGTGGAGCCCGCTATAGCTCCTCGATGCATCGGTAGGTCTCATGAGACAAACTAGTGTCTTGTAACAAGGCCATGAAAAAATCTTATTTGTAGTCTTGGCATGAGGCCTTGGCTATGTGGTTATGATATTCTGGAATTATGCATTCCATCATTATGAAAGTGGTTATTGATATTGCATGTGATTATTCGACTAGTAGAATATCCATGTGAATAAGTAAATGGAATTATTTCATTTTATCTTTTCCATATTATGCTGAAATTAAAGTTTAAAAGGCTTTTTTTAGTTATACATTGCCTTAAATGTTTATTCTTATTTATGAAAGTTTCCACTAAATTTTTATCCTTACTGAGCATCTGAGATCACCCCTTTCAATGTTTTATTTTTCCCACGATGTGAAGAAGTAATTTATGAATGACATACAGGGATAGTATGAGGAGATATGAGTGTGGAATATGGAGACTATGTTATTTTAGTTTTCATTTTATTATGTAATGTAAGACCGATGGATGTATCTAGTGATTCCAAGGCTACTAAACTAATCGGTCTTTCAAGACATGATCTTTTGTGATCATGCCAATATTATGTAATAATGCACTGACTCTCGGTAACTGGGGTTGGGGCGTTACAATTATTACGATCAACCAAACCTGAATAAATATTATTTATTTTAATTTTTAAATTCATTACATGAATTTATTTGATATTGCAGATACGCTTACTCTATGAACCTCAATGGATCATTCTTAGTGGAATTAGAAATAAATGTCTAAATTTCAATTTTATGATATAGAAACTTGGAAAAGCATTCAAATGAAAAGGTGTTAATTTTTCAAAGATATCAAGCCACCTATGAATGCTTACTGTGTAATATAATCCCTTTATCATAATATCTCTAATCAAATAGTTTGTCTTCCAGTTCCATCAACCAATATACCTGATTTATTATTATTTGATTATCTTGAGATTAACTCACCAAAAATACACCATGGAAATTTATTAATGAAGGAAAATATAATATATTAAAGGCTCTATTATATCAACTTCCATTTTAAGATAGAAGGGATAAATACTTTATCACATAATCCATTAATAGAATACATCTTGTGTCACACCCAACATTCCCTACCAGGTTGTGAACATATTTCATCATGGTTTTTGTAAATATATCGAATTTTATGGAACATGATATTTATTAATGATAATATGAAATTATAAGGATCAATACACATTATCCTGAACTAGATCTGGTCTCCATCCAAATAGACACCTAAACCAGACCATAGAAAGTGTTAAAGGGTGTTCTCTATCCCAACGAGCTGGCATAAGTTCCAGGGTATCACAAATAATTGGTTGGAAATTATTTCCCATGTTTATAAGCATTAAACAACCAACAACAATAAATAAAATGAATATGAAAATTTAATCCAATCAATCCTTTAATAAAATTCACAATTTTAAAAGACATAGTTTTAAATTGAACCTCAATAGGGCCACAACTCAAAAGGAGCAACAAGTATGACTCAATAACCACCACCCAAAAAGGGGGTATCACCTCAAACTATCACCACAACACCGCACCTAAAAAACAATCCAACAACCTGAACCACCATCTCTAAGGAGCTTACCCTTACTTATTTCAAAAATTATCAATCCTACTTAAACCCAATGGTTTAAGTTTGGTGTCAGCCTAAGCCCAATATTATGCCACCCAAAATATTCCTTATAATAAAACTTATAAGATAAAAAGATTTCCTATTTTTATAAACAAGAAATTATAAAACAATTTCTAAAAGGTGAAACTATGAATGAAAACTATTTTAAAGAGGGAAAATTTGAAGAAGGTACACTTTTAATTAAAGCATAAATGATACTTAATTTTACAATAAAATACACCGTATGTCGATGGTAAGTAAAATATAATCAATGAGTACTAGGCATGGGAATACCCCTAGGAACTAGATATTTGTGGGGACCTAGGTACATCATATCTCAGGTTATAAGTTACCACAAGAAATATCCTTATCATGTACGAGCCAATAAGAGGTGAAAGACCAATAGCCTAGTGGTCCCCCAACATCATCAAATTTCAGTTAGTGTTTTCATTGTCAAACTTTTGAAGTGAAACATGGATGATACCACTATTGGATCACTAGTATACTAGTCCTAGTCTACCCACATTTATACCAGGGTTTCCCTCTTTGTGCTCAAATATGTTCCACATGTTATAAAATTCCATTTTCAAATAAAAATACCATTTCTGAATGATACACACACAAAACGGTACCCAACAAGTTTTCACTCTTTTTGCAACTCAATAAACAATTTAATATTTTCCTAAAATAATTTCAAGAACTAAAACAAGTATTTGAACAAAAAATCCATTTCAAACCCCATTTTAAATTCCAAAATAACCCCAATATCATACCAAAATAGAATTGGTTTCCCTAGAAACATTTAATAATTTATTTTCTTAAATTATAAAATGCCCCCAAATGATTCTACATGAGTGACACATGAAAAACAGAAAATTTCAAGAAAATTTGAAACATTAAAATAAAATGATTAATTAATTATATAAAAATAATATTTTTACACCATAAATAATAGGTATTAAACATGCTTGTAAGGTCAATCAAGAAAATATAACTGATCAAAGAATGCTTACACATGGAATCACCTACCTTAGATGTCAAAAAACCCAATTATTTTTTTGAAACTTCAACTAAACCATCGCCACACCACAAGAGGATGAGAAAAAACATAATCAAAAATATTCAACCAAGAAAAACAAAAATTAACCCTAGTTACAAAACCATAGATGCTGGAATTTTATAACTTCAAGAAGGAGGGAAGAAACCCTTTATAGAAGGAAGGAAAACAAAGGTTGAATCACTTAATTGAAGAAATCTGATGTTTCCCCACCAAAAACCCCTTTAAAAATGGGTTACAAGGGAAATTGAGGGATATTTGAAGCCTTATATGGATACTATGGTCGAATGGGTGAATAAAGGGGTGAAATAGGAATAATTATTGAAGGAAAAAATTGGAATAACAAAACAAATTATGTCCTGGAAACTGTCCACGGCTTGTCCGCACAGTTTAGTAAACTTTGCGTCCTATTCTGGCCACCAAAAAATTATCCATTTTCTTCCAAATTCAAGGGGGTTATAGGGGGGTGGGATAGGGGGAAAATATAGTCCAATAATGTAAGAGAAAAAAAAATACTTGAATATAAGGATATGGATGTGAGAATTCTCCCAACCAAAAAATCTTTCCTCCTTAGAAAGTCAACCTGAAGTTTGGTTGAAAAACATGAATGAATACTCTTTCTCCAACCATGAATTCCAGTCCCATGTCTTGTGCACATCATTCTCTTGCTTCCAAAGGACCTGGACTAGTGTAATAGACTATCCCTAAATCATATTTTATTTGTAATATACTATTTTCACGAGCTTTTCAAACACTAATAAATCATGCTATATCTCCAAATCTTCCCAATTAAACATGTGGGATGGATCCGGGTTACACTTATTAAATTTGGAGACATGGAATACATTATTAATATCAGTAAATGGATAAGGAAAAATTAACTTTTATTCTACCTTTCCAATCTGCTCGGTGATATCAAAAGGTCTGACATACCTCAAGGTTTGATTTCCCCACTTTTTCAAATGAAAATGGACCAAAAAAGGGGCCACCTTCAAGAATACCCAATAACCCATAGATAACTCATGATACTGACACCTCTGGTAAACAAAAGATTTGTGGAGACGCTGAGTTTACAATAACCATTTCCTGATCAACTTGAATTTCTCAGATATCTGTTTCACAAGGCTCAGCCCCAATAGTGAGGTCTCACCTATCTCAGCACAATCCATGGGGGACTGAAAAGGATAACCATATAGTTACTCAAAAAGATACCTTCAAATAGAAGATTGATAACTATTATTATAAGAAAATTTGACCAATCCCAAATGGTTTTTCTAGGATCCACTAAAATCCAAAACACATGCATGAACCATGTCCTGTAGAATATGTTTTTACAAATCTGTATGACCATCCATTTGAGGATGGTATGCCGTGCTCATCTTCATCTCTGATCCCGAATACTTTTGAATTCATTCCCAAAATTGAGAGATAAAATTGGGGTCTCTATCTGATATAAATCCTGACAAAATACCATGAATCCTTACCACCTCTTGAATATAGAATCAACCCAGATCATTCACTTTAGTTGTATCCCTGATCATAATGAAGTCAGATTATTTGGTCATATGATCAATCACTAACCAAATAGAATTCTTACCCTGAGGTGTAAAAGTTAATCCAACAATAAAAAACATGGAGACGTTATCCCACTTCCAAGTAGGAATGGGTAACAGCTGATGCAAACCAGATGGACTTTGATGCTCTTTTTTTACCTACAAACATGTGTATCACCTCAAAACGAATTCATCTATGTCTTGTCTCATACATGGAACCCAAAACTGGCAACAAACATTATAATAAATTTTGGTAGCACTAGGATGAATGACCCACCGATATTGTTGAATATCGTATATCACCACCTTTCTCAGAGAAAACAACACCACCGAATGACCCCTAAAGCACAAGATGACCTTGGGAGACGAAGACCAATGAGTAGATTTATCCTCATAATGAAGGAACTGCATCGACCACTGACATAGATTATTACTAGTATTCTCTCACCCCATCAACTCTAAAAGATAATGATTCAACTAAACACTCTCTAAGAACGCTACTCTACTATGCTCCTTGGTCTCCAACAACATCTAGGAAAATATACCCCTTTAGATTCCACTCATCACTGGACTTCCTCAAATTCTACACTAGTACTTTCTAGCTCAAGGAATTATCCACCACATTACCCTTTTCCAGGGTATAGATGATATCAAAGTCAAACCCCTACAAATAATCGATCCAACTGTGCTGCCTCAGATTAAGATATTTCTATGAGAATATATAGGCTAAGTTCTTATGATCAGAGTACACCATAAACTTCTCCCTAAAGAGGTAGTAATACAAAGTCTCCAAATAAATAATCACCACTACCAACTCCAATTCATGGTTCGGGTTATTCTTTTCATGTAGTTGGAGTTGGAGAGATCTATACACTACCACATGATAACTCTACATAAGAACGCACCCGAGACCCATAACTGAAGCATAAAAATACACCCCATATCCCTTTAACGATTCCATAAAGATAAATATGGGGGTAGTAGTTGACCTCCAGTCTAAATCATTTAAGGATGACTATTATTCTAGGCCCCATTAAAACTTTACCCCTTTCTGGGTGATTGTGGTCACAGGAGAATCAAGCTAAGAGAAATCCCAAAAAACACATATAATAACTTTTCAGGATAAGGAAACACTTAACCTAAAACACATTCCTTATATAATCCCATGAAATAACTACAATAATCTTCTCTGGGTCCACCAAAACCCCCTATTATAAGATAAAATGACCTAGAAACTTCACCTCCTTGATCCAGAAAGTGAATCTGGAAAAGTTTTTATAAAAGAGATGATCTCGCAGACTACCCATCATGATCTGCAAATAATGCTCACACTCTTCATTAGATATATATTAAGCCAAGATGTCGTCCATGAATACCATGATGAAAGATTCGATGTATTGTTGGAAAACCCTATTAATCAGTGCCATAAAAACTGCTAGAGAATTGGTCAATCTGTAAGGCATGACCAAGTATTCAAAGTGGTTGTACCTAGTTTGGAAATTTGTTTTTAGGATATTCCCATCTCTCACCCTAACTTGGTGGTAACCTGAACACAATTATATCTTGGAAAAAAACATTTCTCCCTTAAAATGATCAAAAAATTCATCTATTCGGGGAAAATGATATTTTTTCTTAATTGTTACCTTATTCAGCTTATGTTAGTTAATGCACAAACAAATGGACCCATCAGCCTTTTTCGTAAAAAGAACAATAGATGATTAAGGAGAGAAAAGAGAATGAATCGTTTGGATTCAAAATCATCCAGTTGTATTTTTAATTCCCTCAACTTGGTGGGGCCCATACAATACAATGGAAGAGATATCAGTTGTGATACCAGCACCAAATCAATCGAGAACTCCACAACCTTCTCCAGGGGAAGCCTAAAAAATCATCTGGAAATACCTCCAATAACTCATCTACTACATGAGGTAATCCAAACTCATAATAACAACCATCATCACTTAGAATGAGTGCCGATAAATGGGAGATAAGGTTTACTAGTTCTGGGAGTGGAGGTCTTGCATTACCTGACTGAGGATCGCATTCCCCATGAAAAACCTAAGGACTCCCATAATGTTCCATGAAACTCACCCACCACCTATAGAAATAGATATGTGCTTGGAAAGGCAATAGCCAATCCCTGTCGAGAAGTATATCAAAAAGTTCCATATCCAATACTAGGAGGTCCCATTCTATCTCAATCCCTGACACAAAAAGCACACATGATAGGCACCTGAGAGCTTGCTCCTTCTTCTTACCCAATGACATCACCAACTCCATCGCATAATATAGAAACTCAAATGAAAAATTCATAAGATTCCCAAGATGGACACAAATAAAAGAAATAGAAGCACAAATTTCTAATAAAATATTAGATATAGAATATGTAATAAAAATGGTACCTCGAACTATCAAAGTTGCTACATCTAATCCAAATAGTTCCATCTCTATAGCATGAAGATGCCTCATCTCTTTTTGAGAACAACTACTCGTATGTGGCTATTCCTTAAACTAGCTATACCTAGAAGACGATCCGAACCTGATGCCAAAACCACCAAACTATGAACCCACCATCCTTGATGGCTTTAGATTAACTAAAACTCCCCTATAATCCATAGATCTGTCCCCAATAAGAAGTATACATTCCACCTTGAAAAAGAACTATAAGTTCCTCATAGATCCACACTGATAATAATGCCTCAGAGTAGACATACATATAGGTTGGGTATTCCCTGGCCTCCCGCACTTGTGTCATAAAAAGGAACCTGCATCAGAAGCCACCAATGAAAACTCCTTGGTAGGGTGGCCAGAACTACCACCACCCTTATTCCCATAATTTTCTCTCTTATATTTCATATATGATGAACTACCACAACCCATTACTGATACTATCCTAGAAAAAAAAACCTTCCCTTGTGATCAATCTCCACCCTACAATCCCGATCAACCACTTCCTCATATGTCTTCATCATGATCAGGAATGCCTAAGAATAAATCTCTAGTTACAAACCCCTCTCGAACTTCTAGGCCTTCATCTAATCATTGGATACCATTTAGGTGCATATTGGACTAGCTCGGCATAGAAATTTTCATACTACATTACTGACTGGTTACCATAGATGAGGTCAATAAACTCATAGGATCTGAAATAAGCCATGATTTTAGGGAAATACTGGTTATTAAAGATAGCCTTGAGTTCTTCCAACTCATCAACTAATGGTTCCCAGCTTAAAACACTAATTCCAACCACCTATAACTAGGACCTTCTAGCAGAAATGAGGCAAATTTCACCCTGACCTCCTAAGGTGTGTCAAGAAACTCAAACCTTCATTCGACCTTCTCAAGCCACTCCTCTACTTTTTAAGCCTCCATGCTACCTCATAAAGTAAGAGGGTTATTCTTGAGAAACTCGTGGGTTTTTTCTTCCTATGACCATTTTCATCTTGTATGACTGGATCAGAAGTTTGAACTACTCCCTATCCCAGAGACTGGATAGCCTAAACTAGAGATTCTCCCAACCTATGATCAAGTGGTGAGGGAGAACTCTCTCCATATTTCTCCATTGGGTGCATGGGAGCATTCCAGGGAGGCATGTTGCTACAAAAGGAAATAATCACAGGAGAAAACATTAGTTCAACAATTTTGAAAAATTTCAGCAATAACATAAAATATAAATAAATAAAACTCATCTAAAAAATGAAATAAACAACTACTTAACCCCCATTAAATGTCCATGTGCAGGCTACATCCCGTACGTCTCAACTGGAAGGGAAGTAAAACAAACATCCCAACATCCCATGGAAACTCGAGGTCTATCACAAGAGGTAGTCCCCATACACCCTACTTTTTACTAGAACTCTGAGCCCCGCTAGTCCATGCTACTGTCTAACTCGACTCATCCCAAATAATATAAACCAAAGAGATTAACCATGATTTGATACCATTTTATCATGAACAAGATCTGCTCTCCATCCAAACTGGCACCCGACCTAGCCTATGGAAAGGATCAAAGGGTGTTACCTATCCCCACGGGCTGGCACGAGTTCCCAAGTATCATAAATAATGGTTTGAGAATGATTTACTCGATTTTAGAAGCATTAAACAACCAAAAACAATAAATAAACTGAATCTGAAAAATTAATCCAAAAAATCCTTTAATTAAATTATTAATTTTAGAATACATTTTTTAAAACAAACCCCAAGAGGGACACAACTTAAAAGGAGAATATATCCTGACTCAATAACCACCACATGAAAAGGGGAAATCACCCCCAAAACATCTCCACAACACCGCACCTAGAAAGGAATATAACAACCCAAACCACCATCTCAAGGGGATTTTCCATTACCTATGTGTAATATTATAAAGTCTACTTACACCCAAAGGTGTAAGTAGGGTGTGATACCAAGTACAAAAGTATTCCATCCAAAATATTCTATATGATAAATGTTTTAAGACAAAAATCTTTCATGTTTTTAGAGATAAGAAATTATAGAACAATTTCTAAAAGGTGAAAATTTTAATGAAAGCTATTTTGAAGAGGGAAATTTTGAAGAATGTACAATTTTAAATAAAACACTCATGCTACTGAATTCTCCAAAAAAACACACTATATGCCAATGGTAAGTAAAATATATCCAATGAGCACTAGTGAAGAGAACACCCCTAGGAACTAGCTAGTTGTGGGGCCCTAGGTACATCATATCTCCATGTATAAGTTGACATAACTAATATCCTTATCATTTATGAGGCACTAGAAGGGGATAAACCAATGTCCTATCGTTCCCCCAATATCATCAAAGTTTATTTATTGTTTTCCTCACCAAACATCATATGTGAAATAGGGATGATGCAACTACTGGATCACTAGCATACTAGTCCAAGTCTGCCCCCCGATACATAGGTTTCCCTCTTTGTGATAAAACAAGTTACACATGTTATAAAATAACATTTGGACATAAAAATACCATTTTTGAATCATATACAACCCAAAAATTACCTTACATGTTTTTCACACTTTCTGAAACTCAATAAACCATTTAATATTTTCATAAAACAATTTCAAGAAGTAAAACAAGGCTTTCAAAAAAAATCTAATTCAAAACCCACTTTTAACGAAAAAGGAACCCCAACACCATACCAAAACATAATTTTCATCCCTATCAACAAATAATAAACCATTTTTATAAATTGTAAAATTCCATCAAATGACACCACATGAGTTACACATGAAAAAAAATAATTTCAAGCAAAGATGCAACTTTAAAATCAAATGCTTAACCAATTCTATAAAAAATAATTTTCACACCACACATAATAGGTTAGAAACATAATAGTAAGGTTATGAAGAAAATTCTAACTCATCAAAAATTATTACACATGAAATCACCTACCTTAGATGTCAAAAACCCCAAATATTTGTGTGAAACATCAATCGCACCACCGCCACACCACAGGGGGATGAAAACAAATCCTAATCCACAATATTAAACCAAGAAACAAAAAATAAACCCTAGGTATGAAACCCTAGATGTTGATATTTTATAACTTCATGAATTAAGGAAGAAACCCTAGAGAGAAGGAAGAAAAAAAGCAGGAATCACTTACTTGAAGAATAATGAAGTTTCCCCACTAAAAAACACCTTAAAAATGGGTTATATGGGAACTTGAGGGAGCTTGGGAGACTTCTATGGTTGCTAGGGTAAAATGGGGGATGAAATGTTCAAGATAGGTTTAATTTAAGAAGTAAAAAATTTGAATAAATTAAATTATGACTTGGACAATGTGCATGGTTTTTCCACATGGTTTAGTAAACTGTGTAGCCAATCCAAGTGGAAAAATCATGCGGCCAAAACATGTGACCTATTATGGACACCCAAAACATGTCCATTTTATTCAAAATTGAAGGTGGTTCAAGGAGGACCCTATAAGGAAAATATTGGCCAAGAAGTTTAGAAGAAAAATACCTTAAAATAAGGACATTAATGTGACACACATGTCCACATATGTGAATATCCTATTACATAGTTAAATGTGTATTTCTTATTTGATGGGTCTGTTATCAAAATCTTCTATCTTGTAGATTACCAATTGATAACACAAAAATAATGTGTCTTAAGATATTAATAAATAATATTTCCTATGTCCCATCAGAAAATATCATCCAGGAATAGAACTAGATTCAAGAATACTATTGTGGAACCTATAAGTTCTAATAAGAGAGAAGAAATACTATAACCTTTTAGGGTGACATATATTCCTACGAAATTATCACGTATAAATATAATGAAAATAAATAATAATAATATGATAATAAAACTTCATTAAAACATGTAATCATGTATAAAAGAGATGGTTCAAGGGAACCAACCCAAGAAACTCCCACTTACATTAGATCTAAATGGAAACATCTTTTAGTATACTAGATCTCACATGATACTCAAGCCTAACTGAGATAAATTCTTGTTCAAGGGGTTTTCAACATTTTTCTCCAAGGGTAATCTTCTCACTAAATCATTACCTCATTGAGAAAAATTCATTAGGATATGATAATTCTGATGTTTGTGCTTTATCCCTTGGTGTCACATTGGCTCGTTGGATAGATCCACCATTGTAGTGTTATCACAATAAAATTTGATAGGGTGTTCACATCTATCTACCACTTCACGATCATGGATTAATTTTACAGTCCATACTAATTCATGTTATACATCATAAGATCAAATGTAATCAAACTCTATTGTAGAATTGGTAACAAACACTACTTTAAACATTACCACCTCACATCTCATCCGTTGAGAAAAATATATATCGAAACTAGAACTTCAAATCATTCTTATCTATTTTAATTTTAGAATTTTTATAACTCATGATGACTAGAACTTCATATAATCCATATGACTATAAAATATCCTTCATTTTACTCAAATACATAAAGATAGTATTGATATATTTACAATATTTTTCATCCATATACGATTGATATCTACCTACCATGATCAAATCATACGAAATATCAATCCTTTAACTTACAATGGAAAAAAGAAAGATAATATCAATGAATCATATGAGATCTTACTCATTCGATCTATTTCCTATTGTGTTTGAGGAAATGTTTTCTTAGAAGGGTGTATACCATGTGACACTAGAAGAAATCACATCATGGATTATTCCTTACTTAATCTATCTAGTATCTTGTATATATATATACCCAGATATAGTTCAAGAAAACCTTTGGATCTATCACGCATTATCTTGATCAATAAAATTTATCCTTCTTTTTTAATGTCTTTCACAGGGAAGTACTTTATCAACCATGAATTAACCACTTTTAATGATGGTATATCCTTTACAATTAGAAATATGTCATCTAGATATACTAATATGAAAACAATCATACTCCCACTGAACTGGTTTTAAACACATGTCTTACATTAATTCTTAATGATTCTTAATTTCATTATGGATTAATGAAATCAAATTTTCCATGACTTTTATTATTTAATTAATCCATATATGGATCTAGGAAACTTTAATTCCATTTTGGGATTCCATGGAATCAAAAAACCTTCAAGTTGTGTCACATACACATCCTCTTGAAGGTTGTCATTAAAGAATTCAGTTTTTACTTCCACTTTTCAAATATCATAGTCATGGTAAGATGATATAGAAAATAAAATTTTTATGGATTTAAGCACGAAAACTAGGGAAAAGGTTTCATCATAATCAATGAATTCACATTATCTAGAACCTTTATCCACTAGTCCTTCATTATGGGTATTCACTTTATATTACATGTCCAAATTTCTCTTGAAAACCCATTTACACCCAAAGGGTTCAAAATCATCTAGTGACATGTTAAAAACCAAACCATGGTTTTTATATATGGAATCTATTTAATAATTCATGGATTCTTACCATCTTTCAACTTCTGAGCTCTATAATTCCTCCTTATATAATATAAGATCATCCTTATTAAAAGAATAATTAATAACCATCACCAGTGAGTAGGAAACAATATCTCTTTATTTTTAATACCAATATAGCACTCTTATGGGGAACTTGTGTTTTAGGAAGAAATTTTTACTTGTGGAATTGTAGAATCAGTTCCAAAACAAAATCTTGTGTATCTTGAGAATAAAATTCATCAAATTTAATCTTTTTACCACTAACAACCTTGAGGATATAATTCTTCTCATGAAAAAGTTCCTATCTTGAAAAAAATTCTTTTTTACAGGGTTATATAGATAGTATGCCTTTATTTCCTTGGAATTATAAATAAAGAAACACTTTTTTCATCATGGTGATAGTTTTATTCTTCATCTTGACTTAAAAAACACATCCCATATCTATGCAGCAACATGTAGGAAAATAGGTTTCTTTTCACTCTATAACAAAAAGATAATTCCATTTTCCATTCTAGTTATTACTTTTTCTATAATCTGAAATTAAATTTAAAATTCATATACCAAAAGGATAATAAAATAATTTCACGACTTATCATCAACCTAACCATGTCCAACAAGTTATGGTTCATCCTTTCACTAAAACAATTCCACTATAGTGTATAAGGTGGATTGTGTTTGGATAAAATCCCATACAAATGTATAATGTTGATAAAGTCTTGTTTAAGATATTCCCCACTGTCATTTGATCAATGTCTCTTTATCTTATTAACATTATGATTCTCAACCTCATAGTTTAATTAATTAAACTTATCAAAGGATTTGAACTTATATGTTATTATATAAACATAACCATACCATATCATGACATTAGTAATTGTGAAAAATTATGAGTATCCACCTCTTTCCACTACTCGAAAAGGTATAAAAACATCACTCTGAACCATTTTTAGAATCTCTACATCCCTTTCTCCTTTCCCAATGAATGGTGGTTTCTCCATCTTACCATGTAAAATAGAATCACATATTTCATGTGAATTAAGATCAAAAGGGTATAAATACCCGTATTCATTGAGGTTTTTGAAATATTTCTCATTTATGTAACCAAGTCAGTGATTCCATAACTTGGTGTTATATGAGTCATGCTTATTTCATTCATTATCAATTGAAATTTTTTGTTTTCATAATTTAATACATAAATACCATTATTCAACTTTGTCATACGATAAAATATTCTATCTTAATAAAATTAGAAACCTTTATTTGGTATGTTGAAAATACGTACTTCCATATATAAAAAAGTTATAGAAATAATGTTCTTAGTAACATTAGGTACATAATAAAAATTATTTAAAACCAAAATCAATCATGTTGGAAATGTGAGAGGGTAAACTCCAATTTATATAGTAGCTAGAATCACTCCTTCGGAAACCCATGAATCCACCATATCTCTTCTAATATTATAAAATATACTTAGTTCCTATATTTGGATACAAATTTGATCACCATAATCATTATTTAACATCCAAATTTTAGATAGATAAATATTACACTCAATAAATAATGAACTAGAAGCTTCCCCATTCATATTTTCTGGGTGAAATTTATATTTTGGTGGCCTTTATTGACAAATGAAAAACGTAGAGTATCCTTTTTCTTTCCTTGCCTATGGAACTTATTCTTCTTAAAAGGATAGGTCTTAGGGTCCTTCTACTTGAAATTGGTCCTCAATTCCACAAAATTGTTCTTCATATTCTTATTCACCATAAGAACAATAGGTTTTTTACACCACATGTCTTCATCAACTTGGAGAATATGTGTAAGAAGTTATGAATGTGTCTTTTCACTATTTATCATATAATATCTCAAAATAAAACTATATATGGATTGGGGTAGTGAGGATAGAATTATATATTTTCACATCTCATCAGTGATCTTAAAATCCATGATGTATAGGCATTAAATTTATCCATTCATCTTGACCACATGTGCCCAAGTTAGCACCAACTTTCCAAGCATATATGTGAATAGTGAATTGGAGATCTCTCATCTCTCAGATATCTATTTATCCTAATTGAGATCCTTATGGTTATAAATTATTCAATACATATCCATATACCTATATTACTTTAAAATATCATTGGAATTAAAGTATAACATGAAATATTGGATTTCCATATATTTCTACACATGTTTCAAATAGAGAGACACTTCCTTATCATTAGAATCATTGGAAATGGACTCAATAAATGGGGTTTATATAATGAACAATTTGCATTCATTTAATTGCATAATGTGCAAGTTCCTATACCATTCTAGGAAATTTTCACTAGTGACAAGGTTATCCCTATCACGCATGGACCACATTTATTTTATCAATGTTGTTTGATTTTTAATTTTAAAAAATTTAGAGAAGGTAAATAGTACTTGTATATATTAAAAAAATATATAATAAAATTTAAAATCAATTAAAATTGATTAATCTAAAAATATATTTTTAAACCAAATATCCCTCACTATCCTCTTATAAATATCTTGTATCTTCGATAATATAGTGTAAAGGATCCATATTTCCATTATCAGAACCTGTACTTGATCCCATAAACATATGTTAAGGTGTTTACATAGGTGTAACTTTCAAAATAAATTAACTCATAGTTCCTTGATCCATTTAGTGGGATCCCCAATCTAGAAATCATGTTTCAATGATTGTTTTAGCACATGAAACATTGTTACACCAAGTCATTCTAGGGATTTTTATCCATGATGTAGAACATGTTAAATCAACCCAAAAAAAATCCTAATTTTTTCATGACAATTGAAAGAACTCCAACATGGGGTGGTCATGAAATTTGAACTATTATTTAGTTTGAACTTATTTATTGAAATTCCATACCAACATAAAATTTAGTATAGGGACATTTTAACAATTATAAAAATAATCTTATTTTACCTTTTATATGATTTTTTAATATTAATTAGATTTTAAATAATTGATTAACCATGTATAATAGAATATTTATGCATAATATGGTAATATTTCATTCTTTCTTGTATGATTTTTAATTCATTTTTTAGGTGATCGGATTGAATTCCCAATGATAAATATTTAACCATGGAGTTGAAATAAATAAAATATAAGCCGTGTGATATTGAGATTTAATAATGGTTTGTTTATCTATAATTTGACAAAATAACTCTCAACCCTAGGGGGGAAACATACCATGTACCATAACATGGTTGTAGTTGTGGAATTATTCTATTTCCCATATGTATCACACTGGTTGGTTTCACCTCAACTCCATGACATAGATTGTCTACAATGACATGGGAGCTCCTTCCTCACATAATATTTTACTCGCACATAGGAGAGGGGATCCAATAGATTGTATAGAGGGGGATTATATGAAATAAACTATGGCCATGAAATTAGTTATTTAATATGTGAATGGGATGAATCATAGGTCATCATTTTAATTTAGTCAAAATAAATTAAAATAAACTAATCATATAAAAGGGTTGGTCTAATACCATTACCATCCACACATCAACATGAAACGAGCATACATTTTCAATATTGTTATCCATTAATTCGACTAGTTCTTTAATTATGATAGTGTAACCTCAATTAATTACTTTTATTCCATTTATCATAATTCCATAAAATAATTCCAAACATACCATCATCTATAATTCTAAACAAAACTACTCTCATAGAAAATTAATGATGTACACAAGGGAACTTGGAAGCAACCTCACAGGTTCATTGAAATTTTAAAACATAAATCAATTTAATATGTAATTTTAAATCCTTTGACTAGACATATACTATTAAATGAAGGAAAAATAAAACACAATATCAATATATTTAATAATATATTTAATTAATATTTTTGAGAAAATTCTAGAACATTAATGATAGTAGACTAGATGAAGTATAATATTTTAGACAATGTGTACTTGAATAATTCTCTTGTCCACAACATGTCAGACCCCATGTCATGTATTAGATAGACAACATGATTGGGGAATTCTTTTTATATTCAAATGATTATTGATTTTTAATCAACAATTTATTACTATTTATGTATCCAATAACAAATAAATTAAAAGTGACAACTTCATATTAGTAAAACAATTTTTTTATTTAGAAGAGAATGAAAACAAATTAAATCAATCAAAGGATAATAAATAATTAAAAATTTAACGAGTGACAGATATGATACTCCTTGTAAGTTCTTGGAATAATGGATGTGTACTATGAAGGTATGACCAACTCATATTTTATTCATAAATCACATGTAATAGTTGATTTATGTGATCATGTGATCATTTCCAAAAAACTAGTAGATTAATGGGCTTCATTAATTTTATGGAACTCGAGGGAGGTGATCTTAAAATTTAATTTATAATTAATTAATAAGAAGATAATTAATTACCTCAACTTATAATTTCTCTTTCATTGATGACCCAATGGAATAGATTTCATTCCTTGATCATTGAACTTGAGGATTCAACTATTGAATCCCTCTTGCGATTATCCACACATGAACCATGATCTATGATCAATGACATCAAATCATTAGGTACTTGGATGTATAATCATGATCACTTGCATTGTTCTTGGCTAAATATAGTAATTATCTTCATGAAGAGGGAGAAATCTTGGTGTTATCTAAATGGAATGAGATGAAAGAGCGAGCTATTTATAAAAATCTATATATATCTCTAGATATAACTATCTATACATATCTCTAGATATATATTTCTAGATACATATCTTAACATATATCTAGATATATTTATCAAGATATACATCTGGATATATATCTTGATATATTTCTAGATATATCTCTTTAGATATATTTCTGTATATCATTCTAGATATATCTAATTAGATATATCTCTTGATATATCTCTCTTATATGTTGTGAAAACCCAAAAATTCACTTTATGAAAGTGATATTTTTAATATAATAAGATTTAATCAGATATTTATTAATATAGGTTTAGTGTTGAAAATTCAACACAAGCACTTAAAAATTTCTAATTTTCTTAATTGATCTCATTTCTACAAATATTAATAATTTTATTATTAATCTCTTAACATGTAAAAAACATTAATAAGTAAAAATAATTATCAATTAAGTAGAATTGTACCACTACAATTGGACTTCTTTCCCTCATCAACATTTATCGATCCTCAAATAATGGATATTTAAATAAATATAGGTCAATAAATTATTTTTATGATAAATATTATAAAAATTATATTGTTCAAACATGAAAACTAAAATTTATTATTTATTATTTAACTCAATTTTTTTCATTCGAATAACATGAAATTAAATTATGGAAATCAACCAAACCTGAATAAATATTATATATTATATCTTATTAAATTCATCAAATGAATTTATCTAATATTTTAGATACACATAGTGTGTGACCCTCTAGGTCTCTTCCTCTTTAGAAATAGGTATAATGTCCTATAGCCCAAGGACAGAGTCATTCAATGTGAAAAGGATCCAATAATGAATAATATTAATTTTGCAAGGATATCCAGCCTCCTATGAACTCTTACCATGTAATATAATATTTGTATCATGATATTTATAAGGGAAAAGGTTGCATACTAGTTCTATAAACCAATATACTTTGTCTCTATTTCTTTAACATTCTTGAAATGAAATCTCCCATCAAACACCATCGACAAGGATTTATATAGGAAATCTTATTTCATCAAAGGGACTAGGCTATCAACATCCATTGTTGAAAGAAAGGGGTCAATCCTTTCCCACATTACCCATTAATAAAATATCACTCATGACACACCCAATGTACCCTACCTAGATGAAAATACATGTCATCATAGTTTTCATATAAATATAAATTTTTGTGAGTCATGATATAAATTATTGATAATATTAATATATATGGATAAATAAACAAGTCTAGTCATAGGAATATCAAACGACACAGAAAAATATAGATTTCCTATTTGATGAGTCTGTTCTCATAACGACTTATCTTGGAGATATACAAGGAAAAAAACCATGATAATATGTCTAAGTGTATTATGAGTCACATACCCTTAATATATTGTATCACTTATTTACCTTAAAATAATATCATCCAACCATAGAAAATTATTAATGAATAATTTCGTGACAACTATAGGATCTTATTATTGCATGAGAATGCTATAACCTTCCAGTGACACATATAATCTTAGGACATTATCACAATAAATATCATGCATACAAATAATAATAATTTGAAAATAAAACTACATTAAAACTTGTAATAAAAAACTAAACAGGTTGGTTATTGAGAACAAACTCCTACAAATTCTTTTGTTTCTTCAGAGATCACTGATTAAGGACAACTAAATGAAATACATTAAATATCATTATCAGTACACTCTTCATAAAAAATATTTTTCACATATTAATAAATTATAAATAAAGATTTCATTTATGATTAAAATATGATACACTTATATTTAAAACAACCATTATTTCTATCAACTTGTGTATTAAATACCTTTATTCACAACTTGAGACTTATTCCTTTATTACAATAATAAATTGTTTAATGGTTATTATAAATCCAATATTATATCCACTAATTAGATATTTAGGTTAACTATATATGGTATTTCATTAATAAGAAAAAAAATTGATTTATTTTATTGATCCCTTCATGATACTAAGGTTTCTTATCCTAATAAAATTCTTATTTTTATTAAAAAGGTACTCAAATACTCCCAAGATACTGAAAATCATCTAAATATGAATATGTTTCTTACAAATTTTAATTGACTCATTTACATGATCTGATACATTCAGGTAGACTTCAATTTTTAGTTTTTCCACCATGGTGGGTTATTTAAAATCTCTCCATTGTTAATTCCTCAATAAAGGTAAAAATTCAAACCCAATCATGATATTTTTATTACAAAAACCTTATAATTATTTTTTAGGATTTTTAATTATCAATATTTAAGGAATATACTATAAATAAATTATTTTATCATCAGTTTTCATCATATATCAAAATAAAATAAATAAGGTAATATTGAAGTGGATTTGGTTATTGTTTGGAATGACGACCAAATCAATATCACGGTTTATGATGATTATATCATGGTGTTGAACAAAATTTAAAGAAAAAGGAATTATTGTAGTAGGATTCAACATGGATATTATTATGGTTCTAAAAAATAAGGTTCACATTTACATTACACCGTGATTGAAGAAACCCAAGAATTTCCAATATAAATATTATGTCATTTTATAAGAATATTCAACACAAAAAACTTTATTATATGAACAAAAACCATAATGGATTAGTGTGTGTGGAAAATAGATACATAAATTTAATATTTAAGTACAATATAAATATTTTATTACATCATTCATTATTCTTTTGACCTATATTTGTGTATCGATGCCTGATTGTGAAGACTCATTGTATAGTTTTACAATAATTCATGTCAACAAGGTCTGTTAGTAGAAACACCCAACAGCTAATACATCTTTAAAAATCCATGGTCCTGTATTCAAATTGTAGGTGGTGATTTAGAATTTTTATCATGAACACTTATCAAATCATATTGGTAAATATGATGAGTGTTTGGGATCATCACACCCTATTAAAGGAATTTTTTACAACTCTTGTAATCCCATCGATATTTAATCACTGTTTTGGAATCCTTTATATTCCCTATTATGAGACTTTTTAACCTAAAAAACCAACCAAGTATTAAGTTTCACCAATGTGAATCCTAATTCATATAAATGGGTACCCAATTATAGACCCCATAAATGTGTAATAGAGGTTCTATGTACAACTATCCATTATTTATTAATATAAATGGTCTAAGGGATTACTATATTTACAATCCATGTGACTGTGAACTCTTGAGTTTATCATCATACAAATTAGAAGTTAGGGTTTTGGAATTAGGATTCAACCCCCAAGAGGAATCCCATATATCAAGTGAGAAAAGGAATAAAATCTAGAGACTTCATTAAAATTTTATGTTGTGAATATTTTGACAAAATAGGTTTTCAGTGGGGATCATGCATATAAGGATTCCTTGAGCTACACCATCAGGAAAATAGCCCTCTAAAATAGGAGAATATGTACTCAAGAATATATATAAATGGAAGCCCATTTTGGGGAATTAGAATCATGATTATTTCATAATCATCACCGATATCTAAGTCCATGTGAGTTATTTTATGCCTGAGAAACATGAGATAGAAAAATAGTGGACACATTGCATGAGATTGTATGTACTAATTTGAGTGAGGACTCTATACTAAAGTCCTAGAAATATTTTAGTGAGGATTACACACTGAGGGTGTCCTAATATTTGAGTAGTTCTTAGACACTATGTGTGACCAAATATTTGAGATGGATGTACACATGAAGGATATCCAAATATTATGATAATATCCATAGAGAACATGATTCCATAAATTCTATATGAACATTTTGAAGATGGTTTCATAAAGACATCACAATGGTTACCCGAAATATATCCTTATAGAAATACAAATAAATTTAATATAGATACTATGGATTAAGAAATAAAAAATGAATCCTATGTATCATATTTATAATAGGAATCATATTCTTCAAAGTTCATTATCCTTAACCACATATGGATAAAGATGAAATATTATACTCAAATGGATTATTTTCACAGGGTTCAGGATAACAATGAACTTATACAAACTGGATTCCCATGTCTGGATTCAATTATACCATTTTATCAACATGATATTAGTATATCTATAAGAATATTTGAGTCAAACTCAGTGTTATAAAAAATATACAATAAAAGATCAGACATGTCACAATGAAAGAAATATTGAATTTTCATATGGATTTCACACTAGGGTTCCCCTGAGAGAAATGTGATTACATGTCCCTTATAAAATATGGTTCCATGAGAAAATACAAGTGATTTTACAATATGAATTATAATTTAAAGCATATATGGTGAAAATCTTGATCATCACACAGAATATGACCATGTGGAAATAGCCAATGTAGATATATTTGGTTTTGAGCTCGGGCTTTAGGAAGGTTTCCTACACATCTTGCTTGAAGTATGAATCTGATTCCTCATAGTTCATACCCATGACACAATGATGGGTGAGTAATGATAATTAAACTTTTGGGGATTACTAAATCATATGTCATAATTGTTGTAATATTTTATGGAATTACACCAAGGTGGATTACCGTATCTGGATTCTCCTAGAAAGTGCATATAATCTTGGAATGGTAATATGTTATAATGTGAAAAAGGGAATATTGGCTTTATGATCACGAGGGGATGGTTATGGCATACACTAGGGAGGATTCCAATTTATGGACCCATTCCTCATACCTTGATAGATGAGGAAGGATTATAACATCATAAGATAGTTCATTACCATGAGATAGAATAACTGGAATATTGAGGATCTTTCAGAAAATTGGATGCTCATATCAAATATTCATTATGTATCCTCTAACAGATAATGATATATGACCATTATAGGACTATAAAATATGCTTGTATGACACATAGTCCATTTTGAGGGAATGTTAAGAGAAAACCCTCCCACCTCTGCATAAGCGTTAGCCGATCACATGACATGTTTAGGGTTGCATGTCTGTGTGACCTCAAAAGGGTCACATAATCATGATTGATTTTATATTATTGGTTTCATGACTGTTTTTCCTCATGGAAAATGGGGGATGAAGCCATACATGAATACAAAATTTTCATGGGTGGTTAGTCTATTGGCCATAAGTGCATGTGTAAGGGTTCACATGAAATTTCCGACATATACAATGGTTTCACATAAGGGTATCACATGTTTTTTAATGTTTCATGAGATTAAATAAAATTTTTCATGTGATCAATGACATATGAGTCCCATCACACGACCAAGGGGTCCTATACAGTCTGCCTGGAATATGGGTATAAGGATGGGGGTTGAAAATCATTATACATTCATAGTGTTTGTAAAATAGGGACATGAAACCATATTTGGTCACCTGATGAATGGAATATATATGGGTTCACAAGATCATGTTTTTATATTTTGATTTTATGGGCATGGAAAGATCCAGAGCCCATCTCATGACAATCCCTCACGTAAATCATTATTTTAATTTCACTTAAGTTACTCACCATGAATTGTTAATTGTAATAATATTGAGACTGTATGTTCCCACAACTCTAGAACATTCACACCCATCTGTTCTTCTTTATTTCCTTTTCCAGAGGGGGATTTTATAGTAATTTTATACTCTATTACTCTTCCAATTAATATGGTTTCTAAGACTTATAATCCAACTTAAATGTACAGAAGGTCTATCCAAATGAGTTGAAGATGAATCATATACTTTCCATGACCAAGTAAAAAATCATCGATGATGGACACTATTTATTTTTTATTAAATAGTTATTTTATGATCATCTCATCATTACCTAATTCATTGAACACATGACATGTCCAGGGTCGCATGCATGAAAAAGGGTGCATAGTTTGATGGTTCTAGTTGTATGTATAATACCTTATAAGAGTCACATGTTAGGGGAGGTTCATATTAAAGGTGTATTAGGATGAACACAACCTATTTAATTGAAAGGAGTCATGAATTTGGTTCACATGAGGGTATGACCAAGGGCGCATGAGGGGCCACATTGATAGTGTGAGAGAAAGCCATTACGTCACCAAGAGTTTTCATTGAAGGTCCATGTAAAAAAGAAATATCTAGTAATCCTTTTGTAATGGATAGATTCAATGAATATAACCCATGTATTGATTCTATTTATGCCTTCATGCAAATTCATCTCATGATCAAACTTGGGTCATGCGATGTCATGTGAACCATGTAAGGGAATGTTGTTCTACTTATCCTTAATTCATCTACATGAATTGTGCAACACCTCTAGATTTTATGAAATTTCTTGTAAATAAAAAGTTTCACCAAATTTATTATGTAATATCCAAATATTCTTAAATGGGAGCACTATGTTTGATAGCATACAAGACAAGCCATGTATAGCTTAAATGAACAATTAAATATTATTTAAATGTGATCGTTATAATATAGACATTAAATTAGAGGGTTTGAATTGGAATGTCTTGTTTATTAAAAAAATATAAAGTTACAACTTAATATTAATGAATTATTATGTTCTTATAAAACAATAAAATAATTTTTATTAAATTCATTTTTTATTCTTCAAAAAATAGATTTTATTCAAAAAATGGGTTTTCTTATTTTTGTATGTGTGATTATTATAATAAATTTTTGGAAATTATATATATCTTTTATTTTTTTAAAAATAATATATTTTTTTAAATCATAACACCAAAATTATCTTAGGATGAAATTTTGATTTTTGACTTAAAAGATAGATTTTCCAGTGAATTGGAGAAAATACTAATTTTTATTAAAAGTGGTTTTTTATTTCAACCATTTATGAATTTAAATTTTATTTTCTAGTGGTTTAAAATAAATTTTTGTTCTATCATATTATAAATAATTAATTATTTTAATATAAATCAATTTTATAGTTTAATTTGGTATAAAATCATTTTTAAGCATAAATAATCATTTTTAAGAAAAACTGTATTTTTTTCTAAAAAGTGGTTTTCATCGTGTTTTGAGAAAATATTTTTAAATTAATTTATATCACATAATGGTATATAATTTCATAAAATTGAATTTATTTTTTGTTTTGGTAATCAATATTTATCCAAGTATTATTTTTTTTGGAAGAAACTATATTTTTCGTTAAGAGAAAAACTTTTATTTTTATGTAATAATCTACTTCTTATGATATCACCAGGACATAGAAATAATATAAAAATTTATAAAAAAAATCAAATGAATAAATTATGATAAAATAATATAAATATCATTCGAAAATAATTCAATATATATATATATATTCAAATTTATTCCATAATAAATATGAATATCATTTTCAGTGTTGACGAAGAGTTTCCACAAAATAGGGAAAGTCAAATTTGGTATCCTAAAAATAATAATTGGGTTAATATATGTCCTTTATTGTATAGGGTGTTAAATATGATGTATTATTTATTATTTAAATTTTTATACATTAATATTATAGTTATAAAACAAGAGGATTCTCCAAATTCTTGTGAAATGTTGGCATAGTGCTAGCAATATGAAAATACCCCATTAAATGTCTTGTCAGGATATAAATGTGAGTTAATGTAAATATTTAATGAAAATAAACTGGTATTTTTATCAAAATAATGTTATTTTAATGATATAAATTAATTTATTACCTGTTAGGGCCACATGGATGAGATTATAACCTTTATCGTATTTTTTTATGAAAAGTCAAACATATCACACTCTTATTTTTAATAAGTACGATATTTTTAATATGGAATTAAAAAGAGTATATGTTTTTGTATAAATATTATTTGGAATTATAATGGATTTATATTCTTCATCATAATTAATTTTTAATTTTTAGTGGATAAATAATTACCTTAAAAAATTTTGCAATGTTGAAAAATTTATAAATTAACTAATGAAAAATATCAAATAAATGATATTAATTTTTTTAATGTAATTATAATTTGAGATAATTAATGTGATAAAATAATTTTACACATTACTATGACATTTTAGGAATATAATTTTTTTTAATTTTATATGTTATCTTGATATTCTTAAAGTTAACATCATAAATAATTATGAAAAATGAGATTATGGATATTTTATAGTAAACAATATTTTATTAAACAATAAAAATTAATAAAAATATTATATTCATACAGGGTATTATGATAAGTATTTATGTGTGTCTTATTTTATTTTTATGGGTCTTATATCATTTTATAGTAACTATATTGACTCTAAAATAGTAAAAATCTATATTGTCACAGTAAGAGTTAAAGGGGTTAAATATGGGGTAAAATCAAAATACAAGTGTATAAATATAGTCAAAACATATATAATTTTTATTTTATGAGTTTATTAAGAACCATAATAACATTATATTATAAATTAATAATTTTAAATAAATTTTGATGAAAATATAATTTTTTATTAATTTTTTTTTTGAGAAATTCCAAGAGTACCCCTCCCATCTCCTATGAAGGGGAACCTCTTCTTATCTTATATTCACACATAAAACCCCATTTTGGTTAATCCAAGACCAGAAAAATTACCTTTATATAATCCCTACCCAAATTATATTTGTTATTATTTAGGAAAAATACCATTCTTGGAGGTCTCAATTTGTTAAGAAAAGGATATAGTCTGACGAAGTGGTATTGTTTTTAATCGAGTGTTTCTATTTTTCTTATTCGTCCACATCCTTAAAATAAATTGAACCATTATAAAATAATATCTAAATTATACTATATCTATGCATATGTTTTTTTTATTTCTTTCATGACCCATATATGTCTCCTCTTAGATCAAATATGATAATAATTCATCGTCTATGTGTATGTTGGGATACCACCTCATTGGCAGATATAATTTATTTTCCATAACCATTTCTCAAAATTTGTTATAATGATAGAATAAATGTTTATATATGTTATAAATGACATATTTATCATTATGAAAAGATAATATGTCACTTAAATTATTACCTTTCCACGAATACAAAAATGATAACGTCATTCATGCTTACGTGTGGACTACCACCTCCATGAAGTGATATAATTCCTTTAACATCACCAAATCACATGGATGATATATATAAGTATATTTGAATAATTATTATGTTATATATAAATAATATTTTTTTATGATAAAATAATACATACCATCTTTCCATAATGATCAATAAAACATTTAAATGTTACTCATGCGTACGTACGAACTATCGTCTCCACGATTGTAATGTAGATCAATTTTAATATCCATATTTAATAGATGGATTTAAAAGCATAATATATGTATAAAAATTATTATTATTTCATTTTTTATTAAATAAATTATAGAATAATGACCACTTTAACCACTGTCAACATACCAAAGTAATTTTGGACATAATTACTAAATATCGTCAAAATGTCCAATGTTAACTTATGTGATTAAGTAAGAGTATTTAACATGTTAATAATTGATATAAAATGAATAATAAACATGATTTTGTATTAAGAAGTATAAAATTTATGTACATTTTTTATTTAGGAAGATAAATAAAATACATGACGTGTCAAACTTGAGGTGTGAGACTTTATTTTAAAAAACCTTTCTTAATGTCCCTTTACCATAATAAAAAAAGAATGTTGTTTAACTTATACAGAATGAATGAATTTTACGTAAATTATTAAAACTTAAATACTTTAATTTTCTTATACAATTTTACATGTTTAATTTAAAATAAAATGTTTTCCTCTGTATGTGAGATGTTTTTCAATTAGTAATTTCAAAATTAAAAGGTTAATTTCCTTAATAATGTTTTTATATTGCATATTTCTAGGATATATGTTAATGATGTGATTATTCACCACTATTTATGATGATTGTTTGTTCCATTATAATATAATTATGGGTGGTTATATTATAATACATGTATGTGTGGGTACATTTTTAAATAATGATGAACAGTTTCCTTGTAATCTAAGGACGTGTGGTTACATTATAACATCCAATGCATTAGGTACTTCAAAGATGGAAGTTGACAATACGGGATATTCCATTTATAATTGTGATATAAAAAATGATGTCACAAGTTACAAAATTTACATTATATAATTTATAATGATATTTCATGGAAATATATTTATTTTTAAAAGGTAATATAACGATCATTATGAAAAAGATCAATTCCTTTTTGGAGAAAATGTTTTTTTATGAAAATGTTTTAATGGGTCTTCACTAGACTAACAATTTTTCATAATTTCATGTCCCATAATGATTTTTTTTGTGCTCAATGAAAGTATTAAAATATTTTTCACAAGGTAAATGATGATATTAATAGGAATATTATGAATACTTTTCATGACGAGAAACAATGTTTTTTATGTTTTGTTTGGGGGAAAAATAGATACTAAAAATATGTTTACATTTTAAATGTATGGGTTTACCACATATGTACTAGTAATAATTCCATAAAACAATATACCAAAATTAACCTAAGTATTGTAGTAATGATAATTTTAGTTAAAAATTACTAGAATATGTAATTATTAAGGTCAGGTCTCCACAGTTGGTATCAAAGTATGGTTTAGATAACATTAGATAATAGAATGTTTTCTTGAGAGGTTATCTTATGAGTGATGGATTCTGTCACAGGGTTAAAATTTTATGGTTTATTATAATTTAAATTTATTAGAAAACAATTATATAAGATTTAATTTAATAAATTTTATGTGTACTAAATATATTTTTAGAGACAAAATTTTTTGATGTATTTATTAGTATTACATTTTAGGTATGAAAAATGAAATTTATGATATGACCATTGAAGTTATAAAATTTCATTAATTTTGAATGTATTATGGTTATTTTATAATACAATTCCCAAATTTATAGAAATATTTTATGAATTATAGTTTATTGAAAATACAACCTATAAGTTGGTAGGTAACTCATTGCATTTTGAAAGACTTCAAGGTTTGAATCTGCAACCAAAGGGTGATATGGGTGCATCACCTTCCATTATCCTACATGAAGTCCCAATAAGTATGAAATATTTTTAGTTAAAAAATATTATGGATGAAGAATATGTTTATTTATGGAAAATATTTTTTATCATTCAAAATTATTTTGTGATTATGTGATTAATGTAATTTTGGAATACATTTTCTATTTTGGAAATCATATATGATTAAGGTGAATAAAATACTATTGGATTTTATTTTATAAATATATTTTTAATTACAATTAAGAATAATATTTTATTTTATTTTGTATTTTTTTATTAAGTTTATTTATGGAAGTGATTAGAATACTTCGAGTTTATGCGACTTAGAAAATTACATTTTTGGCATGAGACATTAATAATGATTGATGTTATTTTGGGAGATAAATGTTAAATTTATCTTGGAAGATTATGTTATAAAATCCTTTCTTATTTTGGGTTTAAATCATGGTATTGGCTATTTTGAGTAATTTAATGGACAGTTATTTGTTGAATGACCTATGTTGATCTCTGGGTATTAATGTTGAATTTTGGAGATTATAGAAGTTTGTCTTAGTTGGATGGTTTATTCATTTGGGGGAATTATCTTATCTTCTATTAACCATTATTATTTAGGTTAGTGTGTAAATATATAAGGAATATATTTTTATCTTTTTGTGTATTTCTCTATCCAATAAAATTGATTTTAATTCTTCAATAAAGAAAAATTAATCTTTTATAATAATCATTTGAAGAAAATGATATATTCTTGGTTGAAATTAATTGAAGGATCAAATTATTATTTTAAATTATTTATATTTTCAAATTTTTTTATACTAGGATATATATAAATTCCTAAACTCTAGTAATGGTATATTGAAAAAATAAACATTATTTATTTACTTTTCATAAAGATAATTAAATGACCATTTAAACCATTACAGATTTACAGTTTTATGTTGATTAAATTTATTATAACCATGTTTTATATAACTTGAAATAAGTCATTGGGTTCTATGTAACATCCTGATTCATTAATGATAGGTATGTTTTCTATCTTTTCATGAGTTTCCATTCTAGTTTTTCAGATAAGGCCAAGAATGAATTGGGAGGATACCTATAATGGTGAATTTAGAGATTTGTTGGATTTTCATCATAAAGCCTAGTGCTTCTAGGATGTTCTGGGGATTTAAATTCCATTTAATATAGATATATGAAGTGTGAGTTCTAAAATAATAATAAATCTATTTTTATAAATATTCAATGGTGTTTTTTTGGTGATTTTGGGATTTTTCAATTACATGACAAGTAACTGGGTTACAAGTTGTGTAATTTCAAGATTTTTTAAATAGGAATATTGTATGAGTATTATCTTCCTTATATCTATATTTTTTCTCTTAACCAAAGAGCCTTTTATAGGTAATTTTGGATCCCTCAAACCCTTTCGGGTTATTTTGACCTGCGATTGATCTTTTTTGAGATTGAGGTGTGACTCACTGAGAATGATTTATCCATATAACTTAATCACTTTCTCTTTACTTCCTTGGAGTTTGATAGATCATATTTGGATTTATGAATATAAAATCTATTTCATTGAATCTTTTTTATAGGTTGATTCTTGAGATCTTTTACTCCTTCATTCTCGTTGGATGGTTCTATTGTGATCTTTGTGTTTCCATGAGAAAGGTTTGTGGTTCTGTTATGATGTCCAAATTTGATTAACCAGGAATTGCTTGATTTAAATTTAATTGTTTTTTTTAAATTCAGTTACTTGAAAACTAACTTAAATTGGTTGATAGAAAACCTAAATTCCATTTAATTGGTGGATTTTAATGTTTAATTTAATTTCTGGCATGATATTGGGAAATGAACCAATTCTATTGAATTGGGGTGTGTTTGAAAAATTTATGGATTTTATGGAATTTTAATTGTAGAATTTAAGTTATTTAATTGATTTGATGATATTTATTTCAAATATGTATTTGATAAAATTACTAATAATGGTTTTTTTGAGAAACCCATTTGTTTTTTTCTTGAAAAAATGAATGATTTGGTTAAAAACTCATTTTAGTTTTAAATGGAAAATTGGAACTTTTGGAATGAGGGAATGAGATTAATTGTATTTTATGTAGTTTTAGAATAAATTACCTATATTTTATTTTACACAAGAATATGAAATCCTATTTAGTTATTGAGTTATTAGGATAACACTATTTCGACACGTTACAACTAAATAAAAAACCTAATATAGTACGTCACATCCCTAATAGGATGGTGATATATATCCTTGGGATTGTGTTTGTGGGACGTGCATATACACATATTGTCATGACCACCTTCAAGTGTATAAGGATCCCACTTCCTGGAATTATCATACATTTTGAAAGATGACCATATTTTTCACTTTTTTATATATGAGATATAAATTGGTTTCATTGTTTGTAAATTTTTGTACATTCCTAATGAATTTATATAAACCATTTTATGTAAATTGTTTGAAAATACATTTGTTTAAATTACTTGAATCATTTGAAAGTTAAAGAATAAATTGTTTTAATTATGCTCTTAACTTCCATAACTATTTATTTGAACATGATATCATTATTTGGTTAACGAAATGTCGACATCTTTTATGGATTCACTGGTGAAACCCTACTAGGATTTTATCTCACACCATACCTATTCCTTAGGGTGTTTGTAAATTACATCCTTCTAGGTTCGAGCAATGGTAGATCTCCACTTGGAGGTGGTTTTATATATTGATCCATGGACTTGGATACTTTAATCCTTTAGGACATGGGATGTTACTTTAGTTTTCTAGTACATTGTTGTAGTTTATATGGTTATTTATACATGTTTAAATTTTGGTACACTTATCCATGTGGAGTTTCTTTTGTATGCATACTATCTTTTTGTCATTCTTCAATAATGTTTGTGAAAATATCATTCCCACCTTCATTGATTTTGAAGTTAGGTTCTAATCGACAACCCATGGGGATTGAAAATTCCCTTTAGTTCATGACAAGGACAACTTGGTTATTGATTTACCAAGGTACACATGATGGTTTGTGGAAATGTGGTATCAAAGGGAGGTTTCACATCTTTCCTTGATGTTAGTTTGTAGTTGAGTTAAGACTTTGTAGCAAGTTATAATTGAGTGCCTATCCAGATATAACCTCAATGAGCATTAAGTAACATGGGGAGGTTAGGGAAAGACATCTTATAGATAATTTCTAGACTTTTATAGGAATTTCATTTGGATTGATTGAAATCCAAATCTTGTTTTTATATCTATTGGGATTAATTTCACATCATTTATCTATTTGAGTGTTTAATATAATATTTTATTTATTGTCTTCTTGATGTTGTGTATCATCATGCCACTGAGAATATGTGTGAATCATATATAGTAGAAAGCTGCTACTGAACCGTAATAAAGAAATCCTCCCATGGATCCAAGTTTGGTTGAGGTGATTGTGTGTAATATCCAATCTCGAGGACAAGCACCACCGCTAGTAATCATTTGGGATATATCTATGTAACCTCACAAGGATGTTATCAATAATCTTTCTCAGAATTTACTTCAATAGAATCCACTATTGTTAAAAGGATCCAATGATCCCCAAGAGACTAAGTTATCGTTTAGCAAGATTGAGTGTTTGTTTGAATTCGTGGAGACACTTGAAGAGATAAAGGTGAAGTGTGCCACTTTCATATCAGAGGGACATAGAAATAGACGATGTGAAATAGTTGTTACAACAATGAAACATGATGGTATAGAGTGGAAATAATTCACGACACTTCTCACTGAACGGTTCTATTCAGAGTCGATGCGGTTGTCCAAGTCATTAGAGTTCATCAAACCTGATCAAGTTGAAAAAACATTGAGAATGTATGAGAACCATTTTTCTGATTTAGTGAAGTTTTCACCTGAGGTATTATCAAATGAGAATATAAGGACTCGATAGTTCATGTTAAGAATTCAATCATATATTTGTTCTCAGTTTTTCTTATTAAATCTTCCCTCTTATTCAGATGTATTAGATAGATTATTGATGTTTGAGATAGACATGGGTAGCAATTTAATGTTTTCAGGTGTTTCATTCTCTCCCACTGGAAGTGAATGTTCCTACAAAGGAAATAAAAAGTGTGATGATTCTTGTGCTGATTCACGATTGCAGTGTTTTTCACAAACCCTTGTAGTTCCACAAATAAGTCCTTTAATTTGCTACTAGTGTGGAATCTTTGGGCACTCAAAGAGGGTTTTCACTGAGGTACCTAAGGTATGTGGCTCCTACAGATGGTTAGGTCATTTGATAATGTTTTTCTATATATTTTCCACACAACGTAGCAGAACAAAATCATTAAAAACTACCAAAATTGTTGGGAAATCCAATGCTTCATGTACAAAGGGGTTCCAGATACAAGAATCCAAACTAATGCTTAATCAGATAGTTGGAGAGTCTCCAGAGAAAGAGGATACGAGTCTAGTGACTATGGGAGGTACAATAAATATAGATTCATCATTACTGAATTCTTTACTTGATATTGGTGCATTTCAATCATTCATTTCAAATCGTATTGTTACCATCCTAAATCTTCTTATGGATATTTTGTCTTATTTGATGGATATTATTACACCCCTTGGAATAAGAAGGGAGAAAGTCCTCCTGGGTCCCCCTTGTTCTTCCTACTTTTTAGATGTTTATATTTCTTTGATTTTTCTATCTCTTGACATGAAACCTCTTGAGGACATATTTTCAATGAATTGGATTATTTCAATTAAATCCTAGATTGATTGTTTCTTTAAATGAGTCACCTTAACTACAACATATAGGGTTTTATAAATATTTCAAGGATAATGGGACCTGAGGTTGAGTAGGGTTAGGCCTTCTTATCTGGAATTTGAGAATGTAATATTAGTGTTCTCTTTTGATCTGGAGTGAGAACCTTTGAGTGGTGATCTCACACCTGTTTTCCTCGAGTTTCTAGACGTTTTTCCTTATGAATTCTCTAGTATTTCACCTGTAAGTGAGGTAGTGTTTTCTATTGATTTAGTACTTGGTAATCAACCAGGGTCAATTCCTTGTTATCACATGGAACCAAATAAAATGAAAGAGAAGAAGACTCATTTGAATGATCTTCTAGAGAATGTCATTATATACCCGAGTGTATCAACTTGGGTGGTGCCATCTCTCTTTGCTATGAAATCTGATGGTTCACTTCACCTATGTGTTCATTATTGAAAAATAAACCTATTTATGATAAATTACAAGTATCTATTTCAATTGATTGAAAATATTCTTAATCATGTGAAATGGGGAAAGTTGTTCTTGAAGAATTATCTTCGATTTGGTTACCATCAGTTGAGGATAAAAGAATATGACATTTGGAAACCCACTATTTGAAGCAGGTATGACTATTATGATTACCTTGAAATTCTCTTATAGTCTTTATGGATTTTATAAGATATATTTTCCATGTTTATCTTGATTCCTTCATGGTAGTATTTGTGGATGACATCCTTTTTTACTCTAAATTTGAGGAGGATCGTGTGCATCATTTAAGTGTAGTTCTAGAATTGTTGAGAAATCACCAACATTATGAAAAGACTTCAAATTGTGATTTCATGATTTGGGAAGTGAAATTATTGGGACACGTGATGCTGGAACATTGTATTTTAGTTGGTCCTGAAAAGTTAAAGACTATTATAACATGGGAACAACTACATAATGTTTTTGAAATTCATAGCTTATTGGGTTTGGTTGGGTATTATCATAGGGTTTTAATTACTTATCACAGATGGATTCCCCAATGACTATAATAACTCATAAGGGAGTAAAGTTTTCAATGGGATTAAAGGTGTAGGATTTATTTTGTTGAGAAAAAACCTCATATCACTACTATTCCGGTGTTGACTATTCTAGAGGCCAATCAGGGTACATGGTATTCTGTGATGCATTGGGTTCAGGATTGGACTTCTTTATTATAGAGGGTGATCAAGAAGTTTCATATAGATCTCATTAGCTTTTTCCACACAAGAATATTTATTTAATTTATGACCTTGAACATGTATTTTTCATGCATGCACTGAAGATTTGGGGGAATTACCTTTATAGATTAAGGTTTAACATGTTTTTAGACCATAAGATCTTGAGTTGTATCTTCTATTAATAGGATTTGAATCTCTTCTAGAGAAATTGGTCTTAATACTTGTAATATTTAGAAATTAAAATCATTTATACCTTAAGGAATGTTAATTTTGTCGTAAATTCTTTGAGAAGAAAACTTTCATCCCATGCAATGAAAGAATCTTCTGAATATTCGAACATGACAACCCTCATTGTATAATAGAATATTAGAGTTTTGTGAACTATGGTTGATGTTGATTTTTCTGGAGTTCATTTCACATATGCACATATCAAATCGATTATTTATAAAATATAGTTCTATGATGAGTTCTACAGCATTAGAGACTCTCTTTATAGTGGGAAGATAGTTATTTAGTGGTCATTTTCATAAGAGGGAATTCTATGTTATCAGAATCACTTTTTTTTTGCACTATTAGTGGTATGGAAAGCTATTCTAGGGGATTTCCCTAATTCCCAATGGGAAGTCCACAAGGAGCCATGAATATATTCTATGAAATGTGACATAGATTCTAGTTGACCGGTATGAGATGAGGTATTTCTGAATATGTCTTTCTTGGTTATACATGCCAATAGGTCTAGGAAGATCACCAAACACCTTCATATTTTCTTTAGACACTTCCAGTATTTATTTGGAAGTGGGATGAGGTCTCTATGGACATAGTTGTTAGGGTTTTCATATAATCAAATAAAAAATAATGTGTCATGGGTTGTGATTGATAGGATAACCAAGCTGGTTTCCATTTTACCCACTCATGATACAATACGAGTTAAGGAGTTGGGAAATATCTATGTGAAAGAGATTGTTTGTATACATGGAGTTCCATCTACAATAGTCTCAGATAGGGATTTTTGGTTCACTTCTCGATTTTGGAGAGGCCTTCAAGTGGCCCTGAGGCCTGAGGTCCATTTGGGTATGACAATGAATCTACATTCTTATGGTCATATAGAAAGATCTATATAGATTCTTGAGGATATGCCTCATGCTTGTGTTCTTGACTTTGGTGGAGCTTGGGATGACCATTTGGGTCTTGTTGAGTTTTCTTATAACAATACTAACCATTATATGATAATATTTGATCCTTTGATGCATTTTATGGCTATCTATACATATTCCCATTATTTTGGCTAAAGATTAGTGAATGTTCTTTTGTTTTACCAATCTTGGTTCAAGAGATGAAAGAAAAGATTCAATTGAATCATCATAACATGTTGACGACAAAGTTCGAGTATAAGTTTTATGTTGATCATCATTGTAGACAATTGGAATTATTAGTTGGGGACCATATATTCTTTAATGTTTCACCTTATTTTATTCATTGATGGCTTGTGAGGTACGGGAAACATGATCCTCATTTTGTGGGACCTTTTGTGGTTGTTGAACACTTGAGGAAAGATTATTAATTTTTATGAACTTTCACTATATCTTATGATGATATATAATGTGTTCCATGAATCTCAGCTACAAAAGTATTTATCTGATCCATATCATGTTCTATGATGGAGTGATCTTGAGATTAAAAATGATTTATCATCGAATGAATGGCTTGTCAGGATAATTGATTTAGAAACCTAGGCAGTTCATTGGAGGAATATACCTTTGGTTTGAGTGAAATGGAAGAATTGATTTGATTTTCATGTGACATGGGAGCATGAGGGACTAATATGATAGTAGTGGACTCACCTTTTTTTTATATAAGATTGTTTAGAGGCATTTTAGGGATAGAATTTTCTTATGGTGGGTATGTTGTAACATCTTGTTACCTTTATTAAAGGTAAATTTTAAGTATTTTTGTTGTTTTACATTCTAATTGTCTGGATAGGGTTGAGGATGAATTATTTGGATACATATAATGGTGAAGTTAGAGATTTGTTGGATTTTCTGCATAAAACATGTTGGTTTTGCAGCCTGATGGGGATTTACATGCCCTGTAATGTGAATACATGATTTGTAAGTTATAAAATAATAATAAATATTTTTTTAACAAATGGAGATTGGATTTTTCTTGAGATTTTAGGATTTCTTAATTACCTAATATGTAATTGGGTTACACTTTATGTAAAGTTAGGATAGTTTTTTTAAAAGGAATATTTGCTGGGTTTTCCTTTCCTCCTCTCCAGATTTCTTTTCTCTTAATCCAAGTGCCTTTTATAGGTGATTTTGGGTCCCCCAATACCTTTAAAGTCATTTTAATTAGTGATTGATCATTGTTTTGATTACGGTGCAACTAATCGTGTAAGAATTCTCCCTGTATCTTCATCCTTTTCTCTTTCCTTTCTTATAGTTTGGTAGATCAGCTTTGGATTGATGGTTCTAAAAGGTTTTCTACTGAATCATTTTTCTAGGTTGAATTCCTAGATCTTATGCGATTTCAATCTTGTTAGAGAGTTCCATTGTGGTCTTTTTGTTTCTATGGAAAGGCATGTGGTTTTGTTATGATGACCAAATTATATTAACCATGAATTACTTTATTTAAATCCAATTTTTTTATTTATATTCAATTAATTGAAAATTTATTTCAATTGTATTATTAAAAACCCAATTCCATTTAATTGGGGGATTTTAATGTGAAACTTAATTTCTAGAATGATGTTGGGAAAACCCCCAATTCAATTTAATTGGGTTATGTTTGAGAAATTGATGGAAAATTATGGAATTAGAATGGTTGTATTTAAATTATGAACTTGACTTGTTAAAATTTATTTCAATTTTTGATTTAATAAAATGTCTTGAAATAGTTTTTTATAGAAACCCAATGGGTTAATCTCAGAAAAAGGGATTCATTCGATTAAAAATTCATTTTGGGGTTTAAATGGAAAATTGACACTTTTAGAAATACAGAATGCGATGAGTTTTATTTTAAAAAGATTTAAAATATATTACCCATAATTGATTGTCCTAGAGAAAATGAAATCCTAGGTAGTTAGTGAGTTATTGGGATTACACACTTTTGAAACTTTATAATTAAAATATGAACTATTTCAATAGGTCATATCCCCGAGGGGATGGTGAAGAGTCACATTTATCCACTATTAGAGGAATGTGTTTATAAAAATATTTCCATGATCACCTTTGTGTGTCTAAGGATTCTATATCCTTTAAATATCTTACCTTTTCGTAGATAACCAGGTTACTCACTTTTTTATATAGGAGATATAAATGTGTGCCAATGTATGTAAGATGTTTTATATTTTTAATGAATTTAATATAAAATATTTTTTATAAATTGTTTATAAATCCATTTGTTTAAAGTATTTCCATAACTTGAAAGGTAAACCATGAATTGTTTTAATTTTTCTCCAAACTTATATACCTATTTATTTGAACTTGAAAACTTTATTTTGTTAATTAAATGTTTTCATATTTTATTGAATACATTTTGAGACTCTTATGGGATTTTAGATCATACCCTACCTGTGCCTTCATGTGTCTATAGATTATCTCTTTCTAGGTTCGAGTAGGGTTAAGGCAACACTTGAAGGTGGTTCTATCTATTGTTATATGGACATAAAGAGCTGTGTCCTTTGGGACTTGTGCTATTCTGTTAGTTTTTTTGGTACTTTGTTATAGTACTTTGGTATTTTTATACATGTTTGATTTCTGGTAAACTTATCACTCTGGATTTTCTTTTGTATGCATAATGTCGTGTTATCTTGATTCCATAATGGTTGCAAAAAAATTCATTCCCACATACAGTTTTTATGATGTCAGGTGTTAGTCACCAATCTATGGAGACTTGAAACACCCTTCAGGACAAGTTAGGACCAGCTCAAATATCTGGTTACCATAGTTCTTAATCTAGTCCATGACTTGCTAGATTTTCTCTTCCTAATCCACATTTGAATTTCCAAAATATTTTATCTTAATTGGGAACTCAGTTTGTGTCATCTTCGGTGACCTTTGAAATACCAATTCTCTCATTCCAAACATATTTATTTTTAATATTTTTTAAAATGTGGTATTTCAATAAATGTATTTTGAAAATTAAAACCTTAGATATTGAGACCGATTTCAAAATTTTAAGGATGAAATTTTCTAATAGGCGGGAGAATGTAACTTCCCAATATTTTCAAAAGGGAGCACTAATTGTGAACCTCAATTGTGCAAGGCACCCAACACATAGAAGAGGCCACATAGTTTTTTTGAAACAATCTGAGTGAGGCAGTATGATTGTGAGAAATGTCCCAGACATTGAATAATTGATTTTTTCATGGATTGGACATGGTTATCCCAACCACATGATGAGACAATGCCAATGACATTTTGGGGCAGTGGCTAGAGCATGGACGGTAGGAGTTTTGTCCAATCATGCGACAAAACTGTGTGACCCCATTTTAAGGGGTGATTTTAATATTTATCCCATGAAATGTTTTTAAATGTTTTCTTATTTTATTTCTTCTCCTCTATCAGACATAACAAAATATTTTTTTCTCTAGATAGATCTCACCCACTTTATTTTATAGGATTATCAATAACTTATCTTTCAGGACTATATTTCCATCTTTATTAGTAATGTTTGATCCTCAACACTAAAATATATAATCCTATTATTTCCATACATAGTTTATCTTTCTATCTCTTGTGATATTTTGGTGTGATATACTATTCACTATTCTCTAGTCATTGTTACAATCTTCAATTTTCTTCTATTTTCTTCAAATTATTGGCTGATACTAGATGAGTGTTCATCTATAGACCTATGGTTGGTGGTCTAGGAATTTTCACTCAATTTTTTGGTGTTTTTAATTATTTTCTATTGTTTTGTATGTTTTAATATTCATGTGTTTCATGAAAATGTAATAAATCTATTCAATTAATTGTAACATGTTTAATTACTCCTTTTGACTTTATTTAATTGTTAGAGGATGATGATATAATTTATTTCAACCTCTTAAGGTTTTCTAAATAGAATTAACCTCTTTTATATAAATTTTTAATTGATCAAAAACTACTAAAGTGTTTGTCTTTACTTAGAATTGTAATTTTACATGATTTATTAATAAAATGTATTGATTAAATTAAATAAAAGTGGTCTTCAAGGCCATTCAATTTATTATATTTATAAATGTGAATAATATGAACTCTTCACCCTTGGTGATTTTTTTAATTAATTATTCATTCATAATGGAAAGTCATCATGTTTATTATTATTATTTCATGGTTATTGTATATTGAAGAATGGTTAAGGGACTTGTTGATCATGATGTTTCAAACTCACTTATGTTGGGTGATGATCATGATGTCTCCCACTAATATACTTTTATCTAGATGATGGGAATGACATTACATGTTCCATTAACTCAGGTGTTTGGAATGAAGACACACCCAAACACCTTTAGTGGAGGAAAATATGTCTTATATTCATATTATATTTTATGTCTTATACCCTTTTATGGATCCTATATCTCATTGGACTGGTTTTCTACATTTGAGTTATGCACCGGGTCCATCTAGAACCTATTATCCATGTATATGCCTATAAATTTCCTCACATATATAGTGAATTTACATGTATAATATATATATGATTACTTATATATATATCATATACTGATCATATGCATTTTTTTCTATTCTAAATCAGGTAGAGTCTTCCAGGATTCCTTTCTAAACATGAGTTGACTAGTACATATTTTCCATCATTTTTTTTATTAATTATACCTGAAATTGCTACGTTATGTACACTAGATGGATTATGTATGGACACCATTGGTAGTGGCCTACTAAGATTATCTAACACCCTACGTGGCCCCCCTTTTGTACTGGGGTAGAATTTATGACTTCCAGGGTGGATAAGAGAAAGCATCATGTCACATATTTTTGATATGTTTCTTTTTTGGCATGAAGCATGGTAGAAGAGGGCCAATTGTATGCATGTAATGCTAGTGGAACATTCTTTTTGTCTTTTTTACTTTTTCTATAGCGTGTTATATTTGTTCATCCCTAGTATCCTCTATATTCCATTTTTTATTATCTGTATACCTTGAAATAATTTTGTATATGAATCAGAGTATGGATTTTGATTATTACTGCTTGGATGTTCCCATTTATGCGGTTCTTATTTATAGATTTTATTTACACTATTTCATTGGTTATATAATATTCTTATGATATTATTTTTTTCTTTATTATTACCATTGTGACACTATGAGATGAGGATAAGTCTTCACACCATATAACCATAGACCCTCACTGATATTTGGATTCCTCTAGTGTATGGGGAGGTGCACATGAGGGCATGTAACCCACTGGCTAAGGGAACAATTATAGGGAGTCCTGGGTTCATACGTTACAATGTGGCATCAAAGAATTATTTTCCATATTTTTATACTGTTTGGGTATTAGATAGGTTACTAGGATTTAATGGAGTTTGGTAATGAGCTTGTACTTGGGAGTAGCTAACCCACATACAGGGCAAAACCCAAATTACACGTGATGGGTTATTGTTGTTTTTGGAATTCTCCAATTACAGTTGGTTTGGTTTCATTGTTGGGTGACACAAATTATTTGTGATGTTATTATTTTGGATGTTACTGGTATAAAATAATTCCTTTTCCTAGTAAAATTAGGAGTTAGCATCTCATGCAACATTATAGGGAAATTAGGACTCATATTCCATAAATTTGTCCATGCCACGTCTAATTTCAGTGTTCATATTATTTCTACAACTATTTTAGGGCCTTTATTATTATATAATGAAATGTTATATCAATTCATGCATAGATAGTATAATTGGATTAATTAATGTTTCATATCAAATCTAAATGGTGCATTCCCACACGGTTTTGTGAATACACATTAATTGGACTATTATACCATGTTGTGGATTCTGGACCTATTGGTTCCATGAACTAAAATAATGATATTTGATTGGATTACATGAATTCTAATGGCTATTTGAAATGAAATTACTTCTATAAATCCCAAATGCTAATTCATTCAATCAAATTATTGAATATGAAATGTTACACACTAATACCCAATGTGAAGGTCAGATTATAGGTAAATGATGTGGTGATTGAAATTTATAAGAAGTATGAATTTTATAAATAGGAAATAGTGATAAATTTAATTGGACCATGATACACACACACACACACACACACATATATATATACAAGAAAATAAAACTAAATGGGAACTAAAATTTTAAAATGAAATGATTATCGCAAAATAGGATTCCAGTTGCAAAAAAATGGTATTTTTGCCATTACCTTGTAACTGAGACTATATATACCATAACCTATGTCAAATGGTATGAGTCATAGATCCAAAACTGAAATTTTTAGTGGGTAGTTGTGGTGTCTAATAAATTCATAGAAACTATTATGTTTTTTTTCATAACACCTCTACCTTGATTTTGAAGAAGACATAAAGGTGTGATCTTTTAATTGGAAGGCAATGTATTTGTGATTAATGTTTATTATTACTTTTTCAACTTTTAAATTCTATTGTAAAGAATTAATTTTTAATTGTTGAGTCATAAAACCATGAAAAACATGATATCTATTCAAGGAGGGAAGTAACGACCATGCTCTATAAGAGGCGGTCCTTGAAACACTAGTGATACCACCTGTATTTCCACTTATGGAACTAGATTCTTTTCCTGGTTTGGGAACTGACTCTTAATTTTGAGAGGGTTTTTTCATGTGGTGTAGTCTATCCAAGGAGTTTCTTGACCATCTAGATCTATGTTATAGTTGACTCGAGATTTATGGTAGTAGCATCCTCCAACATTCTTGGGGGATGGTGGATCACCTACTGTTGAGTCATGTCTGAAGTCCATGATTTATATATTTGAGCATCTCGAGACACCTCTAGATAAGAAGGTAAATATTTAAACTCATAGGATATGTGGTTCTACCAATAGATAGTATGATGTCATTACTCATGAAAACTGACATTGAGAGATGATCTAGATAGATTTTCAAAATATTTTTTATGATTAATTTTTTCCACATACTCTAATAGGGGACCGAGCTAGAGAATTTCAAAACCTAAATTAGGGTTCTATGTATATAATTTAGTATTTCTGCATCATTAATGACATATAACATTTCAAAATGAATCAATTGGTTGATGAGATCATGATGGATGATATATACAAGGATAGGATGGTATACACCAGCTAATTGTATGCTAATATCTTACAATTGAATACTATTTTTGAGATAGTCAACCATGTATTCATTATTGAGTGGAATTTGAGGGAAGCTGATGTTGATATCCTAGGTGGTTCAATACCCAAAACTGTTAGAGGGTATTATAGAAAATGAATGCATCACATTGGTGTATCTCATGGAGGTAGAAGTGGTCATTAAACTCATACTAAGAGATTCAATATATGTCACCAGTTTGGGAAACTAGGACACATAAAATACCAAGGTATCTAAGACCCAATGGAATACAAATGTTGTAGTAGGATGATCCATTTATAATGTTCTGTTAGAAACTTAAACCAATGACAAACAATAGAGGTTTTACACCAAAGCCCACATTCCAAAGTGGGGTCTGTAGTATATCACTAGGAATGTAACTAGAATACCTTTGGATTCTCAGGTCAAGGTGGTGGTTGAGGTAGACAAAATTAGACTTTGGACATACAAAGTTTCTAGAGTTGGCCTACTCAGGGTAGTTTGGTTGTAGCCAAGGGTTTTGGTATGAACCTTTTATATGTAGTGAAATATATTTCAGAGGATCATAGTATCAAAACGTATACTATTTGAGGTACTATTATAGTATCCTATAATTTATTAACTTCTTTATTTAACATGGTAACACCATACTCTTTTATATCTATGGAAATTATGTAGAGTCTAACCCTTATAATAGAACACTTCGGCAGAGTCATGAAACTTAATGCCCCATTAGGTATCTCATCAGAGAGTGGTTTCCAATGTAATTATTTTCTTATTGAGATTGGATGTTATGTATTTATGTGATATAGTTTATTCATTTACATAACCATGTTTGATATACTTCTTGGGATAGAATGGTCAAATCCTTATCGATTCTATATTAGTTGTTATTGGAAAAGGGTGAAATTTACATCACCATAGGGAAATAGATATATAAAAAAGGGATAATGGAATGATAATGTATCTCATGAAATACCTGAGAAAAAGGGGATGGCCAGAGTGATAGTTCAGATTGTTTCTTCTTGGACAATCAGAGAATATGACCTATTGTTTCCCCATGCAGCATATTGTTTCTGGTTCATCTTCTATGATGACTTTTCTAGGATGCTTTTAGTGAGAGTGGTAGAATTAACCATTGATGTAGCTGTAGGAGAGGCCATAGTTTCCATTCCTATTTATAGGACAGCAACTACATAGCTTATAGATCTAATGATGTAGTTGTAATATCTTAAGACAAAGTGTTTTATATACCATAACACTTCTCCTTGGGGTTGACCAGTCATTTTTTCCATGAAAGAAGATGGTACTATCAAGATTTTCATATATTACAGACAGTTGAACTGGATTATAGTTAATAATCAATATCCATTTCCCCATATTGAAGACCACTTTGATGAAATCTTCAGAGACTAGGTTTTATTAATTATTTATTTGACGTTATACGATCATTTGGTGTGTATTAGATCTTCAGAAATACCTAGTATAACTTTTCAATGTAGGTATGATCTTTATGAGTATTATGCCGTTTGGTTTCATGAACTCACCTATTGTTTTAAATTTTATGATGAACCATGTTTTCCACCTATATCTAGATTTATTTGTGGTAATATTTGTGGATTAACTATTATTGTATTATTATAATCGATGTGACCAGGACAAATATCATGAGATCCTTATAAATAAACTACGAGATAACCACATTTATGAAAATATAACCAAATGTAACTTTTATATAGACTTTGTCCACATCATGGGTCATATCATCTTGGAGTCAAGACTATAAATATACCTAGAGAAGGTGCAAACAATAAATTCCTGAGAGAATCCCATGATCATCATTCATATATTGAGCTTCATAGCGAATATAGTGTATTAAAGATTCTTCATCAATGATTTATCATACTTAGAAGACCCTCTTATAGGATAGACTAAGAGGGTGTAAAACATTTATGGTCAGAATATTATGGAATAACCTTTTTGGAGTTGAATGGTATATTGAATTAATTATTGATCCTGATGCTTCTGGATCCAAGAATGAGCAATACAATTTTTTGTGAAACATCACATATCTGGATGGGGTAGTCCTAATGTATGATGAGTGAGTCACCCATTATGAGCCTCATTGGTTGAGCCCTAATGAGTAGAATTATGAAACACAAGACCTTAATCTAGATTCCATAGTTTATCATTTACACTGTTTGAGGCATTATTTTCTGTAGGAGCATTTTGTGGTATTCAATGATCATACAAGACTCAAGTTCATCTTTACACAATGTGAAATGAATCTCAAATAGTGTGGATAGGTTGAATACTTGAAATCCTTTGATTTTGAGCATAACCATATGCTTTGAAATGGAAAAATTATAGGTGATGCTCTAAGACAAAAAACTGAGATAAAAGCGGTTTAGGAGGCTAGTGGTGAGTGGAATTTTATTGAATTGTTTTATATGATGCAATTTTAGGTTCAAGTGGATCATGTTTAGACCATACTCACAACTTTAGTAGTGACCTCTACCATTCTTGAACAAGTAAGAATGGGAAAACTGTCTAATCCAAAGGACCTAGTCCTGTGGGAGAGTATCTAAGAAGGTGATTCAATGTTAGGTTGGACCATGGATACATATGAGACCTTATTCATACATTGATAATTCTAGGTCTCAAAATACATCCAAGTGGATCTGATACGAGAATATCATTCCTCAGTTTGGGTGGTATATCCCTATTTCACAAAGATGTATTGAGACTTAAATCAACTATATTGGTGTCCTAATATGAAATGGGAGATAGAAGTATTTTTTAATAAATTTTACACCTATTGGAAGGTGATGATGGAACATTAGTGATTGTCATGACATTTATATATGTTTTCCATTCTTAAGTGGAAATGGGATGCTGTCTCTATAGAAATAATGATAGGATTTCCCAGATCACCTCATGTAAATGATATAGTTTGGGTTATCATTGATCATGTAAGGAATGTTAAATACTTCTTATCTATTGGAATGAAATTTTAGGTAGATGAGATAGATAGATTATACATTAGGGATGTAGTACGTCTTCATGAAGATTCATGATCCATCATAAGTGAAAGGGATTCTTGTTTCATGTCATGTTCCTAGAATGGGTTACATAATGCCTTGGTTATATAGGTTATTATATTCATGAACTATCATCCTCATACATGAAAAAGATAGTGAGAATTATTTAGGTGTTATATTAGATGTTTCAATAATGATTCCTTGAATTTTAGGGATCTTGGGAGAAACAAATACCCCTAGTTGAGTCCACTTAAAATAATTTTTTTTTCACCTACCATTCAGATGAACCCTTATGAGGTCTTATATAGTAGGTCATGATTACCACCTCTGTGATTGTTAAAAGTAGGGGAGGCATCACTTCTTAGGATTGTCTCATTCAAGAGACTTCAGAGCATGTTTAACTGATTAGGAAATTCATGTTGATAGTATAGTCCAAACAACAATCTTATAACAATCAATACTAACGAACAAATGATTTAATGGTCGGGGAGAAACATTTATTACATGTTTTCCCAGTAATTCCATCAATAAATTCATATTTAGGATAAGCTCCCACATAGGTTTGTTGGAACCTTTTGAGGTTTTAGATCAAATTGACCTTATACATTTATAAATAGAACTTCTTTAGTGGAAACAGTGTATACATGACATCATTCTTGTGTCTCAGGTCCTCCGATATTATAATAACCCATATAATTTTTTATAGACTAATAATGTTGAGTTATATATTGTTTTCTTCCTTTGAGGAGTACCCCATGTGTATTGTGGATTGGAACACAATGGCTCTCTAAGAAAGTTATGTTCCTTTAGTATGGGTGCTATGAAAGTATGACTGAGTACAGAACAATACATGGGAGTGGAAAGCTAATATAAGATCCCAATGGCTGAAGATCAACTCATATGATCCCACATGACTCCTAGATGAACAACTTAGGGACATGTTTCTTTAAATAGGGGAGCTTATAATGGCCCATCTTCTCATAATGGTTTGGATCATTGTTTTTATGGTTCAAAATGTTTTTTTTCTCTTGGTAAACATTAAACATAGCCTATGGATAGTTTAAAGATTATATGGAGGTTGTTTGGAACCTAGAGATCTAGATAATGTTAAAAATAATGGGTTGAATGGTTATCACATGGTTAGTGCTCATCAAAACAATCAATCATGTGAGGAACCTAGTGCAATGAAGAGGCCACATAGTTTGTATTAAATCATGTGAATCAAAATGCATGAATGTGATAAATGTATTAGATATGAGATATGGTATTTTCACATGGTTGGAATATGGTTATTCAAATCATGAACCAAGCCCATGTGAAGGGGATTTTATGTTAGCGGCTGGAGCATGGTTGGTGCACAATTTTGACAATTGTGAGACCAAAACACGTGAACCCATTTTAAGGGGTGATTTTACTATTTATCCCCAAAAATGTTTTTAAACATTCTCCTATTTCATTATTATCCTCTTAAAGATAGAACACCCGTTTTCTACCCCAAGAGAGATCACACACCTCCATTTATAGGTTCATTAATAATTTCTCTATCCAGACTCTATTTTCATCATTGTCAGTCATGTTGGATCCCCAATGGTAAGCTCTCTAATCCTATTGATTAAATTCATAGTTTATCATTCCATATGCTTTTCAATTTTAGTGTGAGGTAATATTCCCTATTTTTAGGGAATTTATCCATTCATTCATTTTCTTATGCTCTTCTTCAAATCAAAAGATGATACAAGATGTGTGCCCATCCACTGACCTAAGGTAGGTGTTCTAGAAATTTTCCCTCAATTTTTTTTGTTTTTTTATATATTTTTAATTGTTTTGGACACCATATATTTCATCAAATTTCCTTAAAATGTGTTAAACATATTTAATTAATTGTACCATATTTAATTACACCATTAGACTATTGAATTGTTAGATGATTCTGACCCCACATATTTCCCCCCTAAGGGTGTGAAAAATTGAATTTCCCTTTTTAATATAAATATTTAATTGACCAAACATGTTATAGGTATTATTATTGACCTATAATTATAATTTACCATGCTTTATTTATCATATGGATTGATTAAATTAAAAATAAGGGGGTGGAATGGCCATTCCAAATGTTATAGTTATAAATGTTAATTATATGGACTATAAAACCCTAGTTAAATTGTGTTAATTGATTATTCATGCTTATTGGTAATTCCTTATATTTAATATTATTATTAGTAATACATTTTTTTGGGGTTTGAATAGTTATTAAAGGAATTATTAAGCTTTTTGTTCTACACATCCTTCTGTTGGGTGATGTTCATGAAATATCACACCATTATACTTTCACCTGGATGATTTGTATGATGCTCTATGTTCCTTTTCATCATGTTTCTGTCCTGATGGATCACCCTACAATCTCGAGTGGCATTCAATATGTCTCACATTCACAAGATATTCATGACTTATACTATTTTTTGAAGCATATAGTTCGTTAGTATAGTTAGGGACACTTGCGTTATTCTGTGGGTCCACCTTACACCTAGTATCTATATATATACCTATAAATGTCCTCACATATATAGTTCATATACATGGATACAATATATATATATATATGATTAATTATATATATGGTATACATATTAGACAAATTACAGCCTATGAAAATGCTTTTAGAGTCAGCTAGATGTCCTTCTGGAACCTGAGTCAACTTGTACTTATTTTCTCACATTATTTAATATTAATTATAACTTCACCGAGTGAAGCAATGCACAAAGGATGTATAATTTATAGACACCATTAGAGAAAGACTACAAAGTTTATCTCACACCCTGCTAGTGCTACCTTTTCTACACGAGTAGACCTTATGATTATAGTTGTGGATAAGGGAAAGCATCATGTCATGGATGATTGATATGTTTATATTTAGTCAGAATCATGGGAGCATAAGACATAGCTTTTTCTCGCGGTTCTAGTTGAGATGTATTTTTTTTCATTTTCTCTTTTTTATAGCATGTTTTATATGCTTATCCCTTGCATCCCCTATATTCCTTTATTCTATATCGACATTCCATGACGTAATTTTTTATGTGACTTGACATACGACTTATGATTATTAATTCATGGATTATCCCCTTTCCACTGTTCTTATTTATGGATAATGTTTTCACTCTGTTGTTAGTTTTTATATGATTTTATATTTCTTATTTATATATTATTATCATTATGACACTATGATTTGAGTGTATTGTATGCCCAACATACCAACATGGATGCTCACTATTAGTCTGTAGTCCCTAGTGTATGAGGAGACACACAAGACTTGAAGTTACAAACCAGTTTCGGGCATTGTTTTAGTGGATCTCAGATCAAGAATTTACATTATATAAGCTTAAATAGTACACATATGCAATCAAAATATACAAATATAGTATATGAGAGGTTATAAAAATCCAAAATATAGTGAATTTTTAGGTATAATAAGCCTAACATTTGATGAAGTTATTGGTAGGTTTCCTTGACATATTGTATTTTATGATTACGTGGGTACCAATATTCTATATTTTATTCCAATTATATTCTCTCACGAATCATTTTATATGATTCCATTAGGAATCATATCATAAAAAAAATCCATTATTTATTAAATAATATATTTTTATGTTCTTTGAAATGATATTTATGGTTTTCAAACACTAAGATCATTTTCTAATAACCTTATGATCTTGTTATGATTATGTGATCATTGATATCTCCCATGTTTACCATTGATGTGATTCTCAAATCAAATTTTTTTATTTTGTTTTATTTCCCCACGTTATGAAGAATTTTATCAAGTATGATATGTATAATAAGGGTTATATTTATGAATAATTATGTGGGAGATGATGTATATATTTTATGAACCAATTTTTTATGTTCCATGTTTCCAAAGGTATTATACCTAAAAATTATGGTGTAGATCATTATGTTATGTAATGAATATTATTATATTTATATATAATATATATTAATGAAATTAATGTGTCTTAATAGTTTTCTTCGCAAATTATGAACCCTCGGGTCATTAATAAGAGATCCAAATGAGGTTTTTCTATGTGAATGTAATTGTCTCCAATATTATCTATCTTTTCACTTCTTCTATTTTCATATTCATTAATTTAATAATAATTATAATATAATAAAACCAATATCCACCATATCTTGAAATTTTGTTATGTTTAATTCAAAACATATGTCTATCTACTCTCCATTAAATGGTAAACAGAACCATCGATCATGTGTACAATAGACTACTGCCTCAAAAACTAGGGTAGTTTATTTCCCAAAACCACCTCTCATTGGGATATATAATGATGTATTTATTATAATTCTATGATATTTGAGACATAATATTAGATATGAAATTATAATATCACATATACCTTCTTATTTTCTATTCAATGGTAATACGATATCATCGCTCATATGTAGGGCAGTATACCACCCCACTAAGTAATGTGATTCATTTTTTACTTATTCCTTACATAGATGGTAATAAGGATAAATTTAACGAAAATATGAGGTATATATGAAATAATAATGACTCTAGAATGGTGAAATATTTTTTATCTTCCTTTCATTCCATCTATCAAGAAAATAGAAACAACATTCTTATATATGTACAACCTACTATCTCCATGAATGGTTTGATCCATTTTCTATCTCTAACATTTATAGATTATAATATATATATATATATATATATAATGAAAATATATAATATTTATATCAGGATTAAAATTATTTATATTATTTAACACTGAACAATTTAAGAGTACTAAAACTACCAAACCTAACTGTTTAAGAAAAACAAAGCAATTATTACCCGAAACACAAATTTAACAAGGGCTTTTTAATAAATGGGTAAAAAAATAATATAAGTAAATAATATATTGTATGATATATATGAAATTTATTATATAATATATGTACAATAACTGTATATTTATTATAAAATAGGTTTTAACGTGCATGATTGAATTCAAGATATAAGGTATGGGATTTATAGTCTCTCTTTTATTTATCAATGACACATGTCATATTCACCAATAATTTCGTTTTTATGGTGTATTTACCTCTCCTTTAAACTTTTATATCATTAATATACTTATTATAATGTTATTTAAAAGTTCATTTGATGAATTTTGAATGGATATTATGATTATAATATTATTGAATTTACAAGGGTTTTATGATATAATCTCATTGTTTATCAATATTGCTTATGATTATAATTTTGATGATTAAATATTATGATTAATCTATCAAGAACATAAAATATTTTTTTCTCCTCTTGTTACTTGATGAAAATAAATTTTTTAATTCCCTTTTATGAAACCCATTTATTTTCATGGATCTTTTATATGATCAATGTTTTATGATCTTATGGAACACATATTTATAGTTTTCATTGAGGATAATGGTTAAATTATAACCAATGGTAGTGGTCACGTTATAACCACAGATAGTGGAAACATTATAACAAAGAATGGTGGTCACTTTATAATCATCGATAGGTGGGATCTATATATCACTCTAATTAATTATTTAATGATTAATATCTCATGAGATAAATAGGATTGGAATAGTGAGTGAACCTAGTTATTTATGGTAATTTTTCACTATAATAGTTTGGGGGGGGGGTGAAAAGTGACTAGTATGATGGATTGGAGAGTGAACCCATTCTACTATGATAGTTTTGGAAATCACCTCTAACTACTGAGGAAAAAAAAATATTTGAATATTTGTATGCCTAAAATATATGTATTATGAAAATTTTATGATTTCATTTCTCATATTCTCTAATTTCATTATGATTAAAATCTTATGAACATCCAATAATTATTATATGTCTCATTTTTATAATTAAGGTTATTATTTTAGAATGTGATTATCTTGTTCACATACCATTATTTCCATGTTTTGTTGATATATTCTTTACTTACACTTTTTGATTATATAATATCACCATTTTTTGATTCATTTCTTATGTATATGATGAAAGGTATTATGTATGATATATCTAGAAAGGGTGTTCAATATGATGAACTTAGTGGGAGATGTTTCAGTTTACCTATGACCTAGTTATTTATGTATTGACATTTCCAAATGAACTAGACCTATATGAGTATGGAATAGATATTTATGTTATGTAATGAATATTCATCTATTAAGATGCAATATATATGAATGAGGAGTTTGGGTATTAAAATATAGGTCATTTGATCATGATTTCCATTAAGGGTTACATGACTACATATCCAAGAATCATGATTATCATAGTCCATTATATAACACCAATGATGTTCCACATGAAGATACATTACCATGTGATCCTTACCTCATTACCAACCTCCTTTATTGTGTATTCCTTTTGAAATATTTGATTTCCCAAGGGAAATTTTCATCCAACCATAGATATCTATGGAGAATCATAATATCATCCTCGAATCACCCGAAAATATATATAACATTTCTCAGACAAAAATATTATTTTCCTTGTGAGTTTTTATGATTAATCATGGATCACATGATGGCATGCGAGAATTTTCATGGATTGTCAATCTTCTTGTCCATGGTGCATTAAAGAACTATCATGGAACATGAGATGACATGAAAACATTTTCATGGATAGCCCCACCACTTGTACTTGGTGCATCACATAATCACACATGGGTCACATGACATTTTCCTAAATTATCATGGATAACTACACTCTCTTGTTTGGATTCCCTAACTATACTATAGTATTCAGGTGTCTTCATCACATGATCAACCATGAATCACACAATGAAATATGAAACATTTAAGGCTCATCCTATTTTCATGTCCTAGAGTCCAAAGGGGAATCATATGAAGAAAAGAGAACATGTGATCATTATTACATTACCAGATTTCTTGATCACACAATCCTTTCATGGGACCAGATGGTCATGGTGACGATCAAAAGACATCAATGGGAGTCTCATAATAAGTTCTATATTATAGGAAGTTATGTATACCTTTTAAAATGAAATATTCTTAATTTTCTCTTGGTACATCATAGGATTTTTCCTGGGTTTTGTGATCAAATGTATCACTGTGGGTTACAGGATCACATATCCTTAGAGCTTGATCCCCATATAGACATGCTTTCTTTATTTCCTATTATAGAAAAAATGATAGTTGTTCTTTGGGTATTTCTTTTACTATAAATTTTCTAATTCTTCTTTAGTGGGTGTTAACAAATACCCCTCCCAAGAAGAAATGTCTAAAATAAAGACCAAGGACTTGGTTACAATGATGTAAATGACAACCTAAGTCACTTGGGCTTCCACCTATTGGTCATCCGGGTGACTCTTGGTCTTTTAAAGTCCATTATTATTCTATGAGATTCCATATATATAGGAGGGTGATGATATGAATACTTCATCATCAATCCAAACTTTAAGAGTTATTGACATTTTCATCTCACACGTGTAATCTCCGCAAGACTCCATCATGTCATCCCTTCAGGTGATCACTCCACATGGTCGATTAGTGTGATTACATCATGTGAATGAATGGTTTGGAAAAATCTCTTAACCAATGTATCAATTGATCACTGGAAACCTGATTAGACCATGTATCAGGCCATAATTAATAGTAATCATGGATTTGGGATTTTTTTATGTTATCCGTTTGATTTCATTGAATACTGTATGATTACAAAACCTTTTTTGGTTATACAATCTACATCACGCAGAATGTGTCACATGATCATGTGAATCAAAATGGTTCAAATGATTTCTTGACTCAGAGTAGTTAACATGATTCCAAGGATTTCTTTGACGTCATTCACTCCATTAGTTTTCACAACCCATTAATTAAAATCCCAACACATCATAGTAAAATACAAATATTCTTTTCTCCTAATTTATATCTATTCATGAAAGGAATCTATGTCATTAGTGGATCATTGGAAAGCTATGGAGGTTCGTGTAGACATCAACCAATAATTATTTTCCCTGTCTTATTAGAGAAAACTATATAGCTTGATGGGGACTATAATTTTGGAGAACCCTTTATTATATTTTCTACCTTTTAAGGATTTTACAATAGAATGATACAAATATATTTTAACCGCAATCAAGGGTTTTACCCCTCATCCTAGATTATTAATACTCATTAAATAATTAGAGTGGATTCCTCTCAAAAAGGTTACTTCATTTGTGATGATAAACACTCTAATGGGTATATTTATAAGTTTATGTTGACAGAACATAAAGGTGATCATCATGAGTTTGAGCTCAAAATACCTATGTATCAGTAAGTAACATGGAAAATTGTTTCTAATAAAATGTTTGAATGGATTCCTAGTTATAATATAAAATTTATAGGGAACTTCATGATGGAATAGGTTTGGCCTTTTTTGGGTGTGGTGTACCAAAATAGAATTTTCCACCATAATGAAACAAATCATACTATACTCTTATATATTTCTATCTAATACATGGTATATTAGAATCAATCTATTGGATGTTGAGAAAATATATTTCATTTAAAAAGAATGAGATAAGTATGAGAAGTTTCTTCCCTCACTGTCTGCTTTAGATGATGTAGATCAGACCCCCATTTTCAAGGAGTTGATCAATATGGACAAAAGACCCATATGAAGTACCTATTTCTTATGGAGGACATTCCATTAAAAAAATCCAAAAAATTATTTATTATGAGTACCATTTTTAAACCCTTAATAAAGAATCCTTAGGCCTTCCCATAAAGATAATCTCTTGGGGTGGATGGTTCCAACTATACTGTGTTGGAGGTAGGATTGTTCAATATATAGGAATGGGAGGATTTTTCTCGAGTGGACCAAACCATTAAATTGGGTGGATTTTTAGTTCTATACCTAAGTCGGTACACACTAAAATTCCAAAAAAAGGTGGATTTAGGTTACCAATTTTACGATGGTGGTGTCCATGGTTTGAGTAAGGCACATTGATTTGGATACTCCCCTGTTGGACAAACTATATCACATGTTGCTCTATATCTACATGGGAGACCCCTAGTAAGGAATATTAATCCCTTTATTGTTTTTTTGGCATGGATGGGGCCCACCTATGAAGATATGAGTATTTCATCACACAAAAAATCCTTGTTACCTAGTGTTGGAATTTGTTTCAAAGCATTAGTGGAGTCATAACCATTTCATTGATGAACTAGGAAATAAAGACAATCCTCAATCTCCTTGATCATTTAACTTATTACTACAAAAAAATTGGGCAAGTCAGGCACCTGCCTTTATCAGTTCTAACTGAAAAGTGCTGATAAAGGGGTGGGCCTTTATCAGCACAAATAAAAGTGTTGATAAATGTACCCTTTATCAGCTCTTTAATTATCCATTTATCAGTGCTTTTCTTAGCGCTGATAAAGGTTACATTTATCAGCGCTTTACTTCATATGAAATTGTTATATTTATATTCAAAAATAATGTTTATTGTATACATTAAATAAAAAAAACATGTTATAACTATATATATATAATAAAATAAATATATGATTAATAACAAATATATTTATTAGAATTATAAGATTTATTAATTCACTATATTTATTAGATTTATTAATTCATTATATTTAATATATATATTTATTATATTTGTTTACATTTAATTTATTTTTTTTAATTATAAATATATAATACTTTTTAATATATATGTATAATTAAATTTATTGAATATATATGTGTTTTCTAATGAATTGGGGTCAATGAGTATATCATGTGTATATGTTATGTGATCATTTATGTGCATGAATAATGTTCATTTATAGATTATAATTACATATCACGTTGTTGTGTTATTGATTTATAATTCATTATGTAACCCATATAATATATATGTTCTAAAAAATGTACACTTGTAATTAAAATTACATTTAAAAATATATATATATATATATTTAATTATATTTTCAATGATATTTATATAAATATACCTTTCAAATACATTTGTAATTATAATTACAATTAACTATATATAATTAATAAATTTATAATATTTTAAATATATATAATTAATATATTTATTTTATATATTTATATGATTATAAACAAAATAACTATATTTCTTATAATTTTATAAGTATAAGTAAAGATATATTTATTTAGAGTTATAATTAATAATAAATAAATATATTTATCATAAATATCATTTTAAATAAATATTTAATAATATAAAAAAAAAATAAATTTATACATTTATCAGTGCTTTTATTAGCGCTGATAAAGTATGCATTTATTAGTGCTAAAAAAGCGTTGATAAAGTGGGTCTTTATCAGCCCAAAAATGAAAAGCGCTGATAAATACATCCTTTATCAGCACTACAAAAGCTCTATTAATACCCTACAGTTATCAGTGCTTTTTACTAGTGCTGATAAAGGTCCCTGAGGGTTTTATAAATTCCATCAGGTCCTCCTCCTCCTCCCTGCACCCTATCAAGCTCTTGCAGAAGCCCTCCCCTGTGCCTCTGCTTCTACCGCTGCCTCCTCTCCATCGCTGCCTCCTTCTCCTCCTCCTCTGCCGCGACCACTGCCTCATTATCCTCCTCCGACGCCTACTTCTCCTCTTCCTCTTCTTTCCACGGCTCCTCCTCCCCGCACCCTATCAAGCTCTCGCTGAAGCCCTACCCTGTGCCTCCGCCACTGCCTCCTCTCTGCCGCTACCTCCTTCTCCTCCTCCTCTGCCATGGTTGCCGCCTCATTCTCCTTTTCTGGTGCCTACTTCTCCTCCTCCTCCTCTTTCTGCGGCTCCACCACCTCCTCCTCCACCACAGTTCCTCCTCCTCCTCCTCTGCCGCAGATCCTCCTCCTCCTCCACCTATGCCTCCTCCTCTTCCTCCTCTTCTGCCTAATCCGCTGCCTCCACTGCCTCTGCTGCCTCCGAGCTACCTCTGCTACCTCCGCTACCTCCACTGCCTCTTCTGCCTCGGCCTACGCTGCCTCTGCTGCCTCCACTATCAATGCCTCCTCCTCCTCCACTACCGGGTCCTCCTCTTTAAGGTGAGTAAAATTGAATTTTCATGAATTAATTATGTTTTCATTTATTGTCAATATTTAGATTAATTATGATTTGACATGATTCTTATGTGTGATGCTTGTGTGTGTGACACATGTATATGTGGTTGGTTACTTGTTTGATCTTGATTAGATCTCCCCACTATAGCCTTGTAATAGAAACTTGAATAGAGAGAGTATTTTTTGTTAAAGGTTATTACTAGATTAGGATTTCACTCCTTCTAGTGGCCCTTAGTATGGATCTTTTTCTGATTTTGGATACTACTCCATAGTTAGGATAGGTAGGGTATGAACCGTCTGTGTTGGTGAATTCATGTCATCAGGTGAGGCATGCCAACGGGATGAGACATATGTTTAGTATGTTCTATATTGTACAATGTATTGTACACTATTCTCATTGGGTTCGAAAAAACGACCTTAATAGGGTTTATACAAATTCCTTCCCACTACCCACTCTCTCTGGGTTGGGTCATATACCAATTTAAATATCACATCCTTTCTTATAACATAACAGTTCCACCACCTCTCACATTGGGTGTGATTCACATATCCTCTAATTCCACAACATAGTAACTACTCCCCTCTAACATATGATTGGTGTCACCATCACATCACATAAAAAACAATTTGAGGAGGGAATATCTATAGAGAACCTCACACAAAACTACTACAAACAAATAATAAGTGATCCACATTTCTATTTCTCACATCATATTATCATAAAAAATGATCTGAGGAGGGAATCACAATATCCAACCTATATCAAAAGTCAAAATGCACCATCAATAGGTGGATCCCATGGATGTCACACACCATTCCCCTTTGACCAATGCCTTCTCACTCAAAGTAGGGTCCTACCAACACCTTATCACTTAAATAAAAGCCATCCATCTTGTCTCATGTCACAAAACATATAAATATTAATTTAATGAGGGTGTCTAGATAGCCAACCTCTCATACAAGTGAAACCACATCATCAATAGGTGGACCCCATGGATTATCCTACTTCAAATAGGTGAAAGTCATATGAGATTCCAATATCTTAGTCGGTCTGACCATAAATGATAAAATTAAGCATCCATTTATCCTTGAATAATAATCTCCTTAAAACCATCTTGGTTATACCTGAAAATTATTCCCAACCTATTAATATTCTAATTCTGCCTATAAGGGAATCTACTTGGTTCTACAATACTAACCCATCTCTACTTATTTATAACAACACACACTCATCTCAACATGGTAATGTCACAACCCACATGCTATACTTGATCTAGGCCTCGATAGTCTAGTCTATATCATCTTCTAATTCCTACATTAAAACTAATTAAAACTAAATAATGACCATCCTAAGAAACTCACACTAAGAGACTTGTATACCCTATGTAAAGTCATCTAGACTATTACCATGACTCTCACTTCGGTACCATATCATATATCCCCTTGGAGATCTCTTAATCCAATTATAAGGATGAAATCCTCTATGTCACACTGCACCAATCCCTATATGGAATATCCTACTCATCACACACACCATGACTATGATATATCCTTAAGAGGGTGTTCCCCATCATATGTGAGATATAAAAATATATTAACCATCTTATTTAGGCCTAAGACTCTAATACCTACTCAAATATCCTTAGAAAACTTAACTAGGCTATACGAATCTCATACCAAACCCGATCCTCTCATAAACACAACTAGAAACCTCACTTCTGTGGAGACATAATCTATGGATGATCAAAAAATCACAAACATTCAATAGAACCCTCAATCTATATCTTGGTGGATAAAAAACACCCTATTTACTTAACTAGGTTTCTCTTGATTTTTATCCCTTTCACTAGAACACATATACTCATGCATGAATGCACAATTATGCATAAATTGGAACATGGTTTTGTATTATAGGGTCCAAATACCTCAAAAAATGGAGTAACCCCCTCACTAAGATCAACTCATCCTCATCCAAGACTATATATGCCTTATCTAATCTTGTACCAATGATTGAGACCCAATCTCAAGGCACAATTCCCAAATAATTAATTATAGAAACTTATAATTAATTATTCACCTTAATATAATTAGGAATAATCTTTTAAAAAATCACTGGGAAACACAACACCACCTAAACCACACAAAACACGGTGCGTTCATCATACGAGGATAACCTCTAGCCAATACAAACAAAATCTACATCATCTGAATTGATTTGAAGATGATATAGTGAAATCATCACCCAAATCCGAGTTAAAATCATCCCAAATCATACAGAAATAAAGGATAATAGTAATAGAGGAAGAATGAGGGAAGAACTCACTAACACACTATATAAAACTGCCAAGAACCACCCCTCATCAGGGGGGTATCCAAGAGAGGAAGAGAATGGATGAATCCCAAGAACCACCCAAGATTTTCTATTAATGAGCATACCCCCCACCATTTTTGATGTATCTACTTTTTTATCTAAATTATACTCATATTAATTCTCCCCTAACCTATATACCCATCCTTTGGATTTCAAATAGGATGAATATAAATAAAGAATGGATGAATTCCAATCAGTTGACAAAGGAGTATGAAGATGGCGTGAAAGAGTTTATCATGTTTGAAAAAGATCATGCATATAACCCTTCTCAAATATTTTTTTTCGTGTTTACGATATTGTTATTCAAAAAAATTAGTCCAGAGGAGTTGGAATAACACTTGATCTATCACGAAATAGATCAGAGTTATTCATGTTGGAATAAACACGGTGAAACAATGAATGTTGGTAGAGGCTGGGATAACACTGCATTTTATAGATCATCTGATACGATTACAAGCATGAACAATGAATATCATCGTATGGAGGATGTTATTACAGATGTGAATGATGATGAAGATCATATTGAGGAAATGACAAGGATTGTCAAAGATGAACTTCATGATTGACCAAAATTGTTTGAGAAGTTAAAAAGTTGTGCAAAGACGCCATTGTATACTGGTTGCACTAAATATATAGCACTGTCAGACGTACTGAAGCTGTATTATTTGAAAAAATACAATAGGTGGAGTGATGCCAGTTTTACAGAACTACTTGCTCTCCTAAATGACTTTCTACGAGAAGATAATGAGCTCCCGAGCCAAATATATGATACCAAATGAATGCTACGCTCGATGGGTATGATCTCTGAAAGAATACACGCCTGACTGAATGACTGTATACTGTTTCACAAGGACTAATAATCACTTAAAGAATTCCCAAAGTGTGGTGCTTCTCGATACAAGAATGATGAATCCAGTCCTACTAAAGTTTTATGGTACTTTCCAATAATTCCAAGGTTTAGGAGCCTCTATGGAAGTGAGGAGACTACATGACAATTGAGATGGCATGAAGATACAAGAATTAAATATGGGATAGAACGTCACCCAATAGACTCTCCTCAGTGTAAGAGAATTGATCATGAGTATCCTGAATTTGGAAACAAGTCGAGAAACCTTCATCTAGCATTATCTACAGATGGAGTGAATCCTTTTGGTTTTCAAAGAAACTGTCATAGTACATGGCCGGTTATGTTGGTAAATTATAACTTACCACTGTGGTTATGAATGAAACGAAAATACATCATGTTATCTATGATTATATCAGGACCAAAAAAACCGGGTAATGATATTGATGTTTATTTAGCTCTATTGATTGAAGATTTGAAATTATTGTGGGTGTCTAGTGTTACATTGTATGATGCTTACAAAAAGAAAGATTTCACTTTCAGAGCCATGTTATACGGGACGATAAATGACTTCCCTACTTATGGAAATTTGTCAGGATATAGCATTAAAGGAACTCAAGGGTGTCCTATTTGCGAAAAAGGTACAAAATAAATTAGGCTGAAACATTAAACAGAAACCATGTTTCTAGGACATCACAGATTTCTACCCCGATGACATAAGTACCGATCTTGGATGACATCATTCGATGGAAGTTCAGAAGAATGTACAACACCATCTCCACTAATAGGTGATCAATTGTTTTAGAAAGTTAAAAATGTGGACACTACTTTTGGTAAACTAGATTCGAAAAACCTTATGAAAATCGGTTGGAAAAAGAGATTAGTTTTTTTTTGAATTACCATACAGGAATTTTCTGTATGTCAGACATTTTGTTGATGTTATTCATGTAGATAAAAATGTATTTGATAGTGTCACCGACACGTTGCTAAATAAACCTGGCAAAACAAAAGATGGAATTAAGGCTAGGTTGGACATGGTTGAGATGGGAATACAAGAAGATTTGGCACCAGTGAAGGGTGAAAAATGAACATTTCTTCCTCCTGCTGCTTACACTCTTTCCAGGCAGGAGAGATATCTGTATTGAAAATTCTTGAAAGACATAATGGTTTCAAAGGGGTATTCGTCAAATATCAGGAACCTCGTGTCAATGAGCGATTAGAAGTTAAAAGGTCTGAAATCACATGACTGCTATGTTTTGATGCAAGATCTCATTCCTATTGCTTTACGTTGCATTTTTCCAAAGAATGTTTACCATTCATTAACGAAACTATGTTTCTTCTTCAAAGCTATATGCAGCAAATTTATAGACCCCGTTAAATTTCCAACTTTGGAAAGAGAAATTGCCATCATATTATGTGAATTAGAAATGTTCTTCCTGCCTTTATTTTTTGATATGATGGTTCATTTGATGGTCCACTTTTTCAGGGAGATTCAACTATGTGGTACTTTACATTACAGATGGATGTACCCCATTGAATGGTATATGAAGATTTTGAAATGGTATATCAAAAATCAGAGCCGTCCAGAGGGTTGTATTTTAGAGCTATATATTATTAAGGAAGCCGTTGAATTCTGTACCGAATACCTGTTTGGAGTGGAAAGCATTGGCCTACCGAAATCTCATCACACTGGGTGGCTTGAGGGTGAAGAATTTTCTGGAAGACAGGTTGTCACAATCAATATTATAGATCGGGAGCAGGCCCACCTTTATGTTTTTCATAACAGTTTTGACATTGAACCATATGTTTAAACCCACAAAGAAATTCTTAGGCATTTGAATCCATATAGGGATAAAAATGGATATTAAATACACATAATCGATAGTTTGTAGGATGGTTTCAGGACCATATTTTTAAAAAAGTCAGATGAAAATCCATTGTCAATTTCATAACAACTTCGATGGCTAGCCGGATGACCAAGTGTGTATGTATTATCTTACAATGCTTATGTAGTTAATGGTTATACATTTTATACTCATGAACATGATGAAGAAAATACCTTGCAGAATAGTGGGGTTACACTTGTGGATGATGCGATGCATGTTTCCGATGCTAAGGACAGAAATCCAATTTATGCAAATATGTCATACTTTGTCATCATCAAACAAATATGGGAGTTGTATTATATGGAATTACACGTTCTGATTTTTCACTGCAAGTGGGTTGATAACAGGAGTACTGTTAAAATAGATGAATTGGGATTTGTGAAAGTTGATTTTAGTAAGGAAGGGGAGAAAGATGAACCGTTTATAATGGAATCAAAGGCAGTGCAAGTATTTTATGTTCCAAATCCCTCAAACTGAAACTGGTAAATTTTTCTGTTATCTACCAAAACAACTGAAGGGTCAGATGAAAATTCAACGGTGGATGACCCTTTCATTGGGACTTTGCAATCATTTCACAGTGGTCCCAACGTAGATGATGTTTTTTATGTCATAGGAGACCACAATGAAGGGATATGGATAGTCGATAGAGGGGTCAAATCCTTTCAGCCTTAAAAAAGAGAGTTCAATAATCATGTTATTTTTTATTGTAATATAGATTATGTTAAAATTTTTTGTTATCTGTTCGCTGATGATTTTATGTGATCTAAATTAAATATTAAACCACTTCTGCAGATAATGAATTCTGCACCTGCTGATGCACCCAATCCCGAGACACAACAGGTTTCTCAACCTGTTGCAGTTAGTCCCACTGCTGAGGTACAATAGGTCTCTCAACCTATTGCAACTGGTCCCACTGCTGAGGTATAATATGTTTCTCAACCTGTTGCTGCTGGTCCCACTGCTGAGGTACAACAAGATTCTCAACCTATTGTTGCTGGTCCTAGTGCTGAAGTTAGAGCTTCGGAGGAACATAATGATGATGAAAAAACTGAGAAAATGGTAGGAAATAAAACCCCTGTGGCACAAAAAAAAACAACTGCGCCATAGTTTCACGGTTTTATCCAAAATCCTTAAGGCAAAAGGAAAAGGAATCAAATATGAGGTGGGATGAAATAAGCGAGGCCAGCATGTAAACCCCAACAAAACCATGTTTAGTAGCTACATTGGAATCATCACTTGGAAACACGTGCAGATTGATATAGAGTCATGGCACCATGTTTTCAGTGGGTTGAAAACATTAATGTGGGAACATATTAAAGTAACATTACGATATAATTTATTTAATTTATTAAAATAAAATAAAATAAAGTACTGAAATATTGACTAACTCTTCATAATCTCTTCCAGAGTGCATTTATAGTAGATGTCTCGCACAAAGAATATGTATTATGACTAGCAGGAAGGGTTCATAGAGGCTTTCTCACCATTTTAATGAAATTCCATCTGAAAGATGCTTAAAGGAAAACCAAGACGCAACCACCTCCTCTTTATGCACACTTGATATCCCAAGGAGTGTGGGATGCATTTTGCAACTGTCGTGCGGAGCAGACTTTTCAGGTACATTGTGTTTGGTAACACGTTGTTTAAAGTTGCTTGTATTCATCAAATTGATTGATATTTTTTTATTTATGAACAACAAATGAGTGCTGAATATAAAGAACGGGCAACAAAACCAGCGTACCTCTACCATAAAGTAAGGATGGGGTACGCTTTAATCGAAACACAATTGGTACGTATTTTAAATGTACTGTAATACTTTTATGTGACATAAAACAACACTGTAACCATGTTTCTATGTTTATATTCATATTGATGAATCAAAATCCCAAGCCACTTCCATCCCATGCCATGTGCTATGTAAGGAGGCTCATGTCAATAAAGAGGGAATATTGGTAGATGAAAACATACACAAAAAGTGTGGGAAACAGGTGTAAGTATGACATAATATAATTTTTTTTCATTAAATCACTATTATATAACTATGTTTCATTATTTTCCGATATTTTCTATTTGACATAGTCATAGGAATCAACAACACCCACACCGAATGCAGACATACTTTCAGCGGCCTTGAAAAAGCCAGAATAGTATGGCCGTGTCAGAGGTGCGGGTTTTAGTGTGACACCCCAGACATGCTTTCAGAAAAAACAAGAGGAACAAACTAAAGAAATGAATATGATGAGAGATAGACTAGATACCCTTGAAAACAATTTCCAAAGTCTAGGAGTGTTGCTAGAAACTTTGATGGGGGAGAGGTGAAGAGAAGAAACAGCTCAATAACAACCCGCGCAAGAAGATCCTGCCCCACCCCCACCAGCTTTGAGGCAAGCCATTCCCCTCAAAGTCCCGACTTAACTGAGGTAATAAATGTTCTAATATTTTTTTCTGTGAAATGTGAATCACATAAACATTGATACCTTTCTTGTAATGATATTCTACAGGGTGAAAATGACTGTGATTTATATCTGTCAACTGCCACCCATCACCTTGTAGTGAGGGATACGATGTTCAATATGTAGAATGACACACTACACTCCTGAACACTTCCAACCAGTCAAGTCAAAGTTTCGATTAACATAGATCATGAGCTGATCACCGAGCTACTAGTGCCAAATGACGATGAAAACATTCATACGGTGGAAAAATCATTTGGAACATTCGTTGCATGGCCATCGAATCTTGTAAAAAAACATGTTGACCAAGATTTATTAACTTCCAATTCATTTTTCAAGCATAATCTTTAACATTTAATTAGAAAAGTGTTGAACCAATTAATGTTATTACATAAGGACAAAAGGAAGGAGCTAAAATGAAAGAGAGGCTCAAAAGGATCAACCAACCAATCAAAACGATCTACTAAGAGCACCTTCACACCGCCCGTTCTATATCCACATTTAATTTCATTTCAAGCTCATGTGGATATGAAAATGAAAGGTGGAAATATTCACACAATTGTTTGTGAAAAAGATATGTACGGAGAGGAAACATTATATTTCGTTAGTGCTAACGCTGTAGTTGAAATCATCACATATGACTGGCGAGGCGCCTCGGTTTTAAATGTATACATAAGGTATGTTTTCATGATTTGATTTTACAGAAGATGATATACTATGATAATTATGGATAAATAGATTTCATATTTTTTTCAGGCATATATATGAAAAAAAATTGAAGGGATTTTCCCAAGAATACAAATTTGGACCCGTTAGTCCTCACACCATGTCTACACAACAAGAAGAAATAGATTCTGATTTTCAGGCTGAATTAATGTCATACCTGCTCAGAACATTTCATTGCAAAATTATGACTGAAAGGCTCTTTTTAATACAAATGTTGAAGGGGTAAAACTCTACATTTTAGTTATATCAATTATATTTTCATTTCAATCATTACTTATTCCTTTTAGTGTTTTTAGGCAGCATTGGATGCTCATTGCAGTCAATTTGGATACTCCAAAGATTTATTTTCTAGATTAACTGCATGGATATCCAACAAACTGACCACACATGAAGGCGATTTTCAATTTTTAATACACTAGACCCATCATTTTAGAACTAAATATCTAGTTATATGATTTATATTATCTTTTAATGAGGGTTCTGTTATGATAGGGTGGTGTATGAATATTGTCTAAAGGCTTGAATGAATCAAGGGCCTCAGGATGACAATGCTCATGAGTTCAGCAAATAGACAAGTATCATGGTATATATATTATATTTCACAATCCAAATACATATCAAAATAGATTACTTATTTTTCTTGATTTTTCTACAGTGTCCGAAACAAACAAATGGAAAGGACTTTATTTATTATTTTTATAAATTTATGAAAGAGATCATATTTCAGGAACGAACTAGAATCCTTGAAGAGGTATTTTTGAAAATAATTACGAGTTCATTTAATATAATTATTAATATTTTGTGTATTTATATTTTTCCAGTACTACTATGACTATCACAATATTCCTATTCACAAGATGATATAGATGTGTTTCGAAACGAATGGGTAGCATAACTGACGGACGAATGTAAACAAATAGGACAATGAAGGTGAATTCGTACTACTTATGTTATCTTTATATGATCATTGATATCTACCTTGTTTACACTTATTGAGAATCTATGATCACCCTTTCTTATGCTTCATATCCTTAGATTATGAAGAATGGTTTTAGAAATGATTTGAGTTTCTAGTAAAGAATAAATTAATGAGAGACTCTTATGAACTACTAACATATGGAATACCAAGAAAATGCATTCAAATTATTTTGATAATTTAGGAAAATGATACATGAGTCATTTGTGACATGTACGAATCAACTGCACCTCAATTCGATGCACTGTGTGACCGGTATTCCTAAAAGTGTCAGATATCAGTTTGAAATTGACATTAACTTTAGAAAACAATACAAGTGACATACGGAATTAAATCAAATGCATTTTGATTATTTTGATACTTTAGGAAAATGATCCATGAGTCATTTGTGACGTGGATGAATGAACCGAACCTCAATCATACACAAGGTGTGACCGGTATGGCTAAAAGTGTCTGATATCAGTTTCAAATTGACATTAACTTTAGAAATAAACACAAATGACATACGGAAAACTGAGAAAATGCGTTCGGATTTTTTTGTTACATTAGGACAATGATCTACGAGTCATTTTTGATGTGTACGAATCAACCACACCTCAATCTAATGCACTATGTGATCGTTATGGATAAAAGTGTCTGATATCAGTTTTAAATTGACATTAAGTTTAGAAAACAACACAAGTGACACACCGGATACTGAGAAAATGCATTCGGATTGTTTTTATAATTTAGTAAAATAATCCATGAGTCATTTGTGACGTGCAAGAATAAACCACACCTCAATACGACACACGATGTGACCGGTATTGCTAAATGTTTCTGATATCAGTTTGTAATTGACATTAACTTTAGAAAACAACACAAGTGACATACGGAATACCGAGCAAACACGTTCAGATTTTTTATATACTTTATTAAAATGATCCATGAGTCATTTGTGATGTCAACAAATCAAATTCACCTCAACTCGACACATGGTGTGACCGGTATGGCTAAAAGTGTCTGATATCAGTTTCAAATTGACATTAACTTTAGAAAACAACACAAGTGACATACGGAAAACCCAGAAAATGTGTTCAGATTGTTTTTATACATTATGAAAACTATCCATGAGTCATTTGTGACTTGTACAAATCAATCTAACCTCAATCCGATGCATGTTGTGACCGGTATGGCTAAAAGGGTATGATATCATTTTCAAATTCACATTAACTTTAGAAAACAACACAAGTGACTTACGAAAAATAGAGAAAATGCATTCAGATTGTTTTGGTACATTAGAAAAACGATCTATGAGTCATTTGTGATGTGTAAAAATCAATCACACCTAAATCTAATGCACAATGTGACCGTTATGGCTAAAAGTGTCTGATATCAGTTTGAAATTTACATTAACTTTAGAAAACAACACAAGTGACATATGGAATACTGATAAAATGCATTCAGATTTTTTTAGTACTTTAGGACAATGATATATGAGTCATTTGTGATGTGTACGAATTATCCACACCTTAATCTGATGCACGGTGTGACCAGTACGACTAAAAGTGACTGATATCATTTTCAAATTGACATTAACTTTAGAAAACAACACAAGTGTCATACAGAAAACCAAGAAAACATTATCATATTATTTTGATACTTTATGACAACGATCTAGGAGTCATTTTTGACGTGTAAGAATCAAACACACCTCAATCTGATGCATCGTGTGACCGGTATGGCTAAAAGTGTCTGATATCAGTTTCAAATTGACATTAACTTTAGAAAACAACACAAGTTACATACGGAAAACTGATAAAACACATTCAAATTGTTTTGATACTTTAGAAAAATGATCCATGAGTCATTTTTGACCTGTAAGAATCAACCGCACCTCAATCCGACGCATGGTGTGACCGATATAGCTAAAAGTGTCTGATATCCGTTTCAATTTGACATTAACTTTAGAAAACAACACAAGTGACATTCGGAATACCAAGCAAATGAGGTTGGATTGTTTTTATACATTAGGAAAACAATCCATGAGTCATATTTAATTTGTACGAATCAACCAAACCTAAATCCTATGCACGGTGTGACCTGTATGTCTAAAAGTGTCTGATATCAGTTTCAAATTGACATTAACTTTAGAAAACAACACAAGTGACATATGGAAAACTGATAAAACACATTTGGATTGTTTTGATACTTTAAGAAAATGATCCATGAGTCATTTGTTACGTGTACGAATCAACCAAATCTCAATTCGACACACGGTGTGACCGGTATGGCTAAAAGTGTCTGATATCAGTCTGAAATTGACATTAACTTTAGAAAACAACACAAGTGACATATGGAATACCAAGAAAACACATTCAGATTGTTTTGATACATTAGTAAAATGATCCATTAGTCATTTTTGATGTGTACAAATCAACCAAACCTCAATCCGATGCACGGTGTGACCAGTATGGATAAAAGTGTCTGATATCAGTTTCAAATTGATTTTAACTTTAGAAAACACCACAAGTGACATACGAAAAACCAAGAAAATGCACTTGGATTGTTTTGATACTTTAGTAAAAAGATCCATGAGTCATTTGTGACGTGTACGAATCAACTGAACCTCAATCCGATGCACAGTGTGACCAGTATGGCGAAAAGTGTCTGATATCAGTTTGAAATTGACATTAACTTTAGAAAACAAAAAAAGTGACATATGGAAAACCGAGAAAACGCGTTCGGATTGTTTTTATAATTTAGGAAAATGATCCATGAGTTATTTGCGATGTGTAAGAATAAAAAACACCTCAATTCGATGCTTGGTGTTACTGGTATGGATAAAAGTGTCTGATATCAGTTTTAAACTGACATTAACTTTAGAAAACAACACAAGTGACATACGGAATACCGAGAAAACGCGTTCAGATTGTTTTGATAATTTAGGACAATGATCCATGAGTCATTTGTGATGTGTACGAATAAACCACACCTCAATCCGACGCATGGTGTGACCATTATGGATAAAAGTGTCTGATATCAGTTTCAAATTGGCATTAAATATAGAAAACAACACAAGTGACATACAACAAACCAAGAAAACACATTCAAATTGTTTTGATACTTAAGGAAAACGATCCATGAGTCATTTTTGATGTGTAAGAATAAACCTCACCTCAATCTGATGCACAATGTGACCGATATGGCTAAAAAAGTATGATATCAGTTTCAAATTGACATTAACTTTAGAAAACAACACAAGTGATATACTGAAAACCGAGAAAACAAGTTTGGATTGCTTTGATACTTTAGGAAAATGATCCATGAGTCATTTTTGAGGTTTACGAATCACCCACACCTCAATATAATGCATGGTGTGACAGGCATGGCTAAATGTGTCTGATAACAGTTTCAAATTGACATTAACTTTAGAAAACAACCCATATGACATACGACAAACAGAGAAAACACGTTTGGATTGTTTTGATACTTTAGGAAAACGATCCCTGAGTCATTTTTGATGTTTATGAATCAATCGCAGCTCAATCCGATGCATAGTGTGATCAGTAATACTTTTCATTAGATAAATAATCAAAATTTGTTAAATGAGATAAATCATCAAAAAACATAGTGATTTTACATTATTCCCTTTCATTGTAATCAAAATGAAAACATTTGAGTTTATCATTTCAATATTTTAGTTTCAAATTTATATATTAATGTATTATATTATATTAATGTTTTAATTTATTTTATTATTGTATTACTAACATAATATTTGTTTTCTTATATAGGTTTTTTTTTTTGAGTTCAGATGCTTTGTTCGAAAACAAATACCTTGGACGACAATTTTTTAGAGGGGATCACTTATATCAGAGGATGAAAGATTAATGTTTATAACTATTTTTGGATAATTGTAATAGTAACCATGTAAAAAATTGTTTGAAATGTATATAGCAGTGTGTTTTTTTGTATTCATGATGTTAGGTAAATGTATATAGCATTGTTTGTCAAAATATTGTGTGCACTGTGTCATATTTCTGTTCTTGGTTTGTGTGCAGGTGCTATTTTGTTCAGGTGTGCATGTGCTGGTTGTATAGGTGCAGGGGAAGAAGCCTTTATCAGTGCTTTTTTGAGGGCTAATAAATGATTCCTTTAACAGTGCTAAAAGTTCCCTAATAAAGGGCCCCATTATCACTGCTAAAAAAGCGCTAATAAAGGGGTCCTTTATCATCACTTTTTTTAGGGCTGATAAAGGTGGAATTTATTATCGCTTTTTAGGGTGCTGATAAAGGGGACCCCCCCCTTATCTATGTGGACATTAACAGTTCATTTCTAGTGCTTCTAATGTTGGTTTTTAGCACTGATAAAAGGCCATGTTGTAGATGTATGAAATATGAATCACCCACTAGTTTTGTAACTTCCAATGGTAAGGGTAGCCTATATTATCAAAGCTATATTATTTCCATTCACAAGGGTGTTCTATCCACTCAAATTCACATCATGACCCTCTTTGATTGGTATTCAACTTTTCAATTTGGTTAGTTGTTTCAGTGTTTTCAAATGAGATTCCCCAATCCTCCATATGTTCATTCGGAAATCCACCCAATGGAGGTTCTTAATTTTGGATGATGTTTTCAAGTGAGGATACTAAGACCCATGTAAAATTTACTATTATTGGTATGGATGTTAGACTCTCTAAATCCATTGGTCATGCATGGATTTGTTTAAACCTGATTGAGAACCTGGTCATATCAGTGACAAAGTCCACAAGGTTCCCACTAATAATCAAAAATGAAACTTATACAAGTATGAATAATAATCCTTCAAAAAGAATAAATATATATGTGTAGATACACCAAAATAAGGTGAAGCTTATAGAGTTGGAACCACTTCCAAAAAAGTGCATGCTCATACATCAATGTCGAGCATTGTTCCTGTAGGCGAAGCCCTAACCATGATTCCATTTCCCATATGTGTTAATAATGTGATTGTTGGGTTAAATAAAACTTACATACTAATAACTCAATGGTGATGTATTAATATGAGTTTCATGTATAGGGTTATTCAAATATTATAGGTCACAGGGGAATCTCCTTCAAATATTATCCCGTTAAGTTTAATAATTTCATCCAGGACCTTGATGTGGAAATTTAAAGTGTGAAGGTCCAAATAAGTTATTCATAATGAGAATTTAAAAATATATTTCTCAAAAAAATGGTGGATTCCAACACCCAGAGATTTTTTAAAATATTAATTTTCCATGAAAATTTTATATGTTCAATATCGTGACTTACATGAAATACCAAGTTTCGACGAATCGTGATACACTAATAAAAAACTATGATTTAATGTTATAGTTATCTTCTAAAAATTAGATTAGTGGGTATGAATAAGAATAAATAAATTATGAAAAATTTATGGTTTACATATTTATAAATTGAATTCATTTGTTATGAATTAATTATAAAAGCAAAAATACAATTAAAATAATGGGGATTATTTTTTTAAAAACCATTTCTATATGTGAAAGTTATGTTTATAATAATAAAAAAATAGATCACTATTGGTGAATAATTTTAAATAAAATTATATATTATATATTGATGAAAATATTTAAAATTTCATCTAATATATTTTATTTGTTTTGTATAAGAGTAAATGAACTATTATGAATAAAATATATTTTTTATAAAAATAGGTTTCCATATTGTACTTCATAACTATTTTAATGTTCAATTTTTCAACTTATTGAAATTGAATCCTGAAAATGGGATTCCATATTTTTAATCTAAATGATTGTTAAATAGTTTCATTTTATATTTGGTCAATAGGATTATTTATCATTGTAAATTTTTTATCACCTCTGTAAGGGTAAAACGAGAAAATTAGTGTTAAAACATTGTGATAGGCCCTTAAAATTTATCTAACACTTGAATTTAACTTATTTTATGATTTTATTTTATCCATTTCTATCAATATATCAAATTGAAGGAAACTAGGAATCTTATTTGTTTTAATATGACATTTACATTAATTTATGAAAAGTATAAGGAATATCCTAATGTGTTCAAATATGGGAAAATAAAATTTCGAAGAAATGTTAATTGTTTTTTGAGTATAATGAATTTTTTTTCATTATTTTAATTTATTTATAATTTTAATTTGTTATATAATTACCTAAAATGATAACGTAACACCAACACGATATTTCTTAAATTAATATAAATATAAAATAAATGATTTTAAAAATATTGTATGTAATATAATTTGTGTGAGTTATAGGGTTACCTTTTTTTGGAGACATATGGAATGCTAGGGATGTGTTAATGTATTATTATCAAATTCAATCATTATATTTGTGTCCTTAGAATTTTGTTTATCTTATGATATATGGTCAATTAATGGTTAATTTTTTCATTTATATAAAAATTATTAACCCTTAATATTGTAATAGTTTTTACTGTTGTTAAGGTCAAAAATGATTAATGTAGGGTTCAATAAATAATGATAATGTCTAAAATGACATCAAAATATGTCTAAAATTAATATTATATTGTTATATAGACTGTAGTATCATTAAATTTTAATTAATGTTCATTTAGAATCATTTAAATTAATTATTACATTATTTTATTTTAATATTTTATGAAATTCCAAGTGTTTCATATCCCTCCCCCATAGACGGTCACCCGTATTTTCTCCCCAATACAACACTTTTCATCTTTTAACTCTCCCAAACCATGGTAAATTATTTTTTACACTTCCCTATACATTTTAAAGAGGTTCTGGTCTCCCCAAAATTCCAACCCAGGGACCATTAAGATTATATCAATTGGTATTCTTTAAAACATGTGGTAATTTCCATAACCAGTAACTTTCTTATTACTTATTATTTTACCTCCTATAAATCTATGTTTTTTAAAACTAAACAATAAATTTTTTATAATTTATATAAATATATTTTACTTTGATTATTAAAGAACCATTACTCGCCTTCTTTTCCATCAAATGGGAAGTGAAAGTATTGCTCGTGCATACGTACAACTTACCATCTCCACATAGTAATTTAATTAATTTTCCATCACTATTATTAATAGATATTAATTTACATGGTTACAATATTACTATATGATATTTACTATATAATTATACTTAGTTTATTATAATATCATATATACCATCTTTACTTCTAAATTTTTGGAAAATGGTAAAGCCACTCGTGTGTACATGTGGACTACCAACTCCATGAAGTGATGTGATTTGTTCTTCATTTAATTTTTTTACATAGATAATAATATTAAAGTTTTTGGTGTTTTTATATGATTAATATGTTATTTTAATCATCCAATAAAGTTTATTTATTATATACTATTACTTTTTTCCATCTATCGGAAAGTGAAAAATGCATTCACACGAACGTACGACCTACCGTATCCATAAATAGTGTTATTCATTATTCAGTATCTTGCTTTTATAGATTAATATAAATATATTTGTATTGAATATATATTATAATTATATAATGATTAATATTATATATGATGTATCAAAGGTAAATGTATATGGACTAAGTCTGTCGAACCAAAACATGCATAAAATAAATTAGTTATTACCCAGAACTGTGATTTTATGAGATGATTATTAACAAATAAGTGATAAGATTCCATAAGAAAAAAATACATGGTACAACATATATGATCATTTTTAGGTAACACGTGTATAATAATTGTTATTTATTATACAATTTGTTCCAACATGTATGATGAAAGATGACACTTGAGGTAATGAATTTATTTTCAAATCCTACTCTTAATTAGGATTGTTTATGCTTGAATTTACTTTGTGGAAATTTCATATTCTTTATTTTATATATCCATTTAATTTCACTTATCTTCTATTTATTTATTTATAATACATTTATTCCATTCATTTTACTAACTTTATGAGCTCAAAATACCAAAAGAATACTATCATGGAGAACCGATAATGTTTTATTATTCGTTTGAAAATATTTTTTTCCATGTCTTGGTTTTCTCTAAAATTATTCCAAATATGTTTTACTATTATAATTTGATATTTTAATGAAAATTTTACCCATTTTTTTACTTTATATAATAAATATTTAAATAAATCAACCAGTAATATTCTTAATGAGTTACTTTTTTACTTTTTATACAAAACTATGAAATAAATGTTTTATTTTTAACTAATACAACATGAAAACTATTTAAAAATTTCATAAACACTAAATTATTTGAATATTCATGTAAAATTTACCATTATTATTTTAAAATAAATTTACTCCTATAATATTTTTGAAAAAAAATTATTTTAAATAATATATTTCAAAATAGAGTAGTTATATTCTTAAAGAAATATTCTTGTGGTTATTTTAATGATTATTTTATCTATAATATCATCCAATGATATTAATTATGTTTTATTAGAGATATTATCCATTTATACCATCCTTATTACAAATTTGGATGATTTTATTATTATAATTATGAGATTTTTATGAACCCCATTTATTTTCCAAGGGTTATATTATGATGAATTTATGAAATGTCTATGAAACCCATTTTCATTTCTCTAGTTATGATATGATGAAAAGATGAATATATTTTGATCTTTTCAAGCACATATGTTTGATTTTAATTTTGTGACATGTGGGGATAAAATTATATGACCCTCTAATAAATTGTGTACAATATTATATATCATAAGATAATTATGGGAAACAAGTTGATGTGCTTAATCAGATATGGGATACAAGTCGATGTGCTTGATCCACTATAATAAAAAAGTTTATGATGCTTGATCCATTATTTTATAATGGTTTCAATATTTTATCTTCAAAAATGAAATTTTTTCTATACTTATGATGGATCTACAAATTTATGACATGAAATTATGGTTATTTATTGATTTATAAACATTTCTCACTCTCATGGTACATGTATTTTAAAATGATAATGTTTTATTCCATGAATATTGATTAAAATACATGATAGATTGGATATGAACATTTTAATTTATATTCATTATATTATACCATTATTTTTACCTTATCCTTACATATAATCATTTATTGATATATCCCTCTTTTCCCCTTATAGAGCATCTTATATAACAATTTATTATGTTTCCTTTTCCATGATTATAATTAATAGTATAATTAGGGTATGTCTTTAAATAGTACTAAATACGAATATAACTATGAAAAATTGATAATTTATTTCATGAAATAAGAAGATTGTGTATCTATTATCTAATTAAATAAAACCATTATGGTTCTCCACCATGTAATTTCAAATTACATAAATATTCATATAAAAGGATAAAATATTTATGTATGAAATGTATGGGTCACTATAGTTAGTTTAAGTGTGATTTGATTAATCAATCATTAGATATTAGAATCTGAAAACAATTTTCAAAATATAGGGGGATAATGATAATTATATATTAAAATTATAATTATTTATTAAATAAGAGATTATGTAGTTTTTCTTGAAATACAGCCCAATCTGAATAATAATAGTATTTGTGTTTTCAGAATGGATGCATCTTAGTGTTACTTACCAAAAAAGGGTTAGTTGAGAATATCTAAAACATCATTCTATTGTACGGTGATTTTCTATTAATTTGAACTAAATTTTAAAGTCATGGTTGATAATATAGGGTTAATTCCAATTTTATTTAAAATCCATTTTTACGGATTGTAATATATGTAACCATGAATGACCTAGGATAAACTTAAGTTTTAATTGTTTGAAATGAAGGTTCCACAAATTAGAAAACCAAAAAACTATTTTCATGATTTATTACTATAATTAATGCTTGTTAATATTAATATTAACCAATTTGGTTTTAACGGGGGATTAAAGATATGATGATAAACTATAGGTGGTTACAGGTACATTAAAATAGTGAAAATTTTCATTTGATCATAGTTATATGAATTCCATTATATAAAGAAATGTATTTGGGAATTTTAATTCATATCCGCAATTCTTATATGTTTAATTAGTCGTAATATCCCTAACAATATGATGATTTAATATCAATTTTATAGTTTCCAATATGATTAATGTTTTTGGGAATGTGATTTCTAGAAATATTTTTACTGTTTATTTAGTTTAATTTGATGTACTTCTAGGAATATATTATGTTTCTATATACAAAACCCATATAAATTTATATTGAAGGTAAATGATATTTCATATTACAAAAAAAATTGATCATTTATCGGTGCAAGGATGAATATGAACATCCAATAGAATTTGAATTTATTTTTTAGGAATTAATTCGTATCCATAAAGTATATTTATCTAAAATGGTTGGGATAACTCAACATGAAAGATATGGCAATTTTTTTGTATAATTTTCATTCATATCTATAATAATTATTTTTTCTTCCTATAATCCATGAATTTTAGTTTTCAATAGAACTCATAGCTGGTGCTACAAACATTTTATATACACCTTATATAATCTAATAAAATAAGTTTTACTAATTAAATAGGAAAAACCAATAGAATATTGAAAACATATTTATTGGTACATGTTCATAAACTTGGGGTGATAAATATATTTTTTATAATAAGAAATATGTATCCTTGTGACCCATAAATGATATTTGAGAATATAAATGGACAACTATAATGAAAATGTATCGTTTACCTCATATTAATGATTTTTTTGATCATGTATGAGGAGATAGAAAATTTTCCACGATTGATTATCTATCTAGTTTATATAAGTTTAGGTTCAAAATCGATAACATACCCATAAAAACCTTCTATATGAGGCATAAAATATATGAATTTAGAGTGATTCTATTAGGTCGTAAAAATTCCTCTACTATTATTATGGATTTACTGAATAGTGTCCTTCAATATTACCTAGACCATTTTATGGTAGTATTTATAGATTTTATTATAATTTATTCAATTATAATGTAAGTGAATATTATTAACTTGATAATTTTAATAAATACATTGATGAAGGATAATTTCAATGTAACATTTACCAAGTGTGAATTTTGGATTCAAAAAGATTCATTCATGGATCATATAATATCATGTAATCATATTTTGGTGGTTCCATAAAAGATGAATTTTATTGAGATATTTCAACGAAAAATCATAGTTACTGAGATATTTATTTTTAATTGTTTGGATGGATATTATAAATTAATTTTTGAGAATTTCTCACATATCTCTAATATAATCACTAAGCTGCATCTGAATTGAGACAATGACTTTTTGATAAAAGAATTTGAGTAAAATTTCAAGGAAGTAAAGATAAGGTTATTCAAGAAACATATTATTACATTATCATATAACAGAGAAATTTTAGTAATATATATCGATGTATTGATGAAGGGAATGTTATATTTTCTCACACAAAATGATAATGTTATAGCTTATGCCTCATGATACTTAGTGGATCATGAGAAAAAAATTCTCCACTCATGATTTTGAGTTCTAAAATACATTTTTTCATTAATGATATATAGAAATTTTCATTTTGGATTGTTTTATATATACTGATCAATGTTTTTTAATTTATATATTCACTCAAAATGAGTTGAATATGAACTTGAGAATATGGTTAAAGTTTATTACATATTTCGACTACTCAGTACATTACCAACTTGGGAAGGTGAACAAGGCGGCATATTCTCTATGTTGAAAGTATCACACTATCTTATTTTTTAATTGGTTTAAAAAAGATACCATATTTTTGGTTTTATAAAGGAATTGTCTTGAAATATTGAAGGGGAGAAATATAATATTTCTGAAATGATTGATAAACCATCTATCCAAGTGATAATTGAAGAGGTAAAAAAAGATTATGTTTAACTATAAAAGAATGTTAGAGAAGATCCTATGTTCAATAGTTATTGTGATGGAATGATATGGTTTCAGAATCCTGTATTTTTCCTGTAAATATTAAACTTGAAGAAGGAGGTATTGGACGAAGGTTACTATTCATCATTATCTATTCTTCTCGGATGTATGAAGATGTATAGAGACCTGAAAGAGTATTTCTAGTTGGACAATATGAAGAGATATACAACCGAGTATGTCTCATGGTCCTTGGTATGTAAAAAATTTAACGTTGAATGAAAAAATTATAAGATAATGTTATAACAATTACTAAAAATAGAATATACATGGGGAAATACCAACATAGACTTTTTATTGGACTCCCCAAACATCTAAAGTACATAATTCTATTTGGTTTGTATTTGATCACCTTAAAAAGAAATCACACTTCATTATTATATGATCATATTTTCCCGTGATATTCTTTATAAAATATATATTAAAGTTGTGGTAATGTTTCATAGAGTACCACAATCTATTACATATGATTGGGATCCAAGGTTTACATCAATGTTCTGGTGAACCGCTTACTATGTATATCGAGTAAGAGTTCAGTATGGAACATCATCCTTAGATAGATGGTAATTCTAAGTCGACCTTTAAAACCCTAGAGGTTTTGTTGAGTTCTTATTATTTGTATTTAAAAAAGAGGTTGGGATCAATAACTTCTTTTATACATGTTTTTTGAAAAAAATATCTTCCATTTAAGCATTAATATGGCTCGTTATGAATCCCTCTATGGAAAGTTGTTTTATAAACCAACACGATCGATTGATGTTGGGGAAATAAAGTGAGAAGGATTAGATTTTGTTGAGGAAATAGTAGTGAAATTTCAAGACATTCGGTAGCACATCAAGGGAGCTCAGAGTTTATAGAAAAGTTATGCTGAAAACTATCAGAAATATATAGAGTTTGAAGCTGGTGAAATGGTATTTTTTAGAATTTATATATGGATAATGTTTTGAGATTCAGAATTAAAGGAAACGTAATCCCTATTTATATGGTGGCCTTAGAGATTCCTCATCGATTAGGGATGGTAGTATAATAGTAAGTGCTTCCATTAAACCTCTCAGTAGTTCTTGATGTATTCCATGTATGTACCATGAGGAAGTACATATTTGTTCCATCACATATAATAATATCATAGGTTGTACAAATATATAATGATAATTATTATGCATAAAAACTAGTATAAAATTTGTATCACAGAGATAAATTTTAATTAAATAGTTTGTTCAAAATATATTTAATTTCTTTTATAGATTTGGTTATACACGACACTAAGTTTAAAAGAACCATGATATAATTTTAAAATATAATTATATAATGTGATTGTTATATCCTATATATTGGATTAGTGGGTATGTTTAGAATTAACTAAATTAAGAAAACTTAGGTTTTTCATTTTTATAAAATGAATTATATGGTTATCAATTAATTTTAAATTAATATAAAAACAAATTGATAACAAAGGTGATGTTTTTCTAAAAACTATTTTTATGTATGCAATATTTTTCTATATAAATTAATTAAATTGATATATATTGGTGAATTATTATAATTAATTTTATATATTATATATCCAATCAAAGTTTTTTACATTTATCACATTTTTATCTAGGAATGGTATATGAATAAATCATCTGTTATGTGTAAAAATATATATATTATGAAAAGTGGTTTTTAACGAGTTCTTTCACACATATTATAAAATTTATTGCTTTAATAAATAGAAATTCAATTGTGAAAAATGGATTCCTTATTTTCAATGAAATGGATCAATTTTTAAAATAGTTCACTTTTATTTGGGGTCAATTTGAATAGTAATCATAGTAAATTTTTATCACCTCAATAAAGGTAAAATTGGTAAAATAGGGTAAAAACATTGGGATAAGGACTCAAAATTTATAGAATACATTAACTTATACTATTGGATGAGTAGATTTTGATCATTTACTTACAATTTGAGAATATATTTCTAATTGGTTCCATATATCTTTTAATATGAAATTTATATTAATTTTAGAAAATAAAAATACAAAATGTCACTCTCTTACTTTAAAATATTTATTATTTGTAAATATTGGGAAAATAATGATGTGAATGAAAATTAATTTTTTTGAGTATAATGAAATTATTTGAATGATGTAATTTTATTTCTAATTTTTAGTAATTAGATAATGAAATTAAATGATTACACAACACTGAAACAATACTTATTCAATTCATAAAATAAAATAAAATAAATGATACTAAGTAATATTATTTTACTGAGTAATAATAGTATAAAGTAATTTTTATAAAAATTACATATTATATATTTTTGAAAATATTACATTAGAATCCATCATTTATTGGGGTTTTTAATGTCAAATTAAATGAGTAGTTCCAAAATTAGCATTAATGATATTTTATAATAAATAATAATTTGTTAAATAATTTAAAATTATTAAAAATATTTTCATTAGAAAATTGAATGGAATATTGTTGAAACTATCATACATGGTTCAATTATGATTCATTTATCAAATTATGTAAAAATTATCACCCCTTTAAGATTGAAATAGTTGTTATTACGGTTAAGGCTATAATTGATTAATGATGAGGTTAATAAAAATGATGGGGAATAAAATGAAATAAAAAAAATGTAAATTTAATTTGATGACCTTAGTTTTACCCTAAACTATTTTTATTGTATTTAATTTCAACTTAGATTCATTTTTATTATTTATTAATTCATATATTTTAATCTTTTAAAAAATTCCAAGTGTGTCCTCTCCCTCCATTATAAAATGGAACCCATCATTTAACTTATTTACACTGTTTTGAGACTTCTATATTAACCAAAACTAGTAAAATTATATTATAAAATTATATATCAATTTTCAATAGGTTATATTCTCCCAAAAAGACCAACACTATGGTCCATAATAAATTATTTAAATGAGATCTTTCAATGAAGATGTAATCACATTAACCAGTCACTTTCAATCTTACTTCTTCTTTAACCTCCACTGAATATATAGTATTTATCATAAAATAAAAAATTAATTAACATAAATATAGTTTACTTTTATTATTATTATGAAACCACATTTATTCAAAGGGGAAGTGATGTTATCCCTCTGGTGTATGTACGACTTACTATCTCCACACATCGATATAATTCATTTTCAATCACCATTTTTCAAGGATGGATATTATTTTGAGTTTAATTTTTATATATTACTTTTAGGACATAATTATTATTTTGGAATTATAATTACATATCTAATTATAACCTTCAAATTTATTGTAAAATGATAATGTCACTCATACGTAAGTGTAGAGTACCACCTCCCCAAAGCAATGTCATTTGTTCTGATTTGTATTTTACTTGGAAATTAATAATGAAGGATTTGAAGAATATATATGATATATTTTATATAATAATTAATTTTTAAATCTGAAATATATTTCTCTATTTTCATCCATCTAAAGGTTAAAACAACATTTCAGAGTATGTAGGACCTATCGTCTCCACGAATGATGCAATTCATTTTTCAATATCAACTTTTTTTGGATTAATATTAATATATATATAATGAATATATATGATATTTAAATAATTATTAAAATTATTTATGTTTTGTAACCATTATAAATTTAAAATTACTGAGACTTCCATATCACAATTGGCATAAAAATGAAGTAGTTATCACCCAGAATAGTAAACTTAATATCAATTTTTTAATAAAAGAGTGATAATATGTCAGAAGTAAATGATTAATGGAATTACTGATATTATAATTATTCTATATTTAACTTATAATAAATATAAATTTATTATAAATTTGGTTTGAATGTGTCTGAAGGAATATGATACTTTAGGTGACAGATTTATGTTTCAAATCTTATTTTTAACAGGGATTAATTATGCATGAATTTCTATTTAAGAAATTTTAGATCCTTATATAATAAATCCAATTAATTTATCTTCAAATAACTTAATTTCAGGATAATACACATTTTCATTTAATTTTACTTACTACAGTTTCTAAATATTTTGAAAGAATGATTTTAAAGAAAACTGGCTATGTTTCACAATTTAGTCCAAATTTATTTTTATTCCCCATCCATGTTTTCTAAAAAATATATTTAATTTTTTAAAATTATCCTATGATTGATAAAATTAATTTGTATCCATTTTTTAATTTCTAAAAAAATTTCTCAATGGAATATTCCTATCATTTTTTAAACGATGTAAATTTTGATTGTTTTACAAAAGTGTGAATGGAATGTTTTATTTTTAGCATATATGGAATGAAAATAATTATCCTCTATCGTGACTACTTAAATATTTTAATCTTCCGTTAAAATTATCCATTTTTAATTTCTGTGAATTTTTTTTGATAATATTTTGTAAATTTTTATATTTCAAATAATTGATTTTAAAATAAAAATTGTATTTCCCTTTAGAAAAATTCTAGTGATTTTCTTAAATAAAATATAATATATGACAAAATAAATTAATGTGAATTATGTTTTACAAATATATATTCCAATAATACCATATATATATTCTTTATTTGGATAGTTTATGACTAAAAATTATGAGAATATTATGAAAAACATTTATTTTCCATGGGTTTTGAAATGATGAATTTATTAAATGTCTATAAAACACATTTTATTTGAACAAGTTATGATATTTTGATAAGATTAATGTTTTATAAAATTCTGGGAAAAAATTTAATGGTTTTAATTATATGAATGGTGTTATTGGAATTATATATTCCTCTAATTCATTGGGAATCTTATTATATCTCATGATATTTTTATGGGAAACAAGTCGATGTGCTTGATATGCTATAGGAAATAGGTGGATATGATTTATCAACAATGGAAAACTAGTGTTGATGACTAATAAATTATGGTATCATGGTATCAATAGTTAAATTTGACTAATGAAATGGTTTCTATATTTATGATGGTTCCAATATTTTATGAAAAAAAATATTTTTCATGATTTATTTATGATGATTTCTTACCCTTATGATAAATTAAGTTTGAAATGATAATGTTTTATGCCATTAATCATGTTTATGATCCATGATATGTTAGATATCTACATTACATATTATTTCAATGATCTCACAACATTATCCTAACCTTATAATTCCACAATATTGTCGATTGATATCTCCCATTTTTACCCTTATATATTATATGATATTATGCATTCTTATGTTTCTTTTCCCCCAATTATGATGGATTGATTACATAGGTATGTCATTGAGGAGTACTAAATGGGAAGATATTTTTTAGAGATGTTGGAGATCATAAAATAAATTAGAAGATTGTATATATAGTATCAAAATACACTAATCCTTTACTTTACTTGGAGGTGTTTTTGTGAAATTTAATGTATATTCATGTAAAAATATGTCATGTTTATGTATGAAAGGTTTTGATTATCATATTGTTGGATGGGGGACCAAACCGACTCTAGGAAAGAGGTAAAAATAACTGTTATGTCACCCTTATATTCTATAACTTTTACCAAAATTGTGCTATTATTTCTTTATAACCCCATGTATTATAGGAAATTTGAGAGATCTGGTCACACCTTATATCCACTATATATTCTCTTAGGGGCATGAAAAATGAGGATGACTCAAATGATTTACATGATTTCAAGGATGATGTCTCGCATGGTATAATGGAATTGTTGTGGAAGGAGGATACTAATACCTAGGTGACACCATCTACACCTTTATTGGTTCCATATACAAAGTATATGGTTTTATCCCGGTAAAATATACATCATTAGAAATTACATGGAAGATGATGTGTGTCAATTCATCAAAATATTCTTACCTATAATCACTATGTAAGTGTTATTCTCGATTGATTCATATCATTTTCTTTCTTTTTGGTATATATTAGTAACCTCTTTATATCTTCTTAAATGGATAGACCTTCGATGAGTCTACTTAGAAGTATAATAATTTAAACTAAATAATAAATCCATGACTTATACCCATCCAGGGAAACCATTGACATTGGATATGGTCCATAGAGAGAAAGTGACAACTAGGGTTCAAGAAATATTATATTGGGTCTGTAATACTAATGTATTAACACTACTCCCCTTTGAGCTGACATGGGTGTGTGAACTCTTGGAATAGGATGATTTAGGCAACAATTCAACCTCTGAGTTGGCTATGATGGAGGCATCACTGGGTGAGGGTAAACACTTCTTGGGAAACTAAACACATCATCCAACCTATATCATTTTGATTAATGATTCTTTGTTACCACATCTCCTCAAGGTGGTGCTAGAACTATACTGGAATAAATAATGTCAGTGATTCCACTCAGTCATTCGAAAAGAGAAAGTGTTTCCAAGACTCCTAAAAGTAGAATTCGGGTGACCAATGTTGCAGGTGATATAGAAAAAGGACGTAATCATTAAGAACGTATCACAATAATTTATTGTTTGTAATAATTTTAATACTTATCTACTGATGAACTATCTCTAGTACCCATTATCATAGTATCTACACCTCTGATCTTTGATATATTGGATCTTTATACTTTGTTATTCCCACTGACTTGGTCGACTATCAAAAAAGTCAACTCAACACTAAGACAATCAAGGGATGTGAGTATGATCTATTCACATAGATAATTATCCTTGCAATATGACTTTGTTCTTGGAATATGTTTATTCTAAGGCTTGATACGTGAAATCTTTCATCAATAGTAGTGGAAACATGCGTGGGAGGAAATATGGAGTATAATTAATGATGGAACCTTAGAATATCTAAAGGATTTATTAGTCCACCCCAAATATTTTCCACAACTATTGACTATGGGGGATAAAAATATTGTTCTCTTCATGATTGGGTAAGGGAAATGTTTTCCCTATTAGAGTTTAAGAGGGAAACTGAGCTAAGGTTATTTAAAACGAAGTTATTATCTTTATCAAAATAACATTGAAATAAAGAGTTGAAGTAGGATTTCTATATTGAAATAGAAATAATATCTCATAAAAAATCAATTCTAGAAGGATTATATCGATGGGATCCCCCAAGATAGGTATGGATTATAATTTATTCTTAAATCCGTGGATAAAACAATGGTATAATAATAAGGTGTTGTTAATATTGTAGGTAAGCCCAAACATGATGTTGTTTCTATAAAAGAGGAATTGTGATAGGCCATAGTTATATAAATAGAGGCTATAAATCAATTACACCAATACATATATTCTCAGAGTAAAATTTGGTGGATTTAATAGAGTCCTTTGAATATATGTGGTGATATACTCGTACATTTAAGAACATCTTTTTATTTAAGGTATTAAGTAAGACACTATAGGATGTGTATATTTTTGTTTTTTGTTTTAATATATCAATGAAATAGATTTTTTAACTAATTTTTCTATATTAAATCCTATAATCCTCTCATAATGTGCATGATATATTGATTGCATAATATAAAAACAATTACAAGACGTATCATGAAATTAAAAATGTGAAATAAAATGATTGAATCCAAATATACTTATCCTGATAATGTATCATGGATAAAAATTAGTATGAAAAACATTATTGATGTGTTGGGGTCATCCATTTTGAAATAATTTAATTCAAATAAATTGCTAGAGGTTGATGTTCCCTATGGGGAGAGAGAGAGAGATAGTTCTCTAACTTACTCCTAGAATAGGTCCTTGTAAGCGTAGTTTGCTTTTTTATGACCAAAGTATAACAACCTTGATCTTTATTATACACTTGAGAATGATTTGTTATATAAAATATTCACTTGGTACAACATAGGGGATAAATATCTATAGTGTCTTTGGGGCTTAGGAACATTACATAATGACATAAAACATGAAACACAACATCTTTATTAAAAACTTCCTCTACATGACCACTACATTCCCTCGTACTTAGCTTTTCATGGGATAAACTGAGGAATTGCATAAAAAGGGGTGAGATATAAAGCTAAATTAGTGATTAAAGAAGGAATAACATTAATAATACCATAAATGTTAAGAAATATTCCTATAAATGTATCATAAGATAAACATGAACACAAAGGCATGATATAACATGATTAACATAACATGGAAATGTGGAAACAACATTTAACATGATATTAGCATGAGCCAAGGATCATTAAACATTGAGAATGAGTAAAAACTCATTGTAATTTAATTATCATGAGTAAACCATCACATCACTTGATGTATCATGATACTAATCTTTACCCAATTCATTGGAGCGCTATCCGGGCACACTCTTCTTAATCATTACATTTCAAGCATAAATGTGCCACATGGTTCATACAACATGGATTCATTAAAAATTAAAATTTATTACACAAATAAGAGGTGTGTAATACCTACATGAAACTATATAATCAGAATGTAAGTGTTCATAAATTTGAATACCCTTGATAAAGAAATGAGCATGGTATTCACTACACAACTTCTTTGGATTGGAAAATCACGGTGCAATTTCGACAGCATAACAGCGTGACATAAGAATTCATAAAAATGGTTAATGTGAGAGAAATGAGTTTCTCTTCATATTTAAATGTAATTTGTAGTAAGGTGGTCATATAGATTCATGTACCAACATAAGTAATGTAATTTATATTCATAATACAAAAGAATTGCTTGAATGTAAATGAGAAGAGAGAAATTCCTTATGGAATTTCGACATGGTAACAGGTGTACATGGGAGGCTTTAATGAGAGATAAAGGGGTCTCTCATCCTTCAAAAATAAAAAGGAAAGTATGGGGGAGCTCAAAAGTCATACCAAATATATTTTTAATTGTAAAAAATGGTATAATAACATAATGAAATTTGGAAAAAAATGAGAAAGGATGAAATCCCTTACTTGGATGTGTGATCCCAAAGGCCTGGGAGAGGATGGAGAGAGGATTCTTGGGAGCTGAGGGAGCCTTGGGAGGATTATATATAGATAAGGGCAGAGTTTGGTCGAGCTCTAGGGGTTTTTATTGAAGAGGATGTGGGATCTTGGGTGGGTTTATATAGGAAAGGAGAGGGAATTCTTTATTATTTATGTTTTGGATAACACACATTAAACTAATCAAAACCACAAACCAACCCATGGTTTTTACACATGGTTTTTTCCAAAGAGGAGTGGAAATATTTATTTTATATGTAAAATTTCTTAAATTCGTAAAATATTGGGCTTTCTTATGTGGTAGTGAGTCACACTCTCAAGGAAATCATTTTAAAATGATAAACTGTTATTTAAGACTTTGAGGGTCCACTAAGGCTTTGTTAAATAAATCAAACAAACCTAAAATCACATTATTTTAATGGAAAAACATATTTTGGAAAAACATACCATTTATAGTATTTTATTAAATCACTATTGGGTCATTATTACGTCATAAAACACATTATATAATTAAATGGTATTTAATTTTTTCAAAAAATTTGACTATCTCAGAAAATTATGAAAAATTCACCTTTCTCTAATTTAAAAATCTTGATTAAAAAAATAATATTCATTTTATCTATATAATTTTATAAATATATTAATTTTAAATTTTAAAATAAAATTGAAATTTATCAAAAAATCATGGGTTTTGACAAAAAATGACTTTCAATCCCTAATAAAAATTACAATTGTATTTATAAAAAATATGTGATAATTTATATTTAATAAATATAAATTTATTAATAATATTTTATTAAATATTATTTAATTAAAAATTAAATTTATTCATTAAAATAGATTTATTAACTGAATATTAACTAAAAAAATACTATTTGTGCTTGGAAATGTTTTTACAAAGTAACAGTAATAAAATGAATGTATATTATTTATTATAGAAAAAAATAATGAACATAATCATAGTGATATGTTGTTGTTACAAAACCCCTTATAACACCCACATAAGACATAAGGGTAAGCGGTGCGATGGTGACAGACTCTTAGGATGACTCAGATAACATCGCTCGGGTGGTAATCTCTAACAACTTACACTTCTCACAAAGGTGGTTCCATTCAAGCTTAAAGTTGTGAAGCTCAGATTGGGATTGGTCAAGATTGAAGCCCAATGACACAACCATTACAAGCTCCGTAAAATGGGGTTTGTATAGAGCAATTCTACTGGATTAGGCCATCTGTAACACCCCGAGATTTTATGATAAGTATTAATTTTAATTTATTTGATGTCATGTGTTTTATGCTACACCAAGATTATCTTGTGCTATATGCAACACCGTATTAGCTTGCAGTATACGCAACACAATTGTTGGATCGTGTTACACACAATTGCAAGTCCATTTGATAGAAGTTATTCTTTGCAACATTGAGTGTATATATATATATATACAATGTATAAATGAAATATGGTTGGATTTTGTTATACGCAACAACAAAGAAGTCTGGCACTACACGTAACCCTGACTTGACTTTCATTACACGCAATCGCGACCTTCCTCGATAGCGTGTCTTGTACGCAATACTGGGTATCACTAAACAACAATATATGGTTATAATATTATCACGAACTAGCCGTTATTAATATAATTAACCACATTTTAAATTTTATAACATTATTATTCATCTTATAAATTTTCTATAATATTTTATGTGAACAAAATAAATTTTTCAGGTAAAATTAGTATTTTTAAAAAAATGCAGTTTTGCCGCCTTTTGATGGCGCACCCACTTTAAATCTAGTTTTTGACATGTTTATAAGTTCAATTTTACAAAATAAAATTATTCTTCAGAATAAGGATATAAAAGTTTACCTTGGATAAAATTTTCATGTTATTCTGATAACTTTCATATTTTAATGAATAGTAAAAACACACTATATTTTAATTAAAAAAAACATTTTTCATCGTAATAATTTATGTGGTTAAATTATAAAATTGAATGGTATTAAAGTATAAATAGAATATATTTTTACAATTTAATATAATGTCTGTCATTAGCATTGATTTTACTTTGAATTCGTAGTTTAAATCAATTCAATCTTTTGTAATGTTTTAAACAAAAACCAGTTTTCTTTCAACAAGGGGATTAATTTTAATTTAATTTCTAAAACTTATGTGTATTGAATTTGGAAAAATGGATTCTATATTTGGAATCAGTGGGTCCAAATTATATTAATAGACTATGTTTTATTTTTGGCCATTATGAATAGTAACTACGGTAAATTTTATTTACCGTAATTAAAGGTAAATCGGGAAATTAAGGGTAAATATAAGACTATAAAATTACCCTAACACCTACCAAAATACTATTTAATGACTAAAAGTAGACCCATATCACCTAAGGGTCGGATTATAATCATTTAATTGACATTTTCAATGAAAATGACTTAATTATTATTAAAACCAAAGAGAGTGACAACATGTCACTCTCTTAAATCTTATAAGTATATTAATTTTAATTTAGTGATAAACTTTTTGAAACTTTGAACATGAATATTCTCCATAAATCTAATGAAATTATCTACATCTTATGAATTTATTTATAATTTTTAGGTATTAAATAATTATCATTAATTTTGACACAATAGGGATGCAGAAATTATTTATTTAGTGAAAAATCAATAATATAGTTTTTATTGAAATATTAATACATATCAAAAGGCCCAAAAATCTGAAAAAAACTTATTATTAGTGTATATATAAACCCTAATCATCCACTGGCCGAATCTTTGACCATTTGGATTCTTATTAAGATGATTATGACACTTATATTATTTTATTTTAAATGATGCCAAAGTTGTCACCTTCATAATTTAATAAATATAACAATTTAAATATTGTGATTTTAAGATGATAAATTCAATTAAAAGTATTATTGTGAAAGTTAATATATTTATATTCATCATATGATTTTTTTAATTTTTATGCAATAAATATGTATTTTAAATAATTATACAAAATATTTTAGTAATTATTTTATTAAGAGATAAACCAAATAAATGGTTTTAAAAATAATAAAATAAATATTATATGAATTATTTAATGTTCTATAATAATTTTATAGATAAATATGACCTTTTATGAATCTATTAAATCTTGTATTTTGAACATATATTCTCTATATATTTTATTTAAATTCAAATAAATGAATAGTGTCAAAATTGACACTATTGTTATGTTATGAAAATAACATATTATAATTTTTTTTAAATCACAAAAATATTTAAAAATTATAAATTTAAATTTATATGGTCAAACATGTTATAAAGTATCCAATTATGGAAAATTAACAACAAATAAGTAATTATTTGTTATAATTTAAAATTTATAATTTTATTACCACAAATAAAATTAAATAGATTAAATAAGGATAAATCAAAATGATAAGGTTTAAAATAAAATCAAAACATGTCTAAATTTGATTGGTTTATGAGATTACAACCCTATATCATCTAATATTTTAATATGAGTTATTTTTGGAGGTTTTTAAGTGGGGTTAGATTTATTATAAATTAATATTTTTTAGATTTCCAAAGGTGCCCCTCTCCTCCCTTATAAAAGGGAACCTCCTCACTCCCTTCCTCACACCAATTTGAGCCTTCAAGATCGGCCAAACCCTGCCAAAGTCTCTTTTCCACTTCCCTAGAAACATCCTAGTGGTCCTGGTCTTCTTCAAAGACCAATTTTAGTGCCCTAAGAGGAGGTCTCAAAGAGGCACTTCAATGTATAGGTAATGTCTGTTACCGATTCTTTCAACTTTATTTCTTCGTCTACTTCTTCTTCTTTAGTTGTTTCATTATGAAGTAATAACATCAGTATAACTCACATAATTATATGTTATTATAAGTATGAAACAACACTATTTCACCATCTGTCTATCCTACGGAAAACGAAATCACCGCGCGTGCGTACGTACGGAATACCGTCTTCATGCCGTGGTGTAATCTATTTTTCCAACACCACCTTACTTGGATGGGTATAATGGTGTAAAGAATAACTATACATAGTTATTATAAAATCATACAGATTATGATATATTGTATCATCCTGTCCAATTCAATTCAATAATTATGGGAATGATATCATCGCTCGTGCGTACGTACGGACTACCGTCTCCACGAAGCGATGAGATTCATTATCCATGTTAACCATTTAAGAATGATTATAAAGTATATATAAATAATAATAATGAAATTTATGACATTATAAATCTACTGGATTTCTGTATATATATATGTATGGCATCAACTTAATTCCATTCAATTCAATAAGGAAACGAAAACAGCATTCATGCGTACGTACAGCTTACCGTCTCCATGAACAGTGTATTTCTTTCCATTTATCAATCTATTATATATATGTATATTCTGAATATATATTATATATAAATCATTTTTTACACTCTGGATGTAATTAACCATGATCTAAGTAATCATATGAATAATTACAAGTTAAAACACGAACGATAAATTAAACGATTTTACCCAAAACGCTACTTTAACATTAATTTACAAAACAATGGGTAATATAAAGTCATAAGTGAACTATATATGATATCATAACAATGAATATGATTCTGTAATAAGTCAATGACATTATTTAAATCATTATACAGGAGGTTCAGATCCATACAAAGCATATGGGACCTATGGTAAGGGATAACTTTTCCAATCTCATTTTTATCCGAGATTGTTTATTCGTAAGTATTTACTGGGGTTATATTTATCATCCATGTCCTTGTTTTATAAATTTTTTTCATGTATGTTTAATGTCCTTTTTAACCATTTTTGACTTTTACTACACGGTATGTATGGAATCTTTCTTTTACGAGGTAGTTTTTGACTTTTCCAGCAAAAGTACAGGAAAAATGTTTTTTAACTTATACGGCACAAACGGATTTTTACGGTTTTATAAAGCCTTATTTTCATGAAGCTTCCTCCAAAATATTTCATAAATATTTTCAACTAAATCCTTTTCTTTTAAAATTGCAGGACATTTTGTGAAAAGAGAATGATTTTGAGGAAGAAAGGATATTTTCCTCAAGAATTCATTTCAAGTGTTTTATCAAAACCATTTTTCATCTAAGATGACATTATTTTATATGTGTATGTTTCAAGTATCATGTCTCTATGATTTACATGGTTACACTTTTCTTATTATGAAATGATATCCATTTTTCTATATGGATCATGTGATGATGGGATGATGTTTGTGAAACTCATTTTATTTATTGGGTTATTATGAATGATGTATGTTTATTTTGAGGCACAAGTAAGAATGAGTTCATTATGAGATGGGTGGGACCTATATCTGCCTCCAATGCATTGGGTAAAGATTTATATCTCATGATGTAGTCATGGCTGGAATGGTAAGTTAATCCGGTTCAGTATTACTGGACTGGAACGATGAGTGAACTCGATTCAGAAAGGGACTTTGTCCACTAAGATGGTCTTGGCAGCATTGCCTTGGCTAATATGGGAATCATTACATGTGATTAATGGATTCCACAATTATATGTTTTATTCCCATGCTATTTTATCATGGTTTATGTTCCATTATGATCTATGCCTTATGTACTTCCATGTTTTATGTTGTTGCTCAAGATTTTGATGTTTAAACATTATGTTCATGTTTTTAAGTTCAAATGTATATGGTATGTTTTATTTTATCCATGCTTACCCTTACTGAGATTTTGAGCTCACCCTTTTTATGTTTTATTTTCCCCCAAGATTAAAAGAAATGATTTAGGTAAGGAAACAAAAAGTGGATGATCATTATGGGAGATGTTTAAGATCTTTCACCACGATTAGAAGATTACGTTCCATGTTTCCAAAGACAATAAACTATTACTGTCCTTGTGTGTATGTTTTTGTTATGTATTAAGTATTCCGCAAAAGTAATGTAATGTCCATGTACGTCAAGCTTCAGGTCTCTACAGTTGGTATCAGAGGGAGGTTTAGTCAACCTTTGAAAACTAGGATGCGAAAACATTAGTGAGATCCCTAGAAATATTTCTAAGGTATGTTTAGGGATGTCCCTAAGTATAAGTATACATATTGGATATAGTCCTAGAACTACAGTAATGATCATAGAATTTAACCTAATATGTTAGATATTGAGGGTGATCTCCCTTTACTATGTTGTTTTCCCTAGCATGATTTTTTCCTCTCACACTATTCTTTTTGGGTTTTAGAAAATGGCTGGAAAAAAGAAGATTCATGATAATGGAGGATATAACGGACAATGGAATGATATTATTCCTGAGAAACAAAATAAAACGAGATTTGGAAGTCCAAACATTGTTATTATTCCTAATCAGCAATCTCATAATATGATAAATAATCTCAACTTTGGTATGTTTCCCGACTCAGATAATAATAGAGAGATGGAGTTTCATGATGATCATAGAGGAAAGAAAGTTCAATTTCCCTCATGTAAATCATGTGAGAAGAGGAATCGGGGAGATTGTTTCAAAGGAACAGGAAGATGCTTTGGGTGTGGAAAAGAAGGACACAAAGCCAGTAAGTGCAAAGGAAAAGGTTTGGTTAACACCATGGATGAGGATAATGGTATTTCTATGACATAAACAATGGTTAAATGTTTTAAATGTGGAATTTACGGGCATAATGCAAACCAATTCCCTAAGGGAAAGTCTCATGAAGAGAATCAGTACGGTCATATGGGTAGTATTTATGTTGATGATGATGAAGAGACTACAAATGATATGTGTGATGAAAGAATTGTTGAAGCTCGGAAAATGGTTTACAAAGGTATTGAAATGATTACATATTTATCAAGTGTAATGTTGTATAAGTAATCTCATGGAACTATGGGATAAAGAGACATCTAAGGATAGTTACACTGTTGTCTTTCCTTATGTTTTGAAAGTGTATGATTAATGGTACCAGTAACCATGAAAGGTTATTCAGATATTTTTGGAAAGTAGATGATATGCGCATAATGAAGGGATAAGGAGAATACAAAATGTTTGCTAGTATTCATGAGCTCATGACTGATATAAGGAGAAGGTTATATCATGGTTTGAGTATATAGAATTTTTGGATTTTGGTATGTGGAAAGAGTTAACTTTTGACAGCATTCATGTTTTCACTAAGGTTTAATGTGTATTCATTTTTCAAGAGAATACATTATTAAGGTATTCACATGATTGGAATGTGACCAAAAAGATATATGGGGGATAAATGATGGTATTCACATGATTGGTAGATAACCTTTCTAGTAGTTGTGTTCTTTATACTATGAGCTTGGACCGAAGTATTTTAGATAAGCCTAAAGATTGGAATGGATTATGTTGGACATAAGTTATTATTGTTTAAGGATAGAACTTTTTTCGATATTATTGATGGGATGTTATAGTAATGTAGTTTTAGAAAAAGGGCAGCCTGCAGGACGGGCGATAGCCCATCGCGTCGGACAAGGCTATGGGAATCAAACCCACAACCGAAGTGCGACTGGCCTTTATCGCCTACCACTGGCCTACAGGAAGTCCCTATTTAGTAGAAACTAGTTTTATTATATTAAGCAGTATGATATATGAAGTATAAGTCCATTCTAGGAACCATATATGATTAATCTCACTATAGATCGACTTATGTATATTTAATAACTTTTTCTAACCTTTTATTTGAGACATATGGATTGACATGTCATTCTATCACATGATCTGCTAACACTTCACGAATAACAAATTCAACTTCATTTCTTTAAGAGATGAAGTGGAAATTGTTCATGGCACGAACAATAGTGAGATTGTACCAAAATAAATTAAGTATTAATTCTAATTCAAATTCTTCAACTTTAGGGAAATGATCATGAAAACCAAAAATGTTTCCCTAGTTCTCTTATATCCGATGAATCAGATGTTACCTTATATCATCACAAATCTATGGATTTGTAATTGTTGGATTTTTCATAGCCATGTTCTCTACCACTCTCCATCAGAACATGAGGGTTAGATTTCTCCTCCATATGCATATTTTCACCTATGATCTCCTATGTGGAAAAATAGTGATGAGTTAATTTGGGTAACCGTTCTGTTTCATACTTCACTTTATAAAATTAAGTTTTAGCATTCCTTTTTTTTATGATGTGGGTTTCTATGAAAGAAATTCTCAAGTAACAAACCATTTATAACCCCGACGAATTTCGAGGGCTTAATTCATTTTAAAGGGGGTAGAACGTAACACCCCGAGATTTTATGATAAGTTTTCTTTTTAATTTATTTGATTTCATGTGTTTTATGCTACACCAAGATTATCTTGTTCTATATGCAACACCGTATTAGCTTGCAGTATACACAACACAATTGTTGGATCGTGTTACACACAATTTCAAGTTTATTTGATAGAAGTTATTATTCGCAACATTGAGTGTATATATATATATATATATTCAATGTATAAATGAAATATGGTTGGATTTTTTTATATGAAACAACAAAGGATTCTTGGACTACACGCAACCCTGACTTGTTTTCATTACACACAATCGCGACCTTCCTCGATAGCGTGTTGTGTACGCAATACCGGGTTTCACTAAACAACGATATATGGTTATAATATTATCAAAAACTAGCCGTTATGAATAGAATTAGCCACATTTTTAATTTTATAACATTATTATTCATTTTATAAATTTTCTAAAACATTTTATGTGAAAAAAATAATTTTTTCGTGTAAAATAAGTATTTTTCAAAAAATGCAGTTTTGCCACCTTTTGATGGCACACCCACTTTAAATATAGTTTTTGAAATATTTATAAGTTCAATTTTAAAAAAAATAATTATTCTTCAGAATAAGGATATAAAATTTTATGTTGGATAAAATTTTCAAGTTATTCTGATAACTTTCATATTTTAATGAATAGTAAAAACACGCTATATTTTAATTAAAAACAACTTTTTTCATCGTAAAAATTTATGTGGTTGAATTATAATATTTAATGGTATTAAAGTATAAATAGAATATATTTTTACCATTTAATGTAATTTATGTCATTAGCATTGATTTTACCTTGAATTCGTAGGTTAAATCAATTCAATCTTTTGTAATGTTTTAAACAAAAACCCGTTTTCAATCGACAACAGGATTAATTTTAATTTATTTTCGGCAAATTCAGTGTATTGAATTTGGAAAAATGGATTATATATTTGGAATTAGTGGGTCCAAATTATATTAATAGACTACTTTTTATTTTTGGGCATTTTGAATTGTAACTACGGTAAATTATATTTACCATAGTTAAAGGTAAATCGTGTAATTAAGGGGAAATATAAGACTATAAAATTACCCTAACACCTGCCAAAATACTATTGGATGAATAAAAGTCGACCCATATCACCTAAGGGTCGGATTATAATAATTTAATGGACTTTTTTCCATGAAAATAAATTAGTTATTATTAAAACCAAAGAAAGTGACAACATTTCACTCTCTTAAATATTATAAGTATATTAATTTTAATTTAGTGATAAAATTCATGAAAATTAGAACATGAATAGTCTCCAGAAATATAAGAAAATTATCTACATCATATGAATTTATTTATAATTTATAGTTATTAAATAATTATCATTAATTTTGACACAATAGGGATGCAGAAATTATTTATTTATTGAAAAATCAATAATGTAGTTTTATTGAAATATTAATAGATATAAAAAGGCAAAAAAATCTGCAAAAAACATATTATTATTGTATATATAAACCCTAATCATCCACTGGCCTAATTTTTGACCATTTTGATCCTTATTAAGATGATTATGACACTTATATTATTTTATTTTAAATGATGCCAAAGTTGTCACCTTCATAATTTAATAAATATAACAATTTAAATATTGTGATTTTAAGATGATAAATTATATTAAAAGTATTATTGTTAAATTTAATATATTTATCTTCATCATAGGATTTTAGTTTTAATTTTTATACAAAAAATAAGTATATTAAAAAATTATACAAAAATATTGTAGTAATTATATTATTAAGTGATAAACCAAATAAATGGTTTTAAAAATAATAAAATAAATATTATATAAATTATTTAATGTGTTCCAATAATTTTCTAGATACATATGACCTTTTATGAATCTATTAAAGCTTTTAGTTGGAACATATCTTCTGTATATATTTTATTTAAATTCAAATAAACAAATAGTGTCAAAATTGACACTATTGTTATGTTATAAAAATAACATATTATAAAATTGTTTAAAAATCACAAAAATATTTAGAAATTATAAATTTAAATATATATGGTCAAAAATGTTATAAATTATCCAAATATGGACAATTAACAACAAATAATTAATTATTTGTTATAATTTAAAATTTAGAACTTTATTACCACAAATAAAATTAAATAGATTAAATAAGGATAAATCAAAATGATAAGGTTTAAAATAAAATCAAAACATGTCTAAATTTGATTGCATGATGAGATTAAAACCCTATATCAACTAATATTTGAATATGAGTCATTTTTGGTGGTTTTTAAGTGGGTTTAGATTTATTATAAATTAATATTTTTAAGATTTCCAAAGGTGCCCCTCTCCTCCCTTATAAAAGGGAACCTCCTCCCTCCCTTCCTCACACAAATTTGAGCCTTCAAGATCGGCCAAACCCTGAAAAAGTCTCTTCTCCACTTCCCTAGAAACATTCTAGAGGTCCTGGTCTTCTTCAAAGACCAATTTTAGTGCCCTAATAGGAGGTCTCAAAGGGGCGCTTCAAAGAAGAGGTAATGTCCGTTACCGATTCTTTCAACTTTATTTCTTCTTATACTTCTTCTTCTTTAGTTGTTTCATTATGAAGTAATAACATCAGTATCAATAATATACTAATATGTTATTATAATTATGAAACAAATCTATTTCACCATCTATCCATCCTACAGAAAATGAAATCACCGCTCGTGTGTACGTATGGAATACCATCTCCACGCCGTGGTGTAACCTATTTTTCCAACACCACCTTACTTGAATTGTTATAATGGTGTAAAGAATAAAAATACATAGTTATTATAACATCATACTGATTATGATATATTTTATCATCATATCAAATTCAATTCAATAATTATGGGAATGATATCATCGCTCGTGCGTACGTATGGACTACCGTCTCCACGACGTGATGAGATTCATTCTCCATGTTAACCATTTAAGAATGATTATAAAGTATATATAAGCAATAATAATGAAATATATGACATTATAAAGCTACTATATTTATGTACATATATATGTATGTCATCTACTTAATTCCATTCAATTCAATAAGGAAATGAAAACAACGTTCATGCGTACATACAACCTACCATCTCCATGAACGGTGTATTTATTTCCATTTATCGATCTATTATATATATATATATTATGAATATATATATATAAATAATGTTTTAAATTATGGATGTAATTAACCACGATCTATTAATCATATGAATAATTACAAGTTAAAACACGAATGACAAATGAAAAGATTTTACCCAAAATGCTACTTTAACATTAATTTACAAAAGAATGGGTAATATAAAGTCATAAGTGAACCATATATGATATCATAACAATGAATATGATTCTGTAATAAGTCAATGACATTATTTAAATCATTATACAGGATGTTCGGATCCATAGAAATCATATCGGACCTAAGGTAAGGGATAAATTTTCCAATCTTGTTTTTATCTGAGATTGTTTATTCGTAAGTATTTATTGGGGTTATATTTATCATCCATGTACTTGTTTTATAAAAATGTTTTCACGTATTTTTAATGTCCTTTTTACACATTTTTAACTTTTACTACATGGTATGTATGGAATCTTTCTTTTACTAGGTACTTTTTGACTTTTCTGGCAAAACTACGAGAAGAATGTTTTTTAACTTGTACGACATGAACGGATTTTTACGGTTTTATAAAGCCTTATTTTCATGAAGCTTCCTCCAAAAGATTTCATGACTATTTTCAACAAAATAGTTTTCTTTTAAAATTGAATGACATTTTTTGAAAAGAGAATGATTTTGATGAACAAAGGATATTTTCCTCAAGAATTCATTTCATGTGTTTTATCAAAACCATTTTTCATCTAAGATGACATTATTTCATATGTGTATGTTTAAAGTATCATGTCTCTATGATTTACATGGTTTCACTTTTCTTATTATGGATTGATATCCATTTCTTCTATATGGATTATGTAGTGATGTGATGATGTTTATGAAACTCATTTTATTTATTAGGTTATTATGAATGATGTATGTTTATTTTGTGGCACAAGTAAGAATGATTTAATTATGAGATGGGTGGGACCTATATCTCCCTCCAATTTATTGGGTAAAGATTTATATCTCATGAGATAGACATGGCTGGAACGGTAAGTTAATCCGGTTCAGTATTACAGGATTGGAATGAGGAGTGAACTCGATTCAGAAAGGGACTTTGTCCACTATGATGGTCTTGGCAGCATTGCCTTGGCTAATATGGAAATCATTACATGTGCTTAATGGATTCCACAATTATATGTTTTATTCCCATGCTATTTTATCATGGTTTACGATCCATTATGATCTATGCCTTATGTACTTCCATGTTTTATGTCGTTGCTCAAGATTTTGATGTTTAAACATTATGTTCATATTTTTAAGTTCAAATATATATGGTATGTTTTATTTTATCCATGCTTACCCTTACTGAGCATTTGAGCACACCCTTTTTATGTTTTATTTTCCCCCAGGATTAAAATAAATGTTTTAGGTAAGGAAACAAAAAGTGGAAGATCTTTATGGAAGATGTTGAAGATCTTTCACCACGATTAGAAGATTACGTTCCATGTTTCCAAAGACACTAAACTATTACGGTCCTTTTGTGTCTGTTTTTGTTATGTATTAAGTATTCCGCAAAAGTAATGTAATGTACATGTACGTCAAGCTTCGGGTCTCTACACCATCACTTTATCTGAGTAATTTCGATTTTTAAAGACCTATATTAATACTAATCTTGTGATCAATGTTAAATGGATATATTAGCAATAGGAAAAAATTATTAATGGTTTTTTGAAATCCAAAATCTTAAAACAAAATAAGTGCATATGTTTTATAGATCTATTTTATATAATTTTATATTTAATTAGATCAAGAGGAATTTTATTAAAAAAAGTTTTGGGTCGTTACACAATGAATAATCTCTATAAGATTTATTACTTATTTTTTCTATAATATTTTCATTGACCATTGAGGGAGAAGATTATTTTTAATGGAATCAATATTTTCTTAGGCATCCCTTTACGGTCTTTTTATCCTGAAATGTTTTACTCCTTTTCCATTTCAATGTACTTAATTTTTTCTAGAAAAACTATGGTGTGTATCTTTTGTGAAGAGGCCAGAATTCATCGCAGACCACCCTTTATAGGATTCCAACACTACTAGTAATCTATCACTTTAAATTTGTAATTTAATGTCTTACAAATCAGGGTATTGTGGTGTTATTTCTTTAGGTCAAACAATTTGGACCCTGTATTACTATAGGGTAAGATCATATATCTTTGTCCTTATTTTCCTATAGTTTAGATTAATATATCTTGGAACTTCTATGATGTATGATTATTAAGATATTATGGTTCAATATTATGTCAGAACCCTATAACCCTGCATCCTTACTGGAATTACGAAGTATGTATATTCATGAGTGGTTCTTACACAATGTATCCTTTTTGAATGTTCTTTGTAAATACTGATATAATGTGAGTGATATCAAATACTATTAGATTATTAGAATATGGGATATGTAAATAACATCGCAAAGAGTTTTAACTTAAGTTTATGAGATAAGGTAAACGTTCCCATGATGATCTAAAAACACATTGTGGTTCCATGTTCCACAGTGATGTTTTTTGTGCTAAAAAGGGTTGTGTGTAGTTTTATTCAATGAAATTAAACCTGTGAAAGAATGGTTAAGGGGATATTTTCATGGGAAAAGGGGGTATATGTTCATGGCCAAAATAGGATTACTTTATCCATTCCTAGTGCTATTATGATTTTTTTGGATTCAAACACTTAGACATTAAAGTAGGGTATAGAGCAACAATCAACAAAGGAGGGTTCTAGCACCCTGTGGATAATATAACCTATAGTCATAAATCTATAACCTTATATCATAATTTTAATGATCACATTATAAGTACCATAAAAAATTTAATAATTAGTTAATACATTTATACTTTTAGAAAGGTAAAATACATGGAAACTTAAAATAGAGAATGATGAATCAAAAATAATATTTTAGTTATGTGACTTTTAAATTATGATCTTGGATATCCATGTCAATATGGAGTGGATAATGTTGGTTTTGGTCAACCATTAGTATTTGAATGAACTATCATTTCATGTAGTCATGGAAATAGATGAAGGGGTAAAATGTGACCTTTCATTTGGGATAAAAACATCACATAGGTCACAATATCTAAAGCATGTGTTATTCACCTATGAATCCTATAGGGGTTCATTATATTAGTCAGAACCTATTACCAATAAAATATAGGTATGAATTGAGAGAAATTATTAAAGTCTATAAGTATCAATGATATGTGTATATACTCAATGAAATGGTGGGCATCATCTCATATTTTAATGAAATGAATGTGGATTAAGAAAATGTAACATTCAATAAGGGTTTGAGTATGATAAAAGTTGTTTTTCAGGTAAAAACACACGATCATGGTGAGGGGATGTGAGAAACCATTTCCCTTTATTTTTACTAGAAGAATGGGGTCTAGTGGGAATGAACCATCTTTTATTTGGTCATAAGATATACCCCATAATATTTATGTCTTTTTTATTTAACCTATAATTTTAATATAATCACTAGAGAAGAAGAGATTAGAAATAAGGGAATTTATAGATATATAGAAAAACTTATTTAGGTTTTTATACTGATTTTTTCTCTATTTCAATTGTATTTTAGGGTCTTTCTATTTTGATCATCAGAGGATAATGTTTAATGTCATATATCATTCACCAAAGCCCACACATTGTATGGATAGGATAAAAAAACCTAGAATTAGGGGAGTGTTACACAACAGAATACTTTGGAACCTAGGTCAAGAGTACTTAGAAACCAATTTTAATAGAAATTGGAAATTTGAAAATAGGCTCAAGGTTATCTAATCATGGGTGAATGTTTGATATTGACAAGACGAGAATGATATCGAATCATACTAAGGTGGGGAGTTCAACTATATTGTTGTCAAGGATCCTAAGAATACAAGGTCCTTTCCTTGGAGAAGGATGAGCCTATAGTATATGATTCAAGGTTAATTATATATGTATAATTCATGGTCAAGTAGAATTATCCCACAAATTTCTAAGAGAGAGGGTGGTTTTTTGATAATCTAAGACACTAAAGATATTAATTGCGATTTATGTGTTGAGGTGCCCATATATATGATGGAACCCAATATTTGGTTGAACAAGGTTAGTATCTTATGTTCTATTAATAAAGAGTGATGATATGTGTTGGCCTATAGATTTTAACATCATCCAGTAGAGACATGCCTTCAATGTAGTTTAATTTCATTCGATAATGATGTAAATGTTCCAATTTTTAACATCATTTAATAATGTCTTCTTATTTGTTATTTAAAATTATATTGTAAGGAAATATTCAAAGCATTTTATCATCATGATATCATGATGTCTTCTCTATTTTTTAACATCATGTGGTAAGTATTTTTAGATCCATTATAAAATTATGGATCATATCCTTAGAAACACCATTTATTTGTTGGAAGCATTCAAATAGGGGAAGAATTTTATTCCATTACTAGGATTATGGTTTGGAATCCATATGATGTGGGTCCTTTTTCATATATATTAATCATGAATAATAATAAAATACATATATTATACTCATACATAGGTGAAATTAGTCTTTTATAAATCAATAATTATTAAATATTTTTTGGCCTTTAAAAGTGGAATAGTACTTAGGGAATCTTAAATTTGAATGAATAACATTCCATTAAGTTTTCATTATGAACCTTGTGAGGAGAGGAATAAATAAATTGATTATTGTTCAATTAAAATTCCCAACATAGACCTAGATCATACATAGAATGGGGATGATATTTTTTTTGATTTTTTGCTTGGTCTAGTGATTGGAGGATCTAGGCATCACTACATTTCCTATGATAATAGGAATCCATAAAAAAAGTATTTCTCATACGGATACCCATATATATAAAAATCAAATGAGTGGGGGGGGGGTGTTTCAAGCCATACATAATATTTTTGGGGATTTTCATATATAATCTAGATCATGTGTAAGAAAGGAGAAGAAAGCCTTATGTTAGAAAAAATCAATTAAGTGATGAATCAATGAAATAGTTTAATCAAAAAGGAATGTTGTGGAACTCTATAAAATTTATAGTTCATCTTAGTGATGGGTGATATGAAAGTAACTACATACGAGGAAGGGACATAAATCAACACATACGTAGTTATGGTGAAGTTAAAGAGATTCCAAAAAATGGATCTAAATCATATATAGGAGAAGAATTGTTTTTTTTTTGGAAAAAATTATTAATGATGGTTCTTTTAGATGGATTTTTCTATTGATAAGGTTTGAGGTTGTGGATTATGGCTGGTTTTCAAAGGAGGCATTAAAAGTGAGTTGGAATTTCTGAATTCATCTCACGGAGCACAAATTTTAGAACTGATTTTTTGGAGAATTAATCTCAGAACTGATCTCATAGAACACAAAATTTTGATCTAATCCCATTAAGAACCATTTTCTGAATTGATCTCATAGAGAATAAAAGTGAGAATAGATCAAGAAGAGAATTAATGTTAGAATATATCAGGAATAGAAATAAAAAAAATCATATAGGACCTAATGGGTCAGATGGTGTTTTTTGGATAAGGTGTACATGTCCCTCTTGAGATCATAAGAGCCTAAAGAGACCACATGATAACATCTTGTGATTTGTGTGAGTATAAGAGGGTTCAAGATGAGATCACATAGTGAACTTGAATATATACAATGACTTCCCTAAAATCATGAAAATCACTTGAAGACACCACATCATTATTAGAGGATCTCATAGAGAGATTGTGTGAAGAGAATTAATTCAATGATGATGGAAATAATGACGATATCACCTGGTCATTCGAAATCACACCACACTATGATTATCTTTGGATCTGATGATGGGATTTGACAAAATACATGAATAAAATGACTATGAAATTGAATTATCATCATTTGATCTTTTTATGGGATCAAACACAGAATTTATGGTTTTAAATTGATCACATGATGCGATCATGGGACAAACTAAAAGTAATTCTAGTTGATCAAATGAAGAAATTGTGACATGCAATATGTGATCATGATAATCTATCACATGATGAACATAATACTGATTATTGAGGAATTAGAATAGATTGATATTATTTATGTATTGAGTTAATTCTGTATAAATTTTCCAATAAATACCCATTGAACCATGCATAATAACTGGTTATGTTTTAATTATAAAAACTATCTAAATAAAATTATAGAGATTGTATTTTGGGCGAAGTGAATTAGTATATGTGATTATCATCGTGTAAGTGTTTCACATGATAAGAATGATGTCTTGCATCATAATAAAATGATCAGTGTAATAAAAAATATACACCCAGAGAGGTCTTTCTACTATATCTTGTGTAGAGAAGTATGTGTTGGGTGTTTTAATGCATAAGAAGACCCATTGATAACATACAATCTATATATCCTAATAAAGGACTCATGCTAGAGTCTCATAATTTACATGATCTAAACAGTGTCTAGTGATCTGTATGAACTAAAAAAGGTATTGTCAAGGAGTTTATTCGCATCTACATCCCAATCAGTTAATGGAATACTTTGAATATTTTGTAGTGTGTTTCAAAATGAGGATGATTTTCTATAGTATCTCATGGAAAGGTGATTCTCAAAGTGATATTCACATCAAGTATGTGAAGGATTACATGAATTATATAGTCACCCATCATACATTAAGTTCAACTATCAACAGTAGAAGATAATTTTATTTGGCCTACATTCCAATTTTTTTCCTTCGAAATTTGTTATCGTAATTATGAAGTTTGAGGGCTGTGATCTTGGGGATATAGTTCATCACCCCAAAACATTTTAAGGGTAGTGATCCTAGTAAGGAGTGATCTAACCAAAACCAACATGTTTTGAGTATGTTATTTTAGTTCACCGACACAATGTTGGATGCATACTCATTGGAATTTCCCATAATTTTGAAGTAAGTAAAAATGTGAGTGTTCATGTTCAATCTTTATTTCAGTATACTTTGTGTATTATTATCTTATAAATTTGGTAAGGATAAAATCAATATAAATGATACATTGGAATATAAGTGACCCTTATAATACAGTGTTCAAGATATAGTTTGGAAGGATGATTATTATAAAGAATATCCATACCCTTATCCCCCCATACAGATGCCAAAGCCCCTTTTGTTTCAAAAAAATTGGTATCATGGGAGAGTTTACTTTTGTTTTATTTTTCACTCTAACTGGTTTATTCATCCATTTAAATAGAATATTAATTTTTATTTTATCTCAGTGTTCCCTATATAATAGAATAATTTCAAAGAAGATGTAGAAGTCTTGTGGGATTCCCCGGTGTAGAAGTGTCTATAGAAATTGTGTGATTTAGTTGAAGGAAACCAAAAATTTACTAAAGAAAGGGTTAGATGAATTAAAAAGGGAATGTATTTACTCTTTCAATTATTTTTCACTGATGAGTGTTGAATATAATTTCCATGTGACTTAGAACTACTGATGATTAATAAATTCGAAGAACTACAAAAGTAGAAGTATTCTCTGTAACAATGGAATTTGATCACAAATTGAAAGAAGATAATATGTCTAAAGATATCCATATCCAATTGAAGAAAACTAATGTCTTTTTGGTAAAATTTTTAAATAATAAAATTTTTTATGTTTTCACTAATCTAAGAGAGAAGAATGGTTCTCAATATGAAAAGTAAAAAAAAAATCAAATTTTATGATAATGGAAAAGATTTAATCTTAAAATAAATTCATAATTTGGATCCTAAAAATGAATATATTTCTATACACATATTAGAGTTGGTTTAGGATAATTCAAGCCTTAATGATTCTAATGCTATGATGAATTATAAAATAAAAGAGAAAGTGACATAGTGGATAATATCTCCTAGGTTATTGAATATGATATGACTAGAGGGAATAATATTAGTGTAGAAATTAATACTTATCTTGAATATCGGGATAAGAAGATTAAATAATTTAAAGAAGATATATTATTAATTAAGAAAGAAGTGGATAGATCTAATTCAAAAGGAAATACCAAGTTGAAGGATTCTTTGAATTTAATATTTGATTATCCCTCAATAGGAAATAATTAAATGAAAATAATATATGTAACTTTAGATAAAAAACATGAAATGGATGTATCATCCTAAAGTCCATACAGTTTGGGAAGATTTTTTATTAGATGTGATGAATGATCTACCATTCAAGAGAGGAATATATCGATTAATATTTTATAATATAGAAAAAATTCTATAGGTTCTTTAAAAATACATAAAATGACATAAAAAAAGTTGCGATGACATGTGAAATCTATATGGGATGCATTTTCATATTTCATGTTTTTGTTTTCATTATTTTGGAATGAATTTCTTATTATGTAGATAAAAATATTACTAAATCTATGAATAAGTAAATGCTTCTTGAAAATCCTGAATGAAAATCCTCTTAGAATAATGTAGCCATAAAATGATATTCTTTTGAATGATTGAATCCTACATGATTTTGTGTCTTGAAGCCTGAAGTCTAGGTGTCAGAAAAAGATCTATAGATTAATCAACATACCAGATAAGAAATGATAATGAGAGGTATATTTTTAACAATATATGTTTTATATGTTCTTATTGAAAGAATTTGGAATGATATTTCTATTGTAAGAATGAAGGGAAGGAAAAGGCACCCAAAATGTGATCATGAACTTTAATGGTGTATTACAAAAATCATTTATTGGGAGACTACATGATAAAATTAAAATTGATTTACATCATTAGATAAAACATGAGGAGTTCAATGAAATCTGTACCAATAACCTATTCAGTTACACTCACAATATCTATCTTCAAAATATTGTGAATGAACCAATAATTTTTTTTGGAGTTGTTCATTATTTAATTTAGAATAATGTAAGTTCAGTTAAAGAATCACCTCTAATAAGAAAGAGTGAGATGAATTTGATAAATAATTCAATAAAAATGAATAAATAATGATTGGAAAAATTCATATTTCATTCCACATGCTGACAGGAGCATGAAAGAGAAAGAAACATACAATGGTGGATGAATAAAGATCAGAAGACTTATGGAAAGTTTCATTCTTGTAGAATGAATCATTATGAATGGTTTATTGGTTGAGTATCCATAAAAGGAATTTTTACTAATGGGTATATACCCCAAATTGTTAAAAAACTTCATGCCTAAATAACTTAAATATTATAGAAGACTGAGCAAGAAGGTAGATAATATCTAGTTATATGGATATAATAGGTGAATTTGGTTGGGTAGTTGGAACACACACTAAAATAGTACAATGCTTTGAAAGAGAGTATCAAAGGGATGAGACATCATTATCAACCACAATCATATTCTTGAGGATTCCAAAGGTAACCATCCACCTATGTGTCAAATGGTTCTCATATCTATTAGAATTTATAGAGGACTATAGGGGGGATAAAATTCATGGGAAGTGTGTGTGATTAAGGGGAATAGGTTCATAAGTTTAATGAAGATACATGAAACAAGAAGAATATGAACTCTTGAAATTCATATATGGTATCAGATTCAACAAGTGGTGTTACAAAAAAACTATATATTTTAAATCACTATCTATTATATGTATGTTATGGAAATGGAATATCATATGATGAAGATCATGATGTAAAATACTTGATCTATTGAAATTTATACCTGAATGATCCATTTGTTCCATGTAATATTGAATGTTCAAGAAGTTGTAATAGTTCATAGTTCAGTTGGTATATTTTCACAAAGATAAGATATATTAGTGGGGAAGAAGAAACACTAATGTATTTTATTTATAATTTTTATTATAAAAATGAGGAGTCATTTTATTATTTTCCAGATACCAAGGAGTTTCAAGAGAAAAAAAACATCGTTTCTTACGAGTGGCCTCCAAGTTCTGAAGAGTAATTAAATATATAGATTTAGTATTACAATTAGTATTAATGATATATATAACCTCTAAGAGAGTGGTGTTTAGGGACATATAGTGATAATAAACCTCAAGGATATAGCCTTATATTACCAGAGTCCTTTGATTTTTTTTGGAAATTCATGCTGCTAGAATCCATGGAAGTAGGTGACTGACATGTATAAAAATTAGACTTTATTGTATTGATCACTTCATTCAAATAAATATTTTTGACTCATTAGGATTATAGTATCTATCAATGACTCAGTCTAAAGTGGTAACATCACTTGATAAAAATCATTCAGTAGTGTTTAGCTATAAATAAGAACAAGAATCTGATTTGGAAATGTGATAAAAGATCCAATGTTTCAATATAAATTTGATAATTAGAGTGAAATGTGATATTCCAAATTAGTGAAATAGCTAAGTGGCCTTATAATTTAAAACAATGGTGCATCATGGGCTAAGAATATGTGCACAACCAAAGTGGGGAGTAATTTTTCTTTATCTTGATTTCATGAGGTTAAAAAAATAATGCAGTTCCCATCAGGATTTTTTTGATCTAATGAACAAATATCATTGAATTAGGGGGATTAAGTTCCTACAATAAATAATCCCCTATTCCTTAATAAACTATTTTTATTTCTGAAATATCAATTTTAAAGGTGAAGTGAGAACCCTCACCAAACATATCATAAGCATAAAAAACCACATCCTAAGCGACTACGCCCCCATACATCAGAATAAAAAAGTTTCAAACACCATATGATATCCCAAATCCATTAAAAAAATTTAGGTTTGTTTGAAACATTATCTCAATATAATTTTTAGTTTCATGTACAAACCTTTTATTTCATATCATCCTTGATAAGATCTTCTAAGAGATACACCATTTTGTCCCATGTTTGAAAAAAACCATCCACAATTAATTTTATTTTATTGAATCCTCTAATCAAAATGCATTCTTTCTTATTGAACCACCCACACTACTCATCATTAATGTATGTGAGAGATAATCATTCAAACATCATTTCCTTATCCTCTGATGGGGCCCTAATCATTATAGCCTCTTACCCCATTATTTTCCCATAGTTTAATATTAGCACCCATGTATTTCTTATCATCATAATCATTATATATTTATTAAAAAGAAATGTTAGACAACCAAAATAGGGGGAAAAACCAAACTAGGACTAGGGGGCTAATGTAATGAATAATATATTGATCCCCTCTGATTAGGTTAACCCCCTATGGTTTCAAGAAAATAGTGCTTGGGAATCATGTTATGCTGAGGTCCTAGTTGTTAACCACCATAGAAGAATCATGATCCACCACCTTATTCCCTTCATACAATGTATGGTCCACATAAATGTTGTTTTAAAGTTTGTATTTTCTTATTCTGATGATGTATGTGATCGACCAGGGAATGGATCCTTTTCTAGGCATGTAATCATGGATGATTATGGAATTATTTTCAAATTGAGTAATTGTGATATTATACTAGATGAAAAGATTCATCCCCATTTTCAGTGCTTTGACCTCTTCTTGGATATAGAACCCATTACTAAATTATGCTGAGAAAGTAAATTGGACACTCCCTTGGTAGTCACGGACATCCACTACACCTCTCATGATTCCCAAAATGAATGAACCATTGATAGTAAATATGAACCCTGAAAGAGGTGGTTTTCAATGCACCCAGTGTCCCTGTTTCCCAGTAGAGGAAGGTTTCTCCAGGGATGCACTCACCTGTAGAGTTCTTAAAGAAGGGGAATACTGCATGTTTTTGACACTATTGACCACCTCGAAGAGTAGATACTTTATTCATGTGATGATGTATCTTCATGTGGATAGAAATCCCTCATATGTATAATTATTTATTGCATTCTATATACACTAGCGACCCATGATCAGAATAATAGATCTCAACATTTTTTCCAGGACCATAGTAGTTGAACCATAAAACATCTGTCTAAAAATGTGGCACCAAAAAGATGTGGGGAGGAGAGGCCAGTGAACTCATCGAAGAAGTGCCACACAATGAGGGCCCATTACCCCTCAAACCGAAGGTAATTTGAATCCTACTCTCGATGAGTATTACAGTAGCGTCATTTGATGACTAAATAGACCCCCATTTTTTCACATTATCATACATGGGTACTGTATGGTTCCTTATCCATGATGTTAGAATTTTTTTTGGAACTCTATTACAAAATACCGTGTTGTTCCAAATGTCCCACTGATCCTAATCCACTAATTTCCTTCAAAAGTGCATGGATTTAAAGGTACATATATTAGAATAAGTAAACACAAATTTATCTAGTTTGGAAGTAATAGTAATAAGATAAAACACAACCTATTTATTCTTTTCCAGAATATCCTAGACAAAGTGAGGATGCAAGCTGACCTATTCCAGTGATATCAAAGGAGCATCACACTCCAAGAATCCAATTGTAGAACCCACCCAGTTGTGATACGAGAAGAGAATGTTTCCTTTCCCTATAATTTATCTAGAGTGTGGTGAAGTATCAGGATAATTGGGAAAGTATTTCTTATGTATGGTATCTCACCTTCACTTTCCTTGAATTTTCTCTTCTTGGATGACCTTTTTCCTATTGGTTTGGGAAAATGGGAGAAATAAATCATCCCTTTTTACCCATTGGTCAAAATATAGCTCCCAGAATCTCTTCTACCCTTCTTCCCTTTCCTCATTCTTGGTTAATGAATTTTCTTGCTGAGATTTCCATATGGACTATCCACCAAGAAGAATATCACACTATCGTCACCTATATCTTCCACATTGGTTCCTTATTCCTGATTTTTCATCCCCATCATCTTATTTTAAATTGTATGATTGTATCCATTATGAGAATTATAGTGTTATAATTTTTATTAGAAATATAATTTACCATTCACAGACAAAACAAGTTAAAATAAAATATCAATATATTGAGATGAAATTAGATTATATACATGTAAAGTTAGAGTATGTTGTTACTAATTTATAGGTTAAACAAAATTATATAGAATTTCATACCGAAAGAAGTGTTTGATTATAATCGACTAGATATTGGAGTATAGTCGACTCACTACACTTGAACAACATGGATAAGGGACCACATTTATATGAGGTATGGTATTTTTTATGATATATGCTAATATGTGTTATTTTTAATGTTTCAGAACACAATGAATTGACCATTGTGTTCATTTACAATGGGGTGATAAAATGTCTTAATCAAGATAGGCGGAAGATGTTAGGGTGAGACACAAAAAAGGGGGAGTTCTAAATTTTATGATTCTAAAGACGATCAATAAATAAAGAAGAATCTTGAAAATGAGTGTTCTTTGGGTTCATGATTTTGGTAGAAGAAATGTGCGGGTTAGGATGTGATCTCAGAGGATGATCTAGTTCTGTCATTTGGTGTCGATATGGTTTTGGATGGCAGTTTTTAGACTGAATTAAATCATCGATGAATGCTTCATGGTACTCCTGTTATCATGTAAATTTTGACTTGAGTGGGATTATAGTATATGTTAATGAAGTCCATTATCAGTATATATGGTTATAGAAGGGAAATGGTTTCACATGTGCATGAATTTTTAACATATTGGTTTTTGAAGTTTACAAGTGTTGTCAAAAAACCCAAAGGATGATATTTTTGAAAAAAATATCCCCCCTATGAAAGTTTTATGTTTATTTTCTTTGTTGATTATTCTTGACGTTGTTGATAATGGATGGTCAAAAAAAGAGACATGAAGACTGAAAACATATATTTAACTGATCTCATGGAGCGTAAATTTCAAACTAATATAAGGGAGTGATAGTTTATTAAATGATCTCATGGTGCATTAATGTCTATATTGATCTCAGAAAGTGAAAATTTCTGAACTGATATCATGGAGTGAAGATTTTAGAACTGGTCAAACATTGTGTGAATGTCAAAACCGATCATGCGGATCAATCACATGAAGTGATAACGCGAAGCACCAAAGTACTAATGGATAAAAAATGTTTTTTCTAGACAATGTGTAAATTCCCAACTCATTATAATAAGATATAATGGAATCACATGATCATATCAAGAAATCCATGTTAGTATAAGAGGAATACATGATGAGATTAAATGGTGTAGTTAATGAAACCAAATGATTTTCAATAGATCATGTGAAGCACTAGAAGACACCACATGAGTATTAGAGGATCTTATTGAGAGATCATAAGATGTTCCTGAATGTGAAGAAGTTGTAAATGATGTAGATATCAAATGGTCATTCGAAATAATGTGGCAACATGATTTTCTATGGATATTGTGATGGGATCTTAGAATCTATTTGAATAAAATATCTCTTGATTTGTAAGATTTTCATTTGATCTAGTGATGGGATCACATGAAGTAAGAAATGTTTTCAACTGATCTTGGTATAAGATCATGAAACATAATTACTACTTATCAATATTTTTTATTATCATATATAAGAATATACAAATAAAAAATAAGAATATATTGTGAAAATGAAAACATGAATCATAAAAATGAAATAAGAAAACCAATATTTATGGGTGATGAAAATAGTGTAGCCTTAGGGAATCTTCCTCTATGAGGTTACCCCCTCATCTATTATAGGAATCATCCTATAAAAAAATAATTATAAGATTCAGGTCCCTCCTTTGACTCCAAATAGTCCGCCACATTGTTACCATCATGTTGTGTGTGATGGTCATTGATTCAATTATAAATAACACCCATGAAACTTATAACCATGTTTGAAATTAACCATGGAATGGTAACTGAATTATGTAATGAGTTGTAGAGTTATGAAATCCGTTTTAATATTCTCTATGATAATATTCCCCTATCTGTATACTAGGCGGCCTGTGAAAGTTTCTGAAACATATTCTTTGAGATAATATAAGGATCCAAAACCATTGTGAATGTTATGATAACATCCTTCCATTGTTTCTAGAACATTCATTCTCCCTTAATCACACCGATAAAGTACACGATGTCTATGTTATGTTTATATATATTTAGGGGAGGGTTCTAAAAAAACATAGAGGACCTAATTAGCATTCAGGGAAGGAGGAGTGGAGGGCCTGTCAAGAAGAATTAGTTGAAGAGTAAACACATCGTCCCCATTTTTGATGTGGATGGTTAGATCAATGAGAAGATTTTAGGTTCTAATCACTATTTATCTTCCTGTACATGAGATTCCTTCCACCCTAGAAATGTTCTATGTCTACCAGATGTTCTATAAATATGTAAGGAGAACCAGTGATCTTACCTTTCATTACACACCCACTACTCCAACTCCATAAAACCAAAAAACTAGAAAAATAGAACCCTACACACCCTAGGTTGAAATACCTATGAAATATCTAAATAATATCCACACGGTACATGACCAAGCTACTTCAAAAAATAGATGCTCATAGCCCTTATCCTTATGATACCTACAGTACTGAGACATGGATTCTATATTGATCCACATACACTTTTATATTTTCATTAGTTGAAAGGGACCAATTTCTTATTCTCCATATGATAAAGTTATGATTTGTAGGAATCTACTTAATCCACAGTGTATCCCCCATCTTTACTCATTTTTAGGTGACATCAACACCCTTCTATAATCATTAATCAAGAAGTCTATTAAAGAGGATGCTATTAAAATGCACCTTTTTAGTTCATTATTCACCTCAATTAGGTCATAGAGATCACATTTCTACATATACAAAATATGATTTATAAACATTGATGCATGAATGCATTATTGAAATTAATATCCAGAACCCATCATTCAAGGAACCTAATATTCATCCCAACCTAATTGTGATGCCAAAAATAAATCTATTCCCTTTCCATGATCCTTAAAGAATTATATTGGAGGGTCAAGAGGGGAGGGTGGATGATAGACCAATTATAGTAAGAACCACCTCTTGGAAATACCATGTCACCACTATATTTTTGTTGACATGAACATAATACAAAGTGATTTCTCCTTGAGAATAAATCCTTACAACTTTACATTCATGCATTAGAGTGTGTCCAAAAGGGTTTTCACATTGATGCATCCCTCCTTCGTGCACCTATCCAGTCTTACCCAGGATGCCCAGTGATGCTTACCATTAGAGTGGGAATCCCATTTGAATAATTCCAGAATTTTTTCATGAAACATATAACAACAATGCAGTTGGTCATACTATGAACATGTGAAATGAATCTGGTTGTCATGTGAATAAATCATGCGAAGTGAGAAATGTAGATTACTAAGGTAGTTTAATTGAAGGCTATACGTAATTTTTAAAGTTAATGAGATTGAAATTTCCCTGAAAATACCCAGTAACATATCCTTAAGATATGAATGAGTTTTTCATATAATATTTATCTAAAAAAATTCCAGAGATGTTGTTTCATTTGAATTGAAGGTGTATACATGATTGAAGTCACCTATGTGTTTCACATGATTAGAATTTAGTATTTTTCTAGAATAACATGATCCATGTAATCAAAAAAAAGTATTTCAAAGAGGCTTCATGATGATATATTAAAAATATAAGTATGTGTAGGGTGTTTATGTGAATTTTCAGAACCACAAATATCACATTATCCACAAAACTCAAAAACGGTCTGATGCTAGATTATCAGGATCTGAGTGAACTAAACAAGGTCATAAAATCCATACGAACTAAACATTGAATGATGAAGAAGTCTCTTTGGGAGGTATCATAAAAGAGTGTTGTAGTGGATTCACATGATCTGTATGATTTTAAGGGGTATCAGGGAGGCATATCCTTCCAGAGTCTCAAAATGGGGTATTTCACTACAATCTAACACAAGTGTTGTGTTACAGGATATTAAGAAAGGGTTTCATTTTAGAACATCACTCAAGGGTTATACATAAAGATCTCACACAAGGGGTAATATAAAAAGGTCTCATATAGTGTAAAAATATAGGGTCTTGAGAAATGAGACACTCGACAACATTACAATGTGAGAAAGATAATTTTCATATATTAATTCGGTTAAATGTGAATAAAAAGAAAAATAATAATACATAGGAGCTTCACCATTCAAAAATACTTATAGAAGGATTTTATTCACTACTACATCCATGTAAGTGAAAGGAATTCATGGCATCTCTTGAAGGTCTTACCAAACTGAGTGGAAGGTTCCATGATCTCTCATGGAAAGGTGATTCTCAAGGTTATGTTGACATCATGGATATGATAGACCATGTTATGTTAATAGGATCCCATCATACATTCATTGTTACTCTCAATAATAAAATATATGGATCTTTCTCCCACTTGAAAATTATTTTCCTTCTGAAGTATTGAGCATAAGATGAATGTGAGAGGGAAGTGATCCTAGAGAGATATGTATATTCCCAAAAATATTTAAGGTATGTGATACTAGGATTGAGGAAGTGAAAATAAAAAATTTGTGAGCTTAGTAATTTTGTTGCACCAACACAATATTGGATGAATGCTCCTTGGACTTTCCCATAGTGGCGAACCAAGTAAAAATATGTGTGATATCATTGTTTCTTTCTTATATTAATTTTTTTTGTATAATTATTAGATAATGTTGGTAATGATAATATCAATAAAAAAGATACATAGAATAATAAAAGTCCCTTATAAGAAATTTTTCATGATCTACTGGGGAAAGAAGAATTTTGTTAGTAATATATATACACTGATTAACCCACACTTTGAGTATGAAAGTGAATTTAGTTCCTAAAACAATTTATTTTTAGAATAGGATCCTAAATGAAGGAGCTATTTTTGAAATATATTTTATAGATATAACTCATATATATGAAATATGGAATGTTATCTTTCAAATAAAAATTCATCCACTATAATATGTTATATTATCTATAACTCTAAGTGATATAGTTAAGGAAAAAGGATCCCATATTGGGAGAGTATTTCACTAATGGGGGATTAATTATAGTCTCATGGATAAATAAGGTTTAAATATTTCAATATGGATCAAGAATCTACAGAGATCATGATAGAAGAAAACCTCTAATTGAGACTATGAAAACATGCGCAAGCAACATTATGTATCTGAATAACTTAGGATTAAAGTGGGATATTGTTATTAGTAAGAGTGGTTCCCATAAAAGATAAGGATCACATAAGTTAAAGGGTCATTATTGTTTAAAATATTGTGGTTGGGCCCAATATTAGGGTATCTGGGTGTCACTATATAATTTAAATATTCATGAATCAATCCACATATTGTTCTTTTACAATAATTTCTCAACATAGGACTGGACTATATGAAATTAATAGGGGAATTTATATTCATAGTCATTATTTGACTATTTTCTAAAGACATATACATATTTTTGGATCACATGTGGTGAAGATATGTGTCTATCAAGAATGATTCATTTTGATAATTTTAGTGTCATATTGAATGAACTCTCATCTCACATTTTAATATTGTAAGAAAGGGATAATGGTCTAATTCACTTTAAGGTCATGAGATTATGACCTAGGGGAAGATGTTGTATGGTCTTGTAGCATTGATCAAATAGGATATCTGAGAATAATGACTAACTCAGGGAATTTGGGTCTTCATAAGAGATACATACACTATAATAATAGGGTACACGAATATGTGTTTATAATAATTATTATAAAATTAGTATGATGTATAGATGTGTTACATCAAGGGTATCTGAATCCATGCGAATCATTGTGTTATGTGAAGGGAAAATAAAAACCAAAGAATATACGAGTCAATTGGAATTGTAGATTGATGGTTACCAGTTAAACATTAGTAGTAGATAAATAATATATCCCACTTAGTTAGGGAAATATCTCTTGGGTTTAACAGGGAATATCATCCTGAACCAAGTCATCCCTTAGGAACAATCCTTAAGGAATTTTTTTATTCAAGGGTATGTATTAGTAGAATCACTTTATATTGGTCAGGCCCTGTTACTAATATACTATAATGTAGAACTATGATTACTTGATATGAATGTTCCTAAAATTCCAAGGGAATATATCGTCAAGGAATTAGTTGATATTAACTCAAATATTTGAGGCATGTAGGTAGTTCATAGAGAATGTAATATACATGAAGGGTTTTAATACCAGAATATATTCACCAACATATGTTGAACACATTTTTAATGTGAAAGGATATAACAAGAATTTATTGCATGAAAAATAAACATATTGGGTGATTTGTTTAGTGTGAAGACCTATTGTCATTAAAAAAAACATCATGCATCAAGGAAGTGTTCCATGATGTTTAATGTATTCTGGTAAAGATGTGGGTTTTTTAGGTGATGTTCATGTGATGGGGAACTAGGTTTCTTATAGTCTAATTTCATCAATGGAAGAACTACAGTGAAATGTAGTTTAAATTATTTCAGATATGGCTTATTTTTATTATTGAAATTTTGTAATGTTTTTCTTCAGAAAAAGTATGTTAGTGGGAGGTGTAATGTGTTCCCAATAAATTGTGATTAATGAGTAAGATCCATTGGATTATACCTTATAAATAATGTATAGACCATAAAATTTGGTTTACATATTTGTAAAATTATTCCCTGGTATCATCATTATTATGAAGAATATTACAAATTCTACATAGAGGAATAAGAAGAGGCTAGACCCTTTATATATGTCTTTTGAAGTTAGATTCTAATGAAATTTGGGGCCATGTAGTGTAAGTGACCTTTTCTCACACGGTTGTTATAACCCCTCATATACCTATTGTGATTGATCATCTTCTGATATTTTTCTATATATATAAGTTTAGAGTGAGTAAAACTAGAATCCAATGGATAATACTATCTCTATTCAAAAACCTAGTGATAATGGTGTCACATGTGTTGTTGTAAAGATTTTTGTATGGTAGACCCATAAGTCATCCACGATCATTTTCAGCGAATACTTCTTGTATTTTTTCACCATTTAAGGATTATATTTCAAAGAGTCTTATTAAAAGCACATATCATCCCAATTTCAACTACATTATAAAAATATAAATGTCTAGACTTGATATTATACTCTTGATATAGCCTCTTAAGCATGAAAGAAATGAAGTTTGAGTTTTTTTGTCAGTATTTTTTATGGGACATCTAACCTAGTGAAGATATTAGACTTCATAAAGTGGATGATAATCTTATTTCAAACATACTTGAGATGTATGGCCTTGTCCCATTTAGAAAAGAACCACTAGTCATAATGATGTACTTAGGCATCTTAACTATAATGAGGGGATAATTTCCCATGAAATCCACTACATATATTGAAAATTGCTAGTAATATTTGGCCATGTGAAACAAATTTTCTCCCTAATTCTTTAAATTTTTATGCACATATCATTCATGAAATTTTCAGTAAACTCTAAAAAATAAAGTATCTTAATTGGATAAATCTAACAAAGACACTTGATCCAGTGGGACAACATGGTTCTAAAATGATGAGAATAACTGGATCCTACATGGTCATCCACCATGATGGAAAAAATTTCTCTATTTGTAATGAATCTAAAGAGTACTCTATTGAAGAATAATTTATATATGGATTTATGTTCATTCATCCAAACCTGAGGGGTAAGGTTTTCTTCCAGATATCAAATCTTTTCCCTTTTATCTCGATCTGATGAGAGTGTTCTATTTGGAGGATGTATATGATGGTATTCAACCTTCCATAAATGGATCCCTTCTTATCATACCATTGGGAACTGTTAACCTAATATATTATCTATATGTCACAGATATAGACTAGTGAGACTACACTTCATTTTGTGATAAAAAAACCCTCTTGTCCTAGTTTGGATCTTCTAGGATTGTGGCTGTATTGACCAATCCATCTTCATGATAATTTTGTGATCAAGATACATGACACAATAATAGTTTAAACATAAATCCATCCATAAATACCTTTACACTACCAATTAGAGGGGAAAATTATTCTCTCTTTTTGGGATAATCATTATTTATCTATTTATTAACTATCTCATAGTCACATATGAAATTTATTAAGACTATATTCAATTATATGGGTAGCTACACACCAATAATATTTTCTTGGTATTCCTCCTCTATATTAGTGAATCCTTCAGATAATACTAAAGAGAATATTAAAATTGTCTTATCTTGGGAAATGAAAACAACCCCTACACCAAACCAGTAGATCCTCGAGTCTTCCATTTTCTTCATGATCAATGTTTGAGAAGCCCCATAAAATACATTTCCCATGTTTATGGGGTTTTATGGGCATATAAAACCTCTTCATTTTGAATTTTAGAGTCTCTTAGTGTACATTCTATGTCTAGATGTCTTATTAGGAAGTCAACATACACTTTCCCATTGATTTAATTTTATGAAAAAAATTGGATGTCATGCTATTTCATGATTACCACCGATCAAGAAGAATTCCAAGTCAATATAGCAATGATTAGGACATTTTTTAATGGGATAATATGATATAAAAAGTTGAATTTATGATATTACAAGTAATTCCTTAGGTTTTTAAATTTGATGATGAGTGTGAGGAATTTCATCATGATATCATAACATTGAGTCTCAGTATCTCTCATGATTCTGCTGAGATAGTAGAGGCGGGTTTCATTCCACACATCATGTTTAGGTGCAGTGAGGGAACCGAGTGATACCTCCATGGTAGTCACCTATAGGACATGTGGATTCCTTAATACAAGTAGAATTTAGACTATTGGATTCATTATGAACTATATTTTGTCCTAAAAATATTCTTGGTAGTCTTTCTCCCACTGATAGGTGAATTATTTTTTCATTATCATAGATATGGGGAGACATACTCCATCCATATTGGCTATAAAACACTAGATATAAGAAATTTCCCCTTTCATCCCTTATAACCCATTAAGATTATGATGTGGCCGAATTTATATAATTAGGACTATATTTTCTGGGTTAACCTCTTTGACATGATGGTTTAATAAAAATACAAGGATCATTATAGAAGTTACCCAAAGACACACTTTAGAGCATTCATTTTCACATTAGGAAGCTAAAATTTTCCCATGATTTTTTGAAGAATGGTGTGGTGATAAAAAACTATCATAAATTAACCAATAGGTTGTCGATATATCATTATGTGATTATCCATTATAAGGGGTTTAAGATATGATGCATGGAACATTAATAATTTTCTCCTACATTATTTAAGAAAAATGACATATCTTGTTAGTTGAATATTCGTAAAAGATATATAAATAAAGTGGATTATTCATATTTAGGGTCCATATTGATCTATTTATACCATGAGTACTAATATATAATGTAAATGGAATGGAATACTATAGCCTCATTGATTAATGGATTAACTATTGGTAGTTGGAAATCACCCTTCCGTTATTACCGGTTGAGATCCATAAACGTGATGCAAACCATGAGATTGAAATTATTTCTCTTAATGTGAATGCTTTTAGAAATAATTTTTTGTTACTTAAACAGTTATAAAAATATAAAATTTATCATATTTTCAACATTTTATTCAACATTTATATCATGAAAAGGGTTTGTTCTCCTAGATGCCTACTCAACACCAAAATGGTCATCTGGAAAGCCGAGACTATGAGTAGCTTCATCAAGGTATATCATAAGAATATCTATACAATTATAAGAAATAAAACATCAATTAAACCCTGAATATAAAATTTTCATCTTCTTATCTTCAAGAGGAAGGGTGGGATCGATCAATGTGGGTCACGTGTCCTCTTCTCTTCCAAGATGTTCCTACCCAAGATTACCAATTGTGGGGGACACACATTCCTCAAATTCTAGAGGGGTTTCATTAAGGTAATCCTCTTACTTTACCAAATACATGTCAGTGGGAGAATATTTTTTAATAGGGGATAACAATCATCTATCTTTATCCCTGACAAGGAATAAGATCCATTGATAAGAACAATTAATATCCCAAAAATCTAGGGATTTTGTGAGGGTATTTTTTGATTCATTCTTTCTTTTACACTATCACTATGGTATGAGAGTTATGGAAATCCAAACATGTAAGAAAGTTTTATGTTGGTACTCTAAATTTACATTAGTATAGTGGGGAAATCATGTAATTTAAATGGGAATTTTTTTGGCTTCATTTTGATAGGCATATGTCCGCTGGTATAACAGTTATTTTATAATAATAGTCCATTCATGATTTTGATTTTAACATACAACTAAAAATAATTCTAATACATTGATTAGATGTGTATGTATGAAATAATAAATTATTAGAGAACTCTATGAGTTTTTATGTGTAGTTACCAAGCCATTTAGAGTGGCAACCTGTATATCACTTTGAATCATTGGTTGTTTTCCATCCCTCTTGTAGAAATATGCCTTTTCATATTCGGATTTTAAATATTGATAAGGAAAACTATCACTGCATAGTATGAAAAAATTTATATTTATCAGATATTTAAAAAAATTTAGATGATAATTTTAAAAACTTGATAATTTAATATAATAACACTGAGTTTGATATGATATACAACATGCAACACCAAAGTTAAACGACCCGCAAAATGATAATTTAAAATATGGTTGTTAAAAAATTTTATTTAATTGTTGGGTAAGAATAAGACTAACCAAATTATTATTAATATATATATTTCATAAAAAATTATTTATCAATTATTTTTAAATTTCCACTCAAATTTTCAGTGTGGTAATTTTGTACATAAAAAAATAAAAAATAATATTTATTTATTATTATGTGGAAATATTATAAAAAAATTATTGAGAATTTAAAAAATTTATTTCATAAAATAGATATATATATATTTTTCAATTATTAAAGAAAAAATATCTTATGGTGACATTTATATATTTTCCTAAAAATGGTGAATTTTTAGTAAATAGTGAAAAAATAATGATTTTCCAAATACTACTATTTTTTTATTTAATTAAGTAATTTTAAATTCCAATTATTCTTTGAATTTGACATAAAAGTAACATAAATTTTATTGATTTTATTTATTATAATTAGAGTAATTTTAATCATATCTATAACTAATTCTGGTTTGTGTTGATAATTAGGATTAAAAACACTTTTTAGGAAAAATGATTTTAAGATTATAATAATTATCCATTTCAATTAATTAAAATTAACGATAATGAGGAATGATTTAAATTAAATTTTTAGATTTTATATATCAATATTTGAATTTAAATAAATCTAATTAAAAATAGTATTCATATTTATAATGTTAGATAAACTTATGCTTGAAAATGAATTTATTAGAAAATCAACTTTCGACATGTTTTTATGGTTTAATTTTAAACTGAATTATTAAACTTATGAAAATTAAATTTGGAGAAATAAATTCCATATTTGGGTTAATATTACTTAATATTATATAGTATGGTCAAATTAATTATTGGTCATAATTATATGTAATGATAATAAAATTTATTTGTCATGATTAAGGTTAAAATTGGGTTTTGTACATTAAATGTGTATGTGATAAAATTAATTTTTCCACACATATAGGTTTTTTGTTTTGATAAATTAGATTTAATATTTATAGTTAATGTGACCAAATTATATAATAAATATCATTTATTTTTCAGTAATAAAAAAATTACCTTCGTAAATAAAAATCTAATTACCATGGTGAAAATAAAAATAGTAAAAGTATGAAAACATAGAGGATAAAGAAATACCATGTATAAAACATATTTATTTGTTTATGGGCGTAGTGCGATGTGACCATACCTTCTATTAAATCCGTTATTTATCAATTTACTATGCACTTGTGTTGAGAGTGACTTCCCATCATTGAATAGTTTTGAGTATTTACAAAAATGACACTCCCCCTCAATTATAAAAGGGAACCCACTCCCCTCACTTATTGACATCTCTAAAGAAATTTTGATGAACAAAAACTACCAAAATATCTCCCTGACATCAATATCTACATTATATATCTATTTTCCTTTCCAAAATACCTACACTTGGGTATTTAATAAGAGATCCAATGGAAGTTCTTCTAAGTGAAGGTAATTGTCTTCACTAAACACTTGAATTTTTATTCTTCCTTTTACACCTTCAATTATGTATTAATAATTAAAATATAATAACAATAATTTCTTCCATTTAATTAGATGTTATTATTTTCATGGGGTAATATTTATTCATCGATTTCTCTATTAAATAAGAAATAAATCCATTTCTCATGTGTACGGAATACTACCACCTCATGAACTGATATAATTTATTTTCCCTAAATGAATCACATGAATAGTCATAATGATGGAAATAATGAATATATATGATTAATTTTAATGTATATTAATTTAGTAAAATTAATTCATATTCCACTTCCATACACTTTCAACCTTTAATTGGTTGATATCTTCACCCCTACGTATGTACAACCAACAATTTCCACTAAGCGATTTGATTAATTTTGGTTTTGTGGACATTGGGTTTCTATATTATATTAGAGTCGGTCTTTCATTCTTAGCATCCCTATCCCACTCTAAACTAGGGTTGCACCACTCCTATCTATGTCGGACTTGGAGAGATGGTTACATAGGATTTTTTTCGTATAGTTTTCTATTATTGGGGATTCTTTTAGGGTTTCATCCCCGACTCTCTTCAAGGTTACCTTCCCAGACTTCGTCAGGGGTTTAACCTTATTTATTGTTTCCCTTATTGGTCTGGTTTCTCAATGGTGGATTTATATTATCCTATGGTCTATTTTTATGTCGCGGGATGTTTGTGGCTTACATATATGGGTTCTGTCATTCTGGTGGGTTGTCTATATAGTGAATATGGTGGTGATGGTGGATTAGAGTCGATTATATTGTTATGCAGGTGATGATCAATGGTGTGTGGATATCGATGTTGAATCTAAATGGTGACTTTAGATGCTATGATTTTAGTGTAGGTGGATCAATATTACCATGTCATGGTATTGACTACGATGTAGTATTGTTTCAGAGATGATGGTATTCAGTTCTAGTGGAATCCTCTACAGGTGGTGGACGTCTGAGAAGATGCTAGCAGACTTGGTGATGTTCTAATGTTGATGGTGATAGTGATTATCAAACATCGTGATGATAGTAGGTGAAGTGTTCAATGGATGGTGTCTTGTAAATAGTGCCTCATAAGGCCTGAGAAGGATTTTTTGGGCGACTTTTTTGTTATAAAAAGTAAAAATGTTCAGGGGAAGTTTTTAATTTTTAAATGGGTGGGATTTGAGGAATTTTAAAAAAAGAGTGGCGGTACTTAGTTAGGGTTTATCTGTAGTGGAATTGGAAATTTCAATTTTGTATACTGTATGTTGATATTCTATGTGTGTCTTGTGTGGGTGGTTTGTAGAGATTTTTGTTTATTTACCACTTACCCAAATAGTGGATTGTTAAAATAAAAAATGGGGTTTACTTAAAAAATCCTTCATAGTTAATTTTATTTTATGTTGAAATTAAAATTATTTCTTCTAAGGGAGTCTGAATTTAGATTTACCATATAGTAAATAATTTCATAACTCAATTTAATTTATTTTGGATACATAAATTTCTCATTTCCTTATATATTAAATTATTATTTGTTTTATTTAAAACTTTTTAATATATATTATCATTTTATACCCATAATATATTTATACATCAATTCTTACTTCAATTATATGATCTTTGTATGATATTTTATCTCAACTTGAACTCCCTTATGATCAATCTTGTATTATGTACTTATTTATTTTTATGAGGTGTTTCCAATGACCATTTGATATATTATTTCAGGAATCAATATATATAAATTTTATTTAAATTTTCAGATGAAGTTATTTATTTCCAGGGGTTTACGATTAAAAAGTTACCAAATTGGAAACAATTTTTGCTACAATCTCATTTTATTTAGGATTGTATATGTTTGAATTTACATTGATGGAAATTATTTAATAATTTTCAAATAAAACACTTTAATTTTCCTCTCCTTTAGTAATTCATTAAATTTTCAATTAATAATACCATTATACCCTATTATGTACTCAAAATTATTGACAAAATATTTTTATGAAAATCGAGTATCATTTCTGTCTTTGATAGAAAATCCATTTTCTTCTAAATCCTTATTTTCTAAAAAATTTTAATGAATTATTTTAAGGTTATTGTATCATTTTTTATTGTAATTATTACATATGTTTTTTTAAAAAAAATTATTAAGTTAATCTTCTGTTTTTTTCTAAACAAGTTACTTTTTTGAATTTTTACTTAAACTGTTAAACTAAATATTTTTGTAGCATACTCAACATTTATATAATTTTCCCACCATTATAACCACCAATTACATTAAATATTCCATTGAATGTTTTAATGGTTATATTCAAATAATTTTTTTAATATTATTTTTGAAATTTATTTTTTAGTGATTTTAAATATGGAAATGGTATTTTCCACAAGAATTTTCTATTGGTAAGTTTATTCTATATCTATTCATCAATGAAAATGACCCACTATATTACTTATAATACACTAGGAATATGTTTTAATGACACCATAATTATAAATTATTTGGATGATTTATGATAAGGTTGAAAATAAATGTATTGACATTAAATTTCTTTAATAATTTTCTATTCAATAGCTTTATCTTGAAAAATTAACTTTATTGTGATCATTAGACTTTAAATTTTCCTTAAAAATTCATATTTTATGTATCATGGATATTATTATTCTCTAAACACTAAACCATTTTCACATACAATTATTAATTTTAATGTTATTTGAATGACTAAAAAAATATTGATATTTCTTATTCCTTATTAAATATGGAAATTTATTGATAAGTCATATTTTTCAGGAATTAAATTTCTAATTTTATATATGAAGAATAAATTGGAAAATAAATGAAGGGTGGGGCTTGGAATTATATATCCTCTCAATGCATCTATGGTTCTACGAGACACATCAATTATCTAGCATTAAATGTGTTTCTAGTGTATAACTACCCATAAGTTAAACTATCATATAACGTGGTCTTGATAGTATAGATAACATGATTTCTGAGATAATGACCTCTAATAATAAGAGTTGTTCTTATCCACTAATTTTATAATTAGTATTATTATATATGAAATTATTAAAATGTTGTTATCTATGGATCAATTTTGAGATCATGTTAATGATTAAATTGAATGTGTTTTTGGTGATTAAACATTCTATATTGATTGTGACTTATTATTCCATTATTTACTTACCATAGTTATTATGATTATTGATTTATCATACCTTATTCTATATACAACCCTTATTAAGAATTTATGTTCACCATTTTTATAATTTCCCTTGGATATGAAGAAGTAATCTTTAAATGAGTTTTAGGATGCTGAATATTTTCTTTTATTTTTTTCTTCTAATTTATGAATTGAAATTAAATTTGAGATTAAATATTGTATCTAGTTTACCAGGACTACTAAACTATTTTTTCTATTTGGATTTGATCAATTTTATCTTATAAAGAAGTAATAATTATACCACTAGATTTTAGTTACTGGGGTTGGGGTCATTATAGTTGGTTTCAAAGGATGTTCTGGTTATTCCTTAGGAACTAGTTTGAAAAAATAGATGTCAGGGGACATATTACTATGAATGAATTTTAGGATAATTCTATATATAAGAAAACATCATAATGTTTTTTAAAAGATATTGATTATGTTGTTTTCCTAGATTAGCATCCCTATATGGATACTACAAGTTGACGTGGCTATAAAATAGTTGTACATAAGGGTAATAATTCTGAAAATGTTGTATTGGGATTTGACTTGATCATCAACTAGTGCATGAAAACAATAATTTTTTCACACATGGGTTGACCATCTTGTGGGATATACTTTGAATTAATCACAATTTATTTATAACCCACCATGAAGGATTTGAATAGATGATAGAAATTAATGACCAATGATATTATTTGGTTTCTTAGATTGAAAATAAGGTTTTATGATTTAGATATCTTAAAAATGAATTTATTGTTTTCACTTGATGGTTATGGTTTCTCGCAGAAACATTTTTGGGTATTAGAAAATGGATAGAACTCAAATAAATAATTTTATCATTGAATATGATAAAAAATGTGGGTATTATAAGAGAACATGGGGGATAATTACTGGATTGAATGATATATTGATTATTCATAATCATCTATTATGATATATGATTAACAACCTACACCTTAAACAACCATCATACATTCCAAATAAGAGAAGGATAGAGTCTTCTAATATATTGAGTGGTGGAGACCATGGAGAAAAGAACTCTCAATTTCTTTTAGGACAGAAATATTAAAAGTGAAACCCGTGAGAATATGTCAAATTAATAGGAAAGTATTTTATCTAATATAAAGAATGGTATATAGCAATGAATTAACAAGTAAAAGTGAGTATTTAGGTGCATAGAAATAAATTTTGTCGTATAAAACCTTTTCTAGTACATTTTTAAATGTGGGGAGCCTAAGAATTATCAGATTCAATTCCTTATTTTAATATTTAACTCCTATATCAAGGAAGGACCAATTTTAACTAAAAGTGTTGATGTATTTATGTATTAGGATTCATGAATTACATAAGAAGTATTTTTATCAATGGTATTTTGGTTATATTAATCATGAAACACCTATGGATTGTGTTAATTATTTTTTTGGTATAATATATTTCTTCATATAATATTTACTCTAAAATTATAGATATCATAATGGGTTTAAAAGTTTAAGGATGATCATTATCTCAACGTCATATACACCTCTTTTGAGGTATTTAGCGATGATATTTTCATGCGATCAATGCAATTTTGGGGGATGATTCACTAGGATGAGGTCTATATAATACTGAGGTTGAACATGAAGTATTATTTTAGAAAAAAATCTATCTTCATAATTTTTTTTATTGATAAACTATTTGGTTATTAAGATCATTGATTTTAATTTAATAATAGTCAATTGAGATTTGTTTATTTCTTGGAAACAATATGTTGTATAGAAAATCAATTGGGTTTTAAGGTTATTTAATGACTACCAATATTTATGATGATTTTCATAATTTTTTTAATGTTATAGGAATTATATTAATATAGTTATATAGAAAGGGCAGCACACATTTTGGATGAAATCTCATCACATCTGGAAAGGCTATGGGGAATGAACTCAAAATTATTGGGTGACAAGGGTGTAGTGCCTACCACTAGCCTACATGATATTCCAATTAACATGAAATTGATTTTTCCTAAATTTTTTTATAGATAAATATTAATTTTATCTTTGGGTGTTACTATTGAGGATTCATATATAAATTTATTATATTTGATAACTATTTATAACAATTTTGGTTTTCTTAAAAATTTTCAGACAGATAATAAGACTTTTCAGTCATTTATGGATCTTATTATCTGATAAAATTCTATTATAGTTCTAATGTCAAAAAAATTAATCAAGGATATTCATTTCATAGAGTAATATATTATGTGTAAATTTATTGAAAAACAACCATATAGTGACCCACACTTTACAAAAATTAACATTACATAAATTTGTCATAATACTTAAACATTATAAAAATAGATTCCAGAAGACCATACTAGTCTAGTACCTTTAAAAACATGGAATTAATAAACACTGATACATAAGTGAGCTACATTATGTCCCAATAAGTTATTATTGACTTGAACCTTTCTTAGAAACATCAAACATTATACAAATATTTATAACATGGGGAAAGAAACATTAAGAGGGGTGAGCTCAAATGCCATGTAATGGTAATCATGGGAGACATGTAAGTATAAACCTGAGAATAAGGGTATAAGAATGTGATCATGAAAATAAAATATCACACCCTCCACAACAAATATAATTGAATAATGATTGGAAGTTCATAATATGTGAATAAAAATGAAATAAAGATCATAGGTCATGAAATAATAACATTGGAATAAGAAATGGAGTTGTGGAAACACATAAGCATATAATTAGTTCCATAATAGCCAAGGAATTTATCCCAAGACCATTTTAGTTGTCATGGTTCAGATCCATGGGCATCATAATAACATGAGTTCACTCATAATACCATCATTGTAGTCATGGTTCACTCTCATGGACATCTTAGTAGTCAAGGTTCACTCCTAAGATCTTTTTAGTAGAATGATCTCACTCCTTATACAATCATTGTCTATCTCATGAGATATAGAACTTTACCTAATGAATTGGAGGGAGATGTAGATCCCAACCATCATAAAATGAAATCAAACATACATGTTCCATAAGATCATAAATAGAAAAATAATTACCCATTAAATGAAATGGGTTTCATAAACATGTAAACATATCATCACATATACAAAAAATAGGTTTCATAATCATTTCATTATAAGAATAACCTGTGAAAAGGAGAGGATTTGAAAATCATATAACCTGTGAAATAAGAAACAAGTTTCATAACATCATGCCATAAAAACATAATCCAGTAAAAGAAAGGATATATATGAAAACATTTAATAATTTCCCCATAAATGTATTATTAACACCTATGGATTTTATCTTATATGTGAAATAATTTTTAGTGATATTTTAAAAACACTTCTTGTGAAAAATATCCTTTCTTCTTCGAAAAATGCACTTAATTACATAAAACCATTTGAAAACATTTATTGTTAAAAATATATTTTAAAACATATAGATGAAGTTTTTAAAACAATAAAACTTTTTAAAATATATTTTTCTAATAGAATAATCTTAGAGGGTCTTTTGAAAACATTTTTTGAAACATGGTTTTTTAAAACAATAGATTTCCAACTAAAGAGAGAGGTGGTCAGATTTTACTAAAAAAATTAACTTATGTACCAAAGAGTGAAATAATGGTAATAATTAATGAAGATATACTGAATAATCATAGGATAAGGAAAATCATGGATTTTATTGAATGAATGATCATAATAGTTTGTCCACGGATTCATAGACATAAACAATCTCGAAAAAAATGAGGAGATTGTATCAGTAAACTCTTATAACATGGTGAATTGGGATCATAATATCCATTTTAGAAAGAGAAATTAACTTAATATTAATATATAATTAAAATATGGAGATTCATGACATGAAATTTAAAATGGATGTATATACACCTCGAAAAAGAGTTTAGGTGCATAACCAAACATTAGCCACAATGAAGGAAAATTGAGACAAAACCATTTTATCGATTTAATAACTTTTGAATGTCAAATAACATGAAATAATGATCATAAAATGGATATGTGAATACCAATAAAATTAATTATTGGATAAATATAATACAAACACGGTATGTACATACACCAAACAAAAGAAAAGAGTGTCGAACATAACTCAAATCTCAAAGAAATTAATAGTGAGATGAAAATACCCTTACCTTCTGTCTTGACTCACTTCGTACTAGTACACGATTATTATATAATAAATTTAAGTTTATTATAAATATTTTACAGAAGTTTATTCTTATATCTATTACCATATACTATTTTATTATTACTTTATTTTAACCACTTGTTAATGATCCCATGTTAAGGTTTCACTTCGCATAATATTCTATTTGTTCGTTCCATGTGTCACAATTTTTTATATCGTTGATCCTTATACTTATATCATGATTCCAGAATGGATAAAATGATATAAATATTAGGTATATCCAGTATATTTATATTACAATAATATATTTCATAATGAATTATGTAATGGAATACATCATTCATTGGGATGGTAAGCCACATGAACGTTGTGTCCCATTTTTATTTCCTTATTGAAAGAATGTATGTAAATGAAATATATATATATATATATATAAAATTTCAATTAGCATTAATATATCATATATATCATATATGTTCATTAAAACTATCCTTAATACATTCAATGTGGTGTGTTAATGAATCACATCGCAATGAAGGGCAGTAGTCCACACCTCCTTAAACGAGATTATCGTATTAATACCAAAAGGATGTTAAGATGAGGTGTGTTTTAAATTTAATAAATAAGAATAAATAAATATTAAATATAATATATGACATATATAAACCTAGTGTACATCATAATTGACACCATGATTGTTGGTAGAGGAAAAATTTACAATCATCGTTTCGTGAGGTAGTAGTTAACCGTACACAGAAATAGTATGTTCAACATCCATTAGATGAAGGTGTGTGTATGTTTAGGTAATAACCTTTGAATAAAAAAATCCTATTATAAGTATTATACTGGTATTTTTACACAATAATGGAATAAATATATTGGAGGAGTGAATAAAGGAAATAAAGGAAAGGAGCTTGAGAGAAGATGTTACCTCATAATCAAGTAACTCCAATTGGTTTATGCCAAAAGGATTCTGTGAGAAGAATTCTTCCCAAAGGGAGGATTCAAGGTTGAAGGAGTTATTTTTCTAAGGCTACTGGGTTAGATAGTTGAATAACTAAAATGTTTTTAGAGGCGTGATGAATGGGTAGAGTTGGTGGCCTTTTATAGTGAATGAAAAAGACTCATTGGAAATTTCTAGAAACAATTTAGGTGTGAACATATTATTACAGAAAAAAAGTATTAAAAAACAAACCAAACTCAAGAATATAAGGTTTATATCTGAACTATGAAAAAAAAATGGGATTTGGACAAGATTCTAGGTCATTTGGGCCATAAAGTTTAAGGTTTAGTCCCCAATTAACCATAATTTGTCCTAAATTGCTGCGATTAATTTCAATCACTTTTACTAATAATTTTGATCAAAAATTAACATGGTATTAATAGAATATAAATATTAGAATTAATAAAATTGTGTTTATTGGTTTTTTGAAATTTTCTTCAAATAATCCAAAAAAATTAATATTAGTGTTAATCCCATAGACGGAATAGAATATAGTGGTTTCAATGTTGTAAAAAGATCAAAATATTATTAAGATTTTATATTTAGTTTCAAAGTGAAATTTATACCAATGAATTTAATTATTTTATTAGATTTAATATTTATATAATTTTACCATAAAACTAACTTATAATACCATTTAGAAGTAATAGTTAATTAGAAAAAAAAGGTAGTTTTTAACTAAAAAGCAGTATGTTTCACTATTCATCAAAAATTGAAGTTTCTAAGAAAAATAAAAAAATAACCTAAGATAATTTCAATACTATGAATTAAAAAATTAATTTTATTTATCACATAAAAATTCTAAATGTGTCTAAAATTAATTTTATTATTAGACGTGGTTCATTCGAGATAATGATATTCTTAACATAAAGGTACTTTAAAAAATATCTCATATATCATTATCAAAATGTTTTATTTATATAAAAAAAATTATAAACAATATTTTAATAGTAATTATTACTATTTCAATAACAATGATTAATGGTTAGGTTATAATTTTCTCATTTAATTAATTATATATTTATATAAAGATGTTTCATAGACACCAAGTGTTGTGTACATTTTACGTCAAGTCGGTGTTTCTTTTAGTGCAAGCCATGTTGGTATTGGGTATAGAATAAGCCATATTTGTATTACATGTGAAAGTAATGTTTGAATTATTGTTTTAATATATATATATATATCACTATTTTCAGTGTCATTTGAAATGAAAAATATTGAAAATAAAAATTAATTCGAAAAAAGTAGTTCTCAAAATCTTGGGTTGTTAATTCTACCCCCCTTAAAATGAATTTCACCCCAAATATTCATCTTCATTATAAAAGGTTTAATACTTTATAGTTTCATTAATAGAAACCCACATCATAAAAATGGAAACTAAAACTTCTCTTAAAAAGGAAAATTTGGAACCATAACAATTACCCAAAGTAACATATAACTAGGTTTCTACATAGAAAAGCATTGGTTCGGAGTTAAGGTTGGACATAATGGAAAATTGTAAATATTTATAGGGAATGAGTAAGGTCATCAATAAAAAACACATGAAATATCAATGGAATGATGAGGGCCTCAAATTAATAAATCTATAATGATTTAAAAGGTCATCATCTCAATGAAAATTATGGTATTAAGAAAATAATTTTTTTGAATAATTTCAGAACGTTGAATAATTATTTATAAAAGTATATAAAAAAAATTTATTCTTGGCATATTATTTGAAAAATTTCTAATAAATCCCTTACCTTAGGGATTAAATGTCTTCAAATTTACTTTTATGATTAAATCACTAAAATATGCTTTTAAAAGATCTTAAGGCCTATCAAAGAATAAAAATTATAACTATTTGTCTCTTAAAAACATGAATTAATATATAAAAAGTAACACTAATAGGTCATCAGAAATATACATTCATTACAAATAAAAATATATTAATTAGGAAAACGTGTAGGCTAGTGGTAGGTGTGAACCCCTTATCATCCTTCAGTCATGGATTCAATACCCGCGACCTAGCTAGATTTGATTAGTTATCACCCAAAAAACATGATGTCCTTTTTTTAAAATCACATTTATATATAATATAAGTTTGAAATACTTGAAATAAGTTTGATCAATGATTAGAATTTTAACCAAGGTTTTCAAATCAAACTCAGTGTAAAAAGACTTCCTATGAAGTTTAACATAAAATTTTCATTTATGATTAACCATATAACCCTTTATCAAAGGTGAAAATATAAAACATTAGGAAGAGAGTCACAAAATAAACTTTTCATTGATTCCCTTATATAACACAAAGAACCACTTGGTTTTCAAGTTCCAAGCATCTGAATACCCTCATCATGTATTATATATAAACATTGTAACATCATGAATTACCATAAATCCTTTCTGAAAACATGCATTCTTCTCTATTCCAAAGTATATTGGATTTACTAATTAAATCCAAAAATACTGTGTACTATAAAACAACCTTCAACAAGCCCTTTCATAGTTCCAAGGTAATCAATACAATCCAATTTACTTATTCATAAACCACGTATCTTTATCTATAAAACATTATCTTATAATAAAGAACATAATAAGGGATACCTTAACTTATTCAAAATATCACATTATCATTAAATCACGTCACTAGTCCATAGAAAACATTTTATATAAACATGTAAATACAGATAAAAAACATTAGTAAAAAATCCTTGTACATTTCATCATTCATAACTTTTGAATCTGAGTACATAAAATCGTTGATTACTTCATACATAATCCATTGACAATAATACATCTTTCCTTTCACATTTCATCTGTATTCTCATCATCATCTACAATGAAACTGTTACTCACACCACCTAGTTGATTCTCTTTAGGAACATTACTTTTTGGATACTGGGTTGCATAATGACCATTTTTTACACACTTAAAACACTTAACCTTTGATGACATTGTGATGCCAAAATTCTTATCCATTTTGTTAACAAAACTCTTGATTTTTCAATTATCATCACTTCTTTGCGACCTTCTATTCCATTGTCAAAACACCTTTTTGTTCCTATAATAAATTCACTTATGTGATTCTTTAAACATTCATAGCACCAAGGAAACCAAATCTTTTTCCTCCATGGTCTCCATTACCCCAACACTCAACGAACTCATTCTTTCTCTTCCTTGATGAGTTTGAGAGATGGTTAAGGGAAAAATTGTTAATCATGTTCTATGAAAACCAATTAGGCATGATCATGACATCTTTCACTCCATTGATCATCCCACTCGACTGATGATCAGAAAATCTCCCATCACATTCTACATTAATCTAGTTCCTTCTTGTTGCCTCCATTGACTAAAACAAGAATAATAGTGTTATCATTACTTATCATAGTAGAAAACCATATACCCATGAATAAAATTTCATATATAATTTCTAAATCAAGGAACCTTCAATAATCTAATATTACAATCTATATTTAAATAATGGAAATAGTCAAAGGATGATGGTATTGGTTTATGTCGATAACATAATGTTTGGATGATTAGATGAAAAGAAATGCAGATAGTTTTCTTAATTCATGAAAAAAAAGTTTGAACTGTCGATGATTGGTGAGCTGGAATTTTCTTTGGCATACAAGTGATGCAAGGAATGAATGGATATTTTATTTCTCAATCAAAATATGCCAATGAGGTTTTGAGAAGACTTAGAATGGATAATTACAAATAAATGAATACTTCAACTACTACATAGATGAAACTATCAAGGTATGTTGAAGGCAAGGCAATTAATATCATAGAATATAGGAAAATTCTTTGAAGTATATTGAACCTGATAGCGACACGGCCTGATATTGTATTTTCCACATGCCATGTAGGGTGGTATCAAAGTAATCCCAAGGAGATGCACATGATTGTAGTAAAAATAATTCTTCAGTATATCAATGGAACAATGGATTTTGGCATAATGTATAATGAAAAATCTCATCCAGTGTTATTGAGATATACAGATGCAGATTGGGCTGGTTCAGCAGATGATAAAAAATCAACATCAAGGGGAGCCTATTATCTTGGAGGGTTGTGTGTTTATTGGTTAAGAAAGAAAAAATATTTCATTTTGTTACGAACTACAGAATCTAAATACATTTTTTTTGACTCAAGCTTGCACGCAACTTTTTTGGATGAACCTGCAACTTGAAGATATGGGAATCAGTGTGAAATATCTGATCGGAATCCATTGTTATAATTAAAGTGCTATATATCTAAGAAATAATCAATTCCATGACTCAAGTAAAAATAACATTGAAATACAATATTATTTTATCATGGAGAAAGTGGAACAAGGGCTTTTGAATTTGGAGTATGTTCCTACAAAACAAAAATTTGCAGATATTCATACAAATACCTTACAAAAAAAGTGGTTGAAAGGAATCGAATGGATCTAGGAGTCTATTGGACTTCTAGAACATGAAGAAGTGTGGATGGGGGATCCCTCTTTCCTCGAGGTATGATTTGGCTTTCCCTAATGTTATGATATGTGTTCTTTACCCTGTTATATACAACCTTGAATTTCCCTTTGAGTTTATTGACAAAGGGAGAGAAAGTTTGACTATTCCTAGGAGAAGAGAAGACACACGGAGAAGTTGTTAAGTGGAGCAATGAGAGAGGTGGAGTTGAAGATGAGTTGATGCTGGTTAGAGGAGCTATAACATAGGGGGATTATTAAATCTAATGATACTAGAAGTGATCCATCAATGATTAGATATCACGAAGGCTTAGGATCATGATGAAAAAAGTTCATTGGTATTAGTATGGTATCAGTAATTAGTGATTAGAAATGAACTGGTTCATTTATGAACTTTGAATTATACTCTTATTTCTCATGTTTAGAATGGCTCATGTGGGCTTAGAGTATGTGTTGAGTAAATCCTTGATCGCTATATTTATCGCGTGAGGCGAATGGTGTTTGAAGTTGGAAGGAGTATTAATGAGGTATCAAAATGTGAAACATTGTTATGAGAAGAGTAATAAACAAACCCAAAGTGGGATATTTTTGGGAAAAATCCCTTAAGGTGTCCTCTTGGTATGTTTTGGGTGTGTTTGTGCTTGTTGACAAAGCCAAATGACCATAAATGAGTATGATTGGTGTTTTTCGAAGATAGGTTTGAAGGTGGCACAGTTTCCAAGAATTATCCAAATTTTTGGGCCTCATAATCAGAAGTTAGATGTCATAAAAGGATGGATTTCTTCATAGGAGTGAACTATGTGAAGAAAATTAAGGAAAATTATTAAAGTATGAGAACCGTGCACAAAATTTTAGACAACATACCATGTTTCGAGAATGGTACGTGGAGCAGCGAGAAGTGTACACCAGATCGGTTCGTGAAGGAAAAAACGGTTCATGACGGAATGCAGTGCGGTACCAGGATGGATTGATGTTGACATAGGAGATCAAACAAGTTGAAGAAAAAAGCAGTACATAGAACATGTATGAAAAATGGTTCACTGGAAGGCTTGTAGATCACAGTGATAGAAGGATCAGTATGTGTTACAGATTGGATCGATGATTTGTAAAATCTTGGGTTAGAGGATTTTGTGGACATCATTGCCTATATAAGAATTGATAATCTCCCTGATTACTATTGATATCAAACATCATTATAACATATTTTTGATAGGTGATTTCTGAAAAGAATGAAGGTGGTTCATGGGGAAGAATTATGTGAAAGCTATGATGGTTTGTGTGGAAGAAATTTGGTCAAAGGTTTTTGTGAAGAGCTGTAAATCACATAAGACATGGTACGTAGAGGAAGAAGGAGTGGTAGGTGGAAGGTTAGGGAATTCAGTCTATGAACAATGAATAGTTCACAAACATAGGTTTTTTTCATGAGGCAGTCCGTGAAAAAGGAACAGTTCTCAGACCGAGGGTGGTTCACTAAAGAGGTTCGTGAAATTGATACATAGTAGCGGTATGTGATAGTGAAGGTGGAGTCATTCTGCGGAAAAAGGGCTATTTGTAGTAGCAGAAACAGTGCACAATGGAGGTGATCTATGTACTAAATCCGATACACAGTATGTAGTGGAGTAGGTGGTTCGTAATTTTCACAAGGAAGCTTGCAAAATCTATAAATCAGTTTGCAAAAGTATTTTTCGATAAGTAGAATTACTTGGGAAGGTGGACTTCATCTACTGGTGAAAAATAGACTTCAACAGAGCATATAACCACAGTTGAGGATGCAGTATTTAGGAAAATTAAGGGACCTACATGTCCATAAAATGTGTTTGATCTATAAGTCAATAAACACTATGTGGATTCCTTTCCAAGAGAAGTGAGCTAAGGAAGAGAATGAGAGTGACCCCTTCCACTAGTAGTGATCTAAAGAGAGAGGCATAGGGAGTGACCCTTGGGAATGTAGTGAGTAGACCTTAATCTTTTTAACGACAGTGATCCTGGCTATAGAAGGTCTACCCCGAACATTGTACTCATTATTAGTAGTTAGCCTTAGTGAATTTGGTACATCAACACATTGTTGTTGTATTCACCTCAGAGGTAGCCCAATGAGGATGAACCAAATAAAAATCATTGTTTCACATGCATGATTTCATACATATTTATATATTTTTATGGGAGGAAGAGAGAATTGATTTTTGTATAACAACGAAACAAGATCCAAACAGAAGAAAGTTTTAATCTGTTATACCCTGATTCACCCCGCTCTCAGGTTAATAGACCTAGTGGAACTAACACATATAGAATCCCATTAAAATAAATGGGTGTCATAAATATATAAACATATTATAAACATTGTAAAGATATAGGTTTTATAATATTTTCATCATAAACATAACCCGTGAAAAAGAGAGGATTTCAAAAGAATATAACCCGTCAAAGAGAAATGGGTTTCATAACATCATGCCATCAAAACATAATCCCCTCAAAGAAATAATATGAATGAAAACATTGAATAATTTCTCCATAAATTCATGGTTTAAACCAATGGATGTTCTCTTATATGGGAAATATTTTTGAAATATTTTTTAAAAAAGTTATTGAGGTAAATATCATTTATTATTTCTAAAATGTTTTTTAATACATTAAGCCTTTTAAAAAAAAATTTAATTAAAAATATATTTGACAAATTATAATGGAATATTTTAATACAATGAAAAAAATTAAAATAAATTTTTCATTGAGAAATATCTTTAATTATCTTTTGATTTTTTTTGAAAACATGGTTTTTGAAAACAATATATTTCCAACCAAAGAGGGAGGTGGTAAAATTTTTACTAAAAACATTATCTTAAGTACCAAAGAGTGGAAAAATGGTACTAAAATGAGTATATATTGAATAAATAGAGGATAATGAAACTCATGAATATTTTTTAATTATAGATCATAATATTTCATCAAAGGACACATAAATAATAATAATCCCAAAAAAATGAGGAGATTGGCTTAATAAACTCTTATAACTTGGTGACATGGGATCATGTTCTCCATGTAAGAAAATTAAATTACATGAATATTAAAATATAATTACATTAATGATATTCATGACATAAAACATAAAATAGATGTATATAAACCTCAAAAAATATTTTAGGTGCATAACCCAACATAAGTCACAATGAATGAAAATTGAGACAAATCTATTTTACTGATTTAATAACTTTTGAAAGTTAAATCCTATGAAAGAAAGATCATAAAATTTATATACGAATACACATAAAATTATGTATGGGATAAATACAATAAAATATTTGTTAGTACATCCACCTCACAAAAGGAAAGAGTCGTGAACATAACATGAATCTAACAGAAATTGAGAGTGATATGAAAATCCCCCAACCTTGTGTCTTGACACTCTCCGTACTTGTACAAGTGTCCTATATAATAAATATAAGTTTATTATACATATTTTATAGAATAATATTATTTTATTTATTACTATATATTCTTTAATTATGGGATTATATTACCTTCTTGTTAAATATCCTATGTTATGGTTTCGTTTTGGGTAATATTCGCGTTATTCTTCGCATGTGTCTAATATTTATTATATCTTTGACACTAATACTTATATCATGATTCCATAATGTAAAAAATGATATAAATATAATGTATATCTAGTATATGTATATTATAATAACCTATACCATTTTAATTTATGTAATAGAAGACACCGTTCATGGAGACGAGAAGCCGCATAAACGTTGTTTCCCGTTTTTATAGCCGCATTGAAAGAAATCATGTAAGTTGTATATATATATTTGTATGTATGTATATATATACCATTATTCCATTTGAATTTTTATATCATATATATATATAATATGTTCATTAAATCCATCTTTATTACATTCCATGTGGCATTTTTTCGAATCACATCGCATTGAGGGGGTGATATTCCACACTTCCTCACCAAGCTTATTATATTAACACCAAATGGAAGGTAAAAAAATATGTATTATAAAAAGAATATAGAAGATTAATTATATAGTAAATCTAATATTTAAAATATATAAATATAGTTTTCATCATAATTTCCACCATTATTGGTGGTAAAACAAAATGAAAAATCAACGTTTCATGAGGTAGTTGTTCTCCATACAAAGAAACAGTTTGTTCAAAATCCATTAGATGAATCTGTGTGTAAGTGTAGGTCATAAAAATTGCATATCAAATTCCTAGTATATGGAGGATACTGGTTTTTTCACACAATAGTAGAATAAAGAGAGTGTAGTGGGTGAATAAGGGAAACAAATGAAAGGATCCAAATAGTAGACATTACCTCTTAATCACGTAATGCCCTTTGGATTCTACCAAAAGGATTCCTTGAAAAGAATTATTCCAAAAGGAAGGAATCAAGGATGAATAGAGGATTTCTGCGAGGGTACATGGGTAGTTATTTGACAGACATAAAAGGTGTGATATGTGTGAGGAATAGGTAGAGGTGGTGGCCTTTTATAGGGAAGGAAAAGGACTCATTTGGAATTTCATGAAACAAGTTATGTGTGCAATTGTTTTTACATAAAAATGTCTTAACAAACCAATAAAACTCGATAATGGAAGGTTTATGGATGATATATTTACATAAAAAGTGCATTGGAAAAGTTTCTATGTCATTTGGGCCCTTAAGATTAATCTTTAGTCCCTAATTAAGCTTAATTTGTCCTTCACTACTTTGATTAATTTTAATAACTTTTACTAATCATTATGATCAAAAATTAACATGGTCTTATTAGACTCAAAATATTAGACTGAATAAATTGGTTTATGTCAGATTTTTGAAATTCACTTTATAGAAGATATAAATTAAGATTAGTGCTAATCCCACAGATTGAATGAAATAATGAGGTTTTAAAGTAAGACAAAGTTCAAAAGATTGTTAAGATTTTATATTCAGTTTCAATGTCAAATTGATTCTATTGAATTTAATTATATTTTAGTTTTAATATTTATCTAATTTTAACATAAAACTAATTAACAATATAATTTATCATTAATAATTAATTAGGCAAAAAGATAGTTTTTAACTAAAAAGATCTATTTTTCACCATTTATCAAAAAATGTGGTTGCTTAGAAAAATACCAAAAATTCATGATAAGCTAATATCAAAATTCTAAATTAAAAAATGAAGTTTATTATATCAAATTCAATTTATAAATGTTTCTAAAATTACTTACATTATTAGAAGTGGCTCATTTAGGAGAATGATATTTTTAAAATAAAAGGACTTTACCAAAAATCTCATCTTTCATTATTAATATGTTTTATTTATATAAAATATTAATAAAAAATATTTGAAAAGTAGTTAATACCATTAAAATAAATATTTTTAATAGTTTATTTATAATTATCTCATTTAATTATTTCTATATATTTATATAAAGATGTTTCATAGAAACTCAGTGTTGTGTGGATCATACACCAGGTCCTTGTGTTATTAACCAAAGAAAGAAATTGTCACAATTAAATAAAAATATATCATGTATGTATATTTTTTGGTTTTATATATAATGATAGAAAAATAAACCCATAACTCAAGGAAAATGATCATGAAACCAAAATTTTATCATATTATCCTCATATCTAATGAATCAATTGTCTTTGAACACATCACAATCTCTTGGTTTTATGGTAGTTAATAATCTATTAATCACTTGCATTATTTTGGCCAATTATCTCTATCACTATACATAATTATTTAAACCTTTATTTCATGTCCATATTTTCACTTCCAACCAATGTTCTCCAACATGGAAACCTAACTATATATTATTCCTTATTTACTTTGTATTTCCCTCTGCCTCTATTAAGGGGATGTTTTAATAACCCTTTTTTATGATGTGGTTTCAAAAATGTTATATTCAAATGCCAAAATATTTTTTTCTAGTGAATGTTCCAATTTCACTGATGAAATTTATTGATTGGGGGAGAATATAACACCTTGATAATATAAATTAAAAATGTATTTGAAAGTGTATATGATATGCAATGCCGAACATAAATGACCAACAAACTATATTATTTAAATTTGATAGTTATAACATATAAATTAAATTAAAAATTATGAATATGATTAACGAAATTAAAGTATATATATAGAAAAATATTTCCAAAAAGTATAAATTTATTGATAAATTCTAATTATATAATCACTCATATTTTTAGTAAAGTAATCAAATCCTTTAAAAATACGTTTTTTTCAGAAATATTATTTATTTATTTTTTGAGAACATTTAATAATTTATTTATAGATAATTTAGAAATATTATTTTAACGAATGGATAGAAATTTTGAAATCTGCATATAAAAATTTTATATTATGAAATTTTGATATTTTTGTTAAATGTTTGAATTGTTATTGAATAGTTAAAAAATACAAATTATTCAAATACTGCTATTTATTTTGATTCAATTAGTTAATTTTTAATTCCCATTAATTTTATTTAAAATTAAATTAATTATTTTTTAGTTATATTTTATATTATTAAATTTATTTTAGTTATATTCATACTCAATTTTGTTAGTAGTTTAATTTCATTCTTAAAAAAACATTTTTATATAAATTGTTTTCAGTGTGTAATGTTTCTCCATTTTAATTAGTTAAAATTTTCCATAATGAAGAATGATATATATGAACCGAATAGATCATATATCTAACTATATGAATTTAACTCCATTTAAATATGATTACTATTAATATAGTAAATATATGATCATCTTATTCTTGAAAAAACAATTTCTTGAAAACCATTTTTTCGACATGTTTTTATAGATTAATTTTAAATTAAATTCATCCACTTACATTAATTAAATTAGAAAAATTATAACACATATTTTTAATAATTATAATTAATATTATATAATATTTTCAATTTATTTTTTGGTCATAATGATTAGTAAAGAAATATAAATTTATTAACCTCGATTAATGTTAAAACGAGGTTTTGTGCGTTACATGCACCTCTTGTAAAATTAATATTCATCACATATAATATTTATATTTGAAATATTATGTTACATATTTAAAATATATAGGTAAATAAATTATAACAACCCAAATTTATTTCACTTAATAAAGGATAAATTAGATAGAAAATAAAGAAACTAAATACCATAGTGCAAACTAAAATTGAAAAAGTGAGTAAACTTAAGGGATAAGGGAATAACATTTTTAAAACATGTTTTTTTATTTTATTTTGTGATTTTGATCAACCTTAAATTCCATAAAATGAATTATTTACCTATTTTGGAGGAACATGTTATTATATTGACTTCCCATTATTCAATTGTTTTACGTATTTTCAAAAATAAAACTCCACATCAATTATAAATGGGCACCCCTCCCCTCACTTTTTTTCACATATATAAATCCATTTATCACTATCATTTCCTAACAAAATCTGTCCTAATAATCCTAATATATATTCTATATTTTATTTTATTTCCAAAATTCCAACCCTAGTTTCTTTAATTAGATATCAAAAGGAGTTTCTTTTAACGTGGTAATTGTATTTTATAATCTCCTTCTATATTTAGTTCTTCTTTTTACACAATCAATTATTTAATTATAGTTAAATTATTATAATACCAATATATCCCATATAATGATATGTTATTACTTTTATGAAATAATATTTATACATATGTTTCTCCAATATATGAGAAACAAATCCTTCACCAGTGTGTACGACGAACTACTACCACACGAACGAATTAAATTTGTTTTCCATAACCTAATCACATTGATAGTAATAATGAAATATGTAATAAATATATATAATAAATATGAACTACTATTAATTATGTAAAATTATTACATCTTCCAATTCCTTACACATTCACCCATTAAGTAGATGAGACCATCGATCATACATAAGTACTACCAACCATCTCCATGAAGCGGTGCAATTCGTTTTTGATGTCCAACATTTAAGAGTGACAATAAAAATTTATCTTATGAAATAATATAAATTTTTTAACCATAATATCATTTTAGATATTTTAAATTTATATGTTATTCATAATAAATGTATCTTAAACCACAAAATATGCATGAGAAAACAATGGAGTTAACACCCAAAATAATGGTCATTGAGAAATATTAATAACTAATGGGTGATAAGCTGTTATAAGAAAAACATATATGATATTATAAGTATGTTTGTGGTTATATTACATATTATTAGCATGTTAAAAACCATTTTATATAAATAAAAATTACGATCAAATAAATGTAAACACAAGGTAATGGATTTCATCTCAATTGCATTTCATTGCTGCATATAATAATATTACAACCTAATTTCATCCAAGGAAATTTTTATTGGTTTACATTAATTATTAATATATTATATGATTATTTGTTTTATTCCCAATTTTTCCATGTGAATTTAAATTTTATATAAATTATATATTCACATATTATTTATAAATTTCATTTTATGATCTTTGTGAGATATTTCATCTCAATTTCATCTCTATTGATAAAAATTTGGTATTATGAACTTATTTTTTTTGAGGGGTATCTAATACCCCAGTAATATGTAATATCATGAATCAAATTATATTAATAGTTTTCATTTTTTCATTTGAAATAATTCATTTAATGGTTTTTATTATTCAAAAGTTTCTAAAGTTGTAAGGATATATTCTTCAATCTCATTTTAATCGATATTGATTACATATGAATTTACATTGAAGGTCGTTGTTGGATCATTTAGTAAATTTTTATTATTATATTATGGTTATTAATCACATTTTCAAGAAATTTAATCATTTTACTCTTTTAAGTACTTATAATTGTTGAGAATTTCGTTTAGGAATATCCAACTTCTTTTATATTTTCGTTCAAAAGTCCTTTCATATCCAAATCCATGTTATCTAAAAATTCATGATTAATTTTTTTAATTTTCACCTATGATTTTTAAGGTCATATATACCCATGTTTTAATTTTTGATGAATGATTTAAAATGATTATTCATGTAATTATCTGAATAAGTTACTTGTTAAATTTTTAATGAAAAAGTGAAATGATTATTTGTTTTAACATACATGGAATGTATTGAATTTTCCCATCATCATGACCTGAAATTTATTTAAGGATTACTTTATATTTTTACTAGGTTATTTTCAAATAAAATATGTTTCCTAATATTATGAATTTTATTTTAAAAAATGATGATAAAATTGAAAATGGTGTTTTCATCTATAATGTTTTAAATATCTTTTTATGATATTTCTATTTAAAATTTATAAAAAAACATTTATTTTACCTATAATACATTAGTAAAAAAAATTAATAACATCATAATTATTAATTCTCATAATAGTTTATGATCATTTTGAATAAGGAAATTATTGGCATTCACATTCTTGATAATTTCGTATTCATTATCATTCTCTTGAAACATTAAATTTGATATGATCATTGAACATTACATTTTATTTAAATATTAGTATTATTTTTATCATGGATATGATTATTCCATAAAACATATACCATATTTTAATATGGTTTATAATTTTAAATGTATTTTAATGGACAGTGAAATATTGATATTTAGAAATATTTATTCAATATATGATTTTATTGATAAGGCATATTTTTCATGACTAAAGTCGTTCATTCAATATATGTGGCCTAAACTAGACATAAAGTGGCAGGTCGTGCAGGTAATTATATATCACCTTGTTGCATCGACAATCCTAATAAGACCAATCGGTAAGCTATCTTTAAATGGTCTTGTTGTGTATATAAATTCATTGATTAAACTATATGAGAAAATGGTATTGATGGTATATATATCATGATTTGATCATGATGTCCAATATTAATCATTTAAATCATTAGTTATTATATTATTATTATTATTATCGATGAGAATATATCATATTTATTATCCATAGATGCATTTCAAGTACATGTTATTAATTAAATAGTCTGAGTTTTCAGTTATTACGATGAATTATTTATTTTTAATTATTGTTTAATTATTTACCATTCCTTATGGACTATGATTATTAATTAAATGATATATTACTCTATTAATAACTATTACTATACATTTGAGATCACCATTATTTTTCTTCCATTCCCTATGATTTGAAGAAAAAATCATTTAATGAGTTTAATGATAAATAATATTTACTCTCACTTTATTGCAATTTAATTTTTAAAATGTAATAGAAGGATAAAATTTGTATCTAGATTAATAATACTATAATATTATTTATCCATTTGGGATTTAATCACTTATATTTTATTCTAATGTTATAAGGTTACAACCAGTTATGGGTTAATGGGGCTGGGTTGTTTACATTGATGTCATAACTACATAGATATGAAGACAAGGTCTCCCAAGTAGGACATCATAATCCATATCATTATATATATTAATGAACATAGAATTATTTTTGAGGTCTGTAAATTTTTATTTTTGTTTGATAATTAAAGGGTTTTCTTTGTTTCTTTATACACTTGAATGGTCAGTTATGTTGGAATCAAATCCTCATAATTGTATCCTAAATGTTGGAGGTTCATAACTGGTATGATATTAATCATGGATATATTTTCCACTAGGGAACATCAGTTGTTTTAATTATTGTGGTTTCATAAAACATTATGAGTTTTGATATATCCATGTATAGAATCTTTTTGTTGTTTCTCAATAAATGATATGGTATTATTACATTCTTATGGAGTAGTTTTTTTCCAAATTATCTTATTTTTTAGAGACTTCTTCTCAAACTCTTGAGGACCTAAGAGGGAATAAATAAATATCCCTTCTGAGATTTTGTAAAATATGCAATGCATAAACTAATTTGATCATGGTTGGGACACTACCAATTATTTTAAAATTTTATATTTCTAAACCAGAGGCTGGCGATTACCAGTGCAAGGTTTCCCCATAAAATTTATCTTAGGGTATGAGGTGCCTATGGTAGATTGGGTTGGTTCATGAATAGGGATAATGGTTAAATATATTTTAAATGGTGTAGGTAAAACCAGTCTATATATATGTTTGGTATAATCAAATAGTTGTACTTTCATTAACCAATTGTTAAAAAATAGGGTTTGAATGAATTTTGTATGACTTTGCGACATCTCCATACTCTTTTCTAGATCACTAAATAACTGTCGCATGGGTATTAGGCACATATATGGATTATATGGGGGTGAATTTAGGGTATTGAGTTTAGAAATGATATCTCCACCACTTATTCCCTCATATTCTATGGACTCACCCTCCGGTTCCCTGATTAGGTACCGAGATCTCAAATTCATGAATATATTCTTGATCACGGAAAGGTTATTCCTTGTCAATTGAGTTATCATTGGATAAAATTTAGCTCTTTAAACATTTTGGTTTCTGTTTTGTGGGACCCTTCCTATACTTCATATGATTTTGGATAAAACCAACAAGATTCCTAGCCAGTGTGATTATTGGTTTAGAATCTCTTTCTTATTACATTTCCAACATCCAATGATTACATATACCTCTATTAGGTGGGTTTAATGGGTTTTAATCAAGTTCTAGAATCATGACCAGTTTACGATGTTTCTCTTAATAGGTTTTGTGATATTAGTTAAAAAAAATTCAATTCATTTATTTATCGAAAATTTTCTCTTTCCTAGTCAGAGCTTCTTTCCAGCCACCAACTTCTTATAGTATGGTTGTGGTCCCACATGTCACTAGAAATGATTATTTTTATGTATCACCTATAATAAATAATACATACATTGAATTATATCATTGAGGAAAATGAAATCCTATATGGAAGGATATAGACTCTTATAACAAAGATAATTGTCAGGGCTTCCACTAAGGAAGACCTCATAGGGTTTCCAAGGATTTGGTAGCATGAGAATATTATTTTACAAGATTGTAAGTAAATAACATGGATAATATTTTTTTTGTAGAAAATACATTTTTCTATTGTTCCTCAAATCTAGGAAGTCCCTGATATTTATTTTTCTCTTGTTGAGGGTGGTTACACTACTCTTTTCACTCTGTTGGTGGTGGAAAGTGATATGGGTCCTGTATTGTTACACCAGTGGGAAAGATAATTGTCTTGAGTGTGAAAGTGGAAGTTTCTTATTTTCCATAAAATTTCTGTTATACTAATTTTTTTGGTTGGTTTTTTTACCTGGTTTTCCAAAATATTTATTATAGGCATTATTATGTTTCCTAGAACTCTCATAATAAAACTGTGTTTTTTGTAGGATCCAAGGTGTTTGTATCTATTCATAGAATTTCACATCATAAAGTTCCTATAAATTTTCCTATGATAGTGAAATAATTTTTGAGTATGTAAAGACTTTCCATATATATTAAATTCATAAACTTCTTCATCATCACATTTCATGATTTTTTGAGGGTGACACATGTTTTTTTCCTTAGCATGGAGCCAAATTGATAGAGGATTTGACGGATAAGTTCTTCCATGCCTACGATGACCATTCAGAGAGGTTTATATACTATAAAAATTCAATCTCCACTAATTTATATAATGTGAATTTTAATTTTATCCTCTTATTATACTGAAGGTCCCATCATAGGTTTGAATCATGACATGATAGGTGTAATATTATATTCTATTTCCCTTGTTTGACCAATGGTTGAAAACATAGTGTTTCCAAAATCGAACATGGGAAATGTGTCATGTACCTAATTAGGGTTCAATTTCATTTCAGGTTGTAAAAGGGAATATATACCGTCCATGGATTACATCTTATCATCTAGTGATTCTATGTTATTGAGGTGTTCTAAAGGAACTTACGTATGTACCACCCCTAAGCTTGGGGAGTGGTTTGGGTTTAACATGTTTTCCCTTATTTATATCTTACTGAGTATTAATATGTTTTGGGGCCATATTATCTCCCCAATATAGAGGAGACTTTCAACATAATAGATGAAAATTATGGTATTATCCAATTATTGTGTTTTTTTAATTTTATCATATAAATATACAGATAGATTGATGTTTATATTCCATCCTCAAAGATATATTATCACCCTCTTTATAGGTAGGAGAATGTATATTAATTTCCTGTTGAAGTTGGTACCTAGTGGGAATATTTCCCATGAGTAATTCCTCATTGATCTCTCTAATGTTGTACATATCTCTCTGATAGTGTGATATTATTTCCATTACAAAGGGAATTTCATACCTTCTAAATGAATGAGTAATATATAATTTATTTCCCTTTATCCTTAGTTCAATATCACCATGGTGGTGACAACACATTATTTTGAGGTTCCATGTTATTGTTCTTCCTCTGATTCTATATACATGATGCCTCAATTTTTAAATCAATATCATCGATCTCTCGAGGTAACATTTATATTTTACACACAATGAAATATATATTATTGTAACATCCCAAGTAAGTAATGAATAATAGATATTTTCATCTATGTCTATTAATGAATTAGATAGTTTTTTATAGGCTTAAAATGAGAATAAATCCAATCTTAAGCATGTAATACACTACTATTTTTAAAATATTGTTTTACTGCCTTTTGATCGCAACCATCTTTTAAATCTATCTTTTGACAATTTTATAAGCTCTATTTTTCAAAATAAACATATTCTTTATGATTGGGACATCAAAATTTACTTTGTGTGAATTTTTGGTATTTTTCCGATAAAGTTCATTTTTTTAATGATTAGTGAAAAATGTTGTATTTTTATTAAAAACCTCTTTTTAATCTAATTTATTTATATGATTAGATTATATTTTTAATTGGTTTTAAATTTCAATTATAATATATTTTTACCATTTAATCCAATAGTTTTCTTTGAAATTAATTTCATTTTGAAATTGGAATTAAACTAGTGTCAATCTTTTGATACTTATTGTTTCATAAAAACAAACTATTTTCTCTGACAACGGGAATTAATTATTAAATTTATTAATGAAACTTATATGTTTTAAATTTTCTAAAATAGACATCATTTTTGAATTATAAATATCAAATATATCTTAGGGTGAAGTTTTGGTTTTTTTCTGGAAAACTTCAATTTTTGATGAATAGTGAAACCAGTAAGTGGTACTTATAAAAACTGATTTTTCGTTTAAGTGAAATTTTACCACCTCTATGGTTTGAATTTCAAAAATCCGACATTCATGGGTTTCATTAAGAAGTAAATTGTGGTTCAATGGGATTAAAATAATTTTGTGGTGAATAGTAACTTTTAAGTTTTTAATCGCGATTAGAGGTAATTAGTGTAATTTAAGGTAAGAATAATGTTTTATTAATATGAGATGAGCTTGACACATGTCATAACATTATTGGATGTATTATGGCCGACCAATAAAATCCATGGGTAACTTGGGGACCCCATGGAGCAACTTTGGTAGGAAAATGACATTAATATCTTTTTATTTAATGTTAAAATAAAAATGACACAAACATGAGTTGTTTTACTAAAACTATTTTTACATGGGGTTATACAAGTCAAATTTTTGAATATAAATAGTCATTAGAAAGATAAAAAGATTTCCTACATCATATTAGTTTTTTTTGTAATTTTTAGACATTAAATAAATTAATATATTTATGACACCATGATGATGAAGTGATTACCTCATTATTTAACGATTTAAATAAAATGAAAAGATAATGTAAAATCTATGACCTACACATGTCAAAAACCTATTGGATGGGTGTATTTAGAACCCTTATCACATTATCCTCTAATTATATCAATGTGGTACCTTTTAAATCCGAAACTCATTTTAAAATTATGTAACATTTCTTTACTTTCCAAGAGTGCCCCTCCTCTCCTCTTATAAAAGGCCCCCACCTCTACCTCCTTACCCACACTTCCAAAGCCTTTGGATCAGCCAAACCCTGACCATTTTGTCACTCCACATCCCTCTATAACTCCTAGAATCCTCACTTTGGGTAGAAGTCTTCCCAATTAATCCTTTGAGCTCAAATAAAAAAGAGTTACCCGATTTAAAGGTAGTGTCTTCTGTTCTGTTCTTTTGTTTTATTTTTCTTCTCCAACCCCCAAAACTCTTTATATTAATTTATTTTGTAACAAATACAGTATCTTACATATACTAGGATGTTTTTATAATAAGTATTAGAGCTAAAATTACACACACCTACATCTAATGGTTAAAGAACATACTGTTTCCGTGGATAGTGAATTTCTGCCTCACGAAACGATGATTGTTCAACACTAATATATCACCTTCAAAGGTGTCCATTAAGATGTCAATATATTTATATATTATATATAGTATGTTTATGTTTTACTTAAGATTCTTTATGTTTCATTTATGGCCTATATTTATGGTTACCATTATGAGTAAACGCGATATCTTCATTTTAGGAAGTGCGGACTACCGCCCCCTCAAAGTGATTTGATTCATTAGTACCATATGTGGTATGTATAAAGGATATATTTAATGATATTATATATGATACCATACTGAAATTAAAATACTATTATGTATCATTATGTTTTAATTTGATAAAATATGAAATAGAAATGAAAGTAGCGTTCATGCGTACGTACGGCTTACTGTCTCCATGAACGGTGCATTTCATTTCTTACCTCTAAAAGTTGTGTAATATTATAAATTCATGTATATACTGGATATATATGATATATATGATATATAAATCATGAGTATAACTCTGGATGTAATAGATACATGAACAACTTGTAATTATAAGGAGAATATTATGACTCAAGTAACAATGATCGTTAAAATGACCGTTATTAACTAAAGTAATTACATAGTGTTAATGACATGTTAATAAGTGATATAAAAGGAATAATGAACTTGAAAAAGGTTCTTAAACAAATAGAAATTAAATCAAGTTTATTATTCAGAAGATTAAAGAACGATCAAGTCATATCGGATACGAGGTATGAGGCTTCGTCTCAATCTCCTTTCATTGAGGAATATTTTGTTTTATACACAACCTTCTTTTATACGGTGTATTAAACCCTTTGACTTTTACATTTATTCAAAAGGAATCTTTTTTATACGAAGCATTTACAAAATGACAAAGGGGAACTTTTTTTTGTCGCACGTATGCGGCAACAATGACTTCTCCACCGCCGTGACCATTATTTGAGTTTCGGCTTCCTCTACAAGCCATACTTTAAAAAAATGCCATGTTTTACTTTTCTTTTATTTTGGTATTAAAAATGGTTTTCATAATGTTTTTATATCAATGTGTTGTATTGATATCTTGTGATTTAAAGGTGGAAATGTTATGTTTCCTTTATGCGTGTTTTATGTGATACGATTATGTTGTGGTTCTTGGGCATTATTATGAAGACAAGTGGTTCCGTGATAAACTAAGGGTGGGTGAGCCCGATATAGCTCTCCAATGCATTGGGTAATGCGTAGGAGTGAAACAATAAGGTTTCTCTGAAGAGATTTAGGGAATATACTGTGATGGGTATTCCAAACGTAACCAAGAAGGTTACTCCCTACGTAAGAATGTTATGAATGCCTGAAGTTACCTTTATGTATTATTATTTCTATGATTTATTCATTATTTGATTAGGTATGTTAAAGTGCCTATGTTTTATGGGTAAAGTATGATTTCATTCTTATGTATATATGAACTAATTTTTCCTTTCCATATTTTTATAACCCTTACTGAGCTTTTTATGCTCATCCCATGTTTTTGAAATGTTTTTCACAGGTCAAGGGAAAGGTACATGATATGATGATTGTGTCAAGGAAGTGTCAATAAAGAATCCATGTTTTATTTTAAATATGTTTTCGTTGATGGAAAAAATGAATACTATCTTTTATGTAACTACTTTGTTTAAATGTTGAATGTAATACATGTTTTATGATATAATAATATAAAACAATAAACCTGAAAAGATCCTCAATGTGAATTATTCATTTAATTAAATATTAAGTAAGGTTTATGGCTGGGGCCTTATAGTTGGTATTAGAGGTCGGTTTAGATAACTTTAGGAGTTATAATTTTATTAAATGATTATCCATAAATTTTTTATGGTCAAATTGAAATGATATAGAATTTGAATATTACCATGTTGCTTCATCTAAGACATGTTTGTTCGGAATGGTTTTCTGCAGAGGAAACAGGGAAGCAGTGCTAGGAAGGAATACAGAAGGAAATAACCTTTCGAATCAGCATCCAGAGATGGTAGGAATTGGAACTGAATAGTTTGTTGCAGGGATGGAACAGTTGACTCAAGCGATAAATGGTGGTGGTATCCATGCACGAGATCAGCCAGATCAACCACAGAGGAACATGTTAGGGGTGGAACATTTCATAAGGCAACATTCCCCATCATTCAGAGGATCATCTGAACCTGTGCTAGTTGAAGGGTGGATTAAAGAACTAGAGAAGATTTTCGATGTCATGGGGCGTTCAGACAATCAAAAGGTTAGTCTTTCTATTTACTGTTTGGAGGGTGAAGCAGACCAGTGGTGGTCGATGGTTAAAAATATCAGGGAAGCTGATGAGATTGATGCTCTCGATTGGGATGAATTCAAAGGTATGTTTCTTGAGAAGTATTTTCCTAAGGCTGTTCGACTTAGGATGGAAAAAACAATTCCTAGAATTGAGGCAAGAGTAAGACTCAGTGGCTTCCTATGTAGAAAAATTCACTCGATTGGCAAGGTATGCTCCAAATTTTATCTTAGACCTTGATAGTAAAATCAATAGTTTTTACTCAGGATTAAAGACAAAATATCGAAGGGAATTAGCTTCTCGTGAGTTCAAAAGTTATGAAAATCTTGTTCGATTTGCTGAGAAGGTGGAAATGGAGTTTTCTGATGATCAAGTGTTTTATAACAACCATCAGAAGAAGAGACCGTGGTGGCAGGAGAAAGGGAACAATTATTCAAAAAGGTCTGATGGTAAGAAAACTAAGTTTCCAGTTTGTGATAAATGTGGTAAAAGGCATGCTGGGGAATGTCTTCTAAATTCTGGATAGTGCTACCGATGCGGTAATATGGGACATAAGGCTCGTGATTACACTGAAAAATATCAGGTTGATGGTAAGACCAAATTTTATTTATAGTTAGTGAAATGTTTTAAGTGAAATGAGATGGGTCACTATGAAAACGAGTGTCCGACAAAGAGCTTGAGTGATGGGAAGTAGTTAGACAACAAGTAGAAAGGGGTGGTGAAATCCTTTGCAACAACTTCAGCAGATGTCGGGCCATCAAATGAAGTTGTATCAGGTACTTTGTTTGTTTTTTCAGATTATGCCAGTGTGTTGTTTGATTCAGGGTCTACACATTCTTTCATCTCTGAAACCTTTTCTAGTAAAATGGGAATACCATCTCAAGAAAAGAATCCTGAACTTGTGGTAAAAATACCTGGGGGAAATGTTTAGGCAAAAAGAATTTATAAGAATCTTCCTATCCTTATCCGTGGAATTAACCTACTTTCAAACCATATTGTTTTACCTCTAGTATAGTTTGATGTTATCCTGGGTATGGATTGGCTCTCTATTTACTATGCTATGATTTATTGTAGAGCTAAAGAAGTTTCTTTATATAAAGACTTTCAGTTTGTGTACAATAATGAACCCTTATTGTTTATAACATACCAAGAGGCTGAGAAACTTGTAAAATATTAAAATGAATGTTACCTTGCACATATTGTTGAAAACAAGGGAACTGTTCAGATTAATGATGTGCCAGTGGTAAATGAGTATCCTGATGTTTTTCCTGATGAGTTTCCTGGAATAATACCAGATCGGGAAGTTGAGTTTACTGTTGACATAGTTCCTGATGCTAATCCAATTTTAAACCCCCCTTATCGAATGGCTCAAATTGAAGTTTTAGAGTTGAAGGAGGAATTGCATGATTTATTAGAGAAAGGTTTCATTCGACCTAGCACATCACCATGGGGTGCTCCTGTTTTATTTGTCAAAAATAAATATGGTTCTATGAGACTTTGAATTGATTATAGAGCCTTGAATAACATCACTATTAAGAACAAATATCCTTTGCCTCATATCGATGATTTGTTTGATCAGCTCCAGGGAGCTCTGTATTTTTCAAAAATTGACCTGAGATCGGGGTACCATCAGCTGAAGGTAAAAGAACCAGATGTTCCAAAGACTGCATTTCATACAAGATATGGCCATTATGAATTTTTAGTAATGCCTTTTGGGATAACCAATGCACCTGCTGTATTCATGGACTTAATGAATAGAATTTTCCATGAGTTCTTGGATAAGTTTGTGGTTGTTTTCATTGATTATATTTTGGTGTTTTCTAAAAGTAATGAAGAGCATGAATGAAATTTAAGGGTTATTTTTCAAACCTTGAAAGAAAAGAAATTGTATTGGAAATTCAGCAAGTGTGAGTTTTGGTTGCAAAAAATTTCTTTCCTTGGTCATATTGTTTCTAAGGATGGGATAATTGTTGATCCTTAAAAAACAAAGGTTGTTGAAGAATGTCCAAGACCCACAAATTTAACTAAGATTTGTAGCTTCCTTGGTCAGGCAGGCTATTACCGAAGGTTTTTTAGAAATTTTTCATGGTTATCTAGTCAAATGAAGAAGCTAACTCGGAAGGGTGTTAAGTTTATCTGGAGAAAAGAATGTGATGATTGTTTTCTGGAACTGAAAATAAGATTGGTGAATGCTCTAGTTTTGGCACTACCTTCCAGGAGTGGTGAGTTTGTTATATAAAGTGATTCTTCATTCAAAGGACTTGGTTGCGTCCTAAGGAAGAATGATCAGGTAATTGCTTATGCTTTACAACAGTTGAAAACTCATGAGGTAAATTACCCTACACATGATTTGGAATTAGCTTCTGTTGTTTTCGCTTTAAAAATTTGGAGGAATCATTTGTATGGAGTAAAGTGTGAAATATATACTAATCACAAAAGATTAACGTATATATTCACTCAGAAAGAGTTGAACATGAGACAGAGGAGATGGTTGGAATTAATCGAGGATTATGATTGTACAATTCATTACCATCCAGGAAAAGAAAATTAAGTGGCTGATGCTTTGAGTCGGAAAAGTAATACTTCACTAACCACGCTATGTTTGGAACGAGATCCTTTGGTTTTTGATTTGATGAACTTTGGAATAAAAGTTGTTTGTGCAGGAAGTTCTTCTGTTTTGTATCAGGTATCAGTGAGAACATCTCTATCAGACAGAATCAAGCAAGCACAGAAGAAAGACAGTGAGTTTCATAAAAAGGTAGAGCTGGTTCAAAAGGTAAGTTTCCTGAATTCAACATTGATAATGATTGTGTATTGAGATTTGGGAAGAGATTGTGTGTGCCTTGTGATTCACAGTTGAAGAGAGAGTTGTTAGGTGAAGCTCATAGTTCTCTATTTTCAGTTCATCCTGGAAGTACCAAGATGTATAGAGATCTTCGTGAGTATTACTGGTGGGACGGAATTAAAAGAGATATTGCTAATTTTACTGTGAAGTGTTTGACTTGTAAACAGGTTAAAGCAGAGCAACAGTTACCGAAAGGGATGATTCAGCCTTTACCAGTGCTAGAGTGGAAATGGGAGAATATATCCATGGACTTTGTTGTGGGATTACCAAAGAAATCTTAAGGTAATAATGCAATATGGGTGATTGTTGATCGCTTGACCAAATCTGCTCATTTACTTGCTATACGAGATACTTTTTCCCTAGATCAACTTTCCCGTTTGTATCTTAAAGAGATAGTCAGGTTACATGGAGTTCCTCTCTCCATTGTATCTGACCGTGATCCCAGGTTCACTTCTAACTTTTGGAAAGGCCTTCAGAAGTCATTGGGTACTGAATTAAATTTTAGTACAACTTTTCATCCTCAATCAGATGGGCAGTCAGAACGAACGATCAAGACTTTGGAGGATATGCTATGTTCTTGTTCGATTGATTATCGGGGAAGTTGGGACCAACATCTTTCTTTGGTTAAATTTTATTATAATAACAGTTTTCATTCCACTATACAGATGGCACCATTTCAGGCATTATATGGGAAGCGATGTCGAACTCCAGCTTTCTGGGATGAAGTGGGTGAAAGGAAGTTGACGGGACTAGAATTGGTAGAAGAGTTGGCAGAAAAAGTTCAGCTGATATAGAAACACATGAGAACAGCTCAGAGCAGGTAGAAGAGTTATGCAGACAATAGGAGGAAGGATCTATCTTTTGAGGTAGGTGATCATGTTTTTCTCAAAGTATCACCATGGAAAAGTGTGATGCGATTTGGTAAGAAAGGAAAGCCGAGTCCAAGGTTCATTAGACCATATGAAATTCTGGAGAGACATGTATCAGTTTCTTACCGAGTGGCTTTACCTCTGAGTTTATCTCAGGTACACAATGTTTTTCATTTTTCGATGTTGAGAAAGTATATGCTAGATCCATCTCAGGTTTTGAGTCCAGAGGTAGTTCAGCTGAAAGAGAACCTATCTTATGAGGAACAACCGGTACAGATTCTTGACCACAGGGAGCAAGTGTTACGGAATAAGGTGATTCATCAGGTAAAGGTTTTGTGAAAAAACCACATGATTGATGTGGCAACATGGAAATCTGAAAATGCAACGAGGGATAAATACCCCCACTTATTCGATAAGTAAATGAATTGCGGGGACACAATTTTCTAAAGGGGGGAAGGATTTAACATCCCACGTAAGTAATGAATAATAGATATTTTTATCTATGTCTATTAATGAATTAGATATTGTTTTAGACGCTTAAAATGAGAATAAATTCAATCTTAAACATGGAATACACTAATATTTTTAAAAGATTGTTTTACTTACTTTTGATGGCAAAATATCTTTTAAATCTATCTTTTGACAATTTTATAAGCTCTATTTGTCAAAATAAATTTATTCTTTATTATTGGGACATCAAATTTTACTTTATGTGAATTTTTGGTATTTTTCCGATAAAGTTCATTTTTTTAATGAATAGTGAAAAATGTTGTATTTTAATTCAAAAACACTTTTTAATCTAATTTATTTATATGATTATATTATATTTTGAATTGGTTTTAAAGTTCAATTAGAATATATTTTTACCATTTAATCCAATAGTGGTCGTTAGAATTAATTTCAATTTGAAATTAGACTTAAACTAGTGTCAATCTTTTGATACTTATTGTTTCATAAAAACACGTTATTTGCTCTGACAGCGGGAATTAATTATTAAATTAATTAATGCAACTTATATGTTTTGAATTTTTGTAAAATAGACATCATTTTTAAATTCGGAATATCAAATATAGCTTAGGGTGACGTTTTGGTTTTTTTCTGGAAAACTTCAATTTTTGATGAATAGTGAAACCACTAAGTGGTACATATAAAAACAGATTTTTCGTTTAAATGAAATTTTACCACCTCTGTGGTTTGAATTTCAAAAATCCGACATACATGGTTGTCGTTAAGAAGTAAAATTTGGTTCAATGGGAATAAATTTTTTTTTGGTGAATAGTTACTTTTAAGTTTTTAATCCCGATTAGATGTAATTAGTGTAATTTAAGGTAAGAATAATGTTTTAATAATATGAGATGATCTTGACACATGTCATGACCTTATTGTATGTGTCATGGCCGACCAAGAAAATCCATGGGTAAACTTGGGGATGCCATGGAACCACTTTGGTAGGAAAATGACATTAATATCTTTTTATTTAATGTTAAAATAAAAATGACACAAACATGAGTTGTTTTACTAAAACAATATTTACATGGGGTAATAAAAGTCATAGTTTTGACTATAAATAGTCATTGGAAATATAAAACGATTTCCTACATCATAGTATTTTTTAAATAATTTTTAGACATTAAATAAATTAAATTATTTATGACACCATGATGATGCAGCAATTACCTCATTATTTAACGATTTAAATAAAATAAAAAGATAATGTAAAATCTATGACCTACACATGTCCAAAACCTATTGGATGGGTGGATTTAGAACCTTTATCACCTTATCCTTGAATTATATCACTGTGGGACCTTTTAAATCCGAATCTCATTTTAAAATAAAGTAACATTTTTTTACTTTCCAAGAGTGCCCCTCCTCTCATCTTATAAAAGGCCCCCACCTCTACCTCCTTAACCACACATCAAAAGCCTTTGTATCGGCCACAACCTACACATTATGACTCTCAACATCCCTCTCTAACTCCTAGAAGCCTCACTTTGGGCATAAGTCTTCCCAAAGAAGCCTTTGAGCTCAAATCAAAAAGAGTTACCCGATTTAAAGGTAGTGTCTTCTGTTGTGTTCTTATGTTTTATTTTGCTTCTCCGACCCCCTAAACTCTTTTTCGTCATTTCATTTGTAACAACACCAGAATATTACATATAATAGGATGTTTTTATAAGAAGGATTAGAGCTAAACTTACACACACCTACATATAATGGTTAAAGAACATATTCTTTCCATGGATGGCGAATTTCTGCCTCACGAAACGATGATTGTTCAACACTCATATATCACCATAAAAGGTGTCCATTAAGATGTCAATATATTTATATATTATATATAGTGTGTTTATGTTTTACTTAAGCTTATTTATTTTTCATTTATGGCATATATTTATGGTTACCATTATGAGTAAACGAGATATCTTCATTTTAGGAAGTGCGGACTACCGCCCCCTCAAAGTGATTTGATTCGTTAATACCATATGTGGTATGCATAAAGGATATATATAATGATATTATATATGATACCATACTGTAATTAAAATATTATTATGTATCATTTTGTTTTAATTCCATAAAATATGAAATAGAAATGAAAGTAGCGTTCATGCGTACGTACAGCTTACCGTCTCCATGAACAGTGCATTTCATTTCTTACCTGTAAACGTTGTGTAATATTATAAATGCTTGTATATACTGGATATATATGATATATATGATATATACATCATGAGTATAACTCTGGATAAAATGGATACATGAACAACTTGTAATTATAAAGATCATATTTAGACTCAAGTACCAATGATCGTTAAAAAGACCGTTATTAACTAAAATAATTACATAGTGTTAATGACATTGTAATAAGTGATATAAAAGGAATAATGAACTTGAAAAAGGTTCTTAAGCATGTAGAAATTAACTCAGGTTTATTATTCAGGAGATTAAAGAACGATCAAGTCAAGTCGGATATGAGGTATGGGACTTCGTCTCAATCTCCTTTCATTGAGGCATATTTTGTTTTATACACAACCTTATTTTATACGGTGTATAAAACCCTTTGACTTTTACGTCTATTCAAAGGAATATTTTTTATACGAAGTGTTTACTAAACGACAAAAGGGAATGTTTTTTTGTCGTATGTATGCGGCGACAACGACTTCTATGCCGCCGTGACCATTATTTGAGTTTCGGCTTCCTCTACAAGCCATACATTAAAAAAATAATAAATACCATGTTTTACTTTTATTTTATTTTGGTATTTAAAATGGTTTTCATAATGTTTTTATATCAATGTGTTGTATTGATATCTTGTGATTTAAAGGTGGAAATGTTATGTTTCTTTTATGCATCTTTTATGTGATACGATTATGTTGTGGTTCTTGGGCATTATTATGAAGACGGGTGGTTCCATGATAAACTAAGGGAAGGTGAGCCCGATATAGATCTCCAATGCATTGGGTAACGCAAAGGAGTGAAATGTTAAGGTTTCTCCGAAGAGATTTAGGGAATATACTATGATGGGTATTCCAAACATAACCAAGAATGTTACTCCCTACGTAAGAATGTTATGAATGCCTCAAGTTACCTTTATTATAAGGCCCCAGCCTTAAACCTTACATAATCTTGAGTTATTACAAGATTACACATTGAGGATCTTTTCAGGATTAGAGTTTTAGAGAATTAGAACATAAATCTTGCATTACATTCCACATATAAACAAAGTGGTTACATAAAGATAGTATTCATTTTTCCCATCAATGGAAAAATAATTAAAATAAAACATGGATTCATTCTTGACACTTCCTTGACACTATCATCATATCATGTACCTTTCCCTTGACCTGTGAAAAACATTTCAAAAAAAACATGAGATGAGCATAACAAGCTCAGTAAGGGATATAAAAATATGGAAAGGAAACATGGGTACATATATACATAAGAATGAAATCATACTTTACCCATAAAACACAAGCACTTTAACATACCTCATCAAATCATGAATAAATCATAGAAATCATAAGACATAAAGGTAACTTGAGGCATTCATAACATTATTACGTATGGAGTAACCCTCTTGGTTACGTTTGGAATACCCATCACAGTATATTCCCTAAATCTCTTCGGAGAAACCTTAACGTTTCACTCCTTCGCGTTACCCAATGCATTAGAGAGCTATATCGGGCTCACCCGCCCTTAGTTTATCACGGAACCACCCGTCTTCATAATAATGCCCAAGAACTTCAATATAATCGTATCACATAAAACATGAAAAAAGGAAACATAACATTTCCACCTTTAAATCACAAGATATCAATACAACACATTGATATAAAAACATTATGAAAACCATTTTCGATACCAAAATAAAAGAAAAGTAAAACATGGTATTTATTTTTCTTTAAAAAAAGGTATGGCTTGTAGAGGAAGCCGAAACTCAAATAATGGTCATGGAGGCGGAGAAGTCGTTGTCACCGCATACGTACGACAAAAACATTCTCTTTTGTCGTTTATTAAACAGTTTGTATAAAAAATATTCCTTTTGAATAAACGTAAATGTCAAAGGGGTTTATACACGATATAAAAGAAGGTTGTGTATAAAACAAAATATGCCTCAATGAGAGGAGATTGAGATGAAGTCCCATACCTCGGGTCCGACTTGACTTGATCATTCTTTAATGTCCTGAATAATAAACTTGGGTTAATTTATACTTGATTAAGAACCTTTTTCAAGTTCATTATTCCTTTTATATCACTTATTTCCATGTCATTAACACTATGTAATTATTTAAGTTAATAAGGGTCGTTTTAACGATCATTGGTACTTGAGTCAAAAATAAACCATTTATAATTACAAGTTGTTCATGTATACATTATATCCAGAATTATAATAATGAGGTATATATCATATATATCCAGTATATACATGCATTTATAATATTACATAATCATTTAGAGGTAAGAAATGAAATGCACTGTTCATGGAGACGGTAAGACGTACGTACGCATGAACGCTACTTTCATTTCTATTTCTTATTTTATAGAATGGAATCATAATGATATAAAGGTATATTATAATTCCAGTATAATATCATATATAATATCATAGTTCCATCATTTATACGTCCCACATATGGTATTTAACGAATCAAATCACTTTGAGGGGGCGGTAGTCCGCACTTCCTTAAATGAAGATATCGCGTTTACCCATAATGGAAACCATAAAGGTATGCCCAAAATGAAAAATACAGAAGCTTAAGGAAAACATAAACATATTATATATCATATATAAATATAGTGACATCTTAATGACCACCTTTGAAGGTGTTAAAAGAATGTTGAACAATCATCGTTTCGGGAGGCATAAATTCACCATCCACGGAAACAGTATGTCCTTTAACCATTAGATGTAGGTGTGTGTAAGTGTAGATCGAATCCTTCTTATAACAAAATCCTAGTATATTTATGATACTGGAGTTGTTAGAAAATAAATGAATAAAAAGAGTTTAGGGTGTTGGAGAAGCAAAATAAAACAAAAGGACTCAAGTGAAGACATTACCTTAAAATCGGGTAACCCCCTTTGGTTTGAGCTCAAAGGCTTCCTTGGGAAGACTTCTGCACAAATTGAGGCTTAAAGGAGTAATAGAGGGATGTGGAGAGAAAAAATGGGCAGGGGTTGGCCGAGCCAAAGGCTTTGGGAGTGTGGGTAATGAGGTAGAGGTGGGGTCCTTTTATAAGAGGAGAGGAGGGGCACTCTTGGAAAGTAAAGAAATGTTACTTTATTTTAAAATGCGTTTCGGATTAAAAAGGTCCCACATTGATATAATTAGAGGGTAAGGTGATAAGGGTTCGAAATCCACCCATAAAATAGGTTTTGTACATGTGTAGTGCATATATTTTACATTATCATTACATTTTATTTAAATCCTTTATTAATGAGATAATTGCTGCATCATCATGATGTCATAAATAAGTTAATACATATAATGTCTAAAAATTATAAAAAAATATCATGATGTAGGAAATAGTTTTATATTTCCAATTACTATTTATAATGAAAATTATGACTTGTATAACCCCATTTAAAATTTGTTTTAGTAAAACATCTCATGTTTGTGTCATTTTTACTTTAACATTAAATAAAAAGTTATTTATGTAATTTCTCAACCAAAGTGGCTCTATGGGGTAACCAAGTTGACCCATGGATTGTCTTGGTCTGCCATGACACATACAATGAGGGTAGGACATGTTTCATTCTCATCTTATATTATTAAAACATTATTTTTACCTTAAACTACACTAATTACCACTAATCATGATTAAGAACTTAAAAGTTACTATTCCCCAAAAAATTATTTTAATCTCATTGAACCACATTTTACGTATTAATGACAACCATGTATGTAGGATTTCTTAAAATCAAATCACATAAGTGGAAAAGTTTCATTTAAACGAAAAATCTGTTTCATTAACTACCACTTAGTGGTTTCACTATTCATCAAAAATTGATGTTTTTCAGAAAGATACCAAAACTTCACCCTAAGATATATTTGATACTTTTGAATTTAAAAATGATGTCTATTTTAAAAAATTCAAAAAATGTACGTTTCATTAATTAATTTAATAACTAATTCCTGCTGTCATGACAAATAGTGTGTTTTTATGAAACAATAAGTATCAAAAGATTGACACTAGTTTAAGTCCAATTTCAAAGTGAAATTGATTCCAATGACCACCATTGGATAAAATGATAAAAATATATTCTAATTTCACTTCAAAACCAATTCAAAAGATAATCTAATAATATAATTAAATTATATTAAAAAGGGGTTTTGAATTAAAATACAACATTTTTCACTATTCATTAAAAAATGAACTTTATCGGAAAAATACCAAAAATTCACACAAAGTAAATTTTGATGTCCCAATCATAAATAATAAGTTTATTTTGAAAAAAATAGCTTATAAAATTGTCAAAAGTTAGATTTAAAAGGGGTTTTCCATCAAAAGGCTGTAAAATAATCTTTTAAGAATATTAGTGTATTCCATGCATAAGATTGTATTTATTTTCATTTTAAGCCTCTAAAACACTATCTTAATCATTAATAGACATAGATAAAAATATCTATTATTCATTACTTACTTGGGATGTTACATCCTTCCCCCTTTAGAAAATTGTGTCCCCACAATTTATTTACTTATCAAATAAATGGGGGTACTTATCCCTCATTGCATTTTCAGATTCCAATGTTGCCACTTCCATCATGTTGTTTTTCCACAAAACCTTTACCTGATTAATCACCATATTTCGTAATACTTTCTCCATGTGGTCAAGAATCTGGACCGGTTGTTCCTCATAAGATAGGTTCTCTTCCAGCTGAACTACCTCTGGACTAAAAACATGAGATGGATCTGGCATATACTTTCTCAACATCGAAACATGAAAAACATTGTGTACCTGAGATAAACTCGGAGGTAAAGCCACTCGGTAATCAACTGATCCATCTCTCTCCAGAATTTCATATGTTCCAATGAACCTTGGACTCAGCTTTCCATTCTTACCAAATCTCATCACAGTTTTCCATGGCGAGACTTTGAGAAAAACATGATCACCTACCTCAAAAGTTTGATCCTTCCTCCTGTTGTCTGCATAACTCTTCTGCCTACTCTGAGCTGTTCTCATGTGTTTCTAAATCACATGAACTTTTTTCTGCCATCTCTTCTACCAATTATGGTCCCATCAACTTCCTTTCACCCGCTTCATCCCAGAAAGCTGGAGTTCAACACCGCTTCCCATATAATGCCTGAAATGGATCCATCTGTATACTAAAATGAAAACAGTTATTATATGAAAATTCAACCAAATAAAGATGTTGGACCCAACTTCCCTGATAATCCATCAAACAAGCTCGTAGTATATCCTCCAAGGTCTGAATTGTTCGTTCTGACTGCCCATCTGATTGAGGATGAAATACTTTACTAAAATTTAATTTAGTACCGAATGACTTCTAAAGGCTTTTCCAAAAGTTAGAAGTGAACCTGGGATCACGATCAGATACAATGGAGAGAGGAAATCCATGTAACCTGACTATCTCTTTATGATACAAACGGGAAAGTTGATATAGGGAAAAAGTATCTCGTATAGCAAGGAAATGAGCAGATTTAGTCAAGCGATCAACAATAACCAAGATTGCATTATTACCTCGAGATGTCTTCGGTAATCCCACAACAAAGTCCATGGATATATTCTCCCATTTCCACTCTGGAACTGGTAAAGGCTGTAGCATCCCTTTCAGTAACATCTGCTCTGCTTTAACCTGATAACAAGTCAAACACTTCACAGTAAAATCAGAAATATCTCTTTTCATTCCATCCCACCAGTAATACTCCCGAAGATCTATGTACATCTTAGTACTCCTAGGATGAACTGAAAATAGAGAACTATGAGCTTCACATAACAACTCTCTCTTCAACTGTGAATCACAAGGCACACACAATCTCTTCCCAAATCTCAAAACACAATCATTATCAATGTTGAATTCAGGAAACATAACATTCTGAACCAGCTCTACCTTTTTCTGCAACTCACTGTCTTGCTTCTGTGCTTGCTTGATTCTATCTGATAGAGAAGATTTTACTGATACCTGAAACAAAACAGAACAACATCCTGCGCCAAAAACTTCTATTCCAAAGTTCATCAAATCCTTAACCAAAGGATCACGTTCCAAATGCAACATTATTAATGAAGTATTACTTTTTCGACTCAAAGCATCAACCACTTTATTTGCTTTTACTGTATGGTAATTAATTGTACAATCATAATCCTTGATTAATTCCAGCCATCTCCTCTGTCTCATGTTTAACTCTTTCTGAGTGAATATATAATTTAAACTTTTGTGATCAGTATATATTTCACACTCTAATCCATACAAATGATGCCTCCAAATTTTTAAAGCGAAAACAATAACAGGTAATTCCAAATAATGTGTAGGGTAATTTACCTCAGGATTTTTCAACTGTCTTGAAGCATAATCAATTACCTGATCATTTTACATTAGGACGCAACCAAGTCCTTTCAATGAAGCATCACTGTAGATAACAAACTCACCATTCCTGGAAGGTAGTTCCAAAACTAAAGCATTCACCAATCTTCTTTTCAATTCCTGAAAACAATCATCACATTCTTTTTTCCAGATAAAGTTAACACCCTTCCGAGTTAGCTTAGTCATTGGACTAGATAACCGTGAAAAATTTCTAACAAACCTTCGGTAATAGCCTGCCAAACCAAGGAAACTACGAATCTCTGTTACATTTTTGGGTCTTGGCCATTCTTCAAAAACCTTTGTTTTTCCAGGATCAGCAGTTATCCCATCTTTAGAATCAATGTGACCAAGGAAAGAAATTTGTTGTAACAAAAACTCGCACTTGCTGAATTCAATTTCTTTTCTTTTAAGGTTTGAAAAATAACCCTTAAATGTCTTTCATGCTCTTCTTTACTTTTAGAAAACACCAAAATATCATCAATGAAAACCACAACAAACTTATCCAAGAACTCATGGAAAATTATATTCATTAATTCCATGAATACAGCAGGTGCATTGGTTAACCCAAAAGGCATTACTACAAATTCATAATGGCCATATCTTGCACGGAACGCGGTCTTCGGAACATCTGCTTCCTTTACCTTCAGCTGATGGTACCCCGATCTCAAGTCAATCTTTGAAAAATACTGAGCTCCCTGGAGCTGATCAAACAAATTATCGATATGAGGCAAAGGATATTTGTTCTTAACAGTGATGTTATTCAAGGCTCTATAATCAATGCAAAGTCTCATTGAACCATCTTTCTTTTTATCAAATAAAACAGGAGCACCCCATGGTGATGTGCTAGGTCAAATGAAACCTTTCTCTAATAAATCTTGCAATTGCTCCTTCAACTCTAAAAGTTAAATTTGAGACATTCGATAAGGGGGTTTTGAAATTGGATTAGCATCAGGAACTAAGTCAACAGTAAAATAAACTTCCCGATCTGGTATTATTCCATGAAACTCATCAGGAAAAACATTAGGATACTCATTTACCACTAGCACATCATTAATCTGAACAGTTACTTTATTTTCAACGATGTGTGCAAGGTAACAGTCATTTCCATATTTTACATGTTTCTCAGCCTCTTGATATGTTATCAACAGTAAGGGTTCATTCTTGTACACATACTGAAAGTCTTTCTGAAAAAAAACTTCTTTATCTCTACAGTCAATCTTAGCATGGTAAATAGAGAGCCAATCCATACCCAGGATAACATCAAACTCTACTGGAGGTAGAACAATAAGGTTTGCAAGTAGGTTCTTTCCACAGATAAGGATAGTAAGATTCTTATAAATTCTTTTTGCCTCAACATTTCCCCCAGGTGTCTTTACCACAAGTTCAAGAGTCATTTCTTGAGATGGTATTTCTATTTTACTAGAAAAGTTTTTAGAGATGAAAGAATGTGTAGACCCCGAATCAAACAACACACTGGCATAATCTGAAAAAACGAACAAAGTACCTGATACAACTTTATTTGACGGCCCGACATCTGCTGAAGTAGTTGCAATGGATTTCACCACCCCTTTCTACTTGTAGTCTAAATGCTTCCCATCACTCAAGCTCTTTGTCGAACACTCGTTTGCATAGTGACCCATCTCATTGCACTTATAACATTTCACTAACTGTAAATCAAATTTGGTCTTACCTTCACCTTGATCCTTTTCAGTGCAATCACGAGCCTTATGTCCCATCTTACCACATCGGTATCACTTTCCAGAATTCAGAAGACATTCCCTAGCATGCCTTTTTCCACATTTTTCACAAACTGGAAACATAGTTTTCATACCATCAGATTTTTTTGAAGAATTCTTACCTTTCTCCTGCCACCTTGGTCTCTTCTTCTGCTGGATGTTATAGAACACTTGATCATCGGCAAACTCCATTTCCACCTTCTCAGCACATCGAACAAGCTTTTCATAACTTTTAAATTCATGAGTAGCTAACGCCCGTCGATATTTTGGCTTTAATCTAGAGTAAAACCGATTAATTTTACTATCAAGGTCTCGGAAATAAATTTGGAGCATACCTTGCCAATCGAGTGAACCTTTCTTCATAGGCGGCCACTGAGTCTTCCTCTTGCCTCAATTTCCAAGAATTTCTTTTCCATCCTAAGTCGAACAGCCTTAGGAAAATACTTCTCAAAAATCATACCTTTGAATTCATCCCAGTCGAAAGCATCAATCTCATCAGCATCCCTGATATTTTTAACCATCGACCACCACTGATCCGCTTCACCCTCCAAACGGTAAATAGCAAGACTAACCATTTTATTGTCTGAACACCCCTTGACATCAAAAATCTTCTCTAGTGCTTTAATCCACCCTTCAGCTAGCACAGGGTCAGATGATCCTCTAAATGATGGAGGATGTTGCCTCATGAAATGTTCCACCACTAACATGTTCCTCTGCGGTTGATCTGGATGATCTCGTGCATGGATACCACCACCATTTATCGCTTGAGTCAACTGCGACATTACTGCAACAAACTATTCAGTTCCAATTCCGACCATCTCAGGATGCTGATTCGGAAGGTTATTTCCTTCTGCATGCCTTACTAGCACTGCTTCCATGTTTCCTCTACGGAAAACCATTCTGAACAAACATGTCTTAGATGAAGCAACATGGTAATATTCAAATTCTACATCACTTCAAAAAAAAATTATTTTTGGATATTCATTTATTTGAATTCTAACTCCTAAAGTTATCTAAACTGACCTCTGATACCAACTATAATGCCCCAGCCTTAAACCTTACTTGATCTTGAGTTATTACAAGATTACACATTGAGGATATTTTTGGGTTTAGAGTTTTATAGAATTAGAACATAAAGCTTGCATTACATTCCACATATAAACAAAGTGGTTACATAAAGATAGTATTCATTTATCCCATCAATGGAAACATATTTAAAATAAAACATGGATTCATTCTTGAAACATCCTTGACACTATCATCATATCATGTACCTTTCCCTTGACCTGTGAAAAACATTTCAAATAAAACTTGGGATGAGCATAAAAAGCTTAGTAAGGTATATAAAAATATGGAAAGGAAACATGGGTACATATATACATAATAATGAAATCATACATTACCCATAAAACATAATCACTTTAACATACCTCATCAAATCATGAATAAATCATAGAAATCATAAGACATAAAGGTAACTTGAGGCATTCATAACATTCTTATGTAGGGAGTAACCCTCTTGGTTACGTTTGGAACACCCATCACAGTATATTACCTAAATATATTCAGAGAAACCTTAAAGTTTCACTCCTTCGTGTTACCCAATGCATTGGAGAGCTATATCGGGCTCACCCGCCCTTAGTTTTTCACGGAACCACCCGTCTTCATAACAATTCCCAAGAACCTCAACATAATCGTATCACATAAAACATGCATAAAGGAAACATAACATTTCCACCTTTCAATCACAAGATATCCATACAACATAATGATATAAAAACATTATGAAAACCATTTTCGATACCATAATAAAAGAAAATTAAAACATGGTATTTATTTTTCTTTAAAAAAAAGGTATGGCTTGTAGAGGAAGCCGAAACTCAAATAATGGTCACGGCGGCAGAGAAGTCGTTGTTGCCGCATACGTACGAAAAAAACATTCCCTTTTTTCATTTAGTAAATGCTTCGTATAAAAAATATTCCTTTTGAATAAATGTAAAAGTCAAAGGGGTTTATACACCGTATAAAATTAGGTTGTGTATAAAACAAAATATGCCTCAATGAAAGGAGATTGAGACGAAGTTCCATACCTCGGGTCCGACTTGACTCGATCGTTCTTTAATGTCCTGAATAATAAACTTGAGTTAATTTATACTTGATTAAGAACCTTTTTCAAGTTCATTATTCCTTTTATAACACTTATTGCCATGTCATGAACACTATTTAATTATTTAAGTCAATAACGGTCGTTTTAATGATCATTGGTACTTGAGTCTAAAATAAACCCTTTATAATTACAAGTTGTTCATGTATCCATTATATCTAGAATTATAATCATGATGTATATATCATATATATCCAGTATATACATGCATTTATAATATTACATAATCATTTAGAGGTAAGAAATGAAATGCACCGTTCATGGAGACGGTAAGCCGTACGTACGCATGAACGCTAATTTCATTTCTATTTCGTATTTTATAGAATGGAATCATAATGATATAAAGGTATATTATAATTCCAGTATAATATCATATATAATATCATAGTTACATCCTTTATACGTCCCACAAATGGTATTTAACGAATCAAATCACTATGAGGGGGCGGTAGTCCGCACTTCCTTAAATGAAGATATTGCGTTTACCCATAATGGAAACCATAAAGGTATGCCCAAAATGAAAAATACAGAAGCTTAAGGAAAACATAAACATATTATATATCATATATAAATATAGTAACATCTTAATGGCCACCTTTGAAGGTGTTAAAATAATGTTGAACAATCATCGTTTCGGGAGGCATAAATTCACCATCCATGGAAACAGTATGTCCTTTAACCATTAGATGTAGGTGTGTGTATGTGTAGCTCGAATAATTCTTATAAAAACATCCTATTATATTGAAGATACTGTATTTTTTACAAAAAAAATTAATAAAAAGAGTTTAGGGGGTTGGAGAAGCAAAATAAAACAAAAGGACTCAAGTGAAGACATTACCTTAAAATCGGGTAACTCCCTTTGGTTTGAGCTCAAAAGCTTCCTTGAGAAGACTTCTGCCCAAAGTGAGGCTTCAAGGAGTAAGATAGGGATGTGGGGAGACAAAATGGGTAGGGTTTAGCCGAGCGAATGGCTTTGGGAGTGTGGGTAAAGTGGTAGAGGTGGGGGCCTTTTATAAGAGGAGAGGAGGGGCACTCTTGGAAAGTAGAGAAATGTTACTTTATTTTAAAATGATATTCTGATTGAAAAGGTCCCACATTAATATAATTAAAGGGTAAGGTGATAAGGGTTCTAAATCCACCCATAAAATAGGTTTTGGACATGTGTAGTTTATAGATTTTACATTATCATTTCATTTAATTTGAATCCTTTATTAATGAGGTAATCGCTGCATCATCATGATGTCATAAATAATTTAATAAATATAATGTCTAAAAATTATAAAAAAAATCATGATGTATGAAATATTTTTATATTTCCAATTACTATTTATAATAAAAAATATGACTTGTATAACCCCAATTAAAAATTGTTTTAGTAAAACATCTCATGTTTGTGTCATTTTTACTTTAACATTAAATACAAAGTTATTTATGTCATTTCCCAAACAAAGTGGCTCCATGGGGTCCCCAAGTTGACCCATGGATTTTCTTGGTCGGCCATGACACATAAAATGAGGTTAGGACATGTGTCAAGCTCATCTCATATTATTAAAACATTATTTTTACCTTAAACTACACTAATTACCACTAATCGTGATTAAGAACTTAAAAGTTACTATTCACCAAAAAATTATTTTAATCTCATTGAACCACATTTTACTTCTTAATGACAACCATGTATTTCAGATTTTTGAAAATCAAATCACAGAAGTGGCAAACTTTCTTTTAAACGAAAAATCAGTTACATTAACTACCACTTAGTGGTTTCACTATTCATCAAAAATTGAAGTTTTTCAGAAAGATACCAAAACTTCACCCTATGCTATATTTGATATTCCAAATTCAAAAATGATTTATATTTTACAAAATTCAAAACATGTAAGTTGCATTAATTAATTTAATAACTAATTCCCGCTGTCATGAAAAATAGCGTGTTTTTATGAAACAATAAGTATCAAAAGATTGACACTAGTTTAAGTCCAATTTCAAAGTGAAAATGATTCCAATGACCGCCATTGGATAAAATGGTAAAAATATATTCTAATTTAACTTCAATACCAATTCAAAAGATAATATAATCATATAAATAAATTATATTAAAAAGAGTTTTTAAATTAAAATACACCATTTTTCACTATTCATTAAAAAATGAACTTTATCGGAAAAATACCAAAAATTAACACAAAGTAAATTTTGATGTCCCAATCATAAATAAGAAGTTTATTTTGAAAAAAAAATATTATAAAATTTTCAAAAGATATATTTAAAAAGGGTTTTCCATCAAAAGGCAGTAAACCAATCTTTTAAGAATATTAGTGTATTCCATGCATAAGATTGTATTTATTTTCATTTTAAGCCTCTAAAACACTATCTTAATAATTAATAGACATAGATAAAAATATATATTATTCATTACTTACTTGGGATGTTACATTTATGTCTTATGATTTCTATGATTTATTCATGATTTGACGAGGTATGTTAAAGTGCCTATGTTTTATGGGTAAAGTATGATTTCATTCTTATGTATATATGAACTCATGTTTCCTTTCCATATTTTTATAACCCTTACTGACCTTTTTATGCTCATACAAAGTTTTTGAAATGTTTTTTCACAGGTCAAGGGAATGGTACATGATATGATGATAGTGTCAATGAAGTGTCAATAAAGAATCCATGTTTTATTTTAAATATGTTTTCGTTGATGGGAAAAATGAATACTAACTTTTATGTAACCACTTTTCTTAAATGTGGAATGTAATACATGTTTTATGATCTAATTCTCTAAAACTCTAAGCCTGAAAAGATCCTCAATGTGAATTATTCATTTAATTCAATATTAAGTAAGGTTTAATGCCGGGGCCTTATAATTATGCTCTATATTTTCTTTATATTTTATGTTAACGACATTTATATCATATTTATAGCCTATAAATAGTGACCATGAGGGTGTCTTTAGAGTTATTTTCCATGATTTCCCCAAATGTAAAGGGAATTTCATTTAGTTTGAGTAGTAACTGTGGTAAAGACTACTGGTATTCCCTACATAGTCTAAAAAAACAAATCTCTCTAGAATGATAATAATAATACCCGCATAAAAGAGGGATACAATTGAATTCAATCAACGGATGGATTTTTTATCTTATGGATTCAATGAATTATAAGATAGAGGTCATGATAACAATTCACAAAGGCCTATTGATAGTGTTGAATATATTACACCACTAATTTATTATATAAACTCATGGGATTTAATAAACCTGGTGTTAGATGTGGTGGAAAAAATTCACATATCCCTGAAGGATGGGTTTACTCATAGATGAATTCAATGGTTTTTGTTAGCATGATCTTACATATTTTTTGTATTTTTACGCATTCATGGGCCAGGTGTTGTCCATATCAATATGGGAGTCACAACTATGGGGAGCCATCAAGAAATCTAATACATTGGATTCATAATTTGATATGTGTTCCATTTTTTGAGAGTTATTTCACATGAATATGTTATTATCCATCTCCCATTGATATCAATGATTTTTTTATTTTTGAAATAGGGGAACATCATTGGATAGACTGACTGGTCCTCTTGTTACCCAGTCTCATGATCTCTCAGGTTGTTATGATTATATAGGACTCCTAATCTTGGTAACTTTTCTATCATATCAATGTGTTGAAGTGAAATTCTAAATACTCAAACCATAATCCGATACTGAATGTAAAAGGATTCCATCAATTAGTTTTGAAACTATCTATATGCAATAGAGGTAAGAATCTCATGTAAATTTAACATCCCTTTCATATCTCAGTTATTGGTCCATGGATGAAGTGGTCATATCTATCTGATAGAAGAGTTTGTTTATGGAGAGGAGGTGAAATTCATATATCTAATAATAGAGGTGTATGGACTTTAAATGTTGAACGGTCTCCCACATGTTCTTACAGAAATAACGCACACACTCCATGTTTATATGATCTAGTCTATCATATTCGGAAGCAGTGAGGGGAAAACATACTTGAGAGGTTGATTTCAGACATCTCCTTCCATATATCCATGTCATTCTATTTTTCATTAAAGGAACATTCCTCCACCTTTTCAGACCATAGAGATTTCTTCTTTGGTTCACCTACTAATAGAGAAGTGGTATCGATGGTTTTTGATGGGGAACTATATAGTTAAACCCTATGTTTTGAGAACCTATCTATAAGAAGGTGTCTTTAGAAGGAGTGGATTTTATTTTCTGGGTGAGGTATCACCACATGGAAGTCATCCACAGTGAATATCAAGGATAGGATATTATAATCCATCTATATACTACTGTGAGAATCATTATTATGTTAGTTGTCACATTATACTTTAGATATAGTCAATATTCCCTTGTGGTACAAAAAATATGCATTATATGATTTCAAAGGTTCTTTCATCAAGGAGGGTAGGAATATGATCCTCCTCCAACAAAATTGTAAGAATATGTTGAACTATAATTTGGGGTTGGGAAGGAATATGATCTGATTATATAGAATACACTAAAGTATTATTATAACCTTTGTTTTGTATGGTAATATGATCCACATTCCAAAATCTTCTGGAGTTTTCTGGTGAGATTTTGTATTATCCAGAATAATATGTGCCTACCTTTTGGTCATTACGACAATATACCGGTAATTCCTAGCTTATGTGGGGATATGAGACTAATTCAAATATAAATTCCCAATTGGAATATGCCGATAAACATTTATAATGAGAGAAGAAATATTGGTCTCCCCATGTATAACGTATAATGGATTCAAGTCCATTATTTTTTCAACGGAAGTATGAAAATGAACATAACTCCTATAATCAACTAGATTATGGAATGCATATTTTATGGAATGGATATGATCCCTCCATAATGTGATTTAAAAAAAATGGGTTAATAGTACTTGATTTGAGTAGGGCTAGGGGTTTGATCCTAGTTGGCCTTTGAAATATTCTGTTAGCCTTGTTCTATAGGAGTCTGGCCCATCCTTGGGTGATTCTCAAGACATGCTGACAAACCCTAATTGGAATAGGTATATGAACTCGGTCATTTGCCTCATACTTTATTAGAATATGTTTATAATCCTCCCAAACTAGAATATTAGTTTGGTAATACTCTATATTATTCATTTATTCATGTTAGAGAAGTCCATTTACTACAACGGTTACTGAGATATGAATATGTGCATGACTTTATATGAGTATCATCACCAGAATATGTCAATGATGCTCCTCCATTACATCCAAAACATACGAGAACATTAAAAGGTTATGAATAGTAGTAAAAGACAACATGTCTTTAATTTATAGGATATACTTACAAACATCTTTGATTGAAGTGGAGATATATGACCATTATTGTACTCCTTGTTCAAATGGAATAAAATTATGGGATTTATTTGCATGATATGGGATGTGTTCCATTCCCCTATTTATATTGTGAAGCATACTTTTCATACAATAAAATTACATAACATGTTTGGAATAATTGAAAAAATATACAAATATACACTCAAAGACCATAGAAGTCTAGTTCCTTTGGAAACATGGAAACATAAACACTGATACACAATTAAGCAACATTATATCACACTTGGGTCATCTTGACTAGAATCCTACTAAGAAAAATAAAAAACAATACATATCTTCTTAACTTGGGGAAGCAAATATAAAATGGGTGAGCTAAAATGCATGGTAAGGGTAAAAAAGGGAGATATGTATGCATAATCATGAGCATAAGGGTATGATAACATGATCATAAAATTAGAAGATCATACCCTACATATCGAAGATCATATACGTGAATCATGACATAAAGAATGATAGTTCATGTGACATGAATAATGAGAAAAAAAACATAAGCGAAGAAATCATAGCATATTAAGAAAACATATAATTTTGGTAGACACATAATCATATAATATGATTTTCGTAATATCCAAGGATTCACTTCCAATACCATCTTGGTAGTATGGGTTCACTTCCCATACGATATTGGTAGTCATTATTCACTCCCATGACTATCTTGGGGGCATGAGTTCACTCCTCATACCATCTTGGAAGTCATGGTTCACTCCCATGGACATATTAGTGGTCTATGTTCATTCCAAATACTATCTTAGTCTATCTTATGAGATATAAATATTTACCCTAATCATTAGAGGGAGATATAGGTCCCACCCATCTCATAATGAAATCATACATGCATGTTCCCAAATATCATAAATAATCATAACAAAACCCATGAAATGAAATGGGTATTATAAATAAGTAATGATATCATTACCTGTGAAAAAATATAGTTTTCATAAACATTTCAACAAAAGCATAACCCGTTAAAGAAAAACGATATTCAAAAACATTTAACTCATGAAAGAGAAACAGGTTACATGAACATCACACCATCAAAACATAATCCATTCCGAGAAAGAATATGAATGAAACATTTAATAATTTCCTAAAAAAAGGCATGAGTAACACCAATAAATGATATCTTAGATGGAAAATAATTTTGAATGATCCTTTAAAAACGTTTTTTGAAAAAAAATATCATTTCAGCAATAAAAACACTTTTTAAAACATAAAACTTTTTTGAAAACCTTATTGTTTAAAAAAAGATTTGAAAAATTATGAAGGAATTATAGAAAAATATAAAACGTTTTAAAATCCTTTTCCTTAAAAATGGGCTTCAAATATATTTTGAAAATATTTTTGAAAGCATGGTTTTTGGAAAGAATAGATTTCTTACTAGAGAGACAATTTTATTTTACATAAAAACATTATCGTAAGTACTAAAGAGTTTATAAATATATCTAATACAATGATATATCATGAATAAATATAATATATGGAAACTCAACAGTTTTCTTGAGATACAGATTGAAATATTTCATCAAAGGAAGCATAAACATAAACAATATCTAAAATCCATGAGATTGTTTTAATAAACTCTTATAACTTGGTAACTTGAGATAATACTCTACATGTAAGAAAATTAAATTACATGAAGCATAAAATATCATGAAAAGAATTAAATTCATGATATAACAGGTAAAATGGAATTATATAAACACTAAAAAAATTTAGGTGCATAAAAAACACGAGTCTCAAAGAAGGAAAATTGAGAAAAACTATTTTACTGATTTTGTAACTTTTTAAAATTAAACCCCATGAAAGAAAGATCATAAAAAATATATGTTAATACCCATAAATATATTTAAAATATACGTAGAATACATTCATCGGTGTTAAATACATCGCAAAAATGGAGTGTTGAATATAGCATGTGTCTTAAAGAATAAAAATTGAGATGAAATCCCCTTACCTTATGTATTGAATCTCATTATACTCATTAAAACGAAAAGTATAATAAATATAAATTTATTATAAATCTTTCAAATAACCATATTATTATATCTAATACCATATATGGTTTTATAATGACCTTATAGTACATGTTGTTGACCATCCTATTTGATGGTTACATTTTAGATTATTTTCTCATTGTTCTTCACATGTGTCTTAATTTGTTATATAATTAGTCCTTATACTTATATAATGATTCTAGAATGTAAACCATGATATAAATATATTTTATACTCAGTATATGTGTATTATAATAATATTTATAATATATAATTATGAAATGGAAAGCACCATTCATGGAGACGGTAAGCTGTACGTATGCATGAACGATATTTCCATTTTTTATTTTCATATTTGAAAGAATGAAAGAAAATAAACTATATGTATGTATATATATAATATAATTAAACAATCATTATAATGTTATATACATCATATATTTTCACTGAACCCATCAATAATATATTCCAGGTAGTGTGTTATATATATCATATATGTTCACTGAACCCATCCATAATACATTCTATGTAGTGTGTAAACCCAAATGAAATTATCATATTTACTCCAAATGGAAAGTAAAGACATATTTTCTATAAAATAGAATACATAATATTAAATAAATATAAAATATAAATATAGTGTTTATCATTATTTTCACTGTGAGAGGTGGTAAAGGAAAAATAAACAATCATCATTTAGTGAGGTGGTAGTTCGCCATACATGTAAATAGTATGTTAGTTACAACATAGATAGAGGTGTGTGTAAGTGTAGTTTGATACATTAGAATAATAATATACTAGTATATTTATGATACAGTTTTTTTCATAATAGTAGGGAATACAGATATTGTCTGGGTGGAGAAGGAAAATAAAATAAAGGAGCTTTAGAGAAGGCATTAACTCTTAATCAGGTGGCTCATTTTGGTTTTTTCCAAAAGATTTCCTAGGAAGAATTTAAGACCAAAGGGATGATAAAATGAATATGGTAGGTATTTTGAGACCTATATTGGTAAAATATTGGACGAACCTAAGAGGTTTGATATGTGTGAAGAATAGGGAGAGGTGGTTTCCTTTTATAGGGAATGATGAGTGGCACTCTGGTAAATATTTGAAGAGAGAATTCCACCCTCGTTTTTCATGTTGAATGTGGATCTAATAATGATCCAATGGTAAGAAAAAGGATTATATTTTATATATATGGACATATAATAGATTTTTTATAGGTTTCTAAGTCGTTTTGGGTCTTAAATTGGAGGTTTAGTACTTAGTGAAGCTTAATTTTAAACTAATCGATGTAATTAATTTTAATTACTTTCACTAATATTTTTGGTAAAAAACTAATATAAACTTATTAGAAATTATAAATTATGACTATTTCAAATATTTAATCCATTTATCCAAATCTCAATTAGAGAATTAGTAAGAATTAATTTAAAATTTATCCCATAGTCGGGTTGTCAATGTAGTTTTTAAAGTAAATATTTTCAAAATTTTGCTATGTTTTTATATCCAAATTCAATTTGAAATTTTTTATAATTACCCAAATTAGATTAATTGATAAATATATAATCTAAATATATTTTTAAACGAATTAAAATATAATATATCATTATAAATAAATTAGATGAAAAAGCAGTTTTCAATTAAAATTCGGTATTTTTTTCAATATCCATCCTAAAGTGACGTTTCTCAGAAAAATCCAAAAAATAACCCTAGAATAATTTTTACATTTTAAATAAAAAATTTAAGGTTATTCGATCAAATTAAATTTAATATGTGTCTAAAATTACTTTTATTATTTTTCACAAAAGTAAATGGAAAGATGTTTGTTTTAAAAAATATTATGTTTAAATATATAAGAACTTTACCAAAAATAATATTTTTGATCATAAATGTGTTTTACTTATATAAAACCATTATAAAAAATATTTAAAAATTATTTATCACTATTCATATAAATAATTTTAATGGAAAGGTTATAATTATCTCATTTAAATAATTATAACCATAAAATGATGTTTCGTAGAAACATCAGTGTTGACTATAACGTACACCAAGTATATGCCATGTGAATGGAATGTTTGAATTAGTACATTGTAAAAAATAACTGAAAACATAATTTATTAAAAAAGGTCCATAAAAACATGGGGTGTTACTCTCAACTCGCATTAAATTGAATTTCTCTTTAAAAATTCATCACTTAGGTAAAAATAAATGAGGATACTTTTACTTCATCATATCTTCATGTTTCTACTTAGATTCCTTTAAATAGTGATTTCTTGAAAAAACATTTACCAACTGAGTGGTCATGTTTTAGAAATTTCTCTATATTATTAAGAATATCGACAAGATTCTCTTCTTTTGAATGATCATCCTCCAACGGTATGACCTTTGAGTTCAGTACATGTGAAGAGTTAGGCATGTAATTACTCAAGAGAGATATGTTGAACGCATCATGGACTTAAAAGAGATTTAGAGGAAGTTCCATGTGATAGGATACCATCCAAATACGATCAATAATATCATAGGGACCAATATGTAGATCTTAGTTTCCCTTTCTTCCTAAATCTAATTATTTTCTTCTAGATTGAGATTCATAAAAACACTTTTTTACCCACATAAAATCACAGTTTTGTCTGATAGTTACCTGGGTAATTTTTTGTCTGACTTTGAGCTACCTTGATATGATTATGGATGGATCTAACCTTTTTGACCATTTCCTCATCAATCATAGTTTCCAATATATTTCTTTCTTTAATATCACCCCAACACATTCGATCTCTACAATTCTTTCCTATAAAAATATTGATAAGGTTTTATCGGAATGATTGAGTGAAATATATTATTGTAAGAAAAATAAAAAAGAGGAATATAATTATCCCAAACACCTTTGAAATCTAGATAATGATATATCAACATTTCCTCAAGAGTTTGAATTGTTATTTCAGACTGACCATCTATCTGCAGATGACAAGAAGTGATGAAACTCAATTCTGTATCAAGTGATTGCTAGAGACATCACCAGAACTCTAAGGAATACCTCAGATCATGATGTGATACAATATAATGTGGTACTCCATGACTTTATTTATATTTTGGGAATCATATGTAGGGAGAAGTATTCTATGATAATAATTAAGTGTGCTAACATAGTAAGGAAATAAACTACCACCAATACATAATTAACCCCTTTAAAAGTTTGGGTATTCCAATGAAAAAATCCATAGTGATGTTATCCAATTTCCATTTTGATATGGGTAATGGATGCAACATCCCCTTTTAATTTTGTCTCTTAACCTCATCTTATTGTCATACCAAGGACAGAGATACAAACTCTATGATATATATCTTAATTCCATCCCACCAAATGTATTTTTCAAGTCCTTATACATCTTTTTACTTCCTGGATGAATAGATAAGGAAGAACTATGACATTCCTCTGACAACTCCTTCTTCTAATATGGTATGGAAGGAACACATACACAGTTTCTGAACTATATCATTCTATCCTTATCAAGGTTAAACTTAGGAACATTTCTGTCTTTATTTTTCATCTCTTTATCTTCCATCCACACCTCCTTAATCTTCACATGGATAGAGGGTTGATCATTAATTTTATAAAGATAAGATTTTTAACCTTCCTTCTGGATATCCAGATCCATCCTTTTCAAATCTATAAAAGTTGATTTTTTGTGATCCTCGTCATGGATAATCTAGTATGATTCTTCAGTCTCAAAATGTTTCCCACCTTTTTCACATTCTTATGGGGGAAATGTATTGAGAAATCACAATCCTTTATGTACCTTAACCATATTTTCTAGTTCCTATTCAAATCCTTTTGTATGAATATATATATTATACTTTTATGATCAGTATACATATCACACTTTTCTCCATAAAGATAATTCCTCGATATCTTTAATGAAAAAAATACTGGCGATAACTCCAAATCATGAGTTGGGAAATTTTTCTCATGAATATTCAACTATAGAATGGCATAAGTGATAACCATGTGATTATTTATAAGAAAAAATCACAATCCCTTCTTGGATGCGTCACTATATACTACAAACCATTCTCCACTACCAAGTATTGTAATCACATTTTCACTAACTATCCTTCTCATCAGTTCCTTGAAAATTTCCTCCCATTCATATTTTGAGTGGAACATGACATCCTTTTGAGTTAACCTGGTTAGAGGATTATATATTGGTGAGAAATTAAAAACAAACCATTAATAATCAATACGTAAACTAAGAAAGCTATGGATCTTAGTCACTGTGGTTAGTCTAAGCCGTAATTCAAAATGCACCGTCTTTGATGGATCTACTGCTAGACCATCTCTTGATATTATGTGACCCAAAAATGATGCATTTTACAGCTAAAATTCATAATTTTTCATTTTTTCATATATTTTATCCTTCCTTAGGGTTGTTAGTATAATTATAAAGTGAGATTAATGCTATTTAAAAAGATAAGAATATTATCAATAAAGACTAACACAAAATGATCGTGGTAATCTCTAAAGACTCTATTCATTACATCGATGACGATATGAGGGGAATTAGTAATACCTAAAGGAATCACTATATATTCATAGTTTCAATAAATTGTATGGAATTATATATTGGGTTTATCCTCTTTCTTGACCCTCAATTTGATGGTATCTATAATATAGGTCAATCTTGGAAAAGTATTGGTCTCCACAAAATCGATCAGACAAGTCCACAATAAGGGAGGTAATACTTATTTTTTGTCTTGTTCTTGTTAAAATCCTGATAATCAATGAAGATTATGATTTATCCATCTTTATTTTTCAAAAAAATAACCATTGTACCCCAACGTGACACACATGGAGAAATGAATCCCTTATGAAGGTTTTTTGGAGTTTCTTCTTTAATTCCTTTAATTCAATAGGATCCATTATATAAGGATTCTTGGAAATTAGTGTGGAACCAGGTATAAGTTCTTTTGGGAACATAAATTTTCATTTTTTGGAAGAATAAGAAAATATTCTAAAATGAATTCCAAAAAATCCCTAACAATAGGAATATCATCGATGTTGATTTTCTCCTCAACTATTTTTGATAAACAACCCTTTTGAATTAAAAATAAGACCCATAAACTAGATGATATCTATGAAGGAAGTTCATACTTATCATCACATGGATGGATGATCATAATAGGGTTTTAAAAATAATAAGTAACTTCCCTTCCTCTACAATTGATACAGGCTTTATGTAGATAAATCTAATACATGCCTAAGATGAAATAAAATTTATCCAAATGAATAATGGTAATATTTTTAGGAATCACATTACCACAAAATTCAATCAGGTAAGAATAATAGACTTGAGATGAAATAATCATACCATTAGGGGTTTTCACTACAAATTCTTAATATAAGTGTTTTGGTGGAATCTTAACACCCTTAAAAAATTCATTATTCATGATAGAGTGGGTAGATTAAGAATAAAATATGACATTAGTAGCTCTAGAGTGGATGGTGAATGTACCTTTCATCATGTAATTATAGCAACCCTAATTAGAAATAGTGATTGCATGATATTCACCATTATGACTCAGAATTAGATGATTCCCATGTAGATCATCATCATCAGCCTAGGGATTTTGTAGTGGTTAGCATAATTCTCATTCTCCTTACACTTGTTGTAACATCCCAAGTAAGTAATGAATAATAGATATTTTTATCTATGCCTATTAATGAATTAGATAGTGTTTTAGAGGCTTAAAATGAAAATAAATCCAATCTTAAGCATTAAATACACTAATATTTTTAAAAGATTATTTTACTGCCTTTTTATGGAAAACCATTTTTAAATCTATATTTTGACAATTTTATAAGCTATGTTTGTAAAAATAAACTTTTTCTTTATGATTGGGACATCAAAATTTACTTTGTGTGAATTTTTGTTATTTTTCCGATAAAGATCATTTTTTAATGAATAGTGAAAAAATGTTGTATTTTAATTCAAAACCTCTTTTTAATATAATTTATTTATATGATTAGATTATATTTTGAATTGGTTTTAAAGTTAAATTAGAATATATTTTTACCATTTAATCCAATGGTGGTCATTGGAATCAATTTCACTTTGAAATTGGACTTAAACTAGTGTCAATCATTTGATACTTATTATTTCATAAAAACACACTATTTGTCATGACTGTAGGAATTAATTATTAAATTAATTAATGTGACTTATATGATTTGAATTTTTTAAAATAGACATCATTTTTTAATTCAGAATATCAAATATATCTTAGGGTGAAGTTTTGGTATTTTTCTGAAAAACTTCAATTTTTGATGAATAGTGAAACCACTAAGTGGTTGTTAAAGAAACTGATTTTTTGTTTAAATGAAACGTTGTCACTTCTGTGATTTGATTTTCAAAAATCCGACATACATGGTAGTCATTAAGAAGTAAAATGTGGTTCAATGAGATTACAATAATTTTTTGGTGAATAGTAACTTTTATGTTCTTAATCGCGATTAGAGGTAATTATTGTAGTTTAAGGTAAATATAATGTTTTAATAATATGAGATGAGCTTGACACATGTCCTACCCTCATTAGATGTGTGATGGCCGACCAAGAAAATCCATGGGTCAACTTGGGGACCCCATGGAGCCACATTGGTTAGGAAATGACATAAATAACTTTTTATTAAATGTCAAAGTAAAAATGACACAAACATGAGATGTTTTACTAAAACAATTTTTACATGCGGTTATACAGGTCAGATTTTTGACTATAAATTTTAATTAGAAATATAAAAAGATTTCCTACATCATGATATTTTTATTATAATTTTTAGAAATTAAATATATTATATTATTTATGACATCATGATGATACAACTATTACCTCATTAATAAAGGATTTTAATAAAATGAAAAGATAATGTAAAATCTATGACCTAAACATTTCAAAAACCTATAGGATGGGTGGATTTAGAACCCTTATCACATTACCCTCGAATTATATCAATGTGGGACCTTTTGAATCCGAAACTCATTTTAAAATAAAGTAACTTTTATTTACTTTCCAAGAGTGCCCCTCCTCTCCTCTTATAAAAGCCCCCACCTCTACCTCTTTACCCACACTTCCAAAGACTTTGGCTCGGCCAACCCCTTCCCATTTTGTCTCTCCACTTCCCTCTCTACTCCTTGAAGCCTCACTTTGGGAAGAAGTCTTCTCAAGGAAGCCTTTGAGGTCAAACCAAAGGGAGTTACATGATTTTAAGGTAATATCTTCACTTGAGTCCTTTTGTTTTATTTTGCTTCTCCAACCCCCTAAACTCTTTTTATTCATTTCTTTTGTAACAACTCCATTATCTTAAATATACTATGATTTTGTTATAAGAATTATTCGAGCTACACTTACACACACCTACATCTAATGTTTAAATAACATACTGTTTCCGTGGATGACGAATTTCTGCCTCTCGAAACGATGATTGTTCCAAATTATTTTAACACCTTCAAAGGTGGCCATTAAGATGACACTATATTTATATATGATATATAATAAGTTTATGTTTTCCTTAAGCTTATGTATTTTTCATTTTCGGCATACCTTTATGGTTTCCATTATGGGTAAACGCGATATCTTCATTTAAGGAAGTGCAAACTACCGCCCCCTCAAAGTGATTTGATTCGTTAATACCATATGTGGGACGTATAAAGTATGGAGTTATGACATTATATATGATATTACACTGGAATTATAATATAACTTTATATCATTATGATTCCATTCTATAAAAATATGAAATAGAAATGAAAGTAGCGTTCATGCGTACGTACGGCTTACCGTCTCCATGAACGGTGCATTTCATTTCTTACCTCTAAATGATTATTTAATATTATAAATGCATGCATGTACTGGATATATATGACATATATTATATCTACATCAAGAATACCATTCTGGATATAATGGATACATGAACAACTTGTAATTATAAAAGGTTTATTTTTGACTCAAGTACCAATGATCGTTAAAACAACCGTTATTAACTTAAATAATTAGATAGTGTTCATGACATAGAAATAAGTGATATAAAAGGAATAATGAACATGAAAAAGGTTCTAAAGAAAATATAAATTAACTCATGTTTATTATTCAGGACGTTAAATAACGATCGAGTCAAGTCGGACCCGAGGTAAGGGACTTCGTCTCAATCTCCTTTCATTGAGGCATATTTCGTTTTATACACAACTATCTTTTATATGGTTTATAAAACCATTTTACTTTTACTTTTATACAAAAGGAATCTTTTTCTACGAAGAGTTTTACTAAACGACAAAAAGGAATGTTTCTTTTGACGTACACGGTGACAACGACCTTTTCCGCCGCCGGGAGTATTATTTGGTCTTTGGCTTCCTCAACAAGTAGTAATGTTTTTAAAATAAAATAAATACCATATTCTCTTTTATGTATTTTGGTATTGAAAATGGTTTTGATAAAGGATTCTATTATTTCAATATATTTAAATGATATATTGTGATTGAAATGTGGAAATGTTATCATTCCATTATATTGGTTTTATGTTTTATGATTTTATATAGGTACTTGGACATTTGACGGGTGGTTACGTGATAAACCATATGATGGGTGGTTCCGTGAATACCAGGACGGGTGGTTACGTTATAACCTCCTCTGAATTGGGTATGGAAGTCGGCCGTATGGGTATTCCATTAAGTATGTGTGGAAGTCAGCCATATGGATATTCCATTAAGTGATATGTGTGGACGTCGACCGTATGGTTATTCCACTTAAGTATATTTATGTCCCAAGTTACCTTTATATGTTATGTGTTCTTTATATGGGTTTTATGGTAATATTTGGTTACAAAAGGGTAAGTAATGATATTTTATTCAGTGAAGAGTTTTTACTACTTCATGAAGGTGAAGGTATTACTTTGATAAAGAATACATGGTTTACATGATGTCTGAAAAACTAACAGTTTTCATTCATTGTGTATCCCTTACTGAGCTTTTTATGCTCACCCCAATTTTTTTTGAAATGTTTTTCACAGGACTAAATGTGGATTAGGGTCAAGGATGGGATCAAGGGAAAGTCAGGCTATCTAAAACATGGAACTAGACATGTTAATTTTTAAGAGTTTTTATTTTATTGAAACACAGTAGAAGTGTCTACTTTGTAATCTTTTGAGATGTAATAGTTATGTCATAATTCTCTAAAACTCTAAACCTGAAAATATTCTCAATGTGAATTATTCATTTAATTCAATATTAAGTAAGGTTTAAGGCCGGGGCCATATAGTTGGTATCAGAGGTCGGTATAGAAAACTGTAGGAGTTAGAAAATTGTTAAATTATAAGTTAATTTATGGTATGACTGAAATGATATAGCATTTAAAGATTACATTGTTGCTTCGCTTAAGATATTTCTGTGTTCAGAATGGTTTTCCGCAGAGGAAACAAAGCAGCTATGTTGGGACGACATCAGGAGGAAGGCAACCTTCCAAATCAGCAACTTGAGATGGTCGGAATCAGAACTGAATAGTTTGTTGCAGTGATGGCATAGTTGACTTAGGCTATAAATGGTGGTGGTATCCATGCACGAGATCAGCCAGATCAACCATAGAGGAACATGTCAGTGGTGGGACATTTCATGAGGCAACATCCCCCATCATTCAGAGGATCATCTGACCCCGTGCAAGATTAAGGGTGGATTAAAGCACTGGAGAAGATTTTTGATGTCATGGGGTGTTTAGTACATCAAAACGTTAGTCTTGTTGTTTACCTGTTTGAAGGTGAAGCTGATCAGTGGTGGTTGATGGTGAAAAATATCAGGGATAGTGATGAGATTGAGGATCTTCACTGGGATGAATTCAAAGGTATGTTTTTGGAGAAATATTTTCCTAAGGTGGTTCGTCTTAGGATGGAAAAACAGTTCCTAGAATTGAGGCAGGAGGATGATTCAGTGGCTGCCTATGAAGCAAAGTTCACTCGATTGGCAAGGTATGCTCTAAACATCATATGAGATATTGATAGTAAAATAAACCGTTTTTTACTTAGGGTTAAAGCCAAAGTATCGAAGGGCTTTAGCTTCTCGTGAGTTCAAAAGTTATGAAAAACTTGTTCTATGTGCGGAGAAGGTGGAAACGGAGTTTTCCGATGATCAGGCCTTCTATGAAAAACAACAGAATAAGAGGTCAAGTTGGCAGGAAAAGGGAAAGAATTCATCAAATAAGCAAGGAGGTAAGAAAACCAAATATCCATCCTATGAGAAGTGTGGTAAAATGCATCCTGGAGAATGTTTATCCAAGTCTGGTCAGTTCTTTCGGTGTGGTATGTCTGGTCATATTGCTCGTAACTGTAATGAATATGATCAAGAAGGAAATGAAAAGCCAGTGGTAAGATGTTTTAAGTGTAATGAAATGGGTCATTATGAAATTGAGTGTCTAACAAAGAACTTGACTAGGGGAAAGCAGCCAGACTACAAGCAGAAAGGGGTGGTGAAATCTTTTGCAGCAACTTCAGTAGATGTTGTTCCATCGAATGAAGTAGTATTAGGTACACTGTTTGTTTGTTCAGATTATGCCAATGTGTTTTTTGATTCAGGGTCTACACATTCTTTCATTTCTGAGAAGTTTTCTAGTAAATTGGAAATTCCATATCAAGATATGAATCCTGAACTTATGGTAAAAACACCTGGAGGGAATATCGAGACAAAAAGGAATTATAAGAACCTTCCTATCCTTGTGTGTGGAAAGCATCTACCAGCAAACCTTATTGTTTTTCCTCTAGTAGAGTTTGATGTTATTTTGGGCATGGATTGGCTTTCTGTTTATCATTCTAAGATTGAATGTAGAGCTAAAATGTTTTCTTTTCAGAATGATTTTCAGTTTGTGTACAAGAATGAACCCTTGATTTTGATAACATATCAGGAAGTTGAGAAACTAGTAAAAGACGGAAATGAATGTTACCTTGCACATATTGTTGAAAATAAGAGAACTATTCTGATTAATGATGTGCCAGTGGTAAATGAATATCTTGATGTTTTTCCTAATGAGTTTCCTGGTATTATTCGTGATCAAGAAGTTGAATTTACTGTTGACTTAGTTCCGGATTCTAAGCCAATTTCAAAACCCCCTTATCGAATGACTCATGTTGAACTTTTAGAGTTAAAGAAGCAATTGCAGGAGTTATTAGATAAAGGTTTCATTCGACCAAGAAAATCACCATGGGGTGCTCCTATCTTGTTTGTTAAAAAGAAATATGTCTCAATTAGATATGGCCATTATGAATTTGTAGTTTTGCCTTTTGGGTTAACCAATGCACCTGCTGTATTCATGGACCTTATGAATAGAATTTTCCATGAGTTCTTGGATAAGTTTGTGGTTGTTTTCATTGATGATATTTTGGTGTATTATAAAAGTAAATAGGAGCATGAAAGTCATTTATGGGTTATCTTGCAAACCTTAAAAGAAAAGAAACTATATGGAAAATTCAGCAAGTGTGAGTTTTGGTTACAACAAATTTTTTTCCTGGGCCACATTGTTTCCAAAGATGGCATAAATGTTGATCCTACTAAAACAAAAGTTGTTGAATAATGGCCAAGACCCACAAATGTAACTGAGATCTGTATTTTTCTTGGTTTGGCAGGTTACTACTGAAGGTTTGTTGAAAATTTTTCACGGTTATCTAGTCCAATGACTAAGCTAACTCGTAAGGTTGTTAAGTTCATCTGGACAAAATAATGTGATGATTTCTTTCAGGAGTTGAAAATAAGATTGGTGAATGCTCCAGTTTTGGCACATCCTTCCAGGAATGGTGAGTTTGTTATATACAGTGATGCTTCGTTGAAGGTACATGGTTGTGTCCTTATGCATAATGATCAGGTAATTGATTATGATTCACGTCAGTTGAAAACTCATGAGGTAAATTACCCTACACATGATTTTGAATTAGCTGTTGTTGTTTTTGCTTTAAAAATTTGGAGGCATCATTTTTATAGAGTAATGTGTGAAATATATACTGATCACAAAAGTTTAAAGTATATATTCACTTAGAAATAATTGAACATTAGACAAAGGAGATGGCTGGAATTAATCAAGGATTATGATTGTATAATTCACTACCATCCTGGAAAAGAAAATAAAGTGGCTGATTCTTTGAGTCGAAAAAGTAATTCTTCATTAACCATGCTACATTTGGAACGAGATCCTTTGGTTTTTGATTTGATAAACTTTGGAATAGAAGTTGTTGGTGCAGGAAGTTCTTCTGTTTTGTTTCAGGTATCGGTGAGATCATCCCTATGAGACAGAATTAAGCAAGCACAGAGGGAAGACAGTGAGTTGTAGAAAAAGGTAGAGCTGGTTCATAAGGGTATGTTGCGTGAATTCAACATTGATAATGATTGTGTTTTGATGTTTGGGAAGAGATTTTTTGTGCCTTGTGATTCACAGTTGAAGAATGAGTTGTTATGTGAGGCTCATAGTTCCCCATTTTCAGTTCACCCTGGCAAAACTAAGATGTACAGAGATCTGCGGGAGTATTACTGGTGGGATGGAATGAAAAGGGATATTGCTGATTTTACTGTGAAGTGTTTGACTTGTCAACAGGTTAAAGCAGAGCGGCAGTTACTGAAAGGGATGCTTCAGCCTTTACCAGTGCCAGAGTAGAAATGGGAAAACATATCCATGTACTTTTTTGTGGGATTACTGAGGACATCTCAAGGTAATAATGCAATCTGTGTTATTGTTGATCACTTGACTAAATCTGATCATTTCCTTGCTATATGAGATAATTTTTCACTAGATCAACTTTCCCGTTTGTATCTTAAAGAGATAGTTAGGTTACATAGAGTTCATCTCTCCACTGTGTCCGATCGTGATCCCAGGTTTACTTCTTACTTTTGGAAAGGCCTTCAGAATTCGTTGGGTACTGAATTAAATTTTAGTATAGCTTTTCATCCTCAATCAGATGGGAAGTCATAATAAACAATTCAGACCTTGGAGGATATGCTACGAGCTTTTTCGATGGATTATCAGGGAAGTTGGTACCAACATCTTTCATTGGTTGAGTTTTCTTATAATAACAGTTTTCATTCCAGTATACAGATGGAACCATTTGAGGCATTATATGGGAAGCAATGTCGAACTCCATCATTTTGGGATGAAGTGGGTGAATGGAAGCTGATGGGACCAGAATTGGTAGAAGAGATGGCAGAAAAATTTCAGTAGATTCAGAAACACATGAGAACAGCTCAGAGCAGGCATAAGAGTTATGCGGATAACCGGAGGATCTATCATTCAAGGTAGGTGATCATGTTTATTTCAAGGTTTCTCCATGGAAAAGTATGATGCGATTTGGTAAGAAAGGAAAGCTGAGTCCAAGGTTCATTGGACCATATGAAATTCTGGAGAGAGTTGGATCAGTTGCATACAGAGTGGAATTACCTCATTGTTTATCTCAGGTACACAATGCTTTTAATGTTTCGATGCTGAGAAAGTATATGCCAGATCCATCTCATGTTTTGAGTCCAGAGGTAGTTCAGCTGGAAGAGAACCTATCTTATGAGGAAAAACCGGTCAAGATTCTTGAGCACAGGGAGCAGGTGTTATGGAATAAGGTGATTCATCAGGTAAAGGTTTTGTGGAAAAACCATATGATTGAAGAGGCAACATGGGAATCAGAAAATGCAATGAGGGATAAATACCTCCACTTATTCGATAAGTAAATAAATTTCAAGGACGCAATTTTCTAAAGGGGGGAAGGATTTAACATCCCAAGTAAGTAATGAAGAATAGATATTTTTATCTATGCCTATTAATGAATTAGATAGTGTTTTAGAGGCTTAAAATGAAAATAAATCCAATCATAAGCATGAAATACACTAATATTTTTAAAAGATTGTTTTACTGCCATTTTATGGCAAACCATTTTTAAATCTATCTTTTGATAATTTTATAAGATCTTTTTGTCAAAATAAACTTATTCTTTATGATTGGGACATCAAATTTACTTTGTGTGATTTTTTGGTATTTTTCCGATAAAGTTCATTTTTTAATGAATAGTGAAAAAATGTTGTATTTTAATTCAAAACCTCTTTTTAATCTAATTTATTTATGTGATTAGGTTATCTTTTGAATTGGTTTTAAAGTGAAATTAGAATATATTTTTACCATTTAATCCAATGGTGGTCATTGGAATCAATTTCACTTTGAAATTGGACTTAAACTTGTGTCAATCTTTTGATACTTATTGTTTCATAAAAACACGATATTTGTAATGACAGCGGGAATTAATTATTAAATTAATTAATGTGACTTATATGATTTGAATTTTGTAAAATAGAAATTTTTTTTGAATTCAGAATATAAAATATAGCTTAGGGTGAAGTTTTGGTATTTTTCTGAAAAACTTCAATTTTTGATGAATAGTGAAACCACTAAATGGTAGTTAAAGAAACTGATTTTTCATTTAAAAGAAACGTTGTCACTTCTGTGATTTGATTTTCAAAAATCCGACATAGATGGTTGTCATTAAAAAGTAAAATGTGGTTCAATGAGATTAAAATAATTTTTTGGTGAATAGTAACTTTAATGTTCTTAATCGCGATTAGAGGTAATTAGTGTAGTTTAAGGTAAAAATAATGTTTTAATAATATTAGATGAGCTTGACACATGTCCTACCCTCATTGGATGTGTCATGGCCGACCAAGACAATCCATTGGTCAACTTGGGGACCCCATGGAGCCAATTTGGTTGGGAAATGACATAAATAACTTTTTATTAAATGTTAAAGTAAAAATGACACAAACAACCGGTCCAAATTCTTGACCACAGGGAGCAAGTGTTACAGAATAAGGTGATTTATCAGGTAAAGTTTTTGTGAAAAAACCACATGATTGAAGTGGAAACATGAGAATCTGAAAATGCAACGAGGGATAAATACCCCCACTTATTCGATAAGTAAATGAATTGCGGGGACACAATTTTCTAATGGGGGGAAGGATGTAACATCCCAAGTAAGTAATGAATAATAGATATATTTATATATGTCTATTAATGAATTAGATAGCGTTTTAAAGGCTTAAAATGAGAATAAATCCAATCTTAAGCATGGAATACACTAATATTTTTAAAATATTGTTTTACTTCCTTTTGATGGAAAACCATCTTATAAATCTATCTTTTGAAAATTTTATAAGCTCTATTTGTCAAAATAAACTTATTCTTTATTATTGGGACATCAAAATTTACTTTTTTTGAATTTTTGGTATTTTCCCGAAAAAGTTCATTTTTTAATGAATAGTGAAAAATGTTGTATTTTAATTCAAAACCTTTTTTTAATCTAATTTATTTATATGATTAGATTATATTTTTAATTGGTTTTAAAGTTCAATTAGAATATATTTTTACCATTTAATCCAACAGTGGTCGTTGGAATTAATTTCACTTTGAAATTGGACTTAAACTAGTGTCAATCTTTTGATACTTATTCTTTCATAAAAACACGCTATTTGCTATGACAGTGGGAATTAATTATTAAATTAATTAATACAACTTATATGTATTTAATTTTTGTAAAATAGACATCATTTTTGAATTCGTAATATCAAATATAGCTTAGGGTGAAGTTTTGGTTTTTTCTGGAAAACTTCAATTTTTGATGAATAGTGAAGCCACTAAGTGGTACTTATAAAAACTGATTTTTTGTTAAAATGAAATTTTACCACCTCTGTGGTTTGAATTTCAAAAATCCAACATATATGGTTGTCATTAATAAGTAAAATGTGGTTCAATGGGATTAAAATAATTTTTTGGTGAATAGTAACTTTTATGTTTTTAATCGTGATTAGAGGTAATTAGTGTAATTTAAGGTAAGAATAATGTTTTAATAATATGAGATGAGCATGAAACATGTCATGACCTTATTGGATGTGTCATGGCCGACCAAGACAATCCATGGGTCAACTTGGGGACCCCATGGAGCCACTTTGGTAGGAAAATGACATTAATATCTTTTTATTTAATGTTAAAATAAAAATAACACAAACTTGAGTTGTTTTACTAAAACAATATTTACATGGGGTTATAAAAGTTAGAGTTTTGACTATAAATAGTCATTGGAAAGCTAAAAGTATTTCCTACATCATAGTATTTTTTATATAATTTTCAGACATTAAATAAATTAAATTATATATGACACCATGATGATGCAACAATTACCTCATTATTTAACGATTTAAATAAAATAAAAAGATAATGTAAAATATATGCCCTACACATGTCTAAAACCTATTGTATGGGTGAATTTAGAACCCTTATCACCTTACCCTTGAATTATATCACTGTGGGACCTTTTAAATCCGAAACGCATTTTAAAATAAAGTAACATTTCTTTACTTTCCAAGAGTGCCCCTCCTCTTCTCTTATAAAAGGCCCCCACCTCTACCTCCTTATCCACACGTCAAAAGCCTTTGGATCGGCCAAACCCTTCACATTTTGACTCTCCACATCCCTCTATAACTCGTAGAAGCCTCACTTGGGGCATAAGTCTTCCCAAGGAAGCCTTTGAGCTCAAATCAAAAAGAGTTACCCGATTTAAAGGTAGTGTCTTCTGTTGTGTTCTTATGTTTTATTTTGCTTCTCCAACCCCCTAAACTCTTTTTATTCATTTATTTTGTAACAACACCAGAATATTACATATACTAGTATGTTTTTATAAGAATTATTCGAGCTAAACTTACACACACCTACATTTAATGGTTAAAGAACATACTGTTTCCGTGGATGGCGAATTTCTGCCTCACGAAACGATGATTGTTCAACACTCATATATCACCTTCAAAGGTGGCCATTAAGATGTCACTATATTTATATATTATATATAGTGTGTTTATGTTTTACTTAAGCTTCTGTATTTTTCATTTATGGCATATCTTTATGGTTACCATTATTAGTAAACGCGATATCTTCATTTTAGGAAGTGCAGACTACCTCCACCTAAATGTGATTTGATTCGTTAATACCATATGTGGTATGTATAAAGGATATATTTAATGATATTATATATGATACCATACTTTACTTAAAATACTATTATGTATCATTACGTTTTATTTTCATAAAATACGAAATAGAAATGAAAGTAGCGTTCATGCGTACGTATGGCTTACCGTCTCCATGAACGGTGCATTTCATTTATTACCTCTAAATGTTGTGTAATATTATAAATGCATGTATATACTGGATATATATGATATATATGATATATAGATCACGAGTATAACTCTGGATATAATGGATAAATGAACAACTTGTAATTATAAAGAGCATATTTAGACTCAAGTACCAATGATCGTTAAAACGACCGTTATTAACTAAAATAATTACATAGTGTTCATGACATGGTAATAAGTGATATAAAAGGAATAATGAACTTGGAAAAGGTTCTTAAGCAAGTAGAAATTAACTCAAGTTTATTATCCAGGCGATTAAAGAACGATCATGTCAAGTCGGATATGAGGTATGGGACATCCTCTCAATCTCCTTTCATTGAGGCATATTTTGTTTTATACACAACCTTCTATTATATGGTGTATAAACCCTTTTGACTTTTACGTTTATTCAAAAGGAATATTAATTATACGAAGATTTTACTAAACAACAAAAGGGAATTTTTTTTGTCGTACGTATGCAGCGACAACGTCTTATCCGCTGCCATGACCATTACATGAGTTTCGGCTTCCTCTACAAGCCATACTTTAAAAGAAATAATAAATACCATGTTTTACTTTTCTTTTATTTTGGTATTGAAAATGGTTTTCATAATGTTTTTATATCAATGTGTTGTATTGATATATTGTGATTGAAAGGTGGAAATGTTATGTTTCCTTTATGCATGTTTTATGTGATACGATTTTGTTGCGATTCTTGGGCATTATTATGAAGACGGGTGGTTCTGTGATAAACTATGGGTGGGTGAGCCCGATATAGCTCTCCAATGCATTGGGTAACGCAAAGGAGAGAAATGTTAAGGTTTCTCTGAAGAGATTTAGGGAATATACTGTGATGGGTATTCCAAACGTAACCAAGAGGGTTACTCCCTACGTAAGAATGTTATGAATGCCTCAATTTACCTTTATGTCTTATGATTTCTATTATTTATTCATGATTTGATGAGGTATGTTAAAGTGCCTATGTTTTATGGGTAAAGTATGATTTCGTTCTTATGTATATATGAACTCATGTTTCCTTTCCATATTTTTATAACCCTTACTGAGCTTTTTATGGTCATCCAAAGTTTTTGAAATGTTTTTTCACAGGTCAAGGGAATGGTACATGATATGATGATAGTGTCAAAGAAGTGTCAAGAAAGAATCCATGTTTTATTTTAAATATGTTTCCGTTGATGGGAAAATGAATACTATCTTTTATGTAACCACTTTTCTTAAATGTGGAATGTAATACATGTTTTATGATCTAATTCTCTAAAACTATAAACCTGAAAAGATCCTAAATGTGAATTATTCATTTAATTCAATATTAAGAAAGATTTAAGGCTAGGGCCTTATAATTATGGTCTATATTATCTTTATATTTTATGTTAACGACATTTATATCATATTTATAGCCTATAAATAGTGACCTTGAGGGTGTCTTTAGAGTCATTTTCCATGAGTTCCCCAAATGTAAAGGGAATTTCATGTAGTTTGAGTAATAACTGTGGTAAAGACTACTGGTATTCCCTACCTAGTCTAAAAAAACAAATCTCCCTAGAATGATAATAATAATACCCGTATAAAATAGGGATACAATTAAATTCAATCAACTGATGGATTTTTTTTAATATTATCTTATGGATTCAATGAATTATAAGATAGAGGTCATGATAAAAATTCACAAAGGCCGATTGATAGTGTTGAATATATTACACCACTAATTTATTAAATAAACTCATGGGATTTAATAAACCTGGTGTTAGATGTGGTGGAAAAAATTCCCATATCCCTGAAGTATGGGTTTACTCATAGATGAATTCAATGGTTTTTGTTAGCATGATCTTACATATTTTTTGTATTTTTACGCATTCATGGGCCAGGTGTTATCCATATCAATATGGGAGTCACTACTATGGGTAGCCATCGAGAAATCTAATACATTGCCTTCATAATTTGATATGTGTTCCATTTTTTGAGAGTTATTTCACAGGAATATGTTATTATCCCTCTCCCATTGATATCAATGATTTTTTTTATTTTTGAAATAGGGGAACATCATTGGATAGACTGACTGGTCCTCTTGTTACCCAGTCTCATGATCTCTCAGGTTGTTATGATTATGTAGGACTCCTAATCTCGGAAACTTTTCTATCATATCAATGTGTTGAAGTGAAATTCTACATACTCACACCATAACCCGATACTAAATGTAAAATGATTCCATCAATTAGTTTTGAAACTATATCTATGCTATAGAGGTAAGAATCTCATATAAATTTAACATCCCTTTCTTATCTCAGTTACTGGTCCATGGAGGAAGTGGTCATATCTATCTGATAGAAGAGTTTTTTTATGGCCAGGAGGTGAACATCATATATCTAATAATAGAGGTGTATGGACTTTTAATGTTTAATGGTCTCCCACATGTTCTTGAATAAATAATTCACGCACTCCATGTTTATATGATCTAGTCTTTCATATTCAGAAGTAGTGAGGGGAAAACATACTTGAGAGGTTTATTTCAGACATCTTCTTCCATATATCCATGTCATTCTATTTTTCATTAAAGGAACATTCCTCCACCTTTTCAGACCATATAGATTTCTTCTTTGGTTCACCTAATAATAGAGAAGTGTTATTGATGGTTGTTGATGGGGAACTATATAGTTAAATCCTATGTTTTTAGAACCTATCTATAAGAAGGTGTCTTTACAAAAAGTAGATTTCATTTTCTGGGTGAGGTATCACCACATGGAGGTCATCCACAATGCATATCAAGGATAGGATATTATAATCCAAATATATACTACTGTGAGAATAATTATTATGGTAGTTGTCACATTATACTTTAGATATAGTCAATATTCCCTTGTGGTACAAAAAATATGCATTATATGATTTCAAAAGTTCTTTTATCAAGGAGGGTAGGAATATGATCCTCCTCCAACAAAATTATAAGAATATGTTGAACTACAATTTGGGGTTGGGAAAGAATATGATCTGATTATATAGAATACACCAAAGTATTCTTATAACCTTTGTTTTGTATTGTAATATGATCCACATTCCAAAATCTTATGGAGTTTTCTGGTGAGATTTTGTGTTATCCAGAATAATATGTTCCTACCTTTTGGTCATTACGACAATATATTGGTAATTCCTAGCTTAAGTGGGGATATGAGACTCGTTCAAATATGAATTCCCAATTGGAATATGCCGATAAACATTCATAATGAGAGAATAAATATTGGTCTCCCCATGTATAACTTATAATGGATTCAAGTCCATTATTTTGTCAGCAAAATTATGAAAATGAACATAACTCCTATAATCAACTAGATTATGGAATGCATATTTTATGGAATGGATATGATCCCTCCATAAAGTGATTTAAAAAAATGGGTTAATAGTCCTTGATTTGAGTAGGGCAAGGGGTCTGATCCAAGTTGGCCTTTGAAATATTCTGTAAGCCTTGTACTATAGGAGTCTGGCCCATCCTTTGGTGATTCTCAAGACAGGATGACAAACCCTAATTGGAATAGGTATATGAACTCGGTCATTTGCCTCATAAATTATTAGAATATGTTGATAATCCTCCCAAACTGGAATATTAGTTTGGTAATACTCTATATTATTCATTTATTCATGTTAGAGATGTCTATTTACTACAACGGTTACTGGGATAGGAATATGTGCATGACTTTATATTAGTATCATCACCAGAATATGTCAATGATGCTCCTCCATTACATCCAAAACATACGAGAACATTAGAAGGTTATGAATAGGAATAAAAGTCAACATGTATTCAATTTATAGGATATAATTACAAACATCTTTGATTGAAGTGGAGATATATGACCATTATTGTACTCCTTGTTCCATTGGAATAAAATTATGGGATTTATTTTCATGATATGGGATGTGTTCCATTCCCCTATTTTTATTGTGAAGCATAATTTTCATACAGTAAAATTACATAACATGTTTGGAATAATTGAAACAATATACAAACATACACTCAAAGACCATAGAAGTCTAGTGCCTTTGGAAACATGGAAAAATAAAAACTGATACACAATTAAGAAACATTATATCACACTTGGGTTATCTTGACTAGAATCCTACTTATAAAAAAAACAATACATATCTTCTTAACCTGGGCAAGCAAATATAAAATTGGTGAGCTAAAATGCATGGTAAGGGTAAAAAAGGGAGATATGTAGGCATAATCATGAGCATAAGGGTATAATAACATGATCATAAAATTAGAAGATCATACCCTGCATATCAAAGATCATATACGTGAATCATGACATAAAGAATGATAGTTCATGTGACATGAATAATGAGAAAAAAACATAAGCCATGAAATCATAGCATATGAAGAAAACATATAATTTTGGTAGACACATAATCATATAATATGATTTTCGTAATATCCAAGGATTCACTGCCAATACCATCTTGGTAGTATGGGTTCACTTCCCATACGATATTGGTAGTCATTATTCACTCCCATGACTATCGTGGTGGCATGAGTTCACTCCTCATACCATATTGGAAGTCATGGTTCACTCCCATGGACATATTAGTAGTCTATGTTCATTCCAAATACCATCTCAGTCTATCTTATGAGATATAAATATTTACCCTAATCATTAGAGGGAGATATAGGTCCCACTCATCTCATAATGAAATCATACATGCATGTTCCAAAAGATCTTAAATAATCATACCAAAACCCGTGAAATGAAATGGGTATTATAAATATGTAATGATATCATTACTGTGGAAAAATATAGTTTTCATAAACATTTCAACAAAAGAATAACCCGTTAAAGAGAAATGATATTCAAAAACATTTAACTCATGAAATAGAAACAGGTTACATGAACATCACACCATCAAAACATAATCCATTCAGAGAAATAATATGAAAGAAAATTTTAATAATTTCCTAAAAAAGGCATGAGTAACACCAATAAATGATATCTTAGATGGAAAATAATTTTGAATGATCCTTTAGAAACATTTTTTGAAAAAAATATCCTTTCAGCAATAAAAACACTTTTTAAAACATAGAAATTTTTTGAAAACCTTATTGTTTAAAAAAAATTTGAAAAATTATAAAGGAATTATATAAAAACATAAAAAGTTTTAAAAATCCTTTTCCTTAAAAATGGGTATCAAATATATTTTGAAAATATTTTTGAAAGCATGGTTTTTGGAAAGAATAGATTTCTTACTAGAGAGAGACAATTTGATTTTACATAAAAACATTATCGTAAGTACTAAAGAGTTTATAAATAGATCTAATACAATGATATATCATGAATAAATATAATATATGGAAACTCATCAATTTTCTTGAGATACAGATTGTAATATTTCATCAAAGGAAGCATAAAAATAAACAATATATAAAATCCATGAGATTGTTTTAATAATCTCTTATAACTTGGTAACATGAGATAATTCTATACATGTAAGAAAATTAAATTACATGAAGCATAAAATATCATGAAAAGAATTAAATTCATGATATAACATGTAAAATGGAATTATATACACACTAAAAAAATTTAGGTGCATAAAAAAACACGAGTCTCAGAGAAGGAAAATTGAGAAAAACTATTTTACTGATTTTGTAACTTTTTAAAATTAAACCCCATGAAAGAAAGATCATAAAAAATATATGGTAGTACCCATAAATATATTTATAATATACTTATAATAAAATCATCTGTGTTAAATACATCGCAAAAAAGGAGTGGTGAACATAGTATGTGTCTCAAAGAATAAAAATTGAGATGAAATCCCCTTACCTTATGTATTGAATCTCATTGTACTCATTAAAATGAAAAGTATAATAAATATAAATTTATTATAAATCATTTAAATAACCATATTATTATATCTAATACCATATATGGTTTTATAATGATTTTATAGTACCTTCTGTTGACCATCCTATTTGATGGTTACATTTTAGATTATTTTCTCTTTGTTCTTCAAATGTGTCTTAATTTGTTATATAATTAGTCCTTATACTTATATAATGATTCTAGAATGTAAACCATGATATAAATATATTTTATACTCAGTATATGTGTATTATAATAATCTTTATAATATATAATTATGAAATGGAAAGCACTATTCATGGAGATGGAAAGCTGTACGTATGCATGAACGATATTTCAATTTTTTATTTTCATATTGAGAGAATGAAAGAAAATGAACTATATGTATATATGTATATAATATAATTAAACAATCATTATAATGTTATATAAATCATATATTTCCACTGAACCCATCAATAATATATTCCAGGTAGTGTGTTATATATATCATATATGTTCACTGAACCCATCCATAATACATTCTATGTAGTGTGTGAACCCAAATGAAATTATCATATTTACACAAAATGGAAAGTGAATACATATTTTCTAAAAAATGGAATACATAATATTAAATAAATAAAAAATATAATATATAAAATATATAAATATAGTGTTTATCATTATTTTCACCATGAGAGGTGGTAAAGGAAAAATAAACAATCATCATTTAGTGAGGTGGTAGTTCGCCATACATGTAAATAGTATGTTAGTTACAACAAAGATAGAGGTGTGTTTAAGTGTAGTTTGATACAATAGAATAATAATATACTAGTATATTTATGATACGGTTGTTTTCATACTAGTAGGGAATACAAATATTGTTTGGGTGGAGAAGGAAAATAAAATAAAGGAGCTTCAGAGAAGGCATTAACTCTTAATCAGGTGGCTCATTTTGGTTTTTTCCAAAAGATTTCCTGGGAAGAATTTAAGACCAAAGGGAGGATTAAATGAATATGGTAGGTATTTTGAGACCTATATTGGTAAAATATTTGACGAACCTAAGAGTTTTGATAGGTGTGAAGAAGAGGGAGAGGTGGTTTCCTTTTATAGGGAATGATGAGTGGCACTCTTGTAAATATTTGAGGAGAGAATTCCACCCACGTTTTTCATGTTGAATTTGGATCCAATGATGATCCAATGGTATGAAAAAGGAGTAAATATTATATATATGTACATATAATAGATTTTTGATAGGTTTTTAAGTGGTTTTGGGTCTTTAATTGGAGGTTTAGTACTTAGTGAAGCTTAATTTTAAACTAATCGATGTAATTAATTTTAATTAATTTCACTAATATTTTTGGTAAAAAACTAATATAACCTTATTAGAAATTATAAATTTTGACTATTACAAATATTTAATCCATTTATCCAAATCTCAATTTGATAATTAGTAAGAATTAATTTTAAATTGATCCCATAGTCGGGTTGTCAATGCTAGTTTTTAAAGTAAATATTTTCAAATTTTTGCTATGGTTTTATATCCAAATTCAATTTGAAATTTTTTATAATTACCCAAATTAGATTAATTGATAAATATATAATATAAATATCTTTTTAAACGAATTAAAATAAAATTTATCATTATAAATAAATTAGATGAAAAAGAAGTTTTCAATTAAAATCCGGTATTTTTTTCACTATCCATCCTAAAGTGACGTTTCTCAGAAAAATCCAAAAAAATAACCCTAGAATAGTTTTTACATTATAAATAAAAAATTTAAGGTTATTCGATCAAATTAAATTTAAAGATGTGTCTAAAATTACTTTTATTATTTTTCACAAAAATAAATGGAAAGAAGTTCGTTTGAGAAAATATAATTTTTAAACATATAATAACTTTACCAAAAATTATATTTTTGATGATAAATGTGTTTTATTTATATAAAACCATTATAAAAATTATTTAAAAATTATTTATCACTATTCATATAAATAATTTTAATGGAAAGGTTATAATTATCTCATTTAAATAATTATATCCATAAAATTATGTTTCGTAGAAACATAAGTGTTGAGTATAACATACACCAAGTACATGCCATGTGAATGGAATGTTTGAATTAGTACATTGTACGAAATAACTGAAAACATAATTTATTAAAAAAGGTCCATAAAAACTTGGGGTGTTACTCTCAACTCACATTAAATTGAATTTCTCTTTAAAAATTCATCACTCAGGTAAAAATAAATGTGGATACTTTTACTTCATCATATCCTCATGTTTCTACTTATATTCCTCTAAATAGTGATTTCTTGAAAAAACATTTACCAACTGAGTGGTCTTGTTATAGAAATTTCTCTATATGATTAAGAATATCAACAATATGATCCTATGTTGAATGATCATCCTCCAGTGGTATAACCTTTGAGTTCAGTACATGTGAAGAGTTAGGCATGTAATTACTCAAGAGAGATATGTTGAACGCATCATGGACTTAAAAGAGATTTAGAGGAAGTTCCATGTGATAGGATACCATACAAATATGATCAATAATCTCAAAGGGTCAAATATGTAGATATTAGTTTCCCTTTCTTCCTAAATCTCATTATTTTCTACTAGATTTAGATTCATAAAAACACCTTTTTACTATCATAAAATCACAGTTCGTTCTGATAGTTACCAGGGTAATTTTTTTTCTGACTTTGAGCTACCTTGATATGATTATGAATGGATCTAACATTTTTGACCATTTCCTCACCAATCATAGTTTCCAATATATTTCTCACTTTAATATCACCCCAACACATTCGATCTCTACAATTCTTTCCTATAAAAAGATTTATAAGGTTTTATCTGAATGCTTGAGTGAAATATATTATTGTAAGAAAACTAAAAAAGAGGAATATAATTATCCCAAACACCTTTTAAATCCAGATAATGATATATCAACATATCCTCAAGAGTTTGAATTGTTATTTCAGACTGACCATCTGTCTGCAGATGACAAGCAGTGATGAAACTCAATTCTGTATCAAGTGCTTGCTAGAGACTTCACCAGAACTCTAAGGAATACCTCAAATCATGATATGATACAATATAATGTGGTACTCCATGCCTTTATTTATATTTTGGGAATCTTATGTAGAGAGAAGTATTCTATGATAATGATGAAGTGTGCTAACATAGTAAGGAAATCAACTACCACCAATACATAATTAACCCCTTTAAAAGTTTGGGTAGTCCAATGAAAAAATCTGTAGTGATGTTATCTAATTTCCATTTTTATATGGGTAATGGATGCAACATCCCCTTTTAATTTTTTCTCTTAAACTTAACTTATTTTCATACCAAGGACCGAGATACAAACTCTATGATATATATCTTAATTCCATCCCACCAAATGTATTTTTCAAGTCCCTATACATCTTTTTACTTCCTGGATGAATAGATAATGAAGAACTATGACCTTCCTCTAACAAATCCTTCTTCTAATATGGTATGGAAGGAACACATACACGGTTTCTGAACCATATCATTCTATCCTTATCAAGGTTAAACTTATGAACATTTCTGTCTGTATTTTTCATCTCTTTATCTTCCATCCACACCTCCTTAATCATCACATGGATAGAGGGTTGATCATTAATTTTATAAAGATATGATTTTTAACCTTCCTTCTGGGTATCCAGATTCATCCTTTTCAAATCTATAAAAGTTGATCTTTTGTGATCCTTGTCATGGATAATCTAGAATGATCCTTTAGGCTCAAAATGTTTCCCACCTTTTTCACTTTCTTATGGGGGAAATGTATTGAGAAGTCATAATCCTTTATGTACCTTAACCATATTTTCTAGTTCCTATTCAAATCCTTTTTTATGAATATATATATTATACCTTTATGATCAGTATACATATCACACTTTTCTCCATAAAGATAATTCCTCGATATCTTTAATGAAAAAAATACTGCTGATAACTCCAAATCATGAGTTGAGAAATTTTTCTCATGAATATTCAACTATAGAATGGCATAAGTGATAACCATGTGATTATTGATAAGAAAAAATCACAATCCCTTATTGGATGCATCACTATATACTACAAACCATTCTCTACTACCAGGTATTGTAATCACATTTTCACTAACTATCCTTCTCATCAGTTCCTTGAAAATTTCCTCCCATTCATATTTTGAGTGGAACTTGATATCCTTCTGAGTTAACCTGGTTAGAGGATTATATATTGGTGATAAATTAAAAACAAACCATTAATAATCTTTAGGTAAACTAAGAAATCTATGGATCTTAGTCACTGTCGTTTGTCTAAGCTGTAATTCAAAATCCACCGTCTTTGATGGATCTACTGCTAGACCATCTCTTGATATTATGTGACCCAAAAATGATACCTTTTACAGGTAAAATTCATAATTTTTATTTTTTCATATATTTTATCCTTCTTTAGGGTCTTTAGTATAATTATAAAGTGATATTAATGCTATTTAAAAAGATAAGAATATTATCTATAAAGACTAACACAAAATGATCGAGGTAATCTCTAAAGACTCTATTCATTACATCGATGACGATATGAGGGGAATTAGTAAGACCTAAAGGAATCACTATATATTCATAGTTTCAATAAATTTTATGGAATTATATATTGGGTGTATCCTCTTTCTTGACCCTCAATTTGATGGTATCTATAATATAGGTCAATCTTGGAAAAGTATTGGTCTCCACACAATCGACCAAACAAGTCCACAATAAGGGAAGGAATACTTATTTTTTGTCGTGATCTTGTTAAAATCCTGATAATCAATGAAGATTATGATTTATCCATCTTTATTTTTCAATAAAATAACCATTTTACCCCAAGGTGACACACATGGAGAAATGAATCCCTTTTGAAGGTTTTTTGGAGTTTCTTCTTTAATTCCATTAATTCAATAGGATCCATTCTATAAGGATTCATGGAAATTAGTGTGGAACCAGGTATAAGTTCTTTTGAGAAAATAACTTTTCATTTTTTGGATTAATAAGAAAATATTCTAAAATGAATTCCAAAAAATCCTTAACAATAGGAATATCATCGATGTTGATTTTCTCCTCAACTATTTTAGATAAAAAACCCTTTTGAATTACAAATAAGACCCATGAACTAGATGCTATATCTGAAGGAAGTTCATACTTATCATCACATGGATGGATGATCATAAGAGGGTTTTAAATATAAAAAGTAACTTCCCTTCCTCTACAATTGATATAGTATTTATGTAGATAAATCTAATACATGCCTAAGATGAAATAAAATTTATCCAAATGAATAATGGCAAGATTTGTAGGAATCACATTCCCACAAAATTCAATCAGGGAGGAATCATATACTTGAGATGAAATAATCATACCATTAGGGGGTTTCACTACAAATTCTTAATAAAAGTGTTTTGGTGGAATCTTAACACCCTTAAAAAATTCATTATACATGATAAAGTGGGTTGATTAAGAATAAAATATGACATTAGTAGCTCTAGAGTGGATGGTGAATTTACATTTCATCATGTAATTATAGCAACCCTAATTAGAAATAGTGATTGCATGATATTCACCATTATGACTCAGAATTAGATGTTTCCCATGTAGATCATCATCACCAGCCTAGGGATTTTGTAGTGGTTAGCATAATTCTCATTCTCCTTACACTTGATGTAACATCCCAAGTTAGTAATGAATAATAGATATATTTATCTATTCATATTAATGAATTAGATAGTGTTTTAGAGGATTTAAATGAAAATAAATCCAATCTTAAGCATGAAATACACTAATATTTTTAAAAGATTGTTTTACTGCCTTTTTATGGCAAACCACTTTCAAATATATCTTTTGACAATTTTAGAAGCTATGTTTGTAAAAGTAAACTTATTATTTATTATTGGGACATCAAATTTACTTTGTGTGAATTTTTGGTATTTTTCCGATAAAGTTCATTTTTAATGAATAGTGAAAAAATGTTGTATTTTAATTCAAAAACTCTTTTTAAATTAATTTATTTATATGATTATAGTATCTTTTGAATTGGTTTTAAAGTTAAATTAGAATATATTTTTACCATTTAATCCAATGGTGGTCATTGGAATCAATTTCACATTGAAATTGGAATTAAACTAGTGTCAATCTTTTGATACTTATTGTTTCATAAAAACATGCTATTTGTCATGACAGCTGGAATTAATTATTAAATTAATTAATGTGACTTATATTATTTTAATTTTGTAAAATAGACATCATTTTTGAATTCTGAATATCAAATATATCTTAGGGTGAAGCTTTGGTATTTTTCTGAAAAATTTCAATTTTTGATGAATAGTGAAACCACTAAGTGGTTGTTAAAGAAACCGATTTTTTGTTTAAATGAAACGTTGTCACTTATGTGATTTGATTTTCAAAAATCCGACATACATGGTTGTCATTAAGATGTAAAATGCGGTTCAATTAGTTAAAAATAATTTTTTGTTGAATAGTAACTTTTATGTTCTTAATCGCGATTAGAGGTAATTAGTGTAGTTTAAGGTAAAAATAATGTTTTAATAATATGAGATGAGCTTGAAACATGTCCTACCCTCATTTGATGTGTCATGGCCGACCCAGAAAATCCATGGGTCAACTTGGGGACCCCATGAAGCCACTTTGGTTGGGAAATGACATAAATAACTTTTTATTAAATGTTAAAGTAAAGAATGACACAAACATGAGATGTTTTACAAAAACAATTTTTACATGGGGTTATACAAGTCATATTTTTGACTATAAATATTAATTAGAAAGATAAAAAAAAGTTCCTACATCATGATATTTTTTTTATAATTTTTAGACATTAAATATACTAAATTATTTATGACATAATGATGATACAACGATTACCTCATTAATAAAGGATTTAAATAAAATGAAAAGATAATGTAAAATCTATGACCTACACATGTCAAAAACCTATTAAATGGGTGGATTTAGAACCCATATCACCTTAACCTAGAATTATATCAATGTGGGACCTTTTTAATCCGAAACTCATTTTAAAATAATGTAACTTTCTTTGCTTTCCAAGAGTGCCCCTCCTATCCTCTTCTAAAAGGCCCCCACCTCTACCTCTTTACCCACACTTCCAAAGCATTTGACTCGGACAAAACCTGCCCATTTTGTCTCTCAAATTCCATCTCTACTCCTTGAAGCCTCACTTTGGGCAGAATTTTTCCCAAGGAAGCCTTTGAGCTCAAACCAAATGGAGTTACCCGATTTTAAGGTAATATCTTCACTTGATTCCTTTTGTTTTATTTTGATTCTCCAAACCCCTAAACTATTTTTATTAATTTATTTTGTAACAAATACAGTATCTTCAATATACTAGGATTTTGTTATAAGAAGGATTCGAGCTACACTTACAGACACCTACATCTAATGTTTAAAGAACATACTGTTTCCGTGGATGGCGAATTTCTGCCTCCCGAAACGATGATTGTTCAACATTATTTTAACACCTTAAAAGGTGGCCATTAAGATGACACTATATTTATATATGATATATAATATGTTTATGTTTTCCTTAATCTTATGTATTTTTCATTTTGGGCATACCTTTATGGTTTCCATTATGGGTAAACGAGATATCTTCATTTAAGGAAGTGCGAACTACCGCCCCCTCAAAGTGATTTGATTCGTTAATACCATATGTGAGACGTATAAAGTATGGAGTTATGATATTATATATGATATTAAACTGGATTTATAATATACCTTTATATCATTATGATTCCATTCTATAAAAATAGGAAATAGTAATGAAAGTAGCGTTCATGCGTACGTACGGCTTACCGTCTCCATGAACGGTGCATTTCATTTCTAACCTCTAAATGATTATGTAATATTATAAATGCATGCATGTACTGGATATATATGACATATATTATATCTACATCATGAATACCATTCTGGATATAATAGATACATGAAAAACTAGTAATTATAAATGGTTTATTTTTGACTCAAGTACCAATGATCGTTAAAACGACCGTTATTAACATAAATAATTACATAGTGTTCATGACATGGAAATAAGTGATATAAAAGGAATAATAAACTTGAAAAAGGTTCCTAATCAAATATAAATTAACTCAAGTTTATTATTCAGGACGTTAAATAACGATCAAGTCAAGTCGGACCCGAGGTAAGGGACTTCGTCTCAATCTCCTTTCATTGAGGCATATTTCGTTTTATACACATCTATCATTTATACGGTGTATAAACCCCTTTTAATTTTACTTTTATACAAAAGGAATCTTTTTCTATGAATCAATTTACTAAACCACAGAAAGGAATGTTTCTTTTAACGTACACAGTGACAACGACCTTTTCCGCCGCTGCGAGTATTATTTGGTCTTTGGCTTATTCAACAAGCCGTAATGTTTTTAAAATAAAATAAATACCATATACTCTTTTATGTATTTTGGTATTGAAAATGGTTTTGATATAGGATTCTATTATGTCAATATATTTAAATGATATACTATGATTTAAATGTGGAAATGTTATCATTTCGTTATATTGGTTTTATGTTTTATGATTTTATATTGGTACTTGGACATTTGACGGGTGGTTACATGATAAACCATATGACGGGTGGTGTCGTGAATACCAGGACGGGTGGTTACGTTATAACCTCCAATGCATTGGGTATGGAAGTCGGCCGTATGGCTGTTCCATTAAGTATGTGTTGAATTTAGCCGTATGGCTATTCCATTAAGTGATATGTGTGGAAGTCGACCGTATGGTTATTCCACTTAAGTATGTTTATGTCCCATGTTACCTTTATATGTTATGTGTTCTTTATATGGGTTTTATGGTAATCTTTGTTTAAAAAAGGGTAAGTAATGATATTTTATTCAGTGAAGTGTTTTTACTACTTCATGAAGGTGAAGGTATTAATTTGATAAAGAATACATGGTTTACATGATGTTTGAAAAACTAATAGTTTTCAATCTTTGTGTATCCCTTACTGAGCTTTTTATGCTCACCCCAATTTTTTTGAAATGTTTTTCACAAGACTTAATGTGGATTAGGGTCAAGGATGGGATCAAGGGAAAGTCAGGATATCTAAAACATGGAACTAGACTTGTTTCTTTTTAAGAGTTTTTATTTTATGGAAACATAGTAGAAGTGTCTACATTGTAATCTTTTGAGATGTAATAGTTATGACCTAATTCTCTAAAACTCTAAACCTGAAAATATGCTCAATGTGAATTATTCATTTCATTCAATATTAAGTATGGTTTAAGGCTGGGGCTTTATAGTTGGTATCATAGGTCCGTTTAGACTACTTTAGGAGTTAAAAAATTGTTAAATTATAAGTTAATTTATGGTATGACTGAAATGATATAGAATTTAAAGATTATAATGTTTCTTCGCCTAAGATATTTATTTGTTCAGAATGGTTTTCCGCAGAGGAAACAAAGAAGCTATGTTGGGACGACATCAGGAGGAAGACAACCTTCCAAATCAGAAACCTGAGATGGTCGGAATCAGAACTGAACAGTTTGTTGCAGTGATGGCACAGTTGACTCAGGCTATAAATGGTGGTGGTATCAATGCACGAGATCAGCCAGATCAACTGCAGAGGAACATGTCAGTGGTGGAATATTTCATGAGGCAACATCCCCCATCATTCAGAGGATCATCTGACCCCGTGCAATCTGAAGGGTAGATTAAAGCACTGGAGAAGATTTTTGATGTCCTGGGGTGTTCAGAACATCAAAAGGTTAGTCTTGCTGTTTACCGATTTGAAGGTGAAGCTGATCAGTGGTGGTCGATGGTGAAAAATATCAGGGATAGTGATGAGATTGACGATCTTCACTGGGACGAATTAAAAGGTATGTTTCTTGAGAAATATTTTCCTATGGTGGTTCATCTTAGGATGAAAAAACAGTTCCTAGAATTGAGGCAGGAGGATGATTCAGTGGCTGCTTATGAAGCAAAGTTCAGTCGATTGGCAAGGTATGCTCCAAACTTCATACGAGATCTTGAAAGTAAAATAAACAGTTTTTACTTAGGGTTAAAGCCAAAGTATCTAAGGGCTTTAGCTTCTTGTGAGTTCAAAAGTTATGAAAAACTTGTTCGATGTGAGGAGAAGGTGGAAATGGAGTTTGCCGATGATCAGGTGTTCTATGACAAACAACAGAATAAGAGGTCCAGTTGGCAGGCAAAGGGGAAGAATTAATCAAAGAAGCAAGGAGGTAAGAAAACCAAATATCCATCCTGTGAGAAGTGTGGTAAAATGCATCATGGATAATGTTTATCCAAGTCTGGTAAGTGCTTTCTGTGTGGTAGGTCTGGTCATATCGCTCGTAACTGTAATGAAGATGATCAAGCAGGCAATGAAAAGCCAACAGTAAGATGTTTTAAGTGTAATTAAATGAGTCATTATGCAAATGAGTGTCTAAAAAAGAACTCGATTGGGGGAAAGCAGCCAGACTACAAGAAGAAAGGGGTGGTTAAATCCTTTGTAGCAACTTCAGCAGATATTGGCCCATCGAATGAAGTAGTATCAGGTACACTGTTTGTTTTTTCAGATTATGCCAATGTGTTGTTCGATTCTGGGTCTACACATTATTTGATTTCTGAGAAGTTTTCTAGTAAATTAGAAATTCCATCTCAAGATATGAATCCTGAACTTATGGTAAAAACACCAGAAGGGAACATTGAGACAAAAAGAAATTATAAGAACCTTCCTATCCTTGTGTGTGGAAGGAATCTACCAGCAAACCTTATTGTTTTGCCTCTAGTAGAGTTTGATGTTATTTTGGGAATGGATTGGCTTTATGTTTATCATGCTAAGATTGACTGCAGAGCTAAAAATTTTTCTTTTCAGAAAGATTTTCAGTTTGTGTACAAGAATGAACCCTTGATTTTGATAACATATCAGGAAGTTGAGAAACTATTAAAAGATGGAAATGAATGTTACCTTGCACATATTGTTGAAAATAAACGAACTGTTCAGATTAATGTTGTGCCAGTGGTAAATGAGTATGTTGATATTTTTCCTGATGATTTTCCTGTTATTATTAATGATCGGGATGTTGAATTTACTATTGACTTAGTTCCGGATTCTAATCCAATTTCAAAACCCCCTTATCGAATGGCTCAATTTGAACTTTTAGAGTTAAAGAAGCAATTGCAGAAGTTGTTAGATAAAGGTTTCATTCGACCTAGCACATCACCATGGGGTGATCCTATCTTTTTTGTTAAAAAGAAACATGGATCAATGATACTTTGCATTGATTATAGAGCCTTGATTAATATTACTGTTAAGAACAAGTATCCTTTGCCTCATATAGATGATTTATTTGATCAGCTCCAGGGAGCTCAGTATTTTTCGAAGATTGATCTGAGGTCGGGGTACCATCAGTTGAAAGTAAATGAAGAAGACGTTCCGAAGATTGCATTCTGTACTAGATATGGCCATTATGAATTTGTAGTTATGACTTTTGGGTAAACCAATGCACCAGCTGTATTCATGGACCTTATTAATAGAACTTTCCATGAGTTCTTGGATAAGTTTTTGGTTGTTTTCATTGATGATATTTTGGTGTTTTCTAAAAGTAAAGAGGAGCATAAAAGTCATTTAAGTGTTATCTTGAAAACCTTAAAAGAAAAGAAACTATATGGAAAATTCAGCAACTGTGAGTTTTGGTTACAAAAAATTTCTTTCCTGGGTCACATTGTTTCAAAAGATGGCATAACTGTTGATCCTGCTAAAACAAAAGTTGTTGAAGAATGGCCAAGACCCACAGTTGTAACTGAGATCCGTAGTTTTCTTGGTTTGGAAGGTTACTACCGAATGTTTTTTGAAAATGTTTCATGGTTATCTAGTCCAATGACTAAGCTAACTCGTAAGGGTGTTAAGTTCATCTGGACAAAAGAATGTGATGATTCTTTTCAGGAGTTGAAAACAAGATTGGTGAATGATCCAGTTTTGGCACTTCCTTCCAGGAATGGTGAATTTGTTATATACAGTGATGCTTCGTTGAAGGGACTTGGCTGTGTCCTTATGCAGAATGATCAGGTAATTGCTTATGCTTCATGTCAGTTGAAAACTCATGAGGTAAATTACACTACACATGATTTGGAATTAGCTGCTGTTGTTTTTGCTTTAAAAATTTGGAGGCATCATTTGTATGGAGTAAAGTGTGAAATATATACTAATTACAAAAGTTTAAAGTATATATTCACTCAGAAAGAATTAAACATGAGACAGAGGAGATGGCTGTAATTAATCAAGGATTATGATTGTACAATTCACTACCATCAAGGAAAAGCAAATAAAGTGGCCGATGCTTTGAGTCGAAAAAGTGATGGTTCATTAACCATGATACATTTGGAACGCGATCCTTTGGTTTTTGATTTGATAAACTTTGGAATAGAATTTGTTGGTACAAGAAGTTCTTCTGTTTTGTTTCAGGTATCAGTGAGATCATCCCTATCAGACAGAATTAAGCAAGCACAGAGGGAAGACAGTGAGTTGCAGAAAAAGGTAGAGCTGGATCAGAAGGGTAAGTTGCATGAATTCAACATTGATAATGATTGTGTTTTGAGGTTTTGGAAGATATTATGTGTGCCTTGTGATTCATAGTTGAAGAATGAGTTGTTATATGAGGCTCATAGTTCCCCGTTTTCAGTTCATCCTGGAAGTACTAAGATGTACAGAGATCTGCGTGAGTATTACTGGTGGGATATAATGAAAAGGGATATTGCTGATTTTACTTTGAAGTGTTTGACTTGTCAGCAGGTTAAAGAAGAGCTGCAGTTACCGAAATGGATACTTCAGCCTTTACCAGTGCCAGAGTGGAAATGTGAAAACATATCCATGGACTTTGTATTGGGATTATCAAGGACATCTCGAGGTTATAATGCAATCTGGGTTATTGTTGGTCACTTGACTAAATTTGCTCATTTCCTTGCTATACGAGATAATTTTTCAGTAGATCAACTTTCCCATTTGTATCTTAAAGAGATAGTCAGGTTACATAGAGTTCCTCTCTCCATTGTGTCCGATCGTGATCCCAGGTTTACTTATAACTTTTGGAAAGGCCTTCAGAAGTCGTTGGGTGCTGAATTAAATTTTAGTACAACTTTCATCTTCAATCAGATGGGCAATCAGAATGAACAATTCAGACCTTGGAGGATATGCTACGAGATTATTCGATTGATTATCAGGGAAGTTGGGACCAACATCTTTCTTTGGTTCATTTTTCTTATAATAACAGTTTTCATTCCAGTATATATATGGCACCATTTGAGGCATTATATGGGAAGCGGTGTCGAACTCCAGAATTTTTGGATGAAGTGGGTGAAAGGAAGCTGATGGGACCAGAATTGGTAGAAGAGATGGTAGAAAAAGTTCAGTTGAATCAGAAACACATGAGAATAGCTCAGAGCAGGCAGAAGAGTTATGCGGATAACCGGAGGAAGGATCTATCTTTCTAGGTAGGTGATCATGTTTTTCTCAAGGTTTCTCCATGGAAAAGTGTGATGTGATATGGTAAGAAAGGAAAGCTGAGTCCAAGTTTCATTGGACCATATGAAATTTTGGAGAGAGTTGGATCAGTTTCATAAAGAGTGGCATTAACTCTGAGTTTATCTCAGGTACGCAATGTTTTTCATGTTTCGATACTGAGAAAGTATATGCCAGATCCATCTCATGTTTTGAGTCCAGAGGTAGTTCAACTGGAAGAGAACATATCTTATGAGGAACAACCAGTCTAGATTCTTGACCACATGGAGCAGGTGTTATGGAATAAAGTGATTCATCAGGTAAAGGTTTTGTGGAAAAACCACATGATTGAAGAGGCAACATGGGAATCTGAAAATGCAATGAGGGATTAATACCCCCACTTATTCGATAAGTAAATAAATTTCGAGGATGAAATTTTCTAAAGGGGGGAAGGATTTAACATCCCAAGTAATTAATGAATAATAGATATTTTTATCTATGCCTATTAATGAATTAGATAGTGTTTTAGAGGCTTAAAATGAAAATAAATCCAATCTTAAGCATGAAATACACTAATATTTTTAAAAGATTGTTTTACTCCCTTTTTATGGAAAACCATTTTTAAATCTATCTTTTGACAATTTTATAAGAATTTTTGTCAAAATAAACTGAATATTTATGATTGGGAGATCAAAATTTACTTTCTATGAATTTTTGGTATTTTTCCGATAAAGTTCATTTTTTAATGAATAGTGAAAAAATGTTGTATTTTAATTCAAAACCTCTTTTTAATCTAATTTATTTATATGATTAGATTATCTTTTGAATTGGTTTTAAAGTGAAATTAGAATATATTTTTACCATTTAATCCAATGGTGGTCATTGGAATCAATTTCACTTTGAAATTGGACTTAAACTAGTGTCAATCTTTTGATACATATTGTTTCATAAAAACACGCTATTTGTCATGACAGTGAGAATTAATTATTAAATTAATTAATGTGACTTATAAGATTTGAATTTTGTAAAATAGAAATCATTATTGAATTCAGAGTATCAAATATATCTTACGGTGAAGTTTTGGTATTTTTATGAAAACGTCAATTTTTGATGAATAGTGAAACCACTAAGTGGTAGTTAAAGAAACTGATATTTCGTTTAAATGAAACGTTGTCACTTCTGTGATTTGATTTTGAAAAATCTGACATACATGGTTTTCATTAAGTCGTAAAATGTGGTTCAATGAGATTAAAATAATTTTTTGGTGAATAGTAACTTTTAAGTTCTGAATCGCGATTCTGGGTAATTAGTGAAGTTTAAGGTAAAAATAATGTTTTAATAATATGAGATGAGCTTGACACATGTCCTACCCTCATTGTATGTGTCATGGCCAACCAATAAAATCCATTCGTCAACTTGGGGACCCCATGGAGCCACTTTGGTTGGGAAATGACATAAGTAACTTTTTATTAAATGTTAAAGTAAAAATGACACAAACATGAGATGTTTTACTAAAACAATTTTTACATGGGGTTATACAAGTCATATTTTTGACTATAAATATTCATTAGAAATATAAAACTATTTCCTAAATCATGATATATTTTTTTATAATTTTGAGACATTAAATATATTAAAGTATTCATGACATCATGATGATGCAGCGATTAACTCATTAATAAAGGATTTAAATAAAATGAAAAGATAATGTAAAATCTATGACCTACACATATCCAAAACCTATTTTATGGGTGGATTTATAACCCTTATCACCTTACCCTCTAATTATATCAATGTGGGGCCTTTTGAATCCGAAACTCATTTTAAAATAAAGTAACTTTTCTTTACTTTCCAAGAGTGCCCCTCCTCTCCTCTTATAAAAGGCCCCCAGCTCTACCACTTTACCCACACTTCCAAAGCATTTGGCTCAGACAACCCCTGACCATTTTGTCTCTCCACTTCCCTCTCTACTCCTTGAAGCCTCACTTTTTGCAGAAGTCTTCCCAAGGAAGCCTTTGAGCTCAAACCAAAGGGAGTTACCCGATTTTAAGGTAATGTCTTCACTTGAGTCCTTTTGTTTTATTTTGCTTCTCCAACCCCCTAAACTCTTTTTATTCATTTATTTTGTAACAACTCCAGTATCTTCAAAATACTAGTATGTTGTTATAATAAGTATTAGAGATACACTTATAGACACCTACATCTAATGGTTATAGAACATACTGTTTCCGTGGATGGCGAATTTCTGCCTCCCGAAACGATGATTGTTCAAAATTATTTTAACACCTTCAAAGGTGGCCATTAAGATGACACTATATTTATATATGATATATATTAGGTTTATGTTTTCCTTAAGCTTATGTATTTTTCATTTTTGTCATACCTTTATGGTTTCCATTATGGGTAAACGCGATATCTTCATTTAAGGAAGTGCGGACTACCGCCCCCTCAAAGTGATTTGATTCGTTAATACCATATGTGGGACGTAAATAGGATGGAGTTATGATATTATATATGATATTAAACTGGAATTATATTATACCTTTATATCATTATGATTCCATTCTATAAAAATATGAAATAGAAATGAAAGTAGCGTTCATGCGTACGTACGGCTTACCGTCTCCATGAACGATGCATTTCATTTCTTACCTCTAAATGATTATGTAATATTATAAATGCATGAATGTACTGGATATATATGAAATATATTATATCTACATCATGAATACCATTCTGGATATAATGGATACATGAACAACTTGTAATTATAAAAGGTTTATTGTTGACTCAAGTACCAATGATCGTTAAAACGACCGTTATTAACTTAAATAATTACATAGTGTTCATGACATGGAAATAAGTAATATAAAAGGAATAATGAACTTGAAAAAGGTTCATAAGAAAATATAAATTAACTCAAGTTTATTATTCAAGACGTTAAAGAACGATTGAGTCAAGTCAGACCCAAGGTAAGGGACTTCGTCTCAATTTCCTTTCATTGAGGCATATTTCGTTTTATACACAAATATATTTTATACGGAGTATAAACCCCTTTGAATTTTAGTTTTATACAAAAGGAATCTTTTTCTATGAAGTGTTTTTCTAAACGACAAAAAGTAATGTTTTTTTTAACGTACGCGGTGACAATGACCTTTTCCGCCGCCGCGAGTATTATTTGGTCTTTGGCTTCCTCAACAAGACGTAATGTTTTTAAAATAAAATAAATACCATATACTCTTTTATGTATTTTGGTATTGAAAATGGTTTTGATAAAGGATTCTATTATGTCAATATATTTAAATGATATATTGTGATTGAAATGTGGAAATTTTATCATTCCTTTATATTGGTTTTATGTTTTATGATTTTATATTGGTACTTGGACATTAGACGGGTGGTTACGTGATAAACCATATGACGGGTGGTGCCGTGAATACCAGGACGAGTGGTTACGTTATAACCTCCAAAGCATTGGGTATGGAAGTCGTCTGTATGGCTATTCCATTAAGTATGTTTGGAAGTCAGCCGTATGGCTATTCCATTAAGTGATATGTGTGGAAGTCGACGGTATGGTTATTCCACTTAAGTATGTTTATGTCCCAAGTTACCTTTATATGTTATGTGTTCTTTATATGGGTTTTATGGTAATATTTGGTTACAAAAGGGTAAGTGATGATATTTTATTCAGTGAAGAGTTTTTAATACTTCATGAAGGTGAAGGTATTACTTTGATAAATTATACATGGTTTACATGATGTTTGAAAAACTAATAGGTTTCATTCTTTGTGTATCCCTTACTGAGCTTTTTATGCTCACCCGAATTTTTTTTGAAATTTTTTTCACAGGACTTAATGTGGATTAGGGTCAAGGATGGGATCAAGGGAAAGTCAGGCTATCTAAAACATGGATGTAGACATGTTTCTTTTTAATAGTTTTTATTTTATAGAAACATAGTAGAAGTGTCAACTTTGTAATCTTTTGAGATGTAACAGTTATGTCCTAATTCTCTAAAACTCTAAACCTGAAAAGATCCTCAATGTGAATTATTCATTTAATTCAATATTAAGTAAGGTTCAAGGCTAGGGCCTTATACTTTTAGCACTGAATCATGGTAGGTTAATTATGTGTCATGTTTTCCCCATTCAAAAAAATATCTATTTTCTTCCCATCACATTGGAAATAAAATTCCCAATGGACTTCCTTTCCATACATAAAACATTTATTAGACCCCTTAAGGCAATTTCAACCATGCTTTTTACCACACATATATCATAAATGTAATATCAACTTTTTCTCTTCATGGTTTTTAGATTTTATTTTAGGCTCCATCTTCCAATTCTTATCAAATCCATGATATTGACATGTGGCAACAAACTCTTTTTCAACATTTATTACAAAAAACACAATCTCTTCATATGTACTAATTTATATTATGGAAAAACTCCTTTTAAGACATGGCTTTAATCCACTTAAGAGCATATCAACTTTAATTTCAGTTTGGATGATAATTATTGAAGCTTACCTCGAAAGTCTCATGAAATTATCCTCTTATGTACCAACACATTTATTATCTATTTTCTTCAATTCAAGGAAATATTTATCAATATTGGTAAAAAGAATTTTTGGAAACTACTTATTTAAAAATACATTCCTGAAATCTTCCCAATCCTTGGATTCAATCTCATATTACTACCTCATATTATTGATTGGAGTCCACTATTATTCTTATTCAACTTATAACTAACAGGAAAATAGAATTATTTTTTCACATTCTAAACACTTGATAATAGAGAATATATTTGTAGTAGTATAACTCTATTGTTCAGCAACAAGTGGATCAGAAGACCCAATAAAATAAGGTGGATGTTTCCTCGTGAAAGACTCAATATAATGTTTTTCCAGGCTTTTCTCATTTGTAAGTCCAACATGATTCATCGATTGAGAAAAATGTGTGATAATAATAATGAGGTTTTCCATTAAATCTTCCATAAACTTTGGTTACTTAGTTGGATAATCATTTTATTCTATATCGCAATCACCATTAACGTGGTTCTTTTGGATTCCATCTGTTGACTAAAACAAAAAATCATACAGTAAGAAATAGTTATCATAGTGAAAAACCACATTATCATGAAAAGTCACTTATAGGATGTGTAAATCATGAAACCTTCCATAATCAATGACACATGAGGTTTATCCTAGGTTATTCATATATAAAATATATTTAAATCATTCCTGATTTTTCATGAAGAGTTTGCGAATTCCCATAGAATATCCCCAAGGAGTGTCAAACCAAGTGTGAAGAAAGTCCCATTATCATCTACCAGATTACCCCAAGTTAGGCCCGAAGCAACTTTTCAAAGTTGCTACCCCTAGGTACATATGTTGCAGAGCCACATCAACTTGTAGTATATAGTCATGGATATATTTCTTGGAAACCACTCACTATATCCTTTACCAAAATTCATGGGGATTTTCATATAATTGTAGTTATCATTAGACTTATCCCTAGACAAGTCTTTATGGTTCTCACTAAGATTTTAACATCCTTACATCCAAAGGTTAACTAAACATTTTCACTGATACCAACTATAGTGGCCCTAAATTTACATACATTAAAATTAAATTACATTTGTGGAGTATATAAAACATTATACAAATAGAAACCCAATGCCCATACTAGTCCAGTGCCTTTAGAAACATGAAAACATAAACATTGATACATAAGTGAGCTAAATTATCTCCCAATAAGTTATTATTGACTAGAACCCTTCTTAGACTCATCAAACATAATAGATATCCTCCTAAAATGGGGAAGGAAACATAAAAAGGGGTGAGTTAAAATTATTAGTAAGGGTAAACAAGGGATATATGAAATCATAATCAAGATAAAAACAGTATGAGATCATGATCATGAAAATAGAAGATCATACCATGAATATCAAAGATCATACATAAATCATGGAATAAAAAATGGAAGTTCATAAGACATGAATCATACAGAAATAAATAACACAAGACAACAAATCATAGCATAGGACATAAACATGGAATCCTTGAAGAAACATAAGCATGTACATTGATTTCTATATTATAAAAGGCATCACTGCCAATATCATCTTAGTATTATGGGTTCAATCCATATACCATCTTTGTAGTAAGGGTTAACTCACATTATAATATTAGTAGTATGATTTAACTCATCTTCTATATTGGTGGTCATGGTTTACTCTCATGGATATATTATTAGTCAAGGTTCATTACCAAGACAATCATACTCTATTTCATAAGATATAAATCTTTACCCAATTCTTTGGATTAAGATATAGGTCCCACCCATATCATAATTAAATCATATATACATATGCCATAAAATCATAAATAATAATATCATAACCAATTAAATAAAATGGTTATTATAAATATGTAATCATATCACAACCTTGGAAAAATATAGGTTTCATGATCATTTCACCAAAATCATAACATGTGAAAGAGAAATGGGTTTAAAAACATATAACCCGTGGTTGAGAAATGGGGTTTATAAACGTAATACCATAGAAAAAATAATCCATTCAAATAAATAATATGAATGCGAAAAATGAAAATTTTCCTTAGAAAAGTTTGAGTAACACCAACATAATTTATCTTAGATGGAAAATAATTTTTAAATATCTTTTAAAAACATTTCTTTAAGAAAATATAATTTATATAATGAAAACACTTTTTAAAACCTAAAACCAATTTGAAAAAAAATTTCACAGAAAATAGCTTCTAAAAATTATTAAGGAATCATAAAATCCATAATTTTTTTAAAATCCCCTTTTCTTGAAAATGGGCTTTAATGATCTTTTGAAAACATATTTGAAAACATAGTTTGTGAATACAATAGATTTTTGATAGTAGAGAGACATTATGATTTTACATAAATACATTATCTTAAGTACCAAAGAGTGAAAAAATGGTACTAATACATATATATATCTTCAATAAATATATTAAAATTTAAATTCCTTTGATTTATTGAGAGATGGATCATAATATTTAATCAAAATAATCATAAACATAAACATTCTTGAAAAGTGATCAGATGTTCTAACAAACTATTATAACTTGGTAACTTGGGATTCTACTCTACTTGTATGGAATGAAAATAAAATGAAATTTATAATACCATGTAAATATGTAAATTCATTACATAACATGTAAAAAGGAAGTATATACTCCTCATTAAAGAATTTAGGTGCATAACAAAATAGGAGTCTCAAATAATGAAAATTGAGACAAAACTAATTTACCTATTTGGTAACCTTTGAAATCTAACACCAATGAAATAAAGATAATAAAATGGATATTTTAAAAAAATAAATTTATGTATAATATAAATTGAATACAATCATGGGTAGTATATACACCATAGAAAATGAAAGAGTACCGAACATAACATGTATCTCATAGAAATAAAATGTGAGATGAAATCACAATACTTTATGTCTTGGTTGTCGTTGTTCTCATTCAAAAAACATATATAATAAATGTAAATTTATCATTAATATATAAAATAAAAATATTATTATATCTAATATCATAAATTTTTTGATTATGACCTTATATTACCCTCTTGTTAACCATCCAATGTGAATGTTTCACTTTTGATAATATTCACATTGTTCTTTGCATGTGTCTTAATTTGTTATATATTTGGTCTTTATAATTATATATGGATACCATAATGTAAACAATGATATAAATATAATTTATATTCACTATATATATCTTATAATAATCTATAGAATATATAATTAAGAAATTCAATACATTCTTCATGGAGATGATGAGTTATACGTATGCATAAACGTTGTTTCCGTTTTTATTATCATCTTGAAAGAAAGAATAAAAATAAACTATATGTATATATGTATATAATATCACTAAAATAAAATTATAATGTTATATATATCATATAATTTCACTAAAACCATCCTCAATACATTCCATGTAGTGTGTGAAATAATCACATCGCTTTGAGGGGGAAATAGTCCACACTTCCTCAAATGAAATTATCATATTTACACCAAATGGAAAGTAAAATGATATGTGTTGTAAAAGGGAATACATGAGATTAAATAAATAGTAAATAAATTATATAACATATATAATAATAGTTTCCATCATAATTTCCTCCATGAAAAGTGGTAAAAGGAAATTTAACAATCATTGTTTAGTGAGGTTATAGTTCACCGTACATGTAAGGTTATAGTTCACCGTACATGTAAACTGTATGTTTGTTACGCATTAGATGGAGGTGTGTGTCAGTGTAGGTTGAAAACATAGAATAAAAAAATCATATTATATTTATTATATTTTTATTTTTAAACAATAATGGAATAAATATATTGGAGTGGTGGAGATGTAAAATAAAACGAAAAAGCTTGAGAGAAAGGATTACCTCTCAATCAGGAAACTTCTTTTGGTTTGTTCCAAAAGGATTCCTTAGAAAAATTTATTCACAAAGAGAGGATTCAATGTGGAGGAAAGGGATTTTGGTAATTATATTGGGTAGTTATTTTTTGAACCAAATAGGTTTTATAGGTGTGAAGAAGAGGGAGTGTTGTGGTACTTTTATTGGGATGGGGGAGTGGCACTCTTGTAAATTTTTGAATAGAGAATTCATCGCACATTTTTCATTGGTTCCAATAATAATAATAATTTACTAAAAGGAATTATATGGTAGAAATAAGGCCATAAAATGTATTTTGGACAATTTTTTTTCAAGTTTTTTAGAGTCTTAAATTTAATGTATAGTCCTTAGTTGAGCTTAATTTTACCTTAATCGATGTAATTAATTTTAATTACTTTCACTAATATTTTTGGTAAAAAACTAAGTTGAATATATTAGATATTATAAATTATTCTAATTACAGATAAAAAATCAATTTTTACAAATTAAAATCATATAATTTGAGGAAATTAATTTAAATTTAATCTCGTAGTCATCTTGACAATGCTGGGTTTTAAAGTAAAAATGATCGAATGTTTGCTATGTTTTTATATCCAATTTCAATGTTAAAATAGTTTTATTTACTGAAATTTTATAAATTTATAAAAATATAAACTAATTAAACTTTTAATCAAAATTAAAATATAATTTAACAATATAAATAAATTAGATGAAAAAGCAGTTTTGAATTAAAATCTGATATTTTTCACTATTCATCAAAAAACTTAGTTTCTTAGAAAAATTGAAAATACTCACCCTAATCTGATTTTGAAATTATATATTACCAAATAATATTTATTTAATAAAATTAAATTTACTAATGTGTCTAAAATTACTTTTATTTTTTATATATAAGGACATGTAAAAGAGTTTGTTTGCGAAAATAACATTTTTAAAAATATAGGGACATTACTAATAAATAGATTTTTCATTATCAATATTTTTTATTTATATAAAAAATTATAAGAAATATCTAGGAAGTAGTTATTACTTTTCATATAACTGTTTTTAATAGTTAGGTTATAATTATCTTATTTAAATAATTATAGCAACAAAATTATGTTTTGTAATAACATCGGTTTTTCATGTAATGTATGCCAAGTCTGTTTTGTTTTAAAGGCATGTTTGAATTAGTGAATTGAAAAAAACAAATGAAAATTAAATTTTATCCAAAACTATTGTCCATAAAAACTCAGGTCATTATACTATACTTCTAGGATTTATTTGTAATCTTGGTTTGGGTGAGAAGGGATATAATCATGCTCACTCATTTATTACAAACTATATTTCCTGACATATTTGGTGGAAGAAATAATATGTGCCCTCTCCAAGTGAAGGATGATAGGATCCCTCCTAGGAAACTCTTTAACTGTGTTAGAGCTTTATGGTTCACTTTGATCCACCCTCTAAAAGCAATGTTTATTTTTATAGTCACAATCATGTGCTAGGCTCCCAAATCTTTTATTAGTGGTTACATGTGTTGTTGATTTCAATGAGACATTTCGAAAGTGAGGTAGGCTTGATTTATTTAGTGAATGAAGTCCCATGGGGGTGACCTCAAGGATAAATGACATATTTTGTCGATTATAATCCTTGACCATTGGGTTTGGTACCCAATTCTAAATACATTGATTGTGTGATGTTGTACCTGATCTTAGAGGTTGTTTCTATAGTTGAGGATTTATAAATTTTTCTCCACGATCCCCTAGATTTAAATAGGGTTCAGTTTTTTTAGAGAAGTATCTATAATCACAAGGAAAAACAAAGACTAAGGTCATTGATCTGTAGAAAATTTAATTTAAGAAACATGGTTAATTAACAATGAAGGGTGAACCATTTGTCTAGTATTTTTTTGGTTTGGCCATTTTGTTCGAGAATAATATATACATTGAAATTGACTAATGTATAGGAAGCCTATATGTTTTTAATTATTGAAATATTCACTTTTGATTAATTTTTTTTTATCACCCAAATTAATATCTTGACACTTAATATTGAGGGACATAGTATAGTTTCACAAAAATTCACATTATCACGGTCTATCCTTGAAAATACCCAACAATTCCCACATCCATAACGCGCTATGGGAATGCTTTCCCAAGGAAGAAAGTAATAGTCAATTCCAAATAATGACACTTCAGAACAAGAATTTTCCTTGAGGATGTAAGTTAGGTATTGTTGAGTGGTTTCATTTGATTCAGATCTTTGTTTTATTTTGATAATTATGATCACCCAACATTCTTTGTTTTCTTATGATTTTGTTTAAGTATTTCAGATTTAGTATGTCATGGTAGTCATTTTATATCTAAAAAAATTAAACATAATCATATGTTGTTGGTACCACTGGAAATATAAAGTTTTATCTGCATTTAATATGTTAATATTTAAATCCAATTCAATTTTAATATGGTGTAAAAAATCACTAATGCAGTTTCAAGTGGTTCAAGTGACATTGCAGTTTTTAGTAGAGTCACTTATGGATTTTGATGATATCACAATATAAATTTAATGGATTTATGTGATAATTATACCATTGGATAGATTATATATTTTTATTAACATTATTAGTTTATGAGGAAGTTTGAAAATGTTGTTTTGGTCCTCTAAGAAATCATGGAATTTGTAGCAACAGTTTTTGAACTCTAAAGTGAACAGTTTTGAAAACATACTATATTAGTATAAATAAAAGTTAGAAAGATAATAGAATGATTGGAAAAATTATTAAATTGAAATAAAATTAGTTTTTATTGATTTTACTAGTTCACATTAAAGTTTAAAAAGGTCGTTTGGATGGTGAATAAATTGTATGATGTTCTCTAATGATTTTTTTCACAGTAGTAGTTTTACAGATTGTAATTACAAATATTTTTCAAATATATCTGGAGCTATAGAAGTTATATTTATTCTATTATTTATCCTTTATAAGTATATTAATATTTACAAAATATAATTCTTCTAGGATAAAGGCTTTATCTAATGTTAATTGTCTCTAAAAAATCATTACAATATCTAATGGCAAGCTGTCCAATTTTCTGAACTCTACTTTCCTAACAATGAAACCCTAAATTTGAGAAAAAAAAATTATTCTTAATCAAACATATATTTGTGAGAAACCATAAAAATTTAACCCTATATTGATACAAAATTATGGCTCATTTTCAATACATTTTAAGGGAATCCAAGGTTCCTAAACTCTACGTTCACGAACCGTACGTTCATGAACCCTACATTATAGAACCCAATATTTGGGGAAGAATATACCCAAATTTCTTGCTGCTGCCCTATGTTATTTTGATAAAAATAAAACTAAGCCTATTGTGATTATATTGAAAAGATAAAACATGTCATACAAGTATATTAAATTCATTAAATACTTTTGAAACTAAAATATAGAATCCTGACCTACTGTACGTGAGTTATTATAATGATAAATGAAACTTTTTATGTTATATAACATGACATATATTTATAAAATTTATCTTCATTTGAAAAAATTACCTAATCTATTATGTGAATAAATGATTTTGGTTTGTATTCACTATTTCAAGCTAGAAACTAAAGTTGTGCTTCCCCCATGTTTACATAATGAAATGCTTCATGCTGAAAGTTTATTTTCTGGATCATTCAGAGGTTCACAAAATATATTTATCATAATAAAAAATCCAAAAACATGTGTGTAAAGGAGAAATATTCTACACAAATACCACATAAAAATTATAATATACTAAAGGATAATGATTCTGAAAGATTTTTTTTAACACATATTGCTACTTTGGAAGATGAACAGGTTGTAAAATAAGGATGCAAAAAGGATTGTAGATATGTACATGAAAATGAGAAAGAATAAGGTGAAGATGATTTCAAAATATATAAATAAAAATATCAAATTAATTTTTTTATAGAATATATATTTAAAATGTTAAATATAAATAAATCATATTATAGAGTTCTAAAAGCTTATGGTATTTAGTTTTATATGTTTTATGGTATATGAATATGCTGCATTCTTTCATGAAATTATATCATTATATTATCATTTGGATAGATTCTAAAAAATATAAAGGATTATGGAAAATTATTTTTGAATTATTTCTTTATTATAATTTAGATAAAAAATTTCCACTTTATTCTAACTTTATTTTCCAGAAAATTCGGAGGACATAATTCTTTTCAAATTCAAATATTTCAATTTATATTTGTATTCTATTGTATGTTTGTAGGAATTTGTTTATCATATTTGTAATAATTTTAATGTATTGAAATGTTATTTCTAAATTATTTAACATTTCAATTATTCTATATATTTTATTGGAATGATTATTTGAATTATTTTTAATCCTTTTACTAGCGATTTCTTCTACATGAATAAGGAGGAATTGGTGCTACTCCATTGTTGGGCTATTTTTAAAGTATATTGACTATATTTATTTTTAAATATCTAGAGGAAGTTGAAATAATAAATTGAAATATATTTATTTCTTATATATGTATATATATATATATCTATATTTGGTATAAAATTAATATACTAAGAATATGGGATATGTAAAAATTTTGTGAAATCAAAGTGCTGAAATATTCTATTGCTCATTATCTTAATGAAGAGAGAAATATTCTTCGTAAAATCTTATTATATAATAGTGTAAATAAGAAGAAGAATCCTACTCAACATTAAATAATAATTTACTATTATTGTAATTATTCAAGATCATATACATCTATTAGTTTCTACTGAAATTGTGAGATAAATCTATTTTACAACAAACTTCATTCCATTTATTTTCATTGGAGTATCGTCTGCTCAAACTCAATTGTAGTGGAGTGTAACCTTTACATACTAAGATGTGGATATATTTAGTTCCATGTGAAATAATGAAAATTTCATGTAATATCTTTGTAAGGTGTCATATTATTATGATTCATTGTAGAGGTGTCAGAATATGAAGACCTAGTAGTGAAAAACACCATGATCATGGAGTAGAGCTTTGGTGTAGTGGACTTTGGGATTTATGTACTATAAACCACTATACATCATTGTGTTCTTTTCCTTTATTTATTTTCAATGCCCAGTCAACCTTAATAGAGATGAAAATGATCACTTAATTTAAAGTAGGTTGTTTTAATTTTTTCATGCCTTTTAAAAGGAATCAATTTACCCCTTTCTTATGTCTTCTTCATATAATTTATGACCCATCAATTGGTATCAAATGATAGAATATTTTAGAGATATTTCTCCTTTTGGAAATAAATTTCTACTCGAAACTAATAAGAAGTATCAGAAGAAATTTTCTATAGCTATATCTCTCATTTTGGAAATTTTTGAAATTTATTTTATTTCTATCTGATACCAAAATAGTAATATCAATAGATGGGATATTTTAGAATATTAAATATTTAATCTGGCTCTAATAATCCCATGTTAATGATTCAAATGAAGTAAAATGAAAAATTTATGATCTTAGAGAATTCACATTGATGATTCATGATACTTACTTTAATAGGGATAATTATAGATGTTAGATACATACATGAATATCTATTTTAAGAATATTGGTTTGAAAGTTTATATGAAGACTACCAAAACGTAAAAAATCCCCAAAAAACATAAAAGTTGGGCGGATGAAAAATAATATAAATATGATATTAATTAGAGGGAAATAAATGCTATCATATGATAAATTATTCATGATGTATTTTATCACATTCCTCAATGTTCTACCACCTATGAGATGTGGCATAAAATTAATGTTTCGGGTGAAGGAACTAATTGATTGGAAGAATTTAACAATGATGATGATTCACTATGAAATCCAATTTTAGAAATAAATTAGGGATTAAATGAGCTGATTGAGATGTGAAAAGTTGAGATGCAAGAAAAATATTAAAATCTCATTTCAATGAAAGAGGAAAATACTACACTGAATGTTTTAATTGATGAATTTAATGATTTTTTTCAATTATATTAAAAAAATAAATATAATATTAATTTTGATGATGATTATAAAATTTAAAAAGTAAATATTATTCATGTGGCTGATGCCAATCAGGTATAATGATCTTACTATGAAAATTATGAGTCATAATATTTTTCTCATGATGAATGTGATAAATATTATTTTATTCATCAAGATAAATTTGATTCCTTAAAAAATTATCATATTAAACTTAGAAAAAATGTTGATATTACTTCAATTGATAATGAACATTTTTCAAAACAGATTGCAGAATTTAGAACAAAATTTTCAAATATTTATTATGATATATATGAAACTAAAATTAAATAATTGTTAGATTAAGTTGATAGTTTAAATAACTATTCTATTATTATTATTAAATAATATAATTATTTGAAAAAATTATTGGTGAAAATGAAATTCATAATGGAAAACTCGGTATTTGTAGTAATGGAGAAAAACTAAAAGTAACCAAGAATTATTTTTTCCCTGGTTCAAACAAAAAATGAATTTCTACTATAAAATATTTTTATTGTGGTATGAAATAACATTATGCTAATTTTGGTTCTTTTATAAATCCTAAATTTTTTCATGTGAGCCATGTACATTAAAATAAGGAATTTTCTAGCTTTATTATAAAATGCTTGATCAAAATAAAAAAGTTTAGTTACCTAAGTCTTTAGTTTCTAACTCATCTAGACCCAAAATAATATGGTTACCAAAAGGCATATTTATTTAATATTTTACAGGTATGCACCACTAGACTTCATTATTACATCATTATGTGGATTCTTGAAATGTATGGAAATTTTTTAAATTTATATTTCTTATTTATTTAAATGAAAATTTCCTAGAGTTAGACAATTAAAATCAAGAATTTATTTCATTATCAATTTAATATTAGTTTTAAATATAGTAATTTTTTTATATAAGGGTTAAAAACATTTAATTGTTTTAATTTTCTAATTTTTATGAATTTAATTACTCATATTCTCAAACTGTTAAATCATTTTCTCACTATACTATTAGATGAATTAATTTTTTGATTTATTTTATTAACCAATGAGATAAAATATCCTCTTATTATTTTAAATAAATTGTTATCTTTCTTGTAAGCTGGTGTTTAATATATTATTATTTATATTAATTTCATGTGAAAAACTAAACTATTTCTATAAATAATAAATTCTTTGATCAAAATATACTAGTCATTTATAACATGTGAAAATATTCATTTTTAAATCCTTTTTTAAATTCATTGAAATTATTTTATTCACTTATTTGAATAACTTTACAATTATGTTATTATTTAATGGGAGTTATTTTAACTCTTCATCATGTGTTTAATTGTTTTATTATTTTCACCTAAATTAAATAGATTAATATATTTATTGAAAACCCATGTTAATAATTTAATAATTTATATATTTTATTAAAGATCCTTGACTATATATTTTTTTCTTTTAAAATAAAGCATGCATTTAGAGGGAGTTTATATTACAGTATTTATTCAGAATATATTTTTTATATCATTCTCAAGAACTCATCCTTTTGATATTTTTAAAGTGGGGAATAAAATTTTTTATTTCAAATATTTTTATACTGTTGCATAAATTTCAAATTCCTATTGTTTATAAAAAATGGTAATTATATTGTATAGTTTTCTATTATTAAGAACTCATATTTTTTTTATCATTATAAAATAGGGAGAAAATTTTGGTATAGAATTAGGGTTTTATAATAATCAAAAAATGGGATAATTTAGAGTGGATCCATTTAATTCTCATATTGGTTTAGTTTTGATAATTACTTTAACCCATCATTCTTTGTTTTCTAATGCTTTTGTTTAAGTGTATCAGATTTTGTATTTAAAATGTTTATTTTTTATCTAAAGTAATACTATCAATAATTATATGGTGTTTGTTTCTTTTTAAATAAAATAAGTTTACCTTTATTTAATCTGCCAATATAAAAATCCAATTTCATTGTTTCTATGGTGTAAAAATTCATCGAAGCGGTTAAAAGATGTTCAAGTGACATTGCAGTTTTTATTATAAATACACCTATGGATTTTGATGACATATCAATCTACAGTGAATGTAACTTTGTTATAACTATACCATAGGATTGATAATATATTTATATAAGATTTATTATTTTATGATGATGTATAAAAAGGATGTTTTGGTGCTCTAACAAATCACGGAAGTGGCAGTAGAAGTTTTGAAAATCTATAGTGAACAGATTTGAGAAACTATGGTATTTAATTAGCTTAATGTTCTAAAGATATCAAAATATCTTCAAAAATAAATAAATAGAAATAAAATTATTTAATATTTATTTTATTAGTTTACATAAAAATCTAAAAAGGTCTTTTGGATGGTGAAACAATTGTCTGAAGTTATGCGATGACTTGTTTCCAGAGCTGTTATTTTACATATTTTCATTGCTTCTATTTTTCAATGATATTAGGAGATGTAGAAGTTGGATTTTATTTATTCCATATCATTTAGAAAGATATTAATATTTACTATATATAATTATTCTAGTATGAAGTCAACATATTTTTTAATGTGCTCTAAAAAATCTTTCAAGTGTCTAAAGGCAAGATATCCAGTTTTGTAAACCCTAATTTTTGAATAGTGAAACCCTAAGATTGAGAAAAAAACTGTGGTTCATCAACAATAATTTTTTTAAAAAAATGTTTAAACCCTGGTTTGGAAACAATATTATGGTTCTTGTATCATATTTTTGAAAGTAACACTATATTCCTAAACCCTACGTTCACGAACCCTACGTTCTTGTACCCAATGTTCTGGGTAGAATGAACCCAACTATCTTTCTTTTACATTGTGTTATTTTTATAAAAAATCAAACTATGTATATTGTGCACATATTTACTAGTTGAAACACTACATCAAAAGAGATTAAATTCACTCATACTTTTTCAATGAAAATAAAGAATCGTGAGATGCTATACAATGAGTTATTAGAGTGTTAAATGGAACTTTTTCTTCTACATAAATTTATTTATATATCAAAAAGTTCAATTCTTGTGGATAGATCAACTAATATTTTATATATTTAAAAGATTATATTTTCAACCCACTTTTTAAATCTAGAAAATAAATATGTGTTTCCTCCATGTTTACATGATTAAATGCTACATGATGAAATTTCATTTGTTACATCTTGTGGATGTTGAGAACATATATTTATCATGATAAAACATTATATGAATAAGGCTATGTCAGGGATAAATCTTCTACACTAACACCACATGAATATCACATGAATCCAAAGGGTGAAGATGTTGAAATATGTTTTTCTAAACACATTCTCATTGCTTGAGAATATGAATAAGGTACAAAATAAGGCTGTATGAAGGACTGTAAAGATGTATAGGAACATAAGGAGAAACTCAAGATGGTTTCTATTTATACAAACTAATTTGTTTGTTGCATGTTTAGATTTATAAATATTTAAAAGGTGAAGTATAAAGATAGTAGATAATGCATTGTAAGCATCATATGTTACTATGTTTAATATATTTTAATGAATTTCAATCTTCTACATTCATTCATGGAATTCTTTTAGTCATTTATTAGTTGGATAAAATCAAATAAATCCAAAGGATTATGGATGATGATATTGAAAATATTTTTTTTCTAGTATTTAGAGAGAAAATTGTCCATTTTATTCTAAAATTATTTTTCCAACAATGTTAGTGGACACAACGTTATTTAAATTCAAATATTTGAATTTACATTAGGGTTGTGAAATTAGTTTTAAATAACTATTTTGACTATATTTAAAAATATTTTGATGTATTTAAATGCGAGTTTTAAATCATTAAGCACTATTATTATTCTGGAGATTTTATCAGCATACTTATTCAAATTATATCAAATTATTTTATTACAGATTTATTCGATAGGAATAAATAGGTAATGATGCTACACTTTTATTATGATGTTAATTAAGGGTATTGACTCTATTTATTTTGAAATATCTGAAGTAAGGGGAAAACATTTACTACTCGATATTTATTCCTTATATATATATATATAGCTATAAAAGAAAAATAAAATATGAAGAAGAGAGGATATGTGAAAAGCTTGTTGAAAATAATGTGCTAAAATATTATGATGCTCACCATTTTAAAGAAGATAGAAATATTCATTGTATATTCCTATTATATCATCGTTTAATGAAGAATAAGAAGCTCGATCAACATTGAATATTTTTTCACTTCTACTATGAATTACATAAAATCATCTACAGTTATCTGTTGCTACTACAACTAGGAGAAAATAAATTAAAAAAAATAATCTCATCTATTTTCTTTGGAGTATCGGCTACTCCAAAAGAATTCATAAATAAGTTTCAGCTTCTCAGACTAAGCTATGGATATTTTGTTTACCTATAAAAGAACTAGATGGCTTTGTAAAAACCATGTTCGCTGTCTACTACTAGTACACAGTTATAGAGGTTTTCATATAAGAGGACATACTAGTGAAAATCACCAATCCCATGAAGTAAAGCATTGATGGAGTGGACTAGGATATTTCTGTGCCCCAAAACACGATACATAATTGTGTTAAATTACATAATTTATTTTTTATTCTCTCTAATATTTAAGATATAAGGAATGGATCTATTTATTTCTAGATGGATGTATTAATTTTTCTAATATTTTTAAAAGGACACAATTCACCCCTCATATGTCTTCACCATAGCCATTCGGACCCAATAGGGATAATCACACCCTATTAGGGATTTTTTTGTACGTTAGGACACTCTTTTATATTTAATAATTATTATAGAATCCTACCTAATATTTTGTACATGATTTATTACCTGATTAATCAAATGGTTTTCAAATTTAATCAATAATAATCCTCATGCATGTAGAGGGGTACACTATTCATTTAACCATTTGTTTGTATTAAAGGTTCTCCATCACACTAACCATGACTAAATAATAGTATTGTTTTGGTGGAATGGTTTATTTCAAATATATGTGACTAGGAACTTTGGATTTTATCACAATCTAGAGAGGTGGTTGATTTTTTGGAATTATTATTAAAACTCAAATAGGATTCATACATATCCTATGAATACATTAATAAAAAACATGTGGTTTATTAATTTTTTGAGATATGAATGGTATGGAAATAGGGTTTTAGTTGGCCTAATAAATATATTGTTTCCCTGAGTTTCTTCATTAGGAATATGACCCTCTAAAGGAAGAGAATATTTACTCAGGATTGAATCTAAATAAAGGCCCATATTTGTGAATTATAATCTTGCTAATGGAATTTTCATTATCTTTTTATAATCCCACATAAGTCATGATTGAATTGAGAAAAATAGAATAAAAAATATTGGAAACATTTCATGAGAGTTTATGATAAATATTTATGGAATTTACTCACTGATGTCACCTTGATATTTGAGAGGGACTCACACACTGAATGTTCAATAATATTTGATTTTGGATTACACACTGATGGTGCCCTAATTTTTTAGTGGGATATACAAATCGAGGTATTGTTAATATGATGAAACTTTGAATGTAGTATATGTATCTTGAAATGATGTATGGGGATTTTGATAATGGTGTCATGAATGCATAATAAACATTATTGGGAATATAGAATAAAAAATTTACCATTAAAATTATTTCAGATATGTTGGACTAGGCCTTAATAAGGTGTACTCCATATCCACTTTATTATCAAAATCAGATACTTTTTAGATACGAATACTACCCCCTAATGGGTAATGAGGGGTGATTATACTAAAAGAGATTATTAAACTGTTGTTTTGGAGAGCTATCGAAATATTCCAAATTGGATTCCCAAATTTTTATTCATTTGTACACATTCATCCATATGATCACCAACTACTTATAGAACCGCGTGATTCATATTCATAGAGAGAAACAAGTGAAAGCATATGATTATACATGTTTAAATGGATATGAGATTGAATTTGTACAGGGAATACACATTATGGATACAGTGAGTTAAATGTGAATAAAAGTCTCATGGAGTGTATGAATCCATGAGAAACGACATGATTAGTCAAAAGGGGATTTATAATGTGATGAATATGTGGAGAAAATTGTGACCGTCATGATTAATATGGCCATGTGGAAATAGTATGTGATGATTTGTTTGGTGTGGAAATTGTTCCCTTGGAAGGAATCATAAAAATCATTCTTGTAATAAGAATTTGTGTCATCATAGTTCATAACCAGAACACACTAATTGGTGGGGAATTTTAATTAATTATCATGAAAATTATTACCTCATAGTTTAGAAATATTGGAATATTTTATGGGCATACACCATGGTGGATTCCCATGTTTAAAATATCATACAAATAACATCAATGTTGTGACTCATAATGCATGATAAAGGTGAAAGGATACATGTATACATATAATTATTGAGGGAATGGTTGGGTATTTCACTAAGTATGAATCCAATGTATGAACCAATTCTCCATATACTAATAGATGAGGAAGTATGGTTGGATCAGAAGAGAATTATGTTCCATTGGCTAAAATTTATGGAATATTTAGGGGATTAAATCAAATTGGATACCCGTGTCACATATTTGTTATTTATCCTCTAATTCTAAAAGGGAGAATTCACAAAATTATTAAATAATATGCTTGTTTGGAACAAATTCTTTTTTGAGGTTTTGGAAAAAGAGAACCCCCCTTCTTTCTATAAGGGTCAGGTGATCACATAAACTGTTCTGGGTCAAGTGATCATGTGACCTGAATTGGTTCTCCAGATCATGATTGAGTTCATGAATTAGGATGAATAATTATGTTTCTTCATGTAAAAGTGTGTTTTAATACATGCATATATAACACTTTTTCTTGAGTTTTTAGTCGCTAGGTCAAGGGTTTATGCCTAATTGTTCACATGGGAAGGTCGTCCTATCCAAGGGTTTTGAATGTGGGTGTCACATGTTGTGCAGTGAGTCATGAGATTAAATTATAGTGGGTCATAAGATCAAATGAATATGAGTCCATGACCTGAAAATGGAGGCCAATCCAAGATGTATAAGGATATATGATCAGGGGATTAAAATCTTTTTGAATGCATAGATTTTGTATAGTATGTCCATGAAAACCAAATGGGGTTACCTAATCGAGTTAATTTGTAAAAAGACACCTGATCAAGAGGCCATATCATAATTTTATACTCTTTGGGTGACCAAGAGGTCATCTCATTATCAACACTCATGTAACACATTATTTTTGTTTCTCTTATGTTACTTGTTGGGATTTGTTAAGAAGAAGACTCTTGTGATCATATGATTCCACCATATGGGATGGTAATATATTGTATGTGTTTTTTTATTTTTTATATGGTGTTTTATAGGAATTAACACCCCAATATCTATACATCCTCATACAATGTTTTAGCTATGTAAGCGAGAAACAATTGGTGGCATAGTTGTCTTCATGAGTCTAAGACATCTCATACACTTCAAGTTATCATGTCACACATCATAGGTGACTCCCTACATTTACAATTTCATAAACAATTATTAAATTATTGTCCCATATCTATCAACTTCTATGAACCCATAAAGTATTTATGGCCATTTGCATGAAAAATGGAGTATGAGTGGTTTCATGTTGTATGTCCATGGTCTCATGACTACATCAAACATTAGAGGAGGTGCATGTTAAAGGCATTGGAGGATAAAAATACCCTAGTTCAGATGAAGGTTTAATGAGGTTAGTTCAAATGATAGATTTTCCATGGGAAAATTAATGGGACACATGGATAATATCGGAGAATCACATCACATGATGAAGGGTACACATGTCACAAATGGGTGAAAAAGAAAAAAAGAGGTGTCCTTCCACATTAACAACCTCGATCATCGGACCACATGTATAGATTGTCTTCAGGACATCATGTGGCTTCATCTCATGATCATCCATGGGTCACAATATGGCATACAAACTATGTTTCAGACATACATTGTACTTTTCATTGATTTATTTATGTGAATCGTTCATGAGATCACATATCCCACTATGGGTTATTAAATGTTATATAGAATATTATTTATTTTCATGCGTCATTATATGACTCTGGGGTGGTATGCTTGAAGAAATATTACATCATGACCCTTGTATCACTACCATATTCCTCGATCATGTAATCTTTTCATGTCATTTGATTTTTAGAAGGGTTGTTTGTTTTTGACCAGTGCATATCACTAGGATATTGAATGATTAGCACCAAATCTTGTGGTGGTGTGCCTATATTTTTTTTATAATGGTCCTACTAGTTATTTTTGAGTTATATGACCAATCATGGGTCACATAATGGAATTTGATAATTATCATTGATAGTCATTCCACTTTATTATAGTTCGTCACATGATCAATCAAGGATCCAGATACAATATGAAAACATTTTCAAGGATAGAAACTATATTTGTCTATAGTGCATCACATGATGTTTCAAGGATTACACAACTATATCCTAGGATTTTCATGATAATATTCACTCACCGGTCTTTGTGTCATAATTTTCTTGAGTCTGTCGCATTTATTCATCGCATTACCAACCATGGGTGATGCCACATATGAACATTATTAGGGACAACTGGTCCACGTGTTCTTTACTCAAAAGTGGAGTCACATAAAGAACAATGGGCACATGATCCTTTGATTATTACCATCCTTCTAGATCATATAATCCATTAACATGTACTCATTTTTATAGCACGAACTACAATACTTCAAGAGGTGTTTCATGATCATTCATGGATTATGAGACAAAGTATATGGGTTTTAATAGAATTTTTTTTATTTTCCTCGGTGCATCACAATATTTTTCTATGGTTTCATGATCAAATGACTCATAAAGGTTTACCTGATGGGATTAACTAAGTGTTTTATCTCTATAGATTCATGATTTCATTTTTCCATTCTTTGAAAAAAGGAAACTTGTACTTTGGGTGATTCTTTAACTCAATATATTCCAATTCTAATTTTGTATGAGTTAATAGATATGGAATTTTTCCTTCTATACTCATCATAATTCGCATCATTTTACATAACCAAGGAAAAATTAAATCATAAAGTTGGTGATCATAGATTCTTAGTATGGATAAACAAGAGAGATAACAATCAATTATAATATGAAAACATATAATGAGAATAAGAGTCTGGGAACATGATATTATAAACAGAAAATAAAACCCATCAATTAATATATCATAACCATGAGTCATGGGATAAAATATTATAATATCAAATGACTGGGAAATCATTAAAAATCAATCATGACTCATTAGTTCAAACCATAAGAATATCAATATATGATATGATCCTAGAAGTATTATATGCATATAAACAATATCATATGTCAAGGATAATTACCATGATCACTATAATATATTTGATAATACATTACCACTTATTTCTAATACAATAGAGGATTAGGAATCCTTAACTATTTCTTATAGCGGATTGAGAACATAAACACATTTCCCCTAATTTTTTCAATACATATAAGGCCACTCCAAATTAAATAAATGGATATAAAAAAGACACCCATCATATAATAAATTATATTCATATGTTTGCACTTGATCATTAACCATTATTCATTTAAAAATATAATAATACATTGAAAAAATCATGCTTCATAAAGATATAAGTATAACTTAATTAAATTATGGGAATATAATGAGTTTTATATAATCATCATCACAACATAATTAAATTGTGAGAAGGAAAGGGATTTCATATAATTATCACCATCATAATCCATCATAATCATACCAATGGTATGATAAAACCATAATTCCTATGAAATATTAAAATCCATAAAGGATGATAACATAGATGAAAAATACAATGAAAAGTTAATTCGAACATTATATTTAAAAAAATAAGAATATTTCATTTTCTATTTGATAACTATTTATTTAAAAATTATAAAAAATGGGAAAATTATTTTATTTGAAAATAAAAATTGAAATATTTAATTCAATAATTAAATAATTTAGTAGTCATGATGATAGGAAATTATGTCCATCCATTACATGTAAAAACAATGATTATATTAAAACCTTTAGTAAAAAATAAATCATTCTAAAAATGAAAAGAATATTTATTTTACAATTTTCATAAAAATTTAAATATTTTTAAAATAAGAATTAATTAATCATTTTAAAATTGTAAAGACATTATTTAAAATATTCTAAAGAGAATATTGATATAGAAAAAAATGATGCAAGATCTAAAACAGAAATAAGGTTTCTTTTTGTTAAAAACATTTTTTTATATTCTAGAGTAAAAATAAGAGTAAAATAATACTAAATATTTTAAAATATATAGATAATAATTTGGGAATAATATATACATGGATTATTATATCAATTTCATACAATTACCAAAAATTGAAATTAAAACATCCACAATATGAATAAAAATGAGATTGTGACAGAAACCCATACCAAAAGAATTATATTGATTATTACAGGTTCAAAAAACCTATATAATAAATAAATAAATATTATAAATATATTATATAACTATATTGTTCATATCATACCATTAATTATTTAATTAAAACATCTCATCACCCATTATTTGACAATCACTGTTTTGGATGATAATTGTATCATTTTCATGAATGTTTTGGTTCAGTAGTACTGGTCAATATACATTGATTATTGTTATATAATATAAAATATTTTAATCAAAATAATAATATCATATTTATTAATTATATAAAAATTTATAACATTTAATGTAAATTAGTGAGGAAAAATTAATTACATCATTTTGTGAAGACAGTAGTGTGTACATACACATAAGTGATATTTCCAATTTTAAAAAGATTTAATAAAAGTGGGGTAAAAAATAAATAAACTCTCTATAAAAATAATAATATATTAAAAATATTATATATTTATTAAATCCATATTTATAACCATTAATGTGAAGTGGTAATTAGAAATGAATGACTAATCTAATAGGATGCGGTAGTAGACACATACGTCGGAGTGATACTTTCATTTCCCATTTAATAAATAGGTGGTGGAAAATAGTTTTCATATAATAATAATGAAATATAAGTATATTTATGATATTATATTCATTATCATTGAATATATATATATTATATTAAGATGAATTAAATGAGTAAATGTACATTCAATGTGTTGGGTAAGATGATTACCATATATTTGAGAGACCTCCTTCAGATTAAAACTTAATCCTTCGTAGGATGGTATTTTTTGAAGAAAAAAGGACCTAGGAGAAAGTGAAAGAACCTATTATAGTATTAGGGAAGGGATTTTATAAACCATAAGGATCAAAAATTATAAATAAAGAATAATATTTGGTGCAAATTTATAATTTTGAGAAAGGAGACATTTAAAATTACATTAAATATTTAAATATAGAATATATCATAATCATGAAAAGTGGAACCAAATAAATGTAATTTTAAATTTATGGTATGAAATATTATACATAATAAATACTTTTTAGAGCTGTTAATATTTTATTTTAAACATTTTATTTTGGTTTATACCTCATGTTAACCTATTTTAACCATCACTATGAAAAATATCTTGTATACTTAAGGGTAATTAGTTTACTTATATGTGGGAAATTTCCAATAAAATGGTTCATAAGTGAAATTTTATACCATTTATCATCACACATGTCCTCTTTTAATACATTTATTATTTTTATATTACTTTATTAAATGTTGGATAACATAAAATATCATTAAAATCATTTTTGGGAATATTTGTTTAATTTGACTTCAAAGGCATCAAGGAAATAATTTAATTCGAATATAAAAACATATAAAAACATTTATAATTTATAATAACATATTTAAAATAAGAAATATCACTAATCATTCAAAACATATTAATTTAAAATATTTTGAAATCATTTTCCAAGATTTTTCTACTACTTAAAGATGCATTATAAATATATTGCAAAAGATTTAAAGGTAATTATATCATCACTAAAAATTAAAAAATAAATTACTTCAATAAAAATAAGTTATTAATGTTAAGAATTGAATTTTATAATTTTTCATAATTTATTTTATCCATGTGAGAATATCTATGAAGAATTAAAATCAAGAGAGCGGAATTTTGTATTTTTTTCATAAAAAAATATAAAGGTCATCACCAATGAAAAATGACAGTGTGTTTCCATATTTTTAAAAATATATTATCATGGAAAAAATAAACTAATTAAATATGTTAAATGTAAATATTTTATATATATTAAATCCTTATAAAAAAATTTAACTTACTTCTACTTTTTTTTATCTTAATATGGTGAATTTTTTCCATGGTTACAATTCATTAAGAAAAAAATGAGTCATACTTACGAAATTTTATCATCCTAATTACATATAATAAATTCATTTTACAATATTAATTTTATAATATTCCCATAATTCTATTTTCAAATAAGTTTTAAAAATGTTAAAAAAAAATTGAAAAAAAATATGTTTTAAGAATAAAAATAGATTTATTCTTATCTGATTCCTATTAACCACTATTATATGAATGTTAAAAAAATTACATAGGATATATAACATATAATATTCATTAAAAATATTCATAAATAGTGAATAATTTAATTTATTTAGTTGAAAACACATTCCGTAAAAAAAATCTCCCTTTAATTACAAATTTTTATGATTCTAATTTTTCATCAACTCATAAACAATAAATTTATTTTATGCATGTGTGAAAAATAATTTTACATAAATATTTTAGTCTAATTCATACCTTATAATGTAGTGTCTATTAAATATCTATCAAATTAACTAATAATATTTCAAACTTATAATGAATCCCATTTGAACTGTGTTGTGTTTCAAGAAATCTATCAAAGAAATAATATTTAATTAAATAGAAATATTTCATAAAATATTAGGGTGTTATGTAATATATCCATTAGTATAATCCAACCCTTGGATTTTCTTTCAATTTTATAGAAACAACTTAGGATAATTTTCCATAATCACTTATTTATTTCCAACATTTCATTCAATAATTTCTGTTCTCACCAAATAACAGTGATAAGGTGAGTGGTCTTCTTTCAAAGCGCATTCTATCTACTATATAGAATATCTATAGGTTATTACTCATAAGTGATATCACGATTTAGTGTTATGACCTATGATTTCATTAAATGTTATGGATCATATTTACAGAACTCCTCAATAGATATACATGGAACACATCATGAACATGACATAGAGGTAATTAAAGTTACAAACAATAATATACCATCCCACAAAAATCAAGTTTCTTAAAGGGACATATATATCTTGGTATTTACGTCCCCTTATTTTGAAATATCGTAACCTTCTTCTAAGGTGATATTCCTTGGAATTCCTTTTTTCAAACTCTAAACTCTAGATCTCACTAATGATTTTCAATATAATATTCCTATTGACAATGAGTTATCCTGATGTGATTAATAATGGATATAACCTTATATATCATTTTCCTATATAGACCAAGTCTCAATAGCTTTGACTCTATAACATTATCCCACATTTTTGGATTTCTATGCATCCTTCCATAGAAATATTCATAAGAAGCCATATGAATTCTCAAGAAAATGCTTTAGTTGTAAGGAAAGTACAAAAAAGAATATATCGTTTTCCAGCAACATCTAAAATCCATATAACATGATCTAAAAATTTATATTATAGTTTCAATGGTCCTATCAAAGTAACTATATTTCAAAGTATGATATGAAATACTTAAACATAGATCTGTATCAAAAACCAGCTAAGGACTTCTCTATAATATAAATTTTTCCCTCAGAACCAAATTAAAAATGAATGAGGGTTGTACTCTATGAAATATTATAAATTCTTTAATTTATAACGGAGTATGATTATAATTATATAAATATTCAATAAATTTAATGAATTTTTTGACTTTATTATGTGATTTATTATAAAACTAAATGTATTTTTTCCATTAATTTTTGGGGGAGTCCCATGAAAAAATCCATGATAATGTTTTTCCATTTAAATTTAGATATATATAATTACTATAAAATCACCTTATAATAAAATATCATAGTATTAACATTTTGATATAGAAGACATCATGATACATACTCTTCAATATCACTTTTCAGGTTATCCCTCCATAAATATTCCATTCAATTTATATACATCTTTATAATTCTAAGAGGAATATAGAATGATGACCCATGAGCCTTGTCAAATACGATATTATATAATTTTATTATTGGTGGGACATATAATCTATTCACATGCCATATTATTACATCATAATCATGTTTAATACAGGAACATTCCAAAATTTATTTTTTTAGTTCTGCCTCTTCTTTATACTCCTCTTTTATCCTGAGATGGATGGAGGGTTGAACATTAATTTTAAATAGATAGGTTATCACCTATAACCATATGATTTAATGTCGAATCTTCTTCAATTATATAAGTACTATATATCTTTCAATCCTCATCATATCCGAATAAGAATGGTCTTTAAGAGTCAGAGAATTAACATCATGTGTTCTCCATTCTAGGTTATTAATGTATAAAGTAGTCATAATAATTATTTATATCCAACAATATTCTATAGTGAATATTGAAATATTTCTATCTGAATATATACTTGAATGTTTTATTATCCATATGTATTCCTTACCTTTCACCATAAAGATAATATATCTATATCTTAAATGAAAATCTTATGACTTCCGACTCTAAATCATGAGTCATGTATATTTTCTCATGTATTTTTAATTATAAAGATACATTATCTATCAATATTTTATTATGAATATCGTAATATCCCATTAAATTACCTAATACATCACTGAATATCATAAATCATTCTATATTAGAGGTTTTTATGAGAACTATTTCACTGACCAATTTTCAATTTATTTCCTTGAAATTTTCTACACATTCATCAGTCCCCAATTACATAACCCCCTTACTAGACAATGTAATCCATGGATTAAATATCCTTGACAAATATCTCACAAAACATTAGCAGTATCCACTGAACCTAAGAAAACTTTGGATCTTAGTTACCATTTTTGGTCTGATCTATTATGTAATGTCTTCCATCTTTGAAGGATCCTCTGGTATACCATTAGTTGATATAATATCATCCATGAATGAAACATTATGAAATCATAATTCACACATAATAAATTTAATATAAAAATTTTCCTTCCATATGATCTTTGGTATAAATCTCAAATGATATTCTTACTCTTACTTTCTATTTGAATCTATTAGAATATTATATATAAAGTCTACATAAACTAATATTAGTAATATCTAAAGTCTCAATTCATTCAATCCATGATTATATAAGAGAAATTTATATATGTAAATAGAACTACTATAATTTCATAATTCTCATACCTTATAAAGAAGGATAGCGTGAGTATATAATTCTTATTAACCCTTAATTGACGATGTTCTGAAAGACTTTCATTATCATCAAAGTATTGAGATCCTAAAAATTTATTAAAAAAATAATTGATTTTGGGAATATGACCCTTTTTCATGATAATGATCACGTTATGTTCTTGATAATAAATAAAAATCCATTCTGATTGGTATCTATTCCTAATAAAAATATTAAGTGTGTCCTAAGGTGTCATAATAGGGAATATGGACCCATTATGAAGAATATCTTGAAATGGATTCCTCAATTACTACTACTTAATCATTTTCATTCAATATGTATTATTTGTAATAGGCGTAATACCTTGTAAGATTTATTTTGAAAAAATAAATTTACAATTCAGATAATATCTAGTGAACTATACACAAAGTACATCAAAAAACTGTTATATAATTGGCATATATTAAATTTTTATTTTCTCCCGAAGCATTTGTGATAAATACCCCCATGAAAAGATATATATATATATATGATACATTAAATTAACATTTGATTATCCTATTCATCCTAACTCTAATAATAAAATCATAAGTTTATTTGGAATATGAAATATAACATCCCTTCCCCAATAATTGATATGGGCCCTATAAAAAGAAATAAAATCAATGCCTTTAATCGTGTTAAATTAATCTATAGGGAGAATCAAAATATTTGTAGGAAGAATATTCTTAAAATATTAAAATGATAGGAACTATATACCTTGGTTGCGATCATCATACTATTAAGAGTTTTCACTTATAACTCAATATCTAATCATTGAGTTGGTAAAATGATTTCCTTATAAAATTACATAGATATAAAAGAGTTGGTAGAACCAGAATAAAATAAGATCTAATTTTTTATAGTGTGGATGATATGTATAGCTTACACCATGTTATTCTAGTATACAAATCTTATAGTCATGATCATGTAATATTTATATTTTTCTTTTGAATTAAGAGGTTACTGACACTGATCATCATCATTAATATTTTTATTCATGAACTGGTTGGTGTAATGGTTATAATCTTTTCTTGTGATGTAATAGAGTGTCGTTGTTACATTATATAGTGTTTTTGTTTCGTCCATTGTATTAAATGGCTAAATTATCTCCTTCTAAAATTCATGGTAATTATAACCAACCCTTCAATAATTAATGAAACTCTCAGTTCCATTCATGAAATTTCAGTTGTGTTTCTTTCAAGAGTTATGGAATGCAGGTAAGAATAATATTTGTCCTCTATGTATATTATTTGATTTTTTACAAGACTTTATCTTCTTTTTTATTTAAAAATAACTGAAATTATGAGAGTCTCAATGTTTTTACATATAGATTACATCAAATAATTACATCATAGGTTTCAATGTTTCTTATAAGTAAAACCTTTCAAAACATTGTTTTATAGAACTATATAATCAAACAATTTTTCATTAAGGTATAATGATTTTAGGAGACTCATACATTGAATGTATTTTAAAATTTCAATCATTTCTGCAAATAGATTTATCATCCTTTTTCTTAAACTCAAGGAATTATTTCTCTATTTTTTTACATTGAATATAGAGAATTTATTTATTGAAAAACATCATCATAAAATTATCCCATTCTATAGTGTAAATTTACTCTTCTTGAGTTATAATGATAATAAAATTTCACCGTTGATTTTAATCCCCATCAGAATGGTAAATGGAGAAGGATTACTTTTAATGTTACAAGAATTATAGAACTAATAACATTTTAATAATGGTACTAATCCATCACCCTACCATTAGTAGATAATAAAACCCTAAAAACAATGGTGTATATTGGATAAAAAAATACTCAATAGTATTTTTTCCCTTAAATTGAACATTGGTAAGTTTAAAATTAATGTTTATATAATAATTTTTTGTGAGAATAGTAACAAGATTCTGTATTCCTATTCTGATAACATTTGATTCTACCTTTATAAAATAATTATATTGTCAATTACATTAATTTATAGAATGATTTATTCTCATTTCATTCAATGATAAAAACTTAAAATAATTATTTTAGTATAAATATATAGTAATATGAGTGCTTAATCAAATAAAAATGAAAATAATTCATAGTATGTCAAAATCATTTGACCTTCTTTTGAATTTATGGAACCTTTTGAATAAACTAGGTTATCCATTTTTATTATCTATTCAAATCCTTCATAATAGTTCATAAATAAAATTTAAATAAACCTATGATTATACTATTGTAGTGTCAAACTTGGGGAAATGTATAGGGATGCTCCAAATTCACAATAATAATGGATGAAATATACTCGACTAACTCTTTTATGTATTATTACCTATATATTCCTCTATTTCAAAATCATATCCACTAGTAGTATCAAGACATGATTTGATTTCTTGGAAAACCACATAATCACAATCATACAAAAACATTAGGACATTATTCTATACATTGGATTATACCCAAGGGTTTCACCAATGTTCTCTAATCCTATTTACTAAAATTAAATAATCTCATCTCTGATAACACTTGGGGAGACCCAATAATTTCATACATTAATATTATATAATTTTTAATGAATATTAAATATATCCACTATTATTACAATCCTTATAACCATAATGATTTAGTATACTTTGAGACTAGATACCTAAAAGACTTATTTAATTATAATATTCACCAACTATAACATTATTCATTATATAAGGTACCCTCATAGACTCGTCAAACATAATATCCTTCTTGATAACCAAGGGAAATTCAGACAGATTATCAGTAAGAGTAGACATGAGAGATTACAATTAGTCCCCATATTTAAAAATATCACAATAATAAGGGTATGATAATATGATATTATCTATATAAAATTATACCTATCAATTAAATGATCATAGTCATGATCCATGACAGAAAACATTAACATGTTATAAGATTGGGGAATCATAAAAAATCAATCATTACCCTTGAGTTCAAACCACAATCATATAAATATGTTATAAGAGTGGTTAACCATCATATGTATGGAAACCATGTACTATTTCAAGGTTAAATACAAATACTACAATATCATATAAAATAATGTATCCACATATCATTCATATATCATAGTGGATGAGGCAGGCTAACCAATTTCCCCAAATGGATTGACCACATTAACTAATTACCCAAAATTATCTCATGATATTTAAGTCATCATTAAATTAATTGTAAGGATATAACATGACCACATGTAACATAATTAAAACCATAAATATGTTTTCTTTAATATCATAAAACATTCATTATTTGAAAATAAAATAACCAAATTAAAATAAATTGGGTTCATAAAGTACCCATCAAAACATAATAAATATTGGGTAAGGAAACATGTTTCATAGAATCATCATCTTAAATTAATTTACCAATGGGAAATTAATGTGTTTAATTGAATCTCCATCATCATAATTAAATCAGATAAATTTTATAGTATTATAAGATCATATCCATAGTGAAGCATAAAAATCTCTAAAGAATGATGATATAGTTGAAAAATATTCATAAAATGTCATTCAAACATTACTTTGAAAGAATGAGAAAATATTATTTCCTTTTTTATATATTATTAATTAATAAATTAAAAAATATTGATCAAATTATTTATCTTTATAAAAAATAAGGGAAAATTTAAATGGGATTTTTAATTCATTGAGTTATCATGACTTCAGGATATTATTTCAGTCCGATAGATATTAAAACAAAGACTCTTTTCACAAATTTAAAAAAATTTAAATCCTTCATAAAATGAAAATAAGATTCATATAATATTTTTCATAAAAATTTATAATAGGGTAAAAATTAATTAATTACATTATTTTAGAAAAATAAAAATATACCTAATAAAATTTTATAGAAAACATGGATGTGCTTTGAAATTATTCTCATCCAAATGGATAAAAAAATTTTTGTTCATTGAAAATGTTATTTCAATATTATTTATTATCAAGGTGAAAAAAATGATAAAAAAAATCCAACGAATAAAAAAAAATCTAAAAATATATGATGATTTTTCAATTAAGATCATATAATTCATATATATGGAAATTTAAATATAAAAACTCTAAGTAAAAATAATATTTTAACATAAACATTTACCTCAAGTTTTCTATTGATTCATATGGTTTAAAACGTCATATATAATAAATATATATTTCTTATAAAATTATTTAAAAACCATATTCATTTATATCATATCATATATGATTTACATAACACATATTATCACCCATTATTTAATAATCACAGTTTTGGGTGATAATTTTTTCACTTTTCATGCATGTTTGAGTTCATGAGTCATATTATTTTTTACATTGATCAAGGATCTGTAATATCTGAAATTATTATCATGATATATACAATATTTATTCATTATATACATATTTATAACTAGTCATATAAAAACATCATTAAAAAATAATTACATTACTTTGTGGTAATGAAAGTCTATATGTATGCACAAGTGATGTTTCTAATTTTTTATGGATAGAGTGGAAGAATATTAAATAATATTTCACCTTTCCAAAAACATAATTATATCATAAATATAATTAAATTTTTCATATACATTATTATTAGCATAAATTTGGACTTGTGATGTGAAATGATTCACATTGCTATATGGATATGGCAGTATATACGTACTCATGAGTGATAATTTCATTTCCCATTTAATAGAATGGAGGTGGAAAATGGATATCACATAATCAAAATGACATATCATTATATTAATTATACTGAACTCATTATGATAGTATGGATACAATATATTTATATGATGTATAAGAAGAACGAAACTTTGAATGTTTTGGGTATGATGATTACCTCTTCTTTGTGAGACCTCCTTTATATTACAACTTAATACTTCTTAGGATGGTCATAAGGGAATACAAGAATCTTTATTAATAGTATATATAATCTAGGGTGATATTATGGTAGGTATTTTCTAATATATAAGGCTAACATTTTTTTATTAATGAAGAAGTGGAGGTTCCCTTTTAAAACTGAGGGAAAGAAAAAATATAGAATTTAATAAATAATTAAATTTAACATATATCATATGTGAGTAATTTTATAGAAAATAACTATAATTTCAATGGTAGGGTCTAATATGATTATAATAACTTCAACCACTATAATTTCAACATGCTTACATTTCATTTTAAATCTTATCTTTTGGTTTAACCTTCTAAATAAACGTATTTCACATCACTTATTGTAACAAATTTTTGACCTTTAAAAGTCATAAAATCAGTTTTTAGGTGAAAATTAGATTAAAATGCCATATATATAAAATTAAAGACCAATTAAAATCACACTTGTTAACTTTCAAGATTTGTGTGATTTTTAAATGTTTTAATAAAATATTAGATGAAAAAAAATCATTTAATTTATTTTTGGGAGTATTAATTTAATTTTAATTTGATGTCGTGAAGATAAAAATATAATTTTAATCTAAATAAATTGAAAAAAATTATAATTTATTATTGACTATTAAATTCGTGGAATACCACAAACCATCCAGTAATTTTAATTTCAAATTTTCTAAAAAAATTTACCTTGATTTTTCTAATTATTTTATTAGCACTATATTTGTATTTTGTGAGCGTTTAAGGAAATTATTTCATTAATAAAAATTATATAAAAATTAATATAATTAATATACTATTTATGTTAAATCTACCATTTTTTATTTATTCATGGAAACATAGAAGATAAATTCAAATCAATAAATCGATATTTTTTATTTTTACTTTTATTAAAATAATATTATTGTCATAATAAAATTAAAATGGATCCCATATGCCATAATTTATTATCATGGATTCTAATGTTTGAACTAAACTCATCAAATAATATAATGTAATGTTTTAAAGATATATTAAATCCTTACACAAAATATTAACCTAATATTACATGTTTTAACCATATCTTTGTAAAACATCATTACCATGGCTACTATTCCTACTGAAAAAAATAAAATAGAACTATTTAAAAACAATTAACAAACTGATTCAAAATATGCAATATATTTATATGAATAAATTTCTATAAGTTTCATCAATCCATTCAAAATAATGACACAGACTGTAATAAAAATATTTTTTAGAAAAAATGTCTTTATGCATAAAATTGGATTTATTTTTATTCCATTCCTATTAAACACCATTTTATTAATGTTAAAACATTTAATCGGATATATAATATATACATATTCCATTTAAATCATTCATTAAAAGAAATTAATTTAGTTTATATACATAAAAAAATATTATGTGAATAAAAATACTTTTCTAGATAAATATCTCTTTTTTTCCTTCGAATAATTTTATTTTCATTTAGAATAAATTTATTACCAATTAATTCTTTTCCAAAATGTGAATATAATAATTTTTCATATTTCTGTTAGTCATATTCATACACACCAATCTAACTTCCTGGTGATAACTATCGCATTAAATAATAATATTTTAATATTAAATCGTAGTAAATTTAAACATGGTGGTGTTTGTAAAAAATCCAATTAAATTAATAAAATTTATTTAATGATAGTTTATTTAAAATGGGAGATATGTGGGAGTTCTGTCACTATTTTTATGTATAATAAGAATTTATATTCTAATGAAGAAATATCCATAGTGCATGTTGTTGTTCATAAAATAGAAAATTGATTCATTATAGTAGGTGTTTTAATGATCATGTTTTTAGGATATTTTTTTAAAATAAATGTTCATTATATGGAGGTAAAAATTATGTTGAAGTTTTTATGAACCAAATAAAAAATGGGAAGAGTATGAATTCTTGAAGTGTTTCACATGGTGTTTTATTTCAATTTCATAGAGTGTTTATTACATCATGGTTTTAATATCACTATCTGATAGTTTTATTAAAATACATTCTATAAAATCATTAATTGGATAATGATTTCAAGAGTATAAGTTATGGAAGATATGTTTATTAGAGTCAAAATACATATAAATGAAGAAAATTTAATTATTCATGTCCCTTACATTGTGGGTAGACAAGGGGAAAAAATAGCAGAGTTAACATTAATATCAACTGGGAATTTTATTTAAATTTAAATGAAGAAATTTTGATTTTAATTTTTAGATCTATTTTTATGATTATACCCATAATTAATGATGGTATAGAAACAATTTAATCAAGTAAAAGTTATTTAATTTATATTTTATCATGAAATACAAATTATTATATAAAAAAATAAGCTGATGAGAGATTTTATAAGGAATATTAGAGTTAACCAAACATATCAAATCAAAGGAAGTGGAAGATATTTTACCCAAATAATTCTTGATGAAAAATATATATATATAATCATGTTCCTAATGAAATATCACTTTATTAGATACCTAACATGTCACAACTTATTGTTTGTTTATAAATATCTATGTGTTTACATATAGGATGAGTGATTTCATCTTTAGTTATTTTCACAATGTATTATCATTATTATTTGGATTTAATCAAAAGAGATCTTGAGACTTCTATAAATTTTAAAAAATAATTTTCTTTATATTTATTTTTTATAATTAGGTACATTTCTGAGTGTATTCTTTTTATATGAATCCTAGTAAGGATTAACCATCTAACAATGTTCATTTTTAGAATTTTTCATTATTTCTTATATATTTTTACTTCGAGAGAACAAGATATTTAAATTTCATATAATCAATGAACATAACTAGGAAATGTTTCCCAGATAAACAAATCCCTTCCCATTACATGATTCTTACAACACCAAGTATACATTTTCCCAAAGGAACATTTAGGGGTGACAATATTTCTAGTAGGATAAAACTATAAAAAATAGAATGTTTTTCACTATAAACCATTTTGTATATATGTAAAATGAATATAGTTTTATAAAGTTATTCATATGAAAAAATAATAAGTCATCCCTTTTATTTTCATTAAAATATTATCCTTATTACAAGACTTAACAATATGGAACTAATTTTTTTTTGATTAAATAGAGGGTCATAAAAATTTAATCTAAGAAATTCTTGTACAATTAAATAAATGGAAAATTAAGGAATGATAATCAATGTAATGTATACGAAAAATATAAATATGGTCTGCAAGATAGAGATTATTATACCAAGACATCTGTGTTCTCTTTCAAAAATAGTGGATATTAGGTACCCATAAAGATTCATATCTAATAATATTCCCAAAGTATTTTTTTTACTATTATGTGTAGGATAATCCATGAAAAGCATATGAAATTTAATTTTTTTTAAATTAATCAATCACATAATGTTTATAAGAAATATTTTTAAAAGAAAACCCCCTCTAAAACATTTCCCTTTTATACTAAAGTACATTTAAAATGAATGGATTTCGAATGATTCCTTAAATTAATGAATACAATCATTTTCATTTTTTACAATCAAATTATTTTATTAGAACATTTTTGATTCCATCATTAGGAATCCATTTAATAGAGATGCATATTTCCCTAATGGAGAAAACATTGACACCTTCGATTTTGGTGATGATAAATAAAGATATATAGTCCCCAAAAGACTATATCTATAATGAAGATCATAAATTATCCACCTGGAACCCCAAATATAATAATCACAACCTAATTGGGTTCTAATCAGAGAGGGATGGTTTGAGATAAGGAGTGATTTGGTGGATATTAAAGATTAAAATAACCATGGTCACAGGGGGTAATTTTTCATTTTAAGAAGTTAAAATTAGATCTCATGGTTAGGTAACATATTTATAAAAACCATTTTATAAAAATGTGGTAGTGAAAATCCCTTGAAAACCAAGTTTTAGTAATTCATTGGAATAACTGCCTCGTTAGATAAAAAATATGAATTTTTTTTCATATCCTTTGGACCAAAATGAAAATATTAGTATGGGTTAATTAGTGACTCTAATGTCATAAAAACCATGAAAATCACCATTATAATCAATATATATAAAAAATTTATTGTTAGAAAAAATGATTTTATAAATCATGAACCTAGCTTATTTCTCCAAAACTATTAATTTTAAACCCATGATAACCAATCTAAAAATTAAATATACATGTGACCTATAGGTTTTCAAAATTCTCATGACGATGAAACATTCTATCCTTGGAAAGGACTCAAGATTCTTCACCCATAAGCTGATAAGGCCTCTGAAGACTCAAAAACACTTCCAGTTACCACATATCATGGTTATATTATATACATTTCCTTAAAAACTAACCTATGGAATTTATTTTATCATACAAAACCTTATCCTAAAAATCCATAATCTGAATTGGTTATTTAATCACTGAGATATCAGCCTTGATCTTAATATTCTCTCATTCAATCACATAGGAAGGATATGATAATACTTCTTTAGTATAATAACTTGGAAAACATTGTGAATCTATGTAAATAGATATGGATTGTTAAAATGACATGCTAAACTTCCATGTTTCTAAATTATATTAAAAGGGATAAAATATCACAATAAAAACCTACCTTACATTCTCAAGTGATGATTCCCCTAAAAAGTAGAAATTCTATAGAAAACCACCACACCAATATCAAATTATAACAATCAATGTCGATGTATGGAATTTAAACTATGAATAATTAATGACTTATCTAATATTTTTCAAATATATTTGACCTTATTCACCATATCAGAGAAAAAATTTAGTCCCATGAGAAACCACTCACCATGATCTACCCAAAATAAAGTAAATATATATGATAACCCATAAAATGGATTGTATGTTGTCATTATAATTGAATCATAATATATATATTTTTCGGAACAATTATTTAGGGTAATATTCTTCTCCCATAAACTATATAAATCATATATTAATTCCTCAAGCATATCCTCTATAATTTGGATGAAATTATCAGTAATACCATCCTTTTAAGGATGATATACAATGCTTAAATTTAGTTGGGTACACATCACCTAATTTAATCCCTTCTAAAAATAGGATATAAAGAGAGAGTCTCCATTATAAAAAAACCATAGAATAAAATCCATAGAAATTCATTATCTCCCAAACACACAAATTATAGAGACACATTTTAGGACTCGGTCCTAAGCATTTCATAATCTAGATATTTCAACTAGAATAAAGTTATTACATTTATAAATATATTTTCATTTTATAGTTTTAGATAAGTATTTCATAATTAATATATAAAAAACCAAAAGAATAAAAAGTTTATTCTACTAAAATAGTGTCCATTTCTTCAATACTATAATTTTTTTTAATAAAACATGATTTATTTTCATGAAAACTGTTCACAACATTCAGGTTGGATTCTTCTTTTGTTTTAACAATCCTCAAACCCTACGAAAACCATTTTAAAAAATTGTATGAGAAAAAAAATAGTATGGGATTTTTAAATGAATAAATAAAACCATTATTACATGAATACATACGCACACATGACGGGTAAGCTCCCCACACATAAAAGTAACATATACTTACTTTGTGAAAACATGAGGATTCTATAAAACATACAAAAAATAAATACAAAATGTAGGTTACATAGAGAATAATTTCCATAGGATATATATATAGGATTGTATAAATCATGGCTATTATATGATTTTTATTCCTTATGGATACCTTATAATGTAACCCACATAGCTACCTTATGATGTAACCATCACAATTACACATGGAATAACCATTACAGTCAACTTCCAACATAAACAAACCAAATTAATTGGAGGGCTATCAAAAACACACCCATAACCATAATAAATTCCGAAGAACCATGAAATAACCATAAATCATGAATAATTACATCATAAAAATATTACTTTTGAATTTTGTAAAAATAGAAATTTAGTAGATGATTTTTAGAGAAAGGTACACTACCTTTGGTTTTACATCTTTTCAATGTCTTAAAACCTGTAATATAATGGAATATAGAGTGTTATAAATTTATTGTATAACTAAATTAATATTTATTATACCTTATATATTCTTTTTATAGCATATTTTAGTCTATTTATTAATAATATTATTCTATTTTCATTGTTTTAGGTGCTTTTATTTTATGGTTTCCATTATTGGTTTATTATGGGTTTTCAAAGAAAATAGATGAAAAACTTCATAATTTGAATGAAATGGTGTTAATATGTTTACATAATTTTAAATGATACCATATATCATTTTTTTTGATATGAGGATTATTCATTAGATAAAACATTAAGTATTAATGATTAGTTTATTTTTTGGCGAGTTATTCTAACAACCATAAACTACTTTTGTTTTATTTAAGTTTTTATCTATAAATAAGTTCAAAAACATTAAAATGTTATAATGAAAATATTAAATTATTTTTTCCCATAATAATGTTTTTATGACCAATATTTAATGTGGTAAATAAAAATGGAAATTCAACACCCACGAAGGCAGTGAATCCACACGTCACAGAAAATGCTTTCATTTTCTTGAATAAGAGGAGAAAGGGATAGGTTTTAGGATAGATATTACATTAACACAATAAAATTCTAGTATATTTAATATAATATAGTCTTCATTTCACTTTTATTAGGTTAGGAGAATATAGAATAATAAAATAATAGAAATTGAAAAGAAAATAAAATAAAATAAAAGGGGATTTTACGACATAAATTCTCCTCCTTGAGAACCAACTTAGGGAAATTGGATTTGGTATTTTGTTGGGACCAAAAGATATTGGACATGGATTAGAGGGTTGGGAAGATTATTGGGAATATCTGGATAATATTCAAGGATTTGGAGGTGTGGGGATAATAGGTGGAGAGGGGTGGTATTTATAGTGGAGGAGAGGGGTTCATTTTGAATATTTTTTTTCATTAGTTTATTATTTTACAACAAAACTCTGAATAGTTTTAGAAATATCACTAATATATTAAAATAATGAATTTAATATCGATATTATGTTTATTAAAACAATAATGACTGAAGGAATAGTTTAATTAAATTATAATACATATATAATATAAATTACTGTATTTTACATACACCAAAAACCTCAAGTAATTTAGAAAAATCCTAAAAATTCACCGTAATCATTTTTCAATGTGTATATATAAAATATTAACTCCATTTTTTGAAAGTAATTCTATAAATAACATAAATTTAATATTGATTAAAATAATCATTTGTTGAAAAAATTATGATTTTAATATTTTTACTGATTTATTTACAATTTGAAAAATTATTTATAGTCTCATAAAATTATGAAATAATCATAATAAAACAAATTATTAATTTATGAACCTATTTGAGGAAGAGAAATTTTCTTTTAAAACATTATTTTAATTATAAAATTGTAAATTAACATTTATGTTTCATAAAATTACCAACACTTAGTTTGTTATTTACAAAAAAAATTATTTACTTATTCCCTGTTATAAATATATCCAATTTCATATATAAGATACATAAATTTTATTTATACTCAAGTATCTGAGGTTAAAATTTTATTAGTATAGATCCCTTAATTTAGATAAATAAAAATTATTAAATTATACATTTATAATATTTAATTCCAGAATGAAAAGAAATTATTTTATAATTACTTGGGTTCTTACCACCCCAGATTATCATACAAAGATATTTCCTAAAGGTATAGTTCATTTTTCAAGGTATAATTCATTTTTAAACATTTAAATAAAAAACGGGTTCATAAGTAAACTACATAATATCCCACTACATTCTTTATAACTAGAACCCTTCTTAAACATATCATACTTAATAAATTTATTCATAAAATTGGTAAATGAATCATAAGAAAGGTTGATTTTATATTCTCCGTAAGATTAAACAAATGATACATTTATGTATAACGTGAACATAAGGGTATGTGAACATGAGCATAAAATTTGAAAACCATACCCTACATATCAAAGATAATAATATTAAGTCATGGGATGATGATTTAAATTTCATACGACATGATTCATAAGAGAATCAATGAACATGATCCATGAGGGCCAAACATTGGCATATGGCATAACTTTATTGCATACACATAAGCATAGAAGATAATTTCTATAATATTTATGTAACACCCCAGGTAAACAAATAATATGAAATTTTCATATTTATCCATATTTATGAATAAAATATTAATATGACTTTAAAGGGGGCTCTATGCTCAATGGCATACCCAACACGCAACAATGAGTTTCTTGGGAATCTTACGTTGCACTCTAATTATAAAATATTATTTTAATTGTAGTTAACATGTAGCCGTTGTATTGGAGGGAATGGATAGAAATAACGAAAATATGATTATATATGTTTTTAAATATTTTTACATTTATCCAATAAAAGATAAAGGCATAAAATACAGAAAGAATTCAATTTTAGGCGCATATGCCCTAGTTTTCAGTAAAGGTTCACATATCGCCTTTTGATGGAGAACCGTCATCAAATATAGTTTTTTTCACTATTATACATTCTATTGGACCAAATAAAACTCTTCTTTAGAATCGGGACATCAAACTTTACTTTGTGTAAATTTTTGGTATCTTTACGATAAAGTTCATTTTTTAATGAATAGTGGAAAATGTTGTATTTTAATTCAAAAACTCATTTAATCTAATTTATTTATATGATTAGATTATCTTTTTAATTGGTTTTAAAGTGAAATTGTAATATATTTTTACCATTAAATCCAATAGTGGTCGTTGGAATTAATTTCACTTTGAAATCAGACCTAAACTAGTGTCAATCTTTTGATACTTATTGTTTCATAAAAACACGTTATTTTCTCTGACAGCGGGAATTAATTATTAAATAAATTAATTTCACTTATATGATTTGAATTTTGTAAAATAGACTTCATTTTTGAATTCAGAATATCAAATATAGCTTAGGGTGAATTTTTGGTAATTTTCTAAAAAACTCCAATTTATAATGAATAGTGAAACCACTAAGTGGTAATCAAGGAAACTGATTTTTCTGTTTAAATGAAATTTTACCACTAATGTGTATTGAATTTTTAAAATCCAACATACATGGTTGTCATTAGTATGTAAAATGTGGTTCAATGGGATGAAAATAATTTTTTGGTGAATAATAACTTTTTTTCATTAATCGCGATTAGAGGTAATTAGTGTAATTTAAGGTAAAAATTATATTATAAAAATGTGAAAAAACCATGACACTTGTCCTAACCCTATTGGATGAGTAATGGACGACCAAGAAAACCCATGGGTCGATTTAGGGGACCCTATGGATCCTCTTGGGTGAGATAATGACTTTAATGCCTTTTTTTAAATAAAGGTGAAAATGACACTAACATAAATTGTTTTAATAAAACAATTTTTAGAAGGGGATATACTAACCATATTTTTGTCTATAAATATTCTTTGGAAATATAAAAAGATTTCCTACATCAGGATATTTTTGTTATAATTTTTAGACATTAAATAAATTAATTTAATTATGACATCATGATGATGCAACGATGACCTCATTAATGAACAGTTTAAATAAAATGAAACGATAATATAAAATCTAAGACCTACACTTGTCCAAAAACTATTGGATGGGAATATTTAGAATCCTTATCATCGTATCTTTGAAATATATCAATGTGGGACCTTAGAAATTCGAAAAACGTTTGAAAATAAAATAATAGTTTCATGATTTCCAAAAGTGCCCCTCCCCTCCTCTTATAAAAGGCCCCCACCTCTACCTCATTTCACACACTCCTCAATCCTTTGGCTCGGCCATACCCTTCCCATTTACTCTCTCCACATCCCTCTACTCATCCTAGAGGATTCCCTTTGGGCAGAATCCTTTCAAAGGAATCCTTTAGGCTCAAATCAAAAGGAGTTACACTTTTAAAGGTAATTCATTCTCTCATGTTCATTTGTTTTATTTTGCTTCTCCAACCCCCTAAACTATTTTTATTTACTTCTTTTGTAACAACACCAGTATCTTAAATAAACTAGGATGTTTTTATAAGATTTATTCGAGCTACACTCTCACACAACTACATCAAATGGTTAAAGAACATACGGTTTCCGTGGATGGAAAAATTCTACCTCCCGAAATGATGATTGTTCAATACTCATTTAACACCTTCAAAGGTGGCCATTATGATGTCACTATTTTTATATATGATATATAATATGTTTATTATTTCCATAAGCTTCTGTATTTTTCATTTATGGTATACCATTATTGTTCCATTACGGGTAAACATGATATCTTCATTTTAGGAAGTGCGGACTACCGCCCCCTGAAAGTGATTTGATTCATTAATACCATATGTTGGATGTGTAAAGGATAAAGTTAATGATATTATATATTTTATTATACTGTAATTATAATATACTCTTATATCATTATGATTCCATTCCAGAAAATACGAAATAGAAATGGATGTAGCGTTCATGCGTACGTACGGCTTACCGTCTCCATGAACGGTGCATTTCATTTCTTACCTCTAAATGTGATGTAATATTATAAATACATGTATATGATGAATATATATGATATATATGTTATCCAAATCATTAATATCATTCTGGATATAACAAAACTTTGTCCACACAAACAACATGTAATTGTAAGAAGTCCACTTTCGACATAAGAACCAAATATCGACAAAACAAACATTATTAACTTAAATGATTACATAATGTTTATAACATGACAATAAGTGATATAAAAGGAATAATGAACTAGAAAAATGTTCTTAATAAAGTGGAAATTAACTCAAGTTTATTATTCAGGACGTTAAAGAATGATCGAGTCAAGTCAGACCCGAGGTAAGGGATCATACACATCTCTTTCTTTTTAAGTACACTTTTTTATGTCATTACTTTTAAGATCATCTTTCTTATGATTGGGGTGTTCTTTTTACTCATACTGTAATTGTTATGTTCATATGATGAGAGACCCTATTTTCCTCTCATAAATCCATTTTGTAAGTTTTGAGTGGCGCCGTTAGGCTGCCGAATTTTCGTAAGAGATCTAACCTCTCTCTTTCTCTTTAAGTACTCTCCTTTATGTCACTTCTTTTAAGCTCCTATTTTTTTATGATGGGGGATGTTATTTTATATTCCACTTTCTTTAAATTTTATTTTAATGTGATGAGATACCCTATTTGATATCATCAATCCATTTTTAGAAGTTTTATGTGGCGCCGTTATGCTGCCGAGTTTTCGTAAGGGATTTTTCATCTCACTTTTATTCCCGTGAGATTTATGATACATTTGCCACAATTTAATTTGAGTGGTGTATGTACTGCCCATTATTTTACTCATTGTGTAATATAATTTCTTTTATGAGTATTTACATCAATGTTTTATTGTCCTTATTTCATGAGGTGTATGTTTCGAAAGATACCCATGTCAGTAAAGGAACCTTTCACCCTCCTCTTTTTAAAAGACTTATTTTGTTATGTCTTTTAATTCACATAACATTATTTTGGGATATGTTCTTCTATATCCTTATTGATGTGAATTTTATGTCCAAGTGATGAGATACCCTTTTTAACTCTCATCAACACTTTTTCTGAATTTTGAAGTGACGCCATTAGGCTGTCTAATTATTGCAAGGGAACTTCTTAACACAATTTCGATTCTTTGGGATAAACTTATACACCTTGAATATGTCGTTCTATGATTATGTGTGAATTTACTCTGATTGTTTTACACTTAATACCCACTTACATTTTGTGTATTTGTTTGTCACACATAGTTATGTAACTGATTTATCCTTAATCCGAGGATACCGTCTTTGTATGGGACTTCGTCTCAATATCCTTTCATTGAGGCATATTCTGTTTTATACACAACCTTTTTTTATATGGTGTATAAACCCCTTTTACTTTTACATTTATGCAAAAGGAATCTTTTTTATATGAAGCATTCACTAAAAGACAAAAGGGAATGTTTTTGTTGTACGTATGCGGCGACAACAACTTCTCCACCGTCGTGACCATTATTTGAGTTTCGAATTCCTCTACAAGCCATACCTTTTTTTAAAAGAAAAATAAATACCATGTTTTAATTTTATTTTATTTTGGTATTGAAAATGGTTTTCATAATGTTTTTATATCAATTTGTTGTATTGATATCTTGTGATTGAAAGGTGGAAATGTTATGTTTCCTTTATGCATGTTTTATGTGATATGATTATGTTGAGGTTCTTGGGCATTATTATGAAAACGGGTGGTTCCGTGATAAACTAAGGTCGGGTGAGCCTGATATAGATCTCCATTGCATTGGGTAACGCGAAGGAGTGAAACGTTAAGGTTTCTCCGAAGAGATTTAGGGAATATACTGTGATGGGTATTCCAAACATAACCAAGAGGGTTAATCCCTACGTAAGAATGTTATGAATGCCTCAAGTTACCTTTATGTCTTATGATTTCTCTGATTTATTCATTATTTGATGAGGTATGTTAAAGTGATTATGTTTTATGGGTAAAGAATGATCTCATCCTTATGTATATATGTACCCATGTTTCCTTTCCATATTTTTATATCCCTTACTGAGCTTTTTATGCTCATCCCAAGTTTTTTTGAAATGTTTTTCACAGGTCAAGGGAAAAATACAAGATATGATGATAGTGTCAAGGAAGTGTCAAGAAAGAATCCATGTTTATTTGAAATATGTTTCCATTGATGGGAATGAAGAATACTATCATTATGTAACCACTTTGTTTATATGTGGAATGTAATGCAAGTTTTATGATCTAATTATCTAAAACTCTAAACCCGAAAAGATCCTCAATGTGTAATCTTGTAATAAAACAAGATTAAGTAAGGTTTAAGGCCGGGGCCTTATAGTTGGTATCAAAGGTCGGTTTAGATAACATTAGAGGTTAGGGTATTCTTTAAGAATAAGTGACATTACCATAATGGTTAGGATTTCAGAAAGAGTCCTAGTTTTAGATAAAGTGAATGAGTAAGTATATCTTAGTGTTTACCTTCCTCATTAGTACATGATGGTTTTGTTGATATACTCACACAGACATTTCTATTTTTAGTGAATGGATGGATCTCGCAGGCACCAAAGTGACAATTGGTTTGAAGGAAACTGTGGGGGTTCTCTAATTAAGAGACTCGATGAAATGGGGTATTCAATGAGGAAACTCGTGGTTGTTCTAAACCAACTATCAAGGAGTCATGATCAACCACGTGAACCTTGGTATGTTCTATAATGCATCATGTACGAGAAGACCAATCGATGTGGAAGTTCAGGTAATAATTAATAAGGCAACCATTAGAGTTTATATGATCCTTACTTTTGAGGTAATTATGGGTTATTATATGTTATGATGGAAAATGAAAGGAATGAGATAAACTTGAGTTTAAAATATGTTATGTTTATTTTTGAAGTTTTTATCTCTTTTTGGGAAATGTTTTGATAATTATATAGTTTTGGAAAAATGACAACACGCAGACCGTGTGACAACCCGCCGCGTTGGACAATGCTGCGGGAATCGAACCCACAACCAAAGTGAAACTGATATTTATCGCCTACCACTGGACTAAGTGAAGTCCCTAGTTAGTTTGACTGATTCTTTTAAGTTATATGATTAAATGAATTAAGATTAAGTTTATTTTGGGTTATTTATGAAAATGATTAACCTATCATGGAGGATATGTGATTAGGTTAATTACATTTCAATACGAGACTTTAGGAGCAACTGATGTTGTTTGGAGATAAATGTTACGATTTAACTTGGAAGACTATGTGACTAAATCCCTCAAATATTTGGGTTTCAATCTTAGTTTGGTTTACTTTGAAGAATTTTATGGACAAATTGTTTATCGAATGGTCTTCGTTGAACTTTGGGTTTTGTTGGACAAATTTTGGAGATTAAGAATAGATTTTCTTTTTATAAAGGGTTATCCTTTTTTGGATTATCTGACCTTGTACTAACCTTTCTAGTTTTGGTTTTGGTTAAACCCTAAAGACATGGGATGTATATAGTTCTCTATTGTGGATTAGGTGATTCTCTAGAAGTTTATTATAGTACTCTTAATGCAAACAAGTCTCCCTAAATACTCGTCTTTTGGGAAAAAAATATGAGTTTGATTAAGGAATCAAGTAAAGGTTGAAAGTCAACATGATAAGTGATTATGTTTCCTTATGAATAAATTCCTCAATAAAAAGTAACTTAAAACAAAAATGTTTAATATTAACTTTTCCTACTGGGGAATCGAATACTGTTTAACCCATCAGAAGTTTGTGATTTTCTCCTGGTTAACTTTCTCCTAAACATGTTTTCTATCACTCTCCATCAGAAAATGACCCTTTGATTTTTCTTCCATGTCCATGTTTTCCTACACGGAATCCTATTATGGGTTAACTCGGGTGACCTTTGTACTTATCATTAATTATTTTAAAGTGATTGTTTTACCATCTCTTGTTCCGATGTGGGACTTTCAAGGATGTTTCCAAGCCCAATTTTAAAATTTCGAGGACGCAATTCCCAAAAAGGGGGGAAGGATGTAACACCCCAGGTAAACAAAGAATATGAAATTTTCATATTTATCCATATTTGTGAATAAAATATTAATATGACTTTAAAGGGGACGCTATGCTCGATGGCGTACCCAACACGCAACAACGAGTTTCTTGGGAATCTTACGTTGCACTCTAATTATAAATTTTTTTTTTAAATGGTAGTTAACATGTAGCCGTTGTATTGGCAGGAATGTATAGAAATAACTAAAATATGATTATATATGTTTTTAAATGTTTTTACATTTATCCAATAAAAGATAAAGGCATAAAATACAGAAAGAATTCAATTTTAGTCATATATGCCCTAGTTTTCACTAAAGGATCACTTATCGCCTTTTGATGGAGAACCGTCATTAAATATAGTTTTTTTCACTCTTATACATTCTATTGGACCAAATAAAACCCTTCTTTAGAATCGTGACATCAAACTTTAATTTGTGTAAATTTTTGGTATCTTTACTATAAAGTTCATTTTTTTAATGAAATTGTAATTTATTTTTACCATTAAATCCAATAGTGGTCGTTGGAATTAATTTCACTTTGAAATCAGACCTAAACTAGTGTCAATCTTTTGATACTTATTGTTTCACAAAAACACGCTATTTGCTCTGACAGCGGGAATTAATTAATAAATAAATTAATGTGACTTATATTATTTGAATTTTGTAAAATAGACTACATTTTTTAATTCAGAATATCAAATATAGCTTACGGTGAATTTTTGGTAATTTTCTGAAAAACTCCAATTTATAATGAATAGTGAAACCACTAAGTGGTAATCAAGCAAACTAATTTTTCCGTTTAAATGAAAGTTTACCACTAATGTGTACTGAATTTTGAAAATCCGACATACATGGTTGTCATTATTATGTAAAATGTGGTTCAATGGGATGAAAATAATTTTTTGGTGAATAGTAACTTTTTTTCATTAATCGCGATTAGAGGTAATTAGTGTAATTTAAGGTAAAAATGATATTATAAAAATATTAAAACACCATGAAACTTGTCCTACCCCTATTGGATGATTCATGGCCGACCAAGACAACCCATGGGTCGATTTAGGGGACCCTATGGAGCCTCTTGGGTGAGATAATGACCTCAATGCCTTTTTTTTAAAATAAAGGTGAAAATGGCACTAACATAAATTGTTTTACTAAAACAATTTTTAGAAGGGTTTATACTAATCATATTTTTGTCTATAAATACTCTTTGGAAAGATAAAAATATTTCCTACATCAGGATATTTTTTTTATAATTTTTAGACATTAAATAAATTAATTTAATTATGACATCATGATGATGCAATGATGGCCTCATTAATGAACAGTTTAAATAAAATGAAACGATAATATAAAATCTAAGACCTAAAATTGTCCAAAAACTATTGGATGGGAATATTTCGAAGCCTTATCATCTTATATTCTAAATATATCAATATGGGACCTTATAAATTCGAAACACTTTTGAAAATAAAATAATAGTGTCATGATTTCCAAAAGTTCCCCTCCTCTCCTCTTATAAAAGGCCCCCACCTCTACCTCATTTCACACACTCCTCAAGCCTTTGGCTCGGCCATAACCCGACCATTTACTCTCTCCACATCCCTCTACTCATCCTAGAGGATTCCATTTGGGCATAATCCTTTCAAATGAAGCCTTTAGGCTCAAATCAAAAGGAGTTACACTTTTAAAGGTAATTCATTTTCTCATGTTCATTTGTTTTATTTTGCTTCTCAAACCCCCTAAACTCTTTTTATTTACTTCTTTTGTAACAACACCAGTATCTTAAATATACTAGGATGTTGTTATAAGATTTATTCGAGCTACACTCTCACACAACTACATCAAATGGTTAAAGAACATACGGTTTCTGTGGATGGTGAAATTCTGCCTCCCGAAACGATGATTGTTCAATACTCATTTAACACCTTCAAAGGTGGCCATTATGATGTCACTATTTTTATATATGATATATAATATGTTTATTCTTTCCTTAAGCTTCTGTATTTTTCATTTATGGAATACCATTATTGTTCCATTATGGGTAAACATGATATCTTCATTTTAGGAAGTGCGGACTACCGCCCCATGAAAGTGATTTGATTCGTTAATACCATATGTGGGATGTGTAAAGGATAAAGTTAATGATATTATATATTTTATTATACTATAATTATAATATACTCTTATATCATTATGATTCCATTCCAGAAAATACGAAATAGAAATGGAAGTAGCGTTCATGCGTACGTATGGCTTACCGTCTCCATGAACGGAGCATTTCATTTCTTACATCTAAATGTGATGTAATATTATAAATACATGTATATGATGAATATATATGATATATATGTTATCCAAATCATTAATATAATTCTGGATATAACGAACCTTTGTCCACACGAACAACATGTAATTGTAAGAATTCTACTTTCGACTTAAGAACCAAATATCGACAAAACAAACATTATTAACTTAAATGATTACATAATGTTTATAACATGACAATAAGTGATCTAAAAGGAATAATGAACTAGAAAAAGGTTCTTAATGAAGTGTAAATTAACTCATGTTTATTATTCAGGACATTAAGGAATGATCGAGTCAAGTCGGACCCGAGGTAAGGGATCCTACACCTCTCTTTCTTTTTAATTACACTCTTTTATGTCATTCCTTTTAAGCTCATAATTATTATGATTGGGATGTTCTTTTTACTCCTACTATAATTATAATGTTCATATGATGAGAGACCCTATTTTCCTCTCATCAATCCATTTTTTATGTTTTGAGTGGCGTCGTTAGGCTGCCGAATTTTCGTAAGAGATCTAACCTCTCTCTTTCTGTTTAAGTACTCTCCTTTATGTCACTTCTTTTAAGCTCCTCTTTTTTTATGATGGGAGATGTTCTTTTATATTCCTCTTTCTGTACATTTTATTTTAATGTGATGAGATACCCTATTTGATCTCATCAATCCATTTTTGGATGTTTTAAGTGGCGCCGTTAGGCTGCCGAGTTTTCGTAAGGGATTTTTCATCACACTTTTATACCCGTGATATTTATGCTACATTTGCCACAATTTCCTTTGAGTGGTGTATTTACTGCCCATTATTTTACTCATTGTGTAATATACTTTCTTTTATGAGTATTTACATCAATTTTGTATTGTCCTTCTTTCATGAGGTGTCTGTTTCGAAAGATACCCATGTCGGTAAGGGAACCTTTCACCCTCCTCTTCTTAAAAGACTTATTTTGTTGTGTCTTTTTAATTCACATTATATTATTTTGGGATATGTTATACTATATACTTATTGATGTGAATTTTATCCCCATGTGATGAGATACCTTTTTTATCTCTCATCAACTCTTTTTCTGAATTTTGAAGTGACGCCATTAGGCTGTCTAATTATTGCAAGGGAGCTTCTTAACCCAATTTCGATTCTTTGGGATAAACTTGTACACCTTGAATATGTCGTTCTATGATTATGTGTGAATGTCCTCTGATTTTTTTACACTTAATATCCACTTATATTTTGTGTATTCGTTTGTCACACATAGTTATGTAACTGATTTATCCTTAATCCGAGGATACCGTCTTTGTATGGGACTTCGTCTCAATCTCCTTTCATTGAGGCATATTCTGTTTTATACACAACCTTTTTTTATATGGTGTATAAAACCCTTTGACTTTTAAGTTTATTCAAAAGGAATCTTTTTTATACGAAGCATTTACTAAACTAAAAAAGGAAATGTTTTTCTCGTACGTATGCGGTGACAACGACTTCTCCGTCGTCGTGACCATTATTTGAGTTTCGGCTTCCTTTACAAGCCATACATTTTTTAAAATAAAAATAAATACCATGTTTTAATTTTCTTTTATTTTGGTATTGAAAATGGTTTTCATAATGTTTTTATATCAATGTGTTGTATTGATATCTTGTGATTGAAAGGTGGAAATGTTATGTTTCCTTTATGCATGTTTTATGTGATATGATTATGTTGAGGTTCTTGGGAATTATTATGAAAATGAGTGGTTCCGTGATAAACTAAGGGTGTGTGAGCCCGATATAGCTCTCCAATGCATTGGGAAACATGGAGTGAAACATTAAGGTTTCTCCGAAGAGATTTAGGGAATATACTGTGATGGGTATTCCAAACGTAACAAAGAGGGTTACTCCCTACGTAAGAATGTTATGAATGCCTCAAGTTACCTTTATGTCTTATGATTTCGATGATTTATTCATGATTTGATGAGGTATGTTAATGTGCTTATGTTTTATGGGTAAAGTATGATCTCATCCTTATGTATATATGTACCCATGTTTCCTTTCAATATTTTTATATCCCTTACTGAGCTTTTTATGCTCATCCCAAGTTTTTTTGGATTGTTTTTCACAGGTCAAGGGAAAGGTACATGATATGATGATAGTGTCAAGGAAGTGTCAAGAAAGAATCCATGTTTATTTTAAATAAGTTTCCATTGATGGGAATGAAGAATACTATCTTTATGTAACCACTATGTTTATATGTGGAATGTAATGCAAGTTTTATGATCTAATTCTCTAAAACTATAAACCCGAAAAGATCTTCAATGTATAATCTTGTAATAACTCAAGATTATGTAAGGTTTAAGGATGAGGCCTTATAATTTAAGTATCACTTACAAGGGTATTATTGTGAAATTGTTTTATTACCCAAACCATCATAGTAGTCATGGTTTACTCTTAAGACTATCATAATGGATAAAGATCCTTACTAAACTAGTTTCACTACCCATTCAATTTCTATCGATCACAAGAGATATAAATATTTTCCAAATTAATTGGAGGAAGATATAGGTACAACCCATCACATACTGAAAATCTTACATAAGTGTTCCATAAGATAATAATACATTAATCATATAATAACCCATCAAATAAAATTGGTTTCATAAAAATTTCATCTTATCACAACCTATGGAAAGAGGTAGGTTTCATAATCGTTTCAGAATTTCATCATAACATAAACCATAGAAAAAGAAGAGGTTTTAATAAGAATTTTATCACGAAATAAACATGCCTAATAAATGGGTTTCATAAAAATTTTGATATCATATACCATTAAAAGAAACAATAATTATTATAAATATATATATTTTATATCCCCATAAAATTATAAGTTATATAAAATTATATTATCTTAGATGATGAATTATTTTAAATAAAAATTTGGAACATTTCCTTAGGGAAATAAGTTTTCTATGAAAATTAAATTTTAAAGATTAAAATTAATTAAACATTTTGGAAATCCTTTTATATTAAATTAAACTTGAAAGAATATAAATTATTTTTCAAATAAAATAAATTTCATGATGTAATAAAATTTCATTCATTTTTTGCATGTTAAAACAAAGGCTCTTTCAAACTTTTGGTAAAATCTATAATGGTATTGTTTTGAATGTCACATGAATAATACATTGATTTTTTTTAAAATTTTCAAAACAAGGGTAAAATTTTCCTGTATAATTTTTTGGAATAAGGTAATTTTTTTATTTTTTTAACAAACTAATATTTCATGTTGCGTTATATTCAATATCTTATATTACACACAACACAAACTTAGCTTTTGTTATACCCAATCGTCAGATTCTGCGGAAAGAAACATTAGTATTATAATTATTTAAATAATATATTTAAAACAAAATAATTAAAGTGGTAATATGAATAGTTATAACTGAATTATAAAAATATTGTTTACACATGATTATATAATTACTCATTGGTTACCCCATTAACTTCTAATGAAACTAAAAACCATTTGAATATAATGGATGCATTTTTATGAAAAACATTTTAAATGTGAATAATTATGTTTATAAAATAATAATAATTAACCTAACACAAGTTCTAATTCAATTTGATAAGTATATTTCGAAAAAAATTAACCTTAGGTCAAAAATATAATCCTTTTTGAGCCAATTGTGTTAGATGAAGACATTTATTATATTTTATTTAAAGAAGAGTTAAAAATTCCATTATTAATTTTTACTAACTAAACCTGCTTAATATACAATTATACAAAATAAGAATTCGACAAAAAATAGTAATTTAAATATAAAAATATTTCCTACATCATGGTTATTTATTTTTAATTTTTATAAATTAAATAACTATCTTTAATTAGGGCACAATGATGATGCAATAATAGAGTTATTAATAAAAGAATCAAATAAATGATATGATAAATATTAAAATAAATAATATTTGAAAAACTTGATGCCATAAAATACTTTTATATATTATTATGACATGTTAGGATTTAATTAATTAATTTTAGAAAAATAAATCAAGTTATTATCTCTTTAACAAAAATAAAGTATTAAATATTGTCAAAATTGACATAAATTATTTTTTAAACAAATACTATTTTATTAAATGATCTAAATGTAATAGAAATATAATATTCCTACAACTAACTTGTATATTTATAATATTTTCACACTTGGTCCACTTTAGGTAATATTTAAATTTCATAGTAAGTATTTTAACCATGTAGTGTAAAAATACAAGAATACATGGTAACAATTAAACTATTTAACTATGGGTTAATTCTAAAATATAAGGTGGATTTTATAACCCAAACTTTCCTAAAACCTATTTTTTGAGATTATTTAGACCCATAATCATCTTATACTCATATTAAATAACTTTGGATCCATTATAAACCGAATATAATTTTATAGTAAATTAATATTTCAATGAATTCTTAAAGTGCCCCTCACCCTCATATAAAAGGACACTTCTCATTATCTTTAATTAAATTATCTAAATACTTTTGGATAGGCCAAATAATGACCAAATATCCTCCCAAATATCTTCACTTAAACCTATAATCCTTACTTTGAGTATAAATCCAACTTATGGAGGACATTTGTTCAAATCAAAAGGAAACACCCCAAGAAAAGGTAATTATTTTATCTCCTCTTTCAAAGTTATTTTCTTAATATACTTACTCTTTATCTATTGTTTCTATACTAAAATAATATATCCAGTAAAATATAGATTATTATATGTTATTATTATTATGGGACAACTTTATTCCTTATTTTATCCATCTATGAATAATAATATCACCATGCATGATACACATGGAGTACCATCTCCACGTCGTGGTGTAATTTGTTATTCCACTCTACTTTATTTAGATGGGTATAATGATGAGTATAATGAATATAAATAATAAATATTACATGATATTTATTCTATATATTTAATATATCATCCAACTCTACAACATTTAACAATCAAATGAATAATATCGTCGCTTGTGCGTACGTACGACTTACCGTCTCCATGAAGTAATCAGATTCATCATCCACATTTACCATTCAATAATGATTATAAAAAATATATATTATGAATAGATATGAAATATAAGACATAATTATTCCACTATAAATAAATATATATATATGTATGTACATATTTCATTCACTTACTTCCATTCAATACGATAAGAAAATTGATACAACGTTTATGAATACATACAACCTACCATCTCCATGAACGTTGTATTCCATTTCAAATATCTATCTATTATTTATATGATATATAAATCATGTTATAAATTATTAAAGTAACTTAATTATTATCTATATAATACGATCAAGAATAACAAGTTAAAAGACATACGATTAACAAAGTAATTATTACTCAAAATGTTGTTTTAACATTGAAATTACTAATAAACGGGGAATATAATGTTATAAATGAATCATATATGATATCTTTAATATTAATATGGTTCTATTAGAAGTTAATAATATTTTAAAAAACTTTATACATGAGGTTCGGACATGTATGAAGAGTATCAAACCTAAGGTAAGGGAATTCCATCTCACTTTTAATATTTGTGAGCTATAAGCCATGTTCACCACCAATTTCTTGTATGTTGTGTATTTACTACCTCTATTGTATTTAATATCATGAAAAAATTTATCTTCATGGTATTTGATGATTTATTTGAATATATCAGACCTATTATTTAAATGTTGAAAGTGGTATGGGACACTTTGAGTGTTTAAGGAAATAATCCTTTCTCTATTTCAATATTATTGATAATATAAGTTTATAAAAGAATTATAAAGAACATTTATATATATTTTAAATTTCATTAAAATTTTATAAATAGAAATTGTTTTAAGGTTTTATGTAATGGAATCTTTAACTAATACATGGATTTCAATGTTTTAAATATTAATTATTTTAAAATCCCTCTCATAAATGTCCTTGTTTTAAAAATGGTTTTAATGATTTATTTATATATACATTAATGTTTTAAAAGGTTAATTCGTTCCAAAAGTTTCAAAGTGGTATGGGAAAATTTGATTTAAAAAACTCCTTTTAAATTTATTCTCTTATAAGTGTGCAGTTTTGAATTAATGAATTCAAAGTAAAAAATGGGTATTTGACTCAAGATATTTTTAGTGATTTTAGTGGACTAATTTCATCTAGGTCATCATCTGTTGTTGGATTTTATGCTTAATTGAGACTGATTTATTATGATACTATCATCCATATTGTATTGAAGGTTTTGTGTTATGATTGATTGTGGATGTTCTATTTAGATACCATTGTTGATCTAGGGTTAATGTATTAAAATTTCATATGCTAGTTTTAATACGAATGTTTATGTTATATTTTACCCTTTTTATATGAAGAATACATTAAACTTAATAATTGAAAGGTGGGGCTCGCTGAAGCCCTTTAATGCATCGGTATGTCTCATGAGACAAAACAGTGTCCCGTCAAAAGTCGTTGACAAAATATTTTTGTATGGATATAGAATGAGTCCTTGATACAGTGGTGTTATGATGTCCGACATTATGAATTCCCTAATTATGAGATTTGTTATTGACATTTAATGAGATTATTTGACTAGTATAATATCCATGTGAATGTTTCAAGAGAATTATTTGATTTAATATTTCTATATTATGATTAAGTTGATGTTTTGAGAGGCATATATTTTAGTTTTATAAATTGACTTAAAATATACCTCTTATTTATGATAGCTTCCACTATGTTGTTATCCATATAGAGCATTTGAGCTCACCCATTTCTTAGGTTTTATTTTTCCCTAGAATCCAAGAAGTGCCTTATTATTTTTATGTTGGGCTAAGCTAGGAGAATAATGGTGTTATCAAATGATTATGTATGTTGTATCTTATGTTTTAAATTGTAATGTGATGTTCATGTATGTAATTTATTTTCCTAGACTACTAAACTAATCTGTCCTTTGAGACATGATTCATTATAATCATTACAATGTACTAAAATAATACACCGACTATAGGAAAATGGGGTTAGAGTGTTACAGTTGGTATCAAAGGAATTTAAGAAAAAACCATGGAAATAGATTTAGAAAACCTAGAATTGGGATCATAATCCTAATATGGACTTTAGGGATTATTATTGAAGAACATATTAGAATTTCTGTAAGGTAGATATTAGATGTGTATTCCTAGCAATACATCCCTACCTGGATACTAAATGTGGACATGGTTCTGGAATATATGTACCTAGGGGTGAAAACACTAACTTGGTGTTCCAAGCTTGAATTGGATAACCTAGTACATGACAACAATCCTTACTGAGCACATGATTTGAATATCTTAGGGGATATTCTTAGGATAATTCAAATTTTATTTACAAAACATTAAAAAGGATTTAAGAGTAAATATGTCCCCATATAAAACATTTTTATGATTATATGCATAATATTTATATTAATATTAAGTATTTTACTAGTTATAAATCACGAATTATGATTCCTAAACTAATCTAGTGCTTGAAATTCTTTAGAAATGTCATCAAGTGGAAGGAATGGAAACCATATCAACGCACGTAATCCATGTAGGGATTTCCCTCATATGAAAGATAATTATAGTGGTGGTAGTGATGCAATTGGTTCTGAACAAATTATAACCATATTTTGAAAACTTACTTAGCTATGAATTATAAAAATACCCATATAAAGAACCCTGATCAACAATACGAAGGATCAATATTAGAACACCTTATGAGAAAATAACCACCAACATTCAATGGTATTAAGAATAAAATTGTAGCTAAGAAATTCATAAGTTCCTTAGAGAAAATATTTCTTACATTGGGATGTAACAAAATGGAAAAGTTGTCATGGCAGTTTATTGTCTATCAGAAGATTCTTATCATTTGTGGTCATTATTCAAAACATAAATGAAGATGAATGAGTAACAAATATGGAATTTATGGAGTTTAAATAATTTTTCCTAGAAAAATAATTTCCACGTGAACAATAAGCAGATATGGAAAAAAAATTTCTAAATCTGAGGAAAAAGGAGGATGAGAATGTTTCAAAGTATGAGGCTAACTTTACAAGGTTATTAAGGAATGATGTGGACTACATACCCAACCCATGAAGAAATATTGATTAATTATTTGATGCGTTAAAACCATTCCTCCGATGAGCATTGGTCTCATAATCTTTTTCATCATATGAAGATATAGTCTCATGTGCTATCAAGAAAGATGAAGAATTCTCAAAGTCTTATGAATTTATAGTAAATCAATAGAAGAAGAGAATTTTTGAGAAAGAGGTGGATAAATGGAAAAGGGGAAGAATGATTTTACCCTATGAGATAATTATAGGAAGAAACATTCGGGTACTTTTCTGAAAGGAATGAGAGTTTGTTAAAAGTGTGGAAAGAAAGGTCGTCAAGCTCATGATTATAAAGGATATAAAGAAGATATAAATTTACAATGCTATAATTATCAAGATATTGGAAATTATAGAAATTATTATCAAAATTTTCAAGGAAAATAGCCAAGAGGAAAAAATTGGATCAAGGTTAGGATTATATTTTTACAATGGTCAAAGTGGAATAATTAATGTATTTGTGTTCAAGAATTATGATATGATATTCTAGTTATTATCATAATGTGATATATAAGGATTGAACTACAGTAATTCTTTTTTAGCAATTTGGAGGCATGAATTTTCACATTAACGTTTTCAAGGTCATCAAATATTTAGTGTTTGATAATAATAGCTACATTACACAGTTCAGGGAATCTGATGTCAAGATTTATTTTTTAAATTTAGAGAACTTTTTGATAGTGAATTTGGATTGAAATTTAATGGTTGTGTGGATGGAATGGAGTTTGATAAACACTAGATGTTATTTATTGAAGTTAAAGTATGATTTATTAGATAATTTAGGATAACCTTATTTTTTATTTCAGTAAAAATTTATAGAATTAAGTAAATAAAAGTGGGCCTTATGACTTATCAAAAGTTATTCAAGAGTGAAAAAAATACCTTTTGAACTTTCATATCCAAGTGTAAGTGATAAAGTGAAAATAGATTGAAGCACAACCAATGGATAACATTGATACATGGAATGAAATCAAGTATGTTTTCTTGAGTTCTTATATAGACATTGAAATAATCCCCCCACTCTAGGTAAAAGTATCTAAAAAATGTGTTATTTTAATACCTAAAATTGGTGACATTTTAAATCATCATAGATTTATGAATTTGAGGTCCTCAATTTTCCATTGATTATTCACTTGTTTGTGATTGATAACCTCAATCACTCCCTAAAAATATTTATGTTTTTCCTCCAAATATGTGTCTTTACATGCCCATAATTTTATCCTATTCAAAATCCTAATTTTGTGGGGACATTTTAATTTCCATTCCCCTCAAAATAAGAGAATATTTTATTAACCCTATTTTCGATGTGGGTTTTACACAAAGGTATTTTATAGATCAACCTTTTATTTTCAAAGTAAAATTTCAAATTGTGAGGATGTAATTTATTAAAGGAGGGGTTAATGTAACACCTCATGATTTAATGTAGTTTTATATTCAATATCTTATATTGTGCATAACACCAACTTGGATTGTGTTATATGTAAGAGTGAGTTTCTATGAAACAACACTTTAGTATTATAATTATTTAAATAATATATTTAAAATACACTCCTTAAATATAGTAATATTAACATTGAAAAATGAATTATGAAATTATGGTTTACACAGGTTTATATAAGGACTCATTGGTTACCCAATTAGCTTGAAATGAAACTAAAAACCATTTGAATATAATGGATGTATTTTTATGAATTTTTTTTGAAGTGTGAACAATTTTGTTTATAAGATAATTAATCTTACCCTAAATCCTATCTTAATTCTATTTCATAATTATATTTCCACCATAAGAAACCTTATTTTAAAAATATGATCCTTTTTAAGCCACTTTATTTAGATTAAGACATTTAATATATTTTTTTTAAGAAGAGTTAAAATGTCATATTCAAATTTTAATAACAAATAATTTTAAATAAAGGATAATACATAAGATAACATAGACTCTAAATATTAAATATAAATCCAACAATATTACCTACATCATGGTTATTTATTTTTACTTTATATGAGTTAAATAATTATCTTTAATTAATACATAATGATAATGCAATAATAGAGTTATTATAAAAAGAATCAAATAAATGATATTATAAATATTTAAATAAATATTATTCGAAAAACTTGATTCCATACAAGATTTTTTTATGACTATGAAATTTTAGAATTGATTTAATTCATCATGGATGAAGGAATCTTGTTGTTACTACTTTAACAAAAATCATGTTTTAAATAGAGTCAAAATTGACAGAAATAAGTTATTAAAACAAATACTATTTTATTAAATGATATAAAACTCATAAAAATATAATATTATTCCTACTAAATTGTTTATTGATAATATTTTCATAGTTTATCAACTTTAGGTTCCATTGTTATATATATTAACCATGTAGTGTAAAAATAAAAGAAGACATGGTAAGAGTTAACCTATTTAAGTAAGGTTTAATTCTAAAAGATAAGGATGATTTTATGACCCAGACATGTCTAAAACCTATTTGCTAAGATTATTTCGATGAACCAACATCTTATACTCAAATTAAATCACTTTGGATCCGTTAGAAACCGAAAATAAGTTTTTAATAAATTAATATTTCAGGGAATTTCAAAATTGCCCCTCACCCCTCTTATAAAAGGGCAATTCTCCATCTCTTAAATTCACACCTATAAATCTTTTTGGTTTGGACAAAACCTACCCTAATCTCCTCCCAAAAATCCTCAATCCAAACTATATGCCTTAATTTGTGCATAAATCCAACATATAGATCCCTTTTGATCATATCAAAAGGAAAAACATGAACAAGAGGTAATTATGTTATCACCTCTTTCAATGTTCTTTTCTTATTATACTTCCTCTTTATCTATTGTTTCATACTAAAATAATATATCCAGTACCTTATACCTTATGATATGTTATTAATATTATGGTACAACCATATTTCTTATTTTATCTATCCTAGGAATAATAATATCACTATGCGTGCGTGCGTACGGCTTACTGTCTCCAGGTAGTGGTTTAATTTTTTATTCCACTTTAATTTATTTTTATGGGTATAAATATGAGTATAATGAATATAAATAATTAATATGACATTATAATTATTCTTTATAATTAATATATCATCCAATTTAACAAAATTTAACTATCAATGTAATGATATTATCGCTCGTGCCTACGTAATACTTACTGTCTCCATGAAGCGGTGAGATTTATCATCCACATTTACCATTCAATGCGATTATCACCTGAAATGCTACTTTAACTTGATAATTATTAATAAATGGGTAATATAATGTTATAAATGAATCATATATGATATAATAAATATTATTATGGTTCTTTAAGAAGTTAATAATGTGATTAAAAACATTATACAAGGGGTTTAAACACGTATGAAGTGTATCATACCTAAGCTAAGGGAATTCTATCTCACTTTTAATATTCGTGAGATATAATCCTTGTTCACAACATATTTCTAGTGTATGGTATATTTACTGTTTCTATTGTACTTAATATCATGAATACATTTATCTTCATGGTATTGAAAGATTAATTTGAAGATATCAGACCTATGATTTAAATGATGAAAGTGGTATAGGATGCTATGAATGTTTAAAGAAATAAACATTTATCTATTTCAATATTATTGATAATATATGTATACAAAAAATTATAAAGAAAATCTAATATATATTTTTATTTTAATTCAAATTTTATCAAAAGAAATATTTTTAAGGTTTTATGTAAGGGACTCTTTAAAAAAACGTTGAATTAAATGTTTTAACGATTTATTCTTTTAAAATCCTTCTCATTAATGTCCATAATTTTAAAATGGTTTTATGGATTTATTTATATGGACATGAATGTTTTATAATGTTAATTACTTAATAATGTTTCAAAGTGGTATGTGACTATTTGATTTAAAAATATATTTTTAAATGTATTCTTTTATAAGTGTGCAGTTTTGAATAAATGAATTCAAAGTAAGAAGAGGTATTTGTCTCAAGATATTTTAAATGATTTTATTGGACTAATTTCATAAATGTAAAAATTCAAAGTTATATTTTATGATTAATTGACACTGATTTATTATGATATAATATTCCTTATTTTATTGAAGTATTTATGTTATGATTGATTGTGGATGTTCCATTTAGATACCATTATTTTTTTATGATTAATGTATTAACGTTTCGTTTTATAGTTTTAATATGAATATTTATGTTATTTTTTACCCTATTAATATGAGGAATGAATTTTAATTACTAATTAACAAGCAATACCCACTATATCCCCTCGATGAATCTTTCAGTATAAAGAGACAAAATAGTGTCTTGGCACAAGGCCTTGATAAAATATTTGTGTATGGTCAGGGAACAAGGCCTTCATGTAGTGGTTATGATGTCCGGGATTATTCATCACCTCATTATTATATTTTATATTGATATTACATGAGATTATTAGACAATTATAATATCCATGTGAATGTTTAAATGGAAGTAATTTATTTACTATTTTGTTATTATGTTGAAGATGATGTTTTATAAAGATTGTGTTTTAGTTTTATACATTTCCTTAAAAGATTACTCTTATTTATGATAGCTTCTGCTATGTTTTTATCCTTACAAAGCATATGAGATCACCCATTTCTTATGTTTTATTTTCCAATGATTCCAAAAAGTGTCTTCTTATTTTTATGCAGGGTTAAGGTTGATGAATAGTGTCATTCTCAAAGGATTGTCTATGTTGTATTTTATGTTTTAATTTGTAATGTAATGTTCATGTTTGTAATCTATTTTCCAAGACTGCTAAACTAATAGGTACTTTGGGAATTTATTCCATGTAATCATGACAATGTATTAAAATAATGCACTGGCACTGGGAAACGGGGGTCAGGGTGTTACAATTTTTTTAGAATTGTTTTTGAAGAAAAATGGGCTTTCAACTTATGATATAAATAAATATTATTTTTTTATTTAAAATATTATTATAATGTCTTGAGTACATAAAGAAAGTAAAATGATGGTAAAACATGTATTCTCATGAAATAACTAGAGAATAATAAAATCCACGAGTTTCTTGATAAATAGTTCATAATATTTCACCTTCAAAAACCAAATTGTAAACAATCTTGATAAACGATGCGATTGTAACATAAAATCACTACCACAATGGTAACATTGAATTATAATCCCCATGAAGGAATAAAATTAAATTAAAATAAAATATAATTATAATTAATAAATTAATGGTATTAAATTTAAAAGGGGTTATATATACACCTCAAAAACTAATTTAGGGGAATAACATAAGATATGTCTCAAGGAAAGAAAATTGAGACAATACTATATTACCATAGGTCTCAAATTCTTTCATACACATTAAAAAATCCTATATAATAAATATAATTTTATTATAATTATATCAAATAACCATAATAAAATATATCATACTATATATGACTTTGTTATGAACTTATATTACTCGTTTATTAACAATTCTATGTTAAAGTCACATATTTAGGTAATAACTAATGTATTTGTTTTGTGCATAAATTTATTATATTTTTTGTCTTATTACTTTGATAATAGTTCAAAAATATCTAGAATTATAAATATTATATGTATTTCATATATATTTAGTATATATTTATTTTTTGTAATCCAGAAAATTTAGATATAAAAAAAATCATATACATCATTCATAGAGATAGTAGGTCATACGTAAGCATGAACACTATTTTCATTTAATTTACAGATTGAATAATATAAAGGTAAATAAAGTAATAATTTTTAATCCATATCTATCAAATATTCTCATTAAACTAATCCTTAATACACTCCATGTAAAGCATGAATGAATGACATCGCTTCGCGAGGCTGATGTCCATCGTACACACGAGCGACGTTATTGAATCCCAACATAATAGAATATATTATGGTATGTTTTATATAATAATTAAACAAATATAATAATATCATAAATATAATATATAAAAATTTAATCAATAATTATAACCAACCATGAGATGTGGTAATAGAAGAGAAAATTGCATTGGTTAGGGATGTAGTAGTCCTCCATACATACGAATGATGATTTCATAGCCCATATGATTGAAGAGGAGATGGTTGTAAGTAATAAATATAAAATAAATACTTATATGTATATATAATATACTTATTTTTTTATATACAGTTTTTTAATAAAAATTTATGTATTTATATGAAGAACTAAACTAAAAATGATTGATGAAAAATGTTACCTCTTTCTTCGGTAACCTCCTTAGGTTTTCACAAAAACCCTTACAGGGATAGATTTTTGTTAAAAGTAAGACATATAGGATTATAATATGCGAGTTGGGAAGTGATTATTTTTCTATTTTCCCAATAAAATTGTGTATTATGGTGTGATTATGAGTGGATAAAGGTTGGCCTTTTATAAGTGAGGTGAGTGGAAAACTTGCAATTTCTTAAAAAGGAAATGGTGTTCCAATGTTTTTCTCATACCCCAAGGATCCAAAATGGATTATTGAATATAAATAGACATTTTTGGTCCAAATATACCAATAAAATTTATTTTAAACATGTTCGTATGTCATTTTAACCCTTATTATTTTAGTTTAACCAACGTTAAACCCATTTTTTACCTAAACTATGATAATTAATTTTTTCTATTATCATTATTCATTTGAAAAAAAATTATGTTGAAACTACTAGATAATATAAATAATTAGTATTATAAATATTTAATACATTTACTCAATTTCAATTCATATAATTGAAAAAATTTAGTGTAAAATTAACCACGTAGTCAGGATAAGTTAACGAATTTTCAGAGAAAGCATTCGAAATAGTTCAAGATTTTTATATCAAACATTAATATGAAAATGATTCCACTTACCTATATAATATTACTAGATATATAATAGAAATTATTTTAGTTTAAATGAAAATTAATGTGTAATTTATCTATATAAATAATTTCATCTAAAAGGAAGTTTTCTATTAAAATTCATTTTGTTCCACTATTTATAAAAAAATTAATATTTTCAAAAATTTCTCCAAAAACCACTCTAAGATAATTTTTATTTAATTATTTCAAAAATGGATTTTATTTTTTAAAATAAATTTTCTAAAAGTTTCTAAACATTATTTTATTTTTTTTAAAAAAAATTTGAGAAAATTTTATTTTCTAAAAATATACAGATATTATATTAATTTTAAGCACCTTTTTATCAATATGTTTTATTTATATAAAATAATTATACTTAATATTTATAAAGAAGTTATTATTACTCATAAAACCATGATTAATGGATTGGTTATAATTTTCATGATTTAACAATAATAATAATAATTTATCAGGATTCTGTTAACACTTAGTATTGATTATAATTCAATATAAACTTAGTTTTCCATACAATGAAAGCTTTGCATAGTGTTTTATGTAATGTGATATCAAATAAAATTAATTTATTCATAAATAATAGTCCAGAAAAACTCAAGGGTTTACATTCTACCACTATTTTAATGAATTTTCTCTTTAAATTCTCCACTCTTATACTAACAAATAAGGATACTTCTACCTTATAATATCCTTAGGTTCCCATGAAGCATCCCCAAATAGGTGGTTTCACTATAAAAAATATTTACTAGGAGATTGCAATGTTTTCTTAAAACATTCTCTAAAAAATATATAATCTCTACTAGTTTTTCATCCCTATAATAATTTTTCTCCAATAGTATGACCTCTGAGATAAGTACATGCAGAGGATCAGGTACAATATTCCTCAAGAGAGATACATAGAATGCATTGTGGAATTTATAGATATTTGGTTGAAGTATCAAATTAAAGTCTAACATCATAATTTTATTATTATTTTAATAGGGTCTAGTATACCTAGGGATTAGTTTTCCATTCTTCAGAAATATCATAACCATCTTACATGGAGAAATTCTTAGAAATACATTATCACCAATTTAAATTTATAGATCACGTTCATGATTAACTTTAAATCTTTTTTGCCGACTTGAAAATGCCTTAATATGTTGTTTAATGGATCCAATATTTTTTTACATTTCATCATATATCTCATGTCCCAATACCATTATTTCTCTATGTTAATTCTTTAACATTGGAGTTCTACCTTTATTTACATATAGGGATTAATAATGATCCATATGAATGTTTTAATGAAATATATTGTTTTAATAAAACTCAACTAGAGGATGGTGTTGATCCCAACTAGCTTTTATGTCCCAAAAAAACATCTAAATATATCGTAATGGGTTTTAATAGTTTCTTATACTAACCATCTATATGAAGATGATAGGAAGATCCAAATATGAAATTCGTATAAAGAGATTTATGTAATCTTCTTATAGAATATTGAGGTAAGACTTGGATCCCATGTAGACACAATATAATATGGTAATCTATGAAACCTTTATAATAACTTAATGTATATCCTCGAAAGATGATACAAATATATGTATTATCTAATACATATGATATATGCTTACATTATATAGAGATTGACTAAAACCCATATTGGATTATGACATTTAGACATTATGGGGAGTAAAAAAACAAAATAAATGGTGTTGTTTTCCAATTTTAATTCTAGTATAGGTAATGGATGTAACATCCCATTAAAAATATGTTTCTAAAAATTAACTTACTAGCATACCATGCATCGAGATAAAAACTCTTCGATATCAATATTCCATCAATACCACCATATATATTCTTTAAAATCTCTATACATTTTCTTACATCCATGATTTATTGTGAACAAATAAATATGAGTTTCTTACAAAAACCGTTTTTTAAATGGTATCAATATAACAAATACAAATTTCCTTAACCTTATCATTACATATTGATCACAGCTAAAATCGTGATTTTTTCTAACATTTTTTTTATCTCAGCATCTTTCTTTTGTTCCTCTTTAATATTAAATTTGATAGACGCTCTATCATTCAATTGAAAAGATAATATTTCTACCCTTTATTCATTATTTCTACATTCAACCTTTTTTAAATCTATAATTATTACACTTTTTTCTATATAAATAATGGATAAGATGGCATGATCTATTACACTCAATGCATTAACCATCGTGTTCGCTTTTCCAAGGTGTTAATGTATAGAGAAGTCATTATCATTAATCATCTATAACCATATTCTCTAGGACATATTATACTAATTATGTGTGAATATATACTTTAAAGATTTATGATATATATATATATATATCAAATTATTTTACATAAGAATAATTCCACCATATATTTAATGGAAGAATTGACACAGCTAACTCCAAATCAGGAGTTGATTAATTTTGGTCATGAAACAACAATTTTCTTAATGCATAATCCATAACCATATAATTTTACATTATAAAACATAACAATAACTTATTTTATGCATCATTACAGTTTAAAAACCCTTTTCCACTACAATATAATATAAAAATAGGTTATTTGACTAATATTCTCTTTAATTCCTTGAAAGTTTCCTCACTTTCATATATCTAGAAAAACTTCTCTCCCTTATAAGTTAGCTTAGTGAGTAGATTTGAGAGTAATGTGGAATTCTCCAGAAAATATCGATAATGTCCAAATATTCCAAGAAAAATATGGATCTTAGTCACTGTGGTTGGTTTGGTACAACATTCATTGGCCTTCATCTTTGATGGATCTTCCAATATACCATCTCTTGAAATTATATGACTAGAAAATGAAACATTTTACAACTGAAATACAAATTTTGAAAATTTTCCATCTAGTTTTTCGTCACTTAGTGTCTTTAGTATATTTATTAACGTATTTTAATTCTCTAAATTTATCTTTGAATAGATAAGAACATCGTTAATAAAAACCACCACAAACTGATCAAAGTAAACTATAAAGACACTATTAATTAAATCCATGAAGATAGAGGAAGAATTAGTAAGGTAGGGTGAAATTACATTATATTCGTATTGTCCAATCCTTGTCTAGAATGTTGTCTTGGGTATATTCTCCATCTTGACCCACATTAGATGTTATCCTAAATGAAGTTGAATCTTATAAATGGATTAAGCTTCATGAAGCTGATCAAATAGGTTATCAATACGGGGTTGGGGATACCTGTTGGTGATCTTGATCCGATTCTGCTCTTAGTTCTTGGCTGATTGAATCCCATTCCAATGTTCTCTTTGTCTTTTATTTTAAATTCCTACAACTAAATCAAATCCATTTTGTAGGGAGTCAATGAAATTTTTGTGACACCATGAATGATTTATATTGAGAACTCAACTTCAAATTTTACTAGAAGGATATAAAAATTTGTTAAAATTTCATAAAAAAACTCGCAAAAAATAGGTGTATCATTGATGTTGAGTTTCTCCCAAACCATCTAAGATAAACACCCCTCTTGAATAGGAATCAAAAACAATTCAATGGATTTAATTTCTATCAAAAGTACGTATTTATATAATACTAATTTATGATCATAGGTTGGTTTGGAATATCAAACATGAATTACCTTCCTCATTAATTAATGTGTGATTTATTTATAGAAATCTAATTCATTATTAAGAAAACATCAAATTCAACAAGAGGAAAAGGCTTGATTTTAAGGAATCACATTCCCACCAACATCAATCGGTGAGGAATCTTAGACTTTTGATGTGACCATAATCCCATTATGGGGTTTCACTACTAATTATATATCTAATAAGCTAGGTGGAATATTTATAACCATAAAAAATTATTAACTTAATAAATAATGGGATGATCTAGATTCAAATAAGATGTTATTAGTTATAGAGTGGATGGTATGGATTCATTTCACCATTTCATTATTGCATCCCCTATCAGAAATAATGATCACATAACATATCCCGTTATATATTGGAATAATATGTTATTGAAATTAACCCATAACCATTAATAATTTTATTTGGGAACTAATTAACATAGCTCCCATACTCCTTGAATTTGAAATAATGGAGTGTGGGTGGTGTATTATTTACAATAATATCTCTATTTGAATCATTAACTAATTTCTTCCCATCTGATTAAAAATAAACTTCATGATAACCTTACCTTCCAAGATTAAAACATTTATGAGTATAATTATGATAATTTTCTCCATGTTTTTCCCACACTATTATCCTAAATGAAATATCATGTTATTCTCTCTAAGGTTTTTTTATTTTCCTTTGAATTCCATTTTTCTCTTTTTATCAAAACCATTATATTGATACATAACTCCAACCTCTATTTCCATCTTGATCGAACACTAAACAATGTATTCATATATATTTATGTTTTTTATAGATTAATGCCTTTGGATACATGGTTTTAAGTCATTAATGAATCTATAGACCTTACATTTATTTTTAAAGGTAATACCATAAGTGTACCTATCTTGTTTTGTAATTTTTTTCCATAGGTAGCAATAGTTTCATTAACCTTTTTCTTAAAATCAAAGAACTCTTTATCCATTATTTAATAAATAATACAAGGAATGTACTTATCACAAAATAAATTATTGAACTCTTCTCAATCCATGGATAAAAGTTCATCTCATTACCTTATATTCTTTAAAATATTCAACCGTTTGTCAGTTTCATATTCCAATAGTTAGAAATCCAAAAAGAATTTTTCATGTTCCAAACACTAGAGAATGGAAAATATCTTTTTAGTGGTATAGATTCACTATTCATCAACTTGTGGATCATAAGACCCACTGAAATAATGTGGATGTTTCTCATGAATGAATCAAAATAATGTTTTCCCTCTTTTGTATGTTTGGAATTTTAGGATGATTCATAGTTTCAAAAAGTTATGTCTGCATATTATTGAGATATTTCATTCTAGATCCCATAAATTTTGGATTCATATGGGGATAATAATTTCATTTTACATCAAAATCAATATTAACATGGTTCCTTTGGGTTCTGTGCACTATCTCAAAGAAAAAATAATAGTATAAGAAACAATAATCATAGTGGGGAACCAAATAATAAAGAGAAATTACTTTTGTGATTTCAAAATCATGACACTGTCTTTATAATATATGACACTATTGGTTTAACCTAGATAATTCATGGTCATTATCCAAATCACTCATGATGGGTCATAAATAATTTGTGAATTTCCAATCTGTTTCCCCTAGGAGTTTGAAACCCATGTGTGAAGGAATGCTTGTTATCATGAACCATTTGATGATTGATTCCATATCAATGGACCCTTTTCAGAGTTATTACCAGTAGTTACATATATGATAGAGCCACACCCACATGTATTATCTAGATAGGGATTTAATTCTATAGACACCACTCACTCTATCCTTGACCAAAATTTTAAGACATTCTCTTATATATTGACTCATCATTAGACTTATCCTTATACATTAACATAGGGATATCACTATATTTTTCACATCCCAGTTTTGAAAGGATAACTAAACCCATCCTATGATACCAACTATAATGGACCTGGCTTATCATATTAATATATAAAATTATTTTTTATGAACATTTATTGCAATACCTAAACACATAGATGAGGATCATATTGATATTATTTCTTTGGAAACATAGAAATACCAAAAAACTAGTTCATAAGTAAACTAAATCATCTCCCACTATGTTATTCATAACTAGAAAAATTATTAGAACTATCATAATTAATAAATTTATTCATAACCTATGGAAATGAAAAATAAGTTAGGTTTAGTTTCTATTCTATGTAAGGTAAAATAAGGGATATATGTACACATTGCATGACCATAAAGGTATGATAATATGATCATAACATTTGAAAACCAAACCTTGAATATAAAATATCATAATATTGATTAATGGAATATATATTAGAGCTTAATAATATATAAATCATAAGTGAATCAGAGTTCATCATCCATGAGAGAATAATATTGGCATATGAAATAGGTTTTTGGAATACAGATAATCATAGAAATTCATTTCCATAATATTCAAGGAAAACTAACAAGTCTATTAGAGTATAATGGGTTCACTCCCCAGATCAACATAGTTGTCAAGGTTCACTACCAAGACCATCATAATACTCAATTTACATTAATCAAATGGGTCCAGTCATTGTTCATGTCCTATCTATCCCATGAGATATAAATCATTGATCAATGCATTATAGGGAGATATTGGGCCCACCCATCACAAAATAAAAATCACACATATGTGTTCCATAAGATCACAAAAAAATATTCATATGATAAACCATGAATATAAATGGATTTCTTAACAACTTACTCATATTATAACCTTTTAAAATATATAGGTTTAATAATCATTTCAACACATTTCTCTAACATGACCTTTGGAATAATAAGTGACTTTAAAATGAATTTTATCATGGTGTAACCTGTGGAAGATAAATGGGTTTCATAAACATATTTTTATCATAAAACATCAATAAAAAGAATAATAATAGTATCCTTCATTCATATCCCCAAAAAATCATAAGTAATATTAAAGCACATCGTATTACATGGGGAATGAGTTTTAAAGATCACATGGAATATTTCTTGAGGAAAATAACTTTTCATTGAAACTCACTTTATAAAAAGAACAATTCATAAATCAATTTTACAACAAATTTCATTGAAAAACACCAAGGAAAATTATAATTGAGTCTTAAAATAAAATAATGGTCACAATAGTGGATGGATAGTGGATTGGTAGTGGATGGGTAAAATAATTGAGTCTTAAATTAATTTCACAACAATAAACCATGCATTGTTTTAAAAACTACATGGTGATTATTTTTAAAATATTTAAAAAGGGTAGTGGATGGGTAAAAAATTATTTAATAAAATAATTTAATAATGTTAAAAAAATTGAAATTAGTTTTAGAAAACATTTTTTGGGAAGGAGAATATGTTTTCAGATTAAGAGAAAAATAATGACGATTTTTTTCTTAAAAAAATATTTTTTAATTCTTGAGTACATAAAGAGAGAATGATAAATAGAAAAAAAATACATTATCACGACATAAATTAAGGATAATTAAATACATGTGTTTCCTGATTAATTAATCATAATATTTCACCATCAAAAACATAATAAAAAATAATTATGAAAATCAATGAGATTGTAACAAAAAATATTTTCCACTTCGGTAACATTGAATTGTTATCCCCATGAAGTGATAATAGTAAATGAAACTTAAAATATAAGGAGAATAAATTAATTCATGATTTTACATTACAAATGGTTTTTATATACACCTTAAAGGAGAAGATATATCCATAACATAACATATGTCTAAAGGAATGACAATCGAGACAAAAATCCCTTACTTTATGAATCGACTTCCATCATACATGTTCGTACATAAAATAATATAAATATAAATTTAGTATAAATATATTATTAAATATTACACATATATAAAATACCATATATGACATTATTATGATATTTATTTCCTGTTTATTACAAAATTCGATGTTAATGTCATATTTTGGGAAATTAATCCTTTATATTTCATGAATGTTTTCATTTGTTATTTTTTGATCTTAAAACATTGAAATAGGGTACATAATATCTATAATGATAGCCATGATATATAAATCACATATCTTAATTATATTTATTTTCATAGAAATCCATAAATGTTATAGATATAGAATAAAAAACATCATTCATGGAGATGATATATTGTACATAAACCGGAATGTTGTTTAAATTCTCTGGATGGATTGAAGGAAATTAAGGTAAATAAATTAATACCATTAAAAAATAATTTTTATGTCATATATATAATGTATTTTCATAAAAACAACCTTATTACCCTCTATGTAATCCATAACCAAATCATATCAATTTGTGACACGGTAGACCACTGTACAAATGAGTGACCCTATCATATTTCCAAAGACTAGAAGGTATGAAGATATGGGGGATACAATAATTTTATAAGTATAAAAATTCTATAAATATAATATATATATATATATATATATTTCATCCAACATTATAACCATTCTTGAGAGGTGTTAATGGAAAAACGAATGACATTAGTTTGCGAGGTGGTAGTTCACCATGCGCATGATTGAAGATTTTGTTACCCATTTCATATAAGGGGATATAGTTTTATGTAACTAACATATAATAAAAAAAATTAATTATATGTAATGTACTAATTTTATTATATCCACATTGTTTAATAATATTATAAGGAGGAGGAGGATCAAATAAAATAAAACTGATCTATTAAGAACATAATCTCTTCTCTGGGTATCCTCAACTGGATTACACAAACATTAATTCAAGGTAAAATTTATGGTCAAAATAAGACTTATAGGATGAGATTATTAAATTTTGGAAGTGATATGGTCAGGTATTATCTGACTCAAATGTTTTTTGAGGTTTTATGAAGAGAGGACACGAGGTATCCTTTTTATAAGTGAGTTGAGTGCTACACTTGTAATTTTTTGAAAAGGAAAAGGTATAACCAATATTTACTCATGAAAATAGGTTAAAAAGTTAATTATTATATAGAATTAGGAATTATATGGTCAAAATATTTTCATAAAATATCTTTTAGTCAAGTTTTATGTCCATTTTAAACCGTATATTTTTGGTTTAACCCTATAGTAAACCCATTTTACCTTAACCACAATAATTAGTCAATACTATTTTCACTATTCGTTTTGGTCAAAACAAATTTCAACATATTATATGATATATATCATTAATATTTAAAAAATTGAATGAATTTTTCAAAATTAAATTAATTGAATTTGAAAATTTTAATTGAAACAGAATCCCACAGACACGATGAGAAAGCGGGTTTTATAAGAGAAAAATTTCAAAAGTTTATATGGTTATTATATAAAAAATCAATATAAAAAGGATTATGATGACCTAAATATGATTAATTAATATATATATATATAATTTAACAAATTATACTTTAAAACCACATTATAATGTCTTTTCTCTTTATAAATAATTTATATGAAAGGGAAATTTACAATTACAATTCATTAATTATCACTATTCATCAAACATTTAATCATTTCAAATAATAATATAAAATTCACCATAATATAATTTTGATATTTTTATTTTAAAAAATAATTTTATTTTTTAAGGAAACATTTTATAAATTTGAAAATAGATAAAAAAAATTGGTCTAAAAAAATATTTTATTGCGAAACTAGTATTTTCGAAATATATTGAGTTTTTTGAAAACAAAAGTACCTTTTTACTAATATGTTTTATTTTTATAAATAAAATATAAATAATTTTTTATTTTTTTATTATTATTCATAAATATATTTTTTAACCTCTATGATATAACAGTCATGTTTGAATAATATTAATATTATTTCATGATTTTGTTAAAACTCTTCGTCATTTGTAACACAATATAAAATCATTTTTGGGTGTAATGATATAGTAAAATTGTGTTGTTTGTAATGAAATATTTTAATTAAATTTAATCTATTAAAAAATTATTTAAAATGATGGGTGTGTTACCCAAATTCTCGATCTTGTCTACCTTTTTTGATTCCAATATTTGAAGGAAATGAACTGATTTAGTGAGTCGATGGATGACCACCCAAATAGAATCCTTTCCACCAGGATTAAAGGATATTCCAATATTTATTTACATGGATATATCATCCCATATATAAACTAGTATTTTTTAGGGTTGTATAAATATGTATGGTCTCTAGTGTTCCACCATAATGTTTTAAAAATCAAGACATTATGACATGATGTTTACAATCGATCGCCTCATCCCCAACAATAAATATTTACATAAAAAGTAATGATAAATTTTTTCAGAACCTATATATATATACCAACTTGAATAATTTCTATTATCGATCAAATAATTTATTATATATATCAGAACAAATACCTTTCATCAAAAAAGAAAATCACCAACAGGATACTGAGACCAATCATTATGGGTACCCCCACATTTAATGATATTGACGAAACAATAAAATTCAGTTTCAATTGTTTACCCAAACCATATCTGATCATAAAATGATGAATCAACATTAAATAAATCCAATAACACATTCCCCTTATCTCCTTCCACTTTCATGAGTAACTCAAAAAACAGGCTTATCAAATAGCACTCTTCCACTGATTCCATCATATATTAGGTAGATAACATTCTACTCAATTCATAAGTGACCACATTACATCTCTAGGTGGATATAAATATTTAAAATAAAAATAATAAATTTATTCAACACCACATCTCTTTCATAATCACAAGTATCCCGGGGGAATGTATAATTTACGCTCTAATGATCCAAATACATAGTGAACTACTCACTAAAGATATAGTGGTTCCATGCCTTGAGGGCATGCATCACAACTACCAACTCAAGGTAATGGGTATGACAGTTTTTCTCATAAGGTAATAGTTTGATATATCAAAAAAACACATCATTCTTTCCATATATTATAAAACGTCCTAGTCTAATACTTGTGGCATCATAATAATCATTAATGTTCAGACTCGACTTCAAGAGAATCAGAACCAGAGCCAAATTCAATCTCACGAATAGTTCCCAAAATGATCATTGAAACATTCCATTTGATTCAATGTTAACATCATTTTGGTTCAACTATATGAGGTAAGACACATTATTTGATATTTACTAAAAAACATATATAATATCCTACTTTACGAAAAACGATTTAGACCCCAAACACATTATTGGGTAGTTCCCAAGAAACAACAACCTAATTTTTATTAGGATCCACTTATATACCCCTATAAAATATTACATACCCAAGGAACCTAACTTATCAATTATAAAACTCACATTTAAACAGATTCCCATATATATGATTTCCTTTCAGGATTATTTGGATAATATCTAGTTATTCCCTTTGTTTGTCCTTGGATTTAGAGTATACCAAAATATAATCCATATAGATAATTAAAAACATGTCCAAAATTGAAGAATGGTTTGTTTTATCAATTCCATAAATATTGATGGACTTTTGGTATTACCAAATGACCCAATTATTAACTAAAAATCCATATACCATATTTTAAGAGATTTCTTAGGTATATCCTCTTGTTGGACACCCAACATATGGTTCCAAGATCCCAATTCCATCTTAGAAAACTATATTTATCCTATTAGTTTATAAAATATATAATCAATCCCTAGAAAGGGTCATTTTTTCTTACAACTCCCCAAATTAGGACATGGTTTTTAAAACATATCCAGATACTTTTTTCCAATCATCTTTTCAAATTGAACTACTAAATCCCATGGAGACATACTAATATGAATATATCACTTATCATCAAGATCCTAAAAATGAACATTAAGATCCTTTAAAATTGTGGGTTCCATATTATAGGATGGTATAAAATCTTTTCACAAACTAAGAAGTAGGTCAATCATGCACTCAATCTCTCTCCTAGGTGGCTACTAAGAAAAAATAATTATGAAAGTCCTCAGGGAACTCACTCTCAAATTTTTGAAGTGTATTTCTCAAAAACTAATAAATTGTGTCTATAAACATATTTGAAAACTATAATTTCATCATTTAAGTATTAGTGATAATATTAAATTTTCTCTTGGATCTACGATCCCTCTCACCATGAAATACATGAGGGACTCCGTCCGAAGAAATAAACTCAACACATTGATGAAAAAAATATGATATGGGGATCAAAATTGATCATCCAATCCATGTGGATAGTAAGGTCTAAGATATAAATATTTTGAAACAATAAATCCCACACAACTTCAAATTATTCCCTCATTACCCGACACTTCAAACATATATTATCTTGTTCCAACATCTTTCCCAATAGAGTGGAATGATCTATCCTGATGAGAATAATATCAGAACTCAATCCAATTATGTTAATCATATTTTGTGATATGAAGGAATTATATTCACCTATATCATAAAATTTCAGAATAAAATATGACTAAATAAACACTATACCTCTCTGAAAGCGTGGCTGATTGTCTCCTATCGACCGTTCAAGGTTTTGGTGCTCTACAAATGTGTATAGAAGAACTATGGTTGAATCCCCAGTGATGATACTTTTTAATAGTCGGTTGTTTTTAGTTTATTAAATTTTGATTGGGGTTTTTTGAAAACATTATGAAATAATTTTTGATGATGTTTGATTTACCAAATTGATAAAGATTGCGGTGAGTTTATTATTGGGGATTTAAGCTTATGATATCATTGAGCTTTGCTTTATATTGCATTACATTAATACCCACTTTACAAGATGAATTATATCGAAATTCCCCAGAGTTAAAGATTTAATCCAATACATATCTTAACTTAGGGTTATAATCATGACCATTACTTCTTTATGGTAATGATTTAATAAGTTAAAAAAAATAATGTGATAAGAAAAGAGTTGTGCATCGAACATACACACACAGACAGTGAAGGGAATTGAATAATGAATTTTGATTGAATGGGAATGCACAATAAGGTAAGGGGATTATGCTTTATTTAAAATATTTTAAGACTATTAATATTATTTAACAGAATTTGGATGAGAATAATAGATTAATAAGAATAATCATTAATTAAAATAGAATTACAAAAACAAAAACATACACAATTAAAAACAAAGAACAACACAAAAGTAAATGAAAACAAAGAGAGTAGGAAAGGTCTCTCAAGTGATAAAATGAGTATAGAAGGTCCTAATAATCCTTTTTCAAGGATTTTGTCTTGACAATATATTCTCCTATCTTCTGAAATTCCAGCCCCATTGAAGGAGAAGAGGGGGTTGTATTTATAGCCTAAAGAGGTGTACTGTTTACATTCCAAATATGCCTCTCCACTTGTCTCACCAGTTTTTCATTTAACACACCTGATACTTGATATATCATATTCTTAAAATTTGTAGATAATAATGTTTTCTGACTACTCTAAATTTTTTGATCCATTTGGATTTATGGAACCAAATCTATGGCGATTGGAGTAAACAATTGCAATCTGTCCATTTCAATCCAGACATTTCAGAATTTCAAAATGTGAATGGGTTTTTGAACTGGAAGATGCCCTTAAATGAAAAAAGTTTCTTCTATCATGTTTCCCACACATATGTTTTTTCCACTGAAAAATCCCAGCTTGATTGGATGAACATATCATGAGCAATGTCAGGAATAGCGTCCGGATTTTATTTCCCGTCCAGAATGGTGGGATGGATTTCAATGAATCTGTTGGGCCACTTGTTCTTATAGTTGGACCTTAAAATTTTTATCTCGGATTATTTATTATAATCATAAAAATATGGTATAGTTTCATAAAATTTGGGCTTTGTTATTTATACCAGTAACTCAATCATCATGGATGGTCCAGTTTCTTCACAAATTCATTGGGTCTTCTTGTGTGGACCATATGACCCCCCAAATTGAAAATTTGGCCAAATGTTAATTCTATTGAAATGTTTTAATTTGAGTAAGTAACACTGAAAAACATGAATCATTACATTTGGATAAGTAGTGTGAGAGTTATTATTAAAACATTACATAGACTTGAATCTATATGAATTCATATAGTGCTCTAAAATTATATTTAATATTTAAACATAAATATTTTAGAAAAATTATGCATATTTCATATAAAATTTTTAAAGAGAGTGTATAATAAATTATTAAAATATTAATAACATCAAATCCTCAACACTTAGTCTTGTTCATGTCCTCATGTACAATAAATATAAAAACATAACAAAATTATTTTTACTCACCAACAAATATAAAAATTTGGTTTTCCTTAATCAGGGGAGGTTTAAACAATCTCACACATCCATATTGAATTCCACAACATGTTGTTACAAAAATAATGTTCCAAAAAAAATTCTTTTTTCATGTTCAAATTTAGTAATGGAAAATGGTGGCACACAAAACATACTCCTCTCAAGATGATAAAATTAATTTATAGAGCTTCACTCCTTCACCAAACAAAAGTGAAAATCATTGACTTTATAAGAGCTCTTAGATTCCACTCCCTATCCTAAAGTAATCACAAAACAAGAGGTATTTTTAGGGATTTTTCTGCGTCTATGGGATGGTAGTAAGATGATATCCAAAAGATAGAAAAAGGGGGTAAAACACCAACATGTAAAAATAAATTCACATTTCTTTTGAAATGAGACATGAAAGGAAATGGAAACACATTTTTATGAGGGAATTAAAATGTGAAATAATACACAAAATAGGAATGAAATTGGAAGTGTATGAGATGATGAAATATTTAGAAACCCCAAAACTTCTCTCAATTATATAAGTGTTCATTTTTTATTTTATTTTATTTTTTCTAAATTTGAACTTGAAATAGATATCACAATCATCTCCCAACCCATGTTTGATCTCCTCACGATACAAATTTTAATAGTTATAACTGGATCAAAGGTTGAGTAAGAGTGATTTTAAGCCACCCCATACACAACCCATTCTTATTTTCATTTTTTTGATGATTTTTTTTGATTTTTTTGAACACTTGTCAATATCATTTATACAAGAAAAACATATATACATTCCCAAATCCCACTAATGGAAAACCTATCCCCCGCACTTAAATTGATGCTTGCAATGAAGCATATGATAACCTGGTGAAAATCAATAAAAGGGTACTGAAAATGTAATCTATTCCCCCCACACTTAAAATTCAAAAAATTATGCAATGAAAATACATAATGATTTTGGGTGGGAAAAGGTATAGGTCTTGTAGTGTGTCTAACAATGAAAATATTTTCATAGGTTCGACGAGGCTTTCAAAAGGAGGATTAATGTAGGTTTAATGGGAGGATATTTGGCTATTATAATTCTCATTGGGTTTAGGAAATGACTCTATCATATTAATGAACACTAAAGTAGGAAATTCATCTTGAAGGTCCACAAACTCAAGACTCTGAAATGGGAGTGAAAAACACACATTTTTAAAAGATGGACATAGGTGGCCTTATCATTAAAGCTAATGTTATTCCTCACATTGGGGAAAATCATTTTACGAATAATAAATTGGGAATTCAATTTTTTTTGGTTTTGACACAATAATCTTTATCCAAAGATATGATTAAAACACAATATTTTTTAGATAAAACCATTTGTTTTGACTCCCCAAAATGGTTAGAAAATTTTTAAAAAGTTTAAGGTGGGTAATATTGACTCTTGATTATTTTTGTTTTTTTTTGGTTTTTAAAATACACACCCAAAAAAAGATAAAGATAAAAATAAAGAAAATGTTTTATGATGAATGTGGTAAAAAATGAAATAGATATGAATAAAAAAGAAAAAGGGAGAGGGAGAGAGAAGGAGTAAGAAGAGTTAAAGGGAAAGAGGTACCCCTAGTTTAGATTTGGTGGTTCACCATCTCCATCCAGTGGTGTGTTTACTATAGAAGTTGTGGATCTAATGAAAGTTGATTTGGTTCTAGGATTGTGTGTCCTCTCATGGTGATGATTTTACCAATTTCCATTATCTGTGAATGTCCTTTTTGAAGAGGTGTCTTAGAATTTTACTTCCCCAAATGGGTGAAAATTAGTAATAACAAAAGGACATTCCCATCGATAATTATTATTTCTTGGGTGAAGACAAAATTGAGAGTTAAAAAAGCAATACCTTTTCACCTTCATGGAATAACTTTCTCAGTATGTGTTTTTCATGGAGTACCTTAGCCTTTTCTTTGTACAGATTATAATTCTCATAAGAATCAAGTCGAAGCTCCTCCAGTTCAGCCAATTTCAACAATCTCTTTTCACCAGATTTTTCACAATCAAAATTATAGGTTTTCATAGCCCAAAATGTCTTATGATGGATTTAAATTAGAAAATGACATGCTTTTTCAAAAACTAGACTAAAATGAGACACCCCAAGTGGTGTTTTTAGGCAGTTCGATAAGCCCAAAGTGCTTCCCCAAGTCTTTCGGGCCAATATTTTCTGGATGTTTTTACAATTCTCTTAAGAACGCTTTTCAGTTCTCTATAAGAAAGTTCATCTATTCCATTTTTTGGGGGTGATATGCAGTTGATGTTTTAGGTACAACACAATTCTTTTTTAAAAAATATTCCTCATTTTTATTACAAAAATGAGTTCTTAAGTCACTTATCAATGCACGTTGTGTTCTAAATCGGTGGAAGATGTGTGTCTTTAGGAAATCACTAACATTATGTGAATCATACTTTTTAGTGGGTTTGGAATTGACCCACTTAGAAACATAATCAACCTTAATAAGAATGTATGAGAATCTATTGGAATGGGGGAATGGTCTCCTCAAATCGATGCTCCAAACATCGAAGATCTCATAGAAAATTAATGGAATTTGGGTAATTTCATTTATCTTTGAATTTGTGCCAATATTTTGGAATGTGGGGCATGATTTAAATAACTCATGTGAGCCCTTGAAGAGTGCTCTCTAGAAGAATCCAGAGTCTAAGACCATTCTGGAGGTCCTCTATGGTCCAATGTAGCCACCTCTTAGAAGTGAGTGACAGAATTATAAGATGGAGGATTGTTCATCTCTATTAACACATCTCATAATTACCATGTCATCTCCAATTTTCCAATGTTTATTATCTTCCTAAAAAAAGAATTTTGAATCAATTTTCAGCTTCATTCTTTGTTCTTTTGAAAACATTTAGGAAAAATTCCAGCAACCAAGTAGTTTATGATTGGGGAATACCATGGTATCTTTGTAGTGAGATATGAAAGGTGATTAGTAGAAAATTCAAGATCAATGATTTTAGAATGAGAAGAATTAGGAATTCTACTCAAGTGTTCTGCCAAATGGATTTATTTTCCGGCTCTATCTTTGATTTCAAGGTCAAAATCTTGGAGAATTAGTATCCATATTATTATCCACGGTATGTAATCACTTTTCTTGAGTAAAAACTTTATATCAGAATGGCCTATGAAGATGATTATTTTGGCACCTAAGAGATTGGGTTAGAAATTATCTAAAGAAAAAATCACTTCTAAAAGTTCTATCTTAGTGATAATTTTGTGAGATTGAGTTTTATCCAAAGTTTTTTAAGAATAATATATGACACGAGGAATCTTTTCTCTTCTTTGACGTAGAACAATCCTAGTGGATCTATTAGAAGCATTACACATCAACTCAAAGGGTAAGGACCAATCTGGGGGTTGGATTATCAAGGAAGATGTAAGAGCATCTTTGAGTTCAATGAATGATCACTTGAAAACAACATCAAAATAGAATGTGACATCATTTTGAATCAATTGAGTGAGTGGGAGGGAAATCCTACTGATGTTATCTATGAATTTCCAATAGAAACTCGCAAGACCAAGGAATGAATGGATGTCTCGAACAGTGGTGGGTTCAGGAAGTGATTGGAGCACTTCAATTTTGGTAAGATCAACATCAATACCCTCTTTTGAAACTATGATGAATAGAAAAATCCCATTTGTAACCATGAAGTGACATTTTTAAAAATTTAACACAAGGTTACACTTGAGATACTTTTGAAGGAATATAGAGAGTTAATTCAAGAATGATTAAAATGACTCACCATAAATGGTAAAGTCATCCATGAAGACTTCCATGAAATGTTCAATGAATTCTGAAACTATACTCATCATACACCTCTGGAATGTAGCAACAGTATTGCAAAGTCCTAAATGCATTCTCTTATATGTATATATTCTAAAGATTCAAGTGAATTTACTGTTTTATTGGTCCTGAGGTATGATTGGGATTTTGAAGTAGTCGGTGTATCCATCAAGAAAAAAATAGTTTAACTTTATAGCTAATTGTTCTAGAATTTGATAAAGGAATGGAAGAGGGTAATGATATTTTCATGTTTCAACATTCAATTTTCAGTAATCAATGCACACAAGTTATTTGTTCATCACTCGAGTTGTGACTACCTTCCCATGTTTATTTGTGACAACAGTTATCCCACCCTTCTTAGGTACAACTTGAATTGGACTAACTCATTCGCTATCATAAATTAGGTAGATAATATCATCTTGAAGAAGCTTGGTGATCTATTCCCTAACTACCTCAAGTATGAGTGGATTTAGTGTTCTTTGTGGTGGTCTAATTGGCTTTTATGATTCCTCAAGATGGATGTGATGCATGAAATGAGCAGGGTCTATTCCTAGTATGTCATCTAGGGTCTAACCTAAGGCCTTTTTGTTTTACTCTAACACTTGAACAAGTTTGGACTCCTCATTTTTTTTAAGGGAAGTAGATATAATGACAGCATAAGAGTGATGATGGAAAAGGAATGCATATTTTTGGAGTTAAGGAAGAGGTTTTAGATCTGTCCCATCTTTTATTTGTAGGTTATACAACTCAAGAATGGAGGAAGGGAGTTCAGTTGCTTCAGATTCATTTTACTTAATATTGTCTAAGGTGGAGCAGTAGAGATCAGAGTTGATGTAGGTATCTATACATTTTTCTAGATCCTCTATAATGATGGAGTATATGAATTAGAGGTCCATATCAACTTAACCATTTATGACTTGGTTAATCATGGTGTATATTTCACTAGATCCTTTTTCATTACAACATGAAGAAAATGATGGATTGGGGTTCAATTGAATCTTAGAAGTGTCCTCAAAATCATGGATTGAGAATGTAGATTGATCCTAAAATGGGTATTGCATGGATTAAAAAATTATGAACTTGACTAGTTGGTCACAAAATTCCTCGGATAATGTTGGAAACAAATCCCTCAAGGCATCATTGAAGTATTTTTGAGGTGATTGTATTTTTTGACAAAGTGGGCCTCCGTGGTGTGTTTGTTGTCAAAGCAGACCATGATGTATGAGTGTGTTGAAAAGGGGGGTTTACATGGTGACTTGTCAGGTTCAAGGTATGATTTCAACAATCCATGATTGATTGAAGAACCTCGACAATGGAATGAATGATTTGGAGGCGGCCAAAAAAGAGAAGATACAAGGTGGCACCGTTTTCCAGTATTTGCCAATTTTTTGGGCCTAAAAATTGGAAAATAGAGATATGTGTTTTTAGGAAAGGGGGGTATGTGAAAAGAGGAAGTTTTGTGTGAAATAATAGTGGTGTGGGTGAAAAAACAGTGGTGTTCATGATAAACTGTGGCATGTGAGAAAAACAGCGGTGTGCGCGAAATATTTTCACGGTGCACGAAAAAGAAACCGGTGCGTGAAATATTTGCAGATGCACAAAATAATGGATTGGTGTTTTTTGCGCAAAAGGTGTTTCGAGGTCCAAAGCTTGAAAATTGGAAAATGCATGAGGTGCGTGATATTTTAGAGCAGTGCGCAAAAAATGGTGTAGCGCAGAATATTTGTTTTTCGTGCTCGAATTGAATTACATGCTCAAGGAGGGTTTTTCGTACAAGGTCAATTTTGCCTATAAATATGAAGTCACCCCCATCCATTAGACATAACTCAATATATATAGATGATTCCAGCTCTGGCACATGAAATTAGAGTACACAAGTTAGTTGTGTGAAAAGAAGACTGTTGTGCGAAAAGTGAATTTCGCGCAAAAGCGGAGAATTCTACTCAATGTAGTGTAGAGGCTGTGCATAAAAGATATTGCGCATAAAATAATTTGTTACGCATAAAAGGAGTGTTGCGCATAAAAGAGGTGTTGTTCCAAAAGTAAATTTCATGCAAAATCATGGAATTACGTGCAAGGCACAGTGAAGGATGCACGTAAAAATCGGGGTTGCCCGGTACACCAGGTGTAAAGAGAGATTCATATGCGGATGAAAGTTGGATGTCAACAGCGCATCTATCAACAGTTAAGGATGCAGATTTTATTAGTGATAATGAGGAGACCTATAGGTCTTTAAACTGTGAGTGTATCTTCTAAAGAATCAGTGATCACACTTCAGTTGAGAGAGTAGTGAGCTTTCATTTTTTGAGTGGTTGTAAATCAGGAGGGACAGTGATTACGCTTCGAACATGTAAACAGTAGTGCGTTTATAGTGGAATTGGTACATTGGATCATTGTTGATGTATTCTGGTTGGACATATCCCAGTGAGGGTGAACCATGTAAAAATCATTTTGTCATGTTCATGCTTTAAGGTTTATTCATACTCTGCATTGGGAAGGAGAGAGAAGAGTGTTTTGTCTAATAAAAAATTAAGATAAAAAAGGGGTAGTTGTTTTAATATGTCATACCCTGATTCACCCCCCCTCTCAGGGTATCTATCCTAGTGGACCTAACAAATAAAATGCCTGAATGGACATAAATCTTGGTTCTTTCTATCATTATGTATGGCCTTCCTAGAATTAGGGGATATCAAGAAGAGTTTGTCTCACCTTCCATCTCAAGGACGTAGAAATCAGCAGGGAAGATAATATCATTCACACGAACAAGGACATCCTCGATTATACCCTCAAGACTAGCAGTGCTTCGATTGGACACTTGAAAACAAAACCTGTTGGATGTAAGGGACCTAGAACAAGGTTAGAGAAGATGGATTTTGGCATGACATTAATTGAGGATCCTAGTTCAATGAGTGCATCATCAAAGTTGGAACTTTCAATTTGGCAGGGGAATAGTAAATGTCCTTGGATCTTTGCACTTTATGGGAATAAAATGCAAGGAGGAAACATTTTTAAAGGCCATAAGTTTCCACTTATGGGTGCACAATTCCTAATGAAAATTTGCGTCCTTAGGTATTTTTATGGCATTTAATAGAGAATGTCTACTTCAACATGTCTAAACATGTTGAGTATTTTAGGATCGGGTTCAAAGGACTTCATTGGTTTAGAAACAGCTTGAGGAAAAGAAATTGGTTTCATAACTGGAATGGAACGAAGTGAGGGAATGTCTTCAAGTTCTTTTTCTTGTTTCTTGTCCCGGATTGGTATTACCTTATTTTTTATTCATGGTAAAGCAATTATATTGGTTTTGGAATTGGGAAGGATCACTAGGATAGTGGAATCTAGGAAGTGGATAAGGAGGATTGATCCTTTGTGGTTGAGGAACAAAAGGGTATGGTTGTTGGAAGTTACCAACCCCATGAACATATTAGAACTAGTTTGGGTTTTGAGGAGGGAATTGAGAGGAACAAGAGCCCGGGTTTCCATACCTTAATCCCTGGTTATAAGAATAAGATAAGGGCACAAAGTAAGGTTGGTTAGAGGTTCTAATGAACTGACCTGATAGTTGAGGGTTGGAGTTTTTATGAGCATATGCTGCATTGAGCACAATTGGTCTGGATGAATATGAGGGATCCGCTTGATGTTGTGAACATATTTGAGTTGGATGAGATAGAGAGATACAAATTCCATAGTTCTTGATAGGTCCAGAAAATAATGATTGTGGATAAGATGAGGTTGGGGCTTTGTTATCCACAACTAGTTGTTGCACAAGACTCGTAAGTTCACTCATCCCCTCTGTCATCTTTTTTGGATCTATAGACTGACTATCATGAGCTTGTATGACTTGATAATATGCTCGATTATGGAATTTTTGAGTGTTTGCAGCCTTTTTTCTTATAAGATCCCTTGCAGCTACAATATTTTTATCAATAAGTGCACTTCCACTTGTAGAACCAATGAGATTTCTCTCTACAGACAATAACCCCTCCTAGAAATATTAGATCAAGATTTGGTTAGGGATTTGGTGGTGTGGGTAGTTTGTAACAAGCTTTTTGAACCTCACCCAGTATTCATGCAGTGATTCATTTGGGAATTGCCATATAAAACATATTTTTTTCGGATAGAAGTAGTACGCGAAACATGAAATAATTTCTCTAAAAAGAGTCACTTAATGTCATTCCATGTGGGTATGGAAGATCAGGTAGGTAGTAAAGCCATGACTTGGCAGATTCGTCTAGGGAGAAAGGGAATGCTCAGAGTTTTATTTGTTCCTCAGAAACTCCTAGAGGATTCATGGTAGAGCACACTACTTGTAATTATTTAATGTAGAGATGTGGATCTTCACAGGCTAGCTAGTGGAAATAAGGTAGAAGATAAATCAAACCTGAATTGAGTTCAAAGTTAGCCTATTTATTAGGATATTGAATACCAAGTGGTTGGTAATTCATATCAGGGGTAGTGAGTTCTTTAAGTGTTTGTTTTCTAGGATTGGCTATTTCTAATTCAACTGGTTGGAAAAGAACTGGTCCTTGAATTATTTGATAATCCCTAATGTTACTCTTAAGTTGGCAATGAGTTCTCTAAATTTCAAGGTCAAACAAATCTGAGTAATTTTTTGGGAGGATATGTGGCATTTAGATATATTTTGGAAGAAAGATTAAGATGGATTTTTCTTTATATTTTTTTTTTCTGATTGTGATTATTATGAGGAGACAGGTTTTCCTTTGTGTTTTTTTATAATTTTTGCTAATTTTTTTTCTTTTATTTTTTACAATAACAAGAAACTAATGACTACTTTTTTTAACCATCCTTAGAAACAACGCCATTGAAAGTGTGGCCAATTGTCTCATATCGATCGTTCATGGTTTCTATTCTATACAAATGTGTATAGCATCACTCAGGTTGAATCCTCGACGATGATACTTTTTAATAGTCAGTTGTTTTTAGTTGATTGTATTTTGATTGGGAGGTTTTTTGTAGACATTATGAAATAATTTATGTATTATTTTTTATTTAACAAATTGATAAATATTGGGGTGAGTTTATTATTGGGGATTTAATCTTATGATATCCTTGAGCTTTTCTTTATAATGCATTAAATTAATACCCACTTCACAAGATGACATTGATCGGAATTCCCAAGTGTTAAAAGATTTAATTTAAGACGTAACTTAACTTAGGATTTTAATCATTACCATTACTTATTTATGGTAATTAATTAATACGTGATGAAAAATGAAAGGATAAGATAAGATTTGTGCGTCGAACATACACACACAAATAGTGAGGGGAATTAAATACTGACATTAGATTGAACGAGAAAGCACAATAAGGTAAGAGGATTATATAGTTTTTAAATTATTTTAAGACCATTAGTTTTATTTAATATAAAGTTAAGGATAATAATATATGAACAAGAATAAATTTCATTAAAATAGAATTACAAAAACAAACACTTACACGACTTCAAATGAAGAACAACACAAAAGTAAATGAAAACAAAGAGAGGATGAAAAGTATATCAACTGAAAAACTCAGTATGGAAGGTCCTCCCAAGACTTTTAAAAGGATTTGGTCTTTCAAATATATGATCCCCTTTTCTGAAATTTCAACCCCATGCAAGGAGAAGAGGGGTTGGAATTTATAGGCCAAGGAGGTGGACCATTTGCATTCCAAATCTACCCCTCCACTTGTCTCACCCGTTTTCCATTTAAGACAGCTTAATATTGAGATATCTTTTTCTTAAAAGTTTTATATAATAATTTTTTAATACTAATATCAAAATTTGGATCCATTTGAACTTATGGAACCAATGTTATGGTGGTTGGAGTAAAAAATTGTAATATGTCCATTTCAATACAAGCTTTTCAGAAGGTCAAAATGTGAATGGGTTTTTGAACAAAAAGATACCCAAAAATAAAAATAGTTCATTCTATCACGTTGGTCACACATATATTACCTTTGACACTTTAAAATACCAGATTTATTTGATGAAGAGATCATGAGTAATGTCTTTAATAGTGTCTGGATTTTAATTCCCATCCCGAATGGCGAGTTGGAATTAAAAGCATTAGTTGGGAACCTTTTTACTATATTTGGACCTTATGATTTCTATCCAAGATTATTTTGGATAATAAATAACATATGGTAGAGTTTCATAAAATTTGGACATCTGTATTTAGACCGTTAACTCAATCATCATGGATGGTCTAGTTTCTTCAAGAGATTATTTGGGTCTACTTGTGTGGACCATATTACCCTCCAAATGGACAATTTGGACAAAGGTTAATTCTATTGAAATGTTGTAATTTGAGTAAGGAACCCTAAAAAACATTAATCAATCAATTTGGATATGTAGGGTGACACTTATTATTAAAAAAATTTACAGACGTGAATCTGGATGAATTCAAATAGTGCTCTAAAAATATATTTAATATTTAAACACTAATATTTCACAAAAATTATGTAAATATCATATAAAATACATAAATAGAATATATAATAAATTATGAAAATTTTTATAACCTCACTCTCACAGTAGATGTACCTACTTCAAAATCCTCACCTGCAGAATCCACTACACAGTGATGTCCACTCTCATCTCATGTATCACTTTCTTTACTACATATGTATCCCCTTTACCATAAGAATGACATCCACCTCATTATCTAGATCAGATTGGAATTGGTATAATTTTGTAGCAGTGTATCCAACCCTAATTCATTATGAAACTTTTATATAGAATCACAAGAGACTTTTAAAATTTCCAAATATATGGAATGCTATTAGTTTTTTCTTATAATCTGTATTGTGATGGAAATACTTGAACACCTATGGAAGCTGAATATTTGATATGAAGGTGAACTAGAAAAGTTCCCTTCTACACTTACTATATGTGTTCTAATGTTCCTAAATCAGTTGAAAAATATTCATGTATATAACCAACATCCCTTAATACAGATTTGTAATAAACGAAACTGGTTTATCTTAACATGTCACCTAAGACGACCCCACAAGGCCCAAATCATGTTTTTTTATCACTGTGAGTTTGAGAAATAAAGCTTTTTATCAATATGGGAATGAATTGTAATAATTGTATTCTGAAACCATGTCTCAAGTACCAAGGAAATATGTAAATATATTTCCAAATCATAGTAAAAAAGAGGATGTCTAAAACAAACACAAATCTTAACAAACAAACAAAAATTGTACAGAACACATGGAAAATGATGAGACAAGATTCCATATAAGTGTGAAAATGAATCACCTCCAACCCATAACACCTGAAGGTGACATAGACTTTCTGGATATGCCAAGAAACATGATTCTCTTTCCTTCATGAAATTCCTAAAACCCCACATCAATGTAATTATAATTGAATATGTATGTTGTTAGGAATCTTTAAACAAGATACCACTATGAATATATATAATTAATTTCACAAAGAAACCATTAGTTCTTTCATTAAAATGAAACTAGTTTTATAATGAAGATCATATGAAAAAAATTACATAAAACATTCCTTTGATTTTATTTTCTAAAACAATTAATATCAAAATCCACAAGAATTAGGAACTAAAACTTGTCTAATAAAATAAAGGAAAATAAGTAATTAATCAATACCATCAATGTATAGAAAACAATATAGGTATGTAATGAACAACTATCCATGTAATTAATACCAATAATGAGAAAATAGGATACAAAATGGGGACTGAGATACCATGATATCCACAATCAATATCCAAAATAGTGAATCCTACATCATTATAGAGAATCTTATCCCATGGTATCACCCAATTTAAATTGTTATCCATTATTTTATAGAGAATACAACCTAAAATTTCAAATTATATTTGTAAAATTTCATCAAGAAGATAATGTTTATAAAAATATTTTTTATAAAAAACCCATATTAAAACGATTCCCTTTTCAACCAAATGCAATGTAAAATATTGTATTTAAATTTATTCCTTTTTAACATCAATATAATCATTTTAATTATCCAAAATAATAGGATTGTACAAGAATATTCATGTTACCGTGAGAAATAATACATTAGATAGAGACACTGACCATTCCAAGGAGGAAACATAGATGTCTTTGATTTTTATAATGGGAAACAAAGAGACCCAATCCTTAAATTCCATAATATATAAATATCACCATTAATTATCCACCAAAAACACATGATCCAATAATTATAGTTTAATTAGGCTCCAATGAATCAAAGGGAAGAGGTATCCAAAATAAATATTGTTAAAAAGGATAAATCGAGAGGTAATCATAACATACCTTAAAACGATCTAACCAAATTGACTGATGATCACAAATAAATCAATTGATGTTACATCCTGGAACTAGATGCCACTCAAGGTTCCCCCATACCAGTATTCCACATGGCCTCAACCATATATCCTTGAATATTAGAGGATTCAGACTAGCAACGAGGGCCTAGGGTTTGTCTATTGGGAGACCATGCCCTCATTACCAAAGAGTATCATAGTGGGTGAATATAATAACATAAGGTAAATAGTTATTTATGTATAAAAATATGACACAATAGAAGTAGACTGAATAATAATAATAAATAGAATAAAATTATTATAATAAACAATACTCAAAATATGATGATGAAATGTCATGTATCTATAAACCAAGAAAAAATGGATTCAAAGTTGTAGAGATGTATGTTATATAAAATTAGATTAAAAAAACAAAAAATTATCCTTAGAATACCGAGATACAACCCAATCATCTAATATTAGCTCCATCATAATCAAGAAATCAGTAAAATGTTTGAAGAGACACACGTACCTTTATCAACACTTGCGTACATATAGTCTGTCCAAGTAATAATGGAGGCCCAGATAAGGTGTGAGATAAATCTCAATAGGACAACAGAAATATTGGATTTTACATATTTTCTATGTATTACAAACTAAAAAAATGTTTCAGAATGGATATATGTTATTAAAACAGAACAGTAACATAAATACCCAAGTAACTACTTCATCCATTAGATGGTGTCTGAACATGTAACCATTTCCTTAATTAAATAAGTTCTATTTATATAAATAGGTAACATTAGGTAATAATAAAACTAAAAAACTAATATTATAGTAATTGTGAAGTATCCAAGTAGAACAAGAAATCCATGATGTTATTTATAATTAATAGGTTCCAAGGTGATAACCAAGGACAACATGATGATTACAATATTGAAAAGGTTCCATGGTAATAACCAAGGAATCCAAGACCTCAAGGGCCTCTAACTCAGTAGTATCTACTATTATATATAGGGGTAAGAGTATAATCCAAATAGCACCATCCAAAGAATTTAATAATAGTGTGATCAAACCAAGTCCAAGGAATACATCCAAGGTAAAAATGGGATAAGCTATGTCTATGCCCAAGGATATAACCAAGGAACCTGAGGTCTGTAGATGTTATGATATCCAAGTAGTGTATTCAAGGAATCACATAATAGTAATGGAGTGATCCTACAGTTTCATACCAATAATAAACTAGTAGATGAGGATCAGGATGTAAGGTGGGTCTCAACTAAGGGAACCAACATCCTTGAATCAGAATGGTTTCCATCAGTTCTCATGGAATTCCCTTATGAATCTCAAATATAACTCAAAACTTATATGATTAATTCAAGGTCCATATACAATAATTCACCATAAATTCAATTCATTTATTTAATTAATAAATTTGATAATCATACCATTCACTAAGTCATTTGGTCCAAGCCTTGACTTTCTTTAGTTGAACAATACCAAGGGGCATGAAACCATTTAAGTAATTTAATAATTAGTTTCTTGGTTCTCTCATTTACCTTACATAACATAACAAGTGAGGCATAAAGATGAAAAAATAGATGAAATTAATTTAACATAAACTTGGAAAAGTGATACCAATACTATATACATTCCAATTTTCCATTAAACATTGATTAATCAATTTGAATCACTCACATTTGGTGGGTCTAGTGATTATAATTAATGGTAATTTTTAATTATCAATTATTAGTTCTTAATAAATAAAGGCTTACCATTATCAGGGTCAAGATGATGTACACCTAAATGGAGGATCATAGGAACATGTCAAAACACTAAAACCCCAATTATGAATAACACCCTACTTGGGGTGGCAGATACTGTGGTTCTAGCAACCAAAGTTGAATTAAATAAATATCATGAGTCTTATAATATAGTTCTAATGAATATAATCAAGGAATATAAATTAAATAGATGACACTAAATTATAATGGAGCTCCCACATGATAATTTATAAAATGATCAATCTTGAGGAATGATTTATAGAACACCTACCATGTACTCATACAACTCTCATCATCCAGTATCAGCCTCTAATTCGGAATATATTCAAAGAAATATGAATAACAGACTAATTTAAGGAAAATATGGTATATGAACCTAAATATAAATTGATTCATTGATAAGAAGAATAATAACAAAATATTGAAAAGGAATTTAGAATATACAAGTGCAGATCCAATGAGATAGATGGTGCTTCTATCAGACTACAGACAGATGCTTGATATTGATTCCTAGAAATGATGAGTTTTAGGCATCAAAGGAGGAAAAATTGGGGTTGCTGTCCACTAGAGAGAAAATTGAGAGTAGTGTCTAATTTCATTATTTCATTAAAAGAAAAAAACGTAAATTCACCCAAATTTGTCCTTCGAATGGTTTGGCCGAACGGGTTCTCCAAACCATGGAAAAAACATACACATGCCACTATAGGAAGGGACATTCTTCATGCTTAGTCTGTATAGTTAGGGAAACCATGTTCTAGCTATGAAAAATGCCTCTTCAATTTGTTTGCAGCATTTTTCATTGATGTATTTCCAAATTCGCATGGTTTATGAAAACTGTGCACCCCATATAACCCCACTATCCATCCTCTCATGGTTAAAAATAAATGTTTATACTACCATAAATAGTTTCCTCTAACCATGTTACATTCCAAAAAACTCAACCTGCTGGGGTTCTGAGCTTCGAACATGATTTAGATAACCACGAAACCATCACTTCCTCATAAGGCATCCACATCATGAAAAAAATAAATAATTACAATAAAATTAAATGGAATCATACCTGAGTGAGAACCTATATTTTTATCGTATTCCACCCTTAATGGAAATCATCCTTGAGTTCACCATCCAAGGGTAGTGAAACACTATCTAAGAATAACTCGTGTCACTGGGCATGTACGTCAGCCACCCGCCCCGATGTCTCATATTGAACACGACCGTGCTGCCATATCTGGAACATCCCGGGAAAATAAAAAATATGACATTTTCATATTTATTAATATTTTTAATTATATATTAATTTAATTTTAAATTTTATTCTATATTCAATGGTGTATCTAAGACACAACAATGGGTTTCTTCGAAATCTTTCATTGCACACTAATAATATAATATTATTATTTTAAATGGTAGTTATCACCTAGCCATTGTATTGGTGGGAATTAATAGAACTAACTTAAATATGATAATATATTTTTATTAAATGTTTTTACATTCATCCAATAAATTTCAAGGGCTTTAAATGTAAATAAATTTAATTTTAATAATAATTTACTTTAAAAGGGCGATTTACCGCCTTGTGATGGTGAACCCTTTTTAAATCTAGTTTTTGTCACTTTTAAGAAATTATTTTGGACAAAATAATTTTCATCTTTAAAATCAGGACATCAAAATTTACTTTGAATGAAATTTTGATATCTATCTTATAATGCTTATTTTTAATGAATAGTGAAAAAATATTGAATTTTAATTCAAAAACGCCTTTTAATCTAAAGTATTTATATGGTTAGATTATATTTTTAATTGGTTTTAAAGTTTAAATAGATTATATTTTTACTATTTAACCCAATTTTGTCCATTTAATGTAATTTCACTTTGAAATTAGACTTTAACAACTATTAACCTTTTGATGGTTATTATTTATTAAAAACATGTTTTTTGTTTTGACAACGAGAATTAATTATAAAATTAATTAATTCAAATTATATTCTTTAAATTTGTTAAAATAGAAACCATTTTTGAATTCACAATATAAAATTTATCTTAGAGTGATTTTTTGGAATTTTTCTTAAAACCTTCAATTTTTGATGAATAGTAAAACCACTAAGTAGTAGTTAAAAACCGACTTTTCCATTTTAATGAAATTTTACAACTTCTGTGAATTGAATTTCAAAAATATTAAATACATGTTTATCATTATTAAGTAAAATTTAGTTTAATGGGATGAAAATAATTTTGGTGAATAGTAACTTTTGACTTTTATTAACCATGATTAAAGGTAATTAGGGTAATTTAAGGTAAAAATAATGTTATAATAATAAAAAATTACCTAGAAACTTTTCCCAACCTAATTGTATTAGTAATGACAGACCAAGACAATCCATGGGTCAATTTTGGGACCCCATGAAGCCACATGGGTACGATAATGACATTAATAACTTTTTATTTAAAGTAAAAAATAAAAAATGTCATAAACATGTATTGTTTTAATAAAACAATTTTTACATGGGGTTATATAAGTTAAATTTTCAACTATAAATATTAATTTTAAATCTAAAACTATTTCCTATATATTGGTATTTTTTATAATTTTTAGACATCAAATAAATAAAATTATTTTTGACACAATTATGATGTAGTGTTTACTCCATTAACGGATGATTTAAATAAATAAGAAGATAAAAATTTAAAAAAATATCTAAAACTTGTCCAATTATTAATTAATGATTTTATTTTTAACATGGGTCACCTTATCTTAGACTTTAATAAATTTTTGACCTTTAAAACCCAAAATAATTATATAATTAAATAATATATTCAAACTTTCTAAAAGAGCCACTCCTCTCTCTTATAAAAATACCTAACTTCCTACCAATTTATCACACTTCTCAAGCCTTTGGCTCGTCCAAAATATACTCAAATAATCTTTCAAGATACATATCTTCATCTTATAAGACTTACCTTAGGCATAAAGCACTTCAAAAAACCATTTTGGTTCAAACTAAAGGGAGTTACCTAATTTAAAGGTAACATCTTCTCTTAAGTTATTTTGTTTTATTTTACATATACAACCCCATAAACCCTTTTTATTCATTTATTTTATAAAAAACCAGTATCATCAATATACATGGTTGTTTTTATGAGAATTATTCTAGATAAACTTACACACACTTCCATCTAATGGGTAAAGAACAAACTGTTTTAGTCGACAGCGAACTACTGCTTCACGAAACGATAATTGTTAAATTATCTCCTTCCACCTATCATGGTGGCCATTATGATGGAACTATATATATATATATATTATATTTATTATATTTATGTTTTCTTTATTCTTCTTTATTTTAATTTTTATATCATACCTTTATGGTTCCCATAATGGGTAAACATGATAATTTTATTAGAGGAAGTGCAGACTACAGCCCCCTAGAAGTGATATGACTCGTTAATGCCATGTGTGGAATGTATAAAGGATAGAATTTATTAACTTTCGTAACCTATATGACATACATATTATACTTAAATTTTAATATACCTATAAATCACTATGGTTTCATTCCATTAAGAATATGAAATAGAAATGAAAGTAGCGTCCATGCGTACGTATGGCTTACCGTCTCAATGGACGGTGCAGTTCATTTCTTATATCCAAATGTTATGTACTACTATAAATACACACACACACACACACATATATATATATATATATACTAGATATAAGATATATATGAATTATAAATGATAAATTTAATTCTAGAGATAATGGACATTTGGCCACATGGACAATTTATAATTATAATAAGTTCATTTTTTTAATCAATTTCTGAACATTGACAAAATGTCTCATATGAGCTCAAATAATTAACTAATTTTCATAGAAAGGTAATTAGTAATATTATAGGAATAATAAACTTGAAAAAATATTATTAATAAATTATAATGTAACATGAGTTTATTATTCAGGAAGAACAAGGAACATACGAGAGAGTCAAGTCGGACAACGAGGTAAGGGGTTTCTTATCTCACATTTAATTATGGGGGATTTCCATTATTTTACACTAATTTATTTAATGTGGTGAATTTTTTAATTCAATTTGATATATATTATCATTATTCTCTTTATATTAATTTTATTTTGTGATTCATTTGGGGGTTATTAACTTTTGGTCATACGACTCAATTGATTACAATGTGGTAAGGGATTCTTATCTCACTTTTAATTCTGTGAGATTTCCATTGTTCGCCACGTATGTATATAATCTGGTGTATTGTGTACTAAAATTGGATATATATTATCACTAATATCTTTATATTCATGGTATACAGTTATTCTTTTGGTGGTTAGTAATTTTTGGTCATACGATTCGATTGAATATAACGTGGTAAGAGATTTTCATCTCACTTCTTATACCTGTGATATTCTTGGAATATTTGTCACTATTTCCTTTTGTGTGGTGTATGAAAGACCCATTAATTTACTCTTTTTGTAATATAATTTAATTTATTGGTATTTACATATTCCTTATATGATCCTTCTTTCATGGGGTGTACGTTTCGAAAGTTACCAAATCGGTAAGGGATCGTTTCACCCTCCTCTTTGAAGTCATGAATTCCTTTATATTATGTCTTATAGTTCCATTTTATCATGAGGGGGTTGTTATTATATATATTTATTACTGTAAATTTCATTTCCAAATTATGATAGACCCTTTCCACTCTCATCAAATGATTTTCTGAATCTTAATGTGACGTTGTTATGCTGTAGAATTTTCATCTAAAAATCTCTCTCTTTTTCTCAAGAAATTCTATTGTATTATTTATCTGAATACCCAATTCTATTTTCATATCTACGGGTATTCATAAATTTATAAAATTTATTTATTTGATTATGTAATTTACATACATATAACCCTAACTCCCTTTTCATGGGTCATAAATGACTTAATGATCATGTTTTTAAGAACTTTTAAAACGTCGCGATTTTGAAATGAACACATTTATTTTATTATCTATGGGTTATTTATGAAATGTTGGATTATGATATATGTAGATCAAATGAAAATAAATACATATTAAGGGTGAGCCCTGATATCACTCTAATTCATTGGGTAATGAATTAATCTCTAGAGATGACAGGTTTCACGATACCTTAGTGAAGACCCTTGGTAATTTTTATGATACCTTGGGGATGGACCTTGGTGATATGTTCATGTATGTATAAATGAAATGTGGTAGCCACATATTCAAGTTATGATTCATGTTTTTTTATTATGATATGCCTCTTTTACCATTTATCATGTCTTTATGTTTCTCATCAAGTTCTTATTGATATCGCAACTAAATTAACTCCATTGCTTTCCTTACTGGCCCATCTGCTCACCCTTTCCTTTGATTGAATGTCTCCAGGTTATGAGATGTATTAATTGTACATAGTATTAATTTTTCAAGAATATTTTCCTGGGGAATTAAAATAGTGTTTAATTTTTCATGTTTTTAATCCTGATTTCCAAGACACTAGACTCTAAAGATCCTCTGTTTGTAAAATGTAATGAAACATTCTGTATTAAAAAGGCAAGATGATATAGTTGGGATCGAAGGATAGTTTAGTTATTTTTGAAAATTATGCTATAAAAACTTTAGGAATAACCCTATATAAAAGTTTAAATAAAGTAAATCTTCCTGGTATGTCGGTGAGTATGGAGTAAGTGGTTTATCAAGCAAATACATCCCTGTCTGGATACGAGCAGAACTATCTTAATGTACTGGGATGAAAATGAAAGGTATAAGAAAACCATTAATGTTAAAACATTTTAGGGTAATTTTTTATTTTTATAAAAATGATAACACATAGATCATGTGATAAATCGTCACGTCAGAAAAAGCTATTGGAATCAAACCCACAATAAAAGTGCGATTGGGATTTATCGCCTACCACCGTCCTACTTGAAGTCCCTGGTTAGTATGACTTATTATTTTTAGTTAAATGATTTTTTAGATCTAGAATAAGTTGATTTTGGGAACTTATGTTTTATAAAATTGATATCCTTATTAGGGTAAAATGACTTTCTGATTAAATGATAAAAGTTATTTTTGAAGAAGTTTTCTCTTTTGGAATACTATATGCCTATCGAAAATAAAATACTACAGGATTTCATTTGTGAAGGAATGGTTGAAATTTATTATTTTGTAAGAATATATGTATCTATTTTTTACATATGGTGATTTGGGTTATGTTTGGAAAATGATTAACCTAGCATAGAAATTATGCAATTAGGTTAATAACACTTTAGTATGAGACTTTAAGAGTATCGATGTTATTTGGAGATAAATGTTAAGATTTATTATGGATGACTGTGTGATTAAATGCTTTTGAGTTTTGGGTTTTAATCTTAGTTTGGATTATTTTGAATAATTTTAAGGATCATTGTGTATTTAATGGTCTTTTCAAAACTTTTGGGTACTTTTTGTTGAATTTTGGAGATTAATAATAGTATTTCTTTTTATAAAGGAATATCCTTTTTAGGGATTATATGATCTCGTACTAAACATTTTTTTAGTTGATGTCTAAAGATAAGGGAAATATATAGTTCTTCTTTTGTGGATTATGTGATTCCATAGAAGAATATTCTTGTGCTTTTGATGTAACCAAGTCTTTTTGAATGCTCATTATTTGGAGAAAAGATTAGTTTTTGGTAGAAACTTATTAAATGATGGAACTCTACTTGAAGGTAAGTATATTTCCTTATGTTTTTATTCTATGTAGTAAATTAATTCCTCAAAATTATGAAAAGGAATGTAAAAAAAATGTTTTTGGTTTACTTTTCCTATTGGGTGATCAAATACCATTTAACACATCTTTAGTTTGTGATTTTTTTGTGGTTAACTTTCTCTTAATCATGTTTTCTATCACTCGCTATCAGAACTTAACCGTTTGTTTTCTCTTCTATATCCATTTTTTCTTACATGGAATCGTAGTATGGGTTAGCTCGGGTGACCTTGGTACTTCACTTCCTTTCTTTTAATGTGATAGTTTTTCTGACTCTTTTTCCTATGTCGGACTTTCAAGGAAGTTTCCAATCCCAATTTTAAAATTGTGAGGACACAATTTCCAAAAAGGGGGAAGGATGTAACATTCAGAAAAATAAAGAATATGACATTTTAATATTTATTAATATTATTTAATTAGATATTAATTTTATTTTAAAGGTGATTTTATATTCAATAGCGTACCTGACACACAACAACAGGTTTCTTTGAAATCTTACATTGCACTATAATAATATAATTTTATTATTTTAAATGGTTGCTAACACCTAGCCATTGTATTGGCTGGAATTAATAGAACTAAATTAAATATGATAATATATGTTGGTTAAATATTTTTACATTCATCCAAAAAAAGTCAAAGGCTTAAATGTAAATGAATATAATATTAAGAATAACTTACTTAAAAGGGGCAATTTACAGCCTTTTGATAGAGAACCCATTTTAAATCTAGTTTTTGACACTTTTACATATTATTTTTGACAAAATAATTTTCACCTTTAGAATATGGACATCAAAATTTACTTTGGATGAAATTTTGATATTTTTCTGATAATATTCATTTTTAATGAATAGTGAAAAATGATGTATTTTAATTCAAAAAAGCCTTTTAATCTATATTATTTATTTGGTTATATTATTTTTTTTAATTGGTTTTAAGTGTAAATAGATTATATTTTTACCATTTAACCCAATGTTGGCCCTTGGAAGTAATTTCACTTTTAAATTGGACATTAAAAATTATCAATCTTTTGATGGCTATTATTTCTTAAAAAGACGCTTTTTGTTTTGATGAAGGGAATTAATTATAAAATCAATTAATGAAACATTAATGTTTTGAATTTGGTAAAATAGAAATTATTTTTTAATTCAGAATATCATATTTAGCTCAGAGTGAATTTTTGGAATTTTTCTGAAATCCTTCAATTTTTGATGAATAGTGAAACCACAAAGTAGTAGTTAAAAACCAGATTTTTCATTTAAATGTAATTTTACCACTTTTTTAAATTAAATTTCAAAAATTTGACAAACATGTTTTTCATTAGTAAGTAAAATTTTGTTCAATGGGATGAAAATAATTTTTGGGGAATAGTAACTTTTTACTTTTATTAACCACGATTAAAGGTAATTAGTGTAATTTAAGGTAAAAATAATGCTATAATAATAATAAATTTCCTTGACACTTGTCATAACCTTATTTTATGAATAATGGAAAACCAATACAATCCATGGGTCAATTTTGAGACCCCATGGAGCCACATGGGTAAGATAATTACATTAATAACTTTTTATTTAATATAACAATAAAAAATGTCATAAACATGTATTGTTTTATTAATAAAATTACTTGGGGTTATATAAGTTATCATTTCGAAAATAAAAAATCATTTAAAAGCTAATATTATTTCTTACATTATAGTATTTTTTATAATTTTTAGACATCAAGCAAATAAAATTATTTATGACATAATGATGATGCAGTGTTTACGTCATTAATGGATGATTTAAATAAATAAGAAGATAAAAATTAAAACAATATCCAAAACTTGTCCAATTATTATTGGATGAGTTTATTTCAAAAATGGTCTAACTTATGTTAGAATTTAACTATTTTTTGAGCTTTATAAACTGAAACTCATTACATAATAAAATAATATTTTCAAACATTCGAAAAGAGCCCCTCCTCTCCCTTATAAAAATCCATCACTTCTTACCCATTTCTCATAGTTCTCAAGCCTTTGGCTGGTCCATACTCTGAACCATTAAGCTCCCAAGATCTCTATATTCATCCTATAATACATACCATATGCATAAAGCACTTTAAAAAACCATTTTGGTTCAATCCAAAGGGAGTTACCTGATTTAAAGGTAATGTCTCCTCTTAAGTTCTTTTGTTTTGTTTTAATTATCTAACCCCATAAACACTTTTTATTCTGTTTTTTATAATAGTAAACTTATTATCAATATACAAGTATGTTTTTATGAGAATTATTTGAGCTGAACTTACACACACCTCCGTCTAATGGGTAAAGAACATACTGTTTCAGTGGACGACGAACGACTACCTCACGAAACGATGATTGTTCAATTATCTCCTACCACCTAACATGGTGGCCATTATGATGGAACTGTATAAATATATGATATATATTATATTTATGTTTTGTTTATTCTTATGTATTTTTCTTTTTATAGCATACCTTTATGGTTTCCATAATAGGTAAACATGATAATTTCATTAGAGGAAGTGCAGACTACCACCCCCTCAAAGTGATATGGCTCGTTCATTCCATATGTGGAATGTATAAAGGATAGAATTTATGAACTTATGTAACATTTATTACATATATATTATACTTAAATTATAATATACCTATGAATAACTATTTTTTCATTTCATTAAATTTATGAAATAAAAATGAAAGTAGCGTTCATGCGTATGTACGACTTACTGTCTCCATGAACGGTGCATTTCATTTCTTATCTCCAAATTTTATTTACTATTATAAATAAATATATATATATATACTGTATATATGATATATATGAAATATAAATAATTAATATGATTCTTGAGATAATGGACTTTTGACCACATCGACAATTTATAAATATAACAAGTTTATTTTTTTACTCAAGTTCCAAACATTGACAAAATGTCTAATATAAGATCAAATAATTAACTAATTGTTATAGTAAGATAATAAGTAATATAAAAGTAATAATAAAATTGAAAAAATATTATTAAGAAATTATAAAGTAACTTAAGATTATTATTCAGGGAGAACAAGGAACATACGAGCGAGTCAAGTCAGACAACGAGGTAAGGGGTTTCTTATCTCACTTTTAATTCTATGGGATTTCCATTGTTCACCACTAATTTATTACATGTGGTCTATTTTGTATAGAAATTTGATATATATTATCATGATTCTTTTTATATTCATTTTATTATGTGAATCATTTGGTGTTTTTAACTTTTTTTCATATGACTCGATTGATTACAATGTGGTATGAGGTTCTTATATCACTTTTAATTCCGTGAGATTTCCATTGTTTTCCACTTATTTATAGCATGTGGTGTTTTGGGTACTACCATTGGATATATATTATCTATATTATCTTTATATACATGGTATTATGTGATTCTTTTGGTGGTTAGTAATTTTTTTCATACGATTCGATTGAATACAACGTGGTAAGGTATTTTCATCTCACTTATTATTCCTGTGATATTCATGGAATATTTACCACTATTTCCTATTGAGTTGTTTATGTACTGCCCATGATTGTACTATTTTTATAATATAATTTAATTTATTGGTATTTACATATTCTGTATATGATCTTTCTTTCATGGGGTGTACGTTTCAAAAGATACCAAATCGGTAAAGGATCATTTCACCCTCCTCTTTTAAGTCAGGACTTCTTTATGTTATGTCTTATAGTTCCATTTTATCATGATGATAATTATTATTATATACCTTTAATACAGTATATTTCATATCCAAATGTTTTAATACACTTTCCACTCTCATTAAATGATTTTCTGAATCTTTAAGTGACGACGTTATGCTGCAGACTTTTCATCTCAAAAGCTCTCTCTTTTTCTCAAGAAATTATCTTGTATTATTTACGTGAATACCCAATTATATTTTCATATCCAGTAGTATTAATCAATACATAAAATTGACCTATTTTATTTTTAATTGACATACATATAACCCTTACTCCCTTTCCATGGGTTAAAAATGACTTAATGATTATGTGTTTAAGAACTTTTAAAACGTCGCGATTTTGAAATGAACCCATTTCTTTTATTATCTATGGGTTATTTATGAAATGTTTGATTATGATCTATGTGGATCAAATGAAAATAATGACATATTAAGGGTGAACCCTGATAGAGCTCCAATGCTTTGGGTAAAGAATTATTCTCTTGGGATGACAGGCTTCACGATACCTTGGTGAATAACCTTTGTAATTTTTATGACACCTTGGGGATGGACCTTGGTGATATGTTAATGAATGTCTAAATGAAATTTTGTAGCTACATATTCAAGTAATGATTCATGTTATTTTTATTATGATATTTCTTTTTTACCATTTCTCATGTCTTTATATTTTTCATCAAGTTCTTATTGATATCACAAGTAAACTAATTCCCTTGCTTTCCTTATTTGGCCATATGCTCACCCTTTCCTTTGATTATATGTCTCCAGGATATGAGATGCAGTAATTGTACCTAGGATGAAATTTTCAAGAATATTTTCAAATGGATTTACATTTTCATGTTCTTATTTCTGATTTCTAAGTAACTACACTTTAAATATCCTCTATTTGTAAAATGTAATGAAAAGTTATGTATTAAAAAGGTGGGATGCTATAATATCACCCATAATAGAGGGGAAATCCAACCTCATAGATCCTTTATTATCTATTAAATGATGTTTATAGGATACTCCTAAAAGGTATCATCAATATCTTACTCAACTTCCTTTGGGTAATAAGTGTGACACTGGTAGGCATTATACTGAAGAAGCTATGAAATGCGGATGACGTCGTGCATGGAACAAAACCTCTGATGTTATAGAATGTGATAATATACTAGTCTAAAAATATCTAGAATCATAAGTGACACAACATAATGTGGAAGATTCTTCCCTTGAATATATATCCATTTATTATCTATCCTAGGTTACACCAACAAGAATACAAAATTCTCGACCTTGAACACTAGATGTCGTCAATGGCGATCGATATGAGATTTATATATAGACTGAGAAGAATATATATGCTTCCTGAAGAACTAAACCTCCTTTGAAGTCTCCTTCATGAGATTAGGACCTTGTAGGTATACCTCTCCTATATCTATCCAACATAGTGGTTAATTGCATGACCTACCATACTAGGCATCTAAAGGATCCATCCAAATCATCTCATGAGAGCTATTATTATAGCTGAACATGAAGAGAAGGATATGATTCTCCCAAGAACTAGATAAATGAAGGAATCATTCTATAAACATGTTTTCTAGATCCTCTATTTTCTATGCCAACATTCCATCAGTCTGAGTGTGAAAGGTTTTGCTCAGAATCACTTGAATACACATATCCTTATGTAACCCCTTTCAAAACATTGTCTTAAAACGAGCATACCCATTTTAAATGATAGAGTGAGGAACCCCATGTAGTTATATGATCTCAATAACACAAAAATTTCCTAGAACATGGACTAGGAAAGTCTATCATATAGGAAGGAAGTAGGATACATTCTTCAGCCTTACAATAACAACCCCTGCAACGTCTCTACCTCCAGGAGACCTCAGTAAGATGACTAAAATTTCCATAAAAACATCTTCCCATTTCCGTTATAGGAGTATAAGTGGTTTTAACAAGCCATAATGTATTTTTTTCTCTAACACCACCTGATGAAATGTGAAACACCTAGTAATAAAGCCTACAATATGACATTTTATCCCAAGCCACTAATACGAGCTTCACTTATCTCGATACATTTTGGAGATGCTTGGATAAACTGCCCACTAAGAAGAATGGGAATCTCAAATAAAATAATATTTCATATATGTGTGAAACTAGACACATCCATGTATATGTAGGATGTCATCTCTTTCCACATACCAATCCTAAGGTGGTCCATCTCCTACAATACTCTCACAAGGAACCAAACAATCAGGATCTAAAAATCTCATGCTCTTCACCTTCTAAAGGAGATAAGTGGTAACAATCATGGTTGAGAGATATGAATTATCATGAGTTTCATGAATCTATATATGAATATCAACATATAGGGACATCAATTTCCAGGGATTCCCATATGGTTGTGCTGGAGATTTCTGACTCAGTGCTTCAACTACTACATTTCCCTTCATAGGAATATTGGAAAGCTCAAAATCAAATAATTGAATATATTCAACCTATATTCACTATCTAATATTGAACTCACATTGTGTAATGATATATTGTAGTATCTTCTCGTCCATATAGGCCCCAAATTTCTCACCTAACAGATAGTGTCACAAGCAATGTGAGGATTGGACAAATATTAATAGCTCATGGTTGTGTGTTGGGTAATTTCTCTTATAGAGCCTCAATGTATTAGTTCTGTAAATACCCACTTTTTCCTTATGTACCATCATTTCTCCAAGGACAGTGCTTAATGTATCACAAAAAACAATATAACCTATGATTGGTTCATGAAGAATTAGAATTGGTGTCAAGAAAATCCTACATTTCTACTCCTAAAAGGATTTATCGCACTCTTCTGACCACAATAACATTACACCCATCATTACAAGAATAGTAAGTGGTGAAGAAAGGAATTCTATTCCCGATGTAAAATGCATGAAATATCAATACAAATCCAAGAAGAATTGCATATCATACATGTTATTGTGTTTCTCTTGGTACCAACAACACTATCTCTCTATGGTTCAACAAAGACCCTTGAATTTGAGATAGTATGACTAAATAAGTGAACCTTTTCAATCCCTAAGTGGAACGTATAAATCTTGGAATAAATTTGATGCTCTCTCAGTGTAATCGGAATGATCTTAATGTTCTTATCATGGTAACTATGAGTGAGAATACATCAAGAGGTCACACAAAAATACTATGAAAAATGATTTCATATAGGGGTGGAACACCATATTCAATAGATCCATAAAAATGGAAGGCATGTTCATAAGACAGAATGAAATTTCAATGTACTCATTCAAAACATACCTACAATGAAATGGTTTACGTTGAATGTCTAAGGACTTTAATCACACCAATAGATTGGCCGATCTTTGGTCGGTTATTGAACAAACCCTATCTCTTTATAGCAGGTCAGATAGATCATCTATTCGAGGTAGTGGAAATAGTTATTAATAGTAATATGGTTCAGACATCTGTAATATACACGTGGATTTTGGGTCACATCATCCTTCATGGAAAATAACATGTGTGAACCCCAAGAGGAAGTAACAGTCTGTATAAAAAATTTGGTCTCTAAGTGCTCCAACTACCACTTGATCTCGCAGAGCTCAGTGGGTGCAATCCTGTATAGAGAAATGGATAATATAGTTTATCTTGGAATGAGATAAATCATAAAATTTAAAACTATATTTGGAGGTAATACCTAAAACAATTTTTGAATGACATCCTTGAAAAGATATACTACTGGAGGTAATTCATCGTGAAGTAATCCCTGACCACCCATAAAGATATTGGTAATATAGAAATATATTACACCTAGACCATGATGCTCTGGTCTATCTCTACTATCCTGGACATCAAAATCACCCTTATGTAGATACCTAATACCCTCTGGTGATGTAAACGACACCCTTTACCAATAGAATCCTATAAATGAATGATATTTTACCAACCAATACATCTTGAGAATGGAATCAAATCCAGTAATTTAGAGAAAAAATTGTTCCCATAAGAAAGGGTAACTACCTAACTCAAGTGGACAGTATCCACACTATCATATTCCCTCTGACCATACACTGAAGGGTGTATCCAATGTCCTTACACCACAGTAATACAATATTTCTATTCCAAGTATTTTTAAGTTAGATAACATGACTAATGAGTGTGAATAACATGTATAAAACAAAGAAGATAATATAGTGGAGTATTCTATAGTAGTTCCTCAAACTGTGGATGGTCATGTATCACAATCCATGGGTATTAGCTGTAATTCATAAAACTAATTGAATCCATAACCCTATTCAACAATTAAACTACCAAGATCAAGACCACTATGTTGGTTCTGTTGTTAATCTAGTGTCTGGAAACTATGACCAAAACCTCATCCTTGGCTTGTCCTGTCGGTTGTACTCCATCTCCCCTACTGATATGGTGTAAAATAAATTCCTCGTAAATGTGGATCTAGTTTGGATCCTTTTCCATTATAAGTTGATGAAAATGTATGACAGAGTCTCTAAAGATGCCCCATACGTCCAGAATCCCAACACTCTAGAGGGTTTCTATAACACTGAGGCATTAGATACCCCTATCATCCACACATGGGACACACCATTGATCTAGAAACAAAGGTAATCTAGCATCCACTACCCCTATATGAAACATTAGTTGATCACTTTCTTCTACAAGAAGAACTATGGTTTTACCTCGACATTGGTCCTCTATTTCTGGTACAATTTCCATACCTCAGGTTTATCTCAGTGGTAAGTGAATTATTGACTATGTATAAGAAGGTTTGTAGAAAAAATCAATTCATCTGAGTAAAGATTGAATATGAATTCCCATCCTCAAAGTGACTATAATAAAAATTAACATCCCCATCTATAAGCAGTAAAAAGTGTTTTTACATAGTGATTTATAAAAAATACCCCATAATTGACATATAACCATACTCAAGATGCATGAAATATTTAGTTTTTTCAACTATAAACATCTATGGAAACAACTGATCATAGAAGGAAGCTTGGAAATAAGCCAAAACCATGCCTTGATCGGTACCAACATGGGTAACAACATCCCACCAAAAATTGGACGAGTCCCACAGTATGTTAGTAGAAAGATTGACCATTCTATATGGAGGAGTATACAGATAATCAAATATATTAATTATAGCATATATCCAAGATTCAACATCCCATGAACCATCATCCCCCACGAATGTTGGTGGATATTACTTCTAGAACTCTTAATTTAGATCATCCATCACAGGTACGAGACATAGTGTACCAGGAATGGACTACACTAGACATAAAAAAAATATCATGAACTTGACTGTTAATGCCCAGATCGGGTACAACATGTGGTTCTTTAAGTGGAACTTTTCAAAGTAATAATGGTATCCTAGGACCAACTAAGCCTAGAGTATTATCATCAACACCCACTTGGAAAACGACACAGGGATGCCATGGTAGCATTGGTATACAAATTCCAACTACACATCTTATAAAAATATTTTATAAGATAGATAGAAACACTAGAGAAGTATAAATGTATTAAATGTCTCAATACCCATGGTATACAACCCCATCTACCATCTTACTAGTCCATGTATTTTAAGTTCTCGGGTATTAGTTCTAAGGGTTCTAGTAGATGAATGGTAAGTTATATGTTGTCTCATCATTTACATGCAACAATTTCACTTAATAAGTCAAGTTTCACTTTTAAGGTTTAAATTTTTCTTTTTTTATATATCATGTTCCATATAGAATGGATTATCATTCCCATTGAATCAAGGACCATACACATTATCACTAAAAATAACACCCATTTTATTTTAATCTAATGGCTCAACTAGGTAAATTACTCATTCCAACCCACAATGGCAAATAGAATCTCATTAATTAAAACTAAAAATTACACAATCATAGAAAAGGTGTAGCATAATAATATATGTGTATATTTCTCACTCAAAAATCATTGTAATATAAGTAAATGAAATTAGTGAAATGAACCTATATGGATTGATATAGTCAACGAATGTGAATTCTAGGTTCCTACGATGATGCATGTAGCAATAATCCTCACCCGCATATCATCTGTCCATGGATGAAATAAAAGTCCCAATTAAAATAACAATAATAACAAAAAAACAACATGTGTGTCACCCAATAGTGAAATAATATAAACAATAATATGAAAAATAGAACAACAATTATAATTCAGAAAAATAAACCTTTACCCCAAAAAGGGGTTCACAACACCCAATAATAGCTTAAAAAAAGTTACAAAAATTACTAATCTCTAATATATAGTATCCAAATAGTAAAAAAATAAATGAAATTCTCTCATTCCACTTGGTGAAATCCCGTACTCATATTCCATTGAAGGTTCCCTAATCCCAGTAGGCCACATGGCCCCAAGAGAATCTCCCAGAGTGCCAAAGTCTTCCAACTAGCAGTACGGGCCTAAATTTTGTTTGTGGGGAGATTGTGATTTCATTAATAGAGTGTAGAACAATTGATGAATATAATAATAGAAGGTAAATTGTGGTAGCATTATAAACTGGTGGCACAATAAAAGAAGACTGAATAATAATAAACATGTGAAACAGATAATAATAATCAATACCCAAAAAATTATGATGATATTTCATGTATCCAAAAGGATAGAAAAATGAATAAAAATCGTAGAAAATAATTATATAAAAAATTAGAAAGAAGAAACAAAAAATATAACCCCGACATATTGATCTCTAGCTCAGTCATCTGCTACTAGATCCATCTTATTAAAGAAATAAGTCAATTCTCTAAAGAGAACCCCTTCCCTTTATAAACACATTCATACACATAGTCTCCTTGGGTACCAATGGCATCCTAGATAGTGTGTGGGATAAATCTTATTATGATACCACAAATGGTCTCTATAACACTAAATCCGTGTAATATAAATTGAAACAGTGTTCTAGCATGTACATATGGAAGGATAGAATAAAAATAACATAAATACCAAAGTACCAACTTTATCCCTTAGTCGGTGTCTGAAAATATAATCTATTCATTCATTAATTAAGTTCTATTTTATTAATAGGTCATGTGAGTTAATACTAGAACTGAAAAACTAGGATAGAAATAGTGAAGGATCCACAATGAAAAAGGAATCCCTAATGTTATTAATAGGTAAGAGGTCTCAAAGTGATAACCAAGGAAATCATGATGATTATAATATTCATGATGTTCCATGGTAGTAACCATGTAAAAAGACCTCAAGGGTCACCAAATCATTATTAACTACTTCCTAGTTGTAAGGGTAAGAGTGTAATCCAAGGAGAATCATCCAAGGAATTTCATAATAGTGTGATCTAACTGAGTCCAAGTAATACCTCCAAGGTAAAATGGGATAAGCTATGACTAGGCCCAAGGATGTAACCAAGGAACATCATGTTCGTAGAATTCATGCGGGATCCGAGGTATCTATCATAGGAATCTTATAATAAAAATGTAAGGATCCTATGGTGTCATACATGACATCCAGTAATAGATGAGGATCGGCTTATAATGTGGGCCTCAACCAAGGCAAACAACATCCATGAATAAAAATGGAATCCTTGAGTGATCAAGGAATTCCCTCATGAATCAAGAAGCTAACTCAAGTCTAACCTCTCCTATAATGATGTTAAATTACATATAAAATTATGAACCTTATATTTAATTCATTTTTTTAATTCATCCTTATAATACTCATATCATTCAATAAGTCATTTTGTTAAAGCCCTGAATTCCATTTTGGTGACCAAGACAAGGGGCAGACAAACATTGAATTCATTTCATATTTAATAACTTGTTTCTATATTTTACCTTCCATAACATGAAAAGTCTAGGATAAGGATGAGAAACAAAATTCAATGCATTTAACATAAACTAGACAAGTTTTTTCAATTCTATATACATTCCAATTTACCATTTAACATTGATTATTAAAGTTGAATTAATTTTCTCTCAAGGGTCAAGTGATTAACATACATATTACTTTCCAATTATCAATCATTATTCATTAATAAATTAATGGTTTCTCTTAGCTTGGTCAAGCTTAAGAAAACCTGAATAGTGGCTCACATGAACATGTGAAAACCCTAAAACCATATTATGAATAAAATCGTACTTGGGGTGGAAAGAATTGGGGATGAAACCACTAGTAGTGAGTTACATACATAGCATGAGTCTTAGAATACGATTATAACAACTATGAGAAACTCATATAAATTATATAGATTATACTTGATAAAATATTTTTTCCCATATAATAAATTATAAAATGAAAAATTTGAGGAATGATTTATAGACAACCCACCTCATACTCACATGACTCTCCTCATCCTATATCAGCCTCTAATTTGGAATGGATTAGAAGAGATCCAATGAAAAGACCTATTCCATGAAATAGGGAATATGATTCTGAATCTAAAGAGGGTATTTTATATAAGGAATAATGAAGAAAGATTAAGAATAAATTGATAATGTACAAGTGAAGATCTAATGATATAGACAATGCTTTGATCGGACTTCATATAGATACTCAAGGTCGATTCCTTGAATGGATGTGTTTTAGGCTTCAAAAGAGGATAAATGGGGGTAATGTTAACTGTATAGAAAGATGAGAGGAGGGTATGATGTAACTAGGAAATTAATGTAAAACTCATAAATTCACCCAAATTTGTCCTTCACATAGTTTTGCTGCACAGTTTGACAAAAATATGCACAGACTGTGCATATGAAGCTATAGGAATGCACACACCCCATGTATAGGCCCCAAAATTATAGAATACATACTCCAACCATGTGAAATGAATCTTCTATTTGTATGCATCATTTTTCATGACAATGTGGATCATTTCACACGTTTTTGGAAAATAGTGTGCCCCATATCACCCCATTATCCATCCTCGCAAGGTTAAAATTAACAATGCTGCATACCTATCATGGTTTCCTCTAAACATTTGTCATTCAAAAAACCTCCAACAGTCATGGTAATGAGCTCTGATAATTATTTGGCCACCTAAAAAACATTCAATAACTCATAAAGAATCCTCATTAGGTCCAAAAAAATAATTAGACCAAAATTAAAAGGATACATACCTGAGTAAAAACCAGGTTCTTACAATGTAACAGTTTCCAAGTTTAACAACATAATATTTTGTAATATATTTTTCTTAATTAAATTATATTTCATCAAAAAATCATGTTACATGAAGATTTATTGTTTACAAAAGTGTTGAATAAATTCTTTGGTTATGAAATAATATATAATGAAAATAAAAATACATTAAAAAGGAGATTTAAAAAAAACTATTTTCATGTGTGAAACATGTTTTTATCTTAATAAATTATTTTATTACCTATTTGTAAATTATTTTAATGAAATTAACTTAATATATATTATATTGTTTGTTTTACTGTAAATATAATAATTTTATGTAATGATATTAGAGTAAAATCTCATTTTATGCTTAAAACTATATTTTTCTAAAATAAGTTTTCATTATGTTTTTCACACATATTTTGAAATTAATTTCTTCTAAGGGTAAATAATTAATTTGATAAATGGATTATATATTTGGAATCATGAGATCAAATTTTATTAAATAGGAACCGTTTCTTTTTATACATTATAAATAGTAACTATGTTAAAATTTATCACCATTATAATGGGTAAGTTAGATAGGCCTATATTAAAACTAAATGATAAGGTAATAATATTTCATATTAATTTATATTTGAGGAATTAAATTCATACCTTGTTAAATAATTATATAAATGAAATGGATTAATGGATAATGGTCTTGGAAAATAAACTATATAATATTTAATGCAAAAAATATTTCAATGTGTCACTCTCTTAATTTTGAATATCGTTCTTATGTCCGAATAGGGAAAAAAATAAGTTTTTAATGAATATAAATGTCTATTTTATGTTGAATTATTTTTTTATAATTATAAATATATTTTTAATTTTTATAAATTATATAATTACCTTAAGTTCTTGAGAAATGCTAATATGGTATATATATTATTAATAGAAAATATTAATAAATGATTTTAAAAATATTAGAAGATATATAATATGAGTAATTTAATATTTCCCATTAATTTAAAATATATTTTTTAAATATTATGGAATTTTAGAACCATTACATTATAATTCCTATTTTATATTGATGTATTTGAAGTAAAATTAAATAAATAGTGTTAAATATGAGAATATTGATATTTTATTATAAATAATATTTTATCAAATAATTTAAAATACATAAAAATATTAGAATCGGAGAAAATAAGGGCATATGGTTGAAAAAATCAACTCTTGTACTTTTATGGGTAGTTTTCTATTTTATAGTAGCATCATTAACCCTTAAAGTTTAGAAAACTTTAATATTTTGATAACTATTAAAAAAATTATGGGGGTTCAAAACTAAAATATAAAGATTAAACATCAATAAAACCTATAAAAATAATATTAGTTGAATGGATTTAAATATCACACTGTCCGAAATTTGAATATATATCCATTTGGAAGCATATTTTTCATGTACCAGCTCAATTAACCTAGTAACCTGATAACCGAACTGATACTATCCTAGCATGAATGAAATTCTCGATCACCATGGGATGATTACTAGCACCATGAATCATATAAGATAAAAGTGGGAATGAAGTTTCCACAAAATAGTGGAAGATAAAAGATTACAAGTTAGTATGCTCAACATTCCAATAGGAGAAAGTACCTAAAACCAATCAAGTATAACCAAACCCAAACGGAATTTCATCAATGTACTCAGAAGAAATAAAAACATCTAAAGATACAGAAAAAAACCCATAGTACAATGTATTAGGAACATCCACCACCTACATTGGGAATATTCCATTTTCCCAGATCCGAAATAATAAAATCTACAAACACTTGATGAAAAATGTAGTTTGTGGGCTATAAATGTTAGTAGGGTCTCAGAAAGTCTTCCAAAAACAATAAAACAAAAATTTAACATCTATTTTATCAATTAAAGTAAAATAGTGCATGAAATTTATATTTAATTTTTAAAACAAAACATGATTTCATTTCAAAAATATGGTAGGTATATCAGACAAATTTCAAATAGTCATGAGTGAACATTTCACATAAAACAGTTTATATAAATTAGATGTCCTGGATCAAATAGTTAAACAATCCAATGAAATGTATAATCGTACAAAGAATCTCATATAAAAGAGAGGACTATGTAAAAAATCCACGTGGTATGTTTTAATATCTTATAATAGGATAATCCCACATCTCATAGTGATCACAAATCTAGTCATGTGTGAACACACCAATAAACTCAAAAAAGGGGAACACATCTGGGAAAGTCTACACCATAATAGGGGAACCCATTACGGGCAGTCATTCCAATGTTTTTTATAAATATTTTTCAACATAAATCACTCTTTGGGGAGGAAAGTTCCATGAATTATTTTCACAGTTACCTCAACAAACCCAGGCTAACATGTATTTCAATAATAAATAAAATTGGAAATTAATCATTTTAAAATAGTTTAAAATAAAATTTCCAAATTTCTATTTTCATAATTCATATATTTTTTGAAAACTAAATCACAGGATTTCATAATTTAATTCAATTTCAAATCACTTTTCAATTGAATATTTTTTCTCATTATCAACATCATATCATTTAATAAAAATTATTTCTAAATCAATCCATCATTTTTCATAAATCCACCCCACAGTTTTAATTCCATTAAAATTGGGGATTTTATTATTTTAACCACCCCTTTTAAATCAAGAATAAAATAATAACAATTCCTTTTTTTATATCAACTAAAAAATTATTTCAATTTAGTATTGAAATTAAAGGTTTCAATTGTAGAGAAAAAGATTTATAGAACCACCTATATTTGTTTAAATATTAAGAATTAACACTAATAATAGTTCCCACAAACAAATAACTAAGGCTTCTGTGATCTAAAAAACACTATATTCATGATCCAATTAGTTAGAGTTTAAATCCATCCCATATGTGATGATCCATCAAAATATAAGGAAAAATAAAGGAGATATCAAAATAATCTAAGCAATATGAGATCCACTTATTAGAGAGGGATTAGATATTCCACTAGAACGTTGATTAATCAAAGGGGAGGATGGAAGAGATAGATTATTTTATTAAAAGACTTTTCAACCCTAAAAATCATTTTACGTATACGTAGGGGTGATAGGAAACATAAAATAGGGCCCTAAACTTTTGAATTTTATTTTTAGATTTATTAAATCCCATATGCACTGGTTTCTTGGAGAGGACCATATGTTTTGAAAAAGTGGGTGTCATAAGTGTTATGCCCTTATAAAATTACAATAGAAGCCCCACAATTTCTCTTAGGTGGGTATATGGTTTATTAAACCATGCACCGACCATGAAAAAAAATACAATGTCCATGATTTCATGATTTTCACTGGGGGAAGTTTGGATTTGTAAAATAGTGGGCCAAACATGAAAGTCCCAAAAATCCTCCAATGTTTTTCCAAATTTCACCTGAAACAATCTAGGAAAAACCACAAACAAATCATGATCAAAACAAGGGTTAAAAGGTATATGAAAAAAAGTTACAATATTTTACAACCTCTCCACCATAAATACTTATTATCCCCAATAATATAATATAGAATTTTTCATAATAAATAAATGAGGAAATTTCCCTCTCATCAGTACCTCCATCTTTCAAGTATCATGGGAATAAGAACCATTATTCCATAGCAAGTGGACCAAAGTTATAGTCCACCCCTGAAGAAAAATTTTATCAGAATCAACTATCCTAACTAGATTCATAGTTACAGATAAATTAGGTTCAACATCTATATAACTCTATATCAGTACATGTGTTGGATTAGAAAGACCCATCAAAAACTGTGATACGTGAAACAAATTAAGTATCTATGTCAACTTTTGTTGATGTTATAAATGGTAGTTCACTTTACCCATCTTCTCAACAATGTCAAAAGGTCCCACAAAATAAAGAGGATGCTTCCCTTGAAGCACTATCTATTGAAGAACCAATTGAGGTGAAACTATTAGGAACACCTGATCACCAAAAAATAACTCCAAGGGTTATCAATGATGATCAAAATATGATTTATATTGAAGTTTTACAGTAAAAATTCTCTAAATAATCTAATAAATCTTCTCCATCATCTATTCGACCAAACTTATTCTAACTAAGGAAGTTTCTGCAATCTCCAAATGACACAATACATATTTACATGTCTAGCCATAAAAGGCCTCTAAAGGATGCATTTTGATCGAGGATAGGTAAGAGTTTTTATAATAAAACTAAACTAGTCCCAAATGGTTATCACAGGCTCCAAAAGAAGTCAATAATGTGGGCACATAGCATATCCTCAAGAATCAATATAGACCTTTCAATCTAGAAATCTATCTGTAGATCATACGTCGTACTCAAAAAAAACATGATATCCCATCTCCTCATAAAGGACTACCGATAAATTATAGGTAAAATGTGGATCAATATTAGACACTATATCATACGGAACTCCGTGGAAATGAAAAATCTCTTTCACATAGAGATTTCCGAACTACTCAACTTTTTTATTATCAAAAATTTGTATATTGTGAGATATTTTTTTCATCATATCAATCAAAACCCTTATCATATTATTCATTTGAGAGGTAACCAAAAACCCAACCAAAAATTTAATAGAAATCTCATCCCACATCCACTTAGAAACTAGATGTGGATGAAGAAAAATTGAATGTATCTTGTTCATAACATTAAATTTTTAGGAGGTATAATAATGAGAAACATAGTCAATAATGTTGCGTCTCAATCCTAGATACCTAAACCATCATTGAAGGTGATAGTACATATTTTTAGTCCCTAGGTGAATAGTCGATTATAAATTATGGCAATCCCTTATTAAAAATTTTATCACAAGAAAATGCACTACATAACAGTTCTAAAAAGGTGGGATTCCCTCTATAGAGAAAGATAGTTATCTATGGTCCCCTAACTATAAAGAGAGTTCCTAATGATAAAAAATTCATCATCAAGAATCTATTACTAAATGTTAATCCTTATAATAGAATAGTTCAGTTGAACACTTCCCAAAATAACCTCGATCCTTGCTTCCTAAACTCCAATATAAAACTTTTCAAAAGGTGCATCATGTTACACTCTTCCGATGATTATTTCCCGGTCATGGTAGGATTTTTTCTACTCACGGAATCAGTGATGACATTTACCTTTCTCTGGGGTATATTTATTTTAAAAATCAAAATATTTTTCCCCCAACCAAATACTATAATTAAGATTCAAATACTTTTTAGACAAGATATAATATGGGATTTTGTGGTCAAAATACATGGTAAAACAATATCTAAAAAGGGAAAAAATTCAACTCTAAACATTTGAACCAAAACTATGATTTCAAGTTTATAAGTTATATAATATTTATTATATGTTCTATGTTTTCAAGAACCATAGGCAACCACATGATCACAGAACATAATATCATATCCCAAACATGAACTAGATGCATCAAATAATTCCACATATCCTTGCTTATTCTCTAATAGACTCAACACTAGTGTAGAAGTAAAAAAGATATTTCAACTCAACAAAAGAACACTTACATTTCTAATCCCAAGAAAAATTCACTACCTTTTGAGTGATAGTGGTCATTAAAGAATCCAAAATTAAGAAATAATGTATGAAAAAGTTATAATATCTCACTGAACCCAAGAATCTCAGAATTTGGAAAACATTTCATGGTTTTCCAATGTCATAATAGATTTTTTCATCTCAAGATAAATAAATATTCAATTTTATGAGACCATGCATTTCATGAAATTCCCCTACAAAATATAAAATTCACCTTTTGATATCTTGGAATAGAGTTGGTTATTTCCTAAGAATTAAATTACTTATCTTGGATGATTCACATGATTCTACTTGGCCTAAGAGTGAACTACAGTTCTATTTACAAAGACCACCATGAATTTATTAAGAATATCATAGAAGCTCATGCTAAAAAAATCCATAAAGACTTCATAAGAATTAATTAAACCTAATGTAATAACAACATACTCAAAATGATAACACCTTTTCTAGATGGTTGATTATTGAATGTCCGATTATTTATTATCAACTAGTGATAACCAAATAAAATATCAATATTTAGGAACCACTTCTTCCCTTTCAAATTGTCTAACAAATATTCTATATGTGGTACTAGATATTGGTTCTTCACTATAACTTGATTTATTTTCTAGTAATAAACACATAGGATATGTGTTTCATTATCTTTCTTATAAAAGAGAATAAGTGCCGCCAATGGTCACACACTCGAGTGTATATATAATTTCTCTAATAAATCATCCCACTATTTCTTCAAATCCTTAATTACAGCAATGTCTATCTAGTAACCATGGATATACACTAGTTTATTAATAAGGAACTAAATTTGTGGAAAACTATACCTCTCTTACCAGTGGAAATACAGAGAAATTGTAATGAATCAAGTTGGGAAACATGATGAAAATTAGAGGGAGATAACAACTTAAAGACTACATCCCTAGATAAAAAAATAAAACACTGCTATTACATACCCCATATTTGGATAATATGTTTGTATATCCACCCAACCTTGTGTCCTATTCTCCCTGAATGAAATGGCACACCCCATAAGGTGTGGTAAAGGAGACCCATAGAAGATAGTAGTAACTTTAGTCCTTCTTACCAATGATGCAATCCATTTTTTAAAATTATAATAAGAGGTTTCTTATTGAGAACCAAAAAAATTCAATTATTATTGAAACTTGCTAATGGGATGAAATATGAAAGAAAGTAGAGGCCCTTCTCTCTATTCCTTAAGAGGGGTGCAATTTTATCCATAAAAAAGATAGAAAACCCTTAGGAAGATTTAGTATGCTGATAATATGAGTTGATATAAATGAGTGAGAAGCACCCATATAAAATAATTTAGTCACTAAAGAGGAATCTATAGTGATTATACATCTCATAGAGACTGGAACAATATTTGATTGCTCTGTAGAGACTTCCATTACTTGAACAAGCATCATTCGAGATGTATCTAGCTAGAAAGCCTTGGATATAGAAGTATATGATTGCAAAATTGTACTTTTATCTTCTAATTATCTCATTACACTATGAAAGGTATAAATTAAATGGAATAATATATATAGGTATCTTGGGATACCATATGGAATACATATCGTTGGTGCCTCATTATAAGTTCATATTGAATGCACAAACTCACCACACTGGAAAAAAGTCAAAGGGCCTCTTCTAGGAATAATAGAAGGTCAAAAGGATGCATAATACTAATAACCACATCAATACTATTCATGATTCCTCTTCCCATAATGGAACTCAAATAACCTTCAATGAAAGAAATGGGAACTACCATAAACCATGACTTACCATCAATGTAATGATCGACCTTCATTGCCATATCCATCACATAAGCGTATAAAGTGATATTCAGAAATGAATCCTGAGAATAAATATCAATTTGAAGACCCATAAAAAATATTATATCATAAATCTTAACATTTGATTCAATATCATCTTTAAAATTTAAAAGATCGTAATGTTGGATCACGTACTCCATCGTGGTATTTCCATCATATTTGAGTTTGAGAAACTGCATTTCCTTAGCCAACACTATAGAATAAAGATATAAATGATTAGTGAAAATATCACTAAAATAACTCCACTCTAAAACCTCAAGATTATTCACCATAGCCATAAAGTCCCACCATATCCTACTCAGTCCATGTATCTTGATGGTTGAAAATTTAACCATAATCCAATTAGGAATTTCTAATAAATGAAATAGATGGTCTATAATTATCAACCAATACTCAAGTTATTAATGATCAGTAGAGCCTTAGAACACTAAAGGATTATAGATAATATAATCCTAATAATTATTTTAAGATTAATCACTTAGATATTCCAAAAATGGAGTCTGAATAAGAAATGGTGTAGAAGCTTGTCCTATATATTTTTCAAAACACACAATAATATCAAAAATACTTTCGTCCAAAGGAAGATCCAATCACAGTGGTTCATCACCAGCTTCCTCCTAGATCATATTCAGATGTATCTATAGAGTAATTATGCTACAAAACATCATTAAACAACATTAAAGATATAATAATATTACTCAGTTAAATAACTCAAACAAGTGCTATGAAAAATTAATCTCATCAGATAAGATATCAAGAGGTGGATTTCAACCTATACAAATCATAATAATGTAAAACTATAGTATTAGATCAAATTATTCTTCAAGATTACTTTCCAAAACCACCCATGGTTACTTATGTCTCATTATAATTAGATCTATCCAGAAACTCACTCATAGATAACTCTTTAGTCCTAATAAGATATCAAAATCTATATAATGACATCAAAAAAATATGATAATAATTTACCTTCAACAAAACTTTTAAATGAACTATCCTAGGTACCCTATTCCCGGATACCTGATCTGATACTAACTTAGCCTGAAGGTTTTTCTTAGTCACCAAGGGTTGGAAACTAGCACCTGGAATCATACAAGATAAAATAGGGAAGTAATTTTCCACAATATAACAAATGATAAAATATTAAAAGTCTTTCTATTAATCAATATAAAAGAATACAATACAAGAAAACCAATATTTATATCAAAACATGAAGAATTTCATCATAAAATTTCTTAGTAGAATGAATAAAATCCTATGATTCAGTAATATTTGACGACACAAATAATCA